>OU753572.1:8290000-9540000 GCA_916701695.1 Agrochola macilenta | reverse complement strand
TGAATGTGGGCTGCTTTGCTTGTGTATATTTTAGAGCAGACAGTTAATTATTATGTTGATGACGTAAATGGTAATCAATTGAAGCGCAGTAGAAAAAAAAAAGTTGTTCTTGAAATGGTTGAATCATCTCAGGTTGGTTCCATTTATCTCCGTAGAAATTGTTTCATAATAAATTCAATCTGTTAAGATGAAATTCCTAAAAGTAAGCAACATACATTAAAATTTCGCCAGGTGGATATAACTAAACCTCCATCAGAAGCTAACCGCGGTTACCGTATACCCAATCTACTTATTAAAACATAATGGGTAACAGCTGACGGCCGTTATCGTTCGAACAATACTCTAACTACGTGCATAATAAGTAAGTACAGCTAAATAAAACTTAATTGCCTCATTTTAAAGTGCACAATGCAATGTTAAAATTAATGACGTGTGTTAAGGAGGATGCTCATAAGCCGACGTGATTAGATGGCGCAAGAAAATTGTAATCAAGCATTAACGTGTTAAAGAACTTGGTGTTAATCATACTGATGTTATGGGCAAGAAATGGGTTGACGCAAATCGATTCATTTGCTTGATGTCTTTCACTGTCAGGTGGGATTCTGGGCGTCAATGAGTTAATTACATTCATGTGGACTCAACCGCTGATATTCTACAACCTTAGTTCCATGTTCCATTGCAAATTCTATCAAAATAGATATGATTTCTCATATGCAACGGGATTTATTATTGTAACCATGTTTTACGGTTTATAATCGAGTACCTCACCACTCTTATTGTCTTGCGAAAATCATAAAATGATGAAGCTGGGTTTCATACAATTATCACCAACTCCTTTCTTACCATTGGCTTTATTCCACTCTAAAAAATCTGCTCCCTAGTTCAGCCAGTGCAAAACCTCCTTTAGCATTAGTTTGGTCTAGCATTCCCACGGCACGGAGGCACAGAGCGGAACAGGTCACTTCTTTCACCAAGGCACGACGAGTCAAACGCTTTGTGCGAATCCAGACGACACAGTTTAAATGCCGCACTAATTTACTATCGCGGTTAATGCGTTCTCGGAATCCAATTTTGCGAAAACATGGTTTGTTGTAAACAAAATGAACTTTGTGGTATTATGATGTAAATGTTACCTATTCTTATTAGAATTATATCAGCGTGTTATACTCGTATTTTATACTTTTAGAAGGTTATTAAGAACTTTAGCTAGGTACTATCGACGTTAGTGCACATGTTAATAATTCAATTAAGATTCTTCCTAAGAGCCTGAATGAAGTGCAACCGTAGCTTCTATTTTCAGGGCATTCCGGGTTCATTTAAGTTGTTTAAGAAAGCTGATTTGGCTTAAGAATTCCAGAGACAAATAGACTCAAACAAAAATCTCATCCAAAGGGAATCTAAAGTCAATTATTGTCCACTATAGTCAAGTATGATTAAGTTTTATAATCAGTTTTTTTTTCTGTAGTTCTGAAAGAAACCAAATCATCGATGTCTTTACAGTTACGTCTCTGACATTGTCAATATAGGTAACATAATTATCCTTTAATTTATCTAAAGGATTTTAAGGATTTCATACACGGTGGCAGGGACATCGACGCGAGAACTGTTACCATGCATTTCATGATTCTGAACCCCCATGCGTTGAAATTTTCCTTCGGTTATTTAAAAAAAAATGGTGTTACATCCATTTTGACCGCGTAGGTATTGCACTTTTCTGTGAAACAGCTGATTTAAAAAAAAAAGAACCGACGAAAAATTTAAATGCAGGGGCGTTCAGAATCATGTACTGAATCCATGGTAACAATTTTCGCGTCGATGCCACCCTGTATTTCTAGTGTTATTTTTATGCCTACGTCTACTCCACTCAACATAACGAAATGCATATAAAATATAATATATGCACGCTTCATGTAGATCGTTTCCCCGTCAAATGTGAAATGTTTTGCAAACATGTAGGATGTGTTGTCAGTAATACGAGCCGTCTCGTGTTTGATATTGAAACAAGATCGTTCCGATCCGCCGACGATATGGAACGTACAAATAAATGGATAGTATACATGAGGTTCGATTGAGTCGGTAATTGGGTGGTTAGAAAGTTATTGAAATTAACTGATTTCGATGTTCTGCCAGCTGGTAATGACTGTTAGAGAAACTGAAACCGAAGAATTTGTATCAGCTGATGTATATGTCGCAGCCAACTAGCTTAATGAGCCTTTCAGTTAACAGCTTTGCCTTTGAGGTTGGAATTACTTGGAATATGCGCTTAGTGCTTTACTTGATAAAAATAATTTTACGATAATTGCTAAGGTTGAAATACCCGTGAGGCCGTGATGAGCTCAACTGAGTACTTTAAACTTTTCGGTTTTTTTAAATTATAATGTAAGGGGAGTTTTACACAATGCATTAAAAAGTGGCATTGTAATTTTGATCTGAAGAAGGCAAGGAGAATTGACTCAGTTTAAGCTGTCAGTTTTATTATGCAACTGATCCAGGTGTGGTTGGCAGCGTGGGCTCAAGTAGTGGGTGTACTCATATCCTCGCGGTTAACTGATCTACACCCATTCCGATTTTACCTTTACACCGCGCTCTTAAGGAGTTATTTCCACTTCATCGCCAACATATTATTCGGTTCCATTTCCTGCCTTATAAACAATGTTGTCAGTTTTTAAAGTTATCGCTACGTGCGCTTTGGAGTGGTCCGCACTTTATTGTGCATAAAAATTCGTGTCTTCCATTTTGCAACATTTTAGCACACCAAACGCATACAATTTAAAAAGAGGAAATTATGGTAAAAGGATTCCATATTTTTTGCGTTTATGGCCTGTTTATTGCACATGTGCCGCTAAAGTATCCGAGTTTTATACGATTGCCTAATGAAATCCGAGATGCTGATGCCTTTCAATATGTCGATTTGCTTATTAAAATTACGCTTCATTTCGCAATCGTCTCGCTCTGGTGTTGTTGTCGGTGATATTGTCGAAAATTTTCGCATTGGCCCTTTTGGTCACGACAGGAGCGGAGGCGGAAAATTCTGTTGTCCTGTTCCAGGAGCATCGATTGGTGTTCTTTGTGAACGTCACGCAACATACGTCTTTGCAGCCTTGTGTTTAGGGTGTTTTTGCGTGCCAGTGCCGGGAGTTAGGTCGTAAGGTTTCGGAGCGGTGCGGGCTCCACGCGGCCGGTAGCTCGCCGCAGTGCCACGCCGGTCGCCGGCACCACCGCCCGCGTCACTGCATCCCCTCATTCGGGAACATTCGTTCGATAACAGGCGTCGCGCTGCGGTAGGTTTCGTATGACGAACGTTCGCCGAAGGTTTCGGCATTCGTGCGGGAAAAACAGTGTTTTCAAAAATAATATGAAAATATAACAGTGTAAGAAGTGCTGAATTTTTGTATACCGCATTTATCGAAGTTAGTGCATAGTTTAGTGGTGTGTGACGGAAATTCAAAGTTTTTCGCATTGGTTTGTTTAACTTTTCAATACATTTTCTACAATAGCTTACATTTCCTCGTTAGCTGAGCTTTTATTTCTGGTACATTTTACAACAGTTTTTGTAGAGAAAAAGAGTTTCACTCGAAATACGTGCGAATAAAATATTTTTGGCCAAGTTCCCAGGATCCAGTTGGCAATCAAAATTAAAAAAAACCGTGTATTTCAAAAAGCGTTTTCATAAAATGTTCGTAGTAAAATGTTGTCTTTGGAAACGTTTGTTTAACTTAAGGATTGATGTTTAAGTGATTAGTTGGTAATAGTAGGGTCTAGTCTGCGGTTTATTTTACTTATTAATTAAGTACTTGTTTGTCGATCGGATATTTACTGGGTTTCGGCAAACTGGCTTGTAAGCTTTTAAGTTTGAAGTTAGAATCTATTCAGATGCTAAACTGTTTTGAAAATAATTAATCGGCGTCAGGTATTCTATTGTAATGAGGTTGTGAATTATGGCATATGGCTTAGAACAGATTTATTATTAGCTTATATTATTACTTATGACTTGTAACTTTGGTGTACGTGGTTAATATCAGGAAAACGGTGTTGTAGTTACCTAGGTGCCAGGGCATTTTGGATGATCATTATTTTTCCAAATATTATTTTAGAGATCGGCCAAAGCAGCGGAAAAAAAATCAGCAGTAAGTAATTTGCTGCTTATTTTTTGCGATGTTACAAACGGAAACAATATGGCGGTTATGATACGGGTATTATTAGTCCAATTATCCAGCGTTTTGTTCTGAACGTAACCATAGACACTGTTGCTGCGTAGGCGTCTTTATAAGGCTATTTTAAGCGTATCTAAACTCCATTAAAATTGTTTCGCATTATCAGTTATTTTGTAAGGAAAAATGGGTAAAGCTGTCCAACACCATGCATTTTAAGTATGATGAAAATTACCGAATCTTTGGTACAGCTACAGCAGTTAATTTTGATTGTATATCACTAATTAATTGCAAGATAATGGAGGTAACTGTTAATCATAGACACGTCAGAAAGAGATCTTTGGTTCCTGGAAAAAGAAAGATAAAAAAAAAGAGTTACCTACCTATTTAATTAAATACTAAAATCAATTTAATCTAAAGCAGAATTCTACATTCATCATATCATCATTATAATATATAAATAAACTAAATGGTCCTATGCTTCTCTCATCCAGCAAATTACAATATTACCTTTACAAGCAAATTATTGTCTACTGGCGACCTTGTTAGGCTTTGTTTTTTCCTTTTTCTGCCTTTATCACTCCGCAGTATGCACATCAGTGTACTAATTAATAACAACGCTGATTTATCCTGTACTATGTCATTATGTGTCACGTCCATATCTTTGGTAAAGGCGCTTGCAGACATGTCGACTACTTTGGCATGTTCTGTTTAGTTCACCATCTAAAAATAGAAATATTGCTATTATTAAACTTATATAGCGTAAGGAAAACGTACTAATTTGCGTCGAAAACTTCAGCGTGTTTTTGGGCAGGATTTTCTACTGATGTTTTGTCTAAACTTCTATGGTCAACAAACTAACCAATAACACCTTTGGGCTGATGGTGCAAAGCCAGATATCGTTTTCCGGAGAATATTTTTGGTTTTTTGGCAGGTTTTCCATACAATAACTGTCAGACGTCATATTCATTTTACGGATAAAAATATTTGACGTTGGAAACATCAGCCATTAGTGTGGTATGAGTCAGTTTAATTTATTTCGACAGCTCTACTTTACGGCTGTTTTTTGTGTTATGTACAAAAAATATAACAATAGCAAAAGTTTAATGTTGTCCACAACAGAATTAGCGCCTCATTTGATCGATGAAATGTAAAATTAAAGGAATGCTTTGAGATGACCGCTAAATTATATGACGGCCTCTCGCAAGTTATGGAACTTGATATGAAAGTCGTAAAGAATAACTCTGATCATTAATAATGTCGATTGATATAAACGACTGGTATTTTTATTACGTTTTATTAGAAAATTTCATCAATCAATTTCAATTTGCTCTTCCATTTTTGATGATTAATGATTGGTTATAAAATTCCGTAATCTGACCGTATCTGACATTTCTTGTCATCAAATCGATTTGATCGTTCTCAGCATCTTGTAGTCTACATTTGATAAATTAAAAATTCTTATATTTTTTGTGACATTCATTGCCTGACAGGCACAACCTTTGTCGTAACAAAATGTAATTTTTCGGCTAAAGGTCTGAATAAATTGCAAATCTATTAACACCTTTTCCAAATAGTGGGCCGATCTTTAAGAGTCCATAATACCTCAGCTCAAATTCACTCTTTATTTCGCTCGCACGATATTGCTCGTGGACTGTGTGAGAGCGCGACTGAGCGGCAGAGAGAAGGCGCCAATAGTTTATGGTAATTTCTTTTTACGGCGAAAATAATGGTAATATAAAAAGAAAAGAAAATATAGTATCTGCTTTATATGTAGTTAATTCAGTTATTATGCAAAGTTTCACAATCTAAATTGAAGATTTTTTTTTAATACCAGCGGTTTATTCGATAACTTTGGATTAATTTTTCTGTCGTGAAAATTTTATGGAATCGTGTTTCCGTCAAACATAGTACTTAGCCATATATTTATTTCAAAATTATTACTGCAGTATTTTTGATATAACGGACGATCATGCTAAGCAATTAGAGGTATTTTAGACTCTTAAGAGGCAATCTTCTTCTTGTTCGTGTGAGTATTTGAGATATTGTTGGCCCAAAACTTCTTCATTTCTACGGCATTTGACTGGACATTTTGTTACACGGATGGCAGGATAGGAGGTGGAGTATAATTTGCGACATAGCTAACACCACACATCCTCACCCTGCTGCCGTTCTGTGGAGAAACAGTTTGCGAAGAAGTAATTTGCGATAGGTATATACATATAACAACATACAGCACATTATAAGTACTAATAGATGGGTCTTCTTCTTTTCGTGTGGTTAGTGACTAACCTGGTGTCAGAGTATTAAAGTCGCCCATGGGCAAAAAAGCCCAAAAACCTCTCAGGCATGCCGGTTTCTTCACGATATTTTCGTTTTTGAAGCAAGTGATAATTCTGCAATACGCACATGAATTCGAAAAGTCAGAGGTGCGTGCCTTGGGTTCGAACTCGAGACCTATGACTTGGCAGTCTGACGGTCACACCATTAGGATATCACTGCTTAGATATTATGGGTAAATGGCTGTTACTGGGTACGATTACTTGTTGAAGTTATTAAACCGAGTAGCTTCCCTACCGCGAATGAAAAAACATTCATTCGTTTAGTGTTTTTTAAACAATTTGATAGTAGGTAAATTGACAGAATTTACTGCTTTACCCGATGAGGCCTGTAATTTCAAAATAATTCAATGGAAAAGAAAGGTCATATTGTTAGTACGGTAGGCCGCTCGTCAGTGGGAACAAAACCACGGGAAAAATTATCAGATATGGATATTATCATATCTCCAGAGTTTCCCTAGATAATTTAATATGATCCTGTAGGATATAAGCTGGCCTCTGATTTTAGAGAAACTCCGTACTACGCTAGGCCAGCTCAAGTGTTATCACTGACGGCCTCCTACTGTATCTTGCACAAAAGTAGAGTGCGCGATTTTTATATGAAACGTGCAGATATCGTTATTAGCGATAATGCAGTCCAATGTCCATTGTCCGTGTTTATTGTCATTGGTTGATTAAATTTTACTCAGTTCAGAAAAAATATCTTCTGTAGTTTGTACTTACTGTACCTCCCACTTATGTATATCATCTACTAGCTTTCGCCGGCGGCTTCGCCCGCGAAATATCTTTATAAATTATAGTCTATGTAACTCAGTGATATCTATAATATCACTGAGTTACATAGACTATAATTTTCATTCTACTGGTGAAATAAATTTATAAATTCGGTCCGGTAGTTTTCGAGGAGCTCGTGGCTAAGTAATAACAGCCGCATGGCTCGATCCATCAGGTTAAGCTACGCTTGCCGTGGTTGGTCTGTGGATGGGTGACCATCTTTACATACCGAGAATCGTCCGTGCCTCGGAAAGCACGTTAAGCCCTTGGTCCTGACTGTCATTCGTGAATCCTTGACAGTCGTTAAAAATCGTCAGAAGCCCAAAAGTCTGACACCAGTCTTACCAAGGGGTATCGTATTACCCAGTTACTGGGTTGTGGAGGTCAGATAGGCAGTCGCTCCATGTAAAATACTGGTATTCAGCTACATTCAGTTAGACTGGAAACTGACCCCAACATAGTTGGGAAAAGGCTAGGCAGATTGATTGGTCCGGTAGTTTTTGAGTTTATTCACTACAAACAAACTTACAAAAATACAAATCTTTTCTCTTTATACACTTAGTGTAGATGTAGATTATATCTCAAACTTACTTACAATCTAAAAAAAAACTTCAATTAATTGAATATCACCTCTAAGGAGAGGCTTTAACAAACACCTTTTGCCGAATTATTATTGTCCATAATCCATGTTTCAGTTGAATTTATCATTGAAACATAAACGCCCGCTATAATCACACGATTATTACCTACACAAATAATAATAAATCATGAATACATGATGCTTTTCAGTAGCGCGTATCTAACACCCGCGATGGGTTATTGACCTCGGCGTATGATATACAAAAATGGCGCAGTTTAGTACCTAGGTTACAGCGCTAAATATTTCAAGCTTTTTTAGTATATTGGAGAAGTAATTAAATGGAATACACTTCTGTTCATAAAAATTGCTTTGTATAAAAAAAAAATCGGTTCCTGATGACGATGACGTTACTAATCTGAGAAAAGTTAATGTAAAAAAGTTTTTATTGGGAACAACAACGAATTGTCATAAATACAATAGGAACGATCAATCAATCTGCCTAGCCTTTTCCCAACAATGTTGGGTTCGCCTTCCAGTCTAACCGGATGCAGCTGAATACTAGTATTTTACATGGAGCCACTGCCTATCTGACCTCCACAACCCAGTAACTGGGTAATCGATACCTTTGTTAAAAGTGGTTGTCAGACTTTCGGGCTTCTGACGACCCGTAACGACTGTCAAAGACCCACGAACAGGGGGGACCAACGGGTTAACGTGCTTTCCGACGCAAGAAGGAGTCTCGGTATGTAAAGATGGTCACCCATCCACGGACCAACCCCGGCAAGCGTAGCTTAACCTGATGGATCGACCCGTGCGGCTGTTACCACGAGCTTCTAAACAGAAATAAGCTGAGAAGAGGTGTTACAATAGAAACTATGATAGCTACAAAAGCTAATAACTGTGTCGGAGCTATCAACGCCCGGCGAAACATTAAGAAAGCATTGTTCCAGACTTAACCAGGAAATGTGTAATAATGTAATACATTTATTTACATTGACAGGGAGGCGCTGTTGGTAAACATTTGTGCAATTTTTTGTGAAATGTCAACTGTGTAAAATTTTGAAATCTCTAGTTCCTGTCAAAAACTGTGCAACATTGACAGAAAGTAAAGATTTCAACATGTTTTGTTGTGAATGTTTCGCCAGTGCAAACGCACAGTTAAATGTATTTAAAAAAACAAAATGGTGGCGTTAGTTCCGATTATTCCCAAACGTCACAATAACCTTGTAGCGCTATAGGGACTAATGAGTGCAGCTGCCCCTAGTTTTATAAAGAGCTTATGTATCCTAAACAAATGTCTTAATATTAACCATCTACATATCATCGCCAAAATACTGCAGGACATAAACATGTAGAAAAATTGGTGTTTTGTTTATGGCAGCTATGGTGTCAGTGCTCATAATTTATCGATATCAAACATATTTAATCGGATTAACATTGTATCGATTATCAAATTGATAATCGAAGAGATTTCAATCCGACAATATCATAACTTGTATTGTTAAATGTTATGAGTGGCTGGAAACAACAAGCAGTCGTACTAAATTGTTCTTTATTCTTTCATTCATTAATCAACATGCAAAAACAGTACCTATTAATATTCCAACAATAAACTTTTACAGCCTACAGTGTTGTTGACTGCCAATCTCTGCTCTGCCATTACTAAATTGTATTCTAGTCTCGGAGGCAGACTTTTTTGTACTCAATCATGTAGAAAGTCTGGAAATGTTTGATGTTATGTATCTAGTTCATTACTTAAAGATATGAGTGAAGTTATTTTAGAGTATTTTTAAATCATACATCATAAATAATCATAATACAATAAAGCGATTATAATTTTCGGATGTAAGTAATTTTTTCTCAGCTCTTGGATGATTTCAATTACATTCAAAAGTCAAGCAAATGCCGCGTGTGGTGTGAGAGTGGGTTTCCCTCCCTAACTATTCTTTAATATTATTAAATCTAATTTCAGCTACTGCTGGTCCAAGGGACAATAATATGAGCTTCTTGTTCCTACATAACATTGTCGTATTTTCGTTGACTGCTTTAAGCAATACCATTGAGCGATTTTACGGTTTTGGAATATAAGTTGTCGTCATTTATGTCTACATTCGAAAGGCCATGAAATTGAAGCCCTAACAGCATTTCAGTACATGCATGTTGATGTGGTTGCCTTGGAAAATCCCATTTCCAACAATCAAAGCCAAGTAGAGTAAAAACGCTATTACTAAACTGTTCTATATTCCTAATTGATATAAATTGCTACAATAGTAGGTCAATTAATATTCGCATGACAGTTACCTAACCCTAAATTGCAATAAACAGGTTTTTCAACGCTATCACCGCTTTGGGCACTACTGTAACCCTTGTGGTCCTTGACCAGGTTTGATATTGGTAATTTGCACATTTGGGACATAATCAATTTACAAACAAGTAGCCCTATAATTTGATTGCAGACAACATGGTAATTTTTTAAACAGGGGTCTAAAAGATAGACCAATGCAATACATTTTTAATAATTTACCATCAGCACCACTTGTAAATATTTTGTCTTAACTAGTAGAATACAAAACTATCCAAAGTTCGGATTACTTGTCATTAGAAGAGATAGACGGAAACTCGGGCACTTTAAACTGAACGCGATCAGCACGTCTAAACCGCGTTCAAGAGCTGTCAATGTCAAAATTGTTGTGGAATATTGACACTGACAGCTCTTGAACGCGGTTTAGAAATGCTGATCGAAGTTGGTTCTAAGTCATTTATTAAAGGCTTCGTTCGTACAATTCATCATTTATATCATCTTAACAAGCTCCAACATTACGTCTATTGAAAACAATATCACAAAAGCATAACAAAAGGTACATATTAATTCCCCTTCCCATCTCCCGGCCTAAGTTTATTATTAGCTAATATACGTTGATGAATCATTCATGATTGTAGCTCTTAGTTCTAAAGCATGGTTTATACTAGACAGGCCGTGGGCGCGGGCGTGATCACAACCTTCCACAGATTAAATAAAGCATTTATTTTCAATTTTCCCTCGCAAAATGGCCGTTGTTGACTTTGTGAATTGTAACTTTGGTTATTAATAACTGACTTGTTATAATAACAGTGTGTTTTGTGTGCTTGGCTTGTTTATGTTGCTAGGTACATACGTATACCTACTTAATTTTAATGAGAATTGTAGACAGTTATAATTTTTTGATGTATGTTTGTTATGTAAAGTCTGCGCAGTAAAGGAGATATTTACCTACTTACATAAATAGCTCGTAAGTTCTTTGATATAGGCGTATTAAAGGAGTATCATGGTGTTGAAATTTGCAGAGGATTAGACGAATGAGATCATCAGTCTACAAAAATCGATTCGATCGATTGTTCACTGATACTCTAGTTTTTTTTATAGACTTTCGATTTTCACCAATTTTCTTTTGACCATGCCTTCTCTGTCGTTTCATAGAACGATGAAAAGAACTGACGTATCAATACGTTTATTTATCTTTACATATTATAAATTAAAGTCGTTTTTCGTGTTTGTCTGTATGACCGCGTTGTTCTTCTAAACCACGCAACAGATTTTGATGAGGTTTTCACCATCGTTTAGAGAATTTATTCCGGAAGGTTTGTGTGTATATTCCATTAATAATAAACTTATAAATAACTAGCTGCGCCTAGCGGTTTTACCCGCATAAGTCTCGATCCTGGGAATATCGGGATAAAAGTATCCTATGTCCCAATCTAGGTCATCCACCCATGCACCCATGCGCCAAATTTCATCCAAATCCGTTCAGCCGTTTTAACGTGAAAGCATAACAAACAAACTCACTTTCGCATTTTTAATATTAGTTGGATAAAGAAATCTGGATATTTTGTCAAATCGTAAAATCCGTGCAAAGCAAAATGAATTGAGTCGTGGACTCCTAAATTAGCTTCTAAAACGATGATTATCGTTTCTCATTTACCTTATCCACTCATTTATTATCTACGCACTGTTCAAGTGTTTACGCTACTCGAGAGGTGTTAACTAGTGAATTGCAGTCTTTCTAACAACGGAGTTAACTACCCATAAGACAAGAAGCAGCTTTTGACACGAATGAAAAAAATATTTAGACGTATTCTGCGATTTGCGACTTAACAACATCAATGCTTTACAGTTTTGGGGCGTCCTTAATACGTATATTTTATCGTCATGAGCGATAATAGAGGTTTGCTTATCAAATATCCTCAATTCCATTTGCATTTAAGTATACTAAAAATAGATATAAATGATTGACCTAGACAACTAATCAGCTGTCACAAAATCACTGGTTTTTATAACAAATTTTGAGGAACATTGATTGATCAAAAACAATCGATTTTATTACTCGACTAAGCCACATCTCTACTGACATTGTTTTTATATTTACTTTTATTATAAGTGGAAGAGAAAGTAGTTTACTTGTACCTAATTGAAGTCGCATACCTACCTGTTGTATCGGGTGTAATTATACGTTGTTTGCTATTTAGTTCATAAGCCCGTAACAAATTGAGTAAAGTTGTACTAAGACGTTTGTAATTTTTGAAAAAGTTTTTCATAAGTAGTAGAAGGAATCTGTGTCGTGAAAAATTAGATTTAGTTTTATACTCGACTCTGGCGAGGGTACCAGTCTTATTGGTCTTAGAGTCCGGTAGAACTATGATTACCTCATTATGTAGTCGTGATAGGTCCTGTAGAACTATAGCCTAAGCACTAGCATACCTTTTTTTTTTTTTTTTTTTTTTTTTTTTTGGGGTGGGAAATCATCAAATGACTCCTCCCGCTCTGGGCGGAGCGAGAGGGAGTGTCAGACTTTTACTGACTAAAACCCACCCGTGTTCCTTCCGTTGCCTGTGTGCCGGGGCCGCGATATCCCTTTCGGACAAACTCGCAACCCTGGCAGGCATTGGCCCTTACGGACCCCGTCTGTTGGTGCTGACATCTCTTTGAGGCGCGCGTGGAACAGTACGCGCCGTCGACCCGGGCCTGGTCCTAATCGGACGGCGAGCTAAGCACTAGCATACCTTAGCCAGTAAAAAAAAAAAAATTATATCGACACCATATTCCCAATTCCATTCCAAATTCGAAATTTGAATAAAGTCGTTATGTACTAACTGGCTGGCTATAAACATTGCGGTGCCACATTTGCATGACAACGGCCGTCGGTTCGGCGAGCCCATTCAACTGTGTCTGTACGTCCAAATTGAAATTCGGCCTTCGTCCTTAGCCCTCACAAACAAGACTACAGCCATTTTTAGCCTCCGATCCGGCGGGCAGCGTGACATCATCGGAATTGATGTCGGAAATGCAGTTATTTACGTTGAAACGACAACGGATTATTGTGTCGAATCCTCGTATCGCTTTTTATTTAAATTTTAATGTACGTGTATAATACGACAATGATACCTATTGGATTAGCAAGGAAATAAAAATAATAGCATCGGCCATCGCTTCTGCGTCCGGCGCACTTTTGGCAGGCAGCTGCGCTACTAACAGTAATACCTGACTTTATTATTTTCACCGCTTCAGAACTATTCTTACAATAACTCGTGCAGACACTAGGCAAGATGAAAACGTTATCATCGCCCCTTATCTGCTTCATCAATCATACTTTCCCCACAAAGGTCTTAGATATTTGTATCAGGAATGACTGGAAAGGCCAAACGAACTGGCTGCCGCATTTAAAACGAGAAGTTACAGGGGAAGACTTAAGGAAAGACATCGTGTAGTCCACTGACACCTGTGTGGACCTAAGCACGAATACGGAGTAGATGGCTCGCTGGAGTCACGCTCTTCCTGCCGATATTTACCTCCAACTCATCCGCTAAAAGAACAAAACAACTGATCGCGGATTGCCACAGAAGTAAAAAAGAACAACTTTAGAACCTCTTAGATCTGTGTTAAATAAGATACGATACTTAAAGAATATTTCAAAATATTTACAATCCTGTTAAAGTTTTCTGCCGCACTGTCGGTGGAGTTCTTTTGTGGATTAAAGTTTGATCGGGCTTGTAATCCGCAGGATTTCTCCGTGTTACGAGAACAAGGTAAAATTGTCTGAAGATTTTCTCCTTATGATCTTTTTACTGAAACTTCTCTGTCATCTGTTGCTATCAGAATTTGTGGAAAAAATTTAGTTATGATAAATTAATCATGTCTGCTCCACTTTTCGGCTCAATTACAATTTAGTTCAATGAGAAAAACGTATAATTATAATTAGTGTTGCTAACTCGAACTTGCTTGGATAATCTCTCAGTATTTGACCGCTTAGCATACGAATCGTTAAACTCCCAGTAATCGGTAAATCAGTTCTGTCGCCGTCTATAAGCCGGCTACAAAGGTTGTCTTGATAAAATAGGTATTTGTCGTTTGCCGATCCCCTATGACCTTTCGTTATCTGTATCTATTGCTGGCACGAATTTGCATGTGAACAGTCATCGGATTGGATAGAGCGGCACGCTTTCGACGTACAGGCGTGACCGAGAGCCATGCCCAATATGTTCTATTGAATATGCAATTTCGCTTTTTGTTACAATGTTTATGCTTGAAAGTATGTCGGAGAAGTCTCCCGGAATTTCAACTTCATCTACCAAATGACCTGTTTCCTCCGTCAGTGACGTGGTTTGCGTTTTTTGTTGTTAATTCACTGATGTTCATCTTAAACGTTCGAATGGCTACGTAATTGTGGCACTTACAATATTAAAACATTTCTGGCATAAACGCCGCCGTTTTCGTCTTTACGCAGGTGAGAATTACGCTCGTTTCCGCCGTGACAAAGGCTTCGTGGAACTACGAACTACCGCTTTGTTTCCTGCCCTAATTCTATAGTCGTAATGAGCATTCGTGTTCACGTCCGCTCTCTGTAATTTGCTAATTATCCTGTCGCTTGCAAAATTGCCCTTTAGCGTCCTACTTTCACTGCTGTTGAGAGTTATCGCTCGATGTTCCAGGAAAGGTCTATCGTCCTTTAATATCTGTCCACATTGATAATCGTGCAGTCCTAGAAACTTACTAACGAGCGAAATAACGGTATTATGGCTGTAAGTAAATCTAGCCATTGGCTGGCCTTCAGACAGATACCATCTGTACCAATTGTGCAGCTCTCCATTCCCACGTACCTTCGACTTGAACATCTGGTCCTATTATACCCACATTTCTAGCAAGTTTAATGCAATCTTGCAGTGAAATATGCAAGGAGCTTCGCAATTCGACGTCTCAAAGTGGAAAAGTAAAACATGCTTTTCGTAGATGAATTTTTCAACGCCTTGTAGTTTGGATGCATATTGAAATAGCTTTGCATCTGCACGTTGCAGGCTGGAAAAGCGAACACATTTGACGAAGCCGACGTGTGCAAACTTTTAAAATAAAAGTTGTTTTACATTTAGATACCCCGGATCCCTTTCATTACTAAACTTGTCTTGGGCTTAGAATAGTTTTTTTATTTTATTGAAAGGTGGCAGTTCCAATAACAATTAAACGTGAAACGATCGGTAAAGATGGTGGTAAGTTCAACCTTTTTAGATAGCACGTCTGATTACTTGACATGGGTGTACAGGGGTCCCGAGTGATTGGGTTTGTTTTGGTCAGTAAATTGACATTGTACCGTGATTTGGGAGTTCTGTTTGTAGGTGAAATGATATTTTAAAAAGGTTATTGTATTGATTCTGGCTCTCGCTGGCTGTAGCGCCATTATTGTGGTTTCGATTTGAGTCTCCACACTTATATTAATCAGAAATATAGAACTATTTGAAAAAAATCTTGAATTCGTTCTCCTAAAAATCCTATCGAGACAGCACTTTTCTACAGATAAGTTCTAACATATCTGCATAAAAGTGCTGTCTCGATAGGATTTTTGGAACGAAGTTCTTTAACGCGGCTTGTGGTAAGAGTAAACTGGCAGAAATCATCACGTAACGAAAAAGGGTTATGCCAGTATCAAGTGTCTAAAGTTTTTAATACAGAGCCATCTAGTATAAGCTTGCATTTTTATTTTTTTGTTTTCTGTATTAAAAAACAAAAACTTTTGACACTTCAAAACTGGAGACCATACTAGATGGCTCTGTAGGTATTATTAATACACAATATACAGCGAAACGAACTTCGTCCCGAGTGTCCCATGACACCTCCCGACATTTTTTGTCCTCAACATGAGTGAAAAGAAAAAGCGTAAGTAATATTTTATTTAGATCTAGAGTAAAATATATTATCTAGCAAGTTGGCAGATTCAAAATAAGAGAAGCCACTGATCTTACATATAGTGTAATTTGTAGATGTAGGTAGAACAAAACCTGTCAATGCTGATAATAAAATAAACCCCGTAGTTTAGTAACAAAAAGTTAAGAAACAATCAAAAGAAAAACTACACACACCAATCAATGTTTCCTTTACAAAGAGAGCGTTTATTACAAGGTTTCTTCAACAAAGTTGCTAGTCAACGCAATGTAATTACAGATAATGATTGGCTACCGAAGATAGTGTCAGTCTCGTCTACACTAAAAAGCGTTAAAATTGTTTGTCCAAAGAAATTCTCACAGAGTAACGAGGTAAGCAAAAAAAAAAAAGGGAAATCTTGAAACTGGTATCAGTGCCATCTGTATTCTATATAAAAGCACTAAGGTGCGTCGGTGACGCGAATCAATAAGTTTCCCCTACCAAATATCGCTCAACGCGCCTAAAGTAGTTTTCACTTCAAAAATAGGCATTAGCTGATAACAAAATTACTTAAGTTTACATATTAAGTTTAATTATTAATTACTGAAGTTGTCATATCTCATGTTTAGTGATATGATTGGATATTGTTATTTCCGCTTGCCAATCACAATAGTAGTTAACATGAGAATTGGCATGGTATGAGACTGGATAGCCCTTTCAGAAATGTTTTTGATTGAGACTTAGTCCAGCAAGTGCACTATTCCATAAACTACCTAAAGGCCAAATCACACTGGCGCTTTGTGAGCGTGTTTCTAGCGAGACGATTGATTAACGCGCTCGCTGCGTGTGCGTAGCGAGCACGCCGCATGTGCGCATTGAGTTCACCGCGGTTTCGTAACAAGAGCGATTGACGTGACCAAAGAGAGCGAGAGTACCTACAATATTGTGAAAACGCAGAAATTGCGTAGTCGCGGCTACTTCGCTTCGCACCCGCGGAGAGCACGTTCGCAAATCGCTTCGCTGGAAACACGCTAGCAATTCGTCAGTGTGATAACCCTCTAAGTCTTTAGGGTAAAGCCCCATATTACAACCTATCGCAACCTGATCATAATTGACATAATGTTCCCCTAACTCGCAAGCAAACAAAAGATCGCCACTGCCCATTAGACCACAAACAAGAAACGGCAGGTATTGTTAACAATTCCCGCCATTACGTATGTAAATCCGATTCCCTCGTATTTTTACCGACTTCGAACAAAATTGCAGAATACATCCACCGCCAATTTCGATGCTACGGTCTGCCAAGTGTCGGTACGGTCAGCGCAAACCATAGACGGGGTGAGGTGCTTTCAGACGAACGTGTAGGTAATGCTGGAAAGTAAAATTGCGCTAGAAATAACAAGTTCGGTAGCGTTCGAGGGAGGTACTGACGTTAGGATCGGGAGTAACACTGTAGCTAGTGTTTCCTGTACCGTACAAGGCAGAAAGAGATATATTATTGAAATATATTATAATATGTAGAGACATATAGATGCATCACTGATTTAGAGAAGCAGAATTACACAAAGGCAACACGGAATACTGGAGGTTATAAATTGTGACATTTTGAAAGATATGAAAATAAATATTTTTTCTTACAAGTAAATACCTATCCAATGTTTTTATTTTTTTTAGAATAGTTCTAAATACATCTTAAAGTAACTTCCCTTGCTAGGTAACCCTGAAGATTTTTTTCTACTTAAACATACAGGGTGGCAGGGATATCGACGCACAACCAGTTACCATGGATTCAGTACATGATTCTGGACCCCAATGAGTTGATATTTTTCGTCGGTTATTAAGAATCTGCTGTTTCTCAAAAGTGCAATACCTACGAGGTCAAAATGTATGGAACAGTGTTTTTTTTAAATAACCTACGAAATATTTCAACGCAGGGGGGTCCCAAATCATGTACTGAATCTATGGTAACAGGTTACGCGTCGATATCCCTGCCACCCAGCACCCTAATTGCGTATACGATCAATCATAATCTGAATAATTTTGAAGGATATTGCTAATCCATTGCCTCTTATGTTCAAAAAACTTGTCCGCTCAGCAATTTAAATAACACAATGAATGTTGTAAACTATCAAAATGAAACAGATTGCGATTAATCGTATGTTCCGCAATTACACAACAAACCAGTACAAATGAAACCTAGCCGCAAACATATCCGACCTAATATATACGCTACACTTGCCATCTGAAGCACCTTTACCCAGGTCGTTGAATCACGCCTGTGATCAGGCACGTGCGGACCAAATAGAGAGAAATGTTCTGTTCGTACCTTTATTAATCATTGTTTTATAATGTTATGTCTTATCATTGGCGTCGCCAGTATTGTGTGGCCGGCATCACGTGCGCCAGACTTAGGCACGCATCGCAGGTTATATGGGAAGTATAGATAGATGCTCTAATTAAAGGACTGTTGTTGTTATTATTTTTGTAGCTATTTGTAGGGACACTTTATTGGTCCTTTTGTAGGTAGTCTGTGGATGTTATTTATGTGCTCAGTCTGAAATTACCTAATCCGGTGGTGAATTAATTGTAGGTATTTCTCAACTAACGCTTAACAACTAATATTTGTTGTGTTTTCGTCAAAGAGGAAATTAGCTTGTACTCATAATGCTGAAAATTATAATTAATTTTAGGACGAATAATTTGATAACGAAAGAATATTTAAGAATTTACCAACCGTTTTTGCCTTCATTGAAGAAAATAACCACGTAGACCAAACACAAGACTCACCGTTCGCTCCAAAGTCTAGAATGTTAGTCCACGTCTAAAATGGAGTTCACTAAACCTATTACAGACTTTTGTCTTACTTTTTGGTCGTTCGGTACACTGACACGAGCCCGGCACGGTTGGTATTCGATCTACCGACACGCCCGCTTTCCCGAGTCATCCAGGAAATGAATTTAAGAAAGAACTCAAACGATTCTCTACTTCAAATCGAGTTGAGAATACGAAGAAAACAACTCGAACATTCTAGGAAAAACTTTTTGCTCTAGTATCAATCTTAAAAGGAGTTCCATGTTTAAAACTTCTACAATAAACAACTTGGTCTGATTAAATTGACAGCACCGAAATGGCTTAGAAAATATTTCATCCACTCAAAAGTACATAAATATTCATACAAAAGGCTGAGAAAATAATAATACTCGTATATATTTACAAACCGAGGAATCAGCTCCCTAGAGAAAGTTTTCTTTTCATACTGAATTACTTCCACCATTCGTCTTTCGTCTATGGTTCGCTCAGGTAAGTTAAGCGCGGTCTCCACTGTAGTAATTACGGTAAATTGCTACCATTGTGCTCCCGAGTCTACCGATTATGCCGCGTTGGGACTCCTCTGAGTCCTAATGAAATCTGCTTGATTTCTTTATTTGTTTGTGGAACGGTATCACAATTTAAATGGTTTTGTCTCCACTTTTGCACGTTGTTATGGTTGTTAAATTTACTTTCCGTGTTTTTGCTTTCGTTATGGTATTCAGTTTCATATTGAGCTGGTTTGAAATACATAAATGAAGAAGAATGCTGCTTTAGAGCAAATTGAAGAGGTGGCAAATCCGATGTAGGTAGCTATGGAGAGTCTTAAACGAATGCTGCCATTGTTTGGAATCAATCAATAATAATATGGACTGATTTAAACAATACAACATAAGTACCTAAAAGTTATCAGTCCCTATCATCAGATCACAACTCATCCTAAATTGCAAAAGATATAATAAACAAATTGAACGAAACAGCACTTGATGAAAGCACCAATTAGTGCCAACAATAGCACTTGGACCCGGTGTAAATTAACTCGGCACGTTGGTATTGTTGGTCGAGTGGACGACCAACTTTTCAATGGCTATCCATGTGGATTGTGAATGAAAAATGTTTCAACCAATATTTGCTGAACGCTGTTCAATTAATGGCGGTTCGATAACAAAATGAGGGTTGTTTGCAGTTCAAAGCGTAAGCGTGAAGTTAGTTTGAAAAAGGAACGATTTAGTTTTCCGATGCTATGTTTTTGTTTGATGAATTGGCAATTTCGTGCTGGCTAGTTGTAACTTTGCCGGCTTGTCTAGTGCGGTAAAAACGGGAATTGCTAACCTTTTTAGATGAAATCTATGTTTCGTACACATAGCAGAATAATCAGACTATAAACTATATAACTATACCTATATATATACAGAGAGGAGTCCCAGCTGTGGGAACTCCTGGGTCTCCTCTCTGTGAGAGAATAGATAAATGAATGCTGGTCTCATATTAACTTGATCCAGGAAAGTAAAATTTATGGTAATTCGGGCAATGTTTCCAATTTATTACCGCTTTTATTGTTGCCTATCCAACAGGCCCTCGTCAAATCAAATCAATTGGGTACTTCCTGTGTAATTTTGACCATAAACTTGATACTTACAACTTTTGTTCAATAAAGGACAACTGGGGGAGGGGCATTAACCGAAAAGAATCAAGATTTATATCTATGTTGCCAGGTTCAACTTTTGAAAATGATTCCATTTTTAAATGTTTAACCGTAATTAAAAGTCAAAAGTAAAGCATCACTACGATGAAAATAAACATAAATCTTGTCCTCACAAATGCCAACGAGTACAACATACAAGCTTGCGGGCCAAGCTTCATAAATTTGCCATAACTCTGCGTATGTAACATGCAGTCTTCTACCGGATTAAGCCCATATTTTTCGCGGCAAACGTGCCGTATCGCAGACTATATTCCAGCCCGCTTTTCACCATATCTCTTACATATTTTGTGTGTACTTCACGAGGTTTCACGAAGGAAGTCCCCGATACATTTACTGATTGCTCCCTCACTTTTAGACTGCAGGTTGCATTTTATAATATTGTCGTCTCTCGTAAACTTCATATTCTTCTATTTGGGCTTCAATAAAGTTATGTTAGCATTAAATTGAATTTTCATGTCTTCAAGTTTTGTAGCAGGCGTAGCAGCTGTCTAAAGAGTGTGCATGGCAGCTGTGCTTACAGTATGCAGTCGAGTTTATTGGGACTTTGAAAGTACAGGCGCACCCGGCTTGATGCTACTAATAACTTTATTTAGCTAGTGACGACATAGCTAGTTATAGTCTATTTGCATATCGATGATCTTTTAATCAGCTGGCGACTAAGCGATAAGCCCCAGAAAGCTTGATCGAGTCTGTTATCAGTAAATATGCTGTAAACTGACACTGAACTGATTTCTTGACAAACATAACAGCATGAGATGTGATAATACTTAGTTTTTTTAAAGTGATGATAGTGATGGGTAAAAATATAATCGCGACCAGTTGACAATCCGTCTCAACAATTCAAAGCTAAATCTAGTGTGTTTATATTTGATCTAATGTGGTTACTATCGCTAGAATTCTCTAGTTTAATAACAACTAGTTAGTATGACGTGCCACCACAAATATGGAAGCAATTGTGGCTCTAATCGCCTCGGGCGGCGCCGGCGTGTTGGGAGAACATCCTGACATATTACATTTCTTGATTATATTGCGTTTTTATTTACTTTGCTACATGCTTCCTCGCGAAGCTTTCAGCGTGTACAAATATTTATAAATAAAATCTATCAAAAAATGTTACAAGCTACGGGATTTTGAATGCTTTCAACTTCAAGCCAGCTTAATTTTTTGAGTCTGAGACACCATAAGTTGAAGTAACAATAAAATATGCACAGTTTAACTAAACAGTGTTTAGAAAGAAAAGTAATAAAGAAAATATGTTTATTTGCGGTAAACATTACGGAAAGAAAAAACACAAAACACGAGAAGAACAATTTGGGGGAAAATATGCATTACATCCACGCAAAACGGCCATCGCTCAGCATCGTTTGGAACTTTAGACAAACAAGTCAATTGTTGTTGCTTCGATTTTATATTATGCCACAGGCAAGAAACTTGCAACATTTGAATAGGGCTTTCTGCATTTTAGAATCTACTTCCAAAACCGTGAAACTGCGGCTATCTATATCTACACTAATAATAAAGCTGAAAATTTGTTTTTGTTGTTTGAGCGCGCTAATCTCTGTAACTCCAGTCGGATTTAAAAAATCTTTTTGCATTTGATATTTCCAATTCTTGAGGAAGGCGAAAAGCTATTTAACATCACGGTGCGATCCTTAGAAGCAAAAGAAAAAAAGTCAGAAGAAACGCTTAGCGAAAACGCAGTAATAGAGCGGGTAGGCGATGCGATTCGACGGAGTGGTTCGGGGATCAAGAATCTTCCCGCGGACGAAGACGCGGGCAAAGGCTAGTTTTCTAATAAACTAAAATGTTTTCTATTGCCGACATCTACTTCCATAAAACCGAATTCCTAAATCGTTACTTTACCAAGATCATCCATTATTCTACCTCCCGCTATTACCCGTAACATATATATAACTTTGCCGAGATGAGAAAAGGCGGTTGATGTTATTGTTATTCGTTTTTCCTCCGTTCCATCGTAACTGCTATTTATTGGGTCAGCCCTCCCCGGACTTTACCGTTTAGTTGTGGAAGAACTTTTAAATAGTAAGTTATTGTTGAAGGTATAAGGAGCTATTACTTATGGAACGCCTTTGGTATTAAGGTGAAGTGGGTTCCAAAGCAGATGTTTCGACTTCGCGCAAAATCAATGTTTCTCTTAAAAAAACAACAAATTTGCATATTTTTTTTTATGATTACGAAAATTGAAGAGTGTCCTTAGTGAAGTATGAGGCCCGAAACACGATTGACAAAACTTTCCTCGATAGAAAAAAACGGCAAAGTTACCTTAAAATCTGCTTTTTTTGTTACAACCACTAAGAGAAAAACCAATTTCATTCGATTGTTATCAAAGCAATTGTATTAAAATTTTGTCGACGTGTTCACTATTAAATATTTTAAGGAATTATGGACTTATTTTTCTATATCAACACAAGTAAAAATTTTAAATTCAATATTTGTAAACATAGTGCAATAGAATTGCGCGCGGGCCGGTCATACCGCCGCTCCCGGAACGCTATCACGATACCATTTCGCCTTAATGTTTTGATATTAGAAGTTTTCTTTTTCATAGAGTCCACCACAGACACTAAAGTCATAGACAAGTAACTGATGTTACGTCGGGTACTGGAACGCGGATTACAAC
Source organism: Agrochola macilenta (assembly GCA_916701695.1). Taxonomy (NCBI): domain Eukaryota; kingdom Metazoa; phylum Arthropoda; class Insecta; order Lepidoptera; family Noctuidae; genus Agrochola; species Agrochola macilenta. The sequence continues at coordinate 9,516,838 of OU753572.1, read as the reverse complement.
AATTTTATTAAATAAATATTTTATTTTTATAAGTTAACATCTATTTTTTATTTATTTCTTTATAGTTTATCTATCCTCCGTGACATCACAGCGGGACCTGTCGGAATACCAGCACTGCGACATTTATTTTGAAATGTCACAGCAGCATGCTCAGATAGAAGCCTTTTGGCCTCATACAGGACTTTCTGTTTTTATTTTCATTTGTTTTTTTATTTTTTTTTGTTTCTATGATTATGTTTAGTTTAATTTGTCATCTCCTGAGCAAGTCCCAATAAATACTTTTTCTTTCTTTTCTTTCTGTTGAATACGTTTCGGGAATTTATATCTTTTTTTACTTAATGCTTTGACAGGATGCTACCATCTGGGTACTGGCTAACAGACTACCGTAATACTATCATCAATTGGTAGGAATGGTAGAAACTTCCTTTTCTGTTATTTGCTAGCTGCACCCCGCGGTTTCACCTGCATAACTGTCGATCCCGTGGGAATATCGGGATATAAAGTATCCTATGTCCTTATCCTGGTCATGGCCTACCCATGTGGCAAATTTCATCCAAATCTGTTCAGTCGTTTTAGCGTGAAAGCGTAGCAATCAAACATAAAAACTCACTATTGCATTTATTATATTACTTAGGATTTACGAAAGTGACATGGCCTTTCGATTTTTAAAACCGAATTTCTTACCTCAGTACCTGAGACCTAAACACTGTTGAAATACTAACCCTAATATGGCAGCATTTTCTTACACTGGAAGCAGTAACTTTACATGATCTTGTTCCTGTCTTTGATGAGCTAGTAAAATAAAATGTAGATGAGGCGTATGAAGTAAATTAACCGTGTAAACCCTTGGCTGCATATAAGAGTACTAGCTTCTGCCCGCGACTTCGTCCCCGTGAAATTTCGGCTCCCGACCCACCGCGTCGCGTCGCATCGCCCGCCTGCGCTATAACTTCGTTTTTACGATCTTTCTGACTGTTTTTCTTTTTGCTCGGCTCTTAAGAGTCCGTAGCGTGATGTTAAATAGCATATAACCTTCCTCAAGAATTAGGCTATGGAATGCAAAAATATTTTTTCAAATCCATCTGGTAGTTCCAGAGATTAGCCCACAGAACAGATAAATTTATCTGTTCTGTGGATTAGCCCATTCAAACAAAACAAAGATGAATCTCTATAGCTATAATATATTAGTATATTAGAGTATTTTCCGTGTCGTTTCCTCTCTGTATCGCGTTGCCAGGAGCCGACATAGTTTGCAGCATTCGTTAGCGTTCCAAGCCTTGGGATTAAACATAAACAGACAATTAGCTGCTTATTATTTTGCGTTAAACCAGTTTAAATTTTAGTGGAGTCTGGGAATTCAAATGTACGGCATTATGTTTTGTTAAAAGTTTTAATTGGGTATGACAATGTTTTTCTTAACTCCTAATTAACTCCTACCTACAGTTTGTTCAGTTTTGCTTTGTTCTAAAACGGAATAATGTTTGGATGTTTGTTACTCAATCACGGAAAAACGGCTGAACGGATTTGGATTAAATTTGGCACACAGATAGTTTATAACCTGGATAACATATTGGATACTTACTTTTTATCCCGGTTGTATGGTCCCGTGGGATAATTTCCGATATTCACGCGGACACAAACGCGGGCGAGAGCTAGTGACAACATAAAATTCAAAAATTCAAAATTCAAAAGTCATTTATTCAAACTAGGCTGAGAATCAGCACTTTTCGAACGTCAAAATTACGTAAGACAGTCCCCCAAAACGCCCACCCTTCACCACTTCCTAGTGCATTAGCTGGGAAGAAGAAGTGGCGCAACAAACTCCCCAGCTGCACAGCTGTCTGTTCAGTTAGAAGAACAAAAAAAATATTACTAAAAATAATTTTATAAAAGAAAGAAGAAAGAGAATAATAAGTTTATTTGTCACAGAAACACGTGCATAAAAAAAAAAGATAATAAACTCTAGTATACAGGGTGGCAGGGACATCGACGCGAAGCCGGCTACCATGGATTCAGTACATGATTCTGAACCCCACTGCGTTGAAATTTTTCGTCGGTTATTTAAAAAAAAAAAAAAAAACATCTGTTTCATAGAAAAGTGCAATACCTACGCGGTCAAAATGTATGGAGCAGCTGTTTTTTTTTAAATAACCGACGAGAAATTTTCACGCAGGGGGGTTCAGAATCATGTACTGAATCCATGGTAACCTGGCTTCGCGTCGATGTCCCTGACACCCCGTATAACGACAACATAACGATATCAATACAATAACGAGCACAAAACAGAAATAGTCGGCAGCTGCTGGCACGTCATGACTTTGACAGGAAGGCTTCCACTCAGCATGATGCTGTGCTATGGGGACCCACAGCACAGCGCTGATTTTCAGTGGTCACCCGAAAAGACGTACGGAAACCAAGTCAGGTTTAAATAATTATACATAAATATAAAATAAAATAAACAGTACTTATACAACCTTAGTTTTTGTTTACCCTAAACCTCTAAAGGGGTCATTGTACTCATCATTATGAACAACTTTCACTATGGGACAAACGCTGAAATAGCGAAAAAAAATCAGCTGTTCCCTACATTTCGACGAGGTATGGGAACATAAATGTGTTTAGGGTAAACAAAAACTAAGCCTGTTTAACTAAATTGCTAATTAGAAACCCCCACAGATAAATACACAATGATTACTCTTTCTGATTATGTCTAAGTTACATCTTATCTGTGTACATTATATGCAAATAAATGATTTCTATTCTATTCTATTTAGACAAAGACAACACAGAAGATCTTACTGCGATATACAAGGTGACAGAGGGACGTCGACGCGAAGCCTGTTATCATGGATTCAGTAAATGACTCTGATGACGGGGTCCGCTAGGACCGATGCCTGTCGGGGTCGCAGGAAAGTCCGGAAGGGATCGCCCGTCAGATAACTTCACCCGCTCTGGGCGGAGCGTGAGAAGTTATTTGAAAATTACCAACCAGAAAAAAAAAGTACATGATTTTGAAATTTAATTCCCCGGCGTTGAAAAACAGATGTTCCATACATTTTGACCGCGTAGGTATTGCACTTTCCTATGAAACAGCTGATTCTTTTTTAAATAACCGACGAAATATTTCAACACTTTCAGAATCATGTAGGTACTGAATCCCATGATAACAGTTTTCGCGTCGATGTCCCTGACATCTTTTATGGATGTAGTTGTTCCTTCTATCCAAGCAAAACATCTCCTTGTTATGAAATTAAACGAATAGGAACAGCTTAACAATACACGAAGCAGGATTGTTTATTATTACCTATTGATGTGTTTTCCTGAAGTCCTCATTGGAGGATATACCTATTGTAATGTTTTCTAAATAATAATAACAAATGACAGCAACATTTATTTCCTTTACATTTGTCATAGAGAGTCAGTCGTAATTCTACTGCAGATTATTAAACTGCCAGTTATTTTGTGTAAGTAAATAAGTTAGTGATCTTAAGGCAGTTTTAGCCAATTCTTGGTACTTTGTTTTTGGATTTGAAACTATGAATGTGTGTGATTTGTTCAAGTTGTGAATTGTCAGTCTCAATGGGATGATTCTTGCTCAGAAGTTTTGAAGTTCAGGTAAAGGAACATACATGTACTTCTTTTGCTTGGGGTAAGTAGGGTCAAATAAATTATTTACGCGATACTATTAAAAAAAAACTGGCCAGGTGCGTTTCGAACCACGCACAATGAAGGGTTCCGTAGTTGGGATGAATTTATCCCAAGAACAAACTTAACATTGTGGTTGAAAAACATGTTCTCCCATACGAAATGTATAGGAGATCATGTTTTTCAAACCGCAAATTTAAGTTGGATGATTATTACTCGTTAACCTGTACAACCTACTTTGCTCTGATAGTTTTCCTTTTAATTTCGTTATTTATTTATTTAATAAACATTTGTAGCCATAACAGGTCAACCCAAGGCGCCTACAAACAAGTTACAGGCCTATTATAGTTAAAGGTTTTATATACTACTGCTGTGATTTTTTTCCACAAATCCAAGTACAACCATTTAGCTGGCAGGGGGGGACCACTTGACTCTAACAAAAAAAAATCTGTTAAAAGCTTAATATTTCGCAAACGCGTCCCTGAATCCAAAAATTATTTTCACAAACACAATATTTTTGAACGACCTTTCTAATGATACCCCACAACATGGGGTAGACGAGAAAGAAAAAAACATCCCCACTTTACGTGTAGGGGAGGTACCCTAAAAATATTTTTTAATTTATTTTACCCCTTTGTCGGCATGATTTGTATGTATACATATGCCAAATTACAGCTTTATAGTATTAACCGTCTCTGAGCTAAGCCGCGGACAGACAGACAGACAGACAGACAGGCAGGCAGACGGACATGGCGAAACTATAAGGGTTTCTTGTTAACTACGCAACCCTAAAAAGATCAAAATGATAGGGAAATTAATTCAGCTTTATTCAGGGATATTGCTGTGGGATGTGTGCAGTGGTGGCCCAGTTGTAACGGCTGCGACTTACGAGGTCGTAGGTTAGAACCCTGACATGCGCTTTACTTTGTGTAAATTACTTCGTCACCACTGCTTTGAAATCGGTGAAGGAAATCAGCATGTCCTAGAACCAAAATATCGAATACAATGTGACATCTACCAACGTACACTGGGCCCGCGTGGTGGACTACGACCCACTCCTGTGCGGCCCTGGCCTGTGTGAACATTAAAGGCTGGTTATGCTTATGCAGGGATAAAACTTTCATCATCATTGGCAGCCTTGTTCCACCCACTGCTAAGCGCAAAAGAGAGGCCTATTCCTCTCTTTTGCGCCATGCTTCCCTGGTCTGTGCGAGTCTCATCCAGGTCTTACCTGTGATCTGTGGGTTTTGAAGGATATTGCTAATCCATTGCTTCATATGTTCGAAAACTTTGTCTGCTCAACAACGTAAATAACGCAATGAATGTTGTTGAACTGTCAAAATGAAAGCCATTGCTACTGTGTTACGCAATTACTTCGTAGCACGCGTAGCATAACAACCATAGAAACTTACTGTCTATTCTAACTTGTCTATTCTTCCGTAGACAAAACCCGTTTCTATTCAGGCCATGCAAAGCGTGCTGGACTACCCTGCGATCTTCTTTCTCATGTATGATAAAGCTTAAGAGCTTGTTAACCTGAATGTTCCGCAACGCATTTTCTGTTTTTCTTTATTTACATTTAAATGAGAAAAATTTTCGGCTTGTAAACTATTTGAAGGATGACATTAATCTTCGGCACGCCACAATTGCGGCGATAAGTCCCCTCTTTGAGGAGTGGCTTGAGAGGCGCCATGGCGTCCTCACCTTCCGCCTGACGCAGGTCCTCACCGGACACGGTTGTTTCGGGAGGTTCCTGTTCCGCATAAGGCGGGAGGAAACGCCCGGGTGTCACCACTGTGTGGATCGCCCGGAGGACACGGTGGAGCATACGGTGGAGGTCTGCCCGGCATGGGTGGAGCACCGCCGTGTCCTCACCGAGGCGATCGGCGGCGGCGATCTCTCGCGTCCGGCCCTGGTTCAGGCCATGGTTCGGAGCGAGAGTGCATGGGAGGCCGTCACTTCCTTCTGCGAAGCAGTAATGCTCGCGAAGGAGGACGCGGCGCGCGAGGGAGAGGCATTATTCGCGCCCTTGACATTAATCTATGGTTGTAAAAAATCTATGGTTTATGCATCAATACTTTTCATACATAGATATAATTACTCTTTCTTCCCATGGGGGTAGGCAGACACTACAGAACGCCACGTGGTACGATCCTTACATACTGCTTTTGCTTACGTTCATACATCTGGTCATACAATATAAGCACGCCGGTAGAGAGACCGTTCTGAAATTAAAAGCATTTATTCTGAAGGTCGGCAATGTCGCAAATAGATGTCAAATATTTCACTGTTTTGATTAATTTAGCAATATTACAGTGTGGAAATAAAAAATGTGGCTAACTAGCGAACTAGAATATTGATTATGAAATGCAATAATTAATATCGTAACACCGAATGTTTAGTTTTAGATATTAAAAAAACTATTTGGAAACTTTCCGAATGCGTTTTTTTACACCTAAAATGGGTAGAAATCAAATTCAATGTTATAATTGCAATTAATTATTAATATTCTAGTTCGCTAGTTAGCCACATTTCTTATTTCCATTCAGTAATATTGCTATATGAATCAAAACAGGTAAATATTTGACAGTTATTTGCGACGTTGCCAACTTTTAGGATTAACCATACTTTACAGTATTGAGGAATAGACGTCTATTATAATTGGTTTGATCTTATAAAAAATTGTAAATAAAACTTATTATACTATATTAAACCAAAGGGCTGGCATAAACAATTTCCAAATACCGTTCCTCATACCTTAATCAGTCCAAGTAGAAAGGTATGACAGGAATCTGAATGGCCGCTAATTATAACGTATGCATATGAAATCAATCGAATATTGATTAGGTACGTGTTTGATCGTTATTTAGTGTATTCACACCTTTCTTTCGTTTGAAAAAGGGCCGAAAGGGCACTGCACTTTGATTTGACAGCTGTAGTTGCCATAGACAAAAAAAATTTTTTCTTAATTTGTTTTTTTCTTTCTGTTATTCAAAGCTGTAAGCCATGGCTTAGCTTCTCAATGTCTTTGATATCAATAGAAGATAAAACAGTAGGGAATTTGAATACATAATGCATGACTTATGCTAAGTCACCGCACAACATAACCTAAAATTTGTTTGAACTAATCGATATTTTACTTCATTTCCTATAAAACTCCATGGTATTTTTACTATATTATTTTGATGTTTCCTAATACTCTCTGTCTATTACTTATCATAAATTAGGCGCGTTGTGTCTTTCTGTGTGACCGCGTTGTTCTTCTAAACTGCACAACCGATTTCAATGCGATTTTCAGCTTAATTTATATAATTTATTCCGGAACGTTCATGTGTAGGTACAATACTTACATTATTATTAAACTTACATATAATGAAAAAATCACGTTGTTTTGTCAAGTCGTAAAAACCGTGTGGAGAGGATCGGGTCGCTAGTACAATAAGAATTAGTTCTCCAACCTAGTTCTAAACCTTATTTCCATTACAAATAGACTCGACTAGACGAAGGCTGGCTCGTATTCCCTAGCACCGGAGTCAATGGCATTCTACGTCGCCATGAAACAATGATGTCGTAAGTTTTTATGTTATGCCCACAAATGTCTTCTTCAACATCGTTTGACTGTGAATAACTGTTGCTATCTCTTTCACGCACACGGATATAGGACAATTAAAAAGAGATGGCGTAATTTTCGCTGTAAAAGTGTTAGGACTGAATGGTGGATAAGTTTGATGTTCTTTTGTCACGATTTTAAACTTCGTTTTTTTTATTTAGCAATATTTTTTGATAAACTATCTCTTTTTATTAGTCAATTATTTTTATACTCTACAATACTTCCAATGTGATTCTTATTCTAATATATTATTTAGTATGATATTTTATGTCAAATTTTCGGTCATCCGGTAAAAACAACATATTTACAAATACTACCATCCTTATTCTCCTACAAAATATTTACCATACCAATCATCAATTGATTGCATCAACAAAACCAGTGCTCATTAATGATATTATCACCACAGAGCACTCTCATTATCGAGTCCATTGTTCATCTCGGGCCTCTCAGAGGATTTAGGAATGTAGGTATTATTAGATTAAGTGCTAGGTTTTTCCCGCAGCTTAGCTCCAGTGGAAATCGGCAATTATCCCATGGAAACGTACTACCGATACCGGGATAAAAAGTATCCTATGTGTTATAAACTATCTGTCTGCCTCATCCAAATCCTATTAGTAACATAACATAATGATTGAATACTATCGTGAATTCATACAAGCCTAGTACTTTTTGTTAGGTTAAGTTTATTAAACTCAAGGAATAAGATTTTTCATACAAACGAACCCTTTTCGCCCTTTTTTTTTTTTTTTTTTGGGTGGGAAATCTTAAAACCCACCCGTGTTCCTTCCGTTGCCTGTGTGCCGGGGCCGCGATATCCCTTTCGGACAAACTCGCAACCCTGGCAGGCATTGGCCCTTACGGACCCCGTTTGTTGGTGCTGACATCTCTTTGAGGCGCGCGTGGAAGACAACGCGAACGCGCCGTTTTCGCCCTCAGGTGGAATTTAAAAAAACCCCTTCTTAGTGCTCCCCTACATTATAAAAGGAAGCTGTGTGCAAAAATTCACTTTCCTAGTCCCAGTAGTTTCGGCTTTGCGTTGATATATCAGTCAGTCAGTCAGTTTCTCCTTTTTCATACCTATATAGTACCTGGGCGACCGAGCTCTGCTCTGGTGAAAATAGAGAATACTCATTTAATTACTATTGAAAGAAAATGTTGATATTTGTAACCATGAGTTTAATTTCGACTATGTTAGTGCTCGAGATATTATTAAAACTTTCAATACACTCAATGTTAAAAAACTGCTGATCTATGGGGAAATTCCGTAGAGGTTGCAAAATGCATTATCAACACTGTAGCGCCTGAATTAGCAATTATTTTTAATAAATGTATTGACTGTGGTGTAATTCCTGACTTAATGAAGAGTAGTAAAATAATACCTTTGTTTAAATCGGGCAGCACATCAGACCCCACGAACTTTAGACCTATTTCTGTGCTTCCTACTTTTAGTAAAATATTTGAAAAATTTATGCTAGATCAATTGCAAAGACATTTTAATAAACATAAGTTATTAAACAGTAAGCAATTCGGTTTCACAAGGGGTCGCTCGACTTCCGACGCTGGTGTTGAGCTTCTTTCACATATTTTTGAGGCCTGGGAGGAGTCACATGATGCCCTAGGCATTTTTTGTGACTTATCTAAGGCTTTCGATTGTGTTTCTCATGATACATTGGTCAGGAAATTGCATCACTATGGTGTTAGAAACACTGCCTTGGATCTTCTTATTTCTTATTTGGATAATAGGATCCAAAGAGTGGACGTTAACGGCAAGCGATCTCCGGGTTCTATTGTCACTATGGGAGTTCCGCAGGGCTCAATTCTTGGCCCTTTTTTATTTCTCGTATATATTAATGACCTACCTTGCTTTATAAAGAACAGTCATGAAATAGTGTTATTTTCAGATGACACGTCACTTATATTTAAGCTTAAGCGACAACAGACAGTTATTGACGATGTGAATAATGCTCTCTCTAAAATAGTGCATTGGTTTAGTGTTAATAATTTACTTTTAAACGAGAAAAAGACTAAATGTATTAGATTTCTAACACCTAACGTTAAACAGGTGAAAACCAATGTACTAGTAAATGGGACAGAATTGGATCTTGTGGACACCACTGTGTTCTTAGGTATTACTTTGGATTCGAAGCTTCAGTGGGGCCCACATATAACCAAATTGTCGAAGCGGCTAAGTTCTGCAGCCTACGCGGTGTATAAAATCCGTCATTTGACTGATGTAGAAACAGCTCGATTAGTATACTTTAGTTATTTCCATAGTGTAATGTCGTATGGCATTTTGTTGTGGGGAAATGCAGCCGACTTTCAGGCTATATTTGTGCTGCAGAAACATGCCATTCGAGCAATTTATAACCTAAGTTGTAAGCATTCACTGAGGGATAAATTTAAAGAAATAAACATAATGACAGTCGCGTCTCAATATGTTTATGAGAACCTGATTTATGTGAAAAAGAATATAAATCTATATTCTAAACACAGCGACATTCATAGCTTAAATACTAGAAACAAAGATTTATTTATTGTGCCGAGGACTAGGCTCCAAAAAATTAGTAATTCATTTAAGTGCCAAAGTATACGTTTTTACAACAAACTCCCAAGCCATGTCCAAAGAACTGAGCCTCAATAAATTTAAATCATTTATTAAACAGAAACTATGTCAAAAAGGTTTCTATAAAGTTAAAGATTACTTAGACGACAAAAAGGCTTGGGACTAATTAAGCTACTCCAATGTACCCCAAGGAACAAACAATTATTTTTGACTATTTTAGACTACACGATACTATATGAGCATATAATTGTTGGATTATTTTATTTGACTGTAAGTCAATTTATTTTAATTTTGTTTTCATTTATTGTTGACATAATCTACTCTTTAAAATGTTTTTATTTTATGAGTTGTATTGCAATTTGTGGTGATGTAAATTATTTTAGCATAATAATATGCACTATTATATAGAATCAAGTTTTTTCAACTGAACAGACAGCTGTGCTGCTGGGGAGTTTGTTGCGCCACTTCTTCTTCCCAGCTTATGCACTAGGAAGTGGTGAAGGGTGGGCGTTTTTGGGGGACTGTCTTATGTAATTTTGACGTTCGAAAAGTGCTGAATTCTCAGCCTAGTTTGAATAAATGACTTTTGAATTTGAATTTAATAGTATAGTTCATACTAATTTTGTGTAAAGTAAATACTAATTCCGTGCTCCCATGAAAGTAGGTACTTACTAATTCCATGCTGCTATGTCATTATTTTAAGGTAGCCATCTTGTTCTAAACTTTGGGCGACCGAGTTCTGCTCGGGTGAAAATACGGAGAAAACGAATTTTCCCAGTTATGAGATCTAGCTAGATCGATTTTTCGCCCCCGTAAACCCCTATTTTGCAACTGTCATCGAAATTTTTAAAGCCTTTACGAGAACGTGACTACAAATATATAACAAATATTGCTCGTTTAATAGTGTAGGATAGGCTAGGTTTCTCCTAAGGATCGTAGCGTAATGTTAAATAACTTATAACCTCAAGAATTAGGATATCAAATGTAAAAAGATCTTTTCAAATCCGTCTGGTAGTTTCAGATATTAGCGCGTTCTAACAAACAAACTCTCCAGCTTTACTATATTAGTACGAGTATACATAGAGGAGACTCTCGGGACCAAGATACGACATCCAACGTCGCATGACTAGAATTCTAAAGAAAAATCTGAAGTATCTTTGAAGGAGTTTGTTGTGGAAAATTCTTTAGTACATAAAGCAGACACAAAAAAAAGTTACTCTGCTATCTCTGACAGCAGAGTATCTTTTGCATGTCTGTTTGCGTGTTCTTCGTTTTGTTTGCATGGGTTTTCTGTGATTTATGGGATTAATTACGATGTATTATTTTTTTCTAAACTGAGAAAACTCATTAGAATTCTGTTCTGTTTTGTGGTTTATGTCGTAGTGCATAAGAATAGTGAATATCTCAATTAACTTTCGCATTTTTTCAATGACTGGTGCTGAATATTCGTGAATTTTCTTACAAAATTTAAGCTTTAACTATGGTATATTTCCATAATCTTTTTTCTGATTCTATGTTTACAAAAGTCCCTTTTTAACAAGTACAATTATTCGCATCGATAAAACTGGTAGCATTTTATCTCACAAGCTATCGTAATTCAATGCTCGGTTGATTATTTCGCAGTAATTTTACGGGTTTTATGCTCCCCGTAATGGCCCAGTGTCCTGCTTAATAGTGTAGAACAATTTATGGGAACGGCGTGCGCAACCTTTTAAATGTATATTTCTTCTTTTTTGTCGCCTTTTCCGTGGCTGTTTTAGTAAGCCAGTAAGTCAATGGATAGGTAGGTTAGGTACTTCCCGTTTCTGTCTCTCTCGTGTCGTTTCGATGGTTCCCAGTATACCCCAAAGTTATTAAGACGCAGATATATGCCAGTGACCTTGAGTACTTGCGTGTTCTGTACAGAGCTCACGCAACGCGTCGTATGTCCAGCGCCAGTAATGGGACGCGCCCATCCAGGAGCGCTGTCCCAAATTAGACGCATTATTATTTATTATACATAAAACAAAAGGTATTTTAATAAAACACGTACCTACCTATACTAAAAGATCAATAATTAAAATATTTTTTAAATGGTAAAGGTTTCAGATAAATACGTTTGATTGATTTTGCGTGATTCTCAGTTTTCAAAAAGTCATAAAGTCCAACTTCAAGTTAATTGAAAGTTAAACTGAAGACGTTGTATTTATATGTATTTCGACCATTTCGCATTAATTAAGAGACTGCGGCTCGTCTATCCAATTCTATAAACGGAGTAACCAGTAGCGATTTTATAGTTAGTCATTAGCTGCAGGCACCGAGTAATTAGTCAATGGAATGCTCATACACATCCTACCTCCTTGATAGAGCTTCAACCCACAAGTGTCTTTTGTATGCAGAAAATAAGTGCACCATTGGTATATCAGTAGTACATAGTGTTTTTCCGATAACAAACAGTTTCTCAAGAATTTATATTGATCTGTTATTTGCGCTTTAATACCTCCATTTCCAACTTCTGCATGGCCCACAGTTCATTGCCCCACCCGATTAGATGGCTAGACTGTCAGACGACGTTTATGTTGGCACTCTTGTATAATAAAATTCATTAACTCAATAATGACTAATCCCATTAACAAATCGACAACAAATTAAAAAGCAGACAGACTGACGACACACTTTATGAACGGAGCTCCAATTTCGGGGGTTTCATGCCAGCGGGTAGTTAGTCTGTGTCCACATGAGCAGGCAAGATTAGGGGGTATAAAAATTCAATGGGTACGCTTGATTTTAGTATCTTTGATGTAAGTGGCACGTTTTAATTAGGAACGGGGAGTAGCTTAAAAAGACTGTGAAAACAAGAACTAAATTGAGTTTCGTTTGAACTAATGTATTTTTTACACATATGTAAAAGAGTAATTTCGCTTTTAGTTCATCCGTTCAGTCTTTATATTTCCCCTGAATATTTAACGTAACGTAGTAGGTATTAGGTATCATCATCATAATTTCAGCCGAAAGACGTCCACTGCTGGACATACGTCTTCCCCAAGCACCGCTACTTAGAACTGTTCTGTGGTTCTCGCATCCAGCGGGTTTATGAGGCCTTCACCAGGTCATCGGTCCACCTTGTGGTAGCCCAACGCTACGTCTTCCGGTACGCGCTCGCCACTCCAGAACCTTTCGGCCCCATCGGCGAGCAATGTGCTCTGCGGACTGCCGCTTTAGTTTGGCAATTTTTCGGGCTATGTCGGTTACCTTGGTTCTCCAACGGAAAACTGCGGCGGCGGCGACAGATCTTAGCACAACTGACGAAGTCTGCTAGGACCGATGCTTGCCGGGGTCGCGGGAAAGTCCGAAAGAGATACCGTGGCCCCTGGCAATGTACAGGCAACTGAAGGAACACGGGTGGGTTTTAGTCAGTAAGAGTCTGACACGCCCTCCCGTTCCGCCCAGAGCGGGAGAAGTCATTTGATAATATCCCACCCAAAAAAAAAAGGTATACTTTGATTATTTTATAAGATTGTCAACTTTCAGTCATTTAAAATGGACCTAATAAGCCCAGAGGGGTGAAAGATAGCGTGTTTAACTCCAATTTGGAAAAGTTTAGCTGATTACCCTCTCGATTTGAATACTTTATTGCTCAAGTAAATCACAAATTGCATGTTAATGCGCAGTATTAACACTTGGTTACGATTTGAGCTTTGTTTTGTCGCTTTACAAAGTTTTGGTTACGGTGCGATAAGGAAGATTTAAAAAAGTAGTACATAACGAAATAATATAATCATATTTTTACATGTGGGAACCTCAAAATGCTCGGTTCTACATTGAATGCAGCACGCATGGCAGCAATGCACCTCTGCCGAGGTGCAAACGCACCGAGTTCTGTCAAAGTAACACTATGACAGCTGTCACTTTCAACAGTACCTACAACTCCTTCAGCGCCATACACGCACTTCTTAGGAGCTGCAGCAGCTTTTAGATTTGATCTCAAGCTATTGAAACAAATAGATATACATGATCACGTTTCGCTCTGCTGAAAAGCCAGCAGGTGAATGTGTGTGCGTGTTCAATTCCGACCTACGCGACAAATTCAGGAACTGATTCAAAATACAAGGCAAATTCTCAGACAACACCGTTTCCAAACTTAATCCCAGTTCAAAGCAGTAATAAGTCTTCGTAAGTTCAACACCACTGCTATTTTAGGCTTACATCAGCATTGAACGTCAGTTGGTAACTTTCAAACTTGGTCTCACGTAGATTCACTCTGTCAGAAACTGGATGCGTCCGCGCGAATAAATCTCTTCCAGACTTTATTAAGTTTCATATTTTTGGACGATATCCGTGACCTGTTTTCTTAAAAGCGTGTGCAGAATCTGAGTATGCGTTCCAGGTCTCGTCTCGGCTTTTATGCTGGATTTTAGATGAAATATTAAAGTGGATGAGATGTAACTTCTGAGATTTTGAGGCTCTTGAAATGTGTAATTTTGTATGCTTTTGTAAGGGCAAGAAAAGTAGTATACGCTTCAACTATTCTATTTGTGCATGGCTTACTTCCGTGTTGAAATATACTTATGCTATTGCACGTGCAGCATTAATAAACTAATATACCTTAACAATTTTCTTCGAAAGTTTTAACACCCATTATTTACCTTCATTCTTGAGTATGTTAATGAATATGTTAACACCACTTAAAAGGTACTGCAATCCATCAAATATTTATTAACCTGTTAAGGCTAACCGTCTAACGGTACACATACAATTCATCAATACAGTATGTATGCCACGTTGTTTAGAAAGATTACAGATGACATTCGATAGCCGCTTGCGCCTGTATCGATACCGAAATAAGTCCTAATTAGCCATGTGTGGGGTACCCGTTGTGCAGACAGGTCATTGTTCCAACTGACTGTTTAAGTCAGTACGCTTTTTGGTATTCGCGACGGGAACAGGTGGCGTGCGTGACACCTGCTTCCGGCGATGCGCGTACGCATATTTGGGATGTAGAATGCATGTCGCGGACGCTTTATTGGTCAGTCGTGTCTGGACACTCGATGCGTACGCATGTCATGCGCGGCGCCGGTCTCGCATGCTTTCGAAACAAGGTTCCATATTGGTCGATGTCTGTAAATAAGCAAAAATTTAAAAAGGAGTTACGATTCAAGTGGAATTTATTTATGAGTAACATGTTTTTGGGGCTCGTTTTTATTCAAAGTTAGCGGCAGTTTGCTTGTTAGTATTTATAATTTGGAAAGTAATATTTAGTTAGGACGATCTGAATGGTGTGGACAGTGTTTTGTATGTATGTCGTGTTTGTTATCTGCTGGAACAATTGTCCGCCGCCGGATGCTGCTGGCAGTCCCAACGGCTAAAAGATAATGTATGCCAGTGACTGCCGCTGTATTTTTAGCATTTGCACAATGTTTTTCCATGACTTTATAGGTACCTATTTATATTCCGATTTTTTTATTTTATCAGTGGCTTTGTGTATCATACTTTTTATTCAATGATTCATTGGCGCAAAAATCCCCATACGTATAACGAGTGAAACTGTAAGATAAAATGCCAATCGAGTACTAAAAGTCATACGTTCACGCCTCTTCCGAGTCTGTTCACGTCAATCGTTTGGATACGACGGCGACGCATTGGAACTTGGAAAGCGCGAGTAGGAACGATATCGACATCTCAGTAATGACAAGGGTAGCCGAGAAAGGAGTCTTTTAACGCAAGGGTCGGAAAACGTGTTCCTGAAGCCTTTTGTTGGCTCAACATTTGATACCGATTTGCTCAGACTTCAGATACACGAGGAAATAAAAGCTATTGTTATAAACTCAATGTTTACGTTCAAACCTTTGCGCAAATCTTTTTTGCTGAAACTATTTTATTCTTTTTCAGAAAAGCAGGTTTATAGTACTCTGCCAAATCGTTAACAATCCAATCTAAAAGTGGACTGTGATCGCCTTTTAGGCGTTAAATTAGTAGTTCTAGTGTAATAAGTGCTTCTTTACCAAATATTTATACCTTGTAACCAATAAATCAGCCTTAAATATAGAACGAAGTCACCTTAAAGGACCAAAAGAATTTTGTAAACTTTTTAATAGTTGACGATCGCCTTAAAATTTTTACGGGATTCTAGTGTAAGTGTAAATAAATGACAGTGCATAGAAACCTTTTTTACCGAATCCTTTTGTACGATATCAACGAATCTTTGTAGAATGGTAAATGTGGTTGAGTGTGGTTTGTGGTGGTCCCGTGATTACGTGAGGTGGTGTTAAACAGTGGGAAAGTTCAAGAAGGTGGTTACCATGGAGCGGTGCGATGGATTCCTGGTCTACAGAAAGCCAGTGTACAGGGTCTTCCAGTATTTGGAAACGTAAGTACACGCTCCTTAATAGGCTTATAAACAGCAGCTGCTATTGTTTGAAATAGGTACTCTTGAAGGATTATCGGAAATTCGTCTCGGAAATGTGTTAAAGACGAAAACACAAACGGAACGGATGAAATGGCTACCGAAAGCTAACACACAAACATTCCATTAAAACAACCTTGAATTACGCTAAAATTCCTCTAGGCCTATAAATGATGAAATGACCGCGTTTTCGCTTTCAGAATTAGCGAACTCAAGTTAACTTTTTGTGACGTCATCACTTCAAAAGCTCGGGGCATCGAGAATTCAAATAAGGTTCTTTAAGTACTTAAAATTAAACGCTCTAAACGACTATTGCCAAGAAGTTCTCGACAAGATTTCAAAACGTAATAATTACCATATTTGACCTTTCTTGACTTTGATATTCGGCTTGCCAACAGAATTTGGCAAATGAAACTAAAAAGGATACTTTTTAAAGGGCAGATTAAATTGAAGATAACATTAAGAGCCTCACGATGGCCTTGCGATTTCCAGGTACGTTTTGGGAGTAAAAAATATTTTATGTGGGATGCTGGGTTTAAACGCGATCTAAAATTAGATGTCAAAGAATGCAGTGGCTAATATTAACGGAAAAAGGCGAAGTATAATCATAGCTTATCCAGCCTTTAATGTTCCCACTGCTAACACACAGGCGTGTCTTTCTCTGTCTTCTCTCTCTATCTCTCTCTCTCACACACTCTCTCTATCTCTCTCTCTCTCTCTCTCACACACTCTCTCTATCTCTCTCTCTCTCTCACACACTCTCTCTATCTCTCTCTCTGTCTCTCTCTCTCTGTGAGAAGGAGTGAGCCATAATCCACCACGCGCGCCCGGTATAGGTTGGTGGATGTCAGTCTTCGATTTTTTTGTTTTAGGACATGCCGGTTTCCTCACGGTGTTTTCCTCCACCATTTTGAGAGGAAAATGGCGAAGATCTCAACAGAATTGTTAATTCTTTATAAACCTTATTTGAAAATACTGTGAACACTCATTCACATTCTATATTTGAATCTGCCGGAGCTATTGCAAGATTTGCACACTATTCTTGATACTCTAGTAGTATTCGGAAACCTACCTCACATAAAACAAATGACTGTCAAGATATCGTTCTATCCCTCATAATGAACACACTCTCCCTGACTACATTAATAGCTCCACAACTAATAATTTAGAAACCGCAACATGTTCAGTGGCTCTAACTAATCATTTATTAAGTAGATGGCTCCCCAGATTGAGACATTCTGGCGAATAGCGCTGAACACTTAGTTAGACAGGCCTGCATGTTTGATGAGCCACTCTCCTTCAAACTCGATAGACCAATCGATCATTAACAGTACAATCTATTCTGAATCCTAAATTGATGATTCTAGAGTTGAATGGAGTTAGAAAGGATAAGTAGCCAGAAATTGATATGGTATTTAGAAGGAGTATTAGTTTCGACGTTGCATATCTCGTTAGAAATCTTAATCTTGCAATATATCATGGTTTTGATTGGATTTTTTGTTTTTATGTTGATGATATCTTGATTGTCAGTTCTGAATAAAGAGTTGGTTCTTTAGGCTTCCGATAGGGGTGAAAAAATTAAACAATATTCGCGAAAACGGTACAAACATAAAATCGTCTTTCAAAATACAAAGCAACAAAAGAAAAACATGCTCCCTTAGATATATAAGCTTGGATACTAAAACCTTACAAAGAAAACATACTACAGCCTCGGAAACCAGTAACCGTCTCCAGGTCTCGTTTTCAATAGAATCTGGTCTCGATATCGACAAGGTAAACGCCATTGAAGCGTTGGCTGAACGCAAGGAACACAATACGAGGCATTGTCGGCCCACACATCGGAATACCCTTGAAATATCTTTGACCAATGGGTACTGGTAGATAAAATCGGAATTATTTGACGTAGGAATAGAAATTGTTTGGATTTGGACCGAATTTGAAAGTGTAGGTTTTTATCTAGAGTTTAGAGTTAATGTTTTGGCGATTTAAAACGTATTTTTTAAGGATCTCATAATACGTAAGTATCAAACATTATGATGGTTGATGGACCTGAGCTGTTCAAGACATAACTATGATTT
This sequence comes from Agrochola macilenta, assembly GCA_916701695.1. NCBI lineage: Eukaryota > Metazoa > Arthropoda > Insecta > Lepidoptera > Noctuidae > Agrochola > Agrochola macilenta. The sequence goes on along the minus strand of OU753572.1, from coordinate 9,498,557 downwards.
GTATGACGCTGCTGATCTTGCAGTACTTGAGATGTGGGAGATGGTATTTTACTGCAAATGGTTAGAATAAGTTACATCTATCATAATCAACCCCTTTTTTTTATAAACGTTGCTTAAAGTTAGGAAATGTTTAAATCTTAAATGTATAATTAACAGTCGCTAATCATTACTTTAAGCAATCAATGTGCCTAGTCTTTTCTCAACTATGTTGGGGTCGGCTTCCAGTCTTACCTGATGCAGCTGAATACCAGTATTTTACATGGAGCCACAACCCAGTAACTGGGTAATACGCTACCCCTTGCTAAGGCTGGTTGTCAGCCTTTCGGGCTTCTGTCGACCCGTAACGACTGTCAAAGTTCCACGAATAACAGCCGGGACCAACGGCTTTACGTGCTTTCTGAAGCACGGAGGAGTCTCGGTACCTATGTAAAGATGGTCACCCATCCACGGACCAACCCCGGCAAGCATAGCCTAACCTGATGGATCGACCCGTGCGGCTGTTATTACTTAGCCACGAGCCCCTATCCAATCATTACTTTAAGCAATGTTTAGAAATAAACACCCAAGTTTCTTGTTGTTTGATTAACAGAGCATTCAGTACATATCCAAATGCAGAACTTAACGCTTTCACACAGACCCTTCAAGCCAGAAAAAAGTTAATTAATAAGACCACGTGCTATATAATAAAAAATAAATACGTTTTCATGCAGCGGCGTACGTTTTGAATAAATTTTACATAAACAGCGAGCGGACGGGTGTGAGTTGGAGCAAGACGTGGAAATTTACATAAAACCACGATATTTCACGAATGTTCCAGCAGGCATGAATACCTCCTGTTACTATTGACCTGCCTTAATTTTCAAGTTCTCTGTGTAAAATATACAAAACGTTTGCAGCCTCTGTTTGTGATGTAAAATTGTTGTTTATAACTGCATTGGGAACTGTCACACTGTGTCACTGTGTGTGTGCGTGTGTTTCACTTCTGTGAAAAGCCGCGGCAACAGAATTACACTTTTCTATATTATTATTACTGGAACCTTGTGGTAAAGATACAGTGCTTCTATATCCATACATATTAAAAATTAAAATTGCTTTTCATGTCTGTCTGTATGACCGCGTTGTTCTTCTAAACCACGCAACGGATTTTGATGCGGGTTTCACCATCATTTAGAGAATTTATTCCGGAAGCTTTATGTGTATAATACATTAATATTAAACTTAGATACAATAAAGAAATCTCGATGTTTTGTCAAGTCTTAAAAACCGTGCGAAACTAGGCCGGGTCGCTAGTTAAATATACAGAGGCTTCAGAATGTTCTGGATCTTCTTACAAAACAAAACCCTCATTAAACAAAAGCTGCTAACGAATCCATCTTAGAATACATTATAATAATTCCTAAGAGTGGGGTCAAGAAGGGCTTCCAGAATTTGCCTCTCCATGAAGCACCACTTAAGTGGAAAACAACTTTATCATCCTCAAAAGGTACTTGACCCCTGAAGTTTGGAAAGATACGGCGACATCCATTTTATTTTGGCCCTGAAGCATTCATTTATGAATTTCCTTCCATAATCTAAAGTTCTTATTAAAGGCGGTTTCTGTGAATTGCCGTGAAAAAGACCGCATGGTGGCCAAATAAAAACGTAGAGTGTACTTTAACGTTAAAGTGAAGCGTTAATGAGTGGTGCGAGGATTGTACTGTTTAAGGTTCCTTAGCAAAACGTGAAATTCTAACTTTTCTGAGCGCATTGCATCAAAAATTTAAAAAAAGTAACTAATAGGCTGTCGTAAAATATCGGGTTAAGGGTGAATATCAGCAATGAAACTGACGCGATCAGCACATCTAAACCGCGTTAATAGCTGTCAGCGTCATCATTGTTATGGAATATTGATACTGACAGCTCTTGAACGTGGTTTAGATGTGCTGATCACGTCCAGTTTTATTGGTGAAATTCGCCTTAAAAAGTAAAATTTATTTGATAAAACTTTTTTTTTAATAAAACTTTCATCCGATAGTGTAACTCGACTGAAAAAATATGTTGCAAAAAATATACAAATGAGGTTTTCCCAAGTGTTTACATGGTTTTCAACTATCTGAGATTCTATCATGATAATCAGTCAACAGAACCCTTTCTTAATCACTCCAACACGAACACACCACTTTTTTAAACACCAAAGCAAAGGGTGGGATGTTTTCCTAACGCATTTTAAATATAGCACTCCTAAAAGGGGAAGCTAAGTGTTTTAAGTGCAGTATAGTATGTTTTGGTACTTTTTATAGAATGTTCGTTTGTGTAGTTGCTCGTAATAGGGCTATAAAACTTAATGTTTTGTCTCGGAATGGTTCCCTTGTATGATGATCTTGGTTATTGATTGTTTAATTTGACTCATTGTAGTAGTAGGAATAGTGGGTTTTTAGTAGGTAGGAGTCCGACATAACCTTCCGTTCTCCCAAGACGGACTCCCAGGCTCCCGACACAGGGTAGTAGTAGGAACAGTGGCGTTTTAGTAGGTAAGAGTCCGACATAACCCTCCGTTCTCCCAAGACGGACTCCCAGGCTCCCGATACTGGGTAGTAGTAGGAACAGTGGGGTTTTAGTCGGTAGGAGTCCGACATAACCCTCCGTTCTCCCAAGACGGACTCCCAGGCTCCCGATACTGGGTAGTAGTAGGAACAGTGGGGTTTTAGTCGGTAGGAGTCCGACATAACCCTCCGTTCTCCCAAGACGGACTCCCAGGCTCCCGATACTGGGTAGTAGTAGGAACAGTGGGGTTTTATTCGGTAGGAGTCCGACATAACCCTCCGTTCTCCCAAGACGGACTCCCAGGCTCCCGATACTGGGTAGTAGTAGGAACAGTGGGGTTTTAGTCGGTAGGAGTCCGACATAACCCTCCGTTCTCCCAAGACGGACTGCCGGGCTCCCGATACTGGGTAGTAGTAGGAACAGTGGGGTTTTAGTCGGTAGGAGTCCGACATAACCCTCCGTTCTCCCAAGACGGACTCCCAGGCTCCCGATACTGGGTAGTAGTAGGAACAGTGGGGTTTTAGTCGGTAGGAGTCCGACATAACCCTCCGTTCTCCCAAGACGGACTCCCAGGCTCCCGACACAGGGTAGTAGTAGGAACAGTGGCGTTTTAGTAGGTAGGAGTCCGACATAACCCTCCGTTCTCCCAAGACGGACTCCCAGGCTCCCGATACTGGGTAGTAGTAGGAACAGTGGCGTTTTAGTAGGTAGGAGTCCGACATAACCCTCCGTTCTCCCAAGACGGACTCCCAGGCTCCCGATACTGGGTAGTAGTAGGAACAGTGGCGTTTTAGTAGGTAGGAGTCCGACATAACCCTCCGTTCTCCCAAGACGGACTCCCAGGCTCCCGATACTGGGTAGTAGTAGGAACAGTGGCGTTTTAGTGGGTAGGAGTCCGACATAACCCTCCGTTCTCCCAAGACGGACTCCCAGGCTCCCGATACTGGGTAGTAGTAGGAACAGTGGCATTTTAGTAGGTAGGAGTCCGACATAACCCTCCGTTCTCCCAAGACGGACTCCCAGGCTCCCGATACTGGGTAGTAGTAGGAACAGTGGCGTTTTAGTCGGTAGGAGTCCGACATAACCCTCCGTTCTCCCAAGACGGACTCCCGGGCTCCCGACACAGGGTAGTAGTAGGAACAGTGGGGTTTTAGTCGGTAGGAGTCCGACATAACCCTCCGTTCTCCCAAGACGGACTCCCGGGCTCCCGACACAGGGTAGTAGTAGGAACAGTGGCGTTTTAGTCGGTAGGAGTCCGACATAACCCTCCGTTCTCCCAAGACGGACTCCCGGGCTCCCGACACAGGGTAGTAGTAGGAACAGTGGCGTTTTAGTCGGTAGGAGTCCGACATAACCCTCCGTTCTCCCAAGACGGACTCCCGGGCTCCCGACACAGGGTAGTAGTAGGAACAGTGGCGTTTTAGTCGGTAGGAGTCCGACATAACCCTCCGTTCTCCCAAGACGGACTCCCAGGCTCCCGACACAGGGTAGTAGTAGGAACAGTGGCGTTTTAGTCGGTAGGAGTCCGACATAACCCTCCGTTCTCCCAAGACGGACTCCCGGGCTCCCGACACAGGGTAGTAGTAGGAACAGTGGGGTTTTAGTCGGTAGGAGTCCGACATAACTCTCCGTTCTCCCATGACGGACTCCCGGGCTCCCGACTCATTGTAGTAGTAGGAATAGTGGGGTTTTAGTAGGTAGGAGTCCGACATAACCTTCCGTTCTCCCAAGACGGACTCCCGGGTCCCCGACTCATTGTAGTAGTAAGAATAGTGAGGTTTTAGTAGGTAAGAGTCCGACATAACCTATTACCTACCCCCATAACGTCTTGGGAGAACGGAGGGTATCCCGACGAAAAACAAAAAGGAAAGGAAATATCGTCTGAATTGTTTTCCATTTCTAAAGTATTATTTTGCAATGTGCAATGCAATGTTAGCTAAGATGTTAAACACGTAATTTGAAGTCGGTAATAGATTTTAAGATTAGCTGTCTATTATAATAAATAACATTGCACTATAGAATAACAAGTTCCCAGCTTACTGTTTAATAGTTCAGACACTCAGATTTATTTGATATCTGCCTCAAAGTTCTCACGTCCATGCATTACAGTAACTCGACCGTATCAAATAAACTGTCAGCATTCGGTATCCTTAGATATCCGATCAGCTACTATTGCGTAAATTTATATCGTTTCTAGCTTGCGACTATAGTTTTGAACCTAGTTTGTGCCTAACTAATTTATATCGCTATGAATCACTGTTTGGCTATTTGAGAGCTGCATAAATTCGAATAAATTAGTTTGGAATAGACAAATTAATGTGACAAACAAAAGAAAAACGAAGGACTGTTTTCAGGTTATTTGATTTCAATTGTGGAATGTCATGTCAAACAGTAGACAACCATAGACTAATTTGACAGATTGATTATTATTAAAACACAGTTAAAGAAGGAGAAACTGTTGGTCGCTGTCAAAATCATAAAAAACGGCGTATTTATTTATTTAAACTTCTCGCACAAAAATAAGTAACAAAGGTGGACTTAATGTCTTAGGCATTCTCTACCTGTCAACTATAACCAAAAATATATTGTGTATTGACAGAAATTATTACCAAAAGTATAGCTGCATTTTGGCTTGAGGTATATGTATAAGTATTTTATTCGCATATCAAAAACACTTTCTAGAAAAGTATGCGCAATGAAGCACATGATATAAACAAATTCTACAAACGTTAATTCAATGAAAAGTCGAGAAACCAAAAGCGATTTTCATTCACTTCCGTACTTAGGAACTACTTATCTTTGAATCAAACTGCACACAGCTAGTCAATTGGCACTTGGCAGACATTTTAATCTGAGGTCAGCTAAGTAAAAGGAACCAAGGGTTTCAAAGGAGTTATATTTCATCTTCTAAGTGCGTCTCGGTTATCATTTCAGGAACTCAGCGCTTAAGTAAATGAAATCGAATATGGCTGAAAAGCTTTCACTTACACATCACCTCAATTTTGTGTCACAATTCGAAGGATTTTGAAGGAAATTCATAATCGAATCGGAATTGCTAAATAAGTTTGCAAAATGCATCCGCTCGAAACACAAATAACATACTTAATGTTTTTGAATTGTCCATTGTATATGTATATACACAAACACCCGCAGGTTATTTTCGAGGTGTCAAATTAGGTAATTCTTTGTGACAAGAACACTGTAGATTCTCCAAAGGGTTAAGCAGGGTAGCACTCATATTTCGCGCGTAACAGTTATGTTTAAGGTCAATGTTAGTAATGCGAGATTATTGAAATTCTGTTGATCAACTTTTGTTTAAATTATGGGGATGTTGTTGTTGACATTCAATGTACAATCAACTCAGCCTATCGTAGTCCACTGCTGGACATAGGCCTCCCCAGGCTGAACTACAACACCCTGTCCTTCGCCTTCTGCATCCAGTCTGCCATCCACTACGTTGTTGACCAAACTACAGAAACGAATCACCCTGCAATCTCGCTTAGTTTTGTGGAATTTAGATTATATTAAGTTGCTTATGCAAAGCTTCCAGAAACCATCCTAAATATAGAAACAAAGTTCAACAAATAGTCACTTCTCCACATACAGTCAAACCTGAGTAAGTGAGAACTGGGTAAGCGAGAAAACTCTATAAATGAGATTAATTGCCATGTCCCGTAATTTTAACCCTCTAAAGCCTATATAAGTGTTCTCACTTATATAGGCTTTAGAGGGTTAAAATTAAGTCGTTTTACACTCGTGGACCTCTATAACTGAGACTGCTACTTGCCTGTACCTGTATAAGCGACACTCGAGCGTAATTTAACATCTGCTATTTATAACCCATTCATATCGAACGTTGTCGAACTATCATTGTTTTTGTACCTCTCAACCTTTCCCAACCAGCCTCAACCTCTATAAGTCAGAAAGGCTACTCTAGTACCTCTATAAACTAGAAACTCGAGTTAGTGAGAAACTTCCAAAATCGAAAAAGAGATCGGGTCCACGTGGCTGTACATAATATGGAATGCGGGGAAATCGTGTTCAATTGTTTCACAAAACTGCAATAAAACAAAGTCGCATCACTTCTGAATTCGCGAGTCATTACTCACACAGTTTCGGAGCTAAAACTGCCAAAAAAGGAACCAAAATTATCTACGGCGCATGCTACATCATCTCCCCTAACGCTTCCGTTAGAATCACATACGCTTAGAATGTACAAAACGCCATAAAAAGTAGAATTCAATACGGAAGGGGACGGTCGCCCTTTACCCCTGCAAGCTTCGGCTGCAAACGCAAACATTTTTAAAGGATTCAAGAAGGGGAACGCCAGTAATTCCGTTAATGGACGTTGAAACTCCGACTCTAATTAGCTTTCATGAAAATTATCTCGAAAAGAGTTTATTTATTGCTTCCTTTTAATATTTTTCTCTTTGATGAGTGTTAAATGAGCGGAACGGGGCATGGCGAAATTTTTGAATGTTTTATTAAGAGGAATACATAAGTAGCCACTAACGCCGGCTGTCTCTGAAAATTAGCGCTGTGGCTCGGTCACAGCATTATACTGAGCGATGGCCATTTTGCGTGGATGTGACGTATATTCCCCCCCCCCCCTTTTTGTGTTTGTGTTTTTTCTTTGCGTTATGTTTTCCCTCAAATATACTTATTTGTTTTTTCTTTTACTAGTGGTTACCATTAACGTTGAATCGTATACTAGCGAAGTTATATATTCAAGGCTGAAAGAGAAAAGAAACGATGAACTGTGCGAAATATGATATTATGTATCCTAAAATGACAGTTAATAGAGACGACAATACTGCTCCGACTTCAAATAAATTGGGAATGGCAGGAGTCTTCGTCGTGTCGACGTCACGACACTGAATTAAATATCGTTGGCTCAAAACTTCCGCCACCTCCACGGCTTCGTCTGTGGCAGCGCAGAGGTCGCTATGGAAAAGAAGAAATAAATAAATAAAACTCATTTATTTAGCACAGACTAAAAAGTACGACACAATATAATTATAATAATAATAATAATACTTTATTGATATAAATCCTTACAATATGCATGATATCTAACAAAGCTCACAATAGTTAAGGCGTACAAAAACTGAAACCCTGACTCCTAAACTAGGAAAACCTGTGACTTAGGAGTCAGTGTTCTACTGCCACTTGGACACAATATACCTATGGAACTTGAGAGCTGGTAAGCTAATAATTATTCGGAAGAGTATATTATTATGTTATAAACTAATTTAAAAAACGTAAAAAAAAATAATTAAAAATCTTAAATTATTTAGTTACATTTAAAGAATATAAAATATAAAATTACTGAGTGGTGGATTCTGATAAGTGTGTCTGGAAAACGTATGGTTTATTTGTATTGTGTATTTGAGTGTGTGTGTGTGTTTTTGTGTGTGTGTGTGTGTGTGTGTGACTGGGAGATGGGTGTATTTTTGTGTTATGTGAGTATGATATGAGGAGCCTAAGTATGTGAATATGGTGGTGTCGGGTGTAAAAGACGGAGCAATCAATTGCTTGCGTGATTTTTAGACTTGTGTTACGCATTTTGTGTGGAAAGTTGTGAGTTATGTTTGGGTAGTTAATAGTTCCTCAGTTTGAGCGTAGTCTAAGAGGTACAACATGTCTTTCAGCCTAGTTTTCGCTTCGTGTTTGCTTAACCTTGCTATTTGGATGGTCTTGCTAATATTTCTGAAGACAAGAGAGCTCAGCACATATTGCTGTCTTCTGGCGAAGGCAGTTCTATGACCAGGAATTGGGCAAACTATTCTTTGACCACGTTTGTTTAAGTCTGGGAGAGGAAGTTGGCTATGTTTCAAAATTGTGGTTCTGAGTACAAATAACTGTCTCACGGTTAGAAGTTTGAGCTCGTTATAGAGCTTATGAGTCGGATAGCGAAAAGGTTTTTGTGACATTACCTTAAGTACCGCCCTCTGCGCACGCTCCAGCTCAAGGAATTTTGTTTTGGCCGATCCACCCCAAGCAAGAATACAATAACCGATGATGGACTGGCAAAGTGCAGTGTAAACCATTTTGAGGGTCTCTAAGTCGCCAGAATGCCTTAATGACTTGAATAAATGGATTGTTTTCCTGACTCTGCTGGCAGTAGACTCAATATGCTTGGTCCATTTCAACCCATCATCGATTACTATGCCCAAATATTTTACCGATGTTACTGAGGGGAGCTCTATACAAGAGCAAGTTGCAGCATCCTGGCAAGTGTGAGCTCTAATTGAGTATATGTTTGGGGGTTTCGTAGTTGCATGAATAGAAAATGGGATAAAGTTTGTTTTTTGCAGGTTCAGGGTAAGGAGATTTTTTTGAAGCCATTCCATGACTATTTTCAGGGAATCTTCAGCATTCGTTTTCACCTGGGCCCAGTTCTTTCCGTATACTACAATGGCTGTATCATCGGCATAGGTAAATATATTAGCAGATGTTAGAGTAAGAGTGCACAAGTCATTGATGTAGATTAGGAAGAGCGTTGGGCCAAGAACGCTACCCTGCGGGACTCCGTATGACATTATCTCATCAGCACTAACATGTGGTCCTATTTTCACACAGATTTTTCGATCTATCAAGTAACTCTTGAAGAGATCAAGAACAATGCCTCGTATGCCAATGGTATGCAGCTTGGCTAGAAGGGTGGGAACAGAGACTGTGTCAAACGCTTTAGTTAAGTCGAGGAATAGACCCAAGCATTTATGTTGATTATCTAATTTTCTTGCTACAAGTTCAGTTAGGTCTAGGACTGCATCTTCAGTAGATACTCCTTTTCTGAATCCGTACTGATTTTTTGCTAATATGTTGTACTTGTGTAGGTATTTTACGAGTTGTTTATTTATAATTTTCTCCATTATCTTCGACATAACCGGTAGCACAGCAATGGGTCTATAGTTATTTACACAATCTCTGTTCCCACTCTTATGTATTGGGTGGATTACGGCTTTTTTGCATGTGTTAGGGAAAGTACCTGTGGTTATTGAACAATTAACTATATGTGTAATAAGTGGTACGAGGATAGGTCGACAAAGTTTTATGATTTTGACGGGAATACCGTCCCAGCCAGTGGCACAGTCCTGTCTTAGGTTTGAGATAATGGAGTCCACTTCAGCGTTATCCACTTCGAGAAGGACAAAGGAGCTAGAAGGAGATGTGCTTTGGGAGAGATGTGATGGGGTGGGTTGGGCTACTGTATTGATCATAGATGCTAACTTTTGGCCAACGTTTGCAAAGAAGTTACAGACGAGGTTGGCTGCATCGCGTTTATCGTCGGCAGTACTTAATAGCTCATGAGGAGGGTTGCTTTGCTTTTTGGTGTATGTAATTTCTTTGATTTTATTCCACAATCTTTTAGGGTCGTTTTTTGCTTTGTGTAGTTCATTTTGTTCGTGTAATCTTTTAAGTTTTCTGAGTAGGCAATTACAGTAGTTTCTATATCGTTTATAGGAGGTTTGGATTATTAGGTTATCTGGTGACTTTCTTGCTTTTTTGTGAAGTTTATCACGGTGGCGAATGCACCGTAGTAAACCGGGTGTAATCCAAGGTCGAATATTTCTGTCTTTTTTAGGGATAGTTATTATTTTTGTGTGGCTAATTATAGCAGTGTTTAATATTTCCGTAAGAGTGTCAGATGCTAGGTTAGGGTCATTTGTTTTCAGTACTTCCGAGAAATCTAGGGCTTCGATATAATTTGTTAGATTCGTGTAGTCAATTTTGGGTATTTTGCAAGCCGGCACCGATTTTCCTGAGAGCTGTTCGTTATTAATTGTTAGTAGAATTGGGAGGTGGTCAGTAACATGTGACTCAATCACAAGTAATGTGGCTATTTTGTCCGTTTTGAGCATCACATGGTCTAGGCAGCTATCATTTCTTGTAGGTATCCGGTGGGCGGGTAACAAGCCGTGTGTTGCATTTAGTGTTAAATATTCGGTAGCACGTACCCCTAAATCAATAGGTCGGATGTCTACGTTTGTGTCCCCGATTAGGCAAGTATTTTTATAGTTTTTTAAGGACAAGAGGATGTTATCAACGCTATTCAAAAAGTTGTCGAACTCAACTCTGGTATTATATGACGGAGACCGATATATAGCCGCAAATGCAAGTTTATTTGTGATCTCACATGTTAGGCAGTTGCCGTTTATAAAATTGGGTTCTTTTATGGTGCAATTTATGTTAGTTTTTATATAAATAACAATACCGTCGTTCTGGTTAGCCGTCCGTTTTGTATAATACGAGTTATAGCCGTTCAACACAGGGAGATTCACCACTTTACTTAGCCAGCACTCAGTAAGTACCAATACATCACAGCTGACATTGAGTAAGTTTATCAATACTAATAGTTCATCAAAATTTTTATTTAGACTGCGAATATTTATATGGAAGATTTTGATTTGATGGTTAGCCCCTACCAAAAAGTTAGAGCAATCCGACGGTGGACATTTATATGCTTTTGCTACTTCAATTTCATCTAAGTCAGCTGTAATATTAGATTGAAGAATATTAGCCATTAGTGAGAAACGATTTACTATAGTATGACACGATACATTGTTCTAGAGCTATTGGTATGTGTATTTTGGTTAGGTAATAGAAACTAGTGTAGTGTGATTTAGGACACCAAATTTGATGTAAGTTAGTCAGGTAAGGTGTGGTTGAATATGTGACAACATGTGTGTTTGAGTGTGTAATATTTAGGTTTGAATATTGTGTGTTATGATAAATTTTACTTAAGTTCTCTAACAAAAGAAAAATATAAATATAAAGCAAGTAATTAGTGAAAATAATGTAGTATAACATAGGTGTAGCAGAGATTAAAACAAAAAAGATTAGCGAAGTACTGCTTACTAACGATGACCTGTGATATAGTCATTCCTGTAGTTCCTTCAGTGTTGTTTCAGATTTGATGAGAATTTGTTTATCTCCGGTTTTTTTCCGAAGAAAAATGTTGCCGTTAGAGGTCCAACAGAATGCATATTTCCTCAGTCGTGCAAATTCTCTTGCCTGGTAAAAGAGCTTTTTGTTTGTATTCGATAGATGTTCTTCAACATAGACTGCTTGTTTTTCTCCGGATATACCGAGTAACTCTGTATTCAACTTGTCTTCTTTATTCGTCTTTTTATTGTTATAGGTACGTACGCGTGAGATGAGGTCGAACTTTGTTTGTACGTTAGTGAATTCGGCGATAATAGATTTATTGATGCCTCGGTTCCCTGGTGTACGATATATATCTCGGAAGTGGGTGGCAGTTAGCGGTAGGTTCACTAAGGTTGCTATGTCTGTTATAATTTTTGATAGGTCTGTCGCCGTTTCCTTTTCCTTGGTAGGTATGTTGCGCACTTCTATACTAGACGACCGGGACTTATATTGAAGGTCTCTGATAGCCAGTTCCAATGACTCGGAGTGCTTCTTGTAATCTATGCTTTCTTGCTGCAGGCGCTTGATTTCTTTCTGTAGGTCATCATACTGAGAGCCGAGGAATTCAACTGATTTCATGATCTCCATGTTAGTTCCATGAATTTCGGTATTAATCTTTTGGATTTGCATGTTTTGTGTTTTCAGTTCAGACAAATCAGCGACCAGCTTTGTTATCAACTCAGTTTGCGCCGCAGATTGCTTTGCTGCATTTGCATCTTGGTCGATCTTCCAAGCGAGAAGCATTTCCTTGATTTCTGACTTAAATTCCTGTTTAAATTGATCGAAACATTGTAACTGGTTTTGCTCACGCGGTGATTCATTTAATCGTGGACGCTTGTTGCGTGAATTTATGTTCACAAACTCCGGATCGTTCACTGCCTGTGTGATGTCGGGTTCCGATTGTGTTTGGTCCATTTGGGTTCCAGGTGTGGATGGTGGAGAACGCTGCATTCGAAATGACATTGTAGTAAATAAGTATTGTTATTCAGTACGGTCGACGCTGTCAGCTTATTTGTGCACCAACTTCACTCGTAGCACTCGTAGCGCGTCTCGTAGCACAGGTGGCTAGTGCGTTGTGACGCAGTCTGTGTCGTAGCACTCGTAGCGTAACTCGTAGCGGTTGAATATTTCGCCGTAATCGATGACTGTTCCGGTGGCGCAGCGGTGACCGCTCTCCCCACTGACATGCACTGGTGGTCGGAGGTTCGAATCTCACCCAATCACGACAATGTTTGGGTCAGCGATTTTAAAAGGACTACGCGATAACTATTTGTCTCAGTCTAGGAACGCCCAAAAGGCGTGAACTGTCTATTTAAGCACTTAGAGAGCAACAAGGAATTCAAAATTACACTCATTAACCAATCACGGCAAAGACTCAATTATTACAATAAGAATTTATTATATATAAGAATTTATCACAGCGCACGTCCGCACTCGACCAAAGCTCGCAGCAGACCTATATACCCAGAATTATACTTACAGCATAAAAAAAGTATATAAATACTGTAAAGTGAAATGTGGGAAATTAACAGGGGAGTGTGGCTGCATTTTTTGGGGCATAGAGGGCAGGATAGGTATCGTATTACCCAGTTACTGGGTTGTAGAGGTCAGATAGGCAGTCACTCCATGTAAAATACTGGTATTCAGCTGCATCCGGTTAGACTGGAGCTCAACATAGTTCGAAAAAGGCTGGAGGTAGTGTCCCATTTCCTAGGGCAGGATTATAATAATTATATTAGAATTGACTCCTATTGTAAACCAAATCAGCAAAAGATAATATATATCACTCTCTGGTGTTCACGGGCAGTTGGATTTAAATTATATGCCAATTGCACATTCTATCAAACACGGAATTGTCTTTATATGAGCCCAACTAGCACTTGACCGGTTTAGTATTATTGATAGCTAATTAACTGACAATAGATTCGGCCTATTATCGGCCAATCTATCGGTCGTTTAGTACAGATTTCCGGGTCACAGCACTCGTAGCTTTGTAGTAGGTATGTAGTTATTAATAATGCTAAATTCATCTCGGCGCACGACAGATTGTATCAGCTCCAAGTTGCATGAGTGATTGTGGCGACTGGAGTGCCTACTATTGTTTCAAGTTCTTAAAATTCTTAAGGCATCGGGAACCTAAATATATCTAAATTGTATCCAAAATAAAGGATGAATGAGTCCATCTAGGGTTAGGGTTCTTTTTATAATTACGATGCAGTAAATATAGAGGTTTTGTCTCTATTTACTGCATCGTTTTCTGGAATTCTATCAATCATCAAATGGGACTTTTTTGGGTATAATGATGCCCCAAACAACACTTTTGGGGCATCATTCCACCGTTTAGTAAAGTGTGCTTAGGCGACCACTTATGGTTATTTTGTATGCATGATCATTATGATGTAACCTCAGACCAAAGAAAAAACAAAGACATAGCGCTGCGAACAATACAGTGAAACAAGCCAAAACTACACCTCTGCTCTGTGCATACACGCTCACACGCACAGATTCACAACCCTGAACAATCAAACTACACCTCACTAAGCGCACATACGAAACCGGCCTCAAACCACTGTTGACAGCGCTGTTTTGGTTTTTTATTTAGTCTGAGGATGTAACGGGAGTCCTTCTTCTTTGGTATTGTTCGTCGAGTTGAGCTCCTTAAGTTCTGAGTTGAGCTCCACGATTACTGACAAATGCTTGCACTGACTAGACAGGTCCACTCAAATCTGTGTGGTTCTTTCCTCAAAAGGCTATTTCAGACACTAATCTACATGGTCCTCACATGGCTTCTCCAAGATTATGTCTGGACTTTAAAAGAGACTGCGACCTCTGAGTTTGTTTCGGCCTTTCTTCTCAGAGTAGTCGGATAAGAAACACCGACCTCACCTAGCTTATTTTTAATATTTTTTATGACGTGTAAAAGTGATTCCGATATCCTATTTACTTACTTTACTATTTTCATTTCATTTCTTACCTGCTTGTGGAATTAAAGTAATCCTTTTTTCGTAAAACTTTTGTGATAAAGAACGTTTCCCAAAAACCTAAGTTCACAGATTCCTCCGCCGACACAGACCAATTCTTTCCAAAGCGACATGTACTTAAGCAGTTCAGGTCCTTTCCCGCGAATTTATGGCGAGCCGCATAATCGATCGCCACCCTACCGACTGAAAACTACCCTCGCTATACGAATGTTATTATTTGCGGGTACATACACGGAGCAGAGAGTGGTTTTATAATTGATATTGATGGTGAGTAGGTGGTAAAGTTTCGGTATATCTACAGTTGGACGGTATTATTAAATATTTGGTTAACATTGAATGTGCCAATTGTTTTTTTTTTTGTTGTACACTATATTGTACTCGTATTATATTATAAAAATATAAATAATATAATAAATAGGGTAGTTAGAAGTTTGACAACCTGTCTTACCAAGGGGTATCGTGTTACCCAGTAACTGGGTTGTGGAGGCCAGAAAGTCAGTCGCTCCATGTAAAATCCTGGTGTTCAGCTGCATCCGGTTAGCCTGGAAACCGAATCCCAACATTGTTGTGAAAAGACAAGGCAGATTGATTAGTTCCGAATGCAAAATGTAAAAAAACCTTCCAATTCTGTTGTTTGGTTCAGTAATACAGTGGATATGTAGGAATACCTGAGTTGTTACGATTTCAAGGTCATTAAGTTCAGAAATATATTTCCACTAGCAGCGCCCCGCGGTTTCACCTGCGTAAGTCTCGATCCCGTGGGAATATCGGAATAAAAAGTATCCTATGCCCTAGTCCAGGTCATGGTCTACCCATGTGCCAAATTTCATCCAAATCTGTGCAGCCGTTTTAGCGTGAAAGCGTAACAAACAAACAAACAAAGTCACCTTCGCATTTATAATATTAGTTAGAATTTAGGATTAGGATTTCAGTTCACATTATATTAAGTAATTTTATTTGACGAATATTACGTCATAACTTATTTATTAGTAGTAGGTACCTATTAATATGTAGTAATATTGCTCTACTTGCGTGACATTTATCTACTCAGAAGCCATTTCAAATGTAACGTAAATCGTCTGAGTTTAATAACTTGTAAATCACACGACTACTTGAAATGTAATCTAAATGTATATAAGGCTTATGTAATTCGTGATATACGCGTGTTTTAGTACTGACTTCATGTTAATTACATACAAAATGGTGGTAGGTATAATGGTGCGGGTAGTTCTAACTTTATTGATACAGAGTGCTCACTATGTAATGAAAGTATCTACAGGGGGCACTTATTTTGTAGTGGCTTTTCTTTATTTAAGGGCCAGCCATGTTAAGGCACCGCCGACGAAGAAACGACTAGTTATCGACTATTTTCTGGCTCATGAAGTGTACACAAGGTTGTCAATACGTCGGCAATAAGTCAATGATTTACTAATAGGAGCGCCAGCGCCGCTAGGCACAGCACCGTCTACAACATAACGCTCGGACTGGCCGGAGCTAAGCAAAGTTCGTGGGTGGCGGTCAAGCAGTGAAGACGTTTAGAAACTGTCGTGCGTTCCGAATAGTTGTCGTGTACCTACAGTGTGTGAAATGCTAGTGTGATTAATTTAATCTGAACTGCAAATGGTTTTTCTATTGCGCAATTACCAACACTACCCACAATACGCCTACAGTAGTTTAAATATGGCTGATAATAACGAAAGACACATACCGTCCTCCGTCACATATATTAGTACGACTGTTCACACCACCAGCGAGAACTCTGTCAAACAAACAACTAGTTTTTAATCGCCCGGCGATGTGAAAGGTGCCTAAAGTATGCAAAAAAAAAAATAACAATCGACTTCGAAAAAAATACACTGCAAAGTGAAAAATAACTTTTATTTCGGAAGTCGGTGTCTTTGGTAGTGGCAAAAAATTAAAATACAGATTATTTTTGTTTTTGCCACTTGATATGCAAAACAACTATGACAGGAAGTACATCATCAAGATACACAAAGTGAATTAAATACGTATTATCGAAGCTAACTCAAAAACTACCCAAGCAATGTTAATAAACAAAATATGGGAGCACCGCGCAAGTTTCCTCCACCAAATTAAAAAAGAGTTTTCAAAATCGGTCCTCTATTGACGAAAATATCTTTGAATAGGTATACTTTTTTTTTAAATACATACAGACGAACATATAACCTCCTCTTTTTTTGAAGTCGATTAAAAAATGGTCAGTGTTAAATGAGGGTAACCTACTCAAACTCAAAAATGTTTGGACACTACTGACTTTCGTTTCGTTGAAGGAAAACATCGTCACGAAATCTGGATTGAATCGTCCGATATCGCAAACACACAGTAAGCTTGCGTTCTATTAATAGTAACCCTTGTTTAATAATATTCCTAGGTAAATCCTTGACCTGCACTGAAACTATTTACATTCTAACATTATTATTTTCACATGAAATATAATAATTTTAATACAACGGACCATATGTTAGTCATATTTATTTTAGTTTCGCACGACAAGGGGCGACATCACGCGAACTTACTTTAATTAATTAAAACCATTGTGTGTCATTATGTTTCACATAATATGATATATAGTTTAGTTAGTCTATTATTTCGCTCGGGTGCTGCGATGCAACCCCATTGAAGGTATAGCAGTGGCTCTCAACATGTGGTAGATTGATCTCATTGATTGACAATTACTACAAAAGATAGTAGTTCGGTCATGACACATGACGCCAAAAGTTAAAAACATAAAAATATGTAAATGGTACGCACATACTACCTGCAGTATTGTTCTCCTTTTAAATCCATCCAAAGGTTGTCTTTAAAAGATCGCTTTTAATGACAAGACTGCCCATTGTGTCACCATGTAAACATTTTCGCATTTATATCTGTAATTCGTATGGTGTAAATATTATAGAGTATTCTATTCTATGAAATTCGCAAACATCCATTTTGCTTTTAAATAATTTTATGTATCTCCTACTCTGAGACGCGTTTCGTAAACCTGTTTTAGTTTCAAACAGCAAATGATTTATCCTGAAAGACCGAAGATCTAAAGGATATTACCCCTTTTTAACCTTCGTCTATCCAAGATTCTAAATAATTCTGCCAACTTTTTTTAACGTACTTATTCACGCAGATTCTGTGAAAAACATGTTTTTCAATGACTCTTTCTCTTATGTTTCCGTTCATAAAACCACCATCTATGGTATGCATAATCAGCCTATGATGTTCCCACTACTGGGACTCACGTCTCCTCTCTTTAAGAGGTAGTAGGCCATAATCCACCACGCGGGCCCAGTCCGGGTTGGTGCACAAAGTAAAGCGCCTGCCGTTTCCACTGAGCCAGCACAGCTCGTTGCTGCCTTTGTATGCGGTAAACGGAAATACAGTCCTTGTAAAGAAATAATGCCGTTTGCGCGCGAAACGTACAAAGAATTGCAGCGCCACAAATAAAGCAAGTGCGCTTAAAAATGTTGGTGAACTCTGGCCTCACGAATAATGCGCGCACACCCCTACTGACGTAAACAGCTCCCCTGTTTACGTCAGTAGGGGTGTGCGCGCACACGTGTACGATTTCACACATGATTTATATTTATTCTACAGAGTCATATATTATTGCACGTTTGGTTATGGGTCGAATTGGATTGGAGAGCGTATCTAGTGTCGATATTTAAATATTTTTAATTAATTTTACGGTAATGGCAGGGGTGTAATTTAAGGGGGCGTAAAGGGGGGTGATTTTCAACCCTTGTGTCAATAAATTAAAGTGAATAATGGTCATGCATAGTTCGGAAAACCAATGCATCTACCACTTTTTGTCGGTCACCTAAAATATCTAGAACTCTGGATATCAAGCAAAAATTTTATAGAAAATAAATTACTTAAGTACTATATCTTTTATTTGATCCCTTTTGGTAAGACCATCCAGGGCCTAGATTGGGCGGTCAGAAGCAATGACCAACGCAAAAAAGAGAATTTATTTTATGGTAGGAACTAAAGCGTATCTTTACCCTTTCGTATCAAATTCATGATGCAGTTTGCGTAACACGATGGGAATTTACGGCTCCTTGGACGCTTGATTTGACGAGAACAGTTACATTCACTAAGCCACTAACCTAACCGTCCTGTAATATGATTTGTTCTCGATTTTTCTTTCGTTTAAAATAAAATCAGAAAGTGTATTGCATTTAAAAAAAAAAACTACCGCGCCTTACAGTATTCGATGATGTGTAACATCTGACATCTCACCTTGGTAATAAGCAATATTAAAGGTGTGGGGCCTCGTCTAGGTCCTTTCTGACGTCTAACTGTAGCACCGTTCATTGTTCAAATCAAATAGCGCGCGCTTCCCCGGCTTCCTGTTACACACTTCCGTCTCTTTTCACGAAATCACTCCCACAGTTTGCAGGAAAGCTAGAGGAGAGATGCTACACATCAAAAACCTTGCCTTAGATATAAGCTATAGTTCGTTTCGCTAAATCATGAGTGTAATCACTCAGTGTCTTTAATAAGCTTTCGGTATATCTTTACAGCAATCCGTTTTTGCGACATTCACAACTTGGTTATTTTATCGTTAAAATATCCTAATATTATAACCTTAATCATACCATTACAGGCCTATACATAGGTATATACACTAAATAGGTTGCTATGTATTCAGTGTCTACGTGTAAGCCTTTACACGTTACAGCAGCAAACAAGCTAAAAGCTGTTTCTGCTTTAAATCTAATTTCCTCCAACATTTAGATTAAGTCTTAATCGCTAAGAGACGGCTTGCTATCTAATCGTTACTTTCCAACTCATTTCGCCGGCGACTTAAAACTTGTGAATGTCTTAAAAGTTCCAATGTCTCGATTCTTTTTTTCCATTTAAAAGGTACTTTGTGAAGTTAATTTGGGAAAGCAGTGCAGCTCTGATCGAATTCCATCGTGATAAAGTGGAAAATATTTACTATTTACCTTGGCGTTTTTCAAATGGCAATGAACTCTTTATTGTAAATTTTTCATTCATTCATTTATTAATGCTGTTGTTAGTTATATTTGATTGATTCAGTATTTTTTTTAAGAAACAGTGTTCTCTAAGCTCCTTGTTTTTCTTTTCTGCTTCTTCTCGGACAAATATTTTATTTAAGACACGCACAATAAATACAAACAGTAATAAAACGCTTAAAAAAAGAAACATTAAAAACCTAAAAAAAAACTAATAAATTAAAAACAAAAAAAGAATACTATTAACGACCTGTGCGAGGCCAAAAACGCTCCTATTTCAGCATAAGCGATATTAAAAAAAAAAAAATCGCGACGCTGATTAATAATTACAACTTCTAAAACCCAAGCATTGTTTACTACAAAGGCGCCCCGTATAAAGTTCACATAGCAAGGTGACACTTACCAAACTACCCGCGTCTCCGATAAGTTGGCGGGAAATCTTTTATAAATTCTTTCTCGGCAAACTTCGGGAATGTTCGATGAACAAAGTTATCCCAGAAATCGGTAGTTTACAAACGCGAAGAAATTCTGCATGTTTCGAAGTTTAAGCTTACTTATAATATTTGTGTGTGAAGTTGGGAGACTGTTTTATAAGACTGGGTTTCGTAACATATTGCTGGCTGGGAAATCGGATTACGATAGAAAGATTGTAAGTTTGTAACTAAGTGGGTAATCTGAGCGGGTTTTAATGTTGCAGAAGTTGCGATAATCAATTAGGTAATTCAAAGATAAATAGTTATTCAGAACATAGTTTGCTTCACAAACAAAACAAAATAAAAAATCGTTTATACAAAATAATAGCTCGACCAATAATATTCTTTCTTGGCCGATAATGTGTGAGAGTCTATTCAAAAACTGGTAAGAGCATATCTTTTTCATTGTTTCTGTGACAATAAAACAATTTTTCTTTCTCAATATTTCCCATAATCGAGCCATAGGAAACATAAAACTTACTGCGTCTTTTTATCCGAAACAACCAATTTGACCCAGATCTTAGCGCATCCTTAGTTCTGTCATCGTCGCTATTACTAATTCCCTATCGAACACTTTACTACCTCAGTCTATATCACGTGTGAATAGAACTTAATCCCTTCATCCCGTACCGAAGCCAACCATCAAGTCACACGGTAGATTGCTCAAGATTGCCAAAAGCTTACGCGTAGACGTAGCAACACTATGCGACACCTATGTAAATGATTGCCTAAATAAAAGCGTGCTGTTGCATTTGCAACGGTCGGGCTCAACGCCGAAAGTTGAAAATCCAATACACGAAGATAGAGGTGTCGCCTAGTGTTAGCGAAAACAGGCATTAGTATCCCTTTCAAAGGCTTCCCAGCGTTGCGGTATTTCCATTACAGAGTTGGAAATGTCTTTGATTGGCGATCAACCGTTTGCCTGTCAGGTTTGGTACAACGATATTGGATGGGTTTCGGTTCGATGAAATGGAAACCAATGGGGATGGAGTTAGGCGAATAGACATCTGCATGTTGTACGTACAGTACGTACGTACATTGGTTGATCTAAGGTCTATTTAAATTCTTGCTTCTAATTGATGTTATTTCCACTTAAACAAAAATCTACTTTATGTAAGTGTAAATTAAATTTATTTTAGACTGACTAGTGCCGTTGAAAAAATCATAAAAAAATATGAAGTTGTAGCGCAAACTGAACCTTATTAGTAAGCATTACAGTTTTTTCCTAAAACTCATGTTTGTTTACATGTTTGGCAAATAAATTGCGAACGCAGATTAGATTGTCTTACGTTTATATCAGAGGTTTCAAGTACACGCGACGCTTTTCTTATCCATATATTTTAAGTATTTTTTATTTTAACTTTTTTGTTGTTCATACAACTATAATCTAACTTTTATAATCTGTCATCAATCTTCTATATCTATGTACATATTATAAAACAAAGTCGCTTTTCGTGTTTGTCTGTATGACCGCGTTGTTCTTCTAAACCACGCAACAGATTTTGATGAGGTTTTCACCATCGTTTAGAGAATTTATTCCGGTAGGTTTATGTGTATAATACGTTATTATTTAAGTTACGTTTACCTAAGAAATCTCGATGTTCTTTCAAGTCGTAAAAACCGTGCGAAGCAGGAGCGGGTCGCTGTTCGTTGGTAAGCGCATCACTTGAGAACGGCTGGACCAATTTGGCTATTTTTTGTTTTAAAATGTTCATAATAGTCCGAATTAGGATTTTAGGGAAATAAATGTGATTAATTGGTGGATAATAAAAACTTTTTATAAAAAAAAAACAACCGTCTTCCGAAAAAAAGCACTACAAAGTGAAAAATAACTTTAATTCATTTCGGAAGTCGGTGTCTTTGGTTTTAATTTTCGTTTTTGGTTTTTTTTTTTTGTAAAAAGTTTTTATTTTTCACTTTTTTGTTGTGGTACACACGGCTACACATCAAGCTATACATTTCCAGTTTATGCTGATCTCGCATTGTATAGGATTTCCGTACAATGTGAGGTCAGCTTATACTGGAAATGTATAGCTTGATGTGTAGCCGTGCGTACCTACCCCACACAAATTCGAATACCTGCTATGTAAATAACAGTCACAGGAAGTTATCATCATATCATCCACATAGGTATACTAAGTGGGAAAAATAAGTATTATTGAAGCTTGCTCAAAAACTATCCAAGCAAAGTTAATAAAATTTATATGGGACCAATCCGGGAGCATACCCATTCAAACAATAAAATAAATTACAAATTACGAAAAAAAAACATACGCGTCGAACATATAACCTCCTCCTTTTTGGAAGTCGGGTAAAAAAAGAGATTTTTATGTTACAAAACAAATGAGCATCACCAGTACCTACATTCTTATAGAAATTAATCCGTAAAGTATCTCTGAATTCCATAATGTAACTAGTATTATTTGCTATACGGTTGGCAGAGTGCCAGTGCCCCAGTGGAGTCTGAGGTAGCCAAACGAGCAGTTTTGTGGTTACGGCAAATGGGAGTGCCTTACAAGTGCACTAACAATATTTCGGAGCCTTAACGTGAGAGGTTTTTATGAAGTTTGTTCTTTTAAGACTATTGTACGAGTATAGCTTTCAAGTAAAGGCTATTTTAGTATCGTAGACTGGTTTTATCTTAACTGCTGTATGGTTTTTCATTTAAGCATTATTTTAGCACTTATTATTTACTTACTTATACTTTTTTAACTTATTATTTTAGCGCATAACAGGCGAAATGTGGGTGATTTATAGGTACACCTCTGCCTAACCCTTATAGGAATACAGTCGTGATGTTATGTTGCTTAGCACTCACACTTCTGCAACACCAACAACGTATTAATGAAAATATGACCAAGTTTTCTTCGTTATTCCAACAGCTTTTTTAATATTATTGTCACATGCGTTTCTTTTATATACTCAAACTCTAACCATTTATCTATACTAATATTATAAAAAGGAAAGATTTGATTGTTTGTTCGTTTGCATTGAATAGGCTCCGAAACTACTGAACCGATTTGAAAAATTATTTCACTGTTGGGAAGCTACACTATCCCCGGGTGACATAGGCTATATTAAATTTTCAAAAAAATTAGAGATCCTTACTAAAACTCAAATAATGTAACCCAAGGTGTAAAAAAAAATACCAAAAATTTTGGTAGGTGTAGGTAGCTAGTTAGGGTAGGTAGATAGGTAAGTAGGTGCGCCGTAGATAAGTACTTAGTGCTGCCCGTGCGAAGCCGGGCCGGGCAGCTAGTTTCAAATACCTAAACCAATTACCTACAGGCACTTTTGAATTATCAAGGAGTCGGTCAGTCAAAAAGATGAAGATAGTTACCCGTTCCAAAGCGTACATTAGGAAACCAGCGTCAGACATCATTTGTCTGGCATTAATGCTGATATGGACTTTTTTGGAGCAACCGTGAGGCACACACTATTATTGCTATAAGATTATTTTCAGTTTTTATTTTGTTATTATGTGTTTCACGAACTGTGTCAAAAATAAAGAAAGAAAGAAAAAGTATTTATTGAGACTCGCACAGGAAATCACAAATTAAACTAAAAACACACTAAACATAAATAAAAAATAAAAAACAATAAAAGAAAACAAAATTCAAATTCAAATTCATTTATTGGTGTGATTTTTGGTACATTTTTACATGAGATCTTAATAATAAATCATTCGTTCCTCAAAAAACCACCTTAAAGGTGTACACTCTTTCACTTAATTAGTAATTAAAGTATAGGTACTTAAAAATTAATGCAGTCCTGTACGAGGCCAAAAGGCCCCTAAACATAATCATAAAAAAGAACGTTATTCTTTCTTTCTTTTGTTTTACTAGGTTCTTTTGGAGAAGATCGGACAAAAAACTCCATATATTTTACTTAGTACTCTTAACGGGGTCAAAATGGGGAGCAAAGTCATGGATAACAAGAGTGAAGTCCAGACCAAACCACTCAAAAAAAAAAAAAACCTTGGAATTCTTAGGTCTAGGTATTGGGAGGATTTTCCAATAACCGTCACTCCAACTTTAGTTAAATCCTCAACTAATCCTTTTATAATTAAAACAATAATCCAACTTGTTCTGCAAGCTGGAAGTTGCATCAAAACATCAAAACTGTTTAAATTTTAAACAGTTAGGAGCGCTTTGGGCCAGTGTTGTCCAACTTTGTCTAAACTGTTGAGCAATAAATATTAATCGCGGTGGAAATGAAGAGTGCTCGGATTGGGAGCTGAATTTGTTGGTAGTTGTGTGGTTTATTACTGTTAAAATTACGGATCTGACATGGGTATTTTAACAGGAAAGTGTATTTAAGTTGACTTTTACCCGGTTTATATTAGCAGTCTGTTATTGTCCCACTTCGAGGCTAAAGCCCCTTTTCATAGGGCGAAGTAACGACCTTCACAGTCTTTTTTTTCTTTACCAAGTTTCTTTGTACCTAAATAATTATAATACGTAAATCAATCTGCCTAGCCTTTTCCCAACTGTGTTGGGGTCGGCTTCCATTCCAACCGGATGCAGCTGAATACCGGTATTTTAATTGAAGCGACTGCCTATCTGACCTCCACAACCTAGTAACTGGGTAAGACTGGTGTCAGTTTCGGGCTTTTGACGACTCGTAACGACTGTCAAAGATCCGCGAATGACAGCCGGGACCAACGGCTTAGCGTGCTTTCCGAAGCACGGAGGAGTCTCGGTATGTAAAGATGGTCACCCATCCACTGACCAACCCCGGCAAGCGTTGCTTAACCTGATTGATCGACGCGTGCGGCTGTTATAACATAGCCACGAGCCAAACTAAAACCTAAATATACGAAAATACAAATTAATTATATGGAGGTACTTTTTGGGTTGTATTATAAGACAGCTAATTTTGATCTCACGCCCTAAACTCCCTGGGCTCCCTCAAAATTTTTCGTTAAGGCTGACTGTCCACTGAAGCGGAGAGGAGAGGAGCGGATCGGAGCGGAGAGGAGAGGAGAGGAGAGGAGAGAAGAGGAGCGGAGCGGAGTGGAGCGGAGCGGAGAGGAGAGGAGCGGAGCGGAGAGGAGCGGAGCTATGCCAATATTAACTAATAGAATTGCATAAAATCTCCGCTCCGCTTCAGTGGACAGGGATTTGCTAACTAGTTTAAAAATTGTTACAAAACCGGGAAGCGGAGCGGGCAAGCGGAAAAGCCCGGCCGCGGGGTATTGCAGCCCGCTCAAATTACTCGTCGCGTGAACTCGTCCTAGATCCGCACAGTCCGCAACTCAGCTCCGCACTACCCCGCTCCGCATCAATGGACAGTCACAGTCCACCACTCCGCTCCGCTGCCTCGTTCCGCATCAATGGACAGGCAGCCTAAGACTTGTTTTTACAGCAACTTGTATTTTCATACAGATTACATACCTAATGAATTTTAGGACCGACTTTTCACTTATAATAAAATGATCACAAGGGGAAAATTTTAAATAAAAGGCCCAATTAATACGTTGATAACAGTGTAATTATCCTTTATTCATATGTTCTGGGTTTTATTGGTACCTATCTAATATAGGTAACTATCTGCGCCCCGCGGTTTCACCCGCATAAGTCTCGATCCCGTGGGAATACCGGGATAAAAAGTATCCTATGTCCTGCTCCAGGTCATGGTCTACCCATGTGCCAAATTTCATCCAAATCTGTTCAGCCATTTGAACGTGAAAGCGTAACAAACAAACAAAGAAATAATACACACATCAACACGGTCTAGGGATATTTTTAAAAAAGCGAATTACTATCAATGTGTTAATTATTTATATGACATGTATATATTTAAAAGATACGTTATTTAATATTCTACCATTTTTTAATAATGGTTAAGGTACTTCGATTACAATTTCAGGATTTTATGGAAAAAAAATGAAGCATAGACGGAAACCGTATATGAATTAACTTTTAATTTATGAGTAAAAACTGAAAAAAATAGAAAAATCATTTAATTTGTGTTTATAAACTTGAAGTTAGTAGTCTGAGAAAGCGCCCATGATGTTCATAACACATCGGCAACGATTCGGCATGCTCAGAACAAGGTTGTCAATGTCTTGCTGCGGAATATTGTCCCATGTCCTTCTGAGGTGCGCAAAAAGTTGATCTTCTGTAGCCAGATTTTCAGGAACTTCCTTCAGAGCTCTTCTTTGCAGCATATCCCACGCATGCTCAATGGGATTTAGATCTGGCGATTGAGCAGGCCAGTCTAAGGCCCTAACATTGTGTGTATGTAACCAAGCTGCTACCGTTCTCGCCGTGTGTGCCCGGGCATTGTCGTGCATGAGCAGGAAATCTTGCCCCATTTGTGTTCTGTGGGGCAAGATTACGGGCCCCAGCACCTGTTGGACGTATCGTTCTGCCGTCATATTGCCCCGCACCCAAACGAGATCCGTCCGTCCTCCAAGACGAATTCCTGCCCAAACCATAATTGTTCCTCCTTGGTATGGGTGAACTTCCTGAGGGTTCTGAAGACGGCTCCATCGTCCAGGAACTCGCCAAACACGCGTCCTTCATGAATCTGGATGGAAGCCGAACCTGGATTCATCCGTGAACAGCACATTGGACCATTGCTCACGGCCCCAGTCCACGTGGTTCCGAACCCATTCTAATCGTCGTCCACGATTGCCTCTCCGTAAAGGTGGGACCCGGAGTGGTCTACGAGAGCGTAGATTGCTTTCATGCAGTCGCCTTCTTACAGTTTGGTCACTCACAAGCACTTGGTGTTCCACTCGCAGCCTTTGGACCAATTGAGTCGCCGTTGCATTTGGTTGAGCTCGCGCAGTAATTTGCAAAAATCTGTCTTGTCTGGGGGTAGTGATGCGACTTGGCCCCCGGTGCCTCTCCGCTACTTCACCTGTGGCACGATAGTGTGTCCACAATCTTGAAATTACATTTTGGTGGGTCCCTATGGCCTCAGCAACATTACGCTGAACAGACCCAGCTTCCAGCATTCCCACAGCTCGTAACATCTCCGCCGTCGTCAAATGTTGGCGTTGCATGGCTACAATACCTCAATTTTAACTTTATCTTTCGTTTAAAAATGAAAAAAAACTGTAACTAAACGTAATTCGTATTGTTTTCTAAATTTCGCACAAATGAAAATTCCCTCTCCTACACATCAAGACATTTTTATGCCACCGAAACAAAAGAATTTTCAAAAATTTGAATTTGGAATTAGTCTGAGATAAATTACAAACAAATCGGTGTATAAAAAATTCCAATGCGGCCAGTACTTTTCGAGTTATTTAATTGAGTATGAAATATCCCTAGACCGTGTTGATGTGTGTATTAGTAAGGATATTATTAGTTAAGAAGTTAGAATTGGCAGTCGATAGTGATCTGATGAGGGAATAGGGATGGTGCCTGGGTAAAAAAAATAAAATTCTAAGCAGTCCGTCAGTCAGATAATAAAAAAATATTAGACACGTATTTTTTGGTTTATCATATTAATAAAAAATTACTTAGATAAAACGCATTTTAAGTTGGAGAGTGGGGGTCGCTACGTCACTAGTATGTATAAAATATACATACTCGTCACGTCATGGCACATTTTACCTCAATGTATCGCCGATTAGTATAAAAAGAAAAAATACGTGTCCAATTTCTTTTTATAATCTCAAAGACGGACTAAAAAAAATTTTTGTCATCATACCTATTATGTCAAAATAAATGTCGTAATTCGTTTGTTTTATAATGTAGTTCCATGAAAATCCGGATTTTGTATAGTTATTTTTAATAGCTTTCATAAAAGCCTGAGAGAGAACCTGCCAAAAAAGGAAGTAATTAAAAATTTATATCCATTGGAATTCATCCAGTTTGAAGGAAATTCTTAACAGATGTTCAGTGAAATTATTCCGCTATAGAATTCCAGTTGGCATGCTTGAAATATTAGACGCCATTGCGAAACCAATTTATTTATCCCTCGCTCTATATTTTTTTCTGAACGTGATTTCCAGGATTTTGGTATTTAAGGTTTTAGTTACTAGGTTTAGTAAGAAACTTTCCGACGAAGTCTCCTTTTGCATCACATAAAAGCATGTAACTATAAGTAACATAGTTTTTGGCTACATAAGTAAAGTGTAGGTACGTTCACGTTATGTTCTAAATCAATGAGTTATAATTTCAGTTGTATATTATACACTGAGAGCAGCGGTGGTATCTAACGGCCGCGACTCACAACTTAAAGGTCGTAAGTTCGAAGCCAGACAGGCGTTTTACTTTGTGTAAATTATTTCATCATCTCACCACTGCTCTGAAGAAAAACATCGTGAGGAAACCAGCATGTCCTAGAACCAAAAATTCGAAGACATGTGACATCTACCAACCCGCACTGGGCCCGCGTGGTGGATTACGGCCCACTGCCTCTCACCGAGAGGAGGTTTGTGTTCAAGCACTGTGAACATTATATGCTGTTAAACATGTTATGGTTATATTCTAGTGCCAAAGAAATCCAACTACCCGATCTTGTGATCACGATCACAAGTTGCCGTCTCATAGAGCTTTTATTATTTAACTAAACAATACACCATAATTCACCACTAAACAATAAACTAAACCACAATATACAAAACAGCTCCCAAACTAAAGACAAAGAACGAATTCTTCGAGCCACAAATCGTGTCTAAGTCAGAAAAAAAAAGCGTCGTACAAACTAGAAACTGTCAGACAGGCTCTGAACCACGACGAGTGATTGGCGGGTCTCACGCAACGGTTCGTGTGCAACTATCCTTAATAACAGCATACCAGATTATAGTTGCAGGAATACTTGCACAGATTGTGGCTGCAGGAAGATTTATTGTAATAACTAGTTTGCCTCCCGGGATCCGTGGTTTGCTCATCTTGGTGTTCAAGTGATTGAAGCGGACAGTGAAGATGGGTTTGCGTGAGAAAAAAATAAAATTCGCTGTGTTTTGGTTTATGCTACTGGTTTTAGTACCAATATTGATGTTGACTGGGAATACTTACTTGTGACGTAGCGACCCCTACTGCCCAACTTAAAATGCGTTTTATCTAAGTATTTTTTTATTAATATGATAAAGCAAAAAATACTTGTCCAATATTTTTTTATTATCTGACTAACGGACTAATTAGAATTCCTTTTTTTTTTACCCAGGGATCATCCCTATTGGCGAAATACGGGTGTACGCGCTGTATACGTTTACCCTACCTTATGTCACCTAAGCTCTGTATCAGCAAGTTTAGCTTACCGGAAGTCTGTCCCACAGGAGTGTCTAAATCTTACGGTTGACCC
The DNA here is from genome assembly GCA_916701695.1 of Agrochola macilenta. NCBI lineage: Eukaryota > Metazoa > Arthropoda > Insecta > Lepidoptera > Noctuidae > Agrochola > Agrochola macilenta. The sequence continues at coordinate 9,469,391 of OU753572.1, read as the reverse complement.
GTATTCGGGTATTGTTGGAGGGTTTCCAAACGGTAGAGCGTGTCTCTTCCGTTTCCGTGCCAATGCTCACTTCCTCAAGCGGCGACTATTGTGGCGCAGAGCCATATTTATGATTTTATCCTTTTACTTACCGCAGCATGTAACAATACAAGAATTTTGTGAATACGCGAAAGAAATGTGTTATTGTCTTTGAATAACAACGCTGTGTAGGAGTTTATCCATAGGTACGCAAATTGATCTTGTATCAGTATATCAAACAGTATTCAGAGTATTGTTTTGGGTAGAGAACTACTTATTTGAAATGAAATTGTTTATTCTGTAAATAGGATAACGGAATCACGTTTACACGTCATATAAAAAAATAAGCTAGATGAGTTCGGGCGTTTCCTATCTGACTAATCTGACAAGAAAGGCCGAAACAAACTCAGAGGTCGCAGTCTTGATTGATCTTGTATCAGTATATATGTCCATCGCGCGGTTAACTCTAATTGCGCGATGCAGGATTTGTGTGACGTCAGGTCTTTGATGCGTAGTTCGCATGTGGCGATTGTAGATGCCGCCACATAACTTTGTATGTATTTGTATTATCTGGAAATAAATAATATATTTATATTCCTAATACCTAGATAAATCCAGCAAAGTGTTGCCCACATGAAAACCTAGCCAGTATTAACTCCCAACTTACATCCAAGCTAGGTCTGTTATTCCACAAAGCATAGTTCATGTTAAAGGGTGCAATGAACGAGAGGGTTCCAGTTCAGTGAGCGTCCATGCAGCTATCCTGTTAGTTGTTTAGCTATTCAGTGGCTGTTCAGTTGTGTTCAGTGCTCAATGGGTTAGGTACCCGAAATATAGGGTGGTACTGTGAGCTAAAACTTTCTTGTGTTTAGCTATTCATTTTTGGTTGTTTAGTGTTCGACGAGTTAGTTAAATAAAACAATATTTTATTGTAACACATATTTAGAAAATGCCTTCATGATAAATAACTAAAGTAACCTTTTGGATTGAATTTTTAGAAGCCTTGTTTTAAAATATTTTTTGTTTACCTTTTATCGACTCACGGAGTCTTTGTTATACCTCATAACTGCATGATTTATTTTGTATATCTCAGATATTAAGTGAACTGTTTTGTGTTCTATAAGGAAATACATTCTTTAAACCGATCTTTTATTTAGACTTTGTGGACTGAAATTATGCATTTAACATGTTTAAACTTCAATATTTTATTTTTTTATAGTTGCTAGTCGTGTCCGTCTGTATGACCGGTGATTTCTCCTTAACTACACAATGAACTTTGATACGGTTTTCACCATAATTTAGAGAATTTATTCCGGAATTAGATATAGCACAGAAATCTTTATATTTTGATATATCGCCACATCAGTAGTAGCCGAAATATAGGATGGTAACAACGTGGGCTGAAACTATCTTGTAGGTCCTAAACAATTTTTTGGGCATGATTTGTAGAATAAAAGAAAAACCTTTGTAGATAGCGATAAGGCGGCCATTCAGAAATCTTTTTGATGCGTAATATCTTTTCTCTCGCTTTTCTGCAATCTAAATCCAAATAATCAAATCTGTGGGAGTGATTGTATAAATTGTATAAATATATACGTATACATTGAAATAAGAAAAGAAATAAAGAACAATTGTTTATTCTGCATAAACAAAACGCACATATAAAGACAAAAACACATAAAATACACACATACAAAAGTAGCCAAAAGCCTCGTGTTCAACCAATACATAAAAATAAAAACAATGTTTCTAAACAAACACGTTTGTTTTTGTATTTTTTTTGTTTATGTTTGTAACATTGTATACTTATAAACTCATTGTATAAATTTCCATCGACACGCTAAGAAGCATGACTATCGATTTATTCATTTCTACGATCTTAGAGTGCATTAGAAAATGCGTATACCTAAATATGCACCGAGCTAAGAATCTGAAATTGTACCTGGCAGAAATTAAATTAAATTAAAAGAAATACATCCAGTCTAAAAATCACATCCAAACTCTGATAAACCAAAGTGGAACCCGACTCCTTTCTTTTCCGTGTGGTTAGTGAGTAACCTGGCGTCAGAGATTTTATGCCGCCCATGGACCTCTGACTTGGCTTCACATGCTGTCAAGAAATATCTCTCAGTCATGCCGGTTTCCTCACGATGACTAACAGTATCCGACTAACAGTAAGCCTACTTAGTCCCTAGTCACCATTTTCTACTAAACATGAGCTTTTCCTACAGACATATAGGTACTATCGAAGAAGTTCGTATCTAACCACCGTAAGGACTATTCTTGCTTGCAGCGCTCGGCGGCTATAGCACCGGGCCGGTAACAGATGTGGTCATCGTGATGAAACTAGTTAGATAATTGAACTTCTTTGATGGTACTGTTGTGGTCGGTCCTAAGCGGATAAAGGCATAATCAACATGTTTGGCAGCAGGATTAGCTGTTCCGTGCGTTATTAATATCCTGGGGATCCTTATGTTCATAATCTCGATATTATGAGAGATTCCTGGAGTTATTAAACTAGAGATATACTCCTTAATGTTGGAATTTTCCGGGTTTTAGCGTAGCGGGATATCTTAGGTGAATATAAGTTTCGTAAAGATATCGAGTTCTGTTTTGTTTTAGAAAACCGCTCCGCGTGGCCTTTCGTGTGTGAACATACATACTAAAAACAAAACAGAACCTCATCCTTTTTTAAAGTCTGTTGAAAATACGCGAACGCAGCAGCAATATCAAACTATGTAAAACACGTGCGTGGTGAATTTCTGATCCCCCCCCCCCCACCGGTCCAAAAGCTGGGCCACGTCGATACCCGCTGTTATTCCCGATTGCGATACAGCAAAGACCGGGTTATGTTTTTAGTTTATTTTCAGAAGCCTGTCTACAGACTTGCTTGATTCTGTGTTATGTAACAAAAATAGCGGCGACTTTTATGACGAATTTTACGTACAACTTATTTGGATTTCCGATTACCAAATAAAAAACTAGTGTAGGGTCAGTCGTTTCTGACATCCCTTTTAGCGTTTTCGCTGTTCCATTTGTCAAAGTTATGAGTGTCATCGAAACGCGAGCAGAGCAAATAAACCTACACTGCAATGAAAGTGGACATAGCAACTATGTGTCCGTACTTGAAATGGACATCCACGGACATCGAAAATAACACTTTTTGGAAGGTTCTTCAAAAACTGTTTACAGCGGACGGAAATAGACACGGGAAAACTCTACTTTCTAAAAGCTCAACCTATTTCTTATGAAGTTAGAGAAGCATTAATTTTAATATCTATAATTATTGTAATTATAGGTATTATTTTTTTTTTCTTTTTAAATATGATTATTTTTTTAATTATGTGTAACATGTTTTCTCTCACTTTCCTGCAATCAAAATCGAAATCTAAATAATCAAATCCGTCGCAGTGATTTCGTGAAAAGGGACGGAAGTGTGTCACAGGAAGCCGGGGAAGCGCGCGCTATTTGATTTGACCAATGAGCGCGCGCGCTGCTAGAGTTGGCAGTCATAAACGATCTAAACGAGGCTCCGCCCCTGTAATGTTGTTTATTACCAAGGTGAGCTGTCAGATGTTACACATCATATGCAACTACTATAAGGCTCGCTCGTTTTTTTTTTGTGAAGTTTCGCTCGCAAATTTTATTTGACCCTGTAAAATACATATCGATTTATTAGAATACATACAGACGGTACTGAAGGTGCACACTGAAGGTTAACACTCGTAGCCAAACTCTGGGCTGAGTCAGAAAAAAAATATTTTGAATGGTTCAGATAATATTATTTTTATTAATCATCTTGGATCATTTTTATTGATAATTTTTTTTATGTAACTTGACTACATTTTTATCTGTTTTTTTTATGGTGTACATAATAAAGAATATTCTATTCTATTCCATTCTTGGGGTACAACGTGGGGTTGGCGCACACCTTTCCTTCTCCCACTCTCCCCTGTCAACCGTCACGCTATCATTCACTCCTTTCTCTTTCATAGCATTCCTCACACAGTCCATCCATTTTTTCTTTCGCCTTCCTCTCCCTCCATCCTTTAACATTAATATTCTCACTCATATCCAACTTCTATCTGCAGAAAATCGAAAAGTCATACTATTCACTGAAAATCCATAACTACTTCAAAGTTAATCAATTTTTGTAGTAAATGAGAGTTTTGTCTGAAGTGAAGTTTCAAGCTCAGTCGATAATCTTAACTTTATCTGTGGCTTTGAATTAAATACAGCTTTATCACATAGGCAGAAAGAGAGTTTAACACTTTCGACTCCATCCACTTTTCATAGAACCCATACGCCATGCCGCCATACATATTGGAAGTGAACCCTCCGGGAGGGTAGCCGGCATTACGTTTGCGTTAAAGTTAACCATCGCGGACGGTCAACGGCATTAGGTTTAAAACTGTGTGTAAAAACACTGTAAAACGAAGTAAAATTGTGTTTTAAGGGGGTCTTGTCGCTATGAATAGTTTCCAACCTTTTAATTTTTTTATGAATATTTAAAACCGTGAACAAAAAATAAAATATAAGAAAATGCTTGGATTTTAAAACCAAAGCATATACTAATAAATCTTGTTAAAATACACATCAGATTTTATTTTTACGGTTTATAATGCTGTATTCGCTAAGAAAAACCTACATTTCAAATGAGCCCTCCGCGAGGGTTCCCGGCATCCCATTTGCGAGTAGGTGAACCCTCCAGGAGCGCTATACTATATCCGGCCCTTCACCGTATGACTTCAGTATTGATAGCGCAAACTTACCGTGTAGGTACCTACTTATTTACAGTGTGAAACGTCTACACCAAGAATTTTCTTTTCGCTTTTCCTAACGACTTTCGCATAGAACCCTTTCAATGCTTTCAAATATGTTCAGTCCTTACGTGCGTACGTTCACATCAAATTTCTCCACGTCCCATTCAAATTCCGACTTGTCGCGAGTTGCATTCATACTATATTTGTAACACCATGCATGCGCGGAAATGAAACACCTCTGTATAATTTTATATGACATGTTATTAATAGTTTGCAAACATCCGCCATTGGGGTTCTATTTCGTTGAGAATACAAAATACGAAGAACGTGGGAAGCTAACAGTTTCGCATGATAACGGAGTCTGTATACATACATACATACATACATACATAAACTCACGCCATGACTTCTTCCCTTGCCAACGCCGGCTGTCGCTGAAAACCAGCGCTGGGGCTCTGTCTCGCATAGGGTCGCAGCATTATGCTGAGCGATGGCCGTTTTGCGTGAATGTGACGCATATTTCCCCCCAAATTGTTTATTTTCGTGTTTTGTTCTTACCTTGCGTCATGTTTACCGTAAATAAACGTATTTTCTTTCTTTCTTTCTTTCCATGCAGATCTTAGATCCTCTACCTACCCCAAAAAATACAGAACATTATCTGTAAAAATCCTTAGACTTATTTTGCTTAGTCTTCATTCATAAATCTGGTCATGTCAGTCTGTTTCCCTTGCATGAGTATCTAACAAAATGTTATAAACACCATCGTTAAAGAATTGTAACATTGCCATGTAAGCGAAAGATTTAATAGTAACAAAACAAGTTTTAACATAATGTAATGTGAACTTGACGAATGTATGGGAATTGGTCGCGTAAGCCCTTTTAACAAACTTTTTATTTTACGATAGATATCTGTCGCAAAACACAGTCGAACTGAACAGTGTGAAATCAAGTTAGCATAGACTGGCCAAAATTGGTTAAAAACTCAATAGTGTAAGTTTTAATACAAGCAAAGTCCTTCACACGAGAGCACATGTACCGAACCATGATCCTACTTACAAACCCAGTGATTTGGAACTGATGAACCGTGCCAAATTCCGCCCGACAGTCAACACCTATCGAATTAACGAGTTTGTAAATCAAACAAGTTTAAAATAGTCTCCGGCGCTACCGAATCGTAATCGATACGGACACTTCAAACTCGATTAGCGCATAATCGAACACCAACCGACCTTCATCGAGAGTTTGAGTCGTATTTCAAACTGTAAGGCTATGATATTAACGCATTCGTGCAGCAATTTGTTCGAGACTTTCCATTCGAGAGTATAATTATTTCCTATGGCGGTCTCGAGCGGTAATTCGAGGCGACTAGGTTATACAAATTTCCGACTGAGCTCCCTCGATATTTCCGTAACTTATGCGAACGGATTTGTATCATGTTTGAAGTTAATTTCTCACCGGATTATTCTGAACAGAAGTCGAAATATGAGACGATGTTTCGCGGATTGACATGAACAATTTAATTAAATCTTTCGAAACAAACCCGCAAGCATATGTGGAGGAGACGAAAGTGTTTAAAGCCGAGACCATTTAAATATTTCACCGTCGTATCTCGACAGGGGGTGGTGGTACCCCCTTCATGTAAATCGATGTGGGGGTGGAACGTCCCCGGCAGTTGCTCCTATTACCGGGTTCTTTTTCGTTTTATTTATTCTGGAATTAATGAAAAACGGTCCGAGCCGTAGGCTAGTGTCCTGTTGTGGACATTCTCCTGTATTTTTGGACCATTTGGAACGTTGGACACTGCATACGGGCGTTTCTTTGTGACGTCGGGAATACGGCAACCCATATACTTTGTCAGTTTCTTTTAAAACCTATATAGTACTTACACCTATATAAGAACTTACTAATTCCATGCTTAAACAGTTATAAGGTGTGAATAACTTTATTCCGCTGCTTTACAAATCATTCTCAAACTCCTTTATCTAAACCTACTTACCTGATAAGAGCTATTAAGGGACGTTAAAAATTTACTACGTAGCCGTCCCGCCTTTTAGAGCCAATTCTTCGCCGTGAAAATCAGATTTGCCCCAATCCAATATCACGTGTTACGGGTAAAAGGTCTTGAAATCTAGTCTCTGTAGGTAAGATGTCAGATTTACGTAGCAAGACAGTTGCTTCGCACTTAACAAAGGGTTGGAAGGAGTCATTGAGAAATTGAAAACTGACGTTGAGCTACTTTGACGAATCTTCAACATAAATAAAACAATTGACGATTTGTCGTTGAATCAAAAACATCGAAAGTAGTTGCAGTAATCTAAATTAAAATCAGCGCCAGTAAAGTCCAGTAAAGACAGCCTCAATAAGATGTATATGTTACGGCTAAAGACGAGTGTGGAAATAAACTTAACATTAGCCGGCTAAACTTGAGTTTATTTTTGAGGAGAGGCTAATGTTCGACATAATGTGCATTTTCGATAAATGATACGGCTACACTTAAGTTTAGCCAGTTATGGTGAAAGAAATTGCCAATAGCCTCTCCTCGAAAATAAGCTTAAGTTTAGCTGGTTAATCTAAAGTTTATTTTTCCATTCATCCTCAGCCATGACGTATACATGAACTAGAATTTATTTGATTGACTTTATTTGTGTTATGTAATACTGTGTACCAATTTGTAGCTACAATTAAGTACCCAATGTTTAAACTGTGTTCTGGCTACAGATGGATATGGATAAACATAACGAACAAAAAAACGATATGAATTCTTGTAGTGGTATACATCTTTTTAGAGGCTGACTGTTCCTATCTCAGCTGAAACGCAACGATGCGTCTCCTGAGCTTCGCCTTGAGCCTGTCTCGAGAGAAGCAGTCTTTCAAAGAAGCCTAGCGTGAGGTTATGAATTTGAAATTCCCAATATTTCTACCAGGAAAATTCGCCACGAAAACTTTTTGATACAAAAATAAAACCTGTGATAATTTCAAGAGCCAAACGCACAGGTATTTAATAAAACCCAATGTGGAACTGTAGCCACTGTTTCTGGTTGACTGTTACACGGTTCTGTACATACCATGGAACCGTGTAACCGTGCTGGGCGTATTTACGCGACTTTTTACCCGGTTTTTTTGGCCGGGTGATGATAAAATTCCCTTTATGTTGCGTCCTGCTTCCGTCAGATATGAGCTTTATCGAATAAATTGTGGTTTATTTTTGTTACGAAAAATGATATATATAAAGGTTGATTGCATTAGCGTATTTTATGGATGGCTCGTATTCTGAATCAAGGCCCTGGTCAGGTTGATCCGTAGGTAAATGTGAGACTAATCTGATGTAGGATTGCTTCATAGGTTGATAAAAAAAAAACAATAGCCTTCATGCGCTTTTAAGATTTGTAATGTGACGAAATTATTATGGACGTTCGCAGTTATGTTTAAGTCCCATGTAATAGGGGGCGAGCCAGAGAAAGAAAGAAAATAATAGAAAAATAGTTTACTTGTCACAGAAACACGTGCAAAAAAAAAAACATAATAAACTCGAATAGAACAAGAAAATAAACACAAAGATTTTAATATAATAACGAGCACAAAACAGAAATAGTCGGCAGCTGCTGGCGCGTCATGACTGTGACAAGAAGGCTTCTACTCAGCATGATGCTGTGCTATGGGGACCCACAGCACAGCACTGATTTTCAGTGGTCACCCGAAAAAGACGTACGGAAACCAACTCAGGTTTAATGAATTATACATAAATATAAAATAAATAGTATAACAGCGTATCTTAGCCTGCGGCCGTTTTACTGTTAGCCCAGTTGTGTACAACCGCCCTTAGGGGCTAAATTGGAAAGATGGGCACTGGAGCCGTCAATGTGCTCATAACTTTATATAGGTGCTGCGTCCGTAACGCTTGGCTAGCCTCAGAGGATCGTTTGATATACTGGCATTTGTGGAAGGGGGATATTTAGAGGTGTCGTGGGGTCTAAATTCTTATGAGAAAATAGGTCTCCCCAGTGCATCTTAATATCTATGTTGCCAGAGATAGACATAGGAATCCGATGTTTTGAAATTCCTGTATTCCTAGACTTTATGGATATTCTTCTTAGCCCCAATTACACTATCATAGGTATATTTATCATACAAATATGATTTCATATCTGTCAAATTCTATGATCATAGTTAAATGATGCTGTTCTTCATTTTATATATAACACTTATGATCATTTAAACGTTATACTTCATGATGGATAACGATTTAGCAGTGTTTTTGATTTAGCCATTTTTGAGGTTAGACGGATATGATCATATTTGTACGCTTGCTGTCAAATAGGATCCCTTAACTATGATCATAGACAATATGAATCACAGGTAGTTATTGTACCGTCAGAGGTTCTGCATATAAAAATGACTCGTAAATCTCTGATCATATTTCTATGATAGTCTAATATGGCTCTTAGTTAACATTCATATTACCTACGGAAAAACGTTCGAATTTTTAAGTAGGTATCACACCTTTATGTTTTTTTTTCGTTGTGGGGTTACGACCCACTTTTATAAGTAGCTACTTATTAATATCTATTTCACATTTTTAAAATAATCAATATATTAAAAAGTAATTTATAGCTAGACTTTCATCCTAGGGAATTTAAAATGTGGTCTTCATTTCATGTACTACTATCGAGTCCTAACAATGATAATCAGACTAAAAACACGTTAAACACGCAAATGTAACAGCTGCAAACATTTATTTAAAATCGCTTGACACGACTCGGTAGTCAAAAGCTCGGTCGAGGGTGAAAAAGGGTGCTAATGTATAATAAATGACGTTGTCTCTTCCTCGAGACGTGATTTCGGAACTACGTTATCGTAACCAATAGAAAAATATTTAACATCAACCAGTAAAGTTTATAGAGATACAAAAATAATGACTATCAAACAACTATATATTTACAATTTAATACATGTTTTATCATCAGAAAAATTCTTACCAAGAGTATTCACACGAACATAACACTCAACCAATAAAAACAAGTCAGCCAACGTAGCACAAGGCGAGCTAGCTTGTTAGTTTTACCCAAAACTAGAACTAACTATGGCAAAAAAATGCTTACTTTTGAAGGAGCACAACTTTATATTACAATACCTTCTAGCATAAGAAATCTACACTTGTTCAATGCATTTAAACTCAACTTGGTCAGTATATAATTGCGGATCGATCACTTTTAGAGAAGTAAAAGCATTGGATGGGTATGTAGTTTTTAAATGATGACGACAAACTTTGTGTAATTTATGTATGTTTTAGTATTGTTCTCAAGTAAGTGATATGTTTAAGTCTTTACTGAGAATAAAGTTTCTTAAAACCTAGATGGAGGGTTTAACAGAAACACTAACATTGCCAGTTATCATTGAAAGGCAAAAACTTTACTTTGGCAGGAATTCTTCCTGTCTTTATATCCTGTATTTTTTTTACGTCATACGCGTACACGGTTAGCTCGTTAAAACGCAACCGGATAACATGCTCGCTGTCCGCCGTACCGAGGCAGCCATTGTTTTTAACTGGCTACTCAACTATACGTTTATATGTGAGAGATAAACTCTGAAACTAACGGACTGTTTTTGAAAATTCTGTCACCGTTTATATGTGAGTAGTTTGTATGCAGACGTTTACTGGCTTGGAAAAACTTTGTCCATAGCTTTTATCCTAATCTAACTAATATTATAAATGCAAAAGTGAGGTTGTTTGTTTATTTGTTTGTTTGTTACGCTTTCACACTAAAACGGCTGTACAGATTTGAATGAAATCTTCCACATGGGTAGACGATGACCTGGGTTAGGACATAGGATACTTTTTATCCCGAAATTCCGACAGGATCGAGATTTATGCAGGGGCGCAGCTAGTAAAAACTAATAAAAACGGCTGAACGGATTTGGATGAAAAGAGATTGACCATTTCTGGTATCGCTATTTGTTCTGTGGTGACTTAAGTTTATGATGTTGATAAATCTTGTTTTTAAATAAAATCATTTTATCTAGTAATGCGAATCCTTAAATTCTCGGCATAAAAAACACCATAAAAGTATTAGTTTTTATTTCGATTTCCTATTTTACCTGTACATTGTTTTTTTCACGCAAGTAATGTCACATGTCATTGGCTTCAAAGAGTATGTAAACAATAAAACCTTCTTGACTTACGCAAAATAATTAATTTATGCATCCAATTTATTGAAATTATAGGTGCATATTTAGCAACAACAGATATTAATAACATCTAATTATTATTATTATTACATTGTAATATTAATCTGTTAAAATGTTAAAAGTACATAAGCAAACCTTTTGGTTATGCGAAAGGCAGAATGTTTTAGAGACCTTTCCCTGTTTCATTCATCAATAGAAACTCTTTGAAAACAGAACAAACGATTCAATGCGATTCGACCATATGATTCTATGCGATTCTATGACAGAACGGCGGGCTTTCTCTTTCTAGCATATATGCACGTCCCATTCGTTTAGTTTTAAGTAGGTACAGTCTCGATCGGTAGGTATTTACTTTTAAATAGATTATTATTATTGTATAATTAATTGAATGGTTTCATTTATATGTTTTGTTTTAATCTCTACTACTAGGCCATTATTATTTTGCAATTTGGATTTAATTTAATTAGCTATGTTTATAAGTTTATATTTCACATAGATTACTGAAAAATGTTCAGCACTTTGATCATAAGGTTGTAACCATGGTGTAACGTATAGGTACCATTAACGTGAATGTTTTATGATTATATAAACATTGTCGGAATTGACGAGCATTGAAAATTCTCAAACGTCATTTTGACTAATTCGTATTTTGAATTTAACAGCATACATTGTGACTAAAAATCTAGAGATTCGATTCTAAACCTAGATTTTGAGACCTAATTACCGTGTAATGCCGAGAATTATGGTAAAATGGTAAATTACATTTGAAAGCCCTAAAATTATCCTTTTAATTAAACCATATATCTTTGAGTCACTGCATGTTTCATACCGATACTAGGTTCCTTAGTCACTTGGTCATTGTCCTTTGGCACACAGATTGTTTATAATCTGGATTAACACATAGGGTACTTTTAATCCTGGTAGTACGTTCCCGCGGGATTTTTTCCGACATCCACGCGGGCGAAGCCTCGTTAAAAAGCTAGTTAGATAATATAAACACGAGCAGATTACTAATCAGAAACAATGACTTCTATGCAAATTCGAGGATTTTCCCTCGTCATCTTTCTGTCCTGCACCGTAATTGAACCCTGAGATGCCGCTGTGACTACTAAGTACAGATACAGAGGAAGAGTTGAGGAAGGAAGTTGGCTAAAGAATTCATGTGGTGTATTTTTCCTGTCAAACGAAAAATTGCTAACGTCATAAGCGAAAGCTTTGCTTATGGCGGTAACGCATGCGTTAGGGTTAGATAACAAAAAAATGAACAAAAATTGAATACATTTATAAACAAATTAAAACTATTCCTATTAACTAAATGCTATTATGATATCAATGATTATTTAAATGACAAATTTTAATTTACAAGTTTTATAAAATAATTACAATAAATAGGTACTAACTAAGTAAACAAAATTAAAAGCCCTCTTCCTCTCTCCTACTTTTGCTGTGCCCAACAGGGTCCACAATGATCATATTATTTTGTTAAACCTACCACCTAAGTTCACATGTGGAAGCAATAAATATATTGAGTATTGAGTATAATTTGATTTCCATTTTGACAAAATATTTTGCTTAAGTTTTTTTTATTGCAAAACTATGATGAGTGTAACAAACGGATTGTGGCTCTTAAAAAGCTACGGTAGATATTATTGTGGTTGAAATCGAAAAGGAGGATACCACTACGAATTTTATTCCCATTCTTTGATTTATTCAGCCGGTAGGGTACGTAAGTTTTTCATTATCTAAATACCTAAATGAAGGAGGAGGAGTACCAAAATGAAAAACTTACGTTTTTTTATATAGAAAGAGAGAAAGAATAACGTTTAATTGAACAAACACACACATATTTTTATTTACACAGCCACACACAGTTCACCGTTTCATCATAACATTATAACATAATTAAACTGAAAACTTTATAAAAAAAATTTAGACACCACAAAATATAACGCTAGTCTCCTTTTAAAACTAAAAGATTTCGTAATAACAGGAAAGTTGGAAAACATTGTAAATCATCTGTAGCCGCAACAGGCACCAGGCTGGCTGCAAACTTGCGGACTCGCCAACTCCACGTCTTGATCAGCTATTCCGTCTATAACTTTGTCTTAGTTTTAATTTGTTCTCAAATTGTGTAGTAATAATGTACATCTGCGGTATCCCTTGCGGGCCACTACGGAGAGACAAGTACAGAGAAGACAGAAGGACTAGAAGGCCAAGACAAAGTGACATTCTACGAGTATCAGCGAGAACGGTGATGGAAAAGTAAAAAATGTTTGAGACTGACATTATCATTTCAGCCGTAAGACTCCACTGCTGGAAATAGGCCTCCCCAAGCAGGTCACTTCCACCAGTTCTGTACTTCCCGCATCCAACGGTTTCTTGCGGCCTTCACAAAGTCATCGGTCTACCTTGGGAGGCCTTCCAACGCTACGTCTACTGGTAGCGGTCGCCACTCCAGAACCTTTCGGCCCCATCGGCCATCTGTTCTGCGAGCAATGTGCCCGGCCCTTTACCACTTAAGTTTGACAATTCTGGGGCTGACATAAGCTACCGAAAGCTTATGTCAATCCCGTTGAAAGTCGTTGTACAAATACGGAACGCTTTGAAATTATTGCCACTTGTATAAGCTACGTACGCTAGTGCGGCAAAATCAAGAGTAATATAATAATAAAAACGTTTATTTTCGGTTTAGAGTAGTAGACAATATACGCTATATGGAAATTGTCAATCGTCTCGGCCATATGTTTTTACTTTCTCCAAAATGCTTGTCCTATTGTCTTCCGTTTACTTGGCTGGTGGCTTTCCACCGTGAGGGAAAATACTGAAATCATCATTATCTTCCTGCCCTTGTTCCATGTGACGTGGGGTTGGCGCAATACCTTTTTCTCACCTTACTTACCTTATAAAAAAAAATCTCACCTTTTTTTTCCATTCTCCCCTGTAAACCGTCACGCTCCCATTCACTTCCTTTTCTTTCATGAAGTACTGAAATCATTAAAGGAAAATTCAATTACTTTAATTACTGGTAACTCGCACGACCAATCAATTTCATTTTATCGTATTTAAGCGACTCCATATTTCCTTCGAAGCTACGACTGTCTTGAGAATGCCTTGTATCATTGTTTGGTACTTCTAACCAATCTTCCTTGTTGAATGAACGTAATTAAAAACTTGGCAGCTCTGGGCAGAAAGAGATGCTTTGTAAAGACACGTCCAACTTATCTAATTTTCATCTGGTTTGTGCCCAGCACTGATTCACTTTCAATATAATGTTTTAAAATTAATATCTCTGTTTACTCAAGCTTTTAATTAGAGGAAATTGTAATATTGTAGAGCTTTTTGATTCAAAAGTTAATAAGAAGAAAACCATGTTTCATTAATGTCTTAAAGGAGACTTTTACGGAATGGTGTAATTGCTATGCCGTGTGATAAGCTAATTAGCAGTATCGACACATTTTTCTCTATGCTTTGCCAGGTAGGTATATTGATTCTGACAATATGTCTATCATCATCATCATCATCATCATTTCAGCCGAAAGACATCTACTGCTGGACATAGGCGTCCCCCAAGCACCGCAACTTCGACCGATTCTGTGCTTCCCGCATCCAACGGATTCCTGTGGCCTTCACAAGGTCATCGGTCCATCTTGTGGGAGGTCACCTTTCAACGCTCTGTCTTCTGGTTAATATGTCTACGGGGTTATTGGTTATATGTTGGCAATCCATTAAGGGGATATAGAGGTCATTTAAAACCAAATAACCCCTTTTGACTCCTATGCAAATGTCAATAATTTTCGAGCCATTTGACATTTTATACTTTTATTTAATTTATTTTAATTAATATAAAGTGTCAAATTACTCGGAAATGGTTGACATTGGCATAGGGATCATGAGGGGTCATTTGGATATGACCTCTCTTACATCCCCTTAACGGATTGCCGATACATAACCAATTAACCTTGTTTAAGGGATGAGATGTACGAGGCTTATTTAAATAGATAAATAACCCCCAAGTGTCAATCGCTTTCTAATCATTTCGTATTTCTACAACTACTTTCAACAGGATTGATATAAGCTTTCCGGTAGCTTCAATGTAATACATTTTTTGAGTTTTCCGTCATAGTTATCGCTATTAGAATGTCACTGCCTTGGCCATCTTATCCAGGATATACATAGCTTTAGACAAATGAGGAACCTAATCTGGCAGATCGATACGTTTTCTTTTTCTCACTTTTCTATTTTTAATCTCGAAGATAGTGCATATGTTCTAAATACAGAAACGGGCCCTTAAAACCCGCAGGCATTTAAGAACGACTTATTAAAAATTTCCATTTTATTTGCAGCAATAATCCTCTATGCTGCAACAGAGCAACTTCAAGCTGATCAGTAAACTGTAAAGGCCTCGGGGCACAAAGTTGAGCACTAAGCTGTGTCCGTTGACTCTTCGGCCTATTCACTCAACTTTTATATTGAGCACTGGCAACTTTCAGACGACGGTATTTTTGCTCTGGCCACTCTAGGGCTCTGAAGCAATGAATGAAGTGGGAATTAGAAATGTTAACTCTGTAATTTAAACCTCGTTTTAATTGTCATGTTTCTTTTTATGGTACTAACAATGTTTGTAACGTCTTAAACCTATGTAAATCCTTAAGTAACGAAAGCATATTTATGACGTTTGAAGGTTTTTAAGGGCATCAAGTACTAGTACTTAGATTATTCGATTCTCATGGCAGCTTATTGCGATATGCTCAGCAGTATTAGAGATTCCCATTTTTATACCGGTACTTTCTCGTTTGCCATCTACAAACGGGAAAGTACCGTTCATTTCATGAATTAATAAAATGCCCAGGAAATGTTGATAAAATGGCCATAGGTACACAATGCAACGCCATATACCTACAGAATATTGACTAGAAAGAAAATAAAGAAAGAAAACAGTCATAATTTACACTAAAGGTGACGCTTAGAGAAGAAACACAAACAAAAAGAAACAAGTTGGGGGAAAATATGCGTCATATCCACGTAAAACGGCCGGATTATGGCATACTCCTTGCTTACACACAGACGTATTCCTACTTAAATAAGAACCATAAAGGTAAGCGTAAAAACTGATATACAAACAACAGAATTCGCAAATAAAACAGCGAAAGGAAACGCGATGAAAATCAAACATACTCAGACGACCTTGTTGCATTAAAAATAACAAACACAACTGGGATTGGAGGCTTCATAGCTACCGAATAAATAGGGAGAATGTAAATAGTAACTGAGGAACAGTAAAGACATGGGAAAGTTCTGATATTGAGCTGCAATTTGGTTAGAATGGAACAGGGCTGCATGTTGAGAAAAAGGCTAAAAGGATACATCAGAAAATTGTAGACGAACAGTAGGATTTTCAAGGACATGGCTGATATATTCATGTTCTTATTTTGAGACTGTTTTTTTTTAACTTTCCGTGGTTCTTTTAATTTCAACACGGATTGACACTAATACCTGATTGTTTATTGAGTTGTCTATTCTTTCTGGACCGTAATTTGCTATCTGCCCGTCTCTTGCATCTGATAACATTTCACCATCATCACGGCTGTAATCACAATCAAATCAAACTGCCAAAACAATTGTTTCGTTTAGCATCAAACCTTTTTACTCGAACCTTCAACCCAGATTCGAAGAAATAAACAAACTCATTCCAGTTCCTTTGTTTTTACAAATTCATTACTTTTGGAGCCAACGATAATGATAAATTACTTTTTTACCCTTGGCTAACAGATTAATGTTTCATTTCCTTCGTTTTTGACTACCTACTTTTCATTTATTTTGAAGTTAATTCTCTTTCCATTAGTAGTTGTACTTAAAACGTTAATGTTTACGTCCAGTTCCTGTTTACAAGTAATGATATGGGTGTTAAACATTGGAATCCTTGTATTGTCTTTCAAAAGTTGCTTGTCAGAAGAATCAATCTTTTTAGATGACACGGTAATTATTTTGCCGTCTGAAGTGAAAGATCATCATATTCCACAATGCTGTCTCTCTCATGTTATGTTAAATATCTTGTCATAAACAGAAAGAAAATGTGGTTGTAACAGACAGATTCAATAAGTTAAAAAGTTCATAGTTAATATAAAGTTCTTCATATAGTTAATATGTTGCATGTTTTGATTAAAGAATGCCACAGTCTATCACTTGTAGAAATGGTTATTCATGTAGATTCTTATACAAATGTCCTAGCTCTCATTTTCCAGAAAATTTTCTTTGTCATTAATATTACTGTATTTTATTAATATCGCCCGAAGTCCCGACAAAATGCAACATTCCTGCGAGCTATCCCTTATGTGCTTTTACTTGCATAAAATACGCAAAGTTGTATCAAAACATTCCCCATTACTTCTCGTGTTTATTGGGCACAAGTGATGTCCAGATTCTAACTTATCGTTTATATCCACTGTTTTATGCGTCGTTTCCTCATTATATTTGAACATGGCTAACTTTGTAGTAGTTGTTTGGACCGAACAATCTTCTACTTTTTCTTTCATGTCGGTACCTCTATGATTAGATAATTTCGCTGTGAAAAGAAAACAGTGGTGGCCCAGTGGTAACAGCCGCGACTTACTAGTTGTAGGTTCGAACCCAGACAGGCACTTTAATTGTATAAATTATTTCATCACTCTATAAGCTCCACCATATCCACTCTTTAAAACCTTGCTGTATTTTGATTACTGCTCCTCTAAGCAAGCCTGGGCGTCGCGACTCCAGGCGTGTTGTCATGAGAAAAGTAATTTAAGCTAAATAAAATGCCTACCTAGTCTGAGTCTTCGTCTTAAAGGAAAGATGCATGTAGGATTTTTTACAGATCCACTATCCTTTAAACATACTATATATATATTGTCCGTAACGCCAACCACAAGATTAAGAACATGAAAATATTATAAAACAGCTATAGAAATATTATCATCATTAAAATTTTGTAATACAAACATCTCCATTAAAGCACAATCTACATGTATTTCAACCTTCTCTGTACAAACCGAGCTGTTCGCAGTTCCATTGTTACCACCACTTGTAACTGGTGCACAACGTTCGGCCTTTTGTCAACTACAATTACGCCTTTATGCCCGTTACCGACGTTTTGTGTATTTGGACGACCTTTTAACTATTCCGTTAACTGGTGAAATGGTTTTTGGCAAATAAGTTTCTGTGAATTACGACCTTTTTGGTTATACAGTTAAATGTTTGTAGTGTTTTGTTCTTGTCTGTCATGTCACCGATGTGTATAATGACTCTTCCCTCTGTATCAGTATTTCCATGTGTCACTTCTTTGCCTTTTCCCAACTAACGAATCACAACCAAAATAGTATTATTTCTTTAAATTATATAATTTTTTAACTTTTGATAGCCGAGGTTTATTTTGTTTTGGTAGACGACTAGTATTAATTTATTCTCCTGCCCTTACCTAAATTTATTTGGGGTCGAAGCAACGTACTTTCGCAACGTTTCTTCCATACTTCCCTAATAATCGTCATTTGGGTAGTCGGGCCCTTTCTAGCCATTATCATCTTTAATACAGACCATCCATCGTTTCTTCGGTGTTCCCCTTCTCATATAGCTATCCTATTTCTTCTCTAGCTATTCATCCTCAAAACTTTCCTCACGACATTTTCCTCATTCCTCCGCATCACATATATGACAACCGATTTCCAATACTACTAGTATAATATATTGTCTCATAAAATTAGGTTTATGTGACACGGGTTTCGGGTTTTTCCCACTAAACTATGGAATTTAAAATGAGTAATTGCGCTCATTTATCAGGATATTCCCTTTAAATTGTTGTAAATAACAATAGTATCAATTATTGCAACACGAACAAAGACCGGAACAGCGACAGATAAATTATAAAACTCATCAGCGCTCATTTATTATGCGTCAGCGCTGACTTTTTAATTTTTTACATCATTCTGTAAACTTGTTGTGATATTTGTGAACTCCATTAATCAGCATACTATTATTTTCTTTCCTGCATCATCAAAAATATTTTTCTCAGTATTGATATTTATCTGTTCCATTTCCCGGAAAATTACAAACTTTAAGAGGATCATGTGTACCTACTACAAAAAAGTGGGAGAAGTGAATACCCTACATTCTTGAAAACGACGCAGGAGTACTGCCTCAAAAAGCTATTAGTCATATACAGGAATCACTTAATTGTTAGTCGTCATACTGATTTTTATACATTTCAGACTGGTCTTTCGAACTGCACATATTGACTGTAGGTATATTCATCCATCATTAATCACTTTGCAGCAATTTCTGTAAGCCAATTACTTTGTAGTGACAAAATGTGATTACTTACGTGATCGCTAAGTGTCAAGTATCATGATTAATGATCTGATAACTGGAATGTAATGTAAATTTTCTGGTCCTTTCGTACGACTATTTTAATTTGGTATGCTATTAAGCTGAGGAGTAAGGAACTTTGTACAATGATTTGTATTCATTGCTTAAACTTTGAAATATTGAGTCCTTTCAAAAACTTATCCTTGGTGATGGTCAATTTACTGACTTTTACTCTTCTGAATTTTTATGCAATGGCCGTATCCTAAGGTAACCAAGACTTCCCTTATTCCATAACCATATTCTTGTTACGAGACCTCACAAACTCAGAGCACATTATCAAATCAAAAATTAGGCTCTTCGATCGTGGGGAATTGAACTTGCCAGACGTTTTTGGCAGCTCGTAATATAGGGATACCTACCCTCTTTCGGATGCTAATTGATTTGATACTGGACAGCTCGACGTTGCCACTCTAAAAATTAAAATGTTACCCAGTGTTGCCAATTTCCAGCATGGTGGCTTTTCAATTTGTCACAATACCAATGTTTTATTGCGAGTTTTGTCCATTTACCGGACTGTGCTGTTGTGCAGGTCAGTTTTCTTTTGTTTATTTATACTAGTTACGAATGTCTGGCGAAGTTGGATTGTTTTCGAAGTAAGCATTAGTATGGTCGCTTAGAAATAAAAGTCTGGAAAGTTCTAGTTAGGTATAAAGCTATTTCTATTTCTGTGGTGGTCCTACCTGTAGAACATTTGTTTCGCTTAAGTATTTTCTCATGAATTGTAGGTACTTATCTTTTGAAAATTCAGACTATTTGAAACTGGAATTTTCAAACTCGGACATTGCGTTTTTTTTTTTGACGTTACTTAATCTTCTTTATTATTTTATTTGATCACTAGCTTCTGCCCGCGTCTTCGTCCGTATGAAATGGTGGCCGTCCTTAGCCCCGGAC
This sequence comes from Agrochola macilenta, assembly GCA_916701695.1. Lineage (NCBI taxonomy): Eukaryota > Metazoa > Arthropoda > Insecta > Lepidoptera > Noctuidae > Agrochola > Agrochola macilenta. The sequence continues at coordinate 9,449,139 of OU753572.1, read as the reverse complement.
CCACCGCGTCGCATCGCATCGCCCGCCAGTCCTATTTATTTATTTATATTTAATTAACAAGTAACAAGACTTAATATGTTAGTAACAATATTTCTTATCAACTTAGTTAGTATACTTAGCCTACACACTTAACGAATCCCTGTTACACGCTCAACACCGATGTGGAAAGCTTGCAGCAGCGATTCATACACAAACAATTACCTACTTCGTTTTCGCTTAGCGATCTTTCTGTTTTACTTTTTGCTCGTCTCCTAAATGTCATAACATTATATTGTGTAGCCTAAAACTTTCCTCAAGAATTTTGTTATCAAACACTAACACTAGGGCCGTGGGGTCCAAGTGCTCATCGAGTATTTCGGGACATCGCCAAGCGGTTGGTCGACTCTTCACGTGACCAGAGGGTTGGCCAATTTTTAGGTCAAAGAATCAGCATCCAACGTGGCAATGCTGCCAGCCTTTTGGGCACTTTTCCAACTGACAGCGATGCGGATGAATTTTTTGATGCCCAATGAGCTCTTCCTTTATTTATTTTTTTCCTCTGTATACTTGTACATAATTTATATATTTTAGTGTTAGATGTATATTATATTTAAGATTGTTATCAAATGCAAAAATCTCGTAATATTTCAAACCTGATGATAGTTCCAGAGATCAGCGCGTTCAATAAAAAAAAAGAATTCTTCAGCTTTATTATATTATATAGTATAGATAGATAACAGTTTAAATTTAAACCAACTGTATTTACGAATAGGATTCGATATCGCAGTATTTAATCAGGGTATTGGCGTAAAAAGTGTAAACAAACGGGCTGGTTAATCCTGCGGCGTTGGGTGTATAGCACGGAGCTTTTATGTATGTGTGTAGGTATGTGGGGATCGGATGAACCATTAGCACAATTGGGGTGGTATTGATTTTTGGCTTACGGGATTGAATAAATGTTTTTAAATATAGGATTGGAGATAGTTTTAATAACAGTAATAGATGATATTATGTAAAATATTGGTATTTTTCCACGCGTTGAACAAAGATATAAATACGTCTAGATAGACAGTCAAAGCAGTGAACTCGTCGAAAAAAATTGCGTCCAACTGTTGGCCGCTAAATGCACGCACACTAGAAAAGCACAATGATAACACAAGAACGTGGTGCGAGTGTAAGACGTAGCTATCACGCACACCAGCATAGCAAATTTGGCTTGTTTGTTTTAGTCAATTTGCAGTGCGACACTCTTTCTAGACATATAAATAATAATCAAAGGCGAATATACTTATATTTTGAAATGAAAAAGGGCTGTCCATTTCCCTTTTCCATTTCAAAATATAAGTATATTCGCCTTGCTATGGGATCACACGGGCCTAAACTATGATGGGACGATGTTATGACCATATCAATAAATAACTTCTGAAGCAGAACAATACTTTCTGGAAACATAACTTTAAAAAAAATCCTCCATAAACATCTCACAGCAGTAACAGCGGGCTATTAAAGACAAGAAAGTAGGTTTTATTTTCTGGTTTTGCACTAGAAAATAAAACCTTAATATTACCTATCCTCTCAAAAAGACATCTTTCAAGAAAAAACCCACCATTGCCAACTTTGAGCACTCGACGATAACTCCAGATTCCAAGAGCTGCAGAGACGAGATACAGCCACGATAGACTGCACTGATGTAGCCACTTGCGCCTGAGCCCCTCAAGTGGCCAATTTGCCCGCCTGCCAACCACTACGCTGCACTCGCCTAGCGGGTTTTTCGCATAAAATCTTGCTTCATTTGGCGGATTGCCTCAGTTTTCTTTAAGTACTTTTTGTATAATTGGCTGTTTTGTATTTAATAGTAGTCGTGTTTAATTTGTGTGCCTACGTGAAATTCAGGCTTTTAGATAAGCTGTGGAGCAGGAAGGATTTTTAATGTCTTAAATCAGTTTACGACATTATCACTGTTTTGAGAGAGACGCCGTGTTTTTTGGGGAGAAAAAGACCCAAATAAATTAGGGTTTTTTGACAGCACTGAGACGACAGGTCTGGACACCTGTCAAAAGTGTCAAAGCCTATATTTTCTTTAGTCGTGACTGAATGATGAACGAATGAATGAAAAGAATGATGAACGTCATCATATATTTTATTTATATTCATTGTCGAAATGGAAGACCTCTTGGCAAAGTGGCGCCTACTGGTGGCATAAATTTTCATCAAAAGCAATACTTGAATGTACGGAACAGTCAGCTCTGTTACCACATTATTGGCTGACTTAAGTATATTTTTATAATGCTGCGAGTTATTCTCAAATAGTTCTTGACGATAGCTACAAGAAAAGAATAGTGTGCCATAATGTGCCTGTGGATATAATGAGCCATTCTTTTTATAGTCGTTTGTCTGTGCGATAATGAGAAACACAAAAGGCGGGCTTAGGAAATGCTAGGCTGTTGTCTTAGTTTAGAATAAGGAATTCCTAGAGATTGTTAAACAACGAGAGATGTGGAAGAAAAATGGGGAGATCCTGTAGGATCTCCGCACTTTTGTAGTCTCGGACTGTAGTCACAGTATAAATAAGTAACAGTATTATATCTAGGCAGTGACCTTGAAATAATTACCTACGGCCGCTCCGTAGATAAACCTTCCGCGTCCGTGCGTAACTGCCGCATATTCGATACTGTACTGTGTCACTAATGGGAAGCTACTGTATTGTCGAGTGTTATAGGGTATATTTTAAATTAAACTAGGGCAAAAGCTAGTAGATAATATTAAAATTATCATGAATTAACAGGTATTCCTATTACAGGTTCCAGTCTCCACAACATCAATGTATTTTTGTATACACATTTATATTTTACTGATTGTTCTTCATGTGGTGAAGAAAATAAATGTTTTTATTTATTATTTTATTATTATAACTTCGCCCATAGTGATTTTCACAAATTAACATTAACAAGCTTTAACAATCAATAAAGTTGCAATGAAATTGTGTTAAAGTTTTAAACACTTGTGAAATTGCATCAATACAAAAGATAATTCGGTCATTATTTTTATAATAACGTGAAAAAATACACATTTCATGTTAATAAAATTTAATGAATAATCATAAAGTAGAATTAAACAGTCAATAACAATACGTTATTAGCTTATTAGTAACTTAAGTTATGTTGATTGTGAATCTTGTTATCACCAAACTGGAAACTTAAAGTGTATAAAAATTATAAAAGTGATGATTATTTACAATGTTTCATATAACATATCACATATCATCACGCCTGTATTTCCCCGAAGGGTTAGGCAGGGGTTTTGTATACCCACATTTCGCCAGTTATGTTTAAGTCCCATGTAATAGGGGGCGAGCCTATTGCCATCAATCGGGCACAAGTCCAGACTCCGGGCTGCTACTGAGAAATTCCAGATGGAAAGTCCAGTAACACTTTGCCTGAGCCGAATCGACCACCAGACCATCTCAAAGCATTTATTTCAATTAAACCATTTACAGGCACTTGAATTGTCAAATAGTCGCGTCAGTTAGCCCATTTCAAAACGTAGATCTTTATGGAGAAGAACGGGCATTGCTTCATATAACTAGAGGGTTATTGCACAATGACTAACCAAAATAATTATTATGTAATTTATAAAAATGCAGTACCTAAGTCCTACACCTACAAGGGGTGTAAAAAATTATTCAATATCGAATCAAAAGTCATTTATTCCAACTAGGCTGAAAACCAGCACTATTTGAACGTCAAAATTACATAAGACAGTTGCCCAAAACGCACGCCCTTCAGCACTTCCTAGTGCTTTAGCTGGGAAGAAGAAGTTGCGCAAAAAACTCCTCAGCAGCACAGCTGTCTGTTCAGTTAGAAGAACTTGATTCTATACAATAATTTGAAAAGTAATTAACATTAAGAAACACAAACTATGTACGAAATCTAACACAAGTGCAAAATTGTATTCCTTTACAAAGCTGCATGTAATCTCTCCAAAACACCTAAAAATTTTGGGTACTTACTGAAAAATTTACCCCTTTACACAGCAAGCAAAAAAATATATAAGTTCCGTGCTCATAAAAGGTGCTTAAAATGTACATCGTCGGAAGCGAGTGTAAACACTGTTCGGCTAATATTTCATACTTTTATACTGCCAGTGAAAAGCGACAAGAAAAAATGGAAGGCAAACACCCTCGGGCCACGGAACATTCTGGGAAGACAACACTTATGACGATAGATAGAGTACGCCAGCTCATTAATCGGGCGTTCTACGTGGAAAAATTGTGTAAGTTCTCGAACTAAAAGTTGGGAGCTGTAAAGAGTAGAAAAGACACATTGGTTAAAGATTGGACGTTTTCTTTTAAGTTGGGGTCGAATCTTTTCATGTTTGGTCCTAAAGGCGTTGTGCTAATTATTAGTATAAAAGGACTTGACCTAGTGTCGTATATTTCATGCCAAAACTAGGGAAGAAAAATCAATCTGATTAGCCTTTTCCCAACTATGTCGGCTTCTGGTTTGACCGGATGCAGTTGAATACAAGTATTTATTCAACGCATTATATCTTTTAAATACGACGCGGGGTTAATGTCGTAATCTCGTGCTAAAACTACAGAAGTTGTTAGAATATGAAAATCTTTTAGATATTGTATAAAAAGATTTAAGAAAATACTTTTCAACTGCCCGTTTAAAAAGCCTCATTCATTCATACTCTAGGTTCTGACTGCCTCATTAAACCTCATTAGGTAACTTGTAAAGTCTTACACTTATGAAAACCTGGATTTATTCAAGCGTATAATCTACAAAATGTTCTCATAACTTCGGGAAGACTGGGAGTCTCTTCGTCACCCACATTCCTACTCATTAAGCAAGTTTGCGAATATCGTTGGGAAAGTTCGAGTGTGCCGCCGAAGCGACGCGACGTTGAAGACAATGTAAGGGTGGTTTAGTAACTTTAGACGTTTTTGATTCCGGGAAATATTGCTAATTTCATACATAGCATCACGCAGATATTTCCCTGAAAGATAAGGCAGAGGTGTAGGACCCATAGTCCACTCATATTTCGCCAGTTATGTTTAAGTCCCATGTAATAGGGGGCGAGCCTATTGCCATCAACCGGGCACTAATCTAGACTCCGGGCTGCTACTCAGAAATTCCTGATAGAAAAACCCAATGTCATTTTGCCCGGAACTGTCATGGGAATCGAACCCAGCACCTGATGCGATCACTAGAAATCTATTTCTATTTTTATTAAATGGTAAGCAAAGCCGATGTCGACTATTCTGCCAATGTCTAAAGCGCAATTTAATGACAAGAGTGCATGATTAAAAAAAGAAAATAGATTAATCAATAATTAAAAGAAAAAGCAACTGACGACACAAGTAAAAGTCTTCGATTGATACAGATCACTAGTATTAATCGCGTAAATATTTCGATTTCACTTAGGTATTTAATTAAATGGAAAATCAATTTCCCTTTAATGGAACTCGTAAATTTCTCTTTATTATTCTGTGATTAAATCGTATTATTAAACTATTATTTCATTCTTAACTAGTAAAATACAACGAGCTAACAATACAGTTATGGAACATTCAACATGCTACCGAAATCCCACTGCTTACCTTTCATCCACTTAGCCAGTTTTAGCTACCCACTTTCAGACGCAAAATGTTTACCTTTTTTATTTTTGGCGTGTAAAATTCCATTTAATATTGTTTTTCTTACCTGGCAACTCTTTTGAGTCGCGCCTCTTTGTCAGTTAACGTTTACCAACCTTGTTTGTTCTTTGAAAGAGTTTTCATTTGTTTTCTTTTGTTGGTACTGACTTTCCGATACTTGTTTCAGTTTCAGGCGTTTCAGAAGGCTTTGGGTAAATGACAGGTTAATTTAAGTATGTTAACTCAAAGTGGAACTCTTTTTTGAGACTTGTAAAATAAAGTAAAATAAGCGACTTATGTTAATAAGTCGCTTATTTTTCATGAATAATAAATAATCTCTAAGAATAACTCATGATGTAATAATGTTTTGATGGCCCTGTGGTTGAGGCCTCGCGTCTCATGCATGAGGTTTTGAGTTCCAGAACATGATTTTTTCAATTCATATGTACTTTCCGCACTGACATCGGTTTGGGAAAACATCGTAAGAAAAACTGGACTTTAAAGTTAATATACGTCTGAAATCGCCAACCCGTCTTGAGCAAGCGTGGTGATCAATGCTCGTGTCTTCTCTGTATGAGAAGAGGCCTTTGCCCTGCAGTGGGACAGTATCAGGCTGTTATTATTATTATTTATTGATGTGTAACATCACTCCTCTCGCTTTCCTGAATTTCTCAAATTCTAAATCTAAAAAAAAATTAATACTCAAATCTGTGGGAGTGATTTCGTGAAAAGGGACGGAAGTGTGTCACAGGAAGCCGGGGAAGCCAGCGCTATTTGATTTGACCAATGAGCGCGCGCGGTGCTAGAGTTGGCGGTCGGAAACGACCTTGACGAGGCCCCGCCCCTTTTGTTGCTTATTACCAAGGTGAGATGTCAGATGTTACACATCATAAGCGACTACTGTAAGGCTCGCTCGTGTTATCTCATGACGTAGTATAAATAATTGCCAGTCAGCAAGGCAAGTAACGGGGCTGACCACCCAATATACGATTTTAATTCAACTCCTCATCATACACTGAATTTAACGGAATTGTTATTGTTAAATGCTTTTGTTACTAATATTGCTAAAAGAAAAGCTTTCAGGTTTAATTTAAAAGCCGCAATTTATTTATTTCGCATCAAAACCAGGTCGTCTCCCTAAGGAGAGCATCAGCTCTGAGGCTCTACCCGTAACGAGCACGTAAAAAATGAAATGCTCAATAAATATAAAAAAGGAAATGGAAGCTTCTTCATAAACAAAGTTTAACAATACATACAATTTTAAAAATGCTATAATATTTTTGGTTCACCCTGTGTGTGTGCAATATTTTTCTGTGAACATTTTTTTTTCATAGTTTTTTCTTTCTATAATTTTCTTGTCAACCTACATAAAAAAATTAGGTTTTGTATTTCACGCGTATTTTTAGGGTTCCATACCCGAAGGGTGCCAAATGGAACCCTATTACTAAGCCTCCGCTGTCCGTCCTTCCATCTGTCTGTTAGCGGGCTGTATCCCATGAACTGTAATAGGGTAGACAGTTGAAATTTTCACAGATTGTTGACCTTATTACCGCTATAACAACAAATAATAAAAATAATACTTGAGAAACGTGTTTTACTAAAGTAAAATACGTACTGTTAAATATTGTACGTTGGTACAATATTTATTTACAATATTTAAATATAGTACGGTGGTAAAATATTTATTTACAATATTTAAATATAGTACGGTGTTACAATATTTATTTACAATATTTAAATATAGTACGGTGGTACAATATTTATTTACAATATTTAAATATAGTACGGTGGTACATTATTTATTTACAACATTTAAATATAGTACGGTGGTACAATATTTATTTACAATATTTAAATATAGTACGGTGGTACATTTATTTATATATACTTTATTGTACACCAGAAAATACATAGTTAATCATAAATTTAACACTACAAAACATACAATGGGCGGCCTTATCGCTTTCTGCGATCTCTTCCAGGCAACCTTGGAATGGACAGTGATTGCGTGGACATAAAAATGGGGTAGACATTGGTGCAAAATAATAATTATAAAGATACAATATATTATAATAGATACATAGATAGATAGATATATATATATATATATATGCTATATAATAGATACATAATAAATATATAAGAATATTTATATAAGCAACAAAAATAAATAACGACTACAGATTATTACAGCTACAAGACCAAGATCAGAACAACAAGTAATGTTCCTTCACGAGTCTCTTAAATACTGGTAACGATTGCGCGCGTTTATTTGAACTGGCAATGCATTCCACAAACGAGCAGCCTGGACAGAAAAGGATTTGTCGAAGAAAGTTGTGGAATGCATTGGCATTTTAAGCTTCAGGTTATCTGATGACCTTAAACATTTACATAACATGTACATTATTTATTTACAACATTTAAATATAGTACGGTGGTACAATATTTATTTACAATATTTAAATATAATACGGTGGTACAATATTTAAATATATTACGGTTGTACAATAATTATTTACAATATTTAAATATAGTACGGTGGTACAATATTTATTTACAACATTTAAATATAGTACGGTGGTACAATATTTATTTACAATATTTAAATATAATACGGTGGTACAATATTTAAATATATTACGGTTGTACAATAATTATTTACAATATTTAAATATAGTACGGTGGTACAATATTTATTTACAACATTTAAATATAGTACGGTGGTATAATATTTATTTATTTATTTACAATTTTGTACGTTGGTAGAGCGAGTCCGACTCGCACTTGGCCAATGATTTGTTTACCAATTTTTCCGAGATTTCTGGTCGTGTATTGTATAACTAATAAAATCTTTTGTTTGTTTACAGGTAAGCACCTACCCCGTTCCGTAGTTAGGTGCATGGCATATTGGCATGCTAAGTAAACGAGTGACTTTCAGTCTGCCGCGGTAAGATGAACATAAACTATTTACATGTGCCGTCCTTTGGTGGTGGATAAGGTTCTATGTTCTTTTGTTTTGATTTAAGTACAGCCAGGAAAATTATTTCTTTGTTAAATTGACACACTACATTAATTTGCCGTGTTATAGCCCTTTCGTACAGTGGCAGTTGTGATTTAAATACAGGCGGAAATTCATTAGCAATATTTTAACCACGTATTGTAACAATGACACTTCTTCATTTTAAGAAAAAAAAAAATGTCAATTAGATTAAATAAAGTTATTTTTTTTTATCTAGTTTACGAGTATAAATAAAAAAAATAAGTTTAATTGTCATTTTAATTTTTTACTAAATGAAGAAGTATCATGGTTAGAATAAATGAATTAAATTTCAGCCTGTATATGGACAATTTAAGTTGGTAGTGTTGATAAACAATTAATATTCTCTACTTTACATGAATTTTTATGTGGCCCTGAAAGCCAGTTTAAAAAAAGATGGCACATTTGGATGACCAAGGCACATTAAAAACGTTCAGACTGCCAGCAGTGATCCGGTAAACCGGGTGCAATCTGCCGGTAGGAACGTGTGAAAGCTTTTATACTAATCCATGCAATAAAATAAAGAAAGAAAATACATTTATTTAGCACAGACAAACTAAAAGGCACACAACACAACATATTATACTACAAGTAAAAGAAAGAAATAAAAAAAAAGCAAATAAAAAGTGTAAAGTGTGTACAATACCTTACATTTATTTAGCACAGACAGACTAAAATGCACACAACACAACATATTATACTACAAGTAAAAGAAAGAAAGAAAAAAAAAAGCAAATAAAAAGTGTAAAGTGCGTACAATACCTTACATTTATTTAGCACAGACAGACTAAAACGCACACAACACAACATATTATACTACAAGTAAAAGAAAGAAAGAAAAAAAAAAGCAAATAAAAAGTGTAAAGTGCGTACAATACCTTACATTTATTTAGCACAGACAGACTAAAAGGCACACAACACAACATATTATACTACAAGTAAAAGAAAGAAAGAAAAAAAAAGCAAATAAAAAGTGTAAAGTGCGTACAATACCTTACATTTATTTAGCACAGACAAACTAAAAGGCACACAGCAGAACATATTATACTACAAGTAAAAGAAAGAAATTAAAATAAAAAAGCAAATAAAAAGTGTAAAATGCGTACAATACCTGTACTTATAACCCGGTAGTCTGAACGTGGGAAAAGATCCTAAATATTTGTACAAGACTTTGCTGAATTGGTTTAGAACCAAGGCTTCTAGTGGCTGTAAGGCCTGCAAGGATCATAACCTCATTATTTTACGGAATGAAGATTATCATTTTAAAGATAGCCCCGAAAATTTACTTTATTTCTCTTGTAACATTTTCACTGTCCACTAAAATGTTAAGAAAAGCATGTCTTTCTCTGACGTTGTCTTCGATAATCTATCTTCATATATCTATATAATAATTATGAAATGCTGTTTGTTTGTAAGTGCATCACTTCAGAACGGTTGGACCGATGTGGCCGGGAAAATTGGAAAATTCGAGAAAACTGAAAGTGCAATTTGTATTGGAATTTTGTATGCATGGTTGAAATTTAGACAGGACGTCTGTCGGGTCCGGTCGTTTTTAATAAATTCTCATCGTGTCCCGAAACAGGGTTACATATTAAAATATTTTCAACACACTTGCTCGTAAAGTGGCTCTTATTTAACCGTACGAACGAGCCGCTTCATAATGCAGTGTATAAAACACACATGGTTTTTACTTTATATTACCGCACTAGTACGGTAATGTGCGCCACATATAACCATTTAATAGTCGGATATAGGCGCTTTTTTTAATCTCATCAAAGAGACTTCAACCCTTTATATACCTACTGTGTAAATAAAGGAAATATGATAAATTAACATAATATTTCAACAAATTATATATTTTTCACTACATATTAACCTTAATTTGCGTATTCAAAACATTATTTTGTGTTTAATCTATTATTATTTAGGCTGTTTAGCGGTTTTGCCAGTGCCTTTGCTCATTTGTCATTGATCATTACACACTTGTATCATAATGTACTATTAAGCGACACCGTTATCTTGTATTAAAGTAAACCACCCATAATTTCAATCTAGGTACCGCTAGGGGTGTGCCACTATTAAGCAAGTTTGGTGTTAAAACACACTAGATAGCCACTAGCTACATTATTTACTACATTTTACCGCCCATTACCACCAGCCATACCGATAGCTAATGAATATATTTTACCGCTATCTCGACATTTTATATGCAAAATTTACGTCAAAATTCCGTATTAGGTCGCAGAATGAATGTGCTTCGTATTAACCTCTGGTAAACATTACTCGTTGCTATTTGGTAGACAATTTCTAGTGATTAACTCGAGCTATCAACCAGAAATAACTGATCTCTATACAAGGGAATTTAAACTTTGTGCTCCGGTGATAAGGTGTTCTTGTGTGTCTGTTGTAAATGGCGTTTTACATCACGGTTGGTGTTTACACCCTTGTAAGGGTGATGGATAATAATTACTATTGCGTGTTGGCTTGTTATTCGTTACTGTAGGAAACGCGATATGTTTTAGCGCGATTAATTAATTTCAGTAATCTTGTAGGTATATTTTACACGATATTGTTAGATTAAGTTACGTGACACTGGCAAATTAATAATAGATTAGGATGGTATTTGGTCAATATCAATTAATCTTTGATTAAAATTCACATTCTTGGGAACGAAAAAAAATGCCTTGTTTCTCCAAAGGGTTAGTCAGAGCTGTACCTATAGTACACCCAGATATCGCCATTTTGACAGTGAGCCTATCGCCATCAACAAACTATGCGTTTATTTTATGTTCTAAATAGTTTAGAACGTACCTATAAAATCTACAAAAATCTGATCTTGTTGTGATCTGAATTATGTATGTAGTTTTTTTTTTTCTTTGTTCCTCTCAAATAGAGCACCTGCCATCTAATCTCTTCACCATCCTTGGTTGACTGGTAGAGAATGCCTAAGGCATTAAGTCCGCCTTTGTACTTTTTTGAGTGTGAAAAGTTTAAATAAATAAATAATAAATGTGTAAATTTAAAGTGTTCAATTTTCAGTAAAAATTGTTGTGACATATTCTATCTTACCTATTTGGGTTTATACGAGTAGTTTACAGTTATAGCATAAGTAGTAGTTTACAGTTAGTTACTAGTTAGTTTACAGTTATAGCATTATCAGCATATAATATTCCCACTGATGGGACGCATGCCTCCTCTCTTCGAGCCGCAGTGGGCTATATTCTATCACGCGGGCCCAGTGCTGGTTGTCACATGTCTTGGAATTTTGGTTCTATACATGCCGATTTCCTCACGATGCACACCGTTTTGAGAGCAGTGGTGATTAAATAATTTACACAAAGTAAAGCGCCTATTAGAGTTCGAACCTAAGACCTACAACTCGTAAGCCGCGGCCGATACCACTAGGCCACCACCGCAGTTATGTGCAATAATAAATATCCATTTTCCAACACAATGCCATCATAAATTGCTATTTTTCCTTACCATACCATTCATGACATTTCAAATAAGCATTACCATTTCAGACTACGCACCAAGTTTTGACAACCCTAACGTGTTTCATATTAACATTTGAATTGATCCAATTTCAACTCTATTGTCAAAACTTAGGATACCTTTTCCTTTATACAGGTTGTTGTTTCATGTATTTACATTTAAATTGATTCAATTTTATCTCTATTGTGAAAGTGTTAGGATTTGTTTTCCTCCAAATGGGTTGTTGAATCAATTGTCTACCTACAGCATGATGTGCTGTTTATCAAAACTTTGCTTTTATGTCTTAATCTTATTTCTTGTTGTTATTTGTTATGATTTAAACGAGTATTTGAATGGCTTCGTTACTTATCAGGAAGTTTTACGGCTACTGTCTTGTTGCTAAGGGCTTTTGTTAAATTATTTCTCGTAATGTAAAGGTATTATTAATTTGGGGTGACGTTAACTGCTCCTGTAAATTTGTTACTCAAATAACTCTTGGCAGTTTATGAATTCTGTTGACAAGCCATCATAGTAATTTCTATTTGAGCCTTTCCATTAAGGCCATTTGCTTGTGTCTCTAGTTGAGGAGCTCGTGGCTAAGTAACAACAGCCGCACTGGTCGATCCATCAGGTTAAGCTACGCTTGCCCGGGTTGGTCAGTGGATGGGTGACCCTCTTTACATACCGAGAATCCTCCGTGCCTCGGAAAGCACGTTAAGCTGTTGGTCCCGGCTGTCATTCGTGGATCTTTGACAGTCGTTACGGGTCGTCAGAAGCCTGAAAGTCTGACACCAGTCTTACCAAGGAGGAGGAGGAAGGAGTATGGAGGTCAGATAGGCAGTCGCTCCATGTAAAATACTGGTATTCAGCTGCATCCGGTTAGACTGGAAGCTGACCCTAACATAGTTGGGAAAAGGCTAGGCAGATTGATTGCTTGTGTCTCTAGTTCAATCTGCCTTATTCAGAACCTTACGTTAGGTCACCTGTCTAATTGTTATTCTAACATATTTTTTATGTGTAATATCTTTCCTCTCGCTTTCCTGCAATCTGTGGAAGTGATTTCGTGAAAAGGGACGGAAGTGTGTAACAGGAAGCCGGGGAAGCGCGCGCTAGTTGATTTGACCAATGAGCGCGCGTGATTCTAGAGTTGGCCGTCAGAAACGACCTTGACGAGGCCCCATCCCTTTTCGGACCACTTGCGTTTAAACCCCAATTTCTCGCTATTTTACTATGAACCCCATATAAAACTGATAACTGTAACTGTTTCGTAATCTGTAAAATATTTCCTATTGGTTCTAATAAGAATTGAGGAGCTCGTGGCTAAGTAACAACAGCCGCACTGGTCGATCCATCAGGTTAAGCTACGCTTGCCGGGGTTGGTCAGTGGATGGGTGACCATCTTTACATACCGAGAATCCTCCGTGCCTCGGAAAGCACGTTAAGCCGTTGGTCCCGGCTGTCATTCGTGGATCTTTGACAGTCGTTACGGGTCGTCAGAAGCCCGAAAGTCTGACACCAGTCTTACCAAGGGGTATCGTATTACCCAGTTACTGGGTTGTGGAGGTCAGATAGGCAGTCGCTCCATGTAAAATACTGTTATTCAGCTGCATCCGGTTAGACTGGAAGCTGACCCCGACATAGTTGGGAAAAGGCTAGGCAGATTGAATGGTTCTAATAAGAATTATAAGAATTTATTTACAATAAAACGAGCAAGTTTACACTAAAAACAAGTTTAGTTATTTTCACCAATTTTTTTCAACGGTTTTTATTACTTTGAAATTACAAGTATATGTCTCATATTTTAGTTCTCCCCTCCAATAATTATCTCCCCCAAATTTAACAGAAATAACTGTCTTCATTAAAAGATTGCATCACTCCTAGTGTTATTTAAATAAAATACAATTTTCATTAAAAATTAGAATAGAATAGAATAGAATATTCTTTATTATGTACACCATAAAAAATACAGATAAAAATGTAGTCATTTTACATAGGGTGACACAATGGGCGGTCTTATCGCTAAAAGCGATCTTTTACAGACAACCTTTGGATGGATTAAAGGGAGAAGGAGAGACAAATACTGCAGGTAGTCAGTGGTGTACCATTTACATACACAATAAATACATACATTCATAAAGCATACACTTATCTATATATATATACAATAATAAACATGAAACAAGTTCAAGGAACTATATGTAATGATGATGTGTTGTTGTTGTGTTGTTGTTGATGTGTGATTCTTCGTTAAGAAAAATCATTTCAAATACCCAATACCTGAATAATCTTTTTTCAGGATATAATATACAAATATATCTTTAATTTACACATTGTACGCGGCTACAGTAAGGCTCGCTCGTTTTTTTATTCACAATATTTGTATCGACTGTTTAGTAATATAACGATGAAATAACACGTTTAATCTACTTGATTCGATTTGTCATCGAATTATTTTCCGCTACTCAATAACTGGGGAGAGCCTAGATTACCTCGGTAAAATACTTAATCATTTTTTTTACCTGATTACGTAATCACAATGGTAAATAATGAAGTTATCTATTTACTGGCAATAGAAAAACAAGGCAATATTCTCCCAACAGTGTAATTTATTATTTTTATCGATAGCAATAAAAAATATCGTCAATCCGAATCCCATGCTTGTCAAAACTGCATGACGCAATCTATCCACTGTAGATGAAGGGTTTCCTACTTCTTGTAATCTTGTTAAACTAAGTGTTCTAGTTAACCCTTGCTCCACTGTGCTAGATTTAAATCAGGTTAATTAAATTAATGGGGTATCTACCTTTGTTTAATTTACCTTAAAGTAATTTTACTTCTTGCTTACTTAAGTACTCGTATTAAGTGCACTATTCAATAGTAGTTTGAATAATCAGCAAAATCCGCTTTTAAAAATCACTTTACGTTAATCAAAATTAAAATAAAACATTATTTTCTACGTACAAAAAATCACCATTTCTTTAAACAGAGTTTTTACACCTTGTTTAAGTTTATCCTGCCGAATATTTATTAGGGATTTCAACAATGATATCGACAATTTTAATTCACTTTAGCCATCCATAGTTTACGCAATCCTACTGACGCGTATGATATATCCCTAGTCGTACTCACAAACACATGAAATATTAATGCAATCTAGATGCACTAATAAATGCACTACACCTACCTCTACCTACCTACCGCACGGGTAACGGTATTGATTCCCTCGCCTGCAATCACAGCCGTTGGGGTAACCACGGATATTGCATTTCCCCCCGACCTTAGCACATATTCCTATAATAATTAACTGGGTGCTACGTTCATTTGTTTTAATATAGTATCTGGGGTTATTGTGTTGGTTTTGGAGTTAATTAATATTTTATATTTGTGAGGTTAACTTGTTTTCTCTAGGGGTGAAAGTGACGGTTTATTAGCACCGAAAGTGAGCGTAATTTTACTTAGGCAAACGGAATCGTTGCCGAGAAATGATAGAAATAGCGTTGGAAGAGCAATAGCCAGCACGCGTAGCATAACAACCATAGAAACGGGTTTTGTCGACGGAAGAATAGACAAAATGACAGATAAACAATCACAATCTGTCATTTTGTCTATTCGACCGTCGACAAAACTCGTTTCTATTGTGGTCATGTTAAGCGTGATGGTGGGTGGACGACCTACAGAAGATCGCGGGGAAGACCTGGATGAGGCTCGCACAGACCAGGGAAGCTTGCCACAAAAGGAAGGAGACCTATACTCAACAGTGGGTGGAACAAGGCTACCAATGATGCTGATGATGAAAATTATTAGAAAAATATTTTGTGCGGTTTGCGTTTTGACATAATTAGTTTTCATTATTAATTCTACCCTTTTGTGTACCCAAGTTGATAACACTGTCGTTTTAGAGGTTTCTTAATCAGATCTATCTTCAGACGGTAGAACCCAGACAAGGTTTATTACGATACTAACTGCTGTCCGTGGCTTCACCCGCGTGTAACCTAATTCTTGTTCTAAAATATAACATCAGCTATCTGTCAGTGAAAGTTCTGTCAAAATCGGCCCAGCCGTTTCGGAGAATAGACGAAACAAACAGATGGACAGACAGACAAAAAAATAACTTTTTTTTTGTAGGTACCTACTGTATGTATACGAGGGTCACACTGAAAGTTCTTAGAAAATCAAAAACTGAACAAACTAGCAAGTTATTAGTTTTATTATATCTTTTCAAAATAGTGTCCATTTACATCAATACATCGCTGCATCCGATGGAACCACTGAGAAAAGCACTTTGCCCACTCGTCCTTAGGGGTCTCTTCGACGGCATTGTGAAACGCAGCCACTGCTTCCCCGGCGTCCATAAAACGTTTTCCTCGAAGTTTTTCTTTTATTTTCGGAAATAAATAAAAACCGCAAGGTGCGAGGTCGACGTTGTAGGGCGGGTGACCCAGTAATTCCACGTCTGACGTCGCCAAGTAGTCGATTGTTTGCTTGGCGGTGTGGGACGAGGCGTTGCCGAGTTGAAGGAGGATCCTACTGCGAGGTCGTTTCTCCCGAACTTCTTCCAAGACAAGTGGCAAACAATTGTTGGTGTACCACTCTGCAGTAACTGTTTTTCGATCCTCTAAAACAATTGCTGCGTAATGACCTGTCCTTCCGAAGAACGAGGCCACCATCTTTTTTCCCACGCTTCGACCTCTCTTCATTTTAGTTTGCAACTCCTCGGAAGGAAACACCTAGACAGCAGACTGTCTCTTAGTTTCAGGATCATAACAATAAATCCAGCTTTCGTCACCCGTAAGTATGTTGAACACAGCATTTTAGTTACCTCCGTTAAATCTTTGAACCATTTCACGACACCAATCAACACGACGGAGTTTTTGGGCCTCTGTCAAATTATGAGGTATCCACCGGGCACAAAGCTTCCTGACCGCTTAATGTTCATGGAGGATTTTGTTCACTTGACTCATAACGATGCCTAAGCTTGTTCGAATCAATCTGCTGATAAGTCACTCTTTTGTTAATCTCTATCATACGCCGCACAACACTGATATTATCTGGACGGCCTTCTACGGCGACGACTGAGTCGCCGTAGAAGGCCGTCACGCAAATCATCGATGAGATTAGTGCGACCACGTTTAAACTCATTAAACCAGTTGTAAACAGTGGCACGAGATGGAGCTTCATTGTGATAGGCCAATCGAAGTCTATCATAACTTTCTTGTTGACTTAAATGACTTCGAAAGTCATAAAAAATCATTGTACGAAAATTTTCGCGCGTTAAATGCATGCTGACGTGACACAGACAATTTTCAATTTGCCGCAAAATCGTAAACAAATGACAAATGAAAAAACTACATACACAATAATATTGGCAGAGTTCTATTTTCAAAATTTGAGCTTATTTTTTTATTAGGTATATCGTTTACAAGTGACCCGTTCTAAAAACTTTCAGTGTCACCCTCGTATATTTTCGCATTGAATAAAAAGCAGTTCTTTTGACATTACAAATAGACATTTCAATTTTATTTATTTGTATGTATAGATTGGAATAGGCTGGTTATTGGAGAGGCTTCCTCCTTCAATAACATAAAATATTCAACATATACCTACTGTAGATAATAAAAATTGCCCATTTTAAACCAAATACATGAAAACCCGCATAACCATAGGCAACACAATGAAACCATAAAAAACATTTTGCGTTAAGAAATATCACCAAAAACCATAAAGCGACAAAGCTGAATATTTCACAAGCGAACATTTTTTGAACAGTCGTAAACAACGAACTGTCAATTACCATACCGTAGTGTTGCGATAAGTCGATAATATGTGTGTTATTTGTCGATGTGTCGATGAAACGTACCGATTGAGGATTTAGATATTAACGGCCTCCAGCCATGTGACTAATGCGACTGTTTTACCGATACAACTGTTTACCTTTTGAAGCCATTTTAACCTTTTAGCATATAGCACGGCTACTTTCGGACTTAAATGCAGAGTCCGCGTATCACTGGTCAGTTTCCCTTACTTGTCAGTTTATTTAATTCGCCAGTTTCGTTGATTAGTCAGTTTTGCGTCAACTCGATAGTTTCTAGTGTTCGCTAGTTTCGTTGATTCGTCCAGTGAAACGCGGACTCCAAATGCAGCATTGAATCTAACCGAATTGCATAAATAACAGAATTTTAATAGTTTTATAACACTTAGCAAAATAATCAGCCTATATTTTTCCCACTATTGAGACACTGGCCTCCTCTCTCTGAAAGCGAGTGGGCCGTAATCCACCACGCGGGTCCAGTGCGGGTTGGTAGATGTCACATGTCTTCGATTTTTTTGGTTCTAGGACATGCCGGTTTCTTCACGATGTTTTCCTTCACCGTTTTGAGAGCAGTGGTGATGAAATTATTTACACAAACTACCTGTCTGGTACTGCCGCCTGCAGTCGAGGCCGGTGCCACTGGGCCACCACTCCTCTCCCTCTTAAAACACTTGAACAATACCAATTCTAAAATGTATAAGATGCCTTTCTGATTTACTGAACCTGAAGATTGTTCTCTAGATACAACATATTATATATTTTACCTACTGCTTATCTTTCTGCCCAAGTTTTAAAACTTCGCTCACAAAAATGGGTCACTGCTTCCGAGTATCTGGGTTACTATTTATGCACTATTGCAATTTTTAAGCCCAATGCGATTTATGTAACTTGGATACGTGCCAACTTAATCCATTATTTACACCGTTAGGGTAACGCATGGGTGATTTAGAAACACATTCATTTTAACTTGCTTTTATTATTGAAATAAATGTTACTTGCTTAATACTGCCAGCTACTGCTATCTGAGTTTGTTTCGGTCTTACTTCTCAGATTAGTCAGATAGGAAACACCGAATTCATCTAGTTTTAAAACATTAGATATTTTTGTCGTTTGAAAGCGTTTTTTTTAAGCTATTTGCAGGACGGTCTAGTAACGGACTAAACGTAATACACCTCACTTCAGTTGTCATGCTACGTCACAGTTGCACTCTTCAATTTAGCAACGTTATAATTCGCTGACGTTGTGTTTAAAAATAAATGATAAAGGTCAATATACATTAATAAAATAGAAAAATATTGTAAAAATCTAAAATAATTTTGATTTGGTTTTATCGTATTTTTAAACAAGAAAGTGTCTTCTATAAAAACCCTTTTTACGATTTGTTCACCTTTATTTAACTACCTAAACCTATGGAGTTTAAGTTTCATAGGCTCCTGTATTCAGAAACTCACCGATAAAGTTGGAAACGATTCATGCACTAAAAGCACGCACTTTCATAGAATTTCAGTAAAGTTGAAATTTACATTTGTGTGAAAATATAAGTTCTCAATTTATAGTTTAAATTCACTAACCCAACATAGCACCGCTACATCAAGCTCAAAACCAACAAATAATCTACCAATGAATTAACAGCTAACATCGATTCAACATCGATATTCATGTCCCATCACTTTGCTATTGATTGCGTAATGTCACGCCGCGCGATAACTTCGCAGCGTCCGCCTACGCTCGATCATAATGTAATCATTCTGAACACGGCTCTGTGTTGTACTGAAATGAAATAAACTGTGAGCAAAGGTGATCCAGTTATTTTGTGGGAATATAATATGGTATAATAACCTACATTTCCACTGGTTTTCGAGGTGAAAACATTGAAACACAACCTGAAGTTATATAACAGTGAAATCAAAATGAAGGCTCTTATTTGAGAGCAATGGAGTTGAATTGAAGTTAGAATTCAGATGATATTCAGCTATTATGAGTGAGCTCTCAAATTAAGCGATTTATTGACAAGGGCCCAACTTGTCTTGCAATAAAACAGAAATTCACCGTATTATGCCTCCTGCCAATGATATTTCAAGTTAAAAAAAAGATAAATAGGTTATGAGTGTTGTCTATGACACACGCTCCCCAAGTGGCACGTCAAAATTTGGCTAATTAGCTACATTTTCTTCGTCTTATCTCTTTTTTGCTCCCGATAATAGGGATGATGCCTGGGTAAAAAAAATGAAATTCTAATTAGTCCGTCAGTCAGATAATAAACAAATATTAGACACGTATTTTTTGCTTCATCATTATTAAAAAAAAAAAAACTTAGATAAAACGCATTTAAGGTTGGGGATTGGGGGTCGCGTACGTCACTAGTACGAGTATGTATAAAATCTACATACTCGTCATGGCACATTTTACCTCAATGTATCGCCGTAATCTTTAGATTACGTAAAAAAAGAAAAAAGACGTACCAATTTAACCAATTTTACCTATCCAATTTTTTTGTTTTAAGACGGATAAAAATAAAAATTTTAGTCATCATCCCTATTAGGATATGCCGTCCTACTTCCACGTGTCATCTTATAGTGTGACGTTGTGCCGTTTTTGAAGATCGAATATTGAGTAAGGTAACCTATCTACATCTTTTTACTTGTGATATCATTGCCTCCTGCTCGTTCTTGCATGAGCACAGTGACATGCCTACCCGAAATAAACTAATGACAATCATTGAAGCTTTTTTCCTACCATCAAGAGTTAAGAGGTGAACAGTTTTACCCTACACTGCTAGAAGGATTTTTTCGCGCTCGAATGACGATGACAGGGGGGCGCTGTTGGTAAATATTTGTGCAATTGTTTTGTGAAATGTCACTTGAAATGTATTCAAAAAACAAGATGGCGACGTTAGTTCTGATTTTGGCCGCGCGCCAAATAACCTTATAGCCGCTATAATTACACAGAACTATAGCCTAGCGTAGCATGTGTAAACTCGTTATCAATCCTGAATCCCCTTGTATCAATCAAAGCCGTCAATTACTGATTCACGGACACACACGTTACGTAATCGCAACCCACTCGCAATCATAATCATTGCACTGAACATCTTTGTGTTAAAACGTGAATTGATGTTAATGGTACAGATGTGGACCAGATTCGTGTTAAGAGGAATTTTAGTGTTTCTGTTGCAGTTCATGTGATGCAAACGGGCTTGAAATTGAGCAGTTTTACTATCGAAGTTAATACAACACTTTTTGACGCCACATGCTACTAATGTTATAACCTCCTTACGTAGTGTTTACCTCTGTTGCTTCATGCGATATTCTTTTGTCTTTTAAGTACACAGGTTGTATGATCACACGTGCTGAAAATTGTTTATGAAAATCTTAACAATAACGATGAAAGCAGTCTGTGTTCCCTCTTCTAACTACTGAGTCAAGAGTCAAGAGGGCCTCTTTCTCTTCGCTTCGCTCTTGACAGAGCGGTCGTGGTCACGATGAGTTTTGTCCAATCGCAGGTGTAGTCGTAGCTCGCCTCACGATCTCAATCCATCTGCTTCTGTTAGACGACAGTCTGGCGCATTAATTAATTAAAAGGGTCTAGTAAATTGGCAATCGCTTTCAAAGCGTTTCGTATTTGTGCAACAACTTTCAACAAGATTGACATAAGTTTTTCGGTAGGTCAGTGCTTATGTCAGTCTCATACATTTTTGACTTCCCCATCATCGTTATCGCAGATAGTCACTTTGTGTAGGCCTTCTGGCCACTTCTCATGAAGAGAAGTCAGAAACCGTTTTAACACCTGCCAAAAAAACTATCTGACTATGTGATATATATATATATATATATCACATCCTTCTGCAAGAATTTGAAGAATGTGGATTCTTCAAATTCTTGCAGAAGGATGTGAGACAGAAGCCATTGAACTTTAATGATTTAGATTCGGTTCTAGAGTTTTCCAATGTACTTAAGCAGTGTAAACTATAGTCTGTAGTCACCTAGAGACAAGACAAAGCATAGTCTAAGCCGGAAGCCGCATTGCACGCTACAGTAAACGAAGTTCTACCTTTAAAGAGTTCAGCGCAGTTCAACACATTATACTGTACATATATTACGTACATACATAATATATAAATGTACGTAGTGGTTAAAGCCTCGCGTCTGATGCACGAGGTTGTGGATTCAGGTGTACTTTCTGAGTTTATCCTCGACATAATTGACATTGACAGGTGAAGGAAAACATCAATCGTGAGGAAACCTGGACTAATAGTTAATAAAAGTCTGAAATCGCCAACACGTCTTGAGCAAGCGTGGTGATCAATACTCGTGGCTTGCCTGTATGAGAAGAGGCCTTTGCCCTGCAGAGGGACAGTCATAGGTTGGTATTATTATAAATATGTCTAGATAGACTGTCAAAACGGTCAACACGTCGAAAAAAACAGCGTCCAACTGTTAGCCGCTAAATGCACGCACCATTTTTTTTTTTTTTTTTTCGGTGGGAAATCATCAAATGACTCCTCCCGCTCTGGGCGGAGCGAGAGGGAGTGTCAGACTTTTACTGACTAAAACCCACCCGTGTTCCTTCCGTTGCCTGTGTGCCGGGGCCGCGATATCCCTTTCGGACAAACTCGCAACCCTGGCAGGCATTGGCCCTTACGGACCCCGTCAGTTGGTGCTGACATCTCTTTGAGGCGCGCGTAGAACACAGCGCGCCGTCGACCCGGGCCTGGTCCTAATCGGACGGCGAGCTAAATGCACGCACCCTGGAAGCACAATAACAGCACAAGGACGTGGCGCGAGTGTAACGTAGCTATCTCTCACACCAGCATAACAAAGTTGGCCTGTCTGTTTTAGTTATTTTGCAGCGCAACACTATCTAGACATATAAATAATTAAACCCTGAGCCTAAAGGAGTTGTAATAGTGTGTGGCAGGGTTGATAAAAATCATGATATTTATAAAAAAATCAAATTAATCGGATTAATTTGATTTAAATCGGATTTTTTTGATTATTTCTGTCACACATGTCGCTAAATGTTTTTTCATTCTCGCTACTAAGCCCATTTATTCCTTCTTACAACGTTTACACACCGCTTTGTTAAACTTGCCGCAAGTGGACTTTTTTCATCGAGTTAAACCCATACAGCATCTTTTTTCCTTCCAGACATCTTGTTGTATTTACTTTCATTAATCAATCACGAATGACTGCGCCAAAGACTAAACGCACGGATTCAGTCATGAGTTTAAATTTCGGAGAATCTCCGAACGGTGTAGTTAAACAGCATTGGACACGTGTGTGCGCGCCGTAGTTAAACCTATGTCCATGTCTGTGTGTGTGTGTGTGTGTGTGTGTTATGTCCTTTGACACATTTTGGCTGATTTGGTCGAAGAAAAACAGTATTGATTTAAATCATTGATTTTTATAAAAACATCACTTGATTTTAATCGCGATTTAAATCACTGATTTTAATCAAGTGATTTAAATCATATCAACCCTGGTGTGTGGTATACTCAAAAAAGTTATAAAGAGGAAGTTGAAAGGATTGAAATGTGGTTGTACGTAGTGATGTGCTATATTTGGAAGAACCTACTGTATTAACATTCGATATTTGTTATAGTTAAAAAAATGCAGGTAGGTAATTATCAGTATTCTCATAATTATTCGGTAGTGTTGCCGACGGCCACCCACGCGAGTATTGTCTGCGCATGCGGCTATCAGAATGTATGCAAACTGACTGGTATAGTATAGGTTTATTGTTACGCTGAGGTTCAGTCACTTATTTTCATCAGTAATGTTCTAGGTATTCTGTAAATAGGATATCGGAATCACGTCACACACACGTCATATAAAAAATATTAAAAATAAGCTAGGAGGTCGCAGTCTCTTTTAAAGTCCAGACATAATCTTGGTCAGGCCATGTGAGGACCATGTAGATTAGTGTCTGAAATGGTATTTTGATTAAATAACCACACAGATTTGAGTGAACCTGTCCAGTCAGTGCAAGCATTTGTCAGTAATGGTGGAGCTCAACTCAGAACTTAAGGAGCTCACCTCAGAAATTAAGGAACTCAACTCAGAACTTAAGGAGCTTAACTCAGAACTTAAGTAGTAGTAGCTTGGTACACTTGGTGGCATGTCCTCCTGACCTTAGTGTTGCCATTTACGACAACTGCAGGTGAGTAAACTCAGCGTAATTTTAGACAGCCACACAAAACTAGCCACAAGACATAAAACATAATGCTATTGCAAAAACAATTGCCAAGCGTCCTCCTGGACTATTTGGCACCATCGTCATTGAAAATTGCATATTAATAACTCCAAGCCTTTTCTGATCCATAAACTGTAACAGGGATGATGCCTGGGTAAAAAAAAAACTATACAGTCTTTCAGTCAAATAATAAAAAAATATTAGTCACGTACTTTTTGCTTTATCATATTAATAAAAAAATACTTAGATACAACGCATTAAACTTGGGGAGTGGGGCCTCGGTACGTCACAACTCAGTGTAAAATCTACCAAGGCGTGACGTCATGCCACATTTTTACTCAATAAATCGCCGTAATCTTTTGATTACGTAAAAAAAGAAAAAATACGTGTCCAATATTTTTTAACAATCTAACTGTCAAAATCCCTATTTCTACTAAATAGCTGATACAAAGAACAACGCCCATAACAGGGACGCAACCGCACATTGTTCCCTAAACTTCGTTACTTTGGTCCCAAAAAAAGGGGAATATATGAAGTAATGCTAAAGTAACACATGTGTATAAATGCAACAGATGTGAACAATACTAAGAGAGTTTTTAATAAAATTGCTCGTCTCTGGCGTAGCGCCAGCCGTGCAATTGCCCCGATCATAGATTATATGGAGCTAGTTATTGAAGAGAGGACACTTCATTGCGAGGCATATTTAAGATAGTTAATTGATTTAGGCGTGACTTTGCGGAAATCCATTATAAAATACAATAGACGACGTATATTTAGTAACCTTATCCGCTTAACCGTTCTTAAGGAGTCATAAAGAACCCTGTAAGAAATCTCTTTGGATTTCTTACAAGGTTAAAGAACCCTGTAAGAAATCTCTTTGGATTTCTTACAAGATTCTTTATGACTCCTTAAGAACGGTTAAGCGGATAAGGTTACTAAATATACGTCGTCTATTGTATTTTAAGCATATTTAGGCAACAGCGCCATGGTAACCCGCGAAATCCAAAATGTTCTTACGTTTTTTGCAATTTGCAGGTCATTATTAGGTTGTATGTTGATTAAAATATGATTCGCGACAGTAACTAATAAGTATTTACAGAATTGTAATTATTATAATCTTCAACACAACTCTCTAAGTTCAAGATTCTAGCTCGGGTTACCTAAGCACAGTCTCATAATCTTGTTCATAATTCTTCTGTACACTGCACTAAACGGCTGGACCAATTTTGATGACATTTTTTGTGTGTGTTTGAGTGGGTCCCCGGTTGGTTTAGATTCACAATTGGACCCGGTAGGTGGCGCTACGATCGAGTTCTAGGAAACAGGACAACATCTATCCGGTCAGCTAGTTTCTATAAGTTTATGACTAGATGGCAACCTTGATCACTGAAATATAATATGGTTACCATCCAAATATCGTTTTTAATTTCGTGAAATAACTAGCAGGTTACTATTATTACTCTACTAATTTAATAAATGATTTCTAATTCGCCTATTCCGTTCTGCTAAATGTTCAGAATGCGAGTTTTCTTTTATTTATCACAAAATCCTAATCGTCATTGTCTTTGAAGTTGTGTGACGTCAGATCTTTGGTGTGTAGTTCGCATTTGACGATGTAGATCACATATCAACTGAATTTAATCTAAAGTTCACAAAATCCAGATTACGATACGAGCAAAACTTTTCAAACAATTACGTCTAAACTTTCATAAAGCACAACCCACAACCTTTCCTACCACACAACCCAACTTCACCCATATCTCTCAAACTAAACCACTTACAGCTATATTGAAACAGTTCCTCACAGAAAACTTGAACTGACCACTACAATCAGTGTCTTATCTATAAACATAGTCTTTGTTCGTCGGTCGTTGACCCCGCCTAGAATATCAGATGGCGACGCACCGATAATGTGTAGATTGTTAAGATAATCTATTGTTATTGTTATGGTGTATCGAACGCGTTCATTCGGCGCGTAATCGAGTAATCGGTAATCGCTAATTGGTGTGCTCATCTTATCGCTTCCCCGGTTGTGCGGTTAGGAAGATCGACGACGTTATCTTTAATTTTGAAACTAATTGGGTATTACTACGATTACAAATATTGATAATTCGGTATGCAAGAGGTGTGGTTTTGTCTATAGCAGATTGCTATAGACAAAATAAATATACAATCTTTTTAAGAGATATTTTACATTAAGCATTATACCTATTACCTATTCATGGGTAATAGGATGTCGATTTAAAAAAAAAATGTCCGTCAGATATATTATTAAAAACGAACGGACACGAATTTTTTATTTTTTTTGTAATCAAAAGATTACGGCAATACATTGAGCTAAAATGTGGTATGACACTCTCCGGTAGATTTTATACTGAATTGAGACGTAGTGAGCCCCCACTCCCCAAATTTAATGCGTTTTATCTAAATATTTTTTTATTAATATGAGGAGCTCGTGGCTAAGTAACAACAGCCGCACTGGTCGATCCATCAGGTTAAGCTACGCTTGCCGGGGTTGGTCAGTGGATGGGTGACCATCTTTACATGCCGAGAATCCTCCGTGCCTCGGAGAGCACGTTAAGCCGTTGGTCCCGGCTGTCATTCGTGGATCTTTGACAGTCGTTACGAGTCGTCAGAAGCCCGAAAGTCTGACACACGTCTTACCAAGGGGTATCGTATTACCCAGTTACTAGGTTGTGGAGGTCAGATAGGCAGTCGCTCCATGGAAATTACTGGTATTCAGCTGCATCCGGTTAGATTGGAAGCCGATCCCAACGTAGTTGGGAAAAGGCTAGGCAGATTGATTTTTATTAATATGATAAAGCAAAAAATACGTGTCTAATATTTTTTATTATCTGACTGACGGACTAAATAGATTTTTTTTTCCAGTCAACATCCTTTGCGTAACACACTTAGGTACAGTAGCAATGGCTTTCATTTTGCCAGTTCAACAACATTCATTGCGTTATTTACGTTGTTGAGCAGATCCTTCAAAATCATTCAGATTGCTATTGAAAGTGTGTTACGCAATAACGGTGCCCTGTATTCCCGATGGTTTAGGGCGCAAGTCTTCGAATGGACACAAATATGGTCTGCTGTTGTAAAATCTCTAATGAATCTGGATTAAAACGATTGTTTTATCAGTCAATATGAATCGTTTTATCTTCAAGTACTACAACAGACAGACTCTATAAAGGCTTCAGGAGATTGTTCTGCCAGAATCGGATTGCACCGTCGCGTCGCGGTTTAATTCGTTATAAATAATTACTTCTCCAAACCACGTAAATGATTTGATTGTAAATAAATTAAATTCATATTAATTGATGTCGGTTTCAAATTCACGTTCCAATTGATTGAAACCAGACGGTTTGCATTTGAATACATAATCGAGTTATTTGAACAATGCCATATTGATTTCTGTTATGACAACAGTTTCTAGTTTGATTATGAACGAAAATATTCATGACTGGACTATTCAGTTAATTTAATTAGGAACTGTAGTCTGATTTACATGTCTCCAGTTTTTATTCGAGTGTGTCTATGATTTTTGTTTCCTTCTATGGCCCTATTTTTGTTAAAAATCTTCATGGATAACCTGAGTTCAGAGATGGAACGTCTAAAAGTAATTCAAAAATTCAAATGAAACGAAAGAGAATTGTAATATTTTTGTCATAAAAGTTATACGAGTATTAGACTAGTATTATATTAATATAACTGCGGTTTCACCCGCATAAGTCTCGATCCTGTGGGAATATCAGGATAAAAAGTATCCTATGTTCTAATCCAGGTCATGGTCTACCCATGTGCCAAATTTCATCCAAATCTGTTCAGCCGTTTAAGCGTGAAAGCGTAACAAACAAACTCACTTTCGTTTTTATAATATTAGTTAGGATTTTTATAAAAGTTTACGTAACGTTAAAAGCATTGTGTCCATACTTTTGATTCTGGCGGCATTAAACCAATAAAATAATTTGTTCCAATAAAAGATTTTAAAACCAAAGTCAATGGATTAGCATAAAATAAACTTAAAGACGAAAAGAGCACATGTAGGGTGACTATAGTTTGGTAACAATTAGATAATTGTATATTTCCCTTTTGCGAGAGTTCTCTATTCCTTAAAGAAAGAAAGAAAAAAAAACAGAGACATCCGCAAACAGTTTGTAACTAAAGATTCATTTGTTTCTCTATTTGTGCGACCAACATTGGCAATATATAGTACCTAGCATGTCTTTTGCATCAAACATCTCTCAATCCACACCACAACTAACATTCAGACATCAATCAGCTCAGCCTACAGCAATCCAATGCCTAGGTCTCACCCAAATTGCGTCACACACAATACCTGGTTCTGCGCCTTCCGCATCCAGTCCCAACCACCAAGTCATTTTTTCATTTCATTTTAAATACAAGTCTCAATATCGGACCTTTAGCATTTTTTTTTTGGTGTATGGCATCTCGCAGGTCAACCTAGAAGGTTGTAAGCTGCTTAACCGGACTTTCCTGTGGCTGCCTCAATAAATTGCCTCCAGCTAGGCCAGACTTTTTCAGCAAATCGTTTCCTCCTATAAAACTGTGGCGGCATCTACATCGCTGCATGCGAACTAGGCATCAAAGACCTGACGTCAGACAAAATCCTGACGTCACACAAATCCTGCATCGCGCAATTAGAGTTTACCGCGCGAACAACATATAAATGTCGGCGCCAGCGCCGCCTGGTGGCGGCGCTCGACAAATTCTACAACATAACGCTCGGACCGGCCGCCGGCCGGGGCTCAGCAGAGCAGACTTCATGGGTGTCAAGCGGTGAAGACGTTTAGAAACTGTCGCGCGTTTCGAATAGTTGTGTTGTGACACTGTAGGTGTGTGTGAAATGATAGTGTGATTAATGTAACGGTTTTTCTATTGAGCAAAACCAACACTACCATTATTATGCCCACAGTAGTTAAAATATGCCTGATAACGAAAGAGACATATACCTTCCTCCGACATAAATAACTTCCCCGACATCAATCGTTGGGCAGGTGCCCGCCAGACACGACACCCGTCTGCTCGGAGGATCCTCCCTTTTCTATAGAGGATGAGTGAACTTTTGCACCCTGTTCCTCATACTTCTAAATTGGTCACCCCGACTCACTGGGGAATCTCCACAATCACCGCAGACAGTTCCGACTCACGGCGAACTATGCGGCGCCAGCTTTTAATAGTTCATGTTTATAAAGGAATATAGGAGCTCGTGGCAAAGTAATAACAGCCGAACGGGTCGAACCCTCAGGTTAAGCTACGCTTGCCAGGGTTGGCCTGTGGATGGGTGACCATCTTTACATACCGAGGCACCTGCGTGCCTCGGAAAGCACGTTAAGCCGTTGGTCCCGGCTGTCATTCGTGGATCATTGACAGTCGTTACGGGGCGTCAGAATCTCGAAAGTCTGACAACCAGTCTTGCCAAGGGGTATCGTATTACCCAGTTACTGGGTTGAGGAGGTTAGATAGGCAGTCGCTCCATGTAAATATACTGGTTTTCAGCTGAATCCGGTTAGAGAGGAAGTCGACTCCAACATAGTTAGGAAAAGGCTAGGCAGATTAATTTTGTTTAAGTATAAAGGAATATCCGTCGGTTGTCTAACAACTGGTCACAGCAGACCTTGGCTTCGTGTGAACAGCATCACCTTCCAGTTTCCGATAGCGAGCCCTATATGGAAACTGAGTCGAGCACGCTGTGTAGTTATGGGACTATTTATAGCGCGTAGTAAATTATTAACAAGATTTCACACAATCTCTGGGAAGTTTTTATGGAGTTTAGAAGACTATTTTCTTGTTTTGCGGTTATCATATCTAACGCTCGATCATGCCGTATGCCATTAAGAGCGGCCAACCCGTCATACTTTTCATACAAACGCTCGTACGTGATTATGGCGTTGTAACACATCTTTCTTTGGATTTTTTTTAACTAATATGTATCTTGTGCACTTTATCTAGGTTTCTATGAAAGCAAAAAATAAAAAAAGGTGAAACAAATTCAGTATAAGATCCTCCGAAAATCTGCTTTTTTGCACAAATTTTACCCGAACTTTGGCCAGTCATAATATACTCATAATTGGTAAAAGTAAAGAAAACATCTGCATAGAAACGTCGCTCATGTAATGGATATTCTAAATATCAAACATTTTTTTCACAAACTTGTAAGGTTTACTCAAAAACACGTATTTCCTGATACAACTTTTTACACACTATTTTTCGTACAATGTTATCGCGTTCTCGCTTGTTTGTTAGCAATTCTCACTTGCGTTCGATGAAACAACAAGCTTTTCGACCATGCTCGCGTTGACGATAGACGGACCGGGAAGGGCCCTCGTAACAGTCATCCATGAAATCGACAAGCAAATGGTTGAAAGGACAAATAGGGATGATGACTAAAAATATTTTTTTTGTCCGTCTGTGATTATAAAAAATATTGGACACGTATTTTTTATTTTTTTACGTATCCTAAAGATTACGGTGATACATTGAGGTAAAATGTGCCATGACGTCACGAGTATGTATAGATTTTATACATAGTACTCGTAGTGACGTAGCTACTCCCCAACTTAAAATGCGTTTTATCTAAGTATTTTAGTTTTAATATGATAAAACAAAAAATACGTGTCTAATATATTTTTATTATCTGACTGGCGGACTAATTAGATTTTTCAACGGAACAATTCAGATTCCAAATCCTACTTCCTTGTTTTCCGGTCGGCCTCATCTCTCATTCTCTTCCTCTTTAAAACCAGATCTCAGATAAATACTTAGGAAAGTTTTCATCATACAATAAATTCAGATACAATGAGCAAGTTGAAAGCGACAGCGAATGATCTTTAATTGTCTCACGTAAGAATTATTAATCTGCGTCATAGAATGACAGTGAGATTATAAAACGGTAACAACATTACGACCTTTGACTATTCAATATCAAACTAATCTCATAATGACGTAAATATAATCAAAACATATGAAGGGCACAGGGAAAGAAGGGGTTCATCAACAATTAACACAAATTGAATTAAACGCTAATTTATTAACTTTTATCTGTCACATTATGTCATTGATTTCAAGATGGCGGGGGTATGGGCGCGTTCTTGTTTTGTAAACGTAAAATGTGCTCCTTTTAACTCTGATTGGGATGCAATGAGCACCTTTTAAGCTAGTTCGATACGAAATGAGCTCTTTTTATTCCTTGACGTGTTTTTTAATATTGAGGATTACAAAGCAATGGGCCCTTTTTAGTTTGTTTTGAATATGTCATATCAAAGGCCTGTTCAAAATCTATCAAGTGCGATCATTTGTTTGATTTCGTATAAATTGTCGATGAGCCCCTTTTTTCCCTGTGCCCTTCATATGCAAAACGTTTTCCCCAATACATACAAACCTTGATTACTCATTAGGGAAAATGTCGGGGAAACATAATATGTATATACGTATACGTAATCAAGAATCTTCATTATTATCTCTCAAACGCACGTGGATTATTCTACTGACATTTCCTCGTATACGTGTATTGACAGCTTGATTAACCAAGAAATCGTATAAACAGACAAGTTGCTGGTATATCAAATTTACGTCACGACTTACGATTGTGTTTCTCGAAGGCGGTGTTGTGTCCTTTTTTTTCCTTCTTTTATTAATGACTGTAATCAGTCTCGCGTAATTGGTCAGCCAATGACTACTGAACTTTTTCACATAGAAAATCTACCATTAATATTGCTGAAACTGGGCATCAAATTTAAGACCGTCATTCAAGCTCAGAATTGCTCAATTTTCTGATAATTCTGTTTAGCTTTACATCAAAAGTAGACGCCATGCTGGCGTCGGCTGCTGTGACCACTATATACGTAAAAACTAAAAAAACAATTTGCGTAGTAAATTGTTTATTTTAGTTTTCATTGCATTTTCACATTTGCACTAAAGTACTTAGACTTAGAACAGTCACTGCATATCATGAACTACCTCGAAGATGTCGGTAGGTACTATGATTAAAAAGTTCATAGGAAACATAACCACAATCTTGAACAAAATCCACATCATGTTCTGTAATCATTATGCATGAACATGACACAAAGTCATTGTTCCGACTAATTGCGAATTATTAGCACTCGCTTTTCCTCTTGATCTCAGGAAAAACATGACAGTTACAGTTCCATGGGATGTAGTAATTAATCTGATCATGTAGCGATACATATTCAACAGCTGTTTTAGTTGAATGGAATCGTTTCGTTTGGTGTATTGACTGCGTTTACACAAGTGCCGTCAATGAATATGCTAAATCTAATTTGTATAGTTTTCCGTGTTGCATTGAATTACAGATGAATTTCGATTCCGAACTAATATTATAAAAACGAAAGTGAGTTTGTTTGTTACGCTTCCACGCTAAAACGGCTAAACGGATTTGGATGAAATTTGGCACATGGGTAGACCATGACCTGGATTAGGACATAGGATACCTTTTATCCCGATATTCCTACGGTATCGAGACTTATGGGGGTGAAACCACGGGGCGAAGCTATTTCTAATTAATTAAAGCTTTTGAAGACGTTTTCTAAGTTTCTACAACATATTTTGTTTTTATGTTACTTATGGGAAACCTCGAATAGGAATCTTACGGCAAGTAATGGAAAATCGAGAGACAGAAAATTCGAAATTTTGAAATTTCATCGATTGTTAGCTTTGAAATAACGAACTAAGTTCTTTACGAACTTTATAAACTATGTACTAGGTTCTGCTCGCGACTTCGTCCGTGTGAAATTTCGACCCGTGACCCACCACGTCCCATGGCACACATCGCCCCACCAGCGCTATTATTTCGTTCTCACTTAAAGAGGCCTATTACAAAAATGCGCGTAGATGCATGATTTCCTCGTTGAAATGGAATACTATTCGTTGGTTAGTATATATAAAAATTACTTGGTAAAAATAGTTCGTTTTCTCTTCTACAATAATAATAAAGCGATTTTTTTATTATTTATTTATTTATCTAGCAATAATCGTTCTCCTGATGCATGTTTTGGCAAAAACTCATGTAGAGCTCATTTGAGAGCTCTAATTTGCGGATTCTGTTGAATATAATTCATCAAAACAATTTTTCTCATATTAAACATATCCGATACTTTTATAATAACAGAATACATTTTTGTTGTATGACTTTTATTTAAAGAAAAAATTACTGGACCTAATTCAATTTTCTACTGACAAGGTTTGGAAACAAGTCTGAATTTCTCCGAAGTTCTACATCATTTTCATACGTAGTATTTATACTAAAATAATCTCTAACATTTGCTTAATTAATAACAACCAATTTTTTTATATTTCTATTTTTTTATGAATAAAATAAAAGTACTATATATTTCACTGCGCAGGCGATGTGCGCTCAGTATCGCAAGAATGCTTTAGAGCAGCGCCGAAATGTAAGAGGGTTTTTTTTTTTTCTTTTTTGGGTGGGAAATCATCAAATGACTCCTCCCGCTCTGGGCAGAGCGAGAGGGAGTGTCAGACTTTTACTGACCAAAACCCACCCGTGTTCCTTCCGTTGCCTTTGTGCTGGGGCCGCGATATCCCTTTCGGACAGACCCGCAACCCCAGCAGGCATAGGTCCTTCCGGACCCCGTCAGTTGGTGCTGACATCTCTTTGAGGCGCGCGTGGAACACAACGCGCCGGTAGGGCTCTTAACGTTCTTTTCGTTTTGCTGGGCTCCTAAGTGTCGTAGCGTGATAAGCTCCCTCAAAACTTGTGCTATCATATGCAAAAACAATTTTTCAAATGGTACTTCCAGAGATTAGGGTGTTCAAACAAACACTTCAGCTTTATTATATTAGTATAGAAACGATCAAATTTCTTAACAAGCGTACTCGTAACACTAAACATAGCAACATTTTTACTCCCACAAATTCTCGCCAAAAGAACTCCCCAGACAAACCCCAAATCATAACAAAACCTCATTGCCTCCCATTCTCCAGTAACTATACCCGTTTGAACACGCCCTTGCCAGGAGACGCCGAAACGTCAGTCGAATACTAATCGTCACTATTCACTGCTGATCCTAGGAATGTAGTGTGTTGGCTCCGACTAGACTTTGATTACTCATGTGTAGTCTAGACTTTAAGTTTAGCCTCTAGGGAATGGTGGGGAATTAGCTTTGTTGACAGTTGATACAATTTGGGACGTGTTAGCTTTTTAATTTAGCTCAAATTGTGGTTCATACTTGCTTGCTTTATTGAATACGATCTGCGCCCCGCGTTTTCAGCGGCATAAGTCTCGATACCGTGGTAATATCGGGATAAAAAGTACCCTATGTCCTAACTCAGGCCATGGTCTACCAATGTGCCAAATTTCATCCAAATCTGTTAAGCCATTTTAGCGCGAAAGTGTAACAAACAAATAAACCAATATACAAAAAACCAAACCTGCATTTGCTTTTTATAATAAAAAAATCTGCTGGATGCGGGAAACACAGAAACGGTCGCAGTGGCGGTGCTTGGGGGAGGCCTATGTGCAGCAGTGGACGCCTTTCGGCTGAACTGATGATGTTTATTTATTTATTGGTAAGGCACCTCAACGACTTACTCACTAAAACATACACATACAAAATTCACATAAAGTTTTAGGTATTGTGAATTCGTCACTTACAGAAGTGCACAGCACTAGCAGAGAACTTAATGATTAAAGGACGTTTTAGTTATCGTTAGTTGATTAAGTTACAAATTAAATAATTATGTTCACAAATATGATGGAAAGTACAGAAATATTTAATTAAATAACAAAAAAGAAGGAAATGGAAGTGTATACAATTTTTTTCGGTTTGTGTCGCACAGAGGTCTTGAGACTCCGAGCTGGTTAAAAGTCTCGTACGGAATTGACGAAAAAGGTTAGAGAATATGTTGATGCTATTGGTTCGTGTAGCGATTTTATTATAAAATGTACTTAATCCATAGTCATCAACCGTGTTCTAATTTCGCTTTATCAACAGTCTTTATTTACATTTCAATCAGTTCGCCTTAGTTATGCTAACGACATGATTTAATAGGCCGCCGACAAACAGTCGTCATGTGTCCCATATATGGAATGTATACTAAGTAATCATAATGACGTGTAACCAATCAGGTGGAACTTGGCATCATCGGCTGATGTTCTTGTTATTCGCGTAAGGACGGTTATCTGTAATCTAGCTTTTATCTGTTATACTGGAAAAGTATGGCGGAGGGTGCATTATAATTAGATAATGCATTGAATATCGTTATGTTAATCAAATGGCCATCGCAGTGTGGGGATCTGCCCTTATTTTGCTACAAGTGTTTTCCAATATCTTCGCTCGGATAGAATTATTAACCCACGTGGGAGTGGAAATTTCGAAAAAATATCTTAATGTTTTGCAAACAACAACACTGATTATGGGTGTTCCTGCCAAATATCGAGTTTAGCGGACAGTTCTAAAGATTTCAAGAAAGAAAAATATATTATTTCCAACACATAATAAAATAAAAACAAAAAAGGAACATTTAAAATTAACGTAAACTCAAAATGGCTCCTATCTCAGCATAATGCTGTTGATTTCGTCACGAGCTTCTCGTCTTTCGCTTTTATGCAAATACTTGTATGTTAACTTAGTAGCGTGAGTGAGGACCGTTGCAAGTAAACACACAAAACCACAGACAATGTCTCCTCCAAAGTCCACAAGCTGCACATTGTGGTCCTCATATTATTCAAGTTTCTTATAGAGCAATAAAACACGACTGTTCCATAAATACAAGCGGACGCCAAACTTCGGCACTTGAGGACACCGAGATTGTCCGAAATAAGCCGAGCATTTTAGTGGCCCTAAAGTTTGGACCAGCCGAAGAACGATCACCTAAGTTTGCCAATATAACTGAAGATTTGTTACCGGCTTGTACCACAAATATTAAGATTAAAGAAAGAGTATTTGCCAGTGACGGTGCGGTAAATTTTGGGGAAGATATGTGGAACATTTTGGTGACTTTTCCTTAAATTTTTTCTACTACCTTGTCGAATGACGACAATAAGTCAACATGCCAAGTTATTTGCACTTACATAATAGAGAACACCTAATGCAGTTTACTGAAGACGGCACTCTGCTTCTAATTCAAAATACAAGACAGCTAATCAACACTTTTCTTGTTGCATCTCTGAAGTCACGGTTCTTATCGGAAATATTACAAAACCTTATAAACATTACCACTGACTGGTAAATGAAAGACCTTACAGACTTACTGAGACTGTCCAATGATGCTGTAAATGCAGCCGGTCACATATCAAAACATAACCCATTAAACCAGACAACAAGTCGGAAATAATTAAATGGAAAGTCAAAACCTAGCCGCGGGCCTGCAACGCGGAATAAAAAACGATTCATTTACACATATATGTACATTTGTAGATATCGCCTGTTTATAGGTAGTCACGATCCAGGCTCACGATTTGAATTAGCGATATACACAGAGAGAGCGAAGCTAATGCGATGTTCGCTGAGGAGTGTTTTAGGTTTCTCAGTAAAATTGAGTACTCAACTTATTACTAAAAGAGCCACATATGTAATTAGATGAGTACTCAACAAAGTGTAAACGATGAAAAGATCGAGGTAATTGCTGAACATGTTTTCTTTTTCTAAATGTAAACAAAAAAAATTGTCTTTTCAACATTTTGTTGTTAACATTTAGTAAAAAAATTTTTTTTTTGAAAATTGTTACTATTGCCAGTAGGCAATAACACTTCACATCATTTAAATAAAAAGCGACTCTTGCTACAACACAATACATTTCAATTCAGGTCGCACAGCGTTAATTACCTACAGTTATATTCACCTAGAAGTTGCCTCTCTTTCTATCACGTGACTCTTATATCTTCTGACTACGTTACACTCACTGAATTGGCCCAGCAAGACGGGCCCGCCGCGTACTTGTAGCTCCATACATAAACTGCGGAGTGGCCCATCTGTATTAATTTATGGCAATAGTAACAATTTGAAAAAAAAGCACGCACGTTTCTCTGCTAGTCCTTCGGTGGCCAAAGAAAACCCAGAAGGAAACCTTAAGACAGGAAGTCAACATTTCTTGAATTAAGTTAAAAAGCAAAACACAAATTGTCGTCACGTAGTAAAACATAATTTCCGTATAAGATATATGTTCAAAAGGTCAAATGCTTAATCTTAATGTGTTTGACATTTAAAACAATAACTGAATACGTCAATACTATAAACGCTACTAATTCCCTGACTGAAGTCCCTTTCTCTTTAAAACTAAAAAATCTTGAAAACGTTATCATGGAAATAATTACAAATATATCCGCTAACGTCAATGCACAGAACGCACAATGTCGTTTTTCCTGAGGTTAACTTTGCTGACCAGTACCCTTAATTGCGTAATACACGATCAATCAGAATCCGAATCGTTATGACATAGATTGCTAATCCATTGCTTCATAAGTTCGAAAAAAATATCTGCTCAACAACGTAAATAACGCAATGAATGTTGTTGAACTATCAAAATGAAACAGATTAGTCGTAATCGTTTACGAAAATGTGTTGCGTAATTAGGTAGCAGGAGTCCCAAAAGCCTTTTAACATAACATCACACCTTGATTTCCTGAAGGGACAGAGCTGTACCGCCTAGGTGTTCTTTCCATTTTCTCCGTGTTGAATTCCACTAAATGCGTGATATGATACGTAGAATTTCATTTCACTATTTGGACCACCCTTTACATTTCTTCCTATTTTATATATCTCCCTTTTGAAAGGGGCCCATGTCCAAATAAAATAAATATGCATTTAAAAAATATGCCTGGATTCCTAACATGAGTTTTATCTAGAAAAGCATACAGCTTCGCTTTCGCCTCTCATAGCATACTTTGCGCACAGGCATAAGTAAAAAGTGAACGTTCCTCATGATCGCAGCACCAATGTTTACATGAGTCATTAGGTACCGTCATCTACTTATACCATTTACTGTTACTCGTCTAGGCCGAGCGTACACATATTTATGAAATATTGCTGTACTTGGGGATTCGTAAACGTCAGATTTTTGTTTGTTTGTGTGTCTGTATATTTATCATCATCATTATCAGACGGCATTTTATCACTACTGGGCATAAGCTTTACCAATTGCTCACCGTTGAAAGTGTTTGATGTGTTCCACTGAAATCTTTTGGAGCTTTATATGTTATTCTGTCTATATCTTAATGTTAAAGAGTAACCTGCACCAATAATAGTATATTCCGATTTGTTTGATTATGACTCAAATATCTACATTGGATACTAATTAGTCTATCGTTGTCATACTAGTTGCTTTTCCTCTCTCCTCTCGGAGATTTCTTTGCTTTTCATTAGCTGTGAAAGCGAGCTCGTCCGCTGTATGCTCATTAACGAGCTTACAACTACATACCTCTTCTCTTTTTTTAAATTTGTTTTACGTCCACTGCTTTCGTTTTCCATCTCTGCAAAAAAATTGTTTAGATATGATTCCCCAAAGGCAAATGGATTAACACTTTGATTAGATAGTTTGTATAATTACAGAAATTTTAGAACTTTTTATATAAATGATCTGGATTTCCTCACCAATTTGTTCCTCTATTCCTACGACATTTCAAAGCAGGTATTCAAGTGTCAGTACTTTGGCCTTTTAGTTTAGGATACAAAGGTCCATTTATTTAGACATCTTCTTATTGTTCTCTTCCACTTTAAAGAAGGTATCTCTTTCATCACCCTTGCCATAAGCCATTATTAAGCTTATCTTGAGTTATATCTAAATTCCAGCAAGTGCAACCACAGCTCAAATCTAGTGCATCAATAATCCATAATTCATTTATTTGACTCGGCTGAGTAACGGCCTCTGGTGTGAGGTTGACGGACGCGATCGGTTCCGTGTCTGACTGTTTATGTATCTAAATGATAATGTTATAGACTTACATAGCATTACTTTGCTCTACATTTTTATTATTTGTTTTTTATTCTACTTTATCGTCATTATTATAAGTTCTCAAACATCCTCTGCTGAACCTGGGCTTCGCAAAAACAGTTACGTCGACTGTTGAAATCACTTTACCATAATCACCAAAATCTACTCCTGCTTCATTTAGGTCATATAACATATTCATATTATCATTATTTTCAGCCCTAGTCTTTGTCTTTGGCTCAGTAGTAGCTAACCACTTATTTACCTTCTCGTTGCTTCCATAGATGGGGCCGTCCTTATGACCCATCTTCCTTCTAATGTCGCCTAGTTTTCTGCAAATTGTTGAAAAAGTCTCAGAATACCTACCTTCTGAAGCACGGACAAATTGTTTGATCACTCCCAATTCTAAAACACTAAACAACAAATTGCCGTTAAGTCAATAAAATAGCCTGTTAAGATCGAATTAACAAGTTAATCGATCTATTGATCAACTCCTTATACAGAAAACCTTAAAAACCTCACGTATATCGTAGGAACGGTAGGCCGAGTTCATGAATAAAATAATATCGGACGTGGATATGAGCTAAAATATTGACTGTACGTAGCTAAGACCTTGCATTCCTTGAGTTAACGATGG
This sequence comes from Agrochola macilenta, assembly GCA_916701695.1. Taxonomy (NCBI): domain Eukaryota; kingdom Metazoa; phylum Arthropoda; class Insecta; order Lepidoptera; family Noctuidae; genus Agrochola; species Agrochola macilenta. The sequence continues at coordinate 9,409,439 of OU753572.1, read as the reverse complement.
TTTAATTGCATTTTATTGATATAACACTCGCCCTGGTTAGTACCTATTGCCAGATTATAGGAAAAAGAGTAGATCCACTTTCAATGCTCGTTAAATCAGATGCTAATATGCGCGTTATATCGGTTTGAGGCCATAAGTGGCCTGTAGCCTTCATATTTTAAAGGCATCATGTTTGCGATTCTAAGCTCATTGTCACTTTGCCAACCAACTGACGTGGTCCGTAAGGGCCAATGCCAGCCAGGGTTGCGAGTTTGTCCGAAAGGGATATCGCGGCCCCGGCACACAGGCAACGGAAGGAACACGGGTGGGTTTTAGTCAGTAAAATTCTGACACTCCCTCTCGCTCCGCTCAGAGCGGGAGGAGTCATATGATGATTTCCAACCCAAAAAAAATAAAAAATAAAATTGTCACTTTGCCAAACGAGTATTTATTCAGTGCACCTTTTTGCCGAAATATTGCCACTAAAGGATTCTACACACCCTGCTTACCGAGCCAAAGATTAACCGAATAACCCTAAACTTCCTCGTTGATCTAAGTGGTCGCAAGCGCTACTGCTGAGCATGAGGTCCCGGGCTCGATTCCAGGGTAGGGCAAAGTGTTATTGGGTTTTTTCATCTGAAGTTTCTCAGTAGCAGCCCGGAGTCTGGATTTGTGCGCGGTTGATGATAATAGGCTCGCCCCCTATTACGTGGGACTAAAACATGACTGGTGAAATGTGGGTGTACTATTGGTACACCTCTGCCCAACCCGTCGGGGATCATAGGCGTGATATTATTTTATGTTAAAGCTCCTGCAGACATGAGTGATGCGACGGTGCAATGCGATTTTGGTTTTGGTAGAATAATTTCCAAGGAGTTGTCATAGAAATTACTCTACTAGATTCGCGTTGCGCCAGGATTTTAGTAGGTACGAGTATCCTAGTAAAAATATTACTGAATAGTTTTTGAAAAAGCTCATAGAATAGGTACAGAGAAATGTGGGTTTTCTGTTTGTATCTTTTAGTGGTTCCGCTGAATATGAGCAAAAACTTGAGTACAGAGCAATTACTTTTAATGTCATATCGCAGAGTGTATTGACTTTATATGGACTTAATATAAAAGCAGTTAAAATGTTGCACCTATTTTATATTGCCCCGTTTTTATCGATGTGATTTTATTAATTCTTTCAATTTATTTTGCTTTTTTTTTTTGTCTTTGCAGAGAACGGACAATATTTAAAAAAAACATAACGGTTTTTTAATGAATATTGATAACTTTTTGGGAACAATCCGTTTGTCAATAAACTTGTTTTTTTTTTCTAAACCATTTTCAAGACCAATAGGTCCTCTATTAGCCTAATAAGGCTAATAGAGGCCAGGGCAAGGCCCTATACCACAAAACTTTACAAGTTTACAATTCTACAAAATTGTTAAATGGTAGAAAAATTTGCTTAACACAGTAATTACAAATGTATGATTTACAATCTACAATTCTTTCGCATTTTTAAAAGCATATAATAAACGTACAATATACGTACAAAAAAAGTAAATACATGTTTGTTTTTCCGTTACAATTGTCTGGCTTAGAGTTTTGTGGTACATGTACTTGTAAAGTTATTTACAAATTTGTAAATTGTAATTGTAAAGCTTTTTTGGTATAGGCACAAGTCACCTAAACCGAATCGCACTCGAATTCTACTATTTTTTATAAACATTTGTTTTTATTTACTCTCGTATCTAATTAGTCCACACTTTTCATCGGATACGCCATGGTTGTCACATAAAACGTCTATTTATAATACGTTAATTTGTCCATAAAGCATGTGTTAACAGCACGTACGACACGACCTAAAAATAAAAGTAACAGCACGCCTACATGCCTGACCACCATTCACATAACCAGCTGAAATTTCACAAAAAAGAATTCACATTTTATTTATATTAATTCCAATAATGTTTTGTAAATCGTCCTTGGCGATAGAGCCTTGCGAAATTACGCCTCCGCGTCATCTCGAGAAAAATCACTAGCTTTTTACGTCCTTTTCTAACTTTCAAAAGCTCCATATGTGTGACAGAGACGGGTGCCAAAGGTGAATGATGCGATCGGTGTGCTCCGACTCCAGCCAGTCTCAGGCCGCTGCGCATGCGGCGCGGATCGCGCGATCGAAATTTGAAATAGCGTATTGTCGCGAGTTCGATTTTCGAAATATAACGAAGTTTTTCTATGTGCCATTGTTCTGTGGTTTTCTGTGAACTGTGAATTTATGAGAGGTTTTTATTATTATTTTGTTTATTTTTGCGGAACTTTAAATCCTCAGGCCAGGTTGCCATATTAGTCATTGTTTTTTGTGAGCACTACCTTCCTGTTAAAGCATGTCATTTATAACTAAGAATGCTACTCAAATAGCCATGTATGCTGGCATAAAAAGTCTAATTGGTATAAAGTGCCTATTTTATCTGAATGGTCCGTTTATCTTGCATCTAAATTTACAAGATGTAAAGATAACAATATCCAAGACTTTCTCAATTTGAATTGACGAGTTTCACTATTTTATCTTCAAAAGAAAATCTCTAATACTTTAAACATTACGAAAGCTTTCCATCATAAAACTAAAAAGAAACGATTAAGTAGTGAAAGCCCATCCAATGCACAAACTAATCCAATAAAATGACGTGACCAAACAATTTACACAATTTTCTCTGTTCGTTTAGAGACAATCGTCCTTTGTGTCAATGTTTATGGGACAGTTAGAAATGAACGAGACAGTTTAACTGCTGCAGACGACGCTGTCACCCTTCACGAACATTTTTATTTAGATCTCTCTGTTTTATTGGAGTTTTCAACGTTTGGACACATCTGTTGCGTCTATACTTTATTGTGATGAAATGTGAGGGTTACTCTGTAAATATCGTGGACAATAATTGTTAACTATTGAAAGTTTACTAGAAAGCAAAGTAACAGATTCAAAAGTAGTGAAAATAATTTGAGTGTTTCTACTAGAAAAGCATTTGATGATATAAATACGGATATATAGAAGAATTTCGTTGACGAAACAATCCCCGAATTTTACGTTAACAATGAGTAATGTATTACGCTTTTGATTGTTGTTAGGATAGGAACCTACACATGTATAACTAAATAAATTAAATTCGCTAAAATTATTTAAAAAAAAAATAGTTTTCGCTCGCTACAAGAGTTCAAATAAACGACACCTCCACCAAATCGTGACAAGAAATTATCAATCTCGTCCTCTTGTTTGAAGCCCCACTTCAGACACGCAGGAAATGACGACTTGATCTATTAGTAGCGGAGACCACCCAGAACTTGACACCCATACCGATCCAACTGTGGGTAGAAGAAGGTACAATACTATCGATCGTAATGTGAACACTGAAATTGTAATGCAAACCGATATCGAGGAATGCATTAGAGGTTAGATAACGTTGTTTAAATATGTAAAACAAGACATACCATAAAAATTATATTTTATGCAGCCTTAGGTGTTGGTTGATAACCTAGACACACATAAAATTTAAGTGTGTGGATTGCGTGGTTTAGACGTTAGTTGTTACTTACTGCAATATATTTAAGCTTAAACATTGCAAAATGAATTACCAGATAGATACACAAAATAACGTTTTTGAAGTAGCAGAACCAAGAGAAACAAACTGAAGATGTAGTCAGAGGTTTCGACATAAATTACAATGAAAAAGCGCAAATTGAAGATATAAATCCGGTAAAAAAAACTATACACAAAATTGACCCAATAAAAAGCAATCGCAACATTGATTAATATTAAATTGTTTCTCCCCAAAGATTTATAGAACGTGTTACTTCACAATATTTACTCTTAATCAATTTGAACTAAATTCTTGAACAAAACGGGGTCAATCTTCGACCTCCTACATTCCTGTAACAGTTTGTTTAGTAGTCTCACTGACAGATATAATTGCAGTTCTGTTTTCGCCATTAATCTTTTTGTAAATATTGATATTCGGCGATTCGTAGTTGTCGTCAGCAAATGTGTAACTATTGGTTTCGTTCCAATTGTAATCATTTATATCGTTTACTCAAATTAAATTAATGGCGATGCTAATCCGTTACAAATTGCAGTTATAATGAATTGGTCATTTAAATCAAGCTATGATGTGCCATTTATTAATTTGGCTCTATTTATTATAAAGTTACCTCAATAATATTTTGGGTCTGATGTTGTTGATTTACTCGTATATGATGAAAAGACGAATCTAAATGAAGAGGAAGAAAAACGAATAATTAATAATACAACTTTAGAAAATAAAGAAATTAACGTGAAAGTTATGACAAATTAAGAAATACAGGAAGTTGCATCCAATAAAAAGAAGTTTAAAATTGCTTAAGGATGTGAACCTGAATTAGATCAAGAATACAAATATTCAAATAATTTTGTTTCTACATTGAAATGAATGTTTCTTTTGAAGCCTTGATCTACGAGGCATACTAATTATGAGGTCAGGTCTCACGATAAAATTCCATATCGGTGGTATTTCCTGGCATTTAAAAGTAAACCGTGACTAATCCGTTTGAGTTTTTCATTCAATATTAATATATTTTGTAGAGTCAATAATAGCCTCAATTTGTAAAACGACCATGCTTTAATTTGTTTTGCAAATAAAAACGTATTTTGAACTGCTGAGCCCAAAGGGATCTCTCCTATAAGACCATTACGGTATTATCTCCTTCCTAAAGTGTATATTGATGCCCTAGATCTGAGTTCAACAATCTAGAAAAGTAAATATTTAGAACAAACACTTAAAATTTATTGCGTGAAACTAAACAGATGAATTCATCAGAAGTTTTTAAATTTTCTCTTCAAACCTCTCAACATCTTTATTTATATTTTCGTCGTAAACCGCTTTTCTATTGGTTGTCTGTTTGATGACGTTATTTACTCATATTTATGCGTACACGCAGCCCGCCTGTTGTTAAACAAATCGTCTCGTTCCGTTTCGGACAGTTGAGTCACGCGTGCTAGGGTTAAACTTAGATTACAACTGACTAAACCGCGTTTAGTGTCGCGTTACATGGGCATTTATCTTTGTTTGTCAGTATTTTAGGCCATACGTCTTTTCTTGCAAAATATATTCGGAGGGGTTCTTGACATTTGATATTTTTTTATTAAAACGTTTACCAACCTTCTTTCCAACATTCTTCATCTTTACATGGTCGTGTTTATTTAAAATTCTTAAATCTGTACTCAACATTTATACTTCGTACGTTTCATACAATTCAATTTGCTATTTAATTTTGCATAAGTTCTTCGCTGCTTTATCCAGAATCTCCAACATTTCCTTAATTGTCAATTTCGTGAAGCTTTCGAGTGTTTTATCCGTAGGCTTATTAAGCTTTTCAATATTCTTTTCTGTTTTTGCTGCAAAAAAATCGGCTCAAGCTCTTCCACGAAGTAAACACGTAATTATGATGACTACTTATTTATTTACTACAAAAGATAACGATCACAAGAATTCAATTTTTCAATTATCCCCGACCTACCACGGTTTGGCCTCCACTCTTCGAAATAAAAACATTACGGAAAATATGTGGCTATATTAATTTATCAACGCATTATTAGCATAGTTCCTGGGCATTAAAGCGAAAGGCGTAATTATAAAAACGAGCCCATATGATAAGGACGACTACTTGTTTACTTAAAGAGTGTATATTTATGTTTGCGGACAAACAAGTTGGAACAAGGTATAATGGTATGAGTATAGTAGCTGGTGTTATTACACCTGTCTTCTTGTTATTTCCATTACGGGACGAGTGTAATTACTAGCGGCATGGAGAAGTATTTAGTGTCAACTTCAAGACGGGTTGCATGTTCCAGGAACAATTGGTGACAATTTACCTTTAGGTGATGTATCACTCGACACTCACGTCTCAATTAAATGTTATCTCTTCTGCAAAACGGGTTGACGTTTTCGAAGAAATTATTAGTGTCGTCATACTCTTGAATACCTGTTTTAAATTCTCCTTACTCCTATAACTACGAGTATTAACTGCTGGATATAGGCCATCTGTCATAATCATAATCAAGTCGTTAGTCTTGCACTATTCTTCACTATATTTTTTCGTTTTCATTGAAACTAAACCATGTCCCATATGTCGAAGTGTCCAAAATCTCCAAACACCTACACTTCTGAGGACCTAAAAAATACCACTGAAGCCGCGAATGGCGTGACCACCTACTGGGCCCAACTCAACAGAATACATATATTTACCATCGATTCGAAAAGAAGAGAATTGAAAACTTATATACTCTATGACACTACTTCTGAGTTCTTCGAATAAGCAGGTCACACTAACTCACAAGTTTTAAATTTCCAGAATATGTTATAGTCTTCCGAGAAACAGTAGTGTCATTTTTTATTAACTGTCTTGTGTTGGTATTAATAATTCGCAGCAGGTTTGCAGTGCATCGCTGTCCAGTGCCAGAATAACTAGTTTTACTCAATCGATTCTTACTATAAGTGTGGGATGACAAGTTACAAGATTTTCCTACATTCCTTGATAGTAAATAGACGCGAATTAATGCTTGGTATAAACAATTATTATTTTGAACATAAACTTGCTATTTGTAATACATTTGTTTTTAAATGCTTGTGTACTATTGATCTGCCTATTCGCATAAAAGTTTACTGTAATGAGTGATCTTGCGTGTTTGACAAGCAAATGATCATTGATTTGATATGCGTATGCTTTGATGCGCTACTTGAGTAAGATGTAAGTCGTTTAATACCTCCTTCTCTTTTCGATTAAATAACTTTTATGAGGCTTTTTCTTTCGTAAAAGTTATTTAAAAAAAATCAGTAACGGATACATCTACATCTCGCTTTAATGTTGAAACCATCGATGCATTCGTATTGTTTATTACAAGTCCGGTTACAAATAAAACGGATACACCATTTGACATTTAAGCTAATAAAGCACAAGGATTTTACAAATCTGTATTTACTTTATAATTGACAGGATAAGTACCTCACGTCTCTAAAGTCTAAGATACAGATATTGTATTATATTCTACGTTTGCTAGATAATGTATTTGTATTGCTTTATTGATATTACGTAACCGTCTAATGCTATTGAATAGCTGTTGTCTATGGTACGTTCAATTATAGTCTTAACCTCATTTATGACTTCATAGAAACCAATTTAATTTATTCTTAATTCAAATTCTATATCGAATTTTATTGACTGTCGTTATTTTCGCCAACTTATCTCAACAGCTAACTTTAGATTTGACAGTAGTTTAACTTTAGAAAGACTGTTAAATTCCAATGGATATTACTAAACAAACAAAGAGAGTCAACCACTAACAACACTACTAATGATGTAGGTACGTAGTTCAGCTGATCCTATGTTAATGAAAACCCGAATAATCTGTTAATAATACGCGTTCATTGATGATCCTGCGCCATCCTGATCAAACAAAGGATCGTAATCTCTTTGCATTAACATATTCTATAGGCTTTGCCAACGTTTAGGTACATTTGTATTTGATGAATTTAACATGAAGAGCTTTAAAGTTAGGAAGTGAAAGACGGAGTGGAATTAATTGTAGTATAAGTCTTAAGGTATTTACTACTTAAATCATCGATAAAAGTGAGATGGCTGATGATGATATAAATGATGAAATACGTGAAACTGTTTTTTTGCTGAAAGAAAATAATGAAAGAAAGACTTGCAAATTAAGTAATATTAAAAAATAAGACTTAACCCAAAGTTGCTAAAACTCCCATTGACGTAAATTATTTAATATATTAAAACAAGAAAACCCATCTTTAAAGTTAATATTTCATTGAGATAATATCCTAAGTATACCTTCCGTGTACGAAAAATAATAGCCTCCAATTAAGACTTTTTTAATAAAGCCTCCTTGATACGATAAAAGATAATATCGTCATAATTTTGAAGTAAAATTATCCTTTGTGGGAACAGCCATTATTAATTATGATACTGTAATTAAATATTTTTGTAGTATACCTACTGAAATTAATGAGTTTGTCGTCGTGCACTTGTATCAACAATACAATAATAGTTGAACAATTTCAAATAATACATAAATGTATTTGCAAAGTTAAATGTGACAGATTCACATTATAGCGAGGTCTAGTGTGCGTGGTTATAGGTAATTGGAACTTTATGCAAACATGCAGATCAGTTGCTTAGTCGAGCTATGAAAGTAGAATTGAAATAGACTAATACATAGAGTAAGAACAGAAACACGAATCAATTTCAGAATCTAAGTAATCAACTTCATAAACTTTCAGCTTTATATACAAATATTAGGAATAACACTTTGAAGCACACTTAGCGCTCGTAGGCGTAGTAACCATAAAACTTATATTGAATCTCATTCAAAAGAAATGCGACTCTGGCCTACGATGCTACATGATCAGCCTATAATTTTCTGTGAGATGGAGTCGGCCATAATCCACCACGCGGGCCCAGTGCGGGTTCTACGATCCATATAATTTGCATTGTCATATCAAAAGTCATCAATTCATCATCCGACAACTACTGATTCATGAATTGATGCTTTACGCCATCTACATCGCCATCTAACACAACTTTACATTAAAATCCATTAATTAAAGCTACAAATATTACCATTAAAGTCGACCCACTGTGAATAAAGTGCCAAACTTCAACCACGCTATCGTTTCCATTGAAACTTTTACCATTCACTGTATTAGTTGTACATGCTATTTTGCTATTCACTTTATAGTTGTTTGTACACGTCGATGAGTCAGTGTGTCAGTTAGTATCGTGATTAACTTCAACGTTTCGTGCGTTAGTCCAATTTCGTGGTTATGTTCCACTAAACTGAATTGTCGCGGCTTTTGTCCGTCAATTTTGTAGCTGTTTATGTTAGGTGGATCCGTGGATTTGTCTTGTTTGATACGAGTATTCGTTTTAGGTTTTTATATGTACTGGTTTGACTGTGGCATAGATTCATGTGATTATGAATTTAATTATTGTCATTTTGTCTCGGATCTTTAGATTTTTTTTCTCGCTTTGTTGATTATCTACTCCTATGTTCTTTCTCTACCTATGAACACCCATATGTACAACAGTTACATCTTTTGTACCTAAGATAGTTTGCTTATGAAGGTCGATTGATTCCACCTGAATCAATCAATCTTCAGGTATTCAGCTAAATGTATTAAAGCAGCTGTAGGCTTCTTTTGCATAACAAGTATTACTAAGTCTTAAGTCTATACCTGTCTAATTAAATAAACTTTTCCTCCAGTAACAAAACTGTTAACTCAATCATGAATCAATTGTTCGCTTAAATTACGAAGTCCCACAATTTCATTGTCAAATCAGAAATTCAATTTCGTTAGTCTCAGCGTTGGTTCTTCGAAGTAAATATTTCTTGTAGCTTGCCATTTGCAAGGTATCCCATTAGCTAAATGGTCTCGGCTTTCGGCCCGTTCAGTTGGTGGTCTCCTAGATGCTCTGTTTGCTATTAACTGTAATTGCTCTAAGCTTTTAGACTATATTTGGCACTGTAGCGGTGTAGTAGGTCTGTAGACTGTTAGTTTTTTCAGAGTAATAAGCTCAACGTACATTTTTGGGCAGAAATTCAGTCTTAACAATATGTTTAATATATACATCTCTCTCTCTTTTAATGCACTGCCAATGTGGTTGGTACAAGGTTTTATTGTTTTCAAAATTCTATTCGTATCTTTGATTTTTACTTAAGGTTGCTTCATCTCATTTAATAACATTTTCTTTGTCTCCTCACTCTTCGTCGTCACTCATTTTATTCCCGAACAGAAATATGCTCTGAAAAATATCGTATTACAAATCTTACATCATTATTTATAAAACCAGGAAACTGGTGTCTCAATACGAATGTGATTCATTCAAATTGTGCCAATATTATTCTGATAATTTTGTTACGCGTACGAGAGGTGGAGATGTAAAAATATTTTGTGTCTTTGTATTTGAAGCGCTTTGCTTTTCACATGTCTTGAATGACTTTTGGTATCATCATATGCATGATAGATTATTTTGACTATAGCATGTAGTGAAACGTTTACTTGGCATCACTAATTATTTTCCGAATGTGAAATAACAAAAGGACTCCTTCATTCCATTCATAGTTATTTCCAAGACAGCTATTGATAGAAATACTTCAATAACCCAACTATTCATTAATTATGAGTACTCAAAATACCCCAGCTCAATGACATCAGGCACTTCAGGAATTCCCTCAACACCTGAGTCATCGTCCTTTGGACCCGAGCCAGGTCGTTAGCAAGCCTCAGTCATAACACAGTTTTTGTTAATACTATTAATATTTACTATCGTATTTCACACGATATCTCTCTAAGATTTTTAAGTTCCCTTGGCGTGGTAACAAGCTTGGGTCACCACTCTTACGCACTGCTTGGTGTCGATTTTATCTCGGTGACTCTTTGGTTACCTCACGATGTTTTGTGAGGATACATAGTTCTTCAACGTTGTCCTATACGAAGATTTCCTCTTTATCATAGACTTCTATCAACGGTTGAACTTAAAATTCTTCGTCTTCATTTAGTGTCAAGGGTACTTTAATTTGGCTGCTTTATATTTTTTGAGCCCAGTAAGTGGCCACGTTGATTGCGGCATCAGTGGCATTCTTTAGGTCATCAAACTTGCAAGTGAACGGGCACTTAGGACAATTAAGCCAGTGGGAAATGGTCTGATCAGAAGCACCGCTCTCGTACTGGGTGTTGGATGGGTCAATAATTCTCCCACTTCGTCAAATTCTGCTTGCAGTGGCCTTAAAATTAAAACCCTGAGCATAATCCAAAGCAAATCTATTCACCCACTGCGCCAGTCAGATCATTTAACCGAACAAATTACATAGGTATTTCTATTGTCGTTTCACAAGCAGGGAATTGAGGGAAAAAACAGGCCTTTGTTATATTTTTAATTTATCAGGCTTCCGTTGGATTGTCATTTGTCATGTAATTAACTGAGCTGAAGGCCGATTGTGATGCGAAGCAAAGATAAGAAAATTGTAATAAAAAAATAAACAAGTTATATGGTTTCAAAATAGGAATATGGATTTAGAGGGTGCCAAACCAGCCTACAATTTTACAATCTCCTTTTTTATGCCTGTTTATCCCCAATTTTATTAAATACTCTGAAACCACCGGTTTGTAAGGAGTGGCCATTTAAACGCTGGAAATAACATTAAACTTATCTAAAAAAAGTGTGTGTGTGTGTGTCAGCTCCGAGGCACGACTAAAGTTTACTCTTTAATACGATTGTCTTTGAATATGCAATAGGCAAAGAGGTTAAATAAAAGCAAGTCCTTAAAAAAAAACACGCCCCCTGTATACAAGTATACATACATGATTTCAATGTGAAAGGTGCACAACGTACGTTGCCCAGAAAAATTTAAGCCTTTTGAGGTAACGCTTGTATAAACACTCCTCATAAAAGTTCCATACGGCCTATATGAAAATAGATTCTTAAGGAGAAAACTCCAAAAATAGAGTTACGAAAATATATCACTAACATGGAAAAAAGTAAGTATTCTGGGGGCCGACTCCCTAAACGAAATCCGTAGTTTCGGCCGTCGTTACGGGCGCTTCGGTCTCCTTCTCACTTACGGTAAGTCTGCAAGTGAGGTGGAGAACGAAGCACCCGTCACGACGGCTGAAACTACGGATTTCGCTTTGGGAGTAGACCCTCAGTACTCACACAAAATAAGTCCTACTATACACTTTCAAGTAGAGATCCTAAAACAAATTCCATTATTTCCACCAGTAAAGGTTACAGCAAAAAGGAACGCTTTTCCAATAGAAGTGAACGACCTCAGTAACGATCTCAGCTCAATAATAACAACAGTCACTAATAAGATGACTACAGAAGGTCGGTTCCATACAATGAGCGCAAACGCATGCACTCATAGACACGAGTCTATGAACAGCGAGTGCAAATGCACACGCGACGTGCATTCAAATGAGATCGCCGTACGTACACCTCTGTGTGCGTACGCCTGTTTTCCGTCTTTGTACGGAGTTCGATTTCTGTATATCTATCTACTTTGTGCAACAGTTTCCCCCGGGACACGATTAGAACCTAACAGGGATGTTACGCCTTCCTCATTACTTTATTTTATTTGTTTATTTATAAGGGCATTTACGTCATTGGATATTTATTTAGTTGCCTTTATTATTTTTATTGCGCACCGTACCGTATATATCTTTTCTTTTATTTTATTTTCTTTTTAAGAGATGAATGAATTTTAGAGTTTTAAACAACCTCACTCGCTGAACCAACTAAACGTTAGTGTTACCTATTGCATTATTGCTCACCCTCTTCTTGTTTTCGTGTCTATGGTAGTCTTCCTCTTTGTTTTTATATTATTTGAGTCCAGTAGGTGGCCACGTTGATTGCTCACCAGAGCTATACCTAAATGGACTTTTTCCTTAAATCCAGGAACAGAGGAAAAATATTCAGCTTTTTATTTCGTTTTCAGCTGTTCGTGCCATATTGTTGTAATTGTCCTTAATTGTCTATGTGGTTAATTGAGTAATGCGTGTTTTCATGTCCTCTGTCTCTTTCTAGTTTAGTTTATTAGTAATCAACGGTAGTAAAGTAGGCACAAACATTGAGTAGAAACTTCTCATCAATGATACTGAATGCGATCAACACATCTAAACCGTGTTCAAGAGCTGTCAGTGTCAAATATTCTACAGCAATGATGACATTGACAAGTCTTGAAGGTGGTTTATATTTACTGATCGCGTTCAGTGTCATTGATGAATGTCGTCCTAACGTGGCCAGTGCCAGAAAAAAAAAAACTTAATTTTGCAACAAGTTCTATCCTCAAACACATGTGGTATAGCGATCTTTATCTATCTTTTAAGAGCATTCTACAGCCCGTCCCCTCCTATTAACAACTTGTATATTTGTTACCTCCTAACTTTAGTTTTTTACTTCTCGTCATCCATTTCGTCAAACTATTGTATTTATTTCCGTACTACCCTCGCTGTGATTTCGTTACACGCATGTTTGTGCAACACTCCAACAGTTTGCTAGTGGAATCAATTCACGAATCTCGGAGTTACTGTTTGTTTTGATATGTGTACGTTTTCTCTTTGAACTGTTGAAATTCTAGTTCACTTGTAGTTGTATAAGATAAACATTTAGGAAGGCTTGTGATCTTTGAACTGATTCAGCAGAATTTAGTTTATGAAGAGAAAAAATTCTAGTAACCTAAATATTATTTTGCATAATCAGTGGGGTAAAAAGGTTATAAATACAGAATATTAATTGAGTGTCTGTTCATTGATATTATAGGGCACTGCTTCACTTATCTTTCATCCCAATTTTGCTAATTAACGACCAAAAAAGCTTTGGCAGCACGGGCCATATCGTGACATAAAGTGACATTCTTTGCTTTCATTATCCGTTAAAAATCCAAGACATTTTGACCTTAAAATTACTACCTAAAGCTCGTTTTTTAATCCCTTAAACTAATTTGACATTTCAAGTGATAGTTTTTTGTTTTTTCAATTTGGAGTTTGACATTTGCACCTGTCAAATTAGTCTACGGGAATAAAAAACGCAATATAATATATTTGAATCCTCTTCGGTCGAATTCTACATGTACTTACTTACATTACTTACTTTGTCGTCCATCTTATCGCTCAGAATAATATGATGAACAACATCCCTCTCAGAATCGTTTTAATATCGCAAATGTAGGTTAATGTTATTGCGATTGTAGTGTTTCACATTGTTAAGGAAAAGGTCACGACTATTTGTATAAATATAAGTATAAAACCTACATCTTGTCGTCTGCGGAAAAGCCCCAGTATATTTCGACGAGGTAAAGATTTTTTTCAGAAATAAGGAGTTTAGCTGTTATTTTATCGAAATAATACTTGATATTTCTTTTGACTGCACTGCTCTATACATGGTGGGCACGTCAATACGACAGTAAATTAAACTTTGTATATCTAACTAATGATGTTCACAGTCTACAAACAAAATGATACCAAATACCTACTTATTATCCAATTAGTCACTGTAGTTTGTCGGCTGATTGGCAAAACCATAGTCGCCCCACTATTTAGATTGATGATTAAATCATTGTTACTACTTTTGATGTTTTCAAAACACTTCTATGTACTAGTATTGCAAGTGTTTTCATATATTGTCCTATTGTCGTCCCCACATGACATGTCTATTTCAGTTATCCTTCTTCTACGTTCTTGTCCAACAGAATGTGGCAACTTTGATGGACCAAGAAAGTACCTAATTCTATTGTTGCAATAAATAAACAAGTGTTGAGGTTACCCACATCGTAAAATGCTGGACCCCCTACGGCCACTAATGCTCTCATCCTCTATTACAAAACTACTCCCAACTAATCCAACGCATAAATAAATCTTGCCAAACACAACAAGAGTACGGTTTTTTTCACAAGCCGTAACATAATCCTCTCTAATTCCTCTAGACTCGACCCACTTATAAGAACTCATACAAACATCACGGCTTCACATCGTGAAGAGGAGGATAGGAAGTGCAGGATAAATACTATAGTTTCGAACTTCATTTATTGTAGGTTGGTTATCAATCAAGAACAATTCAAAAGCTTCAAATCTAAATAGAACAAATAAGTTCAAATGTCGATGTTGCATTCTATTCCGTACAATCTGCAAAGTGCAAACAGATCCATCATTAAATTTTAATATTTTAATGCCCTAAGCCTAACCACCTGTTGTGCCATATTTTGTCTGTTGTCACCATTGTGAATTCTTCTTCATCCTCTTCCTTTCCCTGGTCAATAAGAAACCTTTCTCCAAGTCTTCTCCTAGTTCAAGTTTTAAACTGGAAAAAGCTGAAAATATTGAGGTTCCTCTCAATCTGTCACCATTCAGAACTTCTGAGGTAACTTGTACTTTTCATGGCCTACTTTAGCCCACGTTTCACAATACACATTAGTTACACGCAGTAAGAAGCACGCTTTCGACTCATTTTCATAATGTTTGTTACCATTTAGTGTTTCACAGTTGGTCAGTGGTTACAAACTAACAATATAGTGAAACATTCGGTTATCTTACTACTACGGTAACTTGTTTCTGTGTTACTGTTACTAGGCAAACATGAAATGGGTGCAGGACATGCGATTCTACCGTTTAGATTTTCATAGAGACTACTTTTGGTTATAGTTCGTGTTGTTGACAAAAGTTGTTCTGGTGATTAATGGTGGTAATAGTTTTTGTAGTGTTGAGTCCAAAGCTTTTGTAGATTTACCGCATAATAATGATCCTTAAGACACCTTTTATGAATAAAGAGGAGGCACACTGGAAAGTATAGTATTTCCATGTGGTATACGATAGTTAGAAAAAAACAAAGATAATCATTGATGGATTACCCGTCAAATTAAAGACCCAGACAGGACTTAATAAAACTAGTAGATTAGCACTTAAAACAAGGAAATCTTTAACTTATAAACTAATCACGGTATTTCTATTTATGCTCTACAAATAAAATTGTATGTTCAATGACCTTACTAATGAACCAAACCTGAACACAAAATCTTCCAAACTATCTTTCAAATACCCCAAAGTTCTAATACTTGGCACGTGCACCGAACTTGGCAAATATACTCCCGCATTGGCCTATTAAGTGGCGTTACGAAGCAGTTTCTATTCAGCTATTGATTAATGATGATATTACCAAGTTTGACTTGGCCAAGTCAAGGCTACAGATTTTGGTTCGATTAACTTGGCTTCTGAAGTTGGTGGACGTTAGGAAAATTAGGCAGTAGTTAATGAAGTACCTAATTGTGTGATTCGGAGTAAAGGTACTTAGAAAGTTGGAAGTAATAACGTGGGAGCGAAATAGAAAGTAAACACTAATGCAAAAGTTTTCTTGGTCTAGCGGTGAGAAATTGTTAGTAAGAATTAAGAAAAGGGTCTTATTGTGGGACAATAAATTGTATTTAGATTTTCTACACAACACTTGTGACAGAAATGCGAAGGAGCCATTTCATTGTAATTTTTCACCCAAAGAAAGATTTTCCACCAATATCCGAACACACAAAAACAAAAGACTATACAAAATTGCTTTCACACATAATCCCCTGGGAGATCACAATGAAAGCGGAACAAATGACATCGCAATCCGATGAGTTGCGGAAACAAGCAGATAAATCAGCGCAGTGATTGATGTGAGCCATATGTCAGGCTTGACCATGCGTTATGGCACTCGAGCTTGCGGGCTCATAGCTGATAAGACCACAGTACAGCATATATGCTTGAATTATTGCGCCCATTTGCGTGTTGTGCGTTCGAAATTATAGCTTATATGAAGTCCTGAGGCTAAAAGTAATTCGTGTTTGGTATGAGTCTTTATGGCTTTCACTTCTTGAATGATAGGTGTTTTTATTTTTACAGCCCATAAGCTAAAAGATTTATTCGTCTGATCTGGTTATTGATAAGAAAGTAAAAAAAGACGTAAGTAGTTCGCAAACACTTGACACATTTGCGCCAGATTATTAACCAACTTTTTAACGTTCTCAAATCGTCAATCAGCGGCAACGAAATAGTGTTATTTCCTTGATAGCTAGATAGTATCTCATATGTCTCACAATACTAATACTGCCATATTTATAGATAATACCTCCCCATATAGATTCGTATCGTATCAAACTAATACTTGCCCCACAGAAAACTATTTTATTCGATTGCTTCCGACTTCAAACCCTCTCTAATGATCTTCTTTTTCGTGTGGTTAGTGACTAACCTGGTGTCAGAATTTTTATGCCGCCTATGGGCGTCTGACTTGGCTTCACATGCATGTCTTGATTCCCTAATGCTGAACACCTAATAACTGCAAAAATACGACTTCACTTTCATTAAAGGCATTCCAATAATTCCCCTTCTTTTAATAAACAAGTCAAACCCATGCAATAATCTAATACAAAAGCCAAACCAACTCATTTGGTCTTTATGGACATCGTCGTCCCAAATCATGGCATTCACGGCTATTCCAAATATCTAGGACACTGTGATATGCAGTCAGAAATGGCCGACTACCGGATTTCACTGCCGTTTGACAGGAGACAGCTGCTGAACGAAAATAATGGTAACCGGAATTTGCTTATTGAAAGCCCTGTTAAAATTATGGTTCATTTAGGGCGGGGAAATGTTAACAAGTTTATTTTAATCGTCTTTATTGCTAAGCACTTATTAATTTCCTTTGAGTATAGTATTAAGTAGTAGTTAGATACATAGTCACGTACTGTGTTAAGAAGTTGACTGTATCATAAACACAGGGTACAGTGACGCTTATGCAACAGTTCCTTAAAAGTTTACGAGAACTTATAGTGTAAGTATTGCGGTTCTTTGAAGTTTTGAAGTTCGTCCTCACCGAATATTGATCTCTTTGAATTCGCATAGTCAACCTTTCTGAGCTACGTTCGATATACTGGCAACTGACAACGTAAACGGAAAAATTTAAACATTCATCTTCAGAATGCACATCACTGCATTCCAAAACGTCATTCTTCAACTACATAAAAGTCACATCAGCTCAAAATTCCCAACAGTAAGCGACCACCACTGCATACGGGATTAAGACACCTTGTAAGGCATCAGGCACATACAGTGCCGCCCGCTTCCGGCTATTGTCACCAACAATGCTTGCACCAGGGTTATTTGAAGCTTTCTTAGGCTCTCGCTTGACTAGGTGACGAAATTTCTGGCAAAGATTATTCATTGTGGCTAATGAGTCTATGTCATTAAGGTCTTTTTTTTTAATTGTCCTTTATCTGATTCTATTTCCTATTCTTAGTCTTTTTTCCTGTCCTATATAAAGGAACAGCATGGCGTCTGTTCGGAGGACCCTCTCTTTCCAACGGAGGATGACGAACTTTCCACCCTGTTCCTCATACCTCTAAGTCTTCTAAGTTCTTTGGGTTTTTGGCACTTATATAACAATATGCTCTACTCATTTTTCTTTTCCTTTTTTGATAAATGTTTTATTCTAATCGTAAAATATAGTAGGAATTTTCTACTAATACAGTTACGAACAGGTCTGGTTTGCCGCCACCCTGTTCGTAAGTTCATAAGTCCCAAAGTTATTCACAGACCGAAAGCTTATTGTAGTGCAAGTTGTAAGCCCATAACTTGTACAAGTAAGCGCCGTGGAAAGATACCATCAGTCTGCTTCCTTGTTTCGCTTATGGCTACTGTAAACAATGAATGGCCATTTATTGGACGACTCATCACATGGTTTTATCTTTTGAATTACGAATAAAGATATGCACATTTGAATGTATTTGATACTGTTGCATATTGACGGACATTTCATTCATGATTTACGAAAGATAACAATACGACATCTGATTGTAATCGACTCATACCAACAGCATTTTCAGAAATATGTCTAGATTTCCCAAAATAATTATTAGCACAAATGTATTTTAAATGAGTCGGAAATATTATCAATTGTGTCACAATCTTGGGCGGAAAACAAAAATGTAATTACGGTAAAAAAAAATATTATTTTCGAGCAATGAACTTGAGAGTAATACATTATTTACCAGGCCCGTTGAGATCGACGAAAACGATGCTCATTCATGATAATGCGCCACTTTGACGTAATTTGTTTTCTGACAAATATTTTGTTGATAAAATTGATTATTTTTCAAGAAAAAAAGTAATATCTATAACTGTGTTTACGTCTTTATCTTTCGCTATTACAAATGATTCCAAACTCTTTGCTGCTGTTGAAGTAATTCCCGGACAGAAAAATTACCGATCCGTATAAGCAACGAACGACCTGACGTAATATTTTACCCCACCACATTTTACCCTTGATGCTCATATATCATCTTTACAAAGAATAAAATAATAGTACTCATAAATTACAATATTTGATTATAAGATTTATTGATTCATAATGCGTTAATCACTGCGCCATACTACGTGGATGAAGGCACGCAATTCCGCTGCGTCTACGCATCCTACACATTGACACGATGCTGTTGACCTAGCGATGTTAATAACCGTTCGTAGTATACAAAACTATGTTCTTTTATTTATTAGAATTTCATCACAGTAATACGTAGTCAGTGCTATTGAATTACTTATAATAAATAAGAACTTAGTTTCTAAGAAAGACTTGATTGTGGTCCTTAAGTAAAATAAAAAAAGAAAAGGCCTCTCTTTCGTTTTTACACTCAACTCGATCCTGACCTAATATGGACCCATCCGCCTATAGGCGTCAAGCTCGTCCTACGCCTGGGTCTTCCGTGATACCGTGGGGCGTACGTGGTTCGACCACCAGTATCTTGGCCATGACATATCATATGGCCTGACCAAGATTTATGATTCTGAAACCAGGGGCGCTGAAATTTTTCGTAGGTTATTTAAAAAAATATCTGCTCTTTCATAGAAAAGTGCAATACCTACGCGGTCAAAATGTATGGAACAGCTGTTTTTTTTTAAATAACCGACGAAAAATTTCAACGCAGGGGGGTTCACAATAATGTACTCATTTCAGAATCCCAGGCTTCGCGTCGATGTCCCTACCACCCTATAAAGCCAAAGCTAATCTACTAAACACACTTAGCAATACTAACTGCATCAAACATGACCTGATTATGAAGATTAGATATTATTAATTAGAAACTTCCGTTCGGTAAAACCCTCACATAATATTACGAAACATTGCATAGGATTTCCCCGAAAGGTACTGTACAGGTATACACACAATTTTAAAACAAAATCAATGAATACTTTATGAATAAAACCACGTGATTGGAGAGGCCTATGTCCAGCAGTGGACTGCTAAGACTAATGATGATGATGAATAAAATTTTACTGACCTCGATTCAAAAGAACTTCAGACAGTAGCAGGCGACCCCAATATAACCAGAGGTGACCCATAATTGATATTAAATAACTCCACACTTAATCATAACCAAGCTATAAGCAAGAATGTCCAACGCATCCCACACGTTAGCTCCACAATGTCAACAAGCATTGATTTCGTTTGAATTTCAAGAATTACTGGTCGCTGACTCAACTCTATTGTAATAATAATGTCAAACGCATCGAACGCTTCCGTTGATTCAAGGCATTGAGTCCTTTCGTTATATCCTGCGACTCCTTTCTTAGACTTCGGGTTTTTGTTACGCGTTATTGTTTAAACTTTAAGTACTATCTCCGCTTCCTTGTATCGTTAAATGTCGTTACGTAAGTATTGTTAAGAAGCGCCTTAGAATTTTATTAAGAATTTCGGGAATTTTTGAGGTATTTTTCCTTGAATGCAATCAGTGAATCAGTGCGGAAGCATTGCGGAAGGAAAAAGATGAACTAGATGTAGAAAGTGGTATAACTTGCGAAAGAAGCAAATTTCTGACTGTATTGTGCAATTGGCTTAGTTAGATATAGTTTAAATTTACGCTTTTAAACTAGAGTAAATCATCAAAGTCCACAACTGACAGTTCATTTTAATTTTCCAAAAGCGCATCTCTATATCACTCCCCAAGTCCACATACAAAGCTAAGTATCCACTTATATGGTATCTATGTACTACATCAGTACATTTGCATGCCTATACGCACATATATTAGCGTCCTGTCACCCGCTTCCTGAGCCAGCATTTAGTATGCAGCGCTATTCGGCGACATCCGATATCGCAGCCATTACGACTCCTCGACAGTTTATGGCTATCAGTGCGTCGTCAGGAGTCGTCAACGGCTTGCGATCCCCGTCGTGCTGTTAAAATGCAAAAACCTATTTAGGGTCCCGCTTTTTTGCATTATTTGGGTCTCTAACGATTTCGTTTCCTAAAATAGACATAGAAGAATTTAAATTTTTTGGAACTGTGAAAACAAAAGCAGGAAAATGGTAAACTATTCTTTCTGTTACTAATAAATTACGAGTAAATGCTCTTGTATGATTTTAATCATTTCCGCACGGAAAGTCAAACAATCTTTTTAATTATCCATTTTAACGATATGTAGACAGGAAAAAGACCATTAAATCTACGCCAAATGTACGCAGATCCTGTTATAGTTGGTACAAATTGTAATAAAAGACAAAAACACAGTTTTTATTGCAAGCGCCGCTTGGCCATAATGACCCGCGATTTGTCGGTCGCTGCCCTCAATTCCACTAATTGATGTAGAATTCACAAATGATAGAAATTGATAAAAATTGTCTCATTTAAGGTCAAACTGGTTTTAATGGTTAAAGTTCATTAGGCCGTTTGTTTAATTTGCTTTGACATCATTTTTCAGTTTTTACAAGCCGACAATTTATATTCCTATGTTTTATTAGAATTCAGTTTATTTATGTCAATGATTATCTTGTTTACCTCAAACAGTTTCAGTATGCAAATCTAAACATTTGTAGAAAAATATTGCTCTCTTTTGATAAGAGGAAAATAATGTTATTTACCGTTGAGGAAAATAAAAATATATCCGAAATATTATTTCTAATACATTTAACGTCAATTGTACTACTGTTTGACTCGAAGTAGTCACTCCATCTTTATCTATGGTTCCTGTAGACGTTTCGCATGATTGATTGCGTGGGCGCGTTTGTTATGCACTTTTCATTTCAACAGCGTTTAGTACATGAATAGCTTACGGATGTAACGGACGTGTTCAGTGTTAGTCTTGAATTATATTACCAACTTTAAGCTATCATATCACATTTGACTAAGTGTCTGAGGATTTTAAGCTCTTATTTTATAAATTCTAATTTTAGCATCGATAAAGTCGTAGTGAATTTGTGAAGTAACAAAAATCCAAAATGGTGATGGAATCTGGTCAACAAAATGGGCGGTTTTGGCCACTCTCGCCGCGTCTGTGGCGTCGAAGTAACGAGTACTCCAAAGTTGTCTTTGAGCCAAGAAGACCTCCTTTGTCTCCTATAGAAATAAGGAGACATGATAAACTGGATACGACTCCAGACTTGATTCGTACAAGGAGTTTCATTAAGGAGAGGTTGGATCATTTGAATTTGGAAGAAAGAATCATGGATGAGCGCAGATGGAGTGTGGACTCCAAGAAGCCGCCAATCAAAGAAGGAAAGAAAGAGAAGAAACTAGAGAAGTTAGAAGTAGAAGAAGTAGTGAAGCTAAGAGTGAAGAAGCAGAGGCAGCCGAGACCGAACAGTCTTCAGTTGTTACTGTGTCCTTCTAGTTCAGGACATTATAGTAGCAACACTTGGAGATATACTAGGGTCCGGTCTAAAAGGTGCGTACATTTATAAATATTTTCCAAAATAGACCCGTTAATTATATTGAAAAAAAAAACAAAAAATAAGTTGTCTGTACCTATAGACTAGATGCTTATGTTAGAGTTTTGCTTTTTCTACAAGATCGAGAAGAAGAGAGAAGTCGTTAATAATCCCTTCAAAATTTCGTATATCGAGCATTTATTTCCTGTATAAATATTATAAATACAGATTTCTTTCGTCCATTTTTAATAACCTCATTTTCAATGTTGATATTCCTTAGTTAGTTTTAACAACATTATTTAGATAGAAATTTATAGTCTTAAGTGCCAAAACCTTTTTAGTTCCAAATTGATGTGTTAAGAATGCGTGTCTCCGGTGATACAAACCTACGACTTCAGGTGTGGGCACAATAATCAATTCAAGACGTCCAAGTATCTGTGATGCAACTTATACACCTGTTAAGCTTTAAATGATGCGTTATAAAAATTCTATTAACAATGCTGATCTTGCCTTTTTTGGTGAAGAATGCTGGCAGTCTATCATTGTAGTTATTTAATATTAATGTCGCTATTACCTCTTTAACCTAAACGTGCTTGGTTATAGAAATTGGTTCACAAGGTTAAGTTGGTTCTAATCCCGCTAAACTTTCATCGTTCTTCACATCATCTTTAACAATTAACTAGCTCTTCGCCCGCGACTATGTCCGCGTGGATTTCGTAATTTCCTCTCCAAACTTCAACACCCCCTCCACCCCTTCAAAGGGTAGTTTTGGGAAATTATTCATTGCGATCTTTATTATTTACCTAGAGCTATATTAATTTCCTTCAAACCTTCAAAAGAGTGACTGATATTCATAAGCGTCACTTTCATTGACTCTGTTAGTTTATCGAACTTACGATATCTCTATTCTACGCGTTATAGATTCAAAGTGTGGTACGATAATTACTAATCAATGATACACATTCATAGTCTGCGACTGCCAATTATATTTCACTTTCGCGCTAACCGTATAGTATTAATTCTTAATCGAAGACTTGAAGTAATTGGCCCAATTAGCATTGGGAAATTATTAACTTTCTTGCGTGTGTCTTTATAAATTGCTGTATTGGTTTTATGAAAGGAGTTATCAGTATATAAAATTACAAGAGGTTTCTTATTCCTGGTATCCTTAAATCTAATACGGCAAAAATACGAGAGTAAAACTACGGTGTCCTAGAAGAACGGTGACCTCCACATAGTGTCTGCAATTTACATGAATGACGTCATTGAAACGTTATTTATGTAAGAAAGTTGGTGTGTTTTCCTAGAGTGCGTTTTTTTACACTGTAAAGTCATACCCCGCTGCCATAATATTCATGGCTGCCGTCACTTCGATCGTTATGAAGTGGCTACCGGTTATCTAGGAAACTGGAGCTAACATCGAATCTAACAGCAGTTTCGGTTTTTGAAATCTGGAAAAATATCTGATGGTTTTAACAGTATAGCCGTTCAATGATGCGATTTCTCAGGAAGTATCATCAAGCTTATCTGTTTCTCCAGTGAAGTCTGTATTCGGAAATTTTGACTCGCTTTAAATTATAAACAAATTGTTTACCGCTTCCGAGATTTCGGGGACAGTTATATGGTGTCCCAAATTACGCCATCTTGGTCCGTAGGTGTCGAGTGGGTGAAGTGATGTTGACAACACCCCAGCATATGTCGCTTATCTCTAAAGACGACGCTCCACAGCAGCCCACAGCTAAGCTACGCAGGGCTTAGCTTCACTTTGTATGAAAATGTAGGCCGGATAGTTCACTGCTAGACAAGTCTACCACAGTTCACTCCGCAAAATCATTTAAATAAAAAGCGACTCTTGCTACCACACAATAAAGTGCAATTCAGGTCGCACAGCGCTAATTACCTCCAGGTATATTCCCCTAGAAGTTGCCTCTCTTTCTATAGCGTAACTCTTATATCTTCTGACCAAGTTACGCCCACTGAATTCGACAAGTCGAGCTCGCCGCGTACTTACTTGCTTCATACCTAAAATGCGGAATGAAACATATGTATTAATCTATGACTCTACGCACGAATGAGCTGAGAAACAAATGAAACCGCGCAACTATCGTGGCAAACCTCTCCGTGCATATCCTACGTAGCAGTGGACGGTCGACTTTATAACGGCCCTTTAATGTTAAGCAATTTCTCGACATAATAATCTCGCAACTTTCTGATATATAACTCGGTTTTCTTAAAAGCCGGAAAGCGTTTAATAAATAACGTTATCAGTGAGGTAAGCTTTGAGTGTTTATTTGCGTAATATCGCTTTTTATAGGCGTAAATTATGTTGGTATTGATAATTTAAATGTTATTCGTTTCTGATTTTTGTAGAAGGAAAGAAAATAGTGTGACGTCATGTGACATTGAGTTTAATTGGTGGCAAATCTATATACATAATCAGTTAACCTTATAATTTACAACAATCATGTAATTGCAATGAGATTTTTTTGTAACAATTAAAAAAGTACTGTTTATCTAGTGTTGGGTCCAGTTCGAAAGTCGAAACAAAAAAAAAAAAAAAATTGTATTGTATAGCGTCCAGCTAGGCCGAAAATCAAAACAAAAAAAAAATTACTTTGCTAGATTAATATTGATTTTGACAGTTCCAATATTAATGTAAGTCAACAAACGTAATTACTTGTTGTTTATTGATACTAAAACAAAGTATTTCGTCAAATATATGAGCACAGTTAATCATAATCCATTACGAGTAACAGTTATTACAAACTTAATGTAACAATCACTGACATTACGGTTGTAAATATGAATTGACTTTTATATTTATTGGGCTAAGGTTTTCGAAGTGTGGGCGCTATAAGGAATTGATAATAGTGTTGCGCTGTTGGTTTCGGCCGAATGACAGCCGAAACTTTAACTTAACTTTAACTTTACTAGTTTTAAATAAGATAGTATACAAACTAAGACTGTAAATGAATTAATTATACTTATTGGAATGGTTAACCGTAAATAGTTACCTAAATGTACAAAAGGAAATACTATTCCACAGCAAATTACCGTACCGTATGAACCTACCGATCTATTAGAAGACCAAAAAGCCAATTCTCGTATTTAATAACGTTAAAATCTAGTCGCAATCTCATCTGAGCGACAAACTATGGCAAAATCTTGTCAAAAAGGTAATGACTGAGATTAGACTGCGATCATTCTTTAAAATACGGGCATTATCCCTCATATTATTATGTTATCGTTACACTCCATATTGCCTAGAAGTCAGAATATTTTACCAAAACAAAAACAACTGAAGAACTTTTTATAATCATAACAAACACAAAATACTCAAGCCTTGGCAGAAGTAATTGGGCTTTTTCGGCTTCGGCACAGCATAAATTATACTGTGGCTTCGGCTATAAAAACCCTTGTTTTGCACAACACTAATTGTTAATACGCCGTGACAGTTTTTATTCTCTTTAAGGCCAATGGGATTAAAATGGTTTATTATATTTAATTATGAGGCGTCGTCGTCGGTCGGCTGTTTTGCATAATTTTGCTCGCTATGGCGGGTCGAATAAATATGTAAATGTCTGGTCATGATACATGTAGTAATGATTAATTGTTTTATGCGTAATGAAGTATTTTGGTCCTAATGTGAATTGGGGAGACTTAAATAGACACGGTTAGATTTTGCCGTCAGATAGGCTAGCAAATGTTGTTTTTTTTTGCGAACGGTCTATTAAAATGTGATTTAGATTTTATATCCAAAAAAAAATACTGATTTATAATCTAATCAACTTCTTGCTTTAATGATAAACTCACACTTCTACTGATGAACATCTTTCAAGGATTTTGAAGTAATTTATTACTAGGTCCTTAGTCACTACGCATGGCAGCCATTAGTAAAACGATAGTTTATTGGTACTAGTAGACATTAATAGAAACGGCTGCCCACCCTTTTTACGACATAGTTGTAGTTTAAGACACCCACAAGAATAAAGGTGGACATTTATTTTTCACTCAAAACATACAAGTCATCCATCAGTAAACTTTCAAAATAACATGACACTGTGGCGCTTAAACAAAACCCACACTAAATTTTGAATAACAACTTAATAGAATTAACTGTCAAAATTATCGGTACAATACACAGGCTGCCTACAAATGTCCTAGAAACTGCCAAACATATCCTAGTGTCAACGCCTCATGGCATAAGTGTAGGAATGCGCATGATTCACATGATTCACGGCCGGCGCCAGAGGTTGCAAATGTCGATATTTTTGGTCCTTCTGTACGGAGAATATCGTGTATCGAGATGATTTTAGAACGACAAATTGAGGGATGAGGTATTATTGTCAGAGTTATATTTTTCTTTTTCCATAGTACAAGAGACGTTGCTTATCAAGATACGTTGGTTAACACACACACTACTAGGACCAAAACCTTTGCTGGGGAACCGAAAGACCAAAAGATTAATCCGTATTTAAATACATTCAGTCTCTAACAATTAAAAAAAGAATTGTCCCGGAATACTACCCATTACAAAAACAAAGAACATATCCCTCTGCAACACCATCTTTACGACAATTTTATTAAAAACACAAATAAGGCTACATGGGGACATGAGCATACAAAATGGCTGTTCTAGTGAAAAATGCTCGCAACACGACGACACCTATTCCATCATGGAGCTCAATATATAACCGCGTTAAATGACGCTGTGGAACATTACACCCGTCTCATGGATCAGAGACAATTTCTCTCTTAAGCTGTGGTTACATACATTTACGGTTAGCGGATAAGGTGATCCAGCGTCTTTTAAGATTTAATTTAAAACGTTTCGCCTACACTCAACATTGTGTGCACAATAAAATCATCGGTCAATCTGTTAATAAATGGCGGAGATATAATAATAAAATAAATAATTAAATGACAAGCAAACGGTTGCCATTAGTAACTAATTCTTACAAAACTATTCTCTGCGTTTCAAATAAAACAAACCTTCATTATCTGTGGATAAGCTAAACTGAGAGTCTCCGTGTCTCAAAATGCTCAACCAACTTTCCACAATCCTTTCATGATTTCAGATGCTCGCTAAAGCAGTAACTGCACAAGTCGTTCTTCTGTATCACACTTTACACTGCACGCTACAAAATACCGTAGCTGAAAACACGTATTGCCGTCCTTCCAATGAATATCATTACGTGGAGAAACAATTTTCAAGTTCATTGAACACAATTGTTTGTGAGAGCGTCAGCCGTAGCGTGCCGGAGTGTTTTTCTTAAGTCTGATGTATGTAGTCTGTGTAGACGATTTTGAACTTGTGTTTCCATATTTTTGCAATGTAATTATTGTGGGTATGTAGGTGGGTGGCAGAAATATGATGCGATTGTTTTTTTTTTTTAATAGGCGAGGCTTATTTTAAAGGATATTAATTAATTAATTTTTAGACTGTTAATACTCGTGCCAAAGCAGATAATCTAGTTTCAAAAACAGCATAACTAAACTACAGTAGCCCCAATTTATAATTTACCGTTTTTTAGAAAAAAAAAAGGTGTCAAAATACTTATTAGTATGTAGATTTAATGCTAATAGGAGGCAAAAAACCGTAAGCAATATAATGCAAAAAAATATATTAATAAAATTAATTTTGCAGTATAACAAACCAACCGAAGCTATTTTTACGAATGTTTCCTCACTCCACAAAAAACCTAAATCACGTCAAATCTCAGTGCTTACGTCATACAGTTAGGGTACCTATTCCGCAAAATGCATGTGTCCAATCTAGATCCAGGAATTTACGCGAATATTCGTGAATCACACTCAGGTACATGCTTTTTTTGAATTTCTCTAGATTAGCATTTTTCAGATAGTAGGTATGACGTGTTAGTTGTCTTTTCGTAACTTTGAACGGGTAAGATAATTGTCAAAGACGAAGGTAGGTATTTAAAAAAACAAACCGTGAAATAATAATATTTTCAAAAACTGTTTTTGTTTAACTTTTAGTCATCCTTTTCTCTTTTATCTTTTCTTTTTTTTTTCTTTTCGTCTGTCCTTTTTATGGTTCTACCCATTTTCTACACCTATTTGGCTCCATTTTACTGCAAATGGAATATTTACAGCCTATCCTTTTAGACAAAACGGTCTATCTCACACTGTTAACAAAGCCTACTGAATTAATCACCAGTAACATATGCCGGTCACGAAGCTCAAGTAATTCACACGCCATTTCTCATTATTACACAAATTCCACCAATGATTACGTTCCATGACGTCATCTGACATTTTGATTTACGCTAACGACATCAATGGTTATCTGTTACTCGTATTTATGGTCGAATAGCCATCTTAAAATGCTAAATTGATCAAAAGTGTTGGTTATAAAGCTGTTTAAAGACGGATTTTTGCTGTTTTGAAGACTATAAGTACATAATGTTATGCCTGTTAAGTAATTTAGTACGTAAGTTATAAAATAAACGATACACGTGCAAGATTAATAATGTCATAACTGACATATTTATACAAAGATTGATAGCATCCATTTAAAACATTTATTTGACCCAATTACTTTAACTGTGATACCGCAATAACAACCGATCTCATGAAATCCTTAACGATGGCATTCTCCGAATAAATTAACGGCCTGCACTGCACGAAATTATCCTCAGAGCAATAAAGTCGTTACTTCATTTAGTACCTTAATAACATTCCACAGATTATTACAAAGAAGGTTCTTCGAACCATAGATTAATTGAAATATTATCTACACAATATCCAGTATAAAAAATAAAATAAAACATTTTGGACGTAAGTGCATTTACGACTTTATAGAATGGAGGGTGCAAGGGATCGTCTAAAATGCGTCAAATTAACAGCAACCGGCGGCCGTGCTCTGAATATTCATAGATATCACTTATTGCATTCAATATTCGCGAGACCCGCCGTGCTCATTGAGATGAAAATATACGGCGAGCTTTTATGAGCGGACGCGCTACGGTTTTAGTTTTAACTGGGTAGATTTCAACACTACTTCCACAGATTGCATTGCGGTTTTACAACTGGTGTAAAGCGCTCGTTGAGTACAAAAGCTGTAAAATTAGTCTACAAATTTCATTAAAACAGCTAGTTTTAAGGACTATTTACAGTATTTACGTATTTTTATTACCTAAAGTTAAAGTACGTAGTAATAGTAGTAGTATTTATTGGTCGAAAAATACAGTATAAATATCTACCTATTTTTTTTTTTAATAAATACATTTCCTTAACATATATAACTATATTACATGACATTGACATAAATATCTTATATCATTTGTAAATAACATTGACAAGGTCATTACACCCACACACTATCAGTTTTCAAGACTTGTGAGGTTGTTGCACTGTTCAATATGAAATCATTGGTATGCAATACATGATAATATTCGATAAATAGGATACAATTTAATGCTGATAGTTGATAACGATAGCTGAAATAGCTGTCATGATTGTTTATTGTAGTAATGCATTATCTTAACATGCATCCATAATGCACTGATAAAAAAGGTGTTGCACCACTTGTAATAAATTGCGTAGAATTAAGGTTCATTCATAAAATAACACCTACCTATCTCAGATATGTTATGATAATCTCAAAAGCAACGTAGTTTACAAAACTAAGGAAAGAATGAATGCTTTTCAGAGAATTTTCTACATTAAAGTAAGAATTCTTTCTAGAGTGCGAAGGATACCTACCCAATAAATTCACTTTTCGAGTCGATAGCAAAGGTAAAAAAAAAATATGTTAGATGAGTTCGGCCCATTATGTGACCATGCCAATTAAGGTATTAGTGGCGATTTTTTAGGTCCTCAGTAGTGCAGGTGTGTGAGGGGCTTGTGGCTAAGTAATAACAACCGCACAGGTCGATCAATCAGGTTAAGCTACACTTTTCGCGGTTGGTCCGTGGAGCGGTGACCATCTTTGCATTCCAAGACCCCTCCCGGTCCTGGCTGCCATTCATCGATTTTTGACAGTCGGTACGGGTATACCGGCCGTCAGAAGCCCGAAAGTCTGACAACCAGTCTTACCAAGGGGTATCGGTTACCCAGTACATGTGTACATGGGTTGTGGAGGTCAGATAGGCAGTCGATTCTATTTCTATTTAAATATTGGTATTCAGCTGCATCCGGTTAGACTGGAAGCCGACGCCAACATTGTTGGGAAAAGGCCGGGCAGATGATGAGTAGTGCAGGTGTATGGACACGTTGGACACTCCAACATATGAGACAAGTTTACTTTACTGCAAGACTGTGTTGCTAACTTTTCTCTCAAAACCGCTGACCTATCGACGTTTAAAACTGACAACCTTTCAACAGTTTGTCAAACCCCCGTGCTATTAACTTCTCTACTTAAACCTTAGGCTTCCTGCACATGACGACGGAGCCACAAATTTTGCAATGCATGAACGTACTGACAACTGCGTACGCTGCGGCGCAGGCACGTGCGACACAGACATGTGTCTGTTCTGCTCTCAGTCTCGTTGTAGAGCCGGCACAGATTCCTGCGCGACGCGTGCAGGTCGTCACTTGTTTTTTTGCTGAGACGCAGGTAACGCAGCACGCCCCGCCTGCCCTGCAAAATATGTACTGTGCTGTGCTGCATAACCTGCGTCTCAGCATACGCTTAGCCTGAATATCGCCCATGCGCCGCACCCGGCGCCGCGTAGATTTTACATTTTCATTCTGAGATGTTCTGAATTTTTTTCATCTTGCGGTTCGACGCCGCGCGCCGGTGCAACTCTGGCGTCCAGTACTTACTGTTGTTTCCCAATATTCGCTCGTGCCTCTTCTTTTTATTTAAACGTCAATGGCACTATAATCCAATTCCACGATCCTTTTTAAACCGCGCGTGTGGCAAAAATGTGCGGCATTTAAAGGATCCGTCGCATTGCACTGCATAGTAACGATTCAAACTGGTTGTCGCTTGCAATAAAGAGTTTGAGTTTGAGTTTGAGTTTGCAAGCGGTGGTATGACGCATTTTATACCTACTCGCTTTTAATTAAGGCTTTCAATGGATAAAATTGGACGAAACCTTTTTATTTGATACTCTGCTTTTATAATATTCTGGTACTCATTTGGAATTTATTTGTTACCATAATTTATAGTCCCAGAAGTAGGGTAATTATTTAAATTAAAAATATCATTACTAACGTTGAATGTTTTTTGCTCAATAACTTGTAAATAACTGAACGAAATAGAATTGCCTTTAGCACACACGTAGACCATTGTCCTGGATTAAAATAGAATATTTTTTCCGGATACATGAAATGGTTTTCCTAAGATGCAAGCCAAACCACAGGCAACTACTAGCTCGTAAAAAAGACAGCATAACTGAAGCCGACCTTGTAAAGGCCGCAGGAATCCGCTGGATACCACAGAACCGGTCGAAGGGCGGTGCTTGGGGAAGGCCTATGTCCAGCAGTGTACGTCTTTGTTTTCAAAGTACCTAATCTAGTTAACTAGACGAATGATTTAGCTCCCTTCAAAATGGTTGAACTGAATGGTGCTAATCCATGCGTCATGTTCGTGAACGGGCGCCGTCAGTTGGGACTGGTCAACTCTTGGCTGCCTTGGCTGATTTAAATTTTTGAATTGTTATTTGTTTTATCTTTTTATTACGGACGCTTTAACGTGCACGTCTTTCTAAATTTTTCTCACATGTTTAATTTCAAAATGAAAGATGTAACCGATATTTTGTAATCATTTATTTAAAAGAGTGTCCGTGGAGTTTCTTGCCCGTTCTTCTCCATAGGTACCTACTACGCTTTGGAATGGGCAACTAGCTTCATATTTCTGACTGACCGATTTCTTGACAATTTATGTTCAAAATATAACTCCGTATGTTGTCCTCACACAATTTGAATACTGCTATAAATATCGATGGTTTTGGCGTAACTGACTAACATAGTGCATGATTAAGGCGAAAGGCGGCTTACGTCTATTTTAGTACAAAAGATTTATTGTTTATTGATGCGTGGAAACTGTTTTAGCAACGATTCTGTCTGGCAAGTAATGGCTTTTGTCTAGAATTTAAAGCAACGGCTGACGTTGATAGCATTTTCCGGAGTTTGATGACTTTTCACGCCTCGTTTAGTTTTGTAGTTATTGCTACTTGGCTAGCAATTGTTTGATCTTCAGGAGGCCAAATCTACTAATTTACAAACGTTGTAATGATCTGTGCATTGTGATTTTTTGACAGATTTTTTATGACATATCTGTCAAAAACTCACAATGGAGAGACCATTACAACGTTTGTAAATTAGTAGAGCTAGGCCTCTGTTCGATTACCTACTAAATTAGGTAAAAACTACTGATGCTTGTAGGTACTAGCTTCTCCGTATGGTTCGAATCCACCAGGATTTCCCGCGGAAAGTTTTTCTGGAAACCTTTTGAAGAACTCCTTTTCGGTAGCTACCAGCTGAAATGAATAAATAAAAGAAATTCTGTTGAACCATTGGGGCCATAAACAAACAACAGCTGAACATAGACAATAAACAAAAGGTCTACCATAAACAATGCTTTTTACCCCTTCCGACGTCTCCCAGTATAGTTTCAAAAGCTAAGTTTAAAAATATCTGACACAAGTTCAATAACATTTCGGTAATTCTCCGCGTTCAATGCCTCCGATATTTCGTTCCACAAAATTGCAATCGATTCCCAATTAGTATCGGTATTGTACATTCCGTTTTGATGCAACGTTTAATTAAAAGGATCACTCGATATTCCGGTTCGTCTCTAGTGCGAGAGACGTGCCGCAATTGATTTACTATCGGTACGGTATCTGAGAATCGGTTTAGGAAATCGGATAGCTTTGTTGCATGTGACCGATTTTGTTTGTAGTGATGTGCCTTTGGTTGATTTGCTTGACATTAGATAGCTTTGATCAGTTATTCGACGTTTCCTGTAAACAGACGTGTTTTCTTTGTAAAATTCGTCCATAATCTTTTTCTAAAAATTCTTAAGATTGTTAGAATAGCGTGTTACGCGAATTGCATCCTTATCGTATATTTTGATTGACGTAATCGTGATGAAATATTGATATCTAGAGATAATATCAAGTTCGACACTTTTGAGTCACGTTATTGACACAGTTTATACGCTGCTTCCCTCTAGCACAGTATAATAAAGTAACAGTATTATGTCTCGGCAGTGACCTTGAAATAATAACCTACGGTCGCTCGGTAGATAAACCTTTCACGTCCGTGCGTAACAGCGGCGCATTCGAGACTGTTGTGTTGTGTACTGATATACACTGAGATCTACTGTACCTCTATACACTAACAAATACATAAGTGCCTTTATGACCATTTACAGTTTAGAATCTAATACAATTTAAAGGTTTGTGCTGCTAAGTGTAGCTTTTGGCTAGCTTATGGTAGGAGTAGAAACAGTGGGGTTTTAGTCGGTAGTAGTGCGACATAACCCTCCGTTCTCGCATGACGGAGGGTATCCATGACGATTTCCTCACGAAAAAAGGTTAGCTCATATGCATTATGATCTATAATAGCACTACAAAGCATAGTATGATTTTGACTATCCCTGGCGAACCCCTAATATAACATCTCCAGGCTAAAAGAAGCTAGAATAAATTCTTAATAATGTATTAATGATTAATTCAACTAAAATCCACGGTTTACTAAAGCCATTGAAAAGTTCCACTATCCACATCCTGGCTCCATCATCAGATCAGCTATAAGATACCAAATTATTGTATTGTCGAAGTTAATCGAATGTCTTGAAGTTGGTGGAAATTACGTTGAAAGATTCCGTTACAATAGATACAGGGGGCGTTTTTTTTTTTATGGTTGGAAATTATTAAATAACTTCTCCCACTCTGCGCGGCGCGGGAGGGCGTGTCAGACTCTTACTGACTAAAACCCACCCGTGTTCCTTCAGTTGCCTGTGGATACGTTGCCAGGGGCCACGGTATCCCTTTCGGACTTTCCCGCGACCCCGGCAGGCATCGGTCCTAGCAGACCTCTTCTGTTGTGCTTACATCTCTTTGAGGCGCGTGTGGAACAAAACGCGCCGTGGACCCGGGCCTTATCGGACGGCGAGCTACCCATTGCTCACCGTCCGCAAGCGTGCGCCTATGGTGGCCGGGAATCGGCCTGCGATTCCCGACGCTCAGGGCGTCTCCTGCGGCAGTTAGGGGCGTGATGGCGCGAAATTTGCCTCTAGATACAGGGGGCCTACCACCACCTCTAAAGCAGTATTATTTAGAGTGGGAAAGACATGAAGCTCTACAGGACGTATAGCTCCATC
This sequence comes from Agrochola macilenta, assembly GCA_916701695.1. Taxonomy (NCBI): domain Eukaryota; kingdom Metazoa; phylum Arthropoda; class Insecta; order Lepidoptera; family Noctuidae; genus Agrochola; species Agrochola macilenta. Next base: position 9,374,910 of record OU753572.1, on the reverse strand, counting down.
TCTTTCTCCCCCTGGGCAAGCTAATAAAAGCGTGTTAGTAAAAATATCTTCAATAGTTTTCGCTTTCTTCCCGCATGTATAAAAAACTTTCACTAGTATTCAGTGATGCTAAGCATGCAACTAATTAGTTAATCAAATGAATAGCTATCTATCTATTGACAGGAGACATCGATATCGGAATGTATTCCGTATTAATCTTTGTTATTACATTGTTGGTGCTGAGAAGAAAGTTTTGTTTTAACTAGTGGTCGTATTTCGACCATTTTTCTAATGCGTATGCTTGCTTTCTGCATTCCTTCATATAAACTTTAACTGTGCTAAACCAATTTCATACTCCGTCCACGTAATTTTCGTAAAAAGGGATACAAAGTTTTTGCTTCACGTATTAATAGGTAATAATAATTATGATGATGAATCTAGCATTGCTTTCTGATACGAATAACGTTGCAAAGTAATAGAGGACTTTGTTCTAAAAACCTAACGGCGCAGAATTGCCTTTACCAGAAATTTTCATCGTATCAGTGGTTCAGTAGCTTCAATGTCATCAGGATTGTTACGGAATATAGCAGTTCATCGTGGACGTGGTAAAACCCGATTTTTATAACTGTGCGTCTGTCAACGTCAAAATATTACTCCGTAATCTCCGTCATCAGACGACAGCCGCCTCGCAACCATCGATATGACGCTCTGCAAGAGTGATTCACCAGCCAGTGTCACTCTCATCCGACCTCTTCGGTGGTTCCTAACCTATAGCCAATAGTACTTGGCTTCGCCATTACTGTAAATAAAAAAACTCGTCCTACTGTGCTAATATCTACATAATTTCTCACTGACTTGGAAAAACTATCATGCTTTAAAGTTATGTGAATGAATTACTGAAAAAGCGTTAATTATTTTTATTAGCCTATATTGTGTCCTACTGCTGGAGGAGCTCGTGGCTAAGTAACAACAGCCGCACTGGTCGATCCATCAGGTTAAGCTACGCTTGCCGGGGTTGGTCCGTGGATGGGTGACCATCTTTACATACCGAGAATCCTCCGTGCCTCGGAAAGCACGTTAAGCCGTTGGTCCCGGCTGTCATTCGTGGATCTTTGACAGTCGTTACGGGTCGTCAGAAGCCTGAAAGTCTGACACCAGTCTTACCAAGGAGGAGGAGGAAGGAGTGTGGAGGTCAGATAGGCAGTCGCTCCATGTAAAATACTGGTATTCAGCTGCATCCGGTTAGACTGGAAGCCAACCCCAACATAGTTGGGAAAAGGCTAGGCAGATTGATTGATTGATTGTGTCCTACTGCTGGGCAAAGGCCTCCCCTTTTCCTTCCAAATCCCTCTGTTTCGTGCGCCTTAGGGTCATATTGGCTCAGCAAAATGATAAGATCTACCCGGACTGCGATGTCCTGACTGGTCCTTACTTCTTAATTACTCTTGTTTTTTTGCGTAGTGAAAACCGTTAAATATTCTTTTTTTATTTCTCATTAACCGATTCAAATCGACTCAATCTCGGTTTATTGTACCGGGCCTTATAAACCTAACAGTACCAGCTAATTTCCTCATACAATAAAACTATAAACACGCATATAATGAATATGATTTATTGTCAATATAACATTTCCTTCAATTAATCGCTATAAAACCAATGATTGACAATGGTCAACGACTGTAGGGTTATCGACTCTATTGCCTTCATCATAGGGTTCAATAACATATGCTTGTGCAATACGGTGACATGGAGTAGATAACAATCAGAAGGACCAGTCCCGCTCGGAAGTGCGATAAGGAATAGAAATGCATTTTATTTAATCGTAGTTGTAATCTGACTACTGACAGTCGTGATTTGCGTCAACACGCTTCAGTTACATTTGTGTTTTGTATGATTAGCTTACAAATTTTTGAAGAAGTTGTGAAATATAAAATCAATCAATTTTAAAATGAATTAACTACGATGACAAACAAAGTGTTGTGTGAGGATTGTACGTTTCATTCTGTTTTTGCCATGGGAAACACATTTTGGTATGTAATGTTAGTAATATACATATATACAATATTTTCTCCAAATATAATCAGATCACATCCAACCGAATATTTCACTAGTTTTTGGCACTTCTGCGATTGGCCTATAATTTTACCAAGACTAGAACTCAGGCTAAATGATAGCCGTAATCCGCCACACGGGCGCGAGTAAGTGTATGTCATATTTGCTTCGATTTGCTGTTCTAAGACGAGCTGGTTATACTTATGTCGTTTTTCTGGACCTTTGTAATTTCATAACACATAACATCACGCTTGTATTCCCCGAACGGTTGAGCAGAGATGAACCTATAGTAATTTTTCATGATATCGCATAATAAGCGGTTAGCTCGTTACAAGGATCATATTTTGAGGGAAAAATAGAGAAAATGTTATTATAATCAGTCAAGTTTTATTTTTTTATCTTTAAATCATATAGCTATACAGTCTTCGACATTTTCACTTATTGCTATTCAACATAACAACCCCATTTAAGAAAAAAAAAAATTTACATCTTAATAATACTTAATAGGTGGTGGCTTAATGTGTGGTTGGAGTGTTTATTGTCTTCGTCGCTTGGAAAATGTCTTCGTCGCTCGGATAGATTTTACCGCGCCGAACATGACCGAGAACTCCCGAATGCAGTTTCGGTTTCGGTCGTAGTTTCGGCAGATTTGCCGCCGAAACCGAAACTATACCGAAACAAGTTTTTTTTGCCGAAACTCGTCCGAAACCGAAACCGAACTTTCGGTCGGACACTAGCTCGTTATCTCACATCGTATCAACTTAACCTTCTGTACGTTTCATTATCAATACAGATGAGTCAGCCCGCTGGCCTGTTCGGACATGTTCGATGGCCTACATAATTGCGCACCTGTTCACACTCACTGCACTTAAGACTTGTTTATTTGTAAACATCTCCAGTTCTTACAGTTTTATGCGTTGCTTTTTATGACTACTTGCTTGCTAATACTTACTTTGATAGTTTGAACTACTTTGTAGTACTACTTTTGAAGGTAGATTATGGCCTACTATTATATTAAAGGAAGTACCGCTTAAGAAGCTTAAACATTCTTGTAATAAATATCATTTGCATCCAGTCTTTTCTGTAGCTTACAATTAATAATCCATCGCATTTTATCTTTAAGGCTCCCGTAGAAAGTCGCGACGCGACACCGGTAGCACAATTTCCGTAAAGTTTTCATAGAAAATGGTCCATCAGAGTCGCGGTCAAGGAAGAGGTTACGTACAGTTCGCGTCAAAAACTTTGCCGCTAGCGTTAAATACGCTAGCGTATTAACGTGAATCAAATAGATTTCGATAATGTCAAAACTCGCTAGCGTGTCCGTCAATGATTCATATGAAAATATATTGTACAGAGCCCCTACCGGTCACATAAATAATTATTTTATTAAAATTCGTACCAAGAGAACTATAGATTTCGATAGGTAAGAAACCTAACGTAATCTATTCGATAGTCACTAACGTCACCATACAAAACGGCACCATGAGTCACTAATTTGACAGACGCTATCGAAAAATACGCTTGCGATAGTAGTTACGTAGCTCACTAGCAGTTTGAGGTGTGAAACATGTTTACATTAACATTACATACGTTTTTAAGTCTTTTAAAGTCAAAATAATGTCTGGAAGAGCTTATTTAGCCTATATATATATTATAGAGACCAACGACGTGCACAACGTGAATTTCAAGAAATAATCAAAATAAGTTCCTTTACAAAATATATTAATGTAAACATTTCGTTTTATTTATTTAAGCCTTTTATTTCCCAAAAAGTACATTTATATCATTCATTCATATTACAATATAAACATGCGTTTTAACAATAATGAGATGAACAAGAATAAATTATTAAATAAATAAATTTATTTAACAGATTAAGTAAAATAAAATAAATTATATGCACAATATTTTTCAATTGATATTGGGTGCCCATTTAAGGGCGAAGGCCTCCTCCATCTTTCGCCATTCGTTTGTCTTGGGCTATTCTCCAGTCCAGGTGGGGCCGGTCACGGCTACAATATCGTCGCACCACCGGCAACTGGGTCTGCCTCGGGTGCGTGGTGTATCGCGAGGGTACCAATGGAGAACCCGCTCACTCGCGCTTCCATCTGTGGCACTGGCGTGTCCTGCCAATCGCAATTTCAACTTGGAAGCTAGTTCCATAGCATCTATTATTTGAGTGCATAGTCGTATGTCTTTGCTTCTCTTTCGGTCTCGGAGTTTAATTTCTATGATACTTCTCTCCATTGCTCGTTGGAAGGCTTGAAGTTTTTTATAACTGCCTTTGTTAGTGTCCAATTTTGACAACCATATAATAGGTAATATAATGGTTTCCATAGCTTTCTTTTTCAGGCGAATAGGAATGCGTGATTTAAATACCTCTTTCAACGACCAATATCTTCTCCATGCACTCTTTATCCTGCAATCTATTTAATTTTCAGAAGCTTTATTAAATGATATGCTATGCCCGAGATCATCCCGAGATAAATAAACACAATTGTCTACATATGCGATTGGTGTGTCTTGTAATCACCGTTGGTACTCATAAGCTGTTACATAATAGACATGTTTTTTCAGCGTTCATTTGATGATCGCATTTTCGGCTCCCCTTATCTAGTGACTTCAGCATGTGCACCAAAACATGTCATCTGCGAAGCGAAAATGGTTCAAGAACTCGCCGTTTATGTTGATACCGACATTGTGCCAATCCAGCTGTCTTATAGAAAACATAGTTCGTTTTAAATTTAATAAAAAACGCCGCAAATCACACACCGTCAAAGTAATTACAAATTGAATAGACGTATAATAATTATTATAAGGAATAAAAATTGAACAACCCTTAAATACCGTAAGTAGTTCACTAACCGCCAACCTTTTTATTTAGTCGGATTTTTCATGATATTGACTGTCATAACATTGTTACCATAGCGATACCCTACGTTTTGATCATATGAGCCGTTCTCTCTTCTTATTACTGAGAAAGAAAGAAACAAAACATAAGAGTGAAGTTAGCTAGACGACACGATCTATCGAGCTTACCTTAGCGCCTGCGTAAGACTCCGTAAAACTCATGGTGTGAGCCATTATCGAAATCTATTTGATCCACGTTAACACTTCCGACTCCACCCTCTTTTCATAAAGCTCATACGCCATGCCACCATACATATTGGAAGTGAACCCTCCAGGAGGGTCACCGGCATTACGTTTGCGCTAAAGTTAACCATCGCGGACGGTCAACGGCATTACGTTTAAAACCATATTATAAAACACTGTAAAACGACGCAAAATAGTATGTTCAGGGGGTCTTGTCGCTATTTAGTAAAAAAAGCTTGGATTTTAAAACCAACGCTTAAACTAATAAATCTTGTTAAAACATACATCAGATTTAATTTTCAAGGTTTATAATGCTGTATTCGCTAAGAAAAACCTACATTTAAAATGAGCCCTCCGCGAGGGTTCCGGCATCCCATAAGCGACTAAGTGAACCCTCCAGGAGGCGTCCCGGCATTGAACGTGTTAATACGCTAGCGCTAGCGAGTACGTTTTCGATGATAACTCATGGTAGAGGAAGTAGGCTACAAATGACTGCGTAGTAGTCATTCTTACTCAAAAACCAGTAGCGCGCATGCCAGCGCGCATGCGCAACCTAACTTCAGAGAGGCAAAGTTATTTGACGCGAACTGTACAAAATGAATCATTGTCATCGTGGCTCCTAACTGTCTATGGCCGTTCATACCTACCAATGATTGGGAATGATGAAAATACTGCGAATAGATATCTGATAAGATAGATAAGCACTAGGACATACTTAATGTTCCTGAAATCGATGAAGTAACTTTTCATAGCAATGAGAATGACAACAAAGCAGACTCATATCAATAGGCTCAAAACTCGCAAAGCAAAAAGTAATAGATTCAAATATTCTTGGCAGACACTACAAAATCCACTAGACAACACAAATACTGTAACGGTACTTACGTCACGCAAACATGCTGGAATCGCACACAATGCATCATTTGCATCGTACCGTATGACCGAATCGGTGCCAAGAGGCGCACGCGCCGGCCCCCTGCCAAAATATGTAGGACATTGTAATTTTTATCAGAACCGCTTGGCAACTAAAGCGTTTGTGTATTGTTTTACTGATATTACTCGTATTAATCATTGTTATTGTTTTGAGAATGCTCTTATCGAAAAACATTTTGGGTTACGAGAGTTCTTCTTGATTGTATGAAACAACCACCTCTATGTTCTAGTGGTTAGACCACCTGTCTCAGACCCAGAGTTCCCGGGTTCGATTCCCAGCGGGGGCAAAATTTTCTGCTCGGTTTGGTTGGTGTAGGGCTTATTCTAAGTCCGCCTGTCTAGCTACCACCATCTTATCTAAGTCTGTCGCCATAACAACAATGTTAACAGCATTGTTGTGTTTCGGCAGTTAGAGGTGGTAAGATAGCCGGTTCCTCTGTGGTTGAGGATTCCGAGTGAAGCTGGCTTCCAGCTTCGGCCTGATCATCACTTAGCATCGGGTGAGATGCACGCCAAGAGCTTCCCCGAAAAGAACAATACTACATGGAATGGTGTTCCTTCAATACTGTGTGTGATCTTCTGTGTAATGAAATTAAAATGGAATACTTTCCTGACAACAATCAGTGTTAGTTTCAAACATCAGGCAGTCATCAAGTCAAGTTTAATTTTTAAGACTACTAGCTGAACCCCGCGGTTTAAAATCGAGATAAAAAGTATCCTATGTCCTAATCCAGGTTCTACCCATGTTCCAAATTTCATCCAAATCTGTTCAGCCGTTTTAGCGTGAAAGCGTAACAAACGAACAAACTTTACTTTCGCATTTTATTATATTAGTTAGGATAACGACTGGAAGCTGCCAAACCAAAACTTGAAATATCAAGTTACTGCAAGAAAACCTATGTTAAAGTTCAGTAGTTTCCATGTCTAAAGTGTGAAGTATTTACACGATCTGATAGTGAACAGATTCGATCTTAACAGGAAGGCAAATGCAAAGTTTGGAGCAGAGTCAGAGGTCGAGTAACCGTTTAGGCAGTTAAAACAACTTTGTCAACACTGAGGAAGCTCAAGTAAGGAAGTTTGAAAGGCTGTACTGCACCCGTTTTGCCGGTATAACAAGATGTTTGGGGCACAATACGCATTAACAAGACGCAAGTAATAACCAGTAATAATAAATTGACGATAGATAGTTAAGATTCTTGAGAAAACCATATATATACTTCAAATGAATAAATATACGAATAAACATAACAGTATATTTCAGAGGGCCTAGAGAAAGTGACACTCTATCAGCGATAACGATTGAAAACAACTCAGAAATGTTTTGGACTGACATAAGCTACCGAAAAGCTTATGTCAATCCTGTTGAAAGATGATAAAAATATACGAAACGCTTTAAAAGTGATTGCCACCCGTATATACCCTCAGGTTTTGTAAAAGGAAAACAGCTATAAGTTACAAAAACTAAGATTAAGCATGCAAAGGTTGCAGACAAAACTAAACCAATAGTACACTGATTAGTAAACATTGTTTAGACAAGCAAAACCTAAACAAAAGCAAATCAACCTCAGAAACAGACATAGGAAACAAAAGTGAATAACCCAAACCTAGGGTTGTTAAACTGTAAAAGACTGTAAATGATACCGACATTATTGTTACAGCGATGATAGAAGAACTAATAGAATTTAGAACGTATGGAATATTTGCTGCTGCTATAGAAGTAGCCAAAATTATAATTAAGCTTAAAGACATATTCTATTAAGAAAGCAAAGGTCCAAAAGTAAAGCTCAACGAAGAATTATCTCAAATCCAATTTTAAAATCATTTCTTTACATGTAATGTCTTTCACATGAAACACGATATAAACAATGCAGAGTTTGTAGTTGGCACTTTTAATTTCGAGAAGTTGATCAATATAAAAATATTTTCCAAATGAACAGTATTTTCCAAATATTTTCCAAAGCTGGCCAACCCTAACATAACGTGTCTAACTACCCGCACAGCCTATTCTGAATGCAAGGGGCATTGTGCATTTGCATGCGCCGAAAGCCGCCAATCGATGCGTGCGGGGGAGAAGGTGGGATGCAAGGGGGTGGCCATCCCCAGCCCGGACAGAGCCTTGTTGCGATAATTACAACTTCCTATGCCCATGTACTGGATATTGGGGAGGTATGTGGTTGATTGGAACAGTGGATTATGGTTTACACTAATACTGATATAGATGAAGAGGACTGAAGTTTAAGAAACCAATACATTCCCTTCTTTAATCTTTGTAATTTTGGTGTTAATGAAATAGAACAATTTTAATAAGAAGTTGAGGATAGAAATGAAAAAATCTACTTGGTGTTGCATAACAGGTAAAATTTTAAGAAAATCTTACTCTATTGTGATATCTTAAATAGATTCCTTAACTCTAATTTTGACTGGCTGATGATTGAAACATCTAGTGACAGAAACCGAGACACACACAACCGACTATATCTTCTCACAATCTAGACTATTAGTCAATAAAATTCCCTAAAGGATTAAATCTCATTAGTTTCCTTGCCCCTGGGATTTTCCTACAAAGTATATGCACCCGTTTAACTTCCGCAGTGAAAGTCAACTCCTGCAGTGTGTTTGCTTTTACTTCGGCATCTACTTAACAATAACACAATTCTGTTTTTATTATATTTGCTTTTAACCCGAGCTTAACTCGTCTCCATTTTTTAGTTTTATAATTTTCTTTGAACCCCGTGTTTTCTCTCGTGGCAAAGGTAGTCTGTATTTTAAGCTGGGCTTAGCTTCGGATTTTAAACTGAACACAAGAATTATTATGAGCCATATTTTTCCAAGTTCTCCCATTATTCTTGTTTAGTTTTTGTGAGTTAATTTCTTTATTGCGTTAGCGTGTTTTCTGGGTATATATACATATAATATTTTTATATATAGAATATTTCTTGAGCAAGAGTGTGTTTGACTTCCAGTGGTGGGTGCATTTTGCTAGTGTTTTCAATGCAACTGCCCTTTTTAAACAGAAATTCCTAGTCCCTTCAATGTTTATACACGTGTTCATGAACAATCTTTAATTGTGAAACTTTCACCCTTCGCCTTCGGTAATTACTGATTATAATCAAGTCATAATCGTAAGTTATTAGGAGCCTGTAGTTGTCCCCTCTAATAGCTATATCGCCATTATATCTACCCTAAGCGGTTTGGTAATTGCGATAACCCCTGTAGTTACTTACATAGTTTTGTCTATTATCTCGCAGATTCTTTTGACATCAATAAAAACATCTAATTTATCCATTCCGTTGCTATTTTGTTGTAAAGGTAACAAAAAGCATAGCAACTGACTGACGCGTAAGGTCAATCTAACCGTAATTTATGATCCATAGATCTTCCAAAGTATTATTTATACATATAGGTGACCAGACTATTCTGTAAATACTTGGAACTGGTAAAATAAAAAGCTTGTTTAAATTAAAAGTCGGTTAGTCGTAACTGTAGGAGTTCTTTTGCGTTTATCTTATAAATAAGACGTCAGTACTGCTGCTACTTGGAAATAATGCTTCTTCATCGTCAGCATGATTGATGGCTTGAATATACCCATACTTGTTATTATCGGTATTCCCGTATTCTATTCATGGTCCAGTTACTACGAGCATGTCTGATTCTGCGTTAATAACTTCCATAAATGACTTTTTTGATATAATGAATTTTTCGTCTCCACTGTAGCATTAGTTTTTATCTATCCGCTACTAGAAATACTAAAGCCATAATGTCTGGGTATATATATTTATCAGAACTATTCTTGGAATAATTAATCTAATAAAATATTTTGTGATCCTTTGGTATCTATCAATTCACAGATTCGTTCACCTGCTTATCTTTTCTAGAAATATGTACATGTAAGAGTCAATTGATATACGCTATAAAATACATTGTAAATGAGTCAAAATTATTTTTGATTCACTTCCGTTTTTCCTAAAAATTGATTGTCTGCAAACAAAGAATTGGTTACGCATTACCACCGGTAAAAATATCAATACATACATGAAAATGGTTGTGTCTAAATTATAACTGTGTAGCGCTGCGATAAAAACCAACAAATAACTTCTATTCAAACAGTTAAAAACAAAAATATGACTTAGTATATTGTGTATGGTAACAGTGGTTACAGTAAAGTGCCTTAGTGCTTAGGGCAACTGCAGCCGTCTACTCGTCGGCGGCAGTCGTCTACTCGTCGGCAGCAATCGTCGATGCGTCGACTGCAACGTGCCGCTCGTGTATATGAGGACGTGCTCTAATACACGAGCGGCACAACGGCAGAGGCAACTGCAGCCGTCGACGCGTCTACTGCTATCGCCGACGACTGTCTGTATTCTTCTCCTGTCCGTATTCCAATTTATTTGGGATACAGCATATCATCATCTTCTTCCATACGAGATATATTTGCCTTTATATCATTATTCACCCCTTATATGGTTAGGAATATCATCCTTCACACAGTCCATCCATAGTTTCTTTAGTCTTCGCCTTCTCTATAGAGACACCCACTTTCACTCTTACAATTGGAAAAAAATCTTCTTTACAAGTTTAATATTTTAACAACAACCTCTCTAAAGTCAACACATTATCCTATATTCTCAAACACTCACCAAACTTGCTTCAAGATTGAACCTCGGTATTAGATCGTTTGATGCAAGCCGGATCAGGTTCGGTTCTTAACACACTAAAGTCCGGAACTAAGTTAGTTTCGTTAGCTTCATAACAATGTCTTGGTAATGTAAGAGGGTAAACTTAGCTTGAGCACGAAGTAGGAGGTAAAGCAATAAGTAAGGAGCCAAAAGGTTAAGTAAAGAGCCAAACGGTTAATAAGTAAGGAGCCAAAAGGTTAAGTAAAGAGACAAACGGTTAATAAGTAAAGAGCCAAAAGGTTAAGTTAAAGCTGGGTAACAAACAAAAACATGACTAAATAAAAAAAACGTAGATTCCCATGAGTAATTATCGTGAACGAGGAGACTTACTCTTTGTAACAACGCCATTTTTATTTTCCTAGAAAATATCGGGAGTTATTGTTTTTATATTCACCCCTGGCACAAAAACAGGAGTGATATAGGTTTGAAGCATTTGTTTATTGTAAACTTGTATTGTCATGATTTCCGAATAAGATCTAGCTTTTTCTTGCGACTGCTGTTTTTTATGCTGTTGCTGTGCTAACAGCGTACATATTTGTACTGAGCTAAAAGCCTTTTGTAACATCTGTAATACTTTATGGAATGCGATGAATAAATAAAATTTTCTTTGCCAAATGTTGAGGTTCTGTATTTCTTGGTTCGTGACTAAAGTGGGTAAACCACCCTTGGTTTATTAAAGGGCCCGGATGCCTTGCGGTCAATTTGATTCAAACCAATCGAGGGTCGGATCGCGTCCTTTGATCAGAATCGGAACGATATGAAATTGCTTGAATGTTTGTATCGTGTTTTATCAAACTCTGTTTGAATTGATTGGTATTAGGAACTTTTGGGGATGTTTTAGAACTTGTACTGGATTAGCTGATTGTAATGAAATTGCGAGAAACTTATTCTCAGCAACTGACAAAGGATTAATTAACTGATTGTGTAATAAGGGCAAGTGTTACCACAGTTTTGGAGCAACGATTTTGAACATAATATACGTAGTTACTTGTCAATCATAAAGATGATAATAATTGGCTCGAAAAGGGGGTGACTACTGAGATACTTCCCCACACCGCACAAAAAAACACACGAAACAAATGACGATATCAAACTCGCTTAAGTGGGTGTGACTTGAGGCGCGGTGTGAGGAAGCGAGAAGGGAGGTAACGGCCATCTCGAAGTGTACGGCTAGTAATAAATAAATAAATATGCTGCACCTCAAATAAAATAAGGGCAGGAGAAGAGAGATGATGACTTTTTTTTTTTGTTTGTCCGTCTTTGAGATTATAAAAAAATATATGACACGCATTTTTTTTTTTTTTACGTAATCTAAAGATTACGGCGATACATTGAGGTAAAATGTGCCATGACGTCACGAGTATGTAGATTTTATACGTACTTGTGACGTAGTGACCCCTACTCCCCAACTTAAAATGCGTTTTATCTAAGTAATTTTTTATTAATATGATAAAGCAAAAAATACGTGACAATTTTTTTATATTATCTTACTGACGGACTAATTAGAATTTAATCTTTTTTACCCAGGCATCATCCCTATTATGATGTGGTACATACTTGAATTACATACGTTAATAAGGACGAAACTACAAAACGTTTCATCAATAAGCACATCCTTCTTTTTTCTTTTTCGTGGCTAACCTGATGTCAAAGATTTTATGCCGCCCATGGGCCTCTGACTTGGCTTCACATGCCGTCGAGAAATATCTCTGAGGCATGCCGATTTCCTCACGATGTAGTGTTTCCTTCACCGTTTTTGAAGCAAGGGATAATTATACAATACCTACATGAATCCGAAAAGTCAGAGGTGCGTGCCTTGGGGTCGAGCTCGAGACCTATGACTTGGCATTCTGACGGTCACACCACTAGTACATCCTTATTTAACTGAATTAAGACTTATGCACTACTATTGCTTGCATATCTCCACCTATTACTTGACTAAATTAGAACCAATCAATACTAGCCATCTACATAATGAGAGAACCAGGATAATTGACAATTAGATACGCGGCGACTGATTGAAAGGGTCTTTGAGCGAGATTGATTGGTTTCACTGATTAACAGTCCCTTTAATTAAATGTGTGCGTTTTGTAGTTGAGCATTAATTGATTAACTAGTGGATAGAGTGATAATAGCTAGTTAATTTCTCCGAATGTCTTTTCATGACGTATCGGCTTATTGGTTGATTCGCACGAATTTACTCATCTGATGGGCGAATCGACACTTTTAAATAATAATATTTTTTTTTCTTGAGACGATTCGCTCGAAGTTAATTTATTTGTAACTAGCGCCCGGCGGTTTCACCCGCATAAGTCTCGATCCCGTTGGAATATCGGGATAAAAAATATCCTATGTATTAATCTAGGTTATAAACTATCTGTTTGCCAAATTTCATCCAAATCCGATCAGTAGTTTTTGCGTGAAAGAGTAACAAACATCCATACATCCATCCATACTCACAAACTTTCGCGTTTATAATATTAGTAGGAAGGATTGTAGATGTTTTTGAGACGATAAACAACACATCTGTAAAATCATTTGTTTTGCTACCTACAAAGGTTTGTACCTAACTACTTTACAACTTGTGCAAAGTCTATTACAAACCTACCACACAAAAAATCCTCTACCTTTTTGGCGTATAGAGGATAACAATCTAGAATTAAATCCGGCTAATCCTTTGCGTTCCTCTTACCTCATTCTCCCTTCTTTTAATAAAACACGAGGTACGTGATACGTGCGTATATTCGCGTACTCAGCATGTTTCTCCCCACAACATACGCACAACGTGAGTAATCCTCTTATGCTGTAATTCGCAACGAAATAAAACAACGTTATGTTGGGGTAAGTCTTAGGAAAGAAAGTTTCAGTGGAGACTGTGGGAAAAGATTGCTTACGTTGGTACCTATTTGTTTTTGTTTAGATAGTTCTTTTGTATATGTCGAGGTTCGATATCATAGATTGTGCTTACATTATTTTTTTATTCGGCGTTCGTTTTGCAAATAAACCTTGGCTTCCCTATTTACTTATCTGCTCTATGGTTTACTACATTTTGATGTTAAAACCTGATTTTCGGAAAGTTACTTTGCAACATCCTGTCAAAGTACTATGAAGGTTTTTTTTCTTTTGGCCAAAATAAGACTGTAGACTATTTAACAATTAAGTACTCTCAACTAGTGTATTTATTGTGAATACGCCGCGTTAATTCTTCTAGCATACAACTGAAAAGACACATTTTTAATACCACTTTCCCAGATTTTCTTAACCCTTAATAAAATCGTGACCTCTATAATAACGCACCACGCACTGTGCATAAAGGTACCCAATATTTCCTAAGTACACGATTCGTGCCCTTGGATAAAATGGTGGCCGTGTCGGCACCATGTTGGCGTCTTTTGTTAAACCCTTGACCAATTCTGTAAAGCTTGAAACTATTTGATATTTTGTCATGGATATTTTTCCTTAGCAATAGTTTCGGGTTGAGGTCGGCCATTTTCTTTTTTGTGGGTTAAGAAGAAGGCTAGCTTTTCCTTTTATTGTTTGGAAGTATGCTGCCTGCCTTTGTGTTGAAGTTCTTTGTATTGTTATTTTATTGAAAATTTGGCCAGTGTTATTGATTTATCAAGTTTTGAGACCCGAATCAATCAATCTGCCTAGCCTTTTCCCAACTATTTTGAGGTCGGCTTCCAGTCTAACCGAATGCAGCTGAATACCGGAATGATGAAGTACTTTTGAGACCCGAATAAACACTATTTAATGTATGAAATCATGAAATGTTTTTAGAACTTTTCAAGATACCTACTTACCTTTTTTTTTACTTTACTCAGATTTTTAGTATTTTATTTACATAATACCTAACTATATCACTAGTTAATATGCTTTCCCGGGAATAAAATAATATTTTCCCGGAAAAGACACATCGCTGTCCTCTGTGTCATAAAGAAATCTTTTTTTTTTCACCATCTACAGCGACAGTATTTTGTCGTTGCTTCCTTTACATATTTCTAACATAACATTGCACCCTTTTTGGGTGACGTAGTCCTAAAAATAGTAGAAACAGAACTGTCATTAAAATTCGTTTAGTAGTTTTTGAGTGAAGCTCCCACAGAGAGCAAAAAAACTTCCGTCTCTTGTATTATGGTTCTAAAATAACTTGAAAGAGCCGATGTGTTTATAAATATTGCATTTTTTGTACAGTCAGCAATATAAATATTAATTTTAAGCGAAATTCAATGCTTTATGTTGATGAAAAGTGATTGGACTAGAGTCTTTGCATTTCACAGACCGAATATTAGGCTTCAAACATATTATAAATTAAAGTCGCCTTTTGTGTCTGTCTGTATGACCGCGTCGTTCTTCTAAACTACGTTACGGATTTTGATGCGGTTGCAACATCATTTAGAGCATTTACTCCGGAAAGTTTATGCGTATAATATTAAATTAATATTTAACTTAGATCGAGTCGCTAGTCTAAACTAATATTATAAAGAAAAAGATTAGATTTTTGTATGTTTGTTTGTTTGTAATGAATAAACAAAAAACTACTGGACCGATTTAAAAAAATATTTCACCAGTAGAATGCTATATTATCACTGAGTAACATAGGATATAATTTATAAAGATATCACGCGGGCGAAGCCGCTGGCGGAAGCTAGTATAATATAAAATGATTTGTCATTGTGAATCTCTCTAAATGTTTACTTACAGCATGTAATTATGTTTGTCACGTACTTAGTACTTCAATCGTCAATCTACCAAATAAAATGACATTTACGGCACTTCAGAGTACACCCGTGAAGACTATCGTAACTCCAGATAGTATATTTTTACTTTTCCCTCGGCAAACTAATAAAACGGCAACTAACTAAAAAAGCTATGAGAGTAAACTGCATGCATGTATGTAGATTTAGATGTGTGTTACCATCCTCATGAATAATAATGTGTGTACCTAGCCGAGCGTTCCGTAACGTTTACGAAGTTAATGGACTGCGAAAAGGAGATTTTTACGCGAAGAATTAATTTTACATGTTTGTGGAGATAAATTAACGGCGTATAAGTATGCACTGTATGTTTATAGGGTTGGGGAAAATCTCAGCGTATAAACGCGGCATATTTTTGCGTAAGAACATTTTAACTTGCTACTGTTGTCCTAGCTTTTAATTTTTGAGGTCTTCGGTTTTCATGAAACTATCTATAGAATGTCCTAAGGCTTTCGTTTATATATCTATTATGTATACCTCTTATTCTTCCGAATCCAATCGGAATGGCTTATTGGTTGATTCGCATGAATTTACTCGAATCACATTTTCATCACAATTTGATTTGAATTTTGAAATTACATTTTGAATTTTATGAAAAGAGTACACTAACTTTACTGCATAAAAAATCAAAATGTGTCAATTGCCTAATATGTATTTCGGGAGTTGTCGAAAATAATATTATTTAAAAGTGTCGATTAGCCCGTTTCGAGCGAGTAAATTCGTGTGAATTAACCAATAAAGCATCGGAATGAATCTGACATTTATGGCAAAATACGAGTATTAACGTCCATAAGAAAAAACTTCTTCTCTTCACTTTATATTTCTAACGTATTATTTCTTATTGTTTTAGCCATGAGCCGGAAGGTGGCGGTCGATGCGGCGAGGGTCCGCTAGCGCGCGCCATGCAGCCCGCTCCACCGGGCGGCTCGCCCAAGAGGCACCAGTCATCAACGCCATCACATGGTAAGATAAACTACTGTTTTTGTACGAAACACAAAGTCGCAATAGGCTAGCATGATAGCCCTCTCTTTCCACTTAATAGAGGAGGTCCAGCAGAGGAAACATTATTGACTGATCTAAATATACAACAAGCGGAATTCTAATTGGGAAAAGATGTAAATGTATAGTGATATAAAAGAGTAAATATAGAAAGAGAGAGAAGGAGAGAAAAATAAACTGAGGAGAGAAGAGAGGAAGGAGAAGGAGTGAGAGTAGAGTAGAGTAGAGTAAATATGATCATTAATCCTCATTGTATCTTTCAAACAGGATGGCTCATATTCACCTCTTAAAATATACAAGTAAAAAAAGAATGCTATCTCGTTTTCAAATAAGCCAATGCTCCCATTGAAAAAGTAGCTTATGTTCTTTAAAACCTGATGACATAAACTCCCAAAACCTCCTCGAAAAGTATTACACCACACACTATCAAAACGAATGGAAACAATACAATCCATACTTCGCAGCGTCACAAGCCTTTAACAAAAAAAAGAGTTGCCTTTGTTTCCTGAAACCCGATTACACACACTCCCGTCCTTGTCATTCCTCCTTCCCCCCTCCGTTGGTTCCTCTACCAATATATTACAGCTTAAACGTCGGGGAGGCGTTTGTCCTTTTTTTAATGAGACGAGCATTATATTACCTGTGTGCACTCTTTTAATTAAAGCACGTAAGTGTAACGTGTGTGTTGTAAGTAGTTACCACAGTTTACGTCGTGAACTCTTTTTAAGAAGAATTTTTCAAGTTACGTGGTTTAAAAACGATTTTGTAAAAGGACTCTTAATGAATTTTGTTTGTGCATGCGAAAATTTTATCGCAAAGGTGCTACAATACGAATATGCTGAAACTTTAGGGCATCGTTTATGGAAATTCGAATAGTAGAAATTTCTTTTAAGTAAGTTCTAAATTCTGTGTAACTACTAGTATAGCCTTCACACTACTTTGACTTAGAGACTCAGGTTTAGCCAATGATGTCTTTGTTGGGATGGGCGACTTTCCATTACATATCGAGACCTTCCGTGCCTCTGAAAGCACGTTAAGTCGCTGGTCCCGGCTGTCATTCGTAGATCTTTGACAGTCGTTACTGACTAAGGG
Organism: Agrochola macilenta; assembly: GCA_916701695.1. Classification (NCBI taxonomy): domain Eukaryota; kingdom Metazoa; phylum Arthropoda; class Insecta; order Lepidoptera; family Noctuidae; genus Agrochola; species Agrochola macilenta. The sequence goes on along the minus strand of OU753572.1, from coordinate 9,357,329 downwards.
TTCACAGGGTTAACAGTAACTGGGTTATGGAGGTCAGATAGGCAGTCGGTCCATGTAATATACTGGTACTCAGCTGCATCCGGTTAGACTGGAAGCCGAACCTAACGACATAGTTGGGAAAAGGTTAGGCAGATTGATTGAACTTATCATCATATTGTATACGCTGTTGAAACATGAAATTTAGCCAGCGTTTATTAACGTTGTAGACTTTGATAGCAATTAGGTAATGAAAGCATTTATAGAAGGAAATTGAATATCTGACTGAATGTAACATTTCCATTGAACAATAACCATTACGACCAATATTTAGAGCACATAACCACGGGGGTTGGTCACCACGCCCGTAACGACACTCCTCGCAGCGGTTTTAATTTACTCTGCCTTTTATTAACCCCATTACTTAGGTGACATCCATTTAGTTTGTGTGTAGGCGCAGTTTTTGTGAAATTGATCTGTTTATTAAAGGATCAGCTGACAGTTAACAGGCAGGGCCATTCCAGAATTTGTTTGATTCATTTGACATTTTGTGTAGGTACTTCCTAATAAAGTTTTCAAAATACTATCTACCGTATTAAGAGCGTTTGTCCTAAAAGTTGGCAACGTCGCAATAGCTGTCAAAAATGTACCTGTTTTGATTAATTTGGCAATATTACTGTATAGAAATAAGAAATATGGGTAACTAGCGAACTAGAATATTAATAATTAATTGCAATTATAACATTGAATTTGACTAAAAGGCGTTTGGTAAATTACCAAATATTCGGTGTTACAATATTCATTATTGCATTTCATAATCAATGTTCTAGTTCGCTGGTTAGCCACATTTCATATTTTCATACAGTAATATTCAGAACAGTAAAATATTTGACAGACCTATTTCCGACGTTGCCCACTTTCAGAATAAACGCTCCTAATTATGTAAACACAAAGTTATCGAAAACTTCGAGTCAACTGATTTTTACTCTATTTTGTTTGAAACATAAACGTATCGTTCGCTATTCTTTTATTTTAGTAGAAATTGAACTTGCATAGCATTGGACCTATTTCCCATTCTGTAAGAACTAAGCAAGATATAAATGAAACTCGGGAAATACCTATAATTGCTCCCCAAGAATAGATACCACTTCTATGTCTAAACAGACAGCTGTGCTGCTGGAGAGTTTGTTGTGCCACTTCTTCTTCCCAGCTAAGTACTAGGAAGTGGTGAAGGGCGAACGTTGTTGTGGGGCTGTCTTATGTAATTTTGACGTTTGAAAAGTGCTGATTCTCAGCCTATTTTGAATAAATGACTTTTGAATTTGAATTCATCCCTCACGCCGCATAAAATAAAAGATTAGGTACAGACTTTCATTTTAAACTCAATTTATCATCGATTCTCAGTAAGATCTCTCTCCATACATAAATCATTGGAACGTGACAAGAATACTTGCTCAGCTGAGAAAGTGTCTGCCATAAACGTCTGGGCCCATAGGAGTCGTCTCGACCAATCAGACACTCGGAATAAAGAATTGTCAATAGGCTGTAATGATGCCTCGAGTCCGTGGAAACTTACTCGGTCTTATTTGAAAACACGGTTTTTCTTTGGCCATGGTAAAAAACCATCGAGCCAGTCTTTAAAATAAGAACCAAACAGAAATCGAAATACAGTTATTTTTACAAACTGGCAACTTAGGTTTTAAGAGCTTTACCTAGGTAAGTCAGAATAAAGTTCTAAATACAAAAACTGGACTATGTATGTTTATCAAGATATTTATAAAGGTTAAGAGCGTTCATTCTGAGGGTGGGCAACGTCGCAAATAGATGTCAAAACAGTCAAATATTTAAAAAACTATTTGGGAACTTTCCAAATGCGATTTTTACACCTAAAATGGGTACAACATCAAATTCAATATTATAATTGCAATTCATCATTAATATTCTAGTTCGCTAGTTAGCCACATTTCTTATTTCTATTCAGTAATATTGCCATTTTTCCACTGTTCCCACTCTAGATAGTCTAACCAAATTTCAAACCCTCGACTACCTTGCTGGTCTAACACGTCCCAATATTAACCCCTTTGTCTTCACCCCAGTCGACCCGGGAGAGATTAGAAAGATTATCCTCTCCATTAAGTCAAAAGCCGTGGGCTGCGATAAAATCAGCCGCCATATGATCGTAACGGCTCTTGATCAACTCCTTCCTGCTATCGCCCACATTATAAATTTCTCCTTGTACACCGGTGTTTTCCCCTCCCTGTGGTTTAAAGCACTGGTTCGGCCCCTGCCTAAGGTATCCAACCCCTCTCTTCCTAGTCACTTTCGCCCAATTTCCATCCTTCCCTTTCTGTCTAAAGTGCTCGAGGCCAGTGTTCATAAACAATTCTCCCACTTTATTCACCACAACTCCCTCATCAGTCCCTTTCAATCCGGTTTCAGGCCTGGGCACAGCACCGTTTCAGCTCTTCTTAAAGTGACTGACGATATAAGGCGGGGAATGGAAGACACTAAAGTTACTGTCTTAGTGTTAATTGTCTTCTCTAATGCTTTTAATGCCGTCAGTCACGAAATCCTTTTATCCATCCTTTCCTATCTTATGGTCTCCCCGGACGTACTGGAATGGTTTTCTTCTTATCTTCGGGAGCGTCAGCAGTCTGTTCATGCTGGAGACTCTTCGTAGAGTTGGTGTGATCTTGCAGCTGGCGTCCCTCAAGGCGGTATATTATCTCCTCTTTTGTTCTCCATTTTTATTAATCTTATTACCACCGTGCTTCGGACTGCGTATCATCTCTATGCTGACGATTTACAGCTTTACTGTCAGGCAAGTCTTGATAACATTTCTGATGCGATTACGGAGCTAAATCGGGATTTAGGTGCAGTCAAAAACTGGTCTGATCGATTTGGGGTGGTGGTTAACCCTACCAAGTGTCAGGCTATCATAATAGGGAGCCCACACAGCATAAGGAAGCTGAATGGCTTAACTGCGCCATCTGTAATCTTTGACAATTCAGTCATTCCGTTTGGCTCCGATGTTAAGGATCTTGGCCTGCATGTCGACACTTGTCTTGACTGGCGAAGGCAGGTAACAACCGTCAGTAAAAAAGTTACCGGAAGTTTGCGGTCAACCTATCGGTTAAAAAATCTTCTCCCATCACACATAAAGGCAATGCTTGTACAGTCCCTAATATTTCCCATAAATGACTATGGTGATGTGTGTTACTATGACCTGAATGCAGATCTCCTCAATATACTTGACCGTCTTCTCAATAATTGCATTCGATTCGTTTTCAATCTTCGTAAGTATGACCATGTATCCGCGCACCGATTGCTTTTAAAGTGCCCCAACCCATTCGACAGCGCAGAGAGGTGAGGGCTCTGTCTATGTTGTTCTCTATTCTCGACAAACCCACCTCTCCTTCTTACCTGACTTCCCATATTCAATACTTATGCTCTGCCCATAGCAAAAATCTTCGTTCCACCAACAATCGTCTTCTACGATGTCCTTCTCACCGCTCTGGTTTCATTCACTCTTCTTTCTTTGTCCAGGCGGTCTTTCTTTGGAATTCGCTACCTCTGAATATCAGGACGGCAACCAGTCGGTTGTCTTTTAAAGTGAAGGTACGTGAGCATATACGCAAGAAGCTGAAACATCCCAGCGGTGATTTGCTGGATTCGTTTTCTCCTCTACTGATCGTTATTTCTCCTCTACCGGTCGTTATTTCTCCTGACAAAGTTTTTCTGTTTATACTATGTATATGTATGTATTTATGTATGTATTTATTCTTGTATTTATAGTTAATTTCGTGTTATCAATCCCTTTTGTTGCACCTGCCATGTTTTGTCTCTGCACCACCCTAACGTTGACTGGTAGAAAATGCCTCAGGCATTAAGTCCGCCTTTGTACGGTATATTTTTACTTGTGCATAAAGTTTTAATAAAAAATAAATAAAATACATAATTGATAAATGCGCGTGCAATTAAAAATAAGGTCTATTGACTTCTAGTTTTCTACAAGGCACGGTAGCCAAACACAGCTCCCGATTAAAAGTTTTCACTACGGTTTTCAAAGTTTTAACAACTGGTAGGACACTCATTTAGTTTTTGCTCGATTAGAATTTTCTTCGTTTTTTTTTAATTTAAATGTGGTTATTTTTATTATGCTATAGACCCCCCCGATTTCGTCCGAACCCGACCCTAACATTCTTTAGAAAAGTCTTGGCAGATGATGAGGAAGACCGATTTCTTCTAAATTTCCTTCTACCTTTTCTAGGTGGCGGAGCTGGCGACCAGTCCACGCTAAAAGTCCACCTCCCCAACGGTGGCTTCAACGTGGTGCGAGCGTCATCAGACGAAGATGTGCGGTCAGTACTACGGCTGCTGGCGGCCAGGCTAGCGGCCGGCGACCGAGTGTACACGTCCTGCTTCGCGCTGCGGGCCAAGCGACTAACTACTGGCAAGGTATGTAGATGAATGTATGGCTTTTGAGGAACGATACGTCTAAGCTAAGCTAATCTTCGTTCGGATAAGACCTTCTTTAGAACGCGTACTTAGCGCACGTTAGAGCGCTAGCCTGACGCCACGCTAACATAACGTGCGTAACGCACTGCTAGCGCTAGCGCTCTGTTTGACAGTAAACGTACGTCATAGTACAACACAATTCGGCGCTATAGCGCAGTGTCAGGCTAGCGTTCTAAATCCTTTAAGCGACGGACGTATGCGCTGCACGGCGAGATACTGGCCCCGCTGAGCGTGACGGTATCGAAGCAAAAACGGCAATGCGATGCTAGCACAGCGTTTACTTGGCGTCTAGGCAACGTAAACTAACGCCGAGCTAACCCAGGCGCAGGTAAAGACGCTACAACAATTTTCCGATGACATCAAAAACCCAGTTTCAAATTATCCTGCCCACTTACCATATTTAGGATTTAATTTACTTCAATATGCATTTGTCATATTCTATACCTACTAACCTATAATTTGCAATCACTATCCTCCCCAGATCCGCTGGATCCACCAAGACACTCCAGTATCTGAGCTGCTCACAAAATGGCCGGCGAGCGAGTGGCGGCTCGAGCTGCGCGTGCGCTACCTGCCTGCCAACCTGCGCGACCTGTGCGACGGAGACCGAGTCACCTTCCATTATTATTACGACCAGGTGGGTTTTTAAAATTAGCCTAGATTTTTGCTAAGTATGGTCTGCAAATACCTACGAAGTAAAAGAGTGCCTATCCTCTTTGAAAACTTATATCAGCAGGTTCAGAGAAAGAAACTTTACATAAATGTAGTCAAATCAATGTGAATGGTACGAGTATCGTGGTAGCGTTCCGGGAGCGGCGGTATGACCGGCCCGCGCGCAATTCTATTGCACTATGTTTACAAACATTGAATTTAAAAATTTTACTTGTGTTGATATAGAAAAATAAGTCCTTAAAGTATTTAATAGTGAACACGTAGACAACATTTTAATACAATACCTTTGATAACAATCGAATGGAACAGGTTTTTCTCTTAGTGGTTGTAACAAAAAAAGCAGATTTTAAGGTAACTTTGCCATTTTTTTCCATCGAGGAAAGTTTTGTCAATCGTGTTTCGGGCATCATACTTCACTAAAGACACTCTTCAATTTTCGTAACCATGACAAAAAAAATGCGTTGTTTTTTTAAGAGAACCATTGATTTTGCGTGAAGTCGAAACATCTGCTTTGGAACCCATTTCACCTTAATACAAGTATGTATACCGCAGACTTGAAATCTATTGACCTGTGTGACGGATTGGTACTCTACGATGCGTCTGCGCCGAGGTCAATATCAACGTAGGATAACTTTTAGTAAAACCACATATGAAGGCATTTTCGGGCTTCTGACTGGTTTAACTGTCTAAGGTCTATTTAAATCCTTGTTTCCAATTGATGTTATTTCCACTTAAAAAACATCAACTTTATGTTAGTGTAAATAAAGTTGATTTTAGATTGACTGTGCAAAATTAACTGGGTAATGAGTATGGGTAGGTATTGCAGTTGTTTTTCGTAAAAGTCGTGTTTGTTTACATGTTTGGCAAATAAATTGCGAACGTAGATTATATATTTCATGACTTTAATTATGTCTAAGACATTTTTTATGAGACTCATGATTGCGTTGCTTGATTATTTCATTTTATATTCCAGGTGCGACACGACTACCTCAACGCCAATCATCCTATGGTAGACCAGGAGTTGGCGATACAAATATGTTGTTTAGAAATTAAGTGAGTACCTTATACCTATATCTTAAGGCTTCTCCAAATAGAACGCGTACTTAGCGAACGTTAGAGCGCTGCCTACAGTATAAATAATATACAATATTTGTGATTTGCTTTTACTGAGTTTATTGTTATTGTATGTTGTTATGAATATAGTATTTTGGAACCCATATTAATTTGAAATAGGCCTTATCTCAAAGTTGCAATCAATATTCTACGAGAAAATCGCTTTTGAATTTTGCTAAGTGGTTACATATTAGCGCTTGTGACTGCACTATGATGTACGTTGACTGTCAAACAGAGCGCCTGCGCTAGCAACACCGCGACACTAGCGTTGCGTGCTGCGCTGGTACTTAGCGGTCTTACTCGCGCTAAGTACGCGTTCTATTTGGCGAAGCCTTTATGCCTTATTAAAAATCTTGACGATAGGGTTTCCTTCAATCGCAACCTGAAGTCATTATTTTCCAACCCTTATGCCAATTTATTAGGAGTTGGCGGAGCATTTCTTTTTCTTCAAAACATTTCGATTATTCATTATCTCAGTAGACAACCCTGAAATAACCCACAGAAATGTTTCTTATACATACAGGGTGTCAGGGGTGGGTGTCGGGTGTCATCGACGCGAAAACTGTAACCATGGATTCGAAACATTATTCTGAAAAAAAAAACTGCTGTTTCATAGAAAAGTGCGGCCAAAATGTATGGAAAAGCAGTTGTTTTTTTTTATAACCGACGAAAAATTTCAACGCCGTGGGGTTCAGAATCATGTACTGAATCCATGGTAACAGTTATTGCGTCGATGTCCCCCTGTCACCTGGTAGGGAACCTTGTTTTTCCGTCCACTGTGCAACGTGGCAATATTTTGGGCACTTTTCCTGTTGACAGCGATACGGAAGAATTTTTTGATGCCCTATGATTATCCCCCCCCCCCCCCCCTTTTTATATACTCTGTAAGTTTTTAGATGAAAATGAAAAAAACTAAAGAAAATTTGAATTTCGCGGGCTACCTTAGCGCATGCCCCTTAAGATCTATTTGACTTACTCTATTCGGCTCGATCTATTACGGCAGAAATGCCGAATATAGTGAAAGTTTCACTATATTCGGCATTTCAGCAGTTTTTTTACATTTTGCAGGTCAGTGTGAGGTTTTATGTTGATTAAAATATGATTGGCGACCGTAACAAATATGGCTTTACATAATTATAATCATTACAATCAGCAATACAACTCCATACGTAAGCACAATCGTCAATTGTCATGATTTCATGAAATAGTCATTCAATGCGATTATATGAGCTTAGAGAGTTGTATTGACCATTTTTATGATTATAATTCTATTAATAAACATTTGATACGGCCGCAAATCATATTTAGATCAACATACAACATGATACTGACCTGCAAATTGCAAAAAACGTAAGAAAATTTGAATTTCGCGGGTTACCTTGACGCTTTCGTCTTAAGAACTTATGTTAGCTACCTATATTCTTGTAAATAAATATATCATTCATTCATATCGCATTATGATACAAAATATAAATACCAAAGAAGCTACCTATCATTTTAATGTAATATGTTTTCATTTAATTCTTCTAAACAAAAAGCGCCTTCATCCTCTCTCCTATTATCATTTAATTAACTTTGCTGTGCCCGACAGGGTCCATGATTGATACAATGTCTAACATACCAACTGTTTTATCTCACATTATGGAATGCAATAAAGTATTGAGTATTGAGTATTATTTTTTGTGTAAATTCAATTATTAATTTATTCATACGTTATGAATAAGTACGCTTTTCGTCAAGATCGATAGTCATATAGGTTTGTTGTCTATCAGGGATCAATAATGGGTAAAAAAAAACAAAACTTATTTTTGAGGTACATTACCGCGTGTTAAAACATCGTCCAAATATGCATTTTTAATTCATTCACATCTTTTGAACGGGGAAGTTCGGGGTCAAGGTCAAAGGTCAGGTGTCTTTTTTATAGGCTCGGCAACAATACCTAAAAGTTTCAGCTTTACAATCCAAGACAGAAAAAAGTTACGAGGAAAACGAATTCCATTTTCATACATTTGAAATATATAAAGTCATTTTTTTATGGTATAGACTCGAAAAAAAAACCCGTAACTACTAATTTATTCAATGTTTTAATGTACTCGACAAAACTGTATACTTGAAACTATCAAATAAAATATTTTATTTTTCAAAAATCCTATGAAAGGGAACCTTGTTTTTCCGTGTACTGTGCGTTGTATGGCGATGCTGATTCTTTGGCCAAAGAATAGGCCAGCCTTCTGGTTACCTGAAGAATCGACCAACAGCTTCGCGATGTCTTAAAAAACCAAGTGGGCACTCGGACCCCGTGGCCCTAGTATTTTAACTACAAACGGCTCAAACATATAAGTCTGAGATAGCAGCCACAGCACAGCACAGCCCGCCGAGCTAGGAAATTTTCTTATATTGATGTCTATGAATTCCAGATACTTCTGTAAGGATATGCAAATATCTCTGGACAAGAAGTCCAACATCGAGTACCTGGAGAAGGAGTTCGGCCTGCACAAGTTCTTGCCCAAGTCCGTGCTGGACGCCGTCAAACCCAAGGTGCTCAAGAAGGCGATACAGCAACAGTTCAAAAAGGTTAGCGTTTCATAGCTGTAAAGGGACTTGAGCATGACACGGAAAGCTGAGGTATGCCGTGGATGGCTTCGGCATTAGGCGCGGGACATACACAAGTGGTGAGGGGCGCGGGCAATGCGCGGGCTTGGCGACGGTGTAGCGCGGGCGTTGCGACGCCCGTTTCATATTTCATATAAAATATATAGGAACGACGTGGCGCGGAACATACACAAGAGGGGCGGCGCGGGCGAGGCGAACGTCCAGCGCGGGCGTTGTGTGTATGTGGCGCGGTCGCGTCGCCACGCCCGCGCCACTCGCCATTTGTGTATGTCCCGCGCTTATCATATGTTAATACTTTGTCGTGCCATGCCGCGTCCTGCCGCCTAGTGAGCCTTTACTTACTACGTTTTAAGTTTAGTTCGTCGAAATAAATCATAGTACTATTTAATTTTGCACTCCGTATGGTACTCTGCTTAAAATAATAATGGTTGTTTCATCATTGATACAACCTAGCCTTTTCCAAATTATGTCAGTACTTGTGCTTGCATTTCAACTTAAATATAATAGAAAATACTCTCTTCCTTGCATAGAAGCTTGTGGCTAAGTAATTACAGTCGCACGGGTCGATCCATCAGGTTAAGCTACGCTTGCCGGGGTTGGTCCGTGGATGGGTGACCATCTTTACATACCGAGACTCTCCGAGCCTCGGAAAGCAGATTAAGCCGTTGGTCCCGGCTGTCATTCATAGATATTTGACAGTCGTTACGGGTCGTCAGAAGCCCGAAAGTCTGACCACCAGTCTTACCAAGGGATATCGTATTACCCAGTTACTGGGTTGTGGAAGTTAGATAGGCCGTCGCTCCATGTAAAATACTGGTATTCAGCTCCATCCGGTTAGACTGGAAGCCAACCCCAACATATGGGAAAAAGCTAGGCAGATTGACTCTCTAACTTGCAAAACATGACAAGTCAGGGTATTCTTTACCAACATACCAGGATACTTGGTGTATTATGGCTCAGATTTAAGCAAAGCCTTCTATCTACCCAGGAATTTTTGAAATGCCTATGACATTAAGTCCGCCTCTGTACATTTGTGTGCTTAAAGTATTAAATAAATAAATAAATAAATTTTCTGTTCATGAACTGTTTGTTAAATTACCTATATATTCAAATTTTTCCAGGTTGCAAACCTCAGTGATACAGAATGCATGTTAAAGTACCTGGACACGATGCATACTCACTACGGTTACGACCGGGAGACATTCACGGGAGCGCTCGGGACCGGCTGGGCCATTCCTGTGGAGCTCGCCATTGGACCCTTTATAGGTGAGTCATAGGGCAGGCTAGAAGAACATTGCAATAGGTAATAGGTAATACGGGCTGGTATCCGCAACTCCACGACTAAGCGCGTATTTTGCGTACGGGTGGGAAAATTGGTTATTCGATCCACCCCAGCTCCACAAAGAAGGCCAGCAACGCCTTGGTGTCGCTGACAATCTCACGTAGGGTACCTGGGTTACCGAAGTACTTTGCCCTGTATGTGGCGACCACCGGGCAGTATAACAGCACATGAGCTGCTGTCTCGTCGTCCTCCATGCAGGCTCTGCACAGCGGACTGTCTGTGACTCCTATGACAAAGAGGTGTTTATTAAATGACCCATGGCCAGTTACAGCTGCTGTAACTGTACGTAGCTGTTGTTTCGATAGTCGAAGAAACTGTTTCGTGAGGCGGCCATCAATTGTAGGGAGTGCCTCCTTGGCCTGCCTACACTCACCGTGGTCCGACCATAGTTTGTGATGTTGGTCCCTGGTTCGTTTCCTTACCAGAGTGCGTAGGTACCCGAAGGGGAGTGGCGCAATGGGTTCAGGCCCCACTGGTGCCATGCTCGATCCCCTTCTGGCAAGTTCGTCGGCTGCGTCATTACCCCGCGAACCGCTGTGTCCTTTGATCCATTGAACGGTAATATTATTGAGGCTACCCACCTGGTTAAGGCGCTGGTGGCACTCGTATATCAGCCCAAAGTCAACAGTGTAGCTGTTTAGTGCTTGCAGAACAGCCATGCTGTCTGAGAGTATACGTATCGAGTAGTCCTTAACTTTCCTGGCCATGATGGCTAAAGCGGCAAGGGATATTGTAGCAATTGTAGGGGTTTTTGTGAGGAAATTTGTTCGGGAAAGCACTACCGCCATACCCTTTTCGGCTGTGGCGGCATCTACAACGCCACATGCGAACTACGCATCAAAGATCTGACGTCACACAAATCCTGCATCGCGCAAGCAGAGTTAACCGCGCGATCAGCTTATACAGCAGGACATCGACGCTGATATTTTTCGTCGTTTTTTTTTTTAAATCAACTGTTCCATACGTTTTGACCACGTAGGTATTGCGCTTTTCTATAGAACAGCTGTTTTTTTTTTAATAACCTACGAAAAATTTCAACAAAGGAGTGTTCAGAATCATGTACTGAATCCATGGTATCAGTTTCCGCGTCGATGTCCCTGCCACCCTGTATATAACTTTCCGACATCAATCGTCGGGCAGTAGCCCACCAAACACGTCAACCGCCTGGTCGCAGGATCCACACTTTTCTACAGAGGATGAGTGAACTTTACACCCTGTTCCTCATACCTCTAAACGGCTACCAAGCAGCGTTGATGTATTCTAGTTGTACTACAGGCAAGTCGTTTCAGCTTTGTGCGATGGATCGCAGATGCCATGCCTCAGATACTGCAGATGTTCATAGGAGGCTGAGACAACTTACTATCAGGTGGATTACCACCCAATGCAGAAAGAAATGGAGCTATACTATGTGTCATCCTATTTTCGCATAGTAACAATGATGCCCAACACTGCACTGAATTAAGAATACATTTTGCTCACAAAGGTACTTTATTTTCTTCCAGATATATCGTACGTGTCCCACAAGGCGGGCGAGCCCCCCACCTACACGAAGATCGCGTCGTTCTGTGACATCGTCGCCGTGCAGACGCTCAAGTCCAACTGCACGCAACAGTCACAAACACAGGTAAAAAACGACTACACTAACCTTCAAGGAGATTTACAGTTGACATTGAAAAGTGCACTTTATTATTCGTTTCATAAAGTTAAAAGTTGAGCAAAAATGGTGCAGTCATCAAAACTCTGAGAATTACTGCTCTTCGGGCGTTTTCAGTTACGTTGCACTTTATGATTCTGATAATACGGTTTATTTTTCAATGTGCCTAACCTGCTCTGCTTTGGTCTGCTGCACTGATTTTAACTTTGGAATTTACTCATTTTTACAAGTACATAATGTTGGTATTTCAAATGATACCAAGATCTGCATAGTCATAGAGAGAGTCATAGATCATCGTAGTCAATCGCACAGATATTCACATAAATTTTATTAATTTCAGAGCGGGTCCTGCGGAAAAGCAGCGCTACAGTTACGAGTGAAAGGCACCACGGAAACGCTTACCATTACGTGCAGCAGTGTTGAGGTGAGCAGAACTGTCCCTTTAATTGAATTGAGACGGCTGTGGTGCTGGGGAGTTTGTTGCGCCACTTCTTCTTCCCAGCTAACGCACTAGGAAGTGGTGAAGGGTGGGCGTTTTGGGGGACTGTCTTATGTAATTTAGACGTTCGAAAATAGCTGATTCTCAGCCTAGTTTGAATAAATGACTTTTGAATTTTGAATTGTCTTGATAACGATATTATAAACGAAGTGCCTTGGAGCTATTTAACAACGATTTATGTCCCAATAATGCCTAACTTGTGAAAATTTAAATTGGCTGTTTCTCAGATAGAGGCCTGTGACAAAAAGATTGACATTATTTGCTTATGTTCTAGTTATTACTCTATGATCACTTAACCTTCCTAATGATAAAAACTAGCTTTACAACATTTTTATTTATTTTATTCATTTTTACCCGACGGCCAAGGAAGGGTTATTATACTAAATATATACATTTTTAAGTATTTTTATAAAAATCATCATTAAAAAATAAAATAAATTGTGTTCCGCCAGTATCGGGAGCAGGGCCCAATGTATAAAATAAAAATCACTACATTTTTCATAACAAATGGCTTTTTTCCGTTGCAGGCTGCAGAAAGTTTAGCAGATTTAGTAGATGGTTACTGTAGACTGGTCACAGAGTCACAAACATCTTTATGGAATAGAACAAGTAAGTATACTGCTATTAACTACATACTAACCGATATAACTTGGCCGGGCTGAACATAGGCTCTGCGAACTTTCGCACATGTTCTCTCACTCACACTCGCCTCATGTCACCATTTGATTCCTAAAAAATGTTATTGCGCAGCCTTCTGTGCGAAGTTCGGAACTGCCAAGTTATATCGGCCGTATTGTAAACTTGGAACTCTCGAACTTAAACTCCGCATAAGTTGTTAAGAATATTATAAGACTAATATTTTTCTAGTTGATTAACTTGTTTAAAATTTCTTACAAGCTACCGTATGGAAACAACTCAATTGTCAATGCAAAAGTAAGTAAGCAAATAGGAATCTCAAATTCAGAAATAGTTTTGTTTCAATAAATTGTCTTCTAGTCATCAGCTTGCTAATATATATGTATTTGAAGTCCTTTATTTTACTTTTAAAACACAATCACAAAGATGAAAGACATAAACACATCGTCACACAATTATTCAATACTCAAACTTTATTTACTAAACAAACAATTACTATATCAATTGAAATGCGAACTATGCTACCATTGTGTGTCCATTTCTCTAAACTACATTCACTTTGGCAGCGGAGATGAGCAGTAGTTCTTCTGAAGGCAAGACGAGTTCGTGGGAGGCGAATACAGCGACGCTACTGTCTGAAGACTATGCTGAGATTGTCGATGATGATGCTGATTACTCTACACCCGCTGGTAAGACATTATAGATGTTTTTCTCGACATTTTTATCGCTTTTTTATACCTACTCCTTAAATCAACCGCTTTAAAATTGTATCTTACCATTTGTTATATTTTTCCATGAAAAATATCACTCTCGACTCGACAATTTGCCAAGACGATAATTACGTATGTGCGTTTTGTGAATATGAAACAAAAGTTTCCGTCACGAGAACCTATACATTTTGTAAATCAAGAAGTCTGAGTTCCAGTCAGGGTTGATAAGATTTAAATCAGTTGATTAAAATCAGTGATTTAAATCGCGATTAAAATCAAGTGATTTTTTTATTAAAATCAAGTGATTTTTTTATTAAAATCAAGTGATTTTTTTATTAAAATCAAGTGATTTTTTTATAAAAATCAATGATTTAAATCAATTTTTTTTTACTTCGACCAAATCAGCCAAAATGTGTCAAGGAACTTCCCCCGACATAAACTACGGCGCGCACACACGTGTCCAATGCTGTTTAACTACACCGTTCGGAGGTTCTCCGTAAACTCGTGACTGAATCCGTCCGTTTAGTCTTTGGCGCGGTCATTCGTGATTGATTAATGAAAGTAAATACAACAAGATGTCTGGAAGGAAAAAAGATGCTGAATGGGTTTATTTCGATTAAAAAAAAAAAGCCGCACTGTTCGATCCATCAGGTTAAGCGACGCTTGCCAGGGTTGGTCTGTGGATGTGGGGACTCCTCCGTGACTCGGAAAGCACGTTAAGCCGCTGGTCCCGGCTGTCATTCGTGGATCTTTGACAACCAGTAACCAAGTAGTAGCCAAGGGGTATCATAATACCCAGTTACTGGGTTGTGGAGCTCAGATAGGCAGTCGCTCCATGCTAAATACAGTATTCAGCTGCATCCGGTTAGACTGGAAGCCGACTCCAATATAGTTGGGAAAAGGCAAGGCAGATTTGACCTTTGTATAAAATCAACAGTAGGTACCCTACAGTAACAGTAACAGTAGGTTGATTGATTTACTGTTGGTTGATTTTGATTCTCTCTCTCTCTTTCTTCCCCTCTCCCCCTTTCTTTACCTCTCCCTCACTCTCTCTCCTTCTCACTCTCACTCTCCTTCTCACTCTCCTTCTCACTCTCACTCTCCTCACTCTCCTTCTCCCTCTCCTTCTCACTTTCCTCACTCTCACTCTCCTTCTCACTCTCGCTCTCCTTCTCACTCTCACTCTCCCTCTCTGTCTTACACTCTCTCTCTCTCTCTCTCTCTCTCTCTCTCCCTTTGTCTCTCTCTGTGTATCATATTATGTCTGTGTGTCTATGAAGAAGTATTTTCTAGTTCAACTTCTAGTTGTCAGACTTTTTTGTATATTTAATGAACCTCTTTGTTTCAGTACGAGATTACGAGTTAGTACGAAATCAAATAGAACTGACCGGCATTATTGGCGAAGGACAATTTGGAGATGTGCATAAAGGTAACGCAGACATGTTAAAAATACTCGGTCAAAATATTTTTTTTAGGGTTCTGTTGTAAACGAACCCTTATAGTTTCACCATATCCGTCTGTCTGTCCGCGTCGTGTCTTAGTACTAGAAAGCTGTAATTTGGCATGGGTATAAATATTAATCACGCCGATAAAGTGGTAAAATAAAATCATGAAAATAATTAGGGTATCTCACCTACACGTAAAGTGGAGATGTTTTTTCTTCCTCATCTATCCCATGGTGTGGGGTGTCGTTAAAAAACTAGTGAGTTTGTGAAAATCATCTTGGAATTCAGATATCCGTTTGAGACATATTAAGCTTTAAAGTGCAATTTTTTTTGTTAGAGTCAGGTGTCCCCCACCCCTGCTAGCTAAATGGTTGGATTTGGATATGAAAAAAATCACAGTAGTAGTTTACATAACGAAATGAATAGGAAAACTATCACAGTAGCCTTTACAAGTTAACGAGTAATTATTTAAACATGTTTTCCCGTACATTTCGTATGGGAGGACATGTTTTTCAACTACAAAGTTAAGTTTGTTCTTGCGATAAATTCGTCCCAACTACGGAACCCTTCATTGTGCGTGATCCGACACGCACTTGGCCGGTTTTTTTCGGTATTTCAGAGATGTTCGCATAGTTAAATTTGATAATTTATGAATATTGCACTCCTTTAAATGTTTAACAATATTACTCTGAACTCTTAAAATCGCGCTATTCTTTGCAGTTTCGAGGGCATATCACACGCCCAGTTACGTGTCTATTTATGTTCTATGTTGGTATTTCATTAACAACATCGTGTTTGTCCCCCAGGCACATGTAAGGTAACTCCAGCCAACCACCCGTCGGTCCGGCGCGTGGCCCCGGCGGGCGCGGCGCGCGAGGCCGTGCTGCCCGTCGCTGTCAAGACGTGCAAGATGGACGCCGACCTCGACACCGCCGAGAAGTTTCTAGAGGAAGCTTGTAAGTAACTATTTATTTATTTATACAACCTGTTTTTTTTTTATATCCCATAACTCTAGGGTTATATTATTTAAGTTAAAAGAACACAAAATCTCCTAGAATAGGTGGTCCAAAAATGCATAGTTTCGAAGATATAATCAATCTTAATTAAAAAAATTGTCACCAGTGTGACGAATCTTTACTTTTGCGACGTTGCCAAACTTCGCAGTAGTGTAGTAAAGTAATTCATTTAGTGTAGTAAAGTAGAATTACTTTACTATACTAAATGAATTACTTTACTACACTACATTTTTATTCATATTTAAAGCTAAGAAAATGCGACGTTGTCATATTTCACGTAAGGGTGTTTTATATTAATAATCGTGCCTTTGTCGAATTATTTTGTATGAAAAATTAAAACAAAAAAAAAAAATATGATTGAAGAATAATTCATATGCCAGTTGGTTCTTTGATATGGTCTCAATCATACCCTAGAGTTATGGGATATCAAAAAAAACACATTGTATATACTTTATTGTACACCAGATTATACATTACATAACGAAAAAGTAATACACTACAAAATATACAATGGGCGGCCTTATCGCTTACTGCGATCTCTTCCAGGCAACCTTGGTAACCACCAGTTGTTCCAGGTTGGTTCCAGGTAACTGCTACTTAGCCTAGCACTGTTTTGTAATTTATATCAGTTGCAATATGTTAGCGCTCACTGTCGAATGAATTCTAAACCCGCTGTGAAAATAGAACTCTGCCCGGATTCAGAAGTGAGTTTGCAGAATAGTCAATCAGTGCAGTAGACACTAACGAGAAAGTCACGGAAACGGAATACGGCTGCCTATCCAACTGCCGCCAGCATTAAGCATGATTGGGAAATTAGGAGCTTCTAAAAAAATTCACTTGTATAGGTACTTCTTCTTTTCGTGTGGTTAGTAACTAACCTGGTGTCAGAGTTTTAAAGCCGCCCATGGGCCTGTGACTTGGCGTCACATGCTGTCGAGAAATACCTCTCAGGTTTCCTCACGATGTTTTCCGTCACCGTTTTTGAAGCAAGTGATAATTATACAATACGCACATGAATCCGAAAAGTCAGAGGTGCGTGCCTTGGGTTGGAGCTCGGGACCTATGACTTGGCAGTCCCACGGTCACACCACTAGGCTATCACTGTCAGTTCTTAATATTATTCATTGCATTCCACAATGTGAACTTGGGTGTTAAACTTATAGTTAGAGTATTAACAAAAAGTTCCACTGAAGAAGAAAAAAATCATCAGGAATTTATCAGTAGCAGCTCGGAGTTTAGATGTGCGCCCAGTTGGTGGCAATATACTCGCCCCCTAATATATGGGACTTAGACATAACTGGCGAAATGTGGATGTTACTATAAGTGCACCTCTGCCTTACCCCAGGCCGTAAAGATAAAAATAACAATAATTATTTTCACATTAAAATCACCTGCTTTATTTTTATTCCAGACATAATGCAGCAGTTCTCGCACCCGCACATCATCGGGCTGGTGGGCGTGTGCAGCTCCCCGCCTATCTGGATAGTCATGGAGCTCGCCACGCTCGGCGAGATGAGGGCCTATCTGCAACAGAATGCTCACAGGTTAGTCACAACTAGCAAACTAAGAGTTCTTTTTATGTTTTATGTTTATTTGATCAAATAAAAGACTAGAAAGTATTATCGGGCCAAAATATGGGCTATATATGTTTTTTCTAAGTATTTATATTAGACAAGAGAAGTAGTAATTATCTTGTCGCTAATAATAATCAATCTAAATATGTAGCAATATTGATAGATTTCTACTGGCATGCAAACTAAACCATAATGCCATAACAGAGCGTTTTATGGATGTTGACAAAAAAAAATTTTTTGTCCGTCAAGTAGATTATTAAAAAATATTGGACACGTATTTTTTAACGTAATCAAAAGATTATAGCAATACATTGAGTAGGCAATGTGTTAAAATGTGGCATGACGTCACTGGCCGGTAGATTTTATACTGATTTGTGACGTAGCGAGCCCCTACTCTCCAACTTGAATGTCTTTTATCTAAACCATTTTTTATTAATATGATATAGCAAAAAAAAAAAGACTAATGCTTTTTTATTATCTGACTGACGGACTAAATAGTTTTTTTTTTCCCAATCAACATCCCTAATATGTGATTTTTGGCTAGGATACTTTAAAATATTTTAAAAAATACACAGGAAAATATAGTTGGTTGTTGTTTATCTCTGTATATTTATTGTTCCAGACTAGAAACGTGCACGCTAGTCTTGTACATCTACCAGCTGTCGACGGCGCTGAGTTACCTCGAGAGCAAAAAGTTCGTTCATAGAGATATCGCCGCCAGGAATGTGCTGGTCTCCACTCCTACTTGTGTTAAGGTTAGTTACTATTTTATTTATGTACTTATTTCTTTGAATGTCAAATATAATCAAAATAATGTTTATTTGATGTATTTTATGATGAGTTTTGTTTATTTTAATTCTGTTTTGGATGTCTGTGTTACAGATTTTTATTTATTTAAAAGAGTGTCCGTGGAGTTTCTTGCCCGTTCTTCTCCATAGGTACCTACTACGCTTTGGAATGGGCAACTAGCTTCATATTTCTGACTGACCGATTCCTTGACAATTCAAAAGTGCCTGTAAATGGTTTAATTGAAATACATGCTTTGAGTTTGAGTTTGAAAATATAATATTTGTAATTTATTTTGTGATCGTTTTGGTTTTTTTGACCATTTAGATTCGTGAAGAATTATTATGACCTCTACCAAATTATGGTGCAAAATGAATAATTTAACCAAAACAGTAATAAAACGTATAGGTAGCAAACTTTATTGTTACTGTTTAGCCAGAAAGTTTTATTCGGTATCTACTGTAATTTTTTTTTTTTTAAACCGCACTAAATATAATATGTGTTACTTCGACCGCAGTTGGCAGACTTCGGCTTATCAAAGATGGTGGAAGACAAGTCGTACTACAAGGCGTCTCGGGGCAAACTGCCCATCAAGTGGATGGCCCCAGAATCCATCAACTTTAGGAGGTTTACCTCGGCTTCTGATGTGTGGATGTTTGGTATGTATCCTCTGAGAATATACATTTCTATATTGTGTATGTTTCGCAACTAGTTATAACAGTAATTTGTCTGTAAATCTGAATAGTTTGAGTTCAAACTATCTTTTTTCTGAGGAAAATAACGAAGAAATTGTGGAGTAGTAGATTTTTATTGCTAAAACTTAATTCCCTTAAACATACACATACTTGGCAGTCATGCTTATAAACTTTATAAACATGGCTGCGAAGCATAATATAAGGCCTTCTACGAAATACTCTAATAGTCCTTACCATTTATAATAACTCATTTTCCCTCCACAGGCGTCTGCATGTGGGAAATCCTAATGCTAGGCGTAAAGCCATTCAGCGGCGTCAAGAACAACGACGTCATCGGCAAGCTAGAGAACGGAGAACGTCTCCAGTTGCCCCCCCCGCTGCCCCCCGCGCTTGTACTCCGTCATGTCGCGCTGCTGGGCCTACGAGCCCAGTCAGCGGCCGGCCGCGCACCAGCTGAAGGAAACGCTCTTGTGAGTCTTATATTGATCTAAAAAAAACATAAAGGTTAACACCCTTTCGTTATTTCGATGTTAACGTATAATATACTCGTATAATAGTTATTTCACGATCAATAGAAAGCAATGTAGTCTTCATCATTAACATTTTCAAATAACTCTAAAATGCAGCTCAGTTCAACAATACATATTAGTCAATAAGTGTTGTTATTTGGCCGTTACTTTCTTAATGTTATAATAAATAGAGTATAGAATGTTCCTGTACTCTTCCCCCTATTTGAAGAACCAATGTAAAGAACTGTGTGTGTGAATCCCCTCTTTTGTAAACTTGAAACAATAGATTTCACGATTGCATCACTTCTCTTGCCGTCATTGTATCGCACAGTTTATACCTGCTAAACACTATGCCGGCGGCATGGCCGCCGGGGTTTGCCGCGCGGCACGTACCGGATTTTGCGCCTTCATTTCCTTTGCGATCCTTTGTGCGGCAAGGCCGGGCGCGCCGCGGCTTGCCCGGTGGCAGGGCCGGCGGCAGTGCCGCCGGCATAGTGTGTAGGTGCTATTAGGCTAAAGTCCTGCCGTGGAGAGAATGCGTTTATGACACCTGTCAGTTTCATACTACGTACTACTATACGAATATGTATTTTGCGAATTTGATCCTTATTACTACTAGAAATTGTCCAACTGACAGGTGTTATAAACGCATTCTCTAAACGGCCGGACTGTAGTTGCATGACATGCCGGATTCTAGGACATGCCGGTTTCCTCACAATGTTTTCCTTCACCGTTTTGAGAGCAGTGGTGATGAAATGATTTACACAAAGTAAAGTGCCTGTCTGGGTTCGAACTCATGACCTACATCTCGTAAAGTCGGGGTCGTTAGCCCTGGTCACGAGTGCTCTTGTAATTCTTATTTACTCTCTATACAGAATGGATGGCATGGGAAGTGTAACTGTGATATTTGTGTTACAATTTTGTCTTGTATTACAGCGAGATCCTGCAAGAGGAGCGCAGTTCTGCGTGGGAGACAATGAGGCGAGAGAACAGGCGCGTGGCGGCCGGGTCCTTCAGCGAGGAGCCGCCGCCCAAGCCGCAGCGACCTTCCAACAATATTGCAGGTAAATATAAATTTTAGATCCATTATATAAGTGTGAAAGGGAGCAGCTAAACGTTCCTAAGAAGTGCAGGCATACATTGGTATATGGTTGTTGCGTGTTAGCATAGCAAGATGTCGGTTTAGGACGTAAGCGGGCTTAATTTTCGTTTTAAAAATTTTAAACGCTAGAATCTGACAATGAATGTAAGTGGGTCAATGACAGCTATTGCCATGCTAACCCTCAACAACTAAAGGTGTTTTTTTTCAAAATCACACCCGATAATAGGATTAGCCATATCTCTATTGGATCATAGAGCATTCTGCATCCAAGATTGCCCAATGTTCTTTATAAAAATGTCCCATGACATAAGATCATACGCGCATAAGACACCTGGTAACTTCAAGCTAGTTGTAGAGCAACCATGTTTTAGCAAAATAATCTGCTTCTTAAAATATAATAAAACTGAAAATTTGTAAGAATAAGATATATAACTCTTCTTATAATAGCGACTTCTTTGTCAACAGTAAGCGACACAACAACTCAGCCAGCCGGTGGCAACGCGGCCCAAACCTACATCGTGGCCCAGAATCCACTAGTCCTGGCCCATCTGCTGCGGGAGAACCAAGCGCGGGCCATCCACCCGCAGGCCTACACCACCCCCGCCTCGGTATTCAACACAGTCTCCGTAGACTTCGCCGAGACCCTACCGGAAACCCACGACATCGTTGACAAGATCATACACCCAAGACCTGATGAGAAAATCGACATTCCCCTCCAAACTGCCCCTATTCCTGCTGCTAGCTTACAGAAGCTAGATCCTATAGTCCCCGCCCCCACCCCCTCTGAACCCCCCGATGAGACGTTGACAGTAGTAGTAGGTGCGAGGGAAAGTTGTGACAATCTTTGTCAGAATATTGCTGTCTCCCCGCGCGAGACTTCGTCGCCTTCCCCGGCCGTTGAGCCCGAAGTGCCCGAGACTTATGCTAGCCGCGTTAGGTCTTTAGAAAGGAATACTAGAGGCGCTTTGTCCAGTGCTGAAAGAGCTCCGATTCGTATGGGCTCGTTAGAACGTAATGCTAGGGGAAGTGTGTCCCATCGCGGTTCGCCGGTCCCTATCGCGCCTTTTACTCGCCAGCATTCGGTCCCCGCGTCTCCACCCCCTAGGACTCGTAGAGATCAAGATGTTGGGCAGTTCGCTGTCCAAGGAGCTTTGAACGCCCAATTAGCAGCCAGTGTCATGAATAAAATGCGCACACAACCTGAACCAGCTTTGGTGGAAGAGATATACGATTTTGGTGGGGATAATGTGAAGAGTTGTGTGGCTATAGCAGCGCAGAGAGCCATGGCGCGACCGCAGTACCGACGAGAGAGTAGTATGGCGGCCTCACATCCTTCATCAGCCTATGGCGTCCCTGTAGGAGTCGTCCAAGGAGTTCCATACTCCCCCGGACAGGCGCGGCCATCGAAAGTCCCACCTGGATTTCTCCGCTCTGCAAGCCCACAACCCTTCCAATCGGCC
Source organism: Agrochola macilenta (assembly GCA_916701695.1). Taxonomy (NCBI): domain Eukaryota; kingdom Metazoa; phylum Arthropoda; class Insecta; order Lepidoptera; family Noctuidae; genus Agrochola; species Agrochola macilenta. Next base: position 9,335,009 of record OU753572.1, on the reverse strand, counting down.
CAAGGTTTTACGTCACAACCGATGGGCGTTGTCCCTCCAATGTCGTATGGAGGTCAGCAGATATATACGCACAGCGTGTCGGGAGCGCAGCCTATGATGTATAGGGCTCAGGTGGCGAGTTCTCAGGCACCTCAACTCGCCGGTCCGGCGTACCGTCCGGCGACGGTACAGCCGGCCGATACGACCGTCATCTTCGCTTCACGGATGGAGTGTCAGCCGGCCGTGGTTTCGGCCGTAGCGCCGGCTCCTGCCGTGTCCGGGCCGTCCGGTGCCGGACACGGCGTGATGCCGGTTCACGGCGCTGTACAAGGAGTGACGACCGGAGTGTCGCACGTTCACGGTGTGGCACAACCTGTGCAGGTGAATGGTTTGCAAGCGTAGATATTTTTTACTTTTGGAAGGCATGTTATTGGTGTTATGGGTAAATGCAAAACAAATCGTAATTGATTATGCTAAAATAGTAGGTACTTAGCTTTTTTGAGAAAATTTAAAAGATTAATTTTCAATCTTCTTGATTGTACATTATAATTTTTATTATTTCCATTGTATTGTCTATTTGTGATCTAAATAATAAGTATGGAGAATAGACCTACATTTCAAATTTAGAACTCCAAAAATTTACATTTTTCTTTTCAATTGATGTATGTACAAATAATTTATTAAATAATAGCATTTTTAATTGAATATTCTTTTAGTTCAATCTATCAAGTTTTGCATTTTAAACATGAACACCATAAAGGCGAAAGTATTTAGTAATTATTATGTGTGTGTAGATATTAGAGTACGCATGCTTGTTATGACTAGGAACGTTAAGAGTGGTGCATAAAAGTGTCAGTAGGTATTTATTATAAGTACTTATTACAGTTGTTAAAGGTCTGTCATATTTTTTTACAAAGAAGCATAAGTAAGATTTTTCTCAAGTTCCGAACAAAGTTTTAAATTTTCATAATCAAACCGTCACTTGTTATTTTGATGGTATTAGAACAAAACTCATTCGAACCAATATTATAATTAAAAGTAGAGGCAAAAAATTAATTTGATTTAAAACTAGATTTGAGTATTTTGAGTAATACGGAAATAATAATAATACGGATCTAAGAGGTCAATTCCAAAGAATTAAAAATTTATTAAATTGATTTTAATTTAATAAATTGATTTTAATTTAAACTTAACATATATTAATATTATTAAATTCAAATTTATTTATTAATTTTATGAATTCATTTAATAGGTAAATATTTTTTTGATTAATTGTAGTAACTATGCTGAACCAATCACAAAAATTTACATTAGATTGGACAAACAGAATGTCAAAAAAAAATTCATTGCCAATGTCTAAATATGGTTTCAAAAAAACAAACGAGAGTATGTCTCAAGTTGATACAATATTAGTTCATATACGTTGTAAATATCCAATCCCATTCCCTGATATGAGGTGTATGACGGGTGTATGTGTAAATAAATAAGTTGTTTTTTACTTTGCAATTCTTTTTTCTTTTGTCTTTGGTTTGTTTTTTGTTTTCAGATTTTATGTGTCATTTGGGTTTCTCCGGTAGAGTGTCGGTTTTTATTTTATTTTTTATTTATAATTTTATTTTAGAATTCATTTGTGAAAAAATTATTGTATGCTTTTTTTCACAATTGAATTTCTTACAGTTATTTTTTAAATTAATGAACTAACATTGTGGTTGTTATAAATATCAAAATTTATCAAAAACTATTTGGTACATGTCTGGTTATAATAACATTTTACTTTTATTTACTAAAAACACGTTAATATTTGTACAAAATCTGGAAATTGGCGATGTCACTAACAGCAATGTCAGTTCTATAATAATTTATAGAAATTAAGCCCCATTCATGCACGTTCAAACTTTATATTGCACTATTCAAAGCGGTTTGATATTTAATTTTAAAAGTTATTGAGATCAAACTCTTTTTCATTTTATTATTGGTTACGTTCTTGTAAACAAATGCAGTCGATTATAACCCCTGTTCCGTATGTAACAGAGTCCAGAATGCGACAGCGAACAAGCGGTAGAAAGGCGACTGTTGGCCGAATTAGCGCGACAACAGCATCAGAGTGAAGAAGACAGACGATGGTTACAGATGCAGGAAGAGAACTTGGTAAGTACCTACTACCCCATAGTAAGTAGATTTTATAAACAACTCAATAAGGTACAATTCCGTAGCCGACCGCAGGCGGCAGCAGCAGAGGTCGTGTCGCGGCGACACGTCGCCTGCAGTTGCCGCCTGCGGTTTTTGTACAAATATTGACATGTTTTTAGTAAATAAAAGTAAAATGTTATGACCAAACATGTACCGAATAGTTTTTGAGAAATTTTGATATTTATAACAATCATAATGTTAGTTCATTTATTTAAAAAATAACTGTAACTTCAATTGTGAAAAAAAGCATACAATAATTAATTGTACCTTTAACCTTCAATTTCAAATCATGTTGTGATTGTTTGACACAAATAACATAAAAGAAAATCAGAAATAATAAACATTTTTCTATTGAGAAAAATCATGAAGAAGGTACTACGATTGTCAGTTTGGAAAAAATTGCGATTTATAAGTTTCCCTTACAAGTTATTATAAATATATAAAAACCTACAATATGGTGTGTTCTTTCAGAAAAAGCGTCTTTCCAACGTGCAACTATCGACCGAGTCCGACCCGGGAACCGAACAGAAATCAGACAGTACCAGTGAACCGAGAGCGTCTAGTCAACCACAGTCAGGTAAATATCGTCTTAACAACGTCATCTCCCGATGAGTGTGCATAAGTGTGAGTGTCCAATAGGGATGTTGACCGGGATAAAAAAGAAACTATTTTGTCCTTCAATCAGATAATAACAAAATGTTAGACACGTATTTTTTGCTTTATCATTTATCATATTGATAAAAAATGGCATTAAAGTTGGGGAGTGGGGGCTCGCCACGTCACAACTCAGTATAAAATCTACCGGGGAGTGACGTCATCCCACATTTTAACTCAATATTTTGCCGTAATCTTTTGATTACGTAAAAAAAGAAAAAAATAAGTGTCCAATATTTTTTAATAATCTACCTGACGGACAACATCCCTTTAATAATTGCTAACAAGAGTAATAATTACTTTACAATGCATTTGCTCGAAAAGAGCCTTTTCCAAGCAGTAAATTAGTGCGGAAAGTGGCACTTTTTTTCACTAGTGCTTTTTACTTTTCTGTTTTTTTTTAATTTTGGTGGCCGTCGTCGTCAGCCCGTTGCAAAGAGTTTTTATTATTTGAAAAAAGTTTTACAAATCAGATGATGATGATAACGATGACGATGACGATGGCGATGGCGTTGGCGATGACGATGGCGATGACGATATCGATGACGATGGCGATGGCAATGGCGGAGTCAAAGACAAAGTGGAAGTGGGAGTGGAAGTCGAAGTCGAAGTGGAAGTCGAAGTCGAAGTCGAAAGTCAAAGTCATGAATGTTGTTTTTATCATTTATATACGTCGTCATTATGCTAGATGTTACATCACACACACACACACACACACACACTCGATTTTTTTTTTTTCTCACAATGCATAGTAAAACGTTGTATGATACACGTGCGTAAGATGATTTCCGCACTTTTAGCATAAATAAGTATTTTAACACTGGCCTCTTTTTTATAGCGGCGACTTCTGCTGAAACAAGTCCGGCGAATACTGTATCTAAAGAACGACCGCCCAGTGAAGAAAAGGTAAGTTTTTCAGCATTTATCATATCTTGGCCGACTGTCACAAAATGGAATGACTGTCTTGTCTTGAACTGACACAATACTGAATGCACAAACAGGCAGATTTGAAGCATATCGAAATATCGTACAATTTTTTTTTTCTATGGATTCTTGTAGACATAGCTTTCATAGCTTTCCAAATGAGGGATGTAAAAACAAACAAACAATTCTCTCACTGCCAAAATAACGATTTTGTACGGACACTATAAAAAAATACTTTTAATTTCAACATACCCTTTTTTCGAAACACTTCTTTTATTTTAATTTTCACGATACATATTATTTTCTTAGACCAGAACATACACAAGTCTGACTGGTATACTTGTAAGTCTGTCTGGTATTAAACAATGAAGGGTTCCGTAGTTGGGATGAATTTATCCCAAGAACAAACATGTTCTCCCATACATTCCAACTGCAAATTTAAGTTTGTACATACAATATTAAGAGATTTTAAGATCATAGACTTCTTATAAGTTTTCCTGTAATCTATGAGTAAAAAACCATTCTATGTATTTTTTTCAAAATTTTAGGCTCAGTAGTTTCGGAGATAAGGGGGGGAATAGCCAATTTTAATCTATTTTCTTAATATCTTCAAAAATATTTATTTTTAAATTATAAATAGAAATACTTGAGATCCTCGCAACAAGTCCTTTCATTTGATATGTCACACGGTACAGTTTGCAATTTTTTTTTTTTAATGTTCTTATTTGCCCCCCAAAAATGAACCCCATATTCAAAATTCCGTTATTTACGTTACACGTCCGCGTTTGGGTCATAGAAATACATATGTGTACCAAATTTCAACTTAATCGGTTCATTAGATCCGGAGCAAAATTGGCTGTGACAGACGGACAGAGAGACAGACACAGGAATGATCCCTCAGATCAGGATGAAAAAAGGGTTCCGTTTTTTTTTTTGATGTACGAAATGCTAAATATATATAGGTAAACTTAAGCATCCCAAATTTACATATCAAACCTCCTACCCCAGCCTGGCTCCACCAACTCGGACCCAGTGTACTGCGCGACGACCGGCGTGGTGCGCTGCGTCATGCGGCTGGCGGGCGCGGCGGCGGGCGGCGCGGGCGCCGGCGGCGTGCTGGCGGCCGTGCGCGCCGTGGGCGGCGAGCTGCGCGACCTGTGCGCCACGGTGGACAAGGTGGTCGTGCCCTTCCCGCAGCATGCGCAGAGGTAGGATGTACTGTCACGTGAATATAGATTGTATAAGGGCAAGAAGTGCAGCAATGGTGGGCCAGTTGTAATGGCCACAACTTACGAGTTGGAGGTCATAGGTTCGAACCCAGAGAGGCGCTTAACTTTGTGTAAATTATTTCATCACCACTGCTCTCAAAACGACGAAGGAAAACATCGTGAGGAAAAGCATGTCCAAGAACCTAAACTTCGAAGACATGTGACATCTACCAACCCGCACTGGGCCCGCGTGGTAGATTACGGCCCACTGCCTTACCGAGAGGAGACATTATAAGCTGGGAACATTATAAGCTGATTGAAATCGAGAAGGAGGAGAAACATATGTATATTCAACGTATGAATAAGACAAAAAAAACGTGAATATCCCTTTCACCGTTTTGTCTCAATTCACCCCTGCATCTGTATTCACCCTTTTTTACCAGAAGCAAGTAGGATATTTAGGAACATGGCTGCAATATTTTTTGCTATACTTTATCATATTTGGTAAACAAATATAGCGTACCGACTCCCATGTCGGTTTACCAAACAAGAAAAGTTTAATAAAATATACTTTAGTGATACCAGTGGATTGACAGATCTGACCAAATTAGCAGGAAATTGATCATGACAGGCACGAGGCTGTAAAGACCACTTGACACGTAATTCGACAAAGGGAGGCCTAGATTCAAAAATAATGGAAAATAACTGATTCCAAGACACAGGACTGATGCAGGACAGCCATAGAATAAAAAACGATAATTGTGAAAATTTCTTACAATTTATATGCGACAAATAATCAATATGTTTAAATGGTCTATGTTCGCAGGGAGGTGGAGATGGCTCACCAGGTGCTCAGCAAGGACATGGCGGCTCTAGTCGAGGCTATGCGGCTCGCGATACAGTACCACAACACCACGCTGCAGCATGAGTACACTAAGTAAGTACAGTCAATTACAAGTAACAAACATATTTGCACAAATTCGTATGCCGTAAACTTCAAGATCATTTTCAAATATTGCACCGCCGTTTTTTTTTGTCCTAGGCATTTTTTTACGTCTATTTTCCACAAAACTAGTATTATATTTTCTAGTACCCGTCCTTCAACGGTGTTCCTTCTAATAACACCTATTTTGCATTAAAAGCGTTTATTCTGAAGGTGGGCAACGTCGCAAATAGATGTCAAATATTTCACTGTTTTGATTAATTTAGCAATATTACTGTGTGGAAATAAAAAATGTGGCTAACTAGCGAACTAGAATATTAATTATGAAATGCAATAATTAATATCGTAACACCGAATGCTTAGTTTTAGATGTAAAAAAACTATTTGGAAACTTTCCAAATGCGTTTTTTTACACCTAAAACGGGTACAACATCAAATTCAATGTTATAATTGAAATTCATTATTAATAAGTATTCTAGTTCGCTAGTTAGCCACATTCCTTATTTCTATTCAGTAATATTGCTATAAGAATCAAAACAGGTAAATATTGGACAGTTATTTGCGACGTTGCCATCAGTTTCAGGATGAACCCTCTTAAGAGTAGGTACTCTTCTGCTCATCTACTCATCAGCTGTTGCGTGGTCCAATATTGGAAATTCATTTATCTACTTCTCAAAACCCTAATACAACTCTATCCTTGTCAGAAACATGCTGGCAGCAGCCCACATCCTAGCCATGGACGCTAAGAACCTGCTGGACGTAGTGGACTGCATCAGGTCGCGCCACCCGCACGTGGACTGGCGCGCCGCGCTCGCGCCGCCCGCCAGCCCTCACGCGCAGGTTAGTGTCGCATGCTGAGCAGGAGGTAAGTCGGACTTTATGTTTTATTATTTTATTATTGAGCTGGTCTAAAAAGGATTGTATTTAAGATTTTCGCGATCGGTCACGTGCATATGTAACCGCCCTCTGTCGGCGCGACCACGCGTTCAGGATGATCGAACAAAAAGTTCGAGCGATCGCTTTTAAATAGGCCGCGGGGTTACAACACCGAGTTTGTTTTATAGTATCCTATTAGGCACTATACTCCAGTTATCTAAATAATCACAGAAATTCAAACATAAAACCTCCTTTTCTAAAGCTGGCAAAATATACGAATAACCAATTTTCCCACCCGTACGCAAAATACGCGCTTAGTCGTGGAGTTGCGGATACCAGCCCGTATTACCTATTACCTAAAGCTGGCAAAAATGGAAAAGCATTTAAATGGTGCGCCCCGCGGTTTCAGCCGATTATCGGGATTAAGTATGTCCTAATCCAGGTCATGGTCTATCCATGTGCCAAATTTCATCCAAATCTGTTTAGGCGTTTTAGCGTGAACGTGTAACAAACAAACTCACTTTTGCATTTATAATATTGTATAGTCAGGATAGGATTATTGGCATGGTTACTTAGCTGAAACTTATTCAGAGCTGTTGAAAGAATCCATAAGACTCGACTCAAGTAATATGCAAAATATGTTCTTGTTTAAAAAAAAATGGCAATCCTTTTTTGACCAGTGCAGAACCAATATAGATAGGGTAGTTTTGAATTCAATATTTTGTCGATTATAATTGAGTGACCAATAAAAAGAAAATAATTTAAATAAGAATTATTAATATAGATTTTATGGATACTTTTAGATAATTATAGATTAACAAGCATGTTTTAACGATCTTAATAACATATTTTTTTCTCACATTTGCATGCAGCATTCCTATGTAGTCGGTAGTATGTAGTCAGTATCCAATTTCTAATTTTACTAAGCACGTATAAAACAGGCAAGTTTAAAAAAAAATACAAAAGGAATAATCAATTCTTGCAGGTCGTCACGCCTCAAAACCAGACGCTGACCTCTCAAAACGAAGTGTTCGCGGCTCAAAACCAAATATGCGTCCCTCAGAACCCGGTGCTAAGCAACCAGTCATCGGTGCAAGAGGATGAGGCGCCCCCTCCGAAACCAGACTTCAAGATCAACCAACCAGTGACAACCAGCCAGCTGACCGTCACCGAGCAACCGCCCAAAGAACACAGCAGTTTACCTGCCGCACCGAATAGGGTATCCACCCTCATTCATAACTACAACCTCTATGGCAATGTGAGAGAACCACAACACATATATGGCAACACTGAAGCCTCATCCTTCCAATACTCCTCATCGAGCTCTGATGATGTCAAGGTAGATTCAGCTCCTATGGAATCCGTCAAAAGTCGGGTCCAAGCCTTAGCCGGCAAACTAGACTCCCCGCCAATATACTCTGTCAGCAAAAAGATGATCCCACTAGATCAGAACATTGGTCACACCGACCAGGGTTGAATGACCTCTTGACGTTTTTCGCTTGTAGTGGCAATTTTTATTTTACGTCGTTTGACGTCGACAGCTTTACTTAGGCTATGACCTATTATTAGAATGACTAGTGTACTTATCCGGATATGCTCATAGATATTTCGTTTGCCGTTTAAATTCTATAGTGCAACGCTTATTTGGAAAAGACAAAGTAATGCTCAATATTAACTGTAGCGAATTAAGTGAGCCAAATAATTGTCGTTGTATCCATCCATTCGCGTTCGTTTGAAATCGGAGTTCATATACATAACCGTTTAATAATGTTCTATTCTTGTAAATAGTGAGGTTCTAAAACTTTCGACCGTGGAAAGGCAAAATGGATAATAGGATAAAAATTGAATACGTATTTAACCTTTAATAAAAATATTGTGATTAATAAATAATCTACGGTCTCCTATTCGAATGTTTCCAGAAGTCAATTCAGCTAAAAATCTAAATTAATTATGTAAACTATACCTAAGTAAAGAATGGCCTAAATTATACAAGCATTCTGCCTTTTCACTGTTGATAGCTCTGTATATTTAGCTGCAGTTCATAATTAATTTCAGCTTTTTAATAGAATTTGAATTGAAACGCTTTTCTATAAATTAATTGGCAAATAAAGAACGCACTATTTACATGAATGTAACTCTATAATATATGTTGATCATCTAGTGATATCTATTTACATATCATCAGCATTGTTGTGCTTCAAATAAATATGTCGTGTTGCCAATACGTGAATATTATTATTCGACATATCTCTGTTTGTTCTCTTCACATCTTACATACAGCTTGGCAAAAAAGAGTTTGGAAAAAATGAGGGCGCCACTATCGCACTTAGGCCACTTCGTATGGGAAATAAGTAAAATAATTTAAAATAAATGTGCAACAAAAAACGCTGCTTGTGGGTGACTCAAAACCTACTAGCACTTATCGGCCGGTAAAGTCTTCACCAGATAGAACATGAAACACAACACAACACAACATACAACATGTACTTAGCGCGCGTTAGAGCGGTAGCCTGATAGCGCCGAATTGTGTTTCAGTATGACGTACGTGTACTGTCAAACAGAGCGCCGGCGCTAGCGCTGTACTTAGTGCTCCAACTCGCACTAATTACGCGTTCGATATGGCGAACGCTTTAGTTTCATTTGTCACCACGTTATACTCTTTTTTGCCAAGCTGTACATCTCTCATGCAACGTCACTCAGAACTGTTGATTTTGAAATCATGATAATATTGATTTGTGATATTATTGCCAATAAAATTTGAATACTTTTAATAATAAGGACGGCTATGTAACGCAGTACAGTGAGCACATTCCTCAAATTTGCACCTAATCGGTAAGTTTTGTAAGTTATTTTCATACAAATTTTATATTTTCGGTGTAACGGTGTTGCCGATTTTATACTCAGCCAGTACTGGTGCATATGTGTAAGAATGAATTCTTCCATAGAACAATAATTGTCTAACTGATGTCGTTTGAAATTCATTAGAAAGTATTATTTTTAATGTAAAATGTATTATTGCGAGTATATTGTGTATATTTTTCGTTAGGTAAGGTGCGTTTACAAGTCACAACTTATTGTAACATTGTGCATTTAATTCCTTATACATTCTCACACAGTATTCAGCCGGATTTGGTTTATTTTCTTTGTAAAAATGTACAAAACAATTTGTCAATAATTATTATAATTTTTATCCAAAGTTTTTATTATAAGCTTAGATCTCAGATGGAATTTGTAGCGTACGTTAAATCGATTAGTTGTGTAATTATGAAATCAGAATTTATTTATTGACGAATCTTCGGTTTATTTGTAAAGTTGATTTTCCTAATGTGTTAGTGTTAAGCAGGATATCATTCCAAAGTATAATGGTTATAGTAAGCAGTACGTAGTCCATATATTATTGTAGTGAGCTGCCTGAGATTATTTTCCAAATATCTGATAATGGTGGACCGGTTTTTGTTTACGCATTGAATAAAGGACAAGTCAATCATTCTTTTTTGTTTTATTTCTTCATGTTTTTTATTTAGACCACTTTATTCTAGGTTTTTATAGTTCTGGAGCTGCACTGCATGACGCTATCGATGAGGCATTCGATTTTGTATTAATACATTATCGAAGACTAACATGAGATGTAACGTAAGATGTAAAAAATGTGAATATATGTTTTTGGATGGATGTTTTGGAAGAGCCACAGAGCCTGATGTCCATCCGAGCTTTGTCTCATGTAACTTGGGGTAATTTTTGGCTAAATTAATCGATGCAGTGCCTAGAATATTCAAAATATTTCAGCACCAACTAGTATGTCAATTTCTGGTGGAACGTTGGATCGGATCAGCCAGGTTTAAATCTAAGGGCCGAGTCACACCGGAATGGCAGCGGCCGGCAGCGGACAGAAATGCTACTTAAGTCGACTAAAGTAGACGGCAGTAATTTAGTAATTGTAGGTAATATAAAACAATTTATGTCTGTCTTATAGGTGCCGCTGCACGATTTAATGGTTAGGTTGCAAGAACGTGTACTTAAGGGCCTTACTCTCGTTTAGTACAGTAAAACGGTCACTTTAAAAAGCTATCTTCTCATTAACGGCTTGGTTAAAAGGTTTGAAAAAAATATATGTTTGCTATAGATTCATGAACAACATTTATAAGTCGGGATTTTTTCGTAAGGTTAATACGTTTGCCTTAAAAAAATATTTACCAAAACGCAATTTTTGGCTAATATCCCTAACTACTTCTAAACAGCTTTGATATTTGGAAATATTGAACACTGAAAAATTGAAGGTTAGAGTTACTACAGATTTGTAATTTTTTTATGTAAATCAATCAATATTTACAAAGAAAATATCCCCATCTAGAGATAGAGGTTCAGAGGGGCTCTGTGCGGGCGCGGGCGGCAGTCGTGCGTTAGCACTGAGACGGGATGGCTGTGTCGCTCGTTGCTCCGCTCCGGCTATCGACCGACTATGCGCTTACATGTGTGTTAGTGCTAATGTTTACGAACTTATTGTATTAGTGTGCGTTTATAGACTAGCTCGCTGCAGAGTCCAAACCGATTGTGCGCGTAGGCGGTTTATTGTTGACTATTTTTTTATGTGCAATTATTAATACTTCTTTTAATTTTCATTGACAATTTACAATAAAAACAAATAAATGTATATATAAAATATAACAACATAACATCACGCCTGTATTCCCCGAAGGGTTAGGCAGAGGTGTACCTATAGTACACCCACATTTCGCCAGTTATGTTTAAAAGTTCCATGTTATAGGGGGCGAACCCATTACCATCAACCAGGGACAAATCCGAACTCGGCTGCTATTGAGCAATTTTAGAAAAATGCAATTTATAACACTGCCTGACCCGGGAATCGAACCCAGTACCTCATGCTCAGCAGTAACGCTTGCGACCACTAAGTCATAGATGACCGAAAAAATGGAAAAACATTTAGTTTTCATTCATAATTTTTGGTATTACGGAACATATTCAATTTATTATCAGCTAGTAGTGCTATCGCGTCAAGCAATAATTGTCAATGTGTGCGTGGTCGCACTGCTCACTGTAGGTGTATATCGCTAGCTCAACGTGCTTGGTTGGAATTCGTTCGGGGTATATTTTGTCAGTATAGACGATTAGGTACTTTACTGTGCTATACGTGCGAACTTATTTGTTTGCTAAATTGTATTTTAATATTTCTGACACTATTTTATTTTTATTAGAAAATTATCTAATTTTTCATCATGGGTATCGTTTTCTTGGTTTTCGAAGGTGCGGAAATCCAAGATGGCGGCTGCGAACATTTTCAAATATTTTCGTCATGGGTATCGTTTTCATAGTTTTTTCGGATGCTAAACCCGATAGTGAGGTCAAAATGTAAATCCAAGATGGCGGCTGCGAACATTTTCAAATATTTTCGTCTTGGGTATCGTTTTCGTAGTTTTTTCGGATGCTAAACCCGATAGTGAGGTCAAAATGTAAATCCAAGATGGCGGCTGCGAACATTTTCAAATATTTTCATCATGGGTATCGTTTTCATAGTTTTTTCGGATGCTAAACCCGATAGTGAGGTCAAAATGTAAATCCAAGATGGTGGCTGCGAACATTTTGAAATATTTTCGTCATGGGTATCGTTTTCATAGTTTTTTCGGATGCTAAACCCGATAGTGAGGTCAAAATGTAAATCCAAGATGGCGGCTGCGAACATTTTCAAATATTTTCATCATGGGTATCGTTTTCATAGTTTTTTCGGATGCTAAAGCCGATAGTGAGGTCAAAATGTAAATCCAAGATGGTGGCTGCGAACATTTTCAAATATTTTCGTCATGGGTATCGTTTTCATAGTTTTTTCGGATGCTAAACCCGATAGTGAGATCAAAATGTAAATCCAAGATGGCGGCTGCGAACATTTTCAAATATTTTCGTCATGGGTGTCGTTTTCATAGTTTTCTCGAATGCTAAAGCCGATAGTGAGGTCAAAATGTAAATCCAAGATATCGGCTGCGAAAATTTTTAAACTTTTCGTCGTGTGTATCGTTTTAATGGACTCCGAACGTTGGGGATGTATCTCACAACAAGTTACCCAATTATATAAGTTAGGTACCTATTTACCTTCTTAGCTACTAATTGTTTACATACTTTTAAATCAAACCACGAAAAAAAAAAAAAAATTACTTGGTCTGGTTTTTATATTAGGGGTACGTATATTTTGTATATGAGTTTACATCCGTATCCAGACAAACGAGTATCCGTTTCACCACTAATATTAATCGATAGGCGCCTAACTTTATGCGTCTAAAGAGCCTAAGCGAGTGATCACTGATGATAATACAGTACATGTAAAGAAGAGCAGTAAAACCTCAAATTATACCTACGATATAAGCAAAGGTATCTTGAGATTTTATTTGGCTGTAGCACATACCTACATAAACATTCTGCATCGAGCTGAGTACCAATACATTTCGTATTGTGTCGCATTTACTTTGCTGGATGGGATTTTAATATTATTTACGAGTATATAATAAAAATTACGGTTGATTATAATCGTTTGTATCTACTGCAGATTACCTATGGTAACAGGCCAATTTTTTTAAATCCGCGTGTTTAGTGTGGATCTTTGACACTATGTATTCTTATTAACATAAATAATAGTATTTTTTTGTAATTTGAACGAGATCGAGTATTATGGTCACCCTACACGACTTTATGACGTTACGACTCATATTTTTTTTAATGGTGAATACCTTTATCAATATCTCTGAAGTAAGAACATAATCAATAAATGGATAATCAAAATCCTTGTTTTTTATTATTCTTAGCTCTGTTCCATCATTGCAATTGTGGCGCCCGTGTGCGTACAAGCTATATTATGCGAGCGCACGTTATCAGCTGCTTTGAGTGCGACGGCAGCAGTAGGACTACACTCATGCAGCACTTGCTGTTTTGCACTTCTTGCTTCTACCTCCCGTACATTATTTATTGATGCAGACGCCTCATCAATATTCAAAAAACCTGGCGGCCCGCTATCTAATAAATAGGCACCTCGTCTATTGTTCACATTGGATTCTTCATTTAATAATGATGCATATTTCATGTTATTCAACTCAGTTTTTAAGTACTCACTCGTTACATAAGTTTCCTTAATTAGTTTTAGTTCCGACTGTAGTAACACAATATCTTTTAACAACCTTGTTGCATCTATGTGATCAAAGGTTACTGGTGGCAATTTATGTAGTTCTTTTGCCACGAAGATGGGAATTTTATCCGGATCAACCGTTTTAAAGGCACTTATGATGTCTTCCACATCTTTTTGTTCTTTATTTTTACGTCGCGCGACTTTTCTGACGGTAGTTGAAAAAGACGTAAAAAGGAGTTCCTTCGCCACACTGATTTCTAATGCGGAGAAATCGCTTATAATAAGTCTTATTAGACTCACTTCATCCATGACACAGATTTTATTTTGTGTAAAACATAATAGCTCATTTATAACTATGTTACATTGTGAACACTTCACAACTTCGGTAGACATTTTTATTGCACCCGTTCGCTTACGCGTCCGCGCGGAGACTGACAGTAATGACAGCTCACATCAAGCTCACTTCACCATGTTATTATACCATGACTTCACCTAGGTTTTCACGGTGAGATGTTTACAGAATAGCACTGCTGGGGTAGTCTTATGAAGTATTAAAGCCATCATTATTCCACTGCGAAAACAGGATGGTGCTAGCGGCTTTGTCTAGCTCCATCACTCTCTCACACTGGATAAATAGTGGCATTAATACTTCATAATACGGACCGGATTAGGATATAGGATACTTTATCCAGATATTCCTAAGGGATCGAGTGATACTGTGGGTGTAACCGTGGAGCGCAGCTAGTTATGAATAAGTAAACTGCAACAACATGTCTGCATATTTAAACTCGAATAACATAAAACAAATTCAGTAAACATTTTATATTACAGCTTTATTGACTAGGTCGACGAAGGGCTTGGCAGTGCTCCTATTAGCGTTTGAATAGTTAAAAATTATTCCCAAGCTCGCTTCGCTCGCTCCTGCATTCTAGGTTATCTAAGTAAAATATCTGCCAGCGCCCGCCGGTAAATATTTTAGCAATCAGCACCGGCGAACAAATCGGCGCCCAGCGCCGGTAGCAGAAGCAGTCCTAGATTTTAAGAACCTCAGAGGGGATTTCTGGACGTTGGTGTTTTCGGATTCCAGTTTTCCCCCGTAAGGGGGATTATCAGGGGGGAATTCGATTTTTTATTTTTTATAGTCCAGTTTTCCCCCTCAGGGACATTTTCAGGGGAGATCTGTGGAATTAGTATTTTTTTCGATTCCAGTTTTCCCCCTAGGGGGGATTATCAGGGGGGAATTCCACACTTTTTTTTTATTGATTCCATTTTTCCCCCTAAGGGGGATTTTCAGGGGGGATTTGTGGAATAAGCCAATTTACGGACATCGCGTAAATATAAATTATAGGAATATTTGTCTTTTACTAATTGGTACTTTTCAAAGCCCACATTGGCACGGACGTAATAATATCACGGTGGGATTTTATCGCGCACTGGATTTTCAACTTTCGGTGTTTAGCCGAGCGTTGAGAATGCAACGTGCTAGGCCGCACTCTCGTTCCAGCGCGTTGAAAAACACACTGTTGGATTTTCAACTCTCGGCGCGAAGCAAGGCGTAGAAAATGCAGTACACAAAAAAAATCGCTGCGATATTTTCACGTCCGTGCTAATGTGCGCTAACACTTTTATTATTTGACTTGTATTCATTACATAGTAATAACAGTATTTGAAGTTTAGTAAAAGGCATAGGTACTGAAATACGAGTAATACAGAAAAAGCATTATTTTTTTAAAGTTGAGACCACCCTAAACGAAATAAATAAACTTAAATAGGCTTAAAATAAATAAAGACAATAATAATAATAAATATCCCGATAATTTATATTTACGCGACGTGCGTGTGAATACTCTACTCTAGCGCCGTGTGTCGGCCGAATTTCCCTCAAGGCGGAAGGCCATGCTCGACAACAATGTATGGGTACCTGCCCGTATTTGTATGAATTATCTACTAGCTAGATTTTCTCTACAAGGCCTAAATCTCGAGATTAGTCGAAATATCCTAATAGGTTGAGATCTCGGCATGGTAAAGAAATTTCCAAAAAACGCATTACTAATCTGTACATTCACTAACGATTCCCCATAGTAGTCAACAAAAATAAAGCAAATAATGAACATACCTAATTTCTAATAATAAATATAAATGCTGTCGACTCGTTATGAATGAATGGCAAGTACCTACACACGCGCCCGCATTGTTTTGTCTAACAGAGATAGAAATATTCCAAACGAATTTTGACACAACTCGATTTGCAGTGCGAGCCGCGCTCGCCCGGCCCTCTCGCTCGCTTTTTTTTTTTCCTCGTACAATGCATTGTAAAACGTTGTATGATCCACGTGCGTAAGATGATTTCCGCGCTTGTAGCATAAATAACTATTTTCATACGAGCTAACAATTGGGAAAACAAAAACAAGCCTTACAGTAGTTGCCTATGCTATGTAACATCTGACATCTCACCTTGGTAATAAGCATCATTAAAGGGGTGCCCCGCCTCGTCAAGGTCGTTTCTGACTACTAACTCTAGCACCACGCGCGATCATTGGTCAAATCAAATAGCGCGCGCTTCCCCGGCTTCCTGTTAAACACTCCCGTCTCTTTTCACGAAATCACTCCTACAGATTTGATTATTTAGATTTAGATTTAAATTGCAGGAAACCGAGCGGAAAGATGCTACACATCAAAAACCGGCCAAGTGCGTGTCGGACTCGGCGGCGGCGATCTCTCGCGTCCGGCCCTGGTTCAGGCCATGGTCCGGAGCGAGAGTGCATGGGAGGCCGTCACCTCCTTCTGCGAAGCAGTTATGCTCGCGAAGGAGGAGGCGGAGCGCGCGAGGGAGATTGAAGCTGCACGCCCTCGCGCCCCTAGTCGCCGCAGGAGACGCCCCGGGCGTCGGGAGTCACAAGCTGACTTCCGGCCACCGTAGGCGCGGGCCTGCGGACGGTGAGCGATGGGCAGCTCGCCGTCCGATAAGGACCAGGCCCGGGTCGACGGCGCGTTGTGTTCCACGCGCGCCTCAAAGAGATGTCAGCACCAACTGACGGGGTCCGGAAGGACCAATGCCTGCTGGGGTTGCGGGTCTGTCCGAAAGGGATATCGCGGCCCCAGCACATAGGCAACGGAAGGAACACGGGTGGGTTTTAGTCAGTAAAAGTCTGACACTCCCTCTCGCTCTGCCCAGAGCGGGAGGAGTCATTTGATGATTTCCCACCCAAAAAAAAAAAAAAAACAAAAAAAAAAAAAGTGCGTGTCGGACCACGTAATGAAGGGTTCCGTAGTTGGGATGAATTTATCCTAAGAACAAACTTAACATTGTAGTTGAAAAACATGTTCTCCCTACGGAATGTATGGGAGATCATGATTTTCAAACTGCAAATTTATATTGGTTGACCATTACTCGTTTTAACCTGTAAAGCCTACTTAGCTGTGATAGTTTTCCTTTTAACTTCGTTATATGAATTTGAATCGTGAATTTTTCAACAATTCAAAGTACAACCATTTAGCTGGCAGGGGGGGGGGGGGGGCGACACTTGACTTGACTTGAAAATCATTTAGGTTTAGTCAAAACCGTTTTTGTAATTAACTGGTTAATCAATGAACGGTATTATAACGGTTTACGAACAATATTAACCGGTTTTTCAAAACGGGTTTCACGTCCTGATCTATCAGTACAAATATCAGCCTTGCATCCACCATTCCGTAATTAATCGTAGGTAAAAATACCGACCTACGTGCGAATGTCTGCGCCCCTGCATATT
The DNA here is from genome assembly GCA_916701695.1 of Agrochola macilenta. Taxonomy (NCBI): domain Eukaryota; kingdom Metazoa; phylum Arthropoda; class Insecta; order Lepidoptera; family Noctuidae; genus Agrochola; species Agrochola macilenta. The sequence goes on along the minus strand of OU753572.1, from coordinate 9,317,357 downwards.
CTTTGACCGTCGTTTTAGTGTAGCGCGCCACCGCGCGCATTTTTCGTATTCCAGGGGTAGGGAGTTTAGCTCCGCCCACATGCACAAGGTCAGTGAGCCTACTATTCACCTTAATGTTGTATGACACGGTGACAGGTATGTTTATACTTGACACGATGACAGGTATAAGCATACCTGTCACCATGGAGCTCGTGCGTGCTCAGTGAACGAAAATAAACATGCGTGCTACGTCGAGGAAGTCCTAGCTTATCACATAGTTGCGTAATAAAATTGGCTGTGCTACTATAAAATCGCGCATCATCCTGGCGTCGCTCTGGATGCCTCGGTGGTTCACCACTCTCACCAACACTGTATTTTTGAATTTTTGGTTCTAAGACATACCGGTTACCTGATTACCTCACGATGTTTTCCTTCACCGTTTTGAGAGCATTGGTGATGAAACAATTTACATAAAGTAAAGCGCGAGCGTTGCACTTCCGTCCTAACGCGCATGCGTGCTAGTACCAACAGCATCCTGGTGGGATTCTCCGACGCTTGAGCACTGGATACGACTGAACGCAGTAAAGTAACCACTAGGAGTTTCCGAAAGTGTTATATTTGTATTTTGATTCGTGTCTGGTCTTGTCATTACTAACATTAGTTTCTCATAAGCATTTCTGTGTTACGAGTTAGTGTTAGTTCTCGTACTAACAACTAAATACAAGCTGAAATTTTAGTGGTTGTTTTCCCGCAGCGAAATGGTTTTGTCTTGGTCGTACAATAGATTTATATTTTTTTTATTTTTTTTTATTGAAAAATGGCAGATTTAGAATTGTGATAAACAAAACTCGAAAGCGATCTCGACCAAGAGTGATACAGCGCAAACGCCCTACTGCGACTACTTACCTACCTAAAAGATATTCCAATTTTCCCTTCATACTTTTACGGGCTTAGGACCGTCATAAATACTTTTTTAACTACAATTTTTTTAATTATTTGAAAGTAAAAACTTTTTTTTTTTTAATTTTAGCGCTATAATTCAATAGTACTACTAAGGGCAAATCGTTCTGCCGCGGGAAAACAACCATTAAAATTTCAGCGTGTATATGGATGTATTTGAAAATCCGAAATAAATAAATATAATAACAAAAAAGCGCCTGTCTGGGTTGGATTGGAACCTACGACCAACAAATCGAAAGTCACGGCCTACCACTGGGCCACCACTGCTCTGTATGTGAAAGGATTAAAAGATTGCAAAATATATTTATATTATAATATTTAAAAAAACACTAAGTATAAGAATTTACGGTTTATTAACAAAATAAAAAGCAAAACATTGCGATTTGGTTAATGTTAAGTGACACTTGACGAAATAAATAATTAAATCGACCGATCGATCATCTCGAGTTTATACAAGTTTTATTTGAAAGGAACATAGGTACAAAAAATATAAAATTTGCTAACTAATAATATACTTTCAGAAGAATAATGGTTACAGAAATTGGTGGATGGCTCTATAGGAAAACTGTTTTCAAGGTTTCACAAAATGGTTTACTATAAATGCGATATTCCCAAACTATAGAGTAAGAGATTTACATTTTATATGATAAGTTTTCAGATACATACATGTTTTATTATAATATTATATTCACTACACGTAGATTCATGGAATTGAAAAAGGAAAGAATATCATAAAATTACTCATTACTGCTTTTTGTTAGAAAGATTTTTAACATGTTTTCTGGAATTGCATGAAAAATTACAACAGTCCGGATTCTAAATTCGGAAAAAAAAACTTTACAATTGTGAGAACGATTGCTTCTCACAATTGTAAAGTTTTTTTTTACCCACTTTATTGAAATAGACAGATTTAAAGTACATACTTACTAAAAAGTGAGACGATTTACTTCAAAATAATCCCTAACTGTATGTATTTACAGTTGTCATTACAAGCGGCTCTAATTATACATTTAATTAACATCAGACTTTTAGCTAAACAAAAGGTTATATATTTAATTTAATTACAAACTCTTGTATTCTACCACTTAATACTTTCACACCCTTTTACAGAAAGGACTTTTTTGATATCGTGCCAACCACAAAGCACAGAATCGTCAGGACAGCGTCTTGAGATGGCATCTATATAAATAATGAAAATTAAAGAACTTATCTGCTTAGCTGTAACTGGCCATGGGTCATTTAATAAACACCTCTTTGTCATAGGAGTCACAGACAGTCCGCTGTGCAGAGCCTGCATGGAGGACGACGAGACAGCAGCTCATGTGCTGTTATACTGCCCGGTGGTCGCCACATACAGGGCAAAGTACTTCGGTAACCCAGGTACCCTACGTGAGATTGTCAGCGACACCAAGGCGTTGCTGGCCTTCTTTGTGGAGCTGGGGTGGATCGAATAACCAATTTTCCCACCCGTACGCAAAATACGCGCTTAGTCGTGGAGTTGCGGATACCAGCCCGTATTACCTATTACCTACCTATTAAGAACTTATCTGTTTGTAATGTCAAAATAACAGCTTTTTACTAAATGCATAAAAAATTATAAAATATACATAAGTACTTATAACAAAAACACATTTTTAAAATTTTTGTGAGTCTTTCTGTCCGTTTGTTCCGGCTAATCTCCGAAACAGCTGGACCGATTTTGACGGGACTTTCACTGGCAAATAGCTGATGTTATAAAGGTAAAGTAACGAAGTCGCGGGCAGCAGCTAGTTACTAATAAAATTCGTGGCGCCGAAAGTGCGTTAAGCGCACAACTTCTGTCGCGGACGCTCTTCGAAGCCTTCAGTTTCTATACATCATTTGTGTCGTAGTCCAAGAAGACATTGACACGCTCGGGTTCTATAGAAAGTGTTGTCAATGCTGCCTCTACAGTGCATTCATTATATCTTGACCCGTGACGCGATTTTGCAGTCATGTGATTGGTATAGTTTGCCCGGGACCACGGTTCCGCGCCATAGGAATGCGCGGCGAGGCGGGGGGCAGCGTTGACGAATGAGCGGCGGGTAGGACGCCGTGCGCCGTGACGAATGAGCGGCTTGTACTGCCCCCCGTCTCGCCACGCACATAACTAAGGCGCAGAACAGCAATCTCATTCCAACTATAGTACTGTTCCGTCAGTCGCCATTTTGAACTCTATTAGTATTGAAACTAAGACTACAAAATTCAGTGCGGAAGCGCGTCACGCGTGTAGTTATAATGAACGCACTCAACTTTAGCAGCGGCCGCCGTCATGTCTGTGCTCTGTGGTGCTAATAATCAACCTAACTTTTTGGGTACATAAAACCCCATTTCTGACTGCCCAATCAGAAACTCTGCTATCATAATATAGCTATTGTGATTGGCTGACTACATTAACATCAGCCAATCATATTAGCAGAAAACTTTAGACTAGAGTACAGAGTTATTTGGAAAAATTTGTTTTTAAGTAATCAAGGGTGAGTCCCTTACATCCCCAGCCTTTTCACAATCGTTGTGTGGCCCTAAAAAGCAACGTGGATCTTATGCTAGGTACACACACAGCGACTTTAGTTGCCGGCTACTCACAAGCGATTTCAAAATCATACATGCGAACGAGACACAATAGAAGTTTTATTGTTATAACGCCCATGGGTGTTTACTGCAGGGACACTGGCCTCCTCTTTCTGTGAGAGGGGAGTGGGCCGTAATCTACCACGCGGGCCCAGTAAGGGTTGGTGGAAATCACAGTCTTAGAATTTTTTGTTCTAGGACATGCCGGTTGTATAACGATGTTTTCCTTCACCGTTTTGAAAGCAGTGGTTATTGAGATGTTGACAAAAAATTTTTTTGTCCGTCAAGTAGATTATTAAAAAATATTGGACACGTATTCTTTCTTTTTTTACTTAATGAAAAGATTAAGGCAATACATTGAGTTAAAATGTGGTGTGACGTCAGTCCCCGGTAGATTTTATACTGACTTGTGACGTAACGAGCCCCCCACTCCCCAAGTTTAATGCGTTTCATCCAAACCATTTTTTATTCAAATGATAAAATAAAAAATAAGTGTCTAATATCTTTTTAATATCTCACTGACGGACTAAATAGCTTTTTTTTTCCCGGTCAATATCCCTATTAACAAATTTACACAAAGTGCTTGCTTGGTTTCGAACCTAAGACCTACAACTCGTAAGTCCCGGCCGTTACCACTGCGCCACCACTGCTCGTACTACAGTCGGCGTAAGAGAGCCGCTTTGTCGCTAGCGATGTCAAAATCTGTGCGTGGACTTGAGCTTTTGATATCGCCAGCGAGTCGTTACGTGTGCACCTAGCATTAAACGTAACTTTGAAAGGAGTTGGAATCACTACTAGAAAAATGTTTGATGCATGTATTATTGTATGACAAAATCTATAGTCTATCGATATTTTTTCTCACAAGTAATGACCGAAGTGTTCGTGATAATTTACGATCATTACAAAAAGTTAATATCACACTGAATTGCAGTTGTGTGATCATTCGAGTGATCATTTAGTTTCATCTCTATGGCGCTAGTGAGACAAGAGATTAAACTAATACAAATTACTAGGCAGAGTAAAACTCGTGACATAAAATGTAACCACTCCATGAATAATAATAAATCTTTCACACTTCGAGAGCAATCCTTATAAATTGTCGACAGTTAAAACCTTTCCTCAACCACCGTCTTTCGTAACCTCACGTCACACTAGCGCCATCTATCGGTACATTGCTGTACTCTTAACAGTCAAGGAAGTTGGCGGCCATTAGCAACTCCAGCGCAATTTCCGGTGCGATCGGGAACTCGGGGATCTCCGTCGACGAGTTTGTGTAGCGCACCTTGTATGTGAAGTACATGCATACTTTTTGAAGTACGTGGGAGCTGGAAAAGATAATTTCCAGTCATAAGTTCACTCCTGTATTTGACCGTAAAATTATAAATAACTGTTTAGAAAAGATACTCTTATACTTTCGTCTGGTCTTAGCGAGATTCTACAGTCGGTCACCGGAGTGGCAGCGAACTGACTAATTCGATAACAATTGAAATTCAACTTTAGGTTCTTCGACATACACTTGAACTTCGAATAACAGCAGAGGCTCGAAACAATTTAAAATGTTTTTTTACGGCACAAAAATTACACCTTCCTGCCAACTCTAAGTAATCACTAACTTTCAATTACTCGCAAATACTTACGGAATCTCCCTAAAGTTGACTTCATTGGCTTCATTCTCAGCGAACTGCCCTGGACCACTCAACATTGCCTTGATCGTGCCCGACGTGAGCGCATGTTCTCTCTTCACGATAAACTCGTGGCCATCCGAAGAGATCAGCTTCACGTACATAGCGTTGGGCCCTTCGCAGCCCCCATATAACTTCTCTTCGGATACGACTGTTCCGCCTGAGCCGCCAGAGCCGACTGCGCTGCCGCCGCTACCTAGAGAGCAGTTATAATTTTGATACAGTTTAACTGATACTGCACCTTAGGTAAGTGCGCAGCGAGACGAGGGGGCAGTGCAGGACGCTCATTCGTCAACGATCACGGCGACCAGCCCCCCCTCGCCCCGCATTCCTAAGGCTCGGTACAACAGTAACGATCTTATAGGTACGATGAGATGATTGATGATTTATTGAATTAATATTATCAATATATATATTCTTATGTTGGATGTAAATCTGGAAAATTGGAAATAAACTAGGTACCATTCTGCCAGGAGCTTGTATTCTGCTTTGTATTTCACAACTGAAATGATGCTCTGCAGCTTTCTAGGTTATGTAGCGATGGGTCCGGCAAGAAGGGCGCAGCCGTGCTGCCGTCATAATGATGAGCGTAATCCTCAAAGTCAGGTGTTCCATTTCACGAACGCGCGTCAATTATTCCAATATTTACCTTATTAAATTATCGTAGCGGGGGGCGTTCTGTAATTTCTGCCTACACCCATGGCAAGCCAGTGTATGTAAGTATGTATAGCTTTTTACGAGTCATAGTAAAAATGTATGTCAATAAGAGTCACATGTCGCGCTCTACATCCTAAAAAGCGTAACTAACCCGCAATGCTGCCAGAGCGCTGCTCCTCGGCCACGCTTGTCGCCGACGCAGCCGCGGAGGCCGGTGCTGATGCCACTTGCTGGTCAGACATGTTCCTGCAATCAACAAGTGCAAAATTAGCAACAAAGCTTCAAAATTATTCCTTATCTTTTGAATTGCAATACCAAAGTAACACTCTTAAATATTGTTTCTTTAATGTATTGAATGTGCTAGAAGTTTTTTCTATAAATGTTCTAAAATGAATAATTAATGCTACATCTATTAAATTAAATTAAATGTACATAATAAATTAAAACCAATTTTTTTCATGTTTACCTATGAAATTAACACCTTTGTTAACTAATCTATTTCTTATTAATCTTAACTAAATTACTCTCTAATATTCAGGAGTTGCTAAGTTTGTAACCAAAACTCAATCTAAAATGAAATGTAGAATGTATTGTAAATATGTAGTTAGTAATATGTGGACTTTGAAACATCCATATGCTGAAATGAGCTAAGGCCTTTTTATGTATTCTATTATACAGTATGTTAACTAACTAATGGCATTCCCATTAACCCACAGATTATTATTTTTTGCTTAAAAGGATGCTATACTGTTGCAGGTTAACGGGAATGCCCTTTGTTAGTTAGCATACTGTATTTCCCATTCTTTTGGGTGTTGCGTTTTCTTAGGTAACAGGTACTTGTCTTTGCATCTCTGGACTAGACAAAAGATTTATTCTTTGTCAATATCAATTTTAATACTGTTTTGTAAATATTGGCAATGGTTATTAACTAATATAGAATATTATATCAATTATTCTGCATATGGATTATTATTATCAGCAGTTTTACATATTGGTGATTCATTTACATGATATGTAATATCATGTAAATGTAACCTATGTGCTATCATTGCACTTTGGATTCATACAATTTCAAATATTGGATTTGCAACTAATAAAATTTCTGAAAAACATGGTTCTTTCTCCCTCATACATAAATCTACTAAAGTTTAGGTAAAGGCATAATGCACACACACCGAAAGTGAGAAAGAGAACAGAAAGAGGTGAGTATGCATTGGGGAATTAACTTTTTATGTAAATGATGTACCTACTCAAAAGAACAATGAGCAAGACTGGCCACTTATCACACTAGAGACTATTTACACACTGCTATTTATATAAAATAATATAACTTTATAATACCTAATAAAGCAGTCTTGAGGTATACATAAATAAGAACATAATAAGTAATATATTTGTATATGGATAACTTTACAATGCTATTCTAAAATTAGATTATGACCTCTCAACACTGTTATTGCATTAATAAATAAGTACACTATTTAGCATTGCTCCATGTAAATATCAATAATTATTAAAAGTATCATCAAAAACTATTACGGTGAAATAGTCCTCGAAATAAATATGCAAAGGACACTATAAATCTTGGATGCCAATAAACTTTGACATCATAACAAAGTGACTGTGCATATAATAGACATTACCTGGTTACGTTATATGTTTCTAGAATTTACGAAATAAGTATTTAACAGCTGTATTGGCTTGAAATAGTCAAATTTATTAAATAAAAACTGAAAGTTAGGTTAGCAGAATCAGAGAGTGACTGACAATTTGACAGTAAATTGAGTGAATGAATCAGAAACACAGAAACAGAATATTACTCAAGAGACCAGAAATTAATGAATACAAACTTTTTATGTTGACGCTTTGAATTAGATACGAGGGTTTTCAATAGAAATAATTATAATCATTGTCTTTTCTCATCTTTTTTCATCAGCTCGAAACAAAACACTGCCTTACACTGCGAAATTCAATGGGCCTATTATAATTTCAAAGCGAATCAGTCCAGCCCTAGCCGCAGCATTATGTAGCATTAACATTTTGCATGCCTCTACATTTTAAAAACGTAACATATATATCCTAAGTGGAATCACATAATACACAGTATTTTATTAATTTGAAGACTTTCGGCAGTCACGATAAAAGTCAAACACTTTGTCCGATCTGGGAATCGAACCTAGAAACCCAACCCACCCAGGTCCCCTTTTTTAACAGTCACGCTTTAACGCTTGCGACCATTTTATAGCCCAACGGTGGAAAAGTTGAAGCAGTAGATTTAATAATGTTGAAGAAAATCAATTTTAAATAAAACTAAAACCATAGGTCCGAACTAGCCGTTTTACAAAACGTAACGTGTAGCGTTCCAGGGCCCTCGATATTGCATAACTTTGAAGCATAATCATATGATTGAAATTGGATTTTAATAAGAAAAAAGAAATGAAAGTAACGCTTTAAATATTACTTAACCATGACTTTTAAGTAGCATGTTTATACACCAAAATATTTAACTTAACAATAATAGCCAAATCGACTATTGTAAGCTGAAAATATTTAAAACACTTGTGATTCTGAAAGCACTCGATGTAGGTCAATGGACCACAGCTGACGATTCGGCGGACTTTTTTTGACATGGCTTTTGGCTTCATTTCATTATTTTGACATTTCGTGATTTCGATGTCAAGCGCTACGTATTTCTTTGAGAAAAGTAAGTTTTCACTCTTCATCCAGTTTTTTCAATCGAAAAGTGTCTTAGGGACGCGGGTGGAACCCATCGCTGTGTGAAAATCGACTGCGGACACGAGAAATTCCGCGAGAACCATGTGACACGAATACGAAAAAGGGCTTCCAGACCGTCAATGTGACAGAAATGTTTTCTGCCATCGCGACGAGGCAGCGCCACGGCGGAGCCGATACGAGCACGACGCGAGATCAACGAACGGCGATATAGGGCAAGCGCGTCAAAAATGTGCGCGAGATGGCCAGCCCGCCACCGAACCCTAAGGAAGGCGAGGAGGGCGGCTCCGAGTTCAAAGAGGAGCCGAGCGGGGAACGCCCGCCCGCCCCGCAGAAGACGTTCATAGCGCCGCCCGCGTCGCAGCTGCCCACGAAGCTGCAGTACGTGACGCTCGGAGCGTCTGGCCCCAGCGGCATTAAGCAGTTGTTTCGCACGGTCAAAGTGGCTCGACGCATCCCCACGCTGCCGCGGCGGCCGCGCGAGGGCGAGGGCAGCGCGCCCGGCCCGTCGCTGCCCGAGCCCCGGGAATCGCGCGCACGCAAGGACCACGCCAAGCGCCATGTCTGCGGCACTTGCGACAAACGCTTCTCCAGCCCCGGCAAGCTCAGCCAACATGTCCTCTCACATACTGGCGAGTTGCCTTTCTCCTGCGATCTGTGCGACAAGCGCTTCAACTCCAAGTTCAAGCTAGTGAGACACAATTTAATACACAGTGAGGCTCGAGCCTTTGCGTGCAATGTTTGTGGTAAGACTTTTAATCGTAAGGATCATCTCACCAACCATGTCAGAGTGCATAATCCAGTAAAAAAGCTTTATACATGTGAAAGGCCAGATTGTAGGAAATCGTACACATCCCTCCTGAGCTACCGAAAACACGCTGCCCTGCATTCTGCAGAGGAAGGCAACCTGCAGTGTAAGATATGTGATAAGAATTTTAACACCCGGCAAGATATAATATATCACCTAAAAGTCCATACTGGTAGTCGCACTGTTAAAAATGATTCTGATAAGAAGTTCACATGCAACTATTGTGATCGAAAGTTCTTCACAGCTAAAGATGTTCGGCGTCATCTTGTCGTCCATACGGGAAGACGTGATTTCTTGTGCCCTTACTGTCCACAAAAGTTTGGACGTAAGGACCATCTCGTGAGGCATGTAAAGAATGCACACCCTGAGGAATCATGGAAGTCGGCAGCCGTGGGTACGTCTAGCGAACCCCCACCCGAGGCATCTGCATTTGAAGAAACATACACTGAGTATCCCATTGAAGATACCGATTTTTCTATGTGGAAACCACCCTCACCCAAAGAGAGTACATCAGAGGGAGGTCCAACCAGGGTACCCTCCACAGATATTATTGTTGAAATTCCACCAGACCTTGATATAAAGGTGGAGCCTATAGAAATAAAGTTGGAGGAATCCTTAGATATAAAGTTAGAGCAGCCAGGGTCACCAGGATGTACGCTCCTACCAGTTGAGTTCCCTCTGATGTTTATGGTAGCTCCGCCGTACTCCCAGACGCCGTCCGACTTGCCCTTTCTGTCGACCCAAGAGCTGCCGGACCCAATGGAAGCACACTTACTTCATCCAGGAAATGTGGAGTCCCTGTTGATGGATCCGGGCGAAGGCCCTTCAGGTTTGTCAAGCCAGATGCTAGAGCTGTTAGAGGATAGTGAGCCGACGTTCACAGGCGAGGAAGGCCGGGGCCAACAACGACTGCCAGCGTTCACGCAGGCCTTCCAGACGGCGCAAAGCCCTAAGCCCCCGCCGCCGCCGCCCCCGCCACACTAACCTCGCCTCACCAAACACTTCTACGCCATTTACACTTTAATGTTCTACTTAAGTCAACCTAGGAGAGAGCATACAGTTCTACATTAGACTGTGGATGGCATCAGGTCATGAAGGGTGAGATTCCTGCATTTAGCTTATGTGAATACCGAACTACCTCACTAGGTAAGGTAAGGTCTAAGCTGTAAATAGTCTTGAGTGCAGTTAGTAATGCAATTTATAATATTGTTGGACTTGAAATATTTTCATCTTGTAAGCATATAGGTACGGAAGCTGGAGGGCGCTGGAGGACCCTCCGGTTTATATTGCCAAATTGTATATTTGTACGTCTCGGGTATACCAAAATTACTTCCGAATTCTACATGAATATGTGATCTAGTCGTGTATGTACTTTCGGAATTACCTATGTATTGTTTATTTATAGCGTACATGACGTTTATGGAGTATAATTGGGACCAACTCTGTGAGCTATTAGGTGGGATACAGTTAGTGCTTAGTTGAGACGGGCCGCGGTCACGCCCGCCCCGATAAGAGTATAGTAAGCAGAATACAAGCAGGGTCTATGGCTCCTGGAAGCAGTGAGCTATTATAATATGTTTTAGAGAGGCTTGCTGCTTTCGACGCGATAATGTAATACAACAGAGAGCATATTCCTTTCGAATCAATAAAGTGAATGTAATATTCTGCCGGAGTAGATTAACATCAGATCTGTCGGTAACTAGATTGATATATCATCCTTATGTGTAAGTGCTAAGTGTTCATAACAGAGTTAAACAATTGAAGGCTTTATATTGTATGGTATTAGGGTTCCATTTCATTCTACTGTAAAGAATGATATCGAAGTCCTTACAACTCAGCAGACTTGAGTTAGAAACAAAATGCAATAAAAATGATCAATATACCTCAGAGGCACTCGTGCTTCCTATAGAATAATATTTACGAAACAAATTGGGTGTGTGTCTGATGAGCAAAGTAGCCGACTTCGTGTTTGTAGGTAATTTACAGCGTTATCATTTTCATTATAACTAAAATGTGCCAAAAGTGATAGGATTGTGGATAGGTGAAGTCGACGTTCGTTACTTAGATCGCGACCAAAATCCGGATTTCATTTGCTCGTTAGACTCGCGTGTGCAGGAACAAAAATTCAAACTTTGGATCTTCCATTCGATCTGCCGTTAACGACGATAGGTATGCCAAAATTTTATTATTTTGACCGTAATCAATTTTTATTTTTCATGCAGAGATAATTTTCGCAACTTGTTACTTCAGAGGAGCAATTTTATTGGCATACGTTTTAGAATAATGAGCCAAATTATGTAATTCGTTTAGTGATGTGTAAGTGTCAGATAGTTGATGTTATAATGGCGAGAATTTAAACAATTTGTTCGGGCGTGAAATGGAAGGATATTATAGCTTGGATTAGGTGCCTTGCATTTTCAAACAAACCGTTTAGCATGCTCGGCGCGTGTACAACTCGCAAGACGTTCTCTTTTCATCTACAACCTGGTGATTCTTTCTCTAGAACACCCCAAATCCCCAAACATTGCTTTCGAAGTATGTTTTATATTTATGCCTTACTCTGAGTTTCATTTCAACGGTTTTCCAACCCTCGCGGGATGAACGCTCATAGCTAGGTAAATCTTCATAATCCAAAACATTTGGAACACCCCTTTTCATCGCGGATCTTGGTCAATGCAATTCCAAAAATATGTATGCTCTATTTGGGAATTGCCTGGACGCAATTCTAAATTAGGGGGATTGAAGTCCGACTTGATTAGGCTTTAGTAGATGACATTTCAGACAAGCTGTTGGCAATGTCTTCGTCAAACCCTTCATCTACTAAAGAGGCTTATCCATTCAGACTTCAATCCCCCAAATTTAGAATTATGTCCAGACAATCCCCAAATAGAGCATAGATATTTTTAGAACTGCATTTTTTCCATATCTATAGCGTGGCGCTACATAATCATTTCCCACATCCCCATTGATTTCGGTAATTTAATGAGGTTTTAACGTCTTTTGTCGTTGTCTTATCGCGAGTTGTGCACGTGCGCTGTTCATTTCAGTTAGTTTTAGAGCGCTGTCAAGATTGGAACATCAATATAATAATACATATTAGTTATAAAAATACATTGTTTATTGTCTTTTGTTAATGTGAAAAGCAATTAACTTTGCAGCATTTAGAAGTTGAAATCCACTAGCTGTTCAACAACCTTATTCTGGGAAGCAAAAGAAATTAACAAGTACCCACTTTTGGATTATCTGGGGGTACGGCAGTGCCCCCGCCAAATCGATCAAAAACAAACAAACGAACGTATTCCTTTTTTCCGACCTTTCCATCACACTAAACGAAATTGAAATAATTTATAAGGTGAATCCGCAGTCAGCCCGCGAAATTCAAATGTCTTACTTTTTTTGCAATTGCAGGTCAGTGTCAGGTTGTATCTTGATCAAAATATGAGTCGCGACTATAACATGTACGTAATTACAGAATTATAATTATTGGGATCAATGGATCATTAATACATCTTTCTAAGTTAGATTTGTTCACAAGAAATTTGTTCTTATGCATGTAACAAAACTAACTTATAGAGATGTATTAATGATTCCAATGATTATAATTCTGTAAATATCAGGGTTGATAAAAATCATGATTTTTATAAAAAAATCAAAATAATCGGATTTATTTGATTTAAATCGGATTTTTTTGATTTAAATCGGATTTTTTTGATTATTTCTGTCACACATGTCTCTTAATGTTTTTTCATTCTCGCTACTAAGCCCATTAATTCCTTCTTACAACGTTTACACACCGCTTTGTTAAACTTGCCGCAAGTGGACATTTTTCATCGAAATGGATTTATTTCGATGAAAAAAGTCCACTTGCTTTCAGCATCTTTTTTCTTTCCAGACACCTTGTTGTATTCACTTTCATTTATCAATCACGAATGACCGCGCCAAAGACTAAACGAACCATAGAAATATAAATAACAGAAACCAACGGATTCAGTCACGAGTTTAAATTTCGGAGAACCTCTGAACGGTGTAGGTAGTTAAACAGCATTGGACACGAATGTGCGCGTCGTAGTTTATGTCAGGGAAAGTCCCTTGACACATTTTTGCTGATTTGGTCGCAGTAAAAAAATATTGATTTAAATCATTGATTTTTATAAAAAAATCACTTGATTTTAATCGCGATTTAAATCACTGATTTTAATCAAGTGATTTAAATCATATCAACCCTGGTAAATATATACCTGTTATAGTCGCGAATCATATTTTGATCAAGATACAACCTGACACTGATCTGCAAATTGCAAAAAACGTGAGAAAATTTTAATTTCGCGGACTCCAACTGCGTATTCCTTACCTTAAGTAATTAGTTGTCTTTCTACAATAAGCAGTCTTTTCCTTTCCTAATTTATTAAGCATATACCTCGATAACTTTCGCCCCGATTTCGGCAGCGTCCTAAGTATTTTGAAAAAAAAAGTCTCATTCCTGACACAACATAAGTATATTTAAGTTTAATAATTTTCGGTAATGTAAAGGTTTTAATAATAATGGTCAATGTTCGGCGTCTAGTAATGCAAGGAGAGCATTTATGGTAAGATCATGTACACGCTTGATATGTAGAATATTATGTGAATAATTCTAATCTATTAGGTTAATAGGACTGTAAAAAATTTAATCTACCTCAAACGCAACTTATTCTTTTCTAGAAATATAATTGTACTATGTTAGGTTAGTGAGAAAATTAAGTTTTTTTTTCTATTTGAAAAATACACGACCATAGAGCTGGTTGAATCAGTTAACACCTGTTGTCTTAATTTAATGTATAAGTGTGTGCTGCATATCGAAATCTTTATTGATATACAATTTAAATATGTATGATTATTATTAATGTCGCTTTTTATTTTGCTCTATAAGAGTAGCCTTTGAGTTCAATGTTGGATAGTTTTCGGATCGAATTAATACAAAGTTTACAATCGAAAGATCTGGAATTTTAAAGTTAATGCAAGAAAAAAATAAAAATAAAAAAAACGTTTATCTATAATAATGTTAGGACCTTTCCTATCGCACATTTGGTATAAGTAAAAATAAGAAAATTTCATATATGTTGTATATCGATGATTTTACATATTTCCTTTATGCAGATATCAGAAAAGATTTCCGCAAAAATGTTTTTTATAAATACAATTTATATGAAACTGTTAATGTTTAAGTTTTTTAGACTGTTGTATGTATTTGTTGGAAATATTTTTGCTAAATTCTTCCCGAGGTTGTAGACTGAGTATTAATCGGTTTGTTGGTTTCAATTGTTTGTGGAGCTTTAGCTTAGAATTACGTAATTTTGAGTTATCTATTCATTTAATTCAATTTCTGACTGTCAAAAGCATAACAGCCAGCTTTCATTAATATTAAAAGTAAGCACACATGTAGGTATGTGATAACTGATGTAAGTATTTTTTTACTATTTAAAACTATTCCAATTGCTTCTAATCTAAAGCCAAACCACAAACCGACTTCCGGAATCAGTCTATGCCCTTATACCACTAGTCATATACAATAGCAGTACATTATATTCTCAAATAGGCAGTTATACTGAGTGATATTTACCTATCTGACGATTTACAATAGTTTTACAGCAATTGGTGCAAACTACTAAGTACAAAATGTTACACGTAGTGTATAAATACCGCCCGGTTTCATCTAATTATACCTATCTATGGAATAACTGTCGTTTGTCATAACAGGATACCAGAGTGTGAGAAAAAAAGCTTTATCATGTAAGTTTTATGAAAACGCCGAATTTACGTTCGAAACAAAGAAAAAAAAAGACTTTAATTTACACGATAAGGCTACTAGGCCCTTATTAGATGGAATCGGCGCTTATACTGTTTCCTCATATTTTATTATTGATACATAAATATACAACGACACAATGCAATATATTTTTATATTTTTTTTTAGATTGTAAAGTAATTATTAAAATAGTTAACATATCAAAGACTACCATGTACGGCCGTTTTTGTTGTCATGTAACTTGAATATTTAATATTAAAGTTCATTACCTGTATTTATTTATTTAACATTTTATAGTTAACAGATGTCAATTGACGATAAAATCTATCTGTTTTGGCGACACTATGAGTGTTTACCTTTTTATTTTAATTGGGGAATATCTATGCATAATTGTTAACTTTTTCATGTACCCCAGTTTTTATAGTTTTTATCATTAATGAGTGTAACTCATTTGTATTTATATTTTTGTAAAAATGAAATTATGTTGTGTAATACCAAATACATAATTATTATCATATTTTTTATTTTGTGCTTACATCTGTAAAGTTTCGAATATTTTTTTAATTTCTCTATGTAAGTTTTGGTTACAGCAACGAAGCTGCTGGGAGTGATAGAATAATATTGTTTTTAAATCATGTTGAATTTAATTTACGACGCCTTTATTAAAACTGCATTTTGTTTTTTTTTTCGCTGAACGATGTTCTTTATTTGCATGTATGAGAATCTTGCAGTAAAATGTTACCTTAAAAATTCATATGTGAACACCTAAAAAGGTGGTAAAAACTGCACAAAACAATTTTTCTAATAGTATTCTCTTACTCATAGCAACCAAATAAAAATAATGATCAATAGATTTATACGATATACGTAATTTTGGTACATACATAGGGGCCTTATAATAAAAAATAAAAAATGTAGAAGATTTATTGATTTATAAAATGAAAAAAATAAATATTTTTAGAAACGTATAATATTTTAATAGAAATGATCTATTTTTGTTACGCTTTTATGGAGTAATACATAATGAATGTTTAAAAAAAGAACGTCACGTTTCAGATTTATAATATTATGTTGAAAATTAAGATTTACGAACTATTTACATAAGAGGGGAAAATCGGTAACTTTAATAAGTGGCTGGCATCAGCAAAAATACACACATGCACAAAAACTACCCTAGAATACCTTGTAGTTGACTCTCTTGACATTTTATAGCATCAGACACTTACGGTCTGGAATGAACGCGATAAAACTAAAGTGTTCATTGACTGTACCTTAAAATTCAGAACTCCTTTTCCGGCTAAAGAACGTAAATTTTGATTTTCAGCAAACAAAGCCGTATATTGACAGTATCTACTAACGCAAACAATTTTCCCAAGCAGGATTAATGATAATAAATAAATTATAAACATTGTACCTGGTTTATAATAACATGATGTAATGGTCTTCATTGTAATAAATATTTGGAACATCCATTTTGTTTTGTTTTCCCGCCCACCCGTTTTTTTTTCAGGGTTTATTCCATAGATATTTTTTTAAGTTATGTTTCCGGAGCTATTATTATATTTTATTATTTATAATTTTTCTCACAAATCACCAGTTATTTTAAAATATAGAAAAATTAATAGTAGACAATGTAATAAGAAGAAAATATATGGACGCTTAGCACATGTTAGCAATAAATCATCTTGTCATTGTATCACTAGTCTGATTTTACGCGCATTTACGACACTACATTATTACTCAATTGTCGGTATTAAACGGCCATAATTGACCATCCAGAGGAAATAAGAAAAGTATGCGCGCGTCAACTCTACGAAAATTAATTTATGAATGACGTTGCTAGTTCGCGGGTCAATGACCTTTGAATTTAAAGCTTTTTTGGCGTTTTCTAATGACCCCTACACACTATGCCGGCGGCATGGCCCCGGCTTTTGCCGTGCGGCACGTACCCCACGGCTTTTGGGCCTTCATTTCCTTTGCGATCCTGTGTGCGGCAGGGCGGCGGCCATGCCACCGGCATAGTGTGTAGGAGCTATAAATGCACTAGCCTAGACAGTTGAATGAGACCTACACATTTAATTAGATGACAGTATAACCTCAAAAAAATAAAACAAGTGTATGCAGCCAATATAGATGAAATATATTTTATTGCTGATCAATTCTTTAACAAATAACACATAGACTTAGAACCAGAAATAACAAAATAAATACCTAATCCACGGTAAACAAGAGGAAACGCAAGAAATGCAGTCAGGATAATTTTAGTTTATCTATAAACACGAAATTTCTATACACTTACAGGTGTTATGGTTAACTTCAATTGAATTTTACACAGATATACATTCATTATTGTAAATACATATACAAGTTCGATGATTATTCCACATATAACATCATTTTTATTCAAGTATCTAATTTTTCTATACCTGAATTTGAACTAAATTAAAATTGTACTAAAAATACTAACACCCTCCCGGTAGCCGGGCGCGGAGGCCGCAGATTTAAATATTATAATGCTTTAGAAAAATATCGTTTTTACGAAACAGACAGAGACCAAAGAGTCCCAGAGTTTTAAGGTTCGTCCAACCTATAAATGCACGTATTTTAAACACCAGTCACCGAAAAAAAAAAAGGAATGTTCGATAATTCAAACGTTTCTAAACGTAGTCTTTGCGAGTTGACGCGACCCGTCGCCTCAACCTGTAAACAAACTGGCAAGCGAGAAAGAATCATTTCACTGTCCGTCTTTTAATTTTTCTCACTTTGCCGCTTTTAGAGGGTTTGCTTTTAAGCGATATACTATCTAGATTTGGTAGTTCGGTGTCAGTAAGTTTGTCAGCGATCTTTCTGTGGAGCACGGGGTTATCGTTGGCGTCGTGGTCGGAGCTATCGACGCCATTCTCCATTCGCACTGTGTTCACGTAAACCGAGTTGCGTGGGGGGCTAACGTCCATGTCATCGTCGTCCGAGTCCTGATAGTTCCCGTTGGTCTCAGTTCGTTTGTACTGGAAGCTAGTTCGCCTGTAAGTGACATCTTCGTCGGATTCCGCGGCTGATTTGACTTTGTGTCGTCGGTTAATGTTTTGGAGGGATTGGTTCTTCTGCAGTTCACCGTGTAAGCTATCTCTGATGTTCATTTCTGAAGTTGATTTGGTGCAGTACTCCTCCTTGTCCGACTCGGAATATTTGCGGGAAAGGCGACGTGCGTCGAATGTCTTGTCTTTGTCGGAGAGCGTGACCTGGGCGGTGTTGGTGGGCGACTTGAGGCGCACCTCGGGCCCGCCGCCGTAGATGCTGGTGAAGAACCGCCACAGCTCCTCGCTGAGCTGGGCGTGGTCGGAGCCTGGTTTGATTGTGAGTATCGTGGTGCTGTCGATTTCCTGGAAATGTTTATTGACACATTTAAAACACATAATAATATTATATTGAAAAACTACTAAGATATAAATCTTGCTGACGTAATATAACAATTTAGAAAAATTAAAAACCTAACCAGTCACGGGGACTGCCGAAAGAAGTGAAAATTGTAAACTGGTATTAGCGCCATCTATATTTTACGTTACAGCACTACGGCGCGCGGTGAAGCAAATCCATAAATTAACCCCCTACCAAGAATCGCTCAACGCGTTTTCACTTCAAAAACAGAAGCGCTTGAATTAACGTTACTTTGGTAATTTGATCAGCTAATGGCTTTTGTTGTCTTATTGAAAGTTCACCTGGTGATGGTTCTGTAATAATGTGACACATTCGTTTACAAGTTCAATATTTGTCAGACGGAAGATGATCGATTTTTTCTTGCTGTATCTCCTACAGCCACTTTAAAAAAAAACTACTTTTTGTCCCACTCCTAGGCAAGGAAAGGCCCCCTTTTTCCGTCCAAACCTCTCTGTTACGTGCAGTCTCTGGTTATGCTGGTCCCACAAACACGATCAGCATCCTAATTGGGTAACACACGATCAATCACAATCTGTTTCATTTTGACAGTTCAACAATACTCATTGCATTATTTGTTGAGCAGACAAACTTTTCGAACATATGAAGCAATGGATTAGCAATAACCTTCAAAAATTATTCAGATTATGTTTGACTGTCGTCGCCCCAGTCTACCTCGACGGCGAAACACATACAGGTATATTTCAGTAGAGTGAAGGATACCTGTTTGCTGACGATGCCGGAGTTATCGACGGGCGGCGGCGGCTGTTGTGTCTTGTTGCGTACAAACGCTTGCCACTGCCGGAACCAGTGCATGCTGATGCCGTAGATCGCGTGGGGTCGTTCTTGTTCCTGTAAGTTGTGGTTGGTTAAAACGTTGCAAAAAATATAAAATATCAATCTTCTTCTCTGATTTCGGTACCAAGAATAATATTTGAGAATAAGTCCTGCCATTCACAATGTATTAGCAGGCCAGGCGCAGACTTGTAGGGCCAATTCAGTGAGTGTAACGTAGTCAGAAGATATAAGAGTTACGCGATAGAACGAGAGGCAACTTTTAGGTGAATATAACTGTAGGTAATTAGCGCTGTGCGACCTGAATTGCACTTTATTGGGTCGTAGCTAAAGTCGCTATTTATTTAAATAGTGTATCTTTGGTTGGTTACGGTAGGCGGTAACAGTAAATAATGTCGATGTTATCAAACGAAACGCTCTCTAATTGATTAACTATAATGAGTAAACAACACAACACAATAACACACACACACAAATGTTCTATGTTATGGGGTTTGGTTTCCGCACTTAGTCCTTCAGTGGACCATTGTGCGTGGGCCATAGCGGCCGTTGGTGGTTATTCCAACCACACACACATTAACATAATAATGAATAATACACAACATCACACCTGTTGTTCTCGAAAGGTTAGGTACAGTTCAGGTGTATCTGAATAAGCAAGTAATAAACGGCACAGGTGAAATTCAATCCAATCCACATCCATGGACGACAATTCAGGCATGCATAGGAAATACAATTAAAAAAGTGAATCATTATATAGAGAATGATGATTGATAATTGTTTACATGATTCTGAGCAGAAACCGAAAACCTTTATAAATTACGGTATCGAAGAATTTTGGTTACTTCTACGACTGAGGTTACCGCTATCTGGGTAACCAAGAAGCAGAAACATGTTACATATATTTAGGTTACTGTTTTAATACCGGTTACACACACACAGGCGATGCGCGCCCTTTGACTAATGTCGACGGCACATGTAAGATAGAGATAATATTTATTTCGGTAACCGGTATTAATACTGGTTGTATTCAAGATAACCTTTAAAAATAGCTGTAAAAATATAAATGTAACCGAAAAAATACCCGTATTGATCATATCGGTTTCGGTCCCTGATCTGAGGGTCGATACGAAATAGTATATAGAAAAGTTTTATCATTAACAAAGAAAGAGGATATAAACTGCTCATAAACAGCGGTAATGTATACCTGGAAGCTCGCGTGCAGTTCGCAGAAGGCGGCCAGTTCCCTCGCGCGGCGCGTGCGCAGGCGCTGGGCGGCGCGCGCGCACACGCCGCACTCGTGCACGTGCGACACGGCCGGCCCGCCGCCGAAGCTGGGATATTGGGGATAATGGTTTTAGGCTTCGATCAACAATAGCACTTGATTAAGATTTAGGAAAAAAAACACATCGCTCAAGTGACTGATTATAAACCTTAACAATCAAACATGAAGTTTATTATCGTTTGTAATATAAACGTATTTTTTAAATAAGAACAAACATATTTATGGGGAAATAAAACATAATTTCTAAGCAACAAGGTTGAAAAAACCATGTTGCAAAATAAGACCACAACATTATTATTGTCGTCGTATTTTTCCGGTTGTTTTTGATGCGCTCATCGGAAATCTAGATTGTTGATCGCAGCCATTAAGTAACGTTTTTCTACACACATTATTATATGACGAAGCAAGACATGACTATGTGTGAACATAGGTAATTCATGTATTTTCGGCTCGAAACGAGATTGTGTCACGCTGCACATTTTAGCCTAATGTTAGGGCCTGAGTTTATCCTCACTAAATAAAAATAAAATACAGCAAATTATTAGCAGTTAGAAACAGGTTTTTTTTTATTTTTCTTTTTATACTCACTGCAGATACAGGAACTCCCACAGCGGCTGCGGCACGAGCGCGGCCAGGTGGTGCAGGTGCGGCGCGCGGTCGGGCCGCACGCCGCCGTGCCAGCACACGAAGTCGCTGTTGTCGATGGGGCCCGGCTCCGCCCACGTGTTGAATCTGGTGACGCAGGCAATGGTTCATGAACAGTCAAAGTCA
Source organism: Agrochola macilenta (assembly GCA_916701695.1). NCBI lineage: Eukaryota > Metazoa > Arthropoda > Insecta > Lepidoptera > Noctuidae > Agrochola > Agrochola macilenta. Next base: position 9,295,881 of record OU753572.1, on the reverse strand, counting down.
ATTCATTTATTTCAAATAGACCCTTGCAAGGCACTTTTGAACGTCAAAAATTACAAAAAATTTAATTGATTCGAATGAGCAAGAAACTCCACCGTTACTCTTTTAAAATGTTTTACAGTATTTTGTATATGTAGGTACATTAGTTATATAGTTATATGTGAAGAGGAAATATAAAAAAAACTGTACCACAATAGGTAAAAAGAATTTAAAAAAAAGCAACAACTGATAAATTAATTACTTAATTGATAGATACATGGTTCTCACATATTTACAAACATTGTAAAAGTAGACGATTTTCCTAAAATTTTACAATTAATAAGTCAGAAAAAAACCCAAAAGAAAGTAACCCAAATTGCGATGCAAGGTTGTTTTTGTACCCGGACAACTTTCATCACTCGTGAACTACGGCCACGACAAACCATTTGGCCTGGCTTCCAGTCGCCACAAATTCTTTCAAATTCTGAAATACTTATAAAGTCGTCATGTATAGTACCTAGTAGTACCACTGCGATTTGTAAATTGAGAAAGACTCTCTGCAATAATCAAATTTCTTAACAACTGATCCATCTATAATGTAACCTACCTACTGCCTAGGATCTTGTTATTCATTTGTATTATATGTGGAAACTCGTAATTGGCCTTAATTCTACTAAAAACTTGAACCATTATTTGTAAGTTTTCCTAATAAAATGTTAGGGGTATGAAGAACAGTGTAAAGTTCACTCTACCACCATAGGAAAGGGAGGATCTTCCAACCAGACGGGTGTCGTGTCTGGCGGGCAACTGCCCAGAGGTTGAAGTCAGGAGCCTGTACATATGTCCATCGCGCGTAAACTCTAATTGTGACGTCAGGTCTTTGATACGTAGTTCGCATGTGGCGAGGTAGATGCTGCCACAAAATAAAAAAAAATATGTTTGAACGCGACTTTTGCAGATTGCTATGTAAACGTGATGACAAAGTCTTCAAACAAGTCGTCAAACTATATCTGACGCAGGCTCAACTGATACTTGTCTCATAATTTCCGATAGCGCTACAAACTACACATTAATATCATGACTTTACAAATTAATTGTTGCACTTACTTGTTAATCCACTGCTTGGAGATGTAGAACTTGATATCGTTCGACTCGACGCTCGTTGATTCTAATATTTCAGCAGCCTTCTGCCGTAACGTTACCATTTGGGGGTTCACTTTCCTGTGGGGCAACAGGGTTGACAATGTTTAATTAATGACATTTGTGACGTCTTGCCGGACGTAAAGAATAGTACCATCCCATTTCTTCCCGTGGGTGTCGTAAAAGACGACTAAGGGACTCACTAGAGAATGGGCAGCAGCGTTCTCTACGCATTTTAACACCATACTGCGATCGCCAACCCGCCTGCCAAGCGTGGCGGTTATGGCAAACCCCCCCATTTGGGGGAGGCCTATGTCCAGCAGTGGACGTCTTTCGGCTGACATGATGTGACTTTTGAATGGGTATCTTCTTTTACGAAAACACATAAACATAACATAAGGTGTCGACACCCTTGCGCCATCTCATGTTCCTAGCACGGCGGGCTGTGCTGGCGCCGCTGCAGCGGCTGCTGAGACCCTCAAGCGGCGCAAATACTGTAACCTTATAGGTAACTACAGTTTTGAGCCGTTTGGGGTCGAAACGCTCGGGTCGTGGGGTCCGAGAGCGCGTCTTCTATTTAAGGAAATTTCTCGCCGACTGGTCGACACTTCACGCGATCAGAGGGCTGGCTCGTTCTTTGGCCAAAGAATTAGCATTGCCATTCAACGTGGCAATGCTGCCAGTCTTCTGGGCACGTTTCCGGATGACAGCGATGCGGACGAATACTTCGACGCCTAAGTGTCCCTTTGTTTTTTTGTATCTATTTGTGTAGTTAGTTATTGTATTTAGTACCTAGTGAAAATAGTAAGTTATAGTAAATTAATAACATAAGAAATGAGGTAGAGGTCTACCTATAGTTCACCCACCTTTCGCCAATTATGTTTAAGTCCCACGGGCGAGTTTATTGCCCAAGCGGGCCCAAATCCAGACTCCTAGCTGTTACTAAGAAATTCCAGATAGAAAGACCCAATGAAACTGCCCAACCCCGGAATCGGATCCAGCACCTCCAGTTCAGGAGTAGCATATACAAAAAGTGATCATAAAAAGCAGAAATTACATTTGGAACGATGATTTCTCAAGAATTTTGATTGAAAATAGTTATTTGTAGGGAAAAGTATTAGAACTGTTAGTTTTAAGTGAAGATACATGATGTAAAGTTTTAACATTTCACAAAATAAGTTTGATAATAAAGTCAACAAACATATTTTTTGTAAATATAAACAGGAATTATATTGTATTCGATAAACTGCATGGTCACATTTCACAGACAGCTGTTGAGCTTGATATTCGTGGAAAATTAATCTTACGTATACAAGCTCTAAAGTTTCAAGCCCCCCCTCACCTGTAGAACAGCACGTAGGCCTCGCAGTGCGGCAGGTGCTGGTAGGGCAGCGGCGTGACGGCGTGGTCGTCGAAGGTGTACCACGCGCGCCCGTTGCGCGCCACGCACGTGTAGTGTCAAGCCCCCCCCTCACCTGTAGAACAGCACGTAGGCCTCGCAGTGCGGCAGGTGCTGGTAGGGCAGCGGCGTGACGGCGTGGTCGTCGAAGGTGTACCACGCGCGCCCGTTGCGCGCCACGCACGTGTAGTGTCAAGCCCCCCCCTCACCTGTAGAACAGCACGTAGGCCTCGCAGTGCGGCAGGTGCTGGTAGGGCAGCGGCGTGACGGCGTGGTCGTCGAAGGTGTACCACGCGCGCCCGTTGCGCGCCACGCACGTGTAGTGTCAAGCCCCCCCCTCACCTGTAGAACAGCACGTAGGCCTCGCAGTGCGGCAGGTGCTGGTAGGGCAGCGGCGTGACGGCGTGGTCGTCGAAGGTGTACCACGCGCGCCCGTTGCGCGCCACGCACGTGTAGTGTCAAGCCCCCCCCCTCACCTGTAGAACAGCACGTAGGCCTCGCAGTGCGGCAGGTGCTGGTAGGGCAGCGGCGTGACGGCGTGGTCGTCGAAGGTGTACCACGCGCGCCCGTTGCGCGCCACGCACGTGTAGTGCCCGCCGCCCGCCGTGCCCGCGTGGCAGATCACCGCGCACAGCTCGTAGCGGGTTATTTTTGATGTGCAGTCTGGGGAGTAATGGTTTGGTTTAGGGAAATATAATAAAGGCGAACCGCAATTCCATGGTAACATTTTGATTTTTACAACGCCTTTATTCTCGTTCGTTCTTTATTTAGTTCGTGGCTAAGTAATAACATGCGGGGGTTGGTCCGTAGATGGGTGACCAACTTTACATACAGAGACTCCTCAGTGCGTCGGAAACCACGTTAAGCCGTTGGTCCCGGCTGTCATTCGTGGTTCTTTGAAAGACATTACGGGTCATCAGAAGCCAGAAAGTCTGACAACGTGAGCAAAAATTGGCACATTTATGGACTTGTTTGGACCGCCTCCTTATTAACCTACAGTCAGATATAATATTATTACATACATAACATAAAACAGGTCTTTTCCCCATGGGATTACGATCATTACACACTCCTTTTACTTCATCCACGTTCATCTATACATATTATAAATTAAAGTCACTTTTCGTGTGTGTTTTTTTGTGTGTTTTCGTGTTTTCTGTGTGACCGCGTTGTTCTTCTAAACTACGTAACCGATTTTGATGCGGTCTTCCCTATCATTTAGAGAATTTATTCCGAAAGATTTATTTGTACAGTACATTAAGAGTCCGTGCACAAAATTCACTCGACAGAGTTTAGGTAAATTCATTGCGATTCTATGTTTGTGTGCACCGTTCACGCACACACGCCTAAAGATCGAGTGTAGTGATCGCTTAAAAAGTTTTGATCATATAGATGATATTTTCTTAAGTTACGTAGGTACGGTTAAGATATGGTCTGGAATGTTTGTGTATATTTGTTTAGTATTCATAATTATAACAATTAACATAAAAATGCTACAATTCTCAAACTCAAACTCAAAGCATTTATTTCAATTAAACCATTTACAGGCACTTTTGAATTGTCAAGGAATCGGTCAGTCAGAAATATGAAGCTAGTTGCCCATTCCAAAGCGTAGTAGGTAGGTACCTATGGAGAAGAACGGGCAAGAAACTCCACGGACACTCTTTTAAATAAATTGTTACAAAGTGGTCAATTTGGTGTAAGATGCATTTAGACATTCAATAAGCGTATAATCATTGAGCGTTTTACATAAATACGAGCAGTGGTGCCAATTCTCTTGTACACCGATCTAAACTAACTAAAGCATCACTAGAATTCCTCAATTTTTTTGGCTATGAGAATCTTAAAGCTATTCTGCAAAAAAAAACCTCGAAATTTAAAAATAATTTTGACAAAACTGAAATCGTATTTGATAATCGCGACTTCACGTGGTACTAGTTTTTCCCTACCACGTAATATTTTTAAGAGCCGGAGGCGCGCACTTTGGGCATCCTTGACGTGTTTTTTATGGAATTTTTCACTTTTTGTATGGAAAACATGAAAAATTGTTACCTACATTGTTTTAAGTGTTTACGGCTTTAATCAAAGGGGGTCAACATTTTCATTATTTTTGCGATAGGACACACCATTTTCGAGATATAAGCAGAAGAAAAGAAAAAAAGATACAGTACCTTTTTTTACACGAGAAGTCGGGGTGTTGGTGTGAATTTTAGTTCAAAAAACTAAATTTTATTGCACACCTTTTTAATCTCGATTAAAAGTAGTCAGATTTAGTTAGAGAACCAACATTTTTGGTGAAAAACGTCAAATTCAGAATAACAAAATTGCCATTTTCACTACAATAATAACTCAGTGCCATTTTAGTGCTGTCAAACTATAGTTAAGTTGTGTCACTTTAGTCTATTTCAGAATGGAAAATCGTCGTTTGACAGGAATAAAACATTTTTTTTTTTTGGTGATTTTTAGTCTAGTTTAGTGGCATTTGTGACAAGAGAATTGGCATTGAATTGAAATTGGTATTGGTATATGGATCTGGGACGCATGCGTGAAATACATATCCGCAAAAGACACTTGCGCGAACCCACTTGCGCGAAAAACTTGCAGAAATGAGATTTCTTCATAACATCACGCCATCAATTTCGAAGGGCCCAACCCTTTGAAGTTGATGTTATGAAGAAATGTGAAAATTTTCGCAGCCACCATCTTGAATTTACATTTTGACCTCACTTTCGGTTTTAACATCCTCGGAAACTATGAAAACGACACCCATGACGAAAAACTTGAAAATGTTTTCAGCCACCATCTTGGATCTTTATTTTGACTTAAAGTAGTCTTCAGTAACGTTAAAGAACTTCGTTCCAAAAAATACTCCACTTAATTGCTACTACAGCATATCTGTCGGCATGTCGGTGACGCGAACCCAAGTTTTTCCCCTACCAAAAATCACTCAACGCGCTTAAAGAAGTTTTCACTTTTAAGATAGGCGTGTCTCTAAGTTTAACTTAACTTACTTTCTTTAAATTAACAAGATCCTACCTTTATGCGTATACGGCGCCATGTTAAGATCGTTGATGGGGAAGGAGACTCGCGCGCCGACCTTGGCGCTAAACATGAGCTCGTGCCGGAAGCGCTTCAGGTGAACACATAGTACTTCCGGTAGACGGACCACGCCTGACATCTTGACGCCGTTGCGGAGTTTGTTGCAGCGGGAACAACTGTGGGGAGAACATGGCGTTAATATACATAACATTTATCCTAATATTATAAAGATAGAATATTTGTACTTTTGTTTGTAATTAATAAACTCAAAAACTAATGAACCGATTTAAAAAATTCTTGCACCAGTAGAATGCTGTATTATCACTGAGTAACATAGGCTATAATTTATAAAGATATCACGCGGGCGAAGCCGCTGGTGGAAGCTAGTTTACTAATATTAAGAAAGACATGTATATATATATATATAATATTTATGTATGTGTGAGTATATATAATCTCTATACATAAAAATCAATTTCTGTTCGTTTGTCTCGCTAAAACTCGAGAACGGCTGGGCCGATTTAGCTGATTTTGGTTTTGAAATGTTTGTCATAGTCCAGGGAAGGTTTAAACGGTGACAGTAGGTAGGAGTTATTGCTACCCGTGCGTAGTCAGGGCGGGTAAAGCTAATATATATCTATAATATACGTATATATTATAGTAAATATGTATGTAAAATAGGTGCAACAGTACAAACTACTTACACATATGTAAGTAGTTTGTACTGTTGTATTTATTTTAGTTGTATCTTTTTTTTTTACTTTGTTCCTCTCAAATAGAGCACCTGCAATCTAATCTCTTCACCACTGTAGCGTCACTAGATGCCACTGGGCTAAGCGCACGCTTCCGCTTTCGCTACCGTATGCATCTCGCGCGCTTGTTACCAACGCTAATATATGTACTCTGCCGATCTGCCTTCTACTTGTGCTTGTGTAAACCTTACTGTGCTTCTTTTTGTGTAGACTTTCACCTTCCATTCTTCTAACTTTTATATGTGTGTCGTGTGTGGACTTTGGACATTATACCAAGCTAGTGAACTTACCGGCTTTCACTCATCACCCGTACGTAACCACTTCACCACCTTTGGTTGACTGGTAGAGAATGCCTAAGGCATTAAGTCCGCCTTTGTACTTTTTTGAGTGTGAAAAGTTTAAATACAAAAAACACAACAAATACAAATGCGTTTATTGGTATTAGAACAAAAAACACCTTAAAACAGCAATGATTATTTAATGCCAAAAGGCTTTTTGGACGAGCTGAGGCTCGGCATTGTGTCAGTTGACAACACAAGAGCCACCTGACGCTATCTTTAATATTTCGCCCTATACTCCCTACACAGGGCTCGGCAACATTGTTTAAACTAACAGTTCTCATTCTTCTTTGTATAATATTTTGATCGGAATGAGATCATTTTCAAAACGTCCGCGCACGGTGCGTGCGAGAAGCATTAACTTGTTTAATTAAATTGTACCATATCTTCATTTCATTACATAATTGATTCCAATGCGCTTGCTGCTTACGTATTGATTAGGTTTGTGTTGCGAGTTTCCCATCGACCAACCCAAAAATGTATAACAACGGTTAAAAACGTTTTATCAAATAATTCCCTAAATACTGCCGTATAGTTCGCGTCAAATAACTTTGCCGCTCTGAAGTTAGGTTGCTACTGCCATTGCTTTTTAAGGAAGACTGACTACTGCGCAGTCATTTGTAGCCTACTTCAGACCGGAAAAGTTATTTGACGCGAACTGTAGCAGGATCGAGAGAAGTATCGTGTTTACATTCTCGTCCTGCCCACTTCCCTGCTCAATGCCGTGGAAGTGAGCTGAGTGTAAATGGAGTATAAAGAAGTTTTTACTTCAAAATATCGTAATTCGGTTCTTGCCAACAGTTTGTAACACACAATGACCCATTTCAATGACTTACCTGTACATATTATCGCCTTTGAGTTCGTCAGCACTGAAGAAGGCCGCGAGACAGTCTTGTAGTGACACCACCGGCCCGTAGAACCACGACCGCAGCCAGCTTAGTAGCCACCACACCTGTTTGAATAAATTAAGAGTTAAGTCTTTATACAGTTGTTTCATTTCACGAACTCGCATTACTCATTGCATTTTGAACTTTATGCGAATGACATAAAGTCAGGACATGCGCGTTTGTGGCTTGCAAAGCCTATGAGAGATGACTAAAGTGGCAAGATGACTGATGATAAATGTTGGTTAATCCGATATAATTGTCTTGCTGGGTTCATACAATGTTTTTTTTCTGTTTATATTTTGTGCGTGTGAACAGGGTGTAAAGTTTACTCATCCTATGGAGGATGAGTCTCGTCTGGTGGGCAACTGCCCGACGATTGATGTCGGGACGTTGTATATATGCCAGTCGCGCAGTAAACACTGCTTGCACGATTCAGGATTTTGCGTGCCTGACGCCAGTGTGATATGTTCGCATGTGACGATGTACTTATGTATGACATATGCTAAATAAAAAATATTTTCTTTCTTAAACAGTAACAATAAACTTCTTCCCTTATTTATATTGGCATCATACTGTAGTAAGAATATTCAGTTAGTCTGACGTAATGAAAATAAATGAAATGATTTATTTCTATAAGTAGAGCTTTGACCTACTTTTACATGACAATATTTGCGGATTTTTTAAATTGATTATCAGTATGTTAGTACTGATATTGATGATACTGACCCATGACTCCTGAGACCCATGCGGCACGTGGTGGTTGAGGATAGGCTGCTGGCAGCGGATCACTGCCAGGTGCTCGCGCGACGGAATTGGTAAAGACAGATCTTGGAATGTCTCCACTCGCGTTGACACCTACGACAATTTAGATGAGTTAGTAATTTTTTGTTTCTTTTTAGGCTGCGTGCTGAACCAAAAATAAACCTTAAAATCTGTGTAATAAGGTGCAAAGTTTTACCAACATTATCGCAGACCTCAAACGGCTTTCCGTGCGTCCACGAGTTTTATTACTCAATGCCTAAAACTCATGTGACATCTACCAACCCGCACTGGACCCGCGTGGTGGATTACGGCCCACTCCCTCTGACTGAGAGGAGGCCTGGGTCCCAGCTGTGGGAACGTTATAGCCTGATTATGCTTTAATGCTTATGGCAAAAACACATCTGCTCTGAGCTGAGCTATCGTCACCCAGATCTTGTTACGCTGACAAGATTTAAGGCTAAGTGTAAAAAATTATAGTCAATGGCTAATCATTTTTGCATGAAAGGTGCCGAAAAATTAACAGATAATTTAAGGCGTTAAGGATTTATGTAGCCCGCGGAAACCGCCCAGTGTTGCTAAAATTGCTGACTGATTGATAGTAATATAAGCTCCAAACGTGTTCAAAATAGCTTAGAGATTCTAGCGTAGGTTGTGTAGTCCAGTTTCGCTTCTATACAAAGTATTAATACATTTTCTATTGTGTTTCCTTGGGTATGGTGGCAAGACTAGATTTGACCATCTTGTATTAGACTGTAGATTTGTTGACCACTTTTGGACACCGTTTTTTAGGTGTAGTACCCGGTTCGTTGATAGGCCTACACTGTCGTCCCATAACTACTAACACTGTAATTTGTTTTTTTTTTTTCAAATGCTGTCATTTGAAAAAAAAAAAACAAATTACAGTGTTAATAGGCAAAAGCCATTTATTTTTAAAAGAGTAACCGTGGAGTTTCTTGCCCCCCTCTTGTCTGTAGGATCAGACGTTTCATAAGTGCCTTTGTAGGTTTATGTGAAATAAAATATTTTGATTTTGACTATGTATGTCTGACTGCTTGGTGTGTGATACATAGTTACATACCCTGTTACAGATGAGGCATTGCACCGAGGACAGAAGCTTGCCGTCGAACACGTCGGAGATGACGCTTCGGAACCGGACGCCGCCGGACGACGTGCCGTCGCCGCCGCCCATTGGGACCACGGGCTTACTGCACAGAAAAATACCGTGGTTAATATAATTTACTTTAATATAGTAATATTATGGAAAAAGTTTAACATAACTTAAATTAGCTTTTTTGCCGAAGGGTTGGGCAGAGGTGTACCTACAGTACACCCACATTTCGCCAGTTATATTTAACTCCCATGTAATAGGGGGCGAGCCTATTGCCAGCAATCGGGCACAAATCCAAACTCCGGGCTGTGAAATTATAGATAGAAAAAGCTAATGACACTTTGCCCGATCCAGTCGAACCCAGGACCCTCATAAACGTCACCCAGGAACCTCATGTTCAGCAGTAGCGCTCGAGACCGTCAGGAAAAAGTTTATAAGGCGTACATATGGAATAAAATAAAATAGTCACAGATGCAAAATAAGGAAGTAAAAAAATACTGTTTTGTCTGTCAAGTACTTTAAGAAATCACAGTTTATAATTACTAAAGTAATGAGTAATTCAAGTTTTTTTTTTTTTTAGGAAGGTCCTGTTATTTTGTTCAGATCTATTTTACAGCAGGGTCTAAAACAGTTGCATCAATGTCGCAGAACTTACTAAATTCATAATAAATTTAATAAATTTAGCTTTCCTTAACTCAAAATCTCACAAGTTACATGACTTTTGAATAAAAACCATAAAGTTGATGATAATTGGTTTTCTATATTAGCACAGATGAATACAGATGGGCCACTCCGCAGTTTATGTATAGGTACGCGGCAGGCCCGTCTTGTTGGGCCAATTCAGTGAGTGTAACGTAGTCAGAAGATCTAAGAGTCACGCGATAGAAAGAGAGGCAACTTCTTGGTGAATATAACTGTAGGTGATTAGCGCTGTGCGACCTGAATTGAACTTTATTGTGTCTGAGCAAGAGTCGCTTTTTATTTACATAATTTCGCCAAGCGTTCCATCTGTATTAATCAGTGATATTAGTATAAACTAACTGCTGTTCACTCCTGGTGTCCGGCGCATCGCTCGCTCCGCTCGAACAAGTCTCGTATCGCTCCTCCGCTTCGCTCGACCACGACAACGACGATTCTGACCCGTACAGCCCTTGGTTTTGACCCCGGATTAATTCTGAGCCATAACAATGTATTATTAATATTATGTATTTGTAAATGCAACGCACAATGCAACAAAAAATGGTTTAAGAGAGTTTTTTGCCCGTTCTTCTCCATAGGTACCTACTACGCTTTGGAATGGGCAACTAGCTTCATATTTTTTACTGACCGACTTCTTTACAATTCAAACGGCAGGCACTTTTGAATTGTCAAGGAGTCGGCCAGTCAGGGGTCCTAAAACGGCCACTTTAGCAATTCTGCTAAAAGCGATTCATTTCCTCCAACATGGCAATATTTACACCAAATATGATTCAGATATTAATTGAATAGAGATATTTTCAGCTAATATGTGTCACCATTTCACGAAAACTAGAGGAATTGCTAATGAATTGTTGGGAATTCAGGAAATGAATCGCTTGCAGAATTGCTAAAGTGGCCGTTTTAGGCCGCCTGGTCAATGGTTTAATTGAAATAAATGGTTTGGGTTTGGAAAAAAGTGAAAATGTTCTACTATAGCTCTGGGTTGAAGCAATTGTTATGACGCGAGTTGCTTGCCCAGAACCCACATTCTGGGCAAGCAACTCGCCTCATTACTACCATTTACTTCATACCAACGCATGTTGAACGCGTTGGTATGGTCTTAAGGCGAACGCGTCAAGGTCGCCCGCGAAATTCAAATTTTGTTACGTTTTTTTGCAATTTGCTGGTCAGTTTCATGTTGTAAGTTGATTTAAATATGATTCGCGGCCGTATCAAATGTATACCTATTTATAGAATTGTTATCATAAAAATGATCAATACAACTCTCTAAGTTCATATAATTCCATTGAATGACTATTTCATGAAATCATGACATTTGAACATTGTGCTTACTTATGGAGTTGTATTCCTGATTGTAATGATTATAATTATGTAAAACTATATTTGTTACGGTCGCGAATCAACATAAAACCTGACACTGACCTGCAAAATGCAAAAAACTAAAGAAAATTTGAATTTCGCGGGTTATCTTAGCGCATGCCCCTTAACATACAAATTTTAGCATACCATTGGGTTGCTGTGAGTACATGTTGTATTGCAGATGGTGCGTGCCCGCGAAGCTAGCCGACCGCCGATGTCGCGGCGCCATGGGCTCTTGAGTTTGCACTCTACAAATAAAATATCAGAATAAGAATACTGTTTTGCATTTTTACTATGATCCTGAATCTACGAGAAAAGGATACTGTGATTCCATTGCAAATACGGGAATTGGCCTTCTTATTTCTTCGACTTAGAAATTTGGCATAGAAACCTATATAGTTAAATAATAAAGATCAAATTGATTGGATTACATATATTATACTTTTTATTGTCCGAGTATTTCACACATCTATTTATTTTTTAAATTCTGTATCTATCTATCCGTGACATCACCCTATCAGAATACCAGCGCTGCGACATTTTTTTATGTCGCAGCATCATGCTGAGATAGGAGCCTTTTGGCCTCGTACAGGACTTCCTTCTTTAAATTTTAATGTGACTTTTGTTTTTCATTTATGTTTTGTGTGTTTTCAGTTTAATGTGTGATTTCCTGTGCGAGTCTCAATAAATACTTCTTTCTTTATACATTTTCGTAGAGGAAGTACAAAATCAAACAGGACCAAGTCTGGGAGCGAAGAGTTAAGAAATAAATTGTAGTTACCTCAAATAGCCTTCAGTTCTTGATTCGCTGTAAGACGACGGCGCGGGAGATTTTCGCCTCATCCGTGCGAAGAATGGAGCATCGCTTGCTGTAGGAAAATGAAATCACATTATTCTATGGTTTTAGACACATTCCTTAAATTGAAGTGCGTTATTTTTTATGATATAACGAGCTGCTGCCCGCGGTTACGACCGCGTGGAGCCTAAATTTTAAAAAAAAGTACCCTAAGTTACTTATAACATTCGCTATCTGCCAGTGAAAGTCCCGTGAAAATAGGTCCAGCCGTTTCGGAGATAATCCAGAACAAACAGACAGACAATTTTTTTGTTTGTTATTATTACCGTATATACTTTTTATGTGCATTTAGTAAAAAGCTGATATTTCTACATTACAAACAAACACTTCAAGTTTTTTTTTATTTGTATATGTATAAAACCCCTACCTATGGTCTGTTCCAAAAGTATTTGATGTAAATGTAAACAAAATGGATCAGAAAACGTACCTGTGCATGCCAATTTGTAGTGTCACTAACAAGTTGAATGCTTTAATTTGATTATTTGAATATACATACTCGTAAATCGGAAATTCTAATTTTAAATCACCAGATGTTTTGCATTTGACAATTGAAGTTAATTTAATAACCTCAATTTTCGTCTATGATTTTTCAATTACAACTTAATAATGTTAATCAAATAATTATTGTTGGAAAAAGTGGTAAGATATAAAGTTGAGACCTTCTAAATACAGATAAATCTGTTACTCACTAAAGGGAATTAGTCCCGTGTGAGGATTGTTTGTTTACATTTTTATGAGGTTCTATTGGAACAGGCTATAGGTACTATTTTGTACTTCACCGGTTTAGACGAGGTAGTGAGCTGACGTATAACATAATTCTACCAACATGCTACGGTACGCACAAAACTTTATGAGCTCTCGGAAGTTGCACACAAGTGGCCTAAAAGTATATTAAGAGGGTTTATCGTAAAAGTTGGCAACGTCGCAAATAACTGTCAAATATTTACTTGTTTTGATTCTTATAGCAATATTATTGAATAGAAATAAGAAATGTGGCAAACTAGTGGTTGTGGTTAGTTAGTTCGATAGTTAGGGTCGCGGTCGCCGTCGGCCTCCGAGCCCAGCTTGTCCTCCCACGTGCTGCCCCACGCCTGCGGGGGGGCTGTACACTCACCGCCGGACGAGGCGGCGCGGCGCCGGCCCCGCGCGGCGCGCGTGTCGTGGTGGTCGCCGTCGGCCTCCGAGCCCAGCTTGTCCTCCCACGTGCTGCCCCACACCTGCGGGGGGGCTGTACACTCACCGCCGGACGAGGCGGCGCGGCGCCGGCCCCGCGCGGCGCGCGTGTCGTGGTGGTCGCCGTCGGCCTCCGAGCCCAGCTTGTCCTCCCACGTGCTGCCCCACACCTGCGGGGGGGCTGTACACTCACCGCCGGACGAGGCGGCGCGGCGCCGGCCCCGCGCGGCGCGCGTGTCGTGGTGGTCGCCGTCGGCCTCCGAGCCCAGCTTGTCCTCCCACGTGCTGCCCCACACCTGCGAGGGGGAATGTTTTACTCTTAAATCATGTAGAACAATGAAAAATTTAGAAATTCCCTTTGAAATGGACTCATGACACTTCAATTTCATACTAAACGAATAAACGAAAGGACGTATTTGGACGAAACACTTGTGATTAATATCGACTAATTGCCGATTCCTATAATTTACGGACCGTTCTTGGTTAAAATTAAGACTCTTGTAACTTCACCAATAATGAAGCAATAACCTCATAACTTTGCATAGTAGACCCTCCCTTAAGGAAGTAGCTATCACAGATAAAATTAGCTAGATTTCAGATTTTTTTTAAAGCAATTATTAAGAATCACCAATACATAGATCTTAATTAATGAATACTTAAGTATTGATGATTTTTATGTTTATCTATATACTCGTAGATATAAGAAAGTCGTGTTAGTTACACTATTTATAACTCAAGAACGGCTGAACCGATTTAGCTGAAAATTGGTGGAGAGGTAGCTTAGAACCAGGAGTCTAACATAGGATTTATTTATTTGATCTAACTTATGACTTTTTAGTAGGGTTTTTTATATTTGATTGATTGCGAAACAAAGTTCGCGGGGTCAGCTAGTAATTCTATAAATAAATATTTGATACGGCCGCGAATCATATTTAGATGAACATACAACCTCATACTGACCCGCAAATTGCAAAAAAACACTTTCGCCTTAAGAACAGATAATAATTACTATAACGATGATTATGGAGTGATTATGAGGAATGAGTTATAGACTATGTTGAGGAAGATGCCAAAATTGAAGATATTTCTATATTTACCGGTTCTTTGAGCTCCTCGTGCAGCTGGTCCATGAAGCATCGCAGGAACTCCTGCGTGTCATGTTGATGGTAACCGCGAAACATCGGATGCACCTGCCATTAAGAACATTCTTGTTTTTAGAAAATTTTATACACAATACTTGGTGGAGTCCGACCGAATTTCATTCTCATTTGAATATTTCTGAAATTTAAATTTTCAGCATATTGCGGCCGAAAAAAATTAATTGCAATACTTTAAATTCATTTGTTCTGACAAAATGCACAGTTATATTATAACAATTAAAAGCACAATAACTGAGACACTGCAGAAAAAATGCTTTTTCTCACATTTAGTATCAGATTGTGATGGCAATCTAAATACTCAGCCCAGAATTTGGCTTACAAGTTTGGCACCTTCAGTAGCACTTCAATACTATAGTATACACGATGGATTTTTTTAAGATGGGGCAGTAAGAGCAGCTACCTTAACCGTTGTAACAACAGGAAAATGGTCTTAGAACACCGCCCTTAACTTTTTGAAACATTTTGAACTGCATTCACAGTTTATGAACCAGATTTTCCATCCTAAATATCATATTGTTTAAAATGTGTTTGAGAAAAAGTATGGAAGTACGTGTGATTTAACTTTTAACGGTGAAATATAATTATAAAAATTGGAACTGCATTTTTTGTACTCATATGAAAAAAAAAACCTATCGCAAAACAAAAAATCTTTTTATTCGTTTTCGGTTCGGATTCAGACTCTAATGCTTGGTGAACACTTTTTTCAGTCGATTTTTTCTTCATAAACAAATAAATGCTACTTACATTACGAATGCCATACAGTATGCCGTTGGGTACAACGTAGCCTCTCGTCTTCCGATTCCACATCTCTTTTACTAATTTTTGGTATGCTCTGGAAAGAACATCATTATTTTAGGTAAATAATATTAGAGAAAATTGAGCATATAAAATAAACTTCAAATGTCAAATAAACAATACCTTCAAGGAAATTTAAAATTAATCCACATAACGCTAAACGCTTATCGTCGTCTTAGAGTGAAAACCTCTTATATGCGAAAAACTGGTGGGTAGCTGGGAGGTTATTTAAATGCTGATCGCGCGGTAAAATCTGCTTACGCGTTGCAAGATTTTGCGTGACGTCAGTATGATGCGTAGGTCGCATGTGGCGATATAGATGCCGCCACAAAGAAAAATCAAAGTTGCATTACCGAGCTTTTCACTCTAAGGCGACGTTATGGTGATTTGTGGTACAAGCAGGTCTTCAACTCAGTTGTGGAGGGTCCTTACCTGCTGATCCCAGGCTTCTTATCAGCCGCTAACACGGCGACAGCGGCCGCGCACTCCAGGAAGTAGGACGTGAGCGGCGCCGTGTTGCTAAGCGCCTGTAGTGCTGCGTTCATATAGCACGTGTTGCCCATGTTCTGCAGCCCCACCAGCCCTGACGCGTGCGGATCTAGTAAGTGAGGGCATACGATAAGTATATAATAAGCCTATAATGGTCTTCTTCTTTTCGTGTGGTTAGTGACTAACCTGGTGTCAGAGTTTTAAGGCCGCCCATGGGCCTCTGACTTGGCTTCACATGCCGTCGAGAAATACCTCTCAGGCGTACCGGTTTCCTCACGATGTTTTCCTTCACCGTTTTTGAAGCAAGTGATAATTATACAATACGCACATGAATCCGAAAAGTCAGAGGTGCGTGCCTTGGGTTGGAGCTCGAGACCTAAGACTTGGCAGTCCGACGGTCACACCACTAGGCTATCACTGCTTATGGTGATACCAAGGAGTATCGTGTTACTCAGTAACTGGTTTGTGGAGGTCAGATACGTAGTCGGTCTATATAAAATATTGGTATTCAACTGTATCCGGTAAGACTGGAAGCCAACCCCAACATAGTTGGGAAAAGGCTAGGCAGATTGATTGTCCCCCCTGCTGTGGCACACACAGGTCTCCTTTCTGTGAGGCAGTGGGCTGTAATCCACCACGCGAGCCCAGTGCGGGTTGGTAAACGCTTTGAAATCAACGCTGTGCTGTGGGTCCCCATAGCACAGCATCATGCTGAGTGGAAGCCTTCTCGTCACAGTCATGACGTGCCAGCAGCTGCCGACTGTTTTGTGCTCGTTACTGTATTTAATTCTATTGTTTTGTTTTATTTTTCTACTGGAGTTTTTTATCTTTTGTTTTTATGCACGTGTTTCTGTGACATATAAACTTATTTTTCTTTATTTTCTTTCTTTGGTATTAGGCTGCATTTAGCCGTTGCGATAACTACAGAGCGGCCGCGCGCTCCTGTACGATATTGGCAAGTGTGAGCTCTGTTTACCAAGCATGCCATTTCATTCTGCATTCAATGCTGTTTCATTAAATTTCCTCGGAATCACCGCACGAATGTTTTCGTCGACGCCCGGGCATTCCATTGCCCTCTCTACCCGCTCCAGTCATACAATTTAAAAATCTGTTGCTAAATAATTTCCAGTTGACAAAAATAAAGCTGAAAGGTCTCCTCATATGCTTGTTACACCAACACTCATACCTCTGCAAACCTGAACAAGATTCAGCTTAGTATATCTTAATGTCAAAAGTTTTGTTAATCTCACCTCTAGTACGCGCGTCGTGGTCATAGTGGATGTCGTGCGTGTCGGGGTCCAGCTCGTCCTCCGCCATGGTCAGAGCCACGGCGCCCAGACGTGTTGGACTCTCACACGTCGAATCTGGACTCGCCTGGGTAAAGAATATACAAGATAAGTTTACAGTGCCAGGAAGCAAGAAAATTAGTACATTTTAGTGTAACATGGCATTTACATTTTGATTTTTCCTGGGTTAATATCTATATGTAAGAAAGAAAGAAAGATAAGTTTATTTGTCACAGAAACACGTGCATAAAAAAAAAAGATAAACTCATTTGAACAAGAAAATAAAACATATTAGATTTAAATACAATAACGAGTACAACATAGAAATAGTCGGCAGCTGCTGGCACGTCATGACTGTGACAAGAAGGCTTCCACTCAGCATGATGCTGTGCTATGGGGACCGACACCACAGCGCTGATTTATACACACAGCGGTATATATGTCACAGTATAGTCACAGTAGTGGCCTATATCACGGCACTCCGACCAAATAGGTCGGAACTGTGACCAACTAAGTCGAAAATGGTCGCAGTAACAAAATAAGGGCACTCCGTCAGTTATGAACGGCTTTCTTCTAACTATATCCCTAGGGATATAACTATATCACGGCACTCCGACCAAATAGGTCGGAACTGTGACCAACTAAGTCGAAATTGGTCTCAGTAACAAAATAAGGGCACTCCGTCAGTTATGAACGGCTTTCTTATAACTATATCCGTAGGGATATAACTATATCACGGCACTCCGACCAAATAGGTCGGAACTGTGACCACGAAATTGGTCGCAGTAACAAAATAAGGACACTCCGTCAGTTATGAACGGCTTTCTTATAACTATATCCCTAGGGATATAACTATATCACGGCACTCCGACCAAATAGGTCGGAACTGTGACCAACTAAGTCAAAAATGGTCGCAGTATCAAAATTAGGGCAGTCCGTCAGTTATGAACGGCTTTCTTATAACTATATCCCTAGGGATATAACTATATCACGGCTATAACCATCTTATTGCGACATATATACCGTGCGTTTACCATGCCCAGAACAGCTATAGAAGATCGTCTATTCTTGCAGAAACTGGTTCTGCGACACGATTCGCAAAGCCAGTCAGCATCAAAATTCTATAATTTTGAGCCTTTTGCATAGGACATTTCTATCGCGTCGTACGTAGTCGGCAATTTATAGGGAAACTCCTTAATTGATCAGCAATAACATCGGTCTTTTCATCAAAACATCACATATAATTTGTATAAAGTGTACTGACCACATAAGCCAAGGCTGCTCTGATGTGGACCTCTTTTTCGCACAGGTAGCACCATATCCGCTCCGTGGACACGTTCATGTGTACGCAGTGCAGAGGAAAGTTCTGAAACAAACGTATTAAATTAGACATGATGGATATTGATGACATAGGAGATAGTCAACCAAAGAATAGAGAAAATATTTCAAGCTTGGCTACCACGCCGACGAAAGACGTCTTGGGTTCCCAGCACTTCCCACCCAAGACGTCTTTCGTCGGCGTGGTGGTCTTCAAAATTCAGACTGACGGACTAATTAGAATATCTTTTTTTTTACCCAGGCATCATCCCTATTGATGTTACTATAGGTAAACATGACCTACATAAATATTTACATGAGCTTAATTCCTTTCTACATTCAAATACCTACATACATTGCGACGTTTCCATTTAATTACCAAACACTAATAACTATAAGTTATTATTATCTTGTAACATTTCTAGCTGATGCAAACCTAGTCTGTAGCCATCTTCACCGACATCCTTTCGAAATTATGGCAATTAGGCGTTTATCGATACCACTATCGTTTTATGTTAGAGAAGGGCGTTATTGGTATACGTATTAATCGATTAGTTTAGTGATTTGTTAGAGAATTAATATATTGACTTCCGATGGACTAAGAAGTCGTATAAATGGCGAAATAATATGGACAACAGTGTCTTAGTATTTGCTAATAACAATTCAAAATTCAAAAGTCATTTATTCAAACTAGGCTGAGAATCAGCACTTTTCGAACGTCAAAATACATAAGACAGTCCCCCAAAACGCCCACCCTTCACCACTTCCTAGTGCTTTAGCTGGGAAGAAGAAGTGGCACAACAAATTCCCCAGCAGCACAGCTGTCTGTTCAGTTAGAAAAAAAAAAACATAATTTAAATTATTAGCCATATGACAGCTAAACATTATTACATAGGACAAGGGACTTAATCAGCGAAATGTATAGGATGAGTGTTGCCCTCTGCCTAACCCATCGAGTAATAAAGGCGTTATTAATATCTGTGTCGTAAAACATTCATTATACTTACTGCTAAGCCATAATAGTCTTGAGGGCTCCTAAATTATGCATATCATGTGTTTAAAATGTAAATCGATGAATGTACCTTATAGACTCTTTCATCTCTTGTATCGATAAGAACTATTAGATTTCATGCTGTAGTAAATAGCATACTATAGTTTGACCTATACTGCATCCAAAGGTTGTCTGTAAAAGATCGCTTTTAGCGATAAGACCGCCCATTGTGTCACCCTATGTAAAATGTCATTTATATCTGTAATTTTATGGTGTAGATAATAAAGAATATTCTATTCCGCTGTACCGCGCCTTAGGTATGTGCGCGGAGAGACTGGGGGGCAGTGCAGGCCGCTCATTCGTCAACGCTCACGACGTCCCGCCCCCAGCCTCGCCGCGCATTGCTATAGTTTGACTGATAGCACTTCTTCTTTTCGTGTGGTTAGTAACTAACCTGGTGTCAGACTTTTAAAGCCACCCATGGGCCTCTGACTTGGCTTCACATGCCGTCAAGAAATATCTCCCAGGCATGCCGGTTTCCTTCACCGTTTTTGAAGCAAGTGATAATTATACAATACGCACATAAATCCGAAAAGTCAGAGGTGCGTGCCTTGGGTTCGAACTCGAGACCTATGACTTGGCAGTCCGACGGTCACAGCACTAGGCTATCACTGCTATACCGTGCCTTAGGGTAGAGTAGTATCGGTCAAACTATAGCAAACATATTAGCAATGTGGTAGCTGTTCTGACTTCTCAGGATCCGCCGGACGGTACATTTAAGTATAGCCACTTATAGATCCGGAAACGCCGAATAATAACAACATGTCATATCAAAAATGTTCATTAAAAAAACCGCTTCATATAAATGATTCATTTATCTGATTTAGTTCACACACATAATTATGACTTGCACAAATGAACTCACGCACAAAGACGATTTGACGCATGATACATTTGTTAGCTATTTGTGGCTTTCGTTTTATTCTTAAATTGTGTACAAAGCGCTTTGTGAGGTCCTTTATACGGCATCAGATCATTGTATTGTTACGTTTACTTGTTGAGTCGTCTTTCATGACAGAAAGGTCACCTATGCTGGTTTTCTATATCTTACCGACCGTTATCAGTAAGAAAGAATTTTGCTCTAGATTCCAGGTTAACTTGCTTAAGTGTATATCAAAAGACCAGCCGAGCTTACAATCTGGTCAGCAACATGATTTAATTCGAGACCATGGAAAATAATAAGCATTCTCTTGAATCTTTCCTATTAGAAGATTGAAACAGGCAATGTTCAAATATTTGTGGGTGAATGTAGTTAAAGTATGGCAAGCATTTTACAGCGCATTTAATTCTTTAAAAATCCACATGTGTGCCAAGCCTGTGCATAAATTTGCAGTAGTTTTGGCGATAAATTACTGACGGATTGAGTACAGTAAACCCATTTCCTGGATGTTTGTGCCGAATTTAACACTGAGTCGCACGATGGGGTGATAAAATGTCGTGTACCAATTCGCTGTACAGTTTATATGGTGTGAGTTAGTCGGCACAAAACATGAAGGTTCATCAACCCAATGCATTTACGTAAGTATCTAATTACGGAACTAAATAAACATCAACATTTAATTTCGATCTTTAAAGGGTTGCGATGAGGTCCTTATTCAGATCAATTTTTACCCGACTACGGCGAAGCAAAACGGAAGGTTATGATTTTGACCGGTATGTATGTATGTTCTTCTGTTACCTCATAACTTCTAAACTACTGATCATAATTTGATAAATAAGGTATTGTTGGAAGCGTCTCGATCGTCCGCTGGTTATAGGCTATGTGACGTCACATTAAATTCAATATGATTTCCCAACTATGTTGAGGTCGGCTTCAAGGCTGGTGGCAGTTACTGCTAGCGACTGCCTATCTAACCTCCACAACCCAGTTACTGGGTTAACAGTAACGTACAGTAACAGTTAACAGTAACGAAAGTCTGGCAACCAGTGTTACCAAGGGCCTTGGTAACACTGGTTGCCAGACTTTCGTGCTTCTGACGTAACGACTGTCAAACTTCCAAGTATGACAGCCGGGACCGACGGTTTATAACAAGGCACGGAGGGGTCTCGGTATTTAAAGATGGTCACCCATCCACAGATCGACCCCGGCAAGCGAACCTAAAGTTGATCGATTGGCCCGTGCGGATGTTATTACTCAACGAGCTCCGAGGCATGTGACTCTTATATCATTGCAGGTGTAAATTAGAATGATAGACGCGCGTTCGTGAAATGAAACATCTGTATGAGTTTTCAACGTTCGGCAATCAAATGAGAATGTTACATTTATACTCAATAATTACAAATAAGTACATATAAACATGCGCTATCCGCATTATGGTCAATGAAGCGAATCATAAGCTATAAACCTAACCTTTAAGAAATATAACAAAACAATATTCTATTTATTTAAACTTTGTAATATTTCGCCTTTTAACTCTTAGATAACATTATGAATGGAAAGCAGTATTTATCAGCATCTATATATAGCTAGAATGTAAGGTGTACTACACAAGTTCGGGTCGGCATGACTCGGCACAGCTCGGCCAAAACATACTTTCATTTTAAAATAATTATAATTAAAATAATAATTTTGTCACAAGTCTGCTACTATAAGTAAATTTACAGAGAATGAGGAAAACTGTTCCACCGTAATACAGTTTAAACTAGAACGGGGAGCAGAGTGAATCAGTTCCGTGTAACAACCATAATAAGCACCGATACATACCAAACAAAGATGTTACCTACCTTTACTGCTTATTTGTAACTTTGTCAATTGTGCAAGGTTGTTGTGTTAATTTGAGTAAATAAAAGTTTTTTTTTAGGGTTCCGTGCTGGCTCCAGGGGCTCCCAGCTCCCGGGCTCCAAACGGAACCCTATTATTAAGCCTTCGCTATCCGTCTTTCTTTCAGGGGCCGTATCTCATGAACCGTAATAGGTAGACAGTTGAAATTTCCACAGGTTGTGTATCTCTATTGCCGCTATATCGACAAAAAATAAAATAAATTTTATTTTTCATACAAGAAATGTTTTTTCGGCGTTTTTTGGGTGTGCGAGTCCGACTCGCACTTGGCCGGTTTTTTGTCGTCCGCCTGTGCCGAACCATGCCGACCCGAACATGTGTCCAGCACCCTTAATATGGCGGAATCCTAGGCTTCATGATACTTGACCACCTGAGAAGGCTAAGGAAACCAACAACACAATGAAATGCTCGTAAACAAATAACCATAATATAAATTTTACTACCGAAGTAATAAAAAACAATTTCAAACACGTCTATTGTTCTTTTTTATTACTGTTTTATGTGGTAATTATCAATCATAAAGTCAAATACCTACATTTTAAATGTTTCTACACTATAAAGATGCAATTCTTGATAGGTAAATAAAAAATAGAGAAAAGAATTTAAAAAAAAGGGAAAGTGTTCCTGGAACTCTTTTCCCGCGCCATCTCAACGCGCTACCCTTGCGCTACGCGTGTATACATTTCTTTTTTTGTTTCTTCCCTTGTTCGTACTCATTAATAAAAAAATTAAAAGATATACAGTGATGTAGGACACTACTTTACATAGGATTTGGGATTCATACACAGCTAGTCTAATTAAAAATAAAAATAAAAGTAAAATAGACCAATTTTTTACCTTTCTCGAACTGTTACTCACTAAACTAAAGTCTTATCACTATAAGAAACATATCATCATTGGAGGTGACTTTAATATAAATGCAATTCAAAGATCAAATCACTATAAAAAAACTAATGGCAACTATGCTTGAATATAACCTACACCAAGTTGTCAAAGAGCCGACTAGAGAAACGCCCACGTCGTCGTCAACCTGCATAGACCTAATCTTCACAAATAATAAAAAATTCTCGGTATCTGTTAATGATAAAGGAATTTCTGACCACAAATGCGTAACTTACGGTTTTGAATTGTTTTCTAGGTCACAAAATAAACCCATCTATAAAAAGATCCGTCTAACAAACCATCCAAAGTATTTCATACCTTTCAAACTCGAATTGAGACAAATTGCTTGGGATAACATCTTAATATCAGAAAATAATGTAAACAATAACTACAACCTCTTTGAAAACAAATTAAAAGAACTTTTAGACGCCTCCATCCCACTTAAACGAATTAAAATATATAATTTAATAAAACATAACTATTTAACTAAAGGAATAAGTAAATCATGTAAGCATAAACGACTTCTAAAAACACTAGTAAATCAATCTAAGAATAAAGTGAAAACACAAAAACACTTCTAAAAACACTACAAAATTTACTCCAAATTTCTCAAAAAATGTGTGAAGGTTTCCAAAAAACAAAATTATTCACAAGAAATGGAAAGATTCAAAAATAAAACGAAAAAAATGTGGCAGATAATAAAAAGCATAACTCAAAAACCCAAAACCATTTACCCTGAAAATCTAAAAATAAACATAAATAACAACCTAACAAACTGTCCCTACACTATTGCTAACACATTCAACC
This sequence comes from Agrochola macilenta, assembly GCA_916701695.1. Lineage (NCBI taxonomy): Eukaryota > Metazoa > Arthropoda > Insecta > Lepidoptera > Noctuidae > Agrochola > Agrochola macilenta. The sequence continues at coordinate 9,271,827 of OU753572.1, read as the reverse complement.
AATACTTTGCGTCCGTAGGGGCCCCAAACATGCAGAACAACAGCTCACAAGCACCCATCGACCATACAGTAATTACGCCTGCCATTAATTCTATGTTCTTAGAGCCTGTTACAGAAAAAGAGATATTTGATATTATTCAGGACATCCCTGACAAGCGCAGCTGCGGCATCGATGAGATACCCCCTACATTAATAAAGTCATGTATCCTGGAACTAACTCCCCCGCTAACATATCTTGTAAATCAATCCCTTGAGGAAAAAACATTCCCGTATCAATTAAAAATAGCAATAACTCCTCATGTACTCATAAGTTTTAGCCTAGCCTGTAACTGAGTGTACATTATGCAATAATAATAAATAAATAAATAAATAAATTATCAAACTAATTTCTTTCCTACATAGCAGGCGCATATCACCTTTTAGAACTATCATTTTCATTTAAAGTGCTGGCAATAAAGTATTTTTTTTTTTTTTTTTCAATGTTTATCTTGCTATCAGTTGTAAACCTTTAGCAGATTTTTTGTGGGATATTGACTGCTGAGGTCCATTCTTCCAGCGAAAAATCTGGCTCTCAAAATTGCTTTATTTAGTTAAGTCCCATATGTGGTGGTGTTTGAGCCTTTTCATAGTTATTGGTTCACTCAGTGCTATGGCTAAGGTGTTGGTATGTGACGTTATTCGATGTTTGTAAGAATGCATCCTTTGTTCTATTTCCTCTTTTACAGTTCTGATTTATAGATGCTCATGTAATTCAATACATAATAGGAAAAATAATAAGGTAGGTGAATTTCAAAATTCACCAATAAGTTCTTAACATGTCAAGGATGAAAAAAAAATACAATAGTTTTATTAATATACCTTTTGGTGCAATGTGCTATGGTCATTTTTGACTTCAGAGCAGCCAATGTGGTGGCAGTCGGGCTGCAGGCAGATCCAGAGGTTGGGGCCGGGACAGCCGCAGTCGAAACATGTTAGCGTCTGCAACAAATGTAACAACTGTTCTATTTTGTACGTCGAATTTGTTTTATATTGGTAAAGCTTTTGTTATAGTTGTAACTAGAAAAATCTTTTGGCGCTTGAACAAAATCGGAACTAACGCCTCCATCTTGTTTTTTAATACATTTTAGCAAAACATTTCACAAATATTTACCAACAACTTTAAGGCCCGTATTACAGAATCTCACTCAAGACTCGAGCATTACTTAAAACTAGTTTCAATCAATCAAAAGGCTTTAAATGAGTTTTAAGTAATGCTTGAGTTATGAGTTAGGTTCTATAATACGGGCCTTAGTTTGTTAGATTATTTGTTTTATTTTTTATTCTTCTTCTTTGTGTATCATTGGCAAATAAGAAATTTGTTGTGATAATTCAAACATGTTTAGCCTGAAATTCAGTTGCGGGAACTCCATTTAGTGATGGCAGTCAAAAGATTCTCAAGTGCAGGGACAGGACATGTGGTGTAAAGAAAGATCGCTCCAGTTAAATTTTCTTTTTGGGAAAGTAATTACAGTTGCTGTCATGAAAATATTGGTTGCAACGCTAACTGCTCAAAAAGTGATGAAAGCATCTCTTTACTGTGAAAATTGTATGTATAGTCTTTGTTTTATAACATGCTTGAAAGTTATATTTCCTATTCATTTTAAATCATTTTAATATACCAGGTGTATCAGAAAGGTGTGGTCAAATTTAAGGGTATTGTAAAGACCATCAAACTGAACATATTCCTCCATGGGACCAACTCTTAATCGAGAAAAAACTATCAACTGCCCCGCTTTCAATTCAATACCTACTTGACTCAATTATATGAGAGTGCTGATAAGTTTTCTCTTGGTCTGTACCACACCCTTAAATTACCTCACCATTAAAATTGGACCACACCTTTCTGACACATCCTGTATCAAGGCATTATAAAAGACCACACCGCATTAGGCAATGAACCTGTAGCGATAGTTACAAGGGAGAGATAAATAAATATAAGTCTAATTTTACGTTGCTTCAATATTTCTGTTCATTCATTCATTTCACAGTCACTGTTTAACAATAGGTACATTGAACATCTAACAAAGGTTTGTTGTGTGGATTGGAGTTCTTGACCTAGATCTAATTGCAATTAAAATTCTCATTTGTAGTTTTGAATAATGAATTAATTATCAAGGCATATAATCAGCCTATAAATGTTGACACTGCTGGAACACAGGCTTCTTCTGGGTGAGAGGGGGAGTGTAGCCGTAATCCACCACGCATTCCCGGTGCGGTTTGGTGGATGTTACATGTCTTAAAATTTTTGGTACTAGGGCATCCCTCACTATGTTTTTATTCACTGTTTTGAAAGCAGTGGTGATGAAATAATTTACACAAAGTTAAGTGCTGTTAGAAATTACGATCTATAACATAGGCTGCCGCTGGCCATTACCACTGCACAGCGGTTATCAAGGTACTTTATGTATTTATTGTCTAATAAAGTAAGATTATGCGCTGGTGTGTAATACAAGAAAATATTATTGATGAGACGTGTGCTTATTAATTTTATCTCATGCAGATTAATTATAATGGTTTCATCAGTTGATGTGATGCTTAACAAGAAAAAGATTGTTATGTTATTATTTTAACATTTCTTGTCATACCTTGCCAACAATGCCGTGTTTGAATGTTTTCTATGGTATTTATAGAATATCAGACTGTACACAATAATAAATAAGCCGATTTACAGCCTCCCATTATGAAGAAAAAAATGTAAACATACTACTGTGAGGTGTTAAGTAACAACCAATGATAAACATGTCAGCGTTATGTACAGTTTGCGAGCTTTTCCGAGGAATACTCGGTAGTCCGACCATTACACAATGATAACTAGGACTGAACCAAGAATGCTAATTACTAATGACATTACATTTGAGGTTATAATCATGAAAATTATTAATATATACCTCTTTCGTCTGCCACAGCTCCTTCCCGAGAATATCAGCTAGTTTGTTCAGATGTTCACATGTCACTCCTTTATCCATTTTTTAGATTACACTAGTTTTATACGTAATTATGAAGACGAGTATACTATTCACAATAGGCTTGTAAATAAAAGACATTATTCTATACTACGGCGAAACAAAACAAGAAAGAAACTACAGCAGGAGGTACTAGAAACAAATGGTTAAGTTTAAAAGGAAACATTTCGGAAAAGGGGCTAATAATTGAATTAGATTACAGAAATTTCCTACAACACAAAACCTTCCGTGACGAGCGAAAAGTCAGCCCTCATATTTGGATTCATTCAATCGTATTGCGTTCGAATGTTATAAATTATTTCTGTAGCGTTGTCTCACTTATTTTACTTAAGTTAGAACGAAATAAAGGTAGTAGACTTCGAAAATCGACATTTTGAAGTACGCGATATTGAATGGCATGCCACTACTAAATTCTGGAGTTGCCATTTTCCTCAAAATAATCAATTTTTCATGTGACTGGTGGTGTTGTGAAAAAGAAAACCATTTGTATAAATATTTTAGAATCATGTTATTATTCCAATTAAAATAAAATAATGAAAGTTCTTATAATAATTATTTTCATCATTCAGACATTATTCAACTTTATTCCTGTTTTGCTTCTGTTTTGTCGGTTAAGCCGTGCCCACACTGAGAACATAATAAAATGAGTGCCGGGTGACACGCCTGCCACGGCCGGCAAAGCAAACACAACAAGTCAAGAACACAATGAGATAAATTTTCTAAATAGGACTGTATACGCAAAACGAGGACGGTAGGTTTCAATATCAGCACAAGCAGTAAAGCGGGTGATAGACGTGCGAGCAAGTACGCGTACTGATGGCTCAGCGACCTTTCTCGCCCGTGCGTCGACTAAATCATTGGCAGACAAAAATATTCATGGACAACATTGCAAAAAAATGTTGAAATTGACAGTTCTCGTAAGTCAAACGCGCGTCAAATTACGCTGGTTATCAGTGCTCGGTCCGCATGTATTTCGTTATTTTAAATGGTTTTCTTGTGTAAATTGACGGGAAGTGATATTATTTGCATTACTAAGTAGTTTTTACATCGTGGTGAATAATATTTACACTAAATTAACATCGTATTATACCTATTTTGGGCAACCAAAAACATGTGAGCAAAAGTGTCTGTGGAAAAAGTGAGTCTGGTGTTATTTTGTATTTTGTGTGTGATTTGTGTGTGTAATCGCTGGTAAGTGGATGTTTTTTTTTATTTACAAACCTAAAATATCGATATAAACTATATTTGAACTAACATATACATATTCCAAATTTTGAGGAACAAAAATATTTTACGTAAACAAACGGTTAGTACCTATTCAAAAGTCGTAATTTTTCATGTTTTTATTTACTGTGTTTATCTGTAAAAAAAAAACGCTCTCTTTAAATAACTTATCTATTCATAATGTACCCTGCAAAATTTCGTGTAAATTGGAACAGTAGTTTTATCACAAATCGTCTTATCACTAAATGCCGCAGCCGCCGATAATAGTGTTTATTTGTCAATTCAAGGGGTTCTCGACGATTCTAAGTATTACAAAGAATCATTTGTCTAAACACGAACCCAAATCAACTAGCGATAACACCGGAGACGAAACAAAAAAGCCGAGTGCTTTGTTTATTTATGTGCGGTCGTAAATCTGTCGTTCGGTACTCAACGGGTATCGCACGCGCAGCGGGGAGGGGGCCTTTAGCGGTTAAAACCACTGAGTAAGTTCGGCGGCGATCCAACAGGTTTGAAATTTTGCTCCTACACACTATGCCGGCCGGCGGCATGGCCGCCGGCACTGCGCGCCCGGCCTTGGCGCACAAAGGATCGCAAAAGAAAATGAAGGCGCAAACGCCGGGGGTACGTGCCGCCGCCGGCATAGTGTGTAGGCCCCAGTAGCACACCTTGGTTCGTAGTTGTGTACGTCTGTCATCGCCGTGAGTCACGAGCCGCCATTATTTTTCGACATTTGTGTAATATTTGTTTAGTTTGGTTCTGAAAATTCGACAACATCGTGGTATTGTAAGCAAGCTTCAAGTGTGTCACCGACGACGGCGACCTGAGTAAGTTCGCGAACTGAAAAACCACCTACTTTAAGTTCGCACGTCTATCTCCCACTTAAAATACGCGGTTTTTAAGTTCGCGAACTTACTCGGCTCGTCGCACCAACGGACGGAGTGATTTAAGGGGAAGGTAAGAAGGTAGGTATATGATTCATTAGGTTTTGTGTAAATTGGCTGAAATATGACGATGATTGTTGAAGATGTCAGAAAAAATGTCGATTTTTGTGCGCCGCGTAAATCAATGGATTTGTATGAAAACACATTTTATGGTACGTTCCCGTGGGATAGTTTTCGACATCCACGTGGGCGAAGCCGCGGGCAAAAGCTAGATAATCTTGGTATGCTGAGACTTTAGTTACCGCGCCAAACACAGAGTTTGGGTCCTTGCGTGTGTACTTAGCTTTACAATGTACATGAAAGGTGCAAGTTTCAATGACCAAAAAAAAAAACACAAAAGAAAAAAATGAGAAAAAACTAGTACTAACCGTCTCTGAGCTAAGCCGCAGACAGACAGACGGACATGGCGAAACTATAAGGGTTCCTTGTTTTCTACGGAACCCTAAAAATCGAACCCTCGTGTAAACGCGGCTGATCCTTCTTCGGTAAACAGCTGACCAGCTTTTCCGAACGGTAAATTTTATTTCAATCAAACTGTCAGAAATATTTTTGACAATGACAATAATGACATTGACACTCCGGTTTTCATGATGGCGATCGATTGTTTGTTTGGCAAATGAAAAGATTTGTACAATAAAAAACATTCATATACTTGCTCAATGCCTAATTGAGCACCAATAGTGGCGTAATACTAAGAGGAAAATTTGCAGTGGCCACGCAATGACTTCGGCTTCGTCGAGCAGTGCCCGGTCATTGTTCGCCGAATCAAAACAGCGTTTAGCAGAAAGAGTGCAAGTCAATATGAACAACATCTCTTCATTGGCGCGCCAGATACAAAGAGGATCCAAGTCTAATGAGGTATTATATGTGTTCTAACATATACTGAAACCTATAACCTTTGCTTGAAATTTGATATGTTTTGCTTTTTTGAGCTTCAAAAGTAGCCTATCCTAAATTATGTCTGAACCGGGAGCAAGTAGTTTGCTTTACACCTAATGTTGTTGATAACGAAATTATTAAAGTTATATCTCCCCTAACTATGCCTGCACAACCCAATATAATTTACAGAAACATTTGCAACCAGATAGTCATGGGCTTAGAGAATCCAATGCACCCTTTTAAATTTATGGAATTAAGTATATTTTATTTTATTTCTTGCGTTTTTTTTTAAAATTTCTTTTGATAAATCAGTTGCCATAGTCCTACTGCTAGGCATAGGCAACCAAACTCCTCGCATTGATATACTAGTCTATGGTCTGGTGTAGCTCTTATGTTTTTATTAAAAATTTCCAGCTACTATCAAAAGCAGCCAGAGACATGGCATCAGCTGAGCATCAAATAGAAAGCAGTGAAGAGAATCTGAAGAAGATGCAGCTGATTGCAGTCCACATGGGGTACCAGTTTGAGAACATACAAAAATCAGCTCAATTGCTCACTGAGATCGGAGAGAAAGTCACAGCTATGTCTGCTCCTCAGGCCACGCAGAGGTGATAGGGCTTGCTTGACTTTAGCTCAATGTTGTAGGATTATGTTGTTATGTAAAAATGCACCATAATCTGCCTGGCCTTTTACAGCCTAGTGACATATTATGTAAAATAATGTTGGCAAGCCCAGTTCCCATTTGAATGATGAGGATGAAGATTAGTTAAATAATTAAATCCTGGTCTGATTTATGTAAAGAGTTTTCATTAGACTCTCAACTTAGAGAGAGTCATAATTACATAAATTAACTGGTCTTGCAGTTCCGCGTAAGATGTTATGCCATATTATTTAGTTCCTTTCATAATCCTGAATGCTGTCTATTACACATATAAAGTCTTCGATCAATAATGCACTAGATACACTATCCCATACAAAAGATCTTTTAAAACTGTCGCCAATTGTGTTTACGTACTTCTAGTTTAAATAAATATATATTATAAATTCAACCTTAAATGCAGTCCTTAAAGTTGTATTCACAAAGCTATGTCCAAAAAACAAAAAAGTCAAACATACATCAAAACAAATTCAACCTTACTCGCTTGTTTTAAAGTTCGAATTACAAAGTGCTAATAAAAGCAATAAAAATTTATGACAGAGGCTCGCCGCTTGGACAAGGAATGAGTGGAGTCGAAATGTGTTTATATTTCTTTCTATGAAATACAGAAAAAAATAATTAAAACTAACAAATTCAGTTTATTATAAGCCTTGACACTCAAACATAAAGTTTAAGGCATACACTGGCAAAATTAAATCTTTCTGTCGTCGGAGATACAAATATTTAATTACAATGGCAAAATTAAATATTTCTGTCGTCAGAGAAACAAATATTTAATTACAATGGCAAAATTAAATCTTTCTGTCGTCGGAGAAACAAATAATTATAATGTCATGTCGCTTGAAAATAAAAAGTAAATTTTATATAAGTTCAAAAATACTTATTGTTACTGTTATACTGTTTTTAGTAATCTACGCCTTTGCGTGTTTCCAGTTATTTCCAATCTACTCGGACTTAAAATAAACCGAACAAATTGTCAAATTTTTATAAGGCTTATATATTTCTTTTCCTCTTTCTTTCGCGACAGTAGATACCCATTCTACACAGCGAAATGGGTCGCTAGGAAATCTACAAACAAATAAAATATAAAATAACAATACTACACCATGCATTCCCTGTTCCAGAACAGTCGATGTTTGTTACAATAGTTGGTAGTTGTCACAAACATTGGTCAAACAATCATAATATTTGCTAATTGATTTATATTTACTATTTAATTCTGTTTTTATTTTATGAAAACACTTACTGATAAAAAACTTACCGAAAAAAAAAAAAACCTTCCAAAATCTTGGTGTTACGGTGGTTATTTACAAATTTTTTGAACGCGTACTGCGGCATTTTGACGTTTTAACGTTGGCTATGATTGGACCATACTAATTTGAAATAAGACCACAACCGAATCTGTGCTCTTATTTTTCGGTCCGTTTTTGAAGCGCTTATCGGGAATCTAGTGCATTATTGATCGAAGTATAAAGTAGTTGTTTATGTCGCTATCAAACGATAGCGACATAAACAACTACTTTCCCTCTCTTGCCCATGTCTTTCATCGTGAGCAAGTAACCCATGCACAGTTCGTTAGATTTTTTTCTTACGTCATCATCCATGTACCGCTTATGCATCGAATGCACCACGGAATTATTTAGTTGGCGCGTGTTAAACTTCATCCCATGTTTTAAACACTGCGGAGCGCATGCCATTGGGCCTCTTTAGCCGTTAGTACTCATTATTTAATTTGGGTTTAGTCACAATTTCTTGTATAATAAGTTTTAAGTAAAGTATTAATGTAAATAAATTATATGTAATTATAAAAATATAAATGTTTTTGTTATTGTTACATATAAATGATTTAATACAAATCCTAAGTCTGACGTACTTAGACTTTTGCTTATATACCTAACCCAAAAATGTGGTTGCATTGCCGAGTCTGAATGAATCCCTTTCAAGATGAAGTTTGCAGTTTCAGATGTTTGATGAATATAAATATTTGGAGCTGATGTCTCATTCATTACAATAAAATGCATTTGGATCAAAATCTGCATAGTCTTTTACCAACTATGTTGGGGTCGCCCGGTCGGCTTCTAGTCTAACAGGGTGCAGCTGAATACCAGTATTTTACATACTACCTATCTGAACTCCACAACCCAGTTACTGTAAACCAGTTGTCATATCAAGCTTCTGACGACCCGTAATAACTGTCAAAGATACATGAATGACATCTGGGACCAACGGCATAACGTGCTTTCTGAGCCACGGAGAAGTCTCGGTATGTAAAGGTTACCTATCCATGAATACAGCCCCCGCCACCGTAACTTAACCTGATGAATCGACTCGTGCGGCTGTTATTAAGGCTTGTTCAGACCAGCGCGACTTGTCGCGCGACGCGACACGAACAATACAATTTCTAAGAAAACTTCACAGTATAACAATAACCGGTGTCGCGTCGCGCGACAAGTCGCGCTGGTCTGTACAAGCCTTTATTTAGCCACGAGCTCCTCGAACAGCATGGCGGCAATCATTTGTATTTTCGCAGCTTTGTAATTTATTGCTATCAAAATTATTTAGGAGTTGGATAACCGATCGTAAGGATCTTAAGATCATGATCCATTTATTAGGTTCTGTGACCCTTGGATCTGTTCATCGTCGTTTACCACACCACATGGGATGCTTCCAATCATGAGTTTACAGTAAGCATAAGTAGGGTTCTTGAAATTCTTAATTTTTTCTGTGTATAACCTGCTTTACGCGAGGGATGGGTTCCGGACTAAATTCGCGTTTAACGGGGTATGATGAAATATCAAGCCACATAAATAATTAGTGCTTTTATTGCTAAAATTAAACAGAATCAGCCTGATAATTGTTGCAGAAAAGTCTTTACTCATTTAAATTTAGAATTACATGAGAAATATTATCAAATATTTTTTTATATTTGATAATAATAATATTTCTAAAATATTATCAAATATTTTTTTATATTTGATAGTAATAATATTTCTAAAATATTATCTAATATTTTTTTAGTAGGATTTTATTTGCGTTCTTGCAAAAGTCTTACGTAGCAAACACCACTGTTTTGTATTGCTTGTCGAACGCTTTTCATGTGATTAATATCACCGTGTGATAATGGACGAATCAATAGAGAGCGAAAAAAATCAAAAGAGGCATTTTTAGCACGGAATTTGAAATTCGTGTAAAACCGAAACCGCACCTAATGGGGTTGTGTAAACCGGGTGGTACTGAACTTACCTTACCAGGTCAGCATTGCTGCCTTGCCTTGCTGCCCTACCAGCTGATTAAGGGCTGCTTTTTCAACCGTCAGTTTACTTATACCTAATGAATGAATGAATAATATTATGGCAGTTTGACCTATCTAAACTAATAATATAAAGGGAAAAGATTTGATTGTTTGTACGTTTGTTTGTTACGATTTCACGCTAAAACGGCTGAACGGATTTGGATGAAAATTGGCACACGGGTAGACCATGACTGAGTTAGGACATAGGATACTTTTTATCCCGATATTTCCACTGGATCGAGACTTATGCGGGTGAAACCGCGGGGCGCAGCTAGTTTCTTATAAAAAGCTGTCAAACCGCAATATTTATTCCTCAAAAGTTGACAACCAACTGCTGAACAATCAGCCCTAAGGTAAATAACTCCCAAATATCATCAGAGCCTGAAAGTTTATTCATGAAGACGAATTAATAGACACACGGACTCACGCATGTACGTTTATTCTACCTAGTTATTCCCATTCATCAAATGGATTCAATGAATCGTCCAAGGAAATAGGTACTAGGTAGACTAGAATTGTGACAATTAGGTATTTAGTTAGATCGTGATATGTCTCAGGAAGTGGTCCGACCTGCTCTGCGATTGGGACCACCAGTGAAAGTACTAGGATAGCCGCAGGTTTGAGTCCAATGGATTATTACTGCTTTTGTTCCGGCTAATGCCACTATGTTAAAGGAATGTAAATTCTATTTTTGTGGTTGTAGGGTGAGTTTTTGAGAGGAAGATGTTGTTGCATTTACGTTATGCCGTAGATTTGTGATATAATGCTATTATTAGATTTCTTGTCTCTTGTCCAGTCTTGTTATCAATATTATTTAGGTATGTTGACCAAAAACTGACTTCTCTCTTATGACTCCCTAATTTACCTCGCTGAGAGAGCATGCTGGCTGGACTGGCGATCTCACTGGATCTTATAGGGTGTAAAAAGGAATAAGGATTATGAACAAAATTAAATAACCTAATTATTATGAGTGAGTAAAGTGACAGACGTCGAATGCATCTAATTTATTTTTGTGAAGTCGAGTTTTTCAGAATATGTAGGTATTTGGCAAGACGAAAATTTTAGTTTTTCTGAAGGCGTCGATTAGTTATTAGCAAGGAATATTTAGCGACACCAAAAGGTCAGCATACTCAACTATTTTGGATTTCTAATAAAATAAAAAAAAATCGTCTATTTTATGGGCTTCATTTGCATATAATAAGGGGAATCCAAAAGTAGGTACCTAAATATGGCTGTCGTAAAATTAATTACAACAATATTTTTTTGTTCAAATCGAGGATGGTACAATATGCAGAAACAACAGTGGTATCATCGTGACGGAATGGTTCCTACTTTCCTACTGGACTAAATTGTCAGTTCACGTCAGTGTCGACGCTTTACCGGGTGCTCGAACTCGTTGGTGGGCGTGACTTATGCATTCTATATATTTTTTATCTACTTTTTATTTATTTATTAAATATATTTATTAATTTATTTGGTGAAATAGACGATGATTTATAACGAAAACGAGCTCGTAAAATGTCATGAACAGGCCTTTGGGCTTATAGATAGTATGAAAAAACTACTGAATGTATTTACTCAAAATAAAATTATTTGAACTTTTGAATAAATTATCTATCCCTCTACGGTTTCTATTTTGCCGTTGTTTTACTACATACGTTATTTATTTACGCCCAAAGACAAGTTAAAATTTGTGTTCAAATATGGTGGTAAGTTTCGACGCTCATAACTTCCAAACAAATATATATTTTTCCAATTCTGCTTCCATAAAGGGCTAGATAATGACAAGAAAAAACAATATAATTTTTATTTTTGAACGTACACCGTCAAACAGACGAGTAATCACCATACTGCCTATGTATGGAAGAATGACCGACTAGCGTACCCTTAAGTAATTTTACTACGCGGACTAAGTCACTGCAATGTTAGACTAGCATCGTATCCGCTCAACTGTCGATTTGCCCTTCGAAGTCGATAACAATAAAAATTCTATTGTGTCGTTAGTGACAGTTAGGCTAATAAACAGCTCTAGCACGGTGCCAACCAGGAAAGTTAGCCAGGGTATTCTTGCTTGCTATCCTGGCTTCTAAAACTAGCCTCGGGTAACCGGCATTAGGGTGGGCTATCTACCACTCACCATAAATGCCGAAATGAGGCATAGGTCTTGGTCGTGGCCATCACTACAACAGCTGAGCCTAAGCTGGTGTAGTGATGGCGTAACCCGAGCCTTAGGGGGTGTTCACGTAGGATCATTTGGCCCACCGCTCTGGTTTCACGGAAAGTAGGCAGACTAGGGTATAACGTTCATTCAGCAGTTAGACTAAAACCCTTTTTATCCTAGCAACACTAATAATACATGGATAAACATGAAACTTGAGCCTTGCCCCCTTTTCCAACAAAAGGACTACAGTTTCATAATTTATTGTGCTTTATGACATTTTATGTCTAATAAAATTACTATAATATTACAAAGTGAGAGGAAATGTACAGCTATTTTGAGTCTTATTTTCTGCTTCATAAAGATCAGACTTACTTCTCGTGTTGCAGGTGTAAAAAATATTCGTAAGAAATGTTTTTTCAATTGCAATGCGATATTGAACTCTAGGTCGATTTCACCTAGTTACATAGTTCGGACTATATTTACATAAATGTTTTTATCAATAAAGATCAATGCATAACAGCCTACTACTGGTCTAGTCTTTAGGTAACTAGATGTAATACATTATTTTATGATATAACCACATACATAGATAGGTAATAAATTGACTAACATTATAAAAAATGGCTTCCGATTTGCACATCGCAGCGCAGTAGGTAGCATTGGTATCTACTACCAATCTAGACTATTGCGCGGTACGTGTCTTCTGCAAAGAACCATGTCAGTTTTTTTGGCTAATTAGTTGAAACACTTGCAATCAAAATCACTGCTATGCACAGGCCGCATACAAATGCTCAAACCTAGAACAAGCTGTTCTCGACACCGTTTTTGCTTTTCGTCGCGAAATCGTCAGGGATGTCCTCCGATCTGTAGCAAGCAGAGGATCTGTCAGACTCTTTCAGTGTACTTCAATGAAGGTACATTTGACAGGACCCTATTTTTTACGGTTTCATGAGCTGTCTCTGAAGCTATAGTTTAATGACCCTCTGTAAAAAAAATCCTGCAAAATGAATTGTCGTATTATATATTATTTATTTATTTATTTATTTTATTATTTATGTACACACAGTAAAATACAAAGAGATATGACATAATTATAATTTGAGTACAAAGGTACTGCTTATTTCTTAAGAAATTTCTTCCAGCAGACCTGCGAAAGGAGAAATGAGAAAGAAATGTAGACAATAGTGTGTGAGAACAAAAAGAGAAAAATATGAATTTGCGAAGTCTTATACTAAAAAAAATATAAAATATACCTACACGTATATCGTAATAAATTAACATATACTTAAATAAATACTTAAAGCTTAAATAAAATAAACGTACATATAGGTATATAAATACTCACAGTAGAGAGGAAAGGTAATGCTCTTTTACTCGATATTTAAATTGTGAAACAGTTTTTAAATCACGAATGCTAGGCGGAAATGAGTTCCACAGACTTACTGCATGGACAGAGAAGGAATAAGAATAGTAGCTTGTCTTATGAGGATGAGATTTAAGGAGGGATCTAAGGTGTGATCTACACGGAGCGTCGCTAGGGCGTGCGTAAGAAAAACGCTCACGCAGGTAGGAAGGATAAGACGGGTTATAATAATATAATAGAAGATTGTATCGCTGTTTCTTACAATAAAACAATAGCAATTAGTCTGCTAAGCAAGTCATTGCTGCGACCGAATTCAAGCGGTGTCGACTGTTTACGCCACCGCTAAGTACGACTAAATCTTGAGTATGGCTTTGTTAAATACAAACTGTTTACCGGCCATCGCTTCATTTACTTAAATACGAACTTTTTGGCTAGAATAATATAAAATCATCTATGGTTTTATAGAGACTAAAAGTAAGATACTTCAATACTTTCTTGCTTAAGTTTCGTCGAGACGTCGATAGTTTCTGAAAATGTGAAATCTCTTACAAATCAATAGATTCTTAATTAAATGATTCAATGGAAATTGTTAAGTGGCATCGATTAAATCCAGTCAAGTCATTCGAAATCCGTCTCGTCTATTGGATTAACTTAACATTTCGGATATTGGTTGCGTAGGTCAAGAGTTACACTGTAGACATCATTATTTCGACACAGCAATCATGTTTGAGCTAGATGTGTTTCAAATACTTGCGTAAAACTAGGCATCTTCCTTTCAGAAGACCACATTAGTAACCCTCTACTGGCCATAGACTACTATCAAGTATTGTTATAAGTTTTTGATACACAATCGTGCTTACTATGCCATTGTATCCATTGCCCGCTCCAATTCTTGCACTTTCGTTTTTTTTTTCTGCGACATCTATTATTATTCTATTGGGCACGAGGTTATGCAACCACTGCCTTTGGAGTTTTGATATAATTTTTACTGCTTTGTGTTCCGACAAGTAAAGTTTTGGCGCGGAAAAATTCCGCCATCTTTCTTTTTGCGATGACGTAGAGTTGAATTTAGAAAGTAAAGTTTTTTTTCGGCGGCAAAGGTAAGTTTGTGTTACAGTTTGGTCGTGACTGCAGAAGCGACTCTCGGCCTCAGTTACGCAAGTTGCAAGTTGTAATTACTTGTGAGTCGAAAGTGCAAAATTAGCGGGCCAGCTAATGTTAGTAACAGTCTTGTTCTGATATTTAAGCGAAGATATGACGGTTAAGTGTTTCAGGTTGATTTGTGCCGGTTTTTTGACGATTTGTCTGTTACATGCTTGTGTATTGCGGTTTGTAGAATGGGTACCTACTTACCTACGATGAATCAGCGTTTAAGCGTTTTGAAGATGTGCAAAGATGCAGTAAGTAGAATGTTCGACTGTCGAAATGACCTTTCAGTTTGGAACTCATCATTACTTTCTGTTTCGCAAACCCTCTTTCATAATTCTTCCTCATCGGCCATTTTTTATATAACTTTTCGTTCGTCCCAGTTAAGAACTAATTTTATGTTCATCTTCAAAAATAATTCGTCAGGAAATTCCGTCCGTCATCTGTAATTCTTAGCCGTCTGGCTACCAACTCTCATTAGATTGTCTTATAAGCTGCTTCACACAACTACTTTTTTGTTTTACCACTATAAGCTCTTGGCCATCGGAATTTCTCATCGGAATCCTCAACCACAGAGGAATTGGCTATCTTACCTCTAACTGCCAAAAAACAACAATGCTGATAACATTGTTGTTATGGCCACAGGCGGACTAAGAACAAGCCCTACTACCAAGCAAACCGAGCAGAAAATTTAGCCCCTACTGGGATACGAACCCGGGACCTCTGGGCGTTTTTTTTTTTTTTTTTTTGTTCCGGGGGTGGAAAATCCTCATGGATGTCCTCCGCGGTCCTCCCGGGCGGAGGGGTCTGTCAGACTCTTACTGACTAAAAACCACCCCGGTGTTCCAACTCACACCCACGCCGGGGGTCGCGGGAACTTGAAATCTTCCGCAACCCCCGGCTGGTGCCGGCCTCCTCGGGTCAGGGGGGGGGAGTGAGGTGTTTGACTACCCCCGCGACGCCTCAGAGGGGCGCGCGTGGAACACAACGCGCCGCCACCTCGGGTCCAGATGTGTGGGGGGCGACGGACGGGGACCTCTGGGTATGAGACAATTGGTCTAACCCACATGGTTAGACTACCGGTCTCAGACCCAGAGGTCCCGGGTTCGATTCGATTTACCCGTTTTTCATTATACAAAACAATATCAATCTGCCTAGCCTTTTTCCAACTATGTTGGGGTCGGCTTCCAGTCGCAATGCAGCTGAAAATGTTACATGGAGCGACTGCCTATCTGTCCTCCACTACCCAGCTACTGGATAACCCCTTAGTAAGACTGGTTGTCAGAATTTTGGGCTTCTGAATATCCGTAACGACTGTCAAAGATCTACGAATGACAGCCGCGACCATCGGCTAAACGTGCTTTCCGAGACACGGAGGGGTCACGATATGTAATGGATGGTCACCCATCCACGAACCGATCGTGGCAAGCGTAGCTTAACATTCGATCGACCCGTGCGGCTGTTATTATTTAGCAACGAGCCCTCTCATTCAATCTGCCTAGCTTTTTCCTAACTATATTGGGGTCGACTTCCAGTCTGACCGGGTGCAGCTGAATACTAGTATTTTACATGGAGCGACTGCCTATCTGACGTCCACAACCCAGTAACTAGGTAATACGATACCCCTTGGTAAGGCTGGTTGTCAGACTTACGGGCTTCTGACGACCCGTAACGACTGTCAAAGGTCCATGAATGACAGCCAACGGCTTAACGTGCTTTCCGAGGCACGGAGAAGTCTCGGTTTGTAAAGATGGTCACCCATCCACAGCAAGCGTAGCTTAACCTGACGGATCGAACCGTGCAGCAGTTATTACTTAACCACGAGCTCCTCTGTTTTGTATAACGAGCCCTCTCATTATACAAAACAATATTTTTTTAATTATACTATCGATTAATTTCTTTTTATATTCGACCATACCGTAATAATCGTAATCGCTAGTCTACTCTAGCCTCTCTAAAGTTGCACCACAACACTTGGTCCTCCTTCCGCATCCAGTATATTCCTACCATCTTCAGGTCGTCGGTTCATCTGTCGGGGTCATCCTCCATTACATTTGCCGTTTTGCGGTCTATACTTCAAAACTTGTTTGCACAATCAATGTAAGTGGCGATTAATCATTTTGTAAGATTGGTAGGATTTGATCAATCTTCTTGGAGTTACTCAGATATCATTAGCAGGTTTTTCTGCGCGGTAAAAAAGTGATAGGAGCATGGCCTTTTTACAATGATTCGGTTCGGATTTGGATAGCATCCGGATTTTTTTTTGGAACGAAGTTCTTTAACGCGGCTCGAGTAAACTGGTAGAAATCGACACGTAGGTTACGAAAAAGCGGTATACCCGAAAAAGCCAGAATAATAAAAATTAAAACAAAAGCTTTTGGACACTTGAAATTAGAGACCATACTAGATGACATAATATACAACGAAAGGAACTTCGTTCCAACCGGCTATTTAATTGCGTAACTGTAATTTTCGTAAATGATTAAGACTAATCTCTTTAATTTTGACAGTTCCACAACATTCATTGCGTTATTTACGTTGTCGAGCAGATTTTTTTTTTGAACTTATGAAGCAATGGATTAACAATCTCTTTCAAAATGATTCAGATTGTGATTGATCGTGTTTTACGCAATTAGGGTACTGGTGTCTTACGATACCTGACGACTATTTTCTGAACTAGGTACATTTGTTTTCTGGCGAAGTGGCTTTTGATTCCATGTGATAGGAGAATTTTATGTCAATAATGGTGAAATAAACGGGCTTCCCACTTCAGCGGGTAGGTAATTGCGTAACACACTAACAGTAGCAATGCCTTTCATTTTGACAGTACAACAACATTCATTACGTTATTTAGCATTACGTTAATATTCATTACGTTTTTTTTATTTGGCTTGGCACACTACAGTGGCAAGTGACCGGACGGCATGTCTTTATTTCCATGGAAGGTGGGTAGGCCTTTAGTGTGGGATGCAACCTGTGTCGACACTTTTGCGCCATCCGATTTTCCTGGCTCGGCGTGCTGTGCAGGTGCTGCTGATGGGCTGCAGAAAACTTTAATCGGCGTAAGTATAACCTTACAGGTAATATTTTCGAGCCGTTTGGAGTTGAAACCCCCGGGCTGTGATCTCCGAGTGCTCACGGCCTCTTTAATGAAATCCAAACGGCTATTTGACACTTCCCGTGACCCAAGGGCTGGATTTTACCTAGGGCAGAGGCTAAACATTGCCATACAACGTGGCAATGCGGCCAGTCTCTTGAGTACATTACCAGTCGACAGCGATGCGGATGAATTTTTCGATGCTATATTTTAGTTTTTGAATAGTTTTAGTTAAGTTAGTATATCATTTTGCTATTTTTATTACTAATAAATTAACTAAGTAAGTACTTCTTTCTGCCATTGTTTTGTGCAAGAATAATACCTGTTAGAAGTTATTGACAATTTCTGAAACGTAGTCCAAAACATACCTAGCTTCACGATTACCTACTGAGTAAAACAACCAAGTGAGGAAATCCACATACTGATAATATATTCCACACGTGTATGTTACCGAGAAAGGCGATAGGTCAGTATATGTCACGGTGGGCAATTACCGACTGGTTGCGGTTGTGGACGAGCAGGGGTTACCTACCTATACGTACCTACGCGCATGCGTAGTGATTGCCTCTGCCCGCAGTTTCTAAAGAGCAAGTGTCAGTTGGCGACGTGGATAGATTAATAGGAACTGGTTCAGTAAAGATGAGCGTCGTCGATCAAAAGATGCTCCTGCGTAAAAGCGATCGTTGTAGTTCGAAATTCAATCTTCTGTGTGTTCATTATAACTTGTCCCGTGGTGAGATACTCACAAAAGCTTTCGGGAGTGATGATGTTGACGTCACGCTGAAGTAGTTGCACGAAGGCTGCGTTTACGTTCATTGTCGGGGTCACTAATTTGGAGGCATGAGGTACAGGGCGTAAAGTTCACTCATCCACCATAGAAAAGGGAGGATCCTCCGACCAGACGGGTGTCGTGTCAGCACGCGTAGCATGAACACCGTAGAAACGGGTTTGTCGACGGAAAAATAGACAAGATTACGGATAAACAATCACAATCTGTCATTTTGTCTATGCTTCCGTTGACAAAACCCGTTTTTACGGTGATCATACTACTCGTGCTGGCGGGCAACTGTCTAACGATTGATGTTGGAGAAGTTATATACATATAAGCTGTTCGCACGGTAAACTCTAATTACGCGATGCAGGATTTGTGTGACGTCAGGATTTTGTATAACGTAAGGATGTTGTGTGACGTCAGGATTTTGTGTGACGTCAGGATTTTGTGTGACGTAAGGATTTTGTGTGATGTCAGGTCTTTGATGCGTAGTTCGCATGTGGCGATGTAGATGCCGCCACAGTGGCACTGTTCTGTCAGTCGCCATTTTGAACTCCATTAGTACTGAAACTAAAACATGACGGCATGGGACAAGTTAAAGTGAGCGGTTTGCAGTCGTCTTACAAATTGGTCGGCTAGAATGTTATCTTGCTTGCTGTCGTCATCATCATTTTTCTTACTCTTATTCCAATTTATTTTGGGTCACCGCAAAATTTATTTTCTTCCATATTTCTCGTCATCAAAATTCAAAATTCAAAATTCAAAAGTCATTTATTCAAACTAGGCTGAGAATCAGAACTTTTCGAACGTCAAAATTACTTAGGACAGTCCCCCAAAACGCCCACCCTTCACCACTTCCTAGTGCATTAGCTGGGAAGAAGAAGTGGCGCAACAAACTCCCCAGCAGCACAGCTGTCGTTTCAGTTAGAAGAACAAAAAAAAAAAAAGATTCTATATAATAGTATTCAAAATCATCTCGGTAGTCACTCCCTTTCTATTCATACCATCTTTCACACAGTCCCTTCATTTTTTTTGGTCTTTTCCTCCTCTTATACTATCCATTTTCGTAATCATAATTTTCCTCACGACATGTTTATCTTGCTTGCTGTATATCTACCTAAAAGAAGTACGTAACTACGCTTAGCGGGTCAATCGGTCAGCGAGGATAATTAGCTTAGTTTATCTCATCTGAGATCATTGACCTCTTACCTACTTCTTCCTACCCCTATGACTTTTGACATTTTAATAGATACGTTGAAAATCTTTCACAGCGGTTGTGAAAGATTAGGCTGCCAGTTTTATCCTAGGAATTTAAGGGTAAGTCTGGAAAGTCCAAAACTAGTTGTTTTTATCAAATAAGTCATTTAGAAATGGTATTTCCAGCCATCCGGTTAGGTTAGGTTAGGTTATCCTTCCGGTTAGACTGGACGCTGACCCCAAAAAAGTTGGTAAAAGGCTAGAGGCAGACAGAGGTAGGTATGGAAAAGCCATTTCCAATCTTGCGCCTCTTCATGGCCAAAAGATCGAAGGACCAAGGAGGGGCTTGTGGCTAAGTAATAACAGCCGCACTGGTCGATCGATGAGGTTAAGCTACGCTGTCCGTAGATGGGTCACCATCCTTATATACCAGGACCCCTGCGTGCCTCAGAAAGCAAGTTAAGTTGTTGGTCCCGGCTGTCATTCGTGGATATTTGACAGTCGTTACGGGTTGTCAGAAGCCCGAAAGTCTGACAACCAGTCTTACCACAGGGGGTATTGTAAGTAACTGGGTTGTGGAGGTCATATAGGCAGTTGTTCCATGTAAAATACTGGTATTCAGCTGCATCCGGTTTGACTGGAAGCCGACCCCAACATAGTTGGGAAAAGCCTAGGCCAGTGTTTCTCAAAGTGGGCGATAACGCCCCCTTGTGGGGCTAGAGGCCTAGAGGGCGGCGGTAACGGGCCCAGCAAAAATTTGGGGGTGTTGAAGTGGTTTATGGGGGCGATGGCTGATTTGTTATTTCATCTACTTAATATTTTAAAATTCACTGAAATTAGAACCTACCTACTACACAACATCGATTATTTAGTTCATATTTCTGCCCTGTTTGATTGTATAAAAACTATTAACATAACTTTCGTAGGATAGCCCGTGAGAAATCAAGTTTTAACAAGAGTTTCTGTTAAATAACGCTATTTGTGCAATTCTGTATCAATCGGCTGGTTCATCGATACTTGTTCTTACTTGCTCAGTACGATTGAGCATCGAATGTGATAAACGAGTTTGCGTTCTAATTGCTCTCACTGGTAAAAAAGTCTCGTTTAGAATGTAAGTTTAAACTCCAGACCAGACTAATATAGCACTATAATTAAATTAATTAAAGTAATGAATGTCATTGTGGTTTTTAAAAAGTAGTAAGGAAAAAAAAAATGGGGGGGCAGTGAAATAAGTTTGAGGACCTCTGGCCTAGGCAGATGATGATGATGATCGAAGGACCAAAAGTATCATTATTTCCATACCTTGGTAACAGATTTACCGATAAGTTTATTGTTATTAGCAAATACTAAGACACTGTTGTCCATACTATTTCGCCATTTATACGACTTCTTAATCCATCGGAAGTCAATATATTAATCCTCTAACAATTCACTAAACTAATCGATTAATACGTATACCAATAACGCCCTTCTCTAACATAAAACGATAGTGGTATCGATAAACGCCATAACGTAAGATGCTGTTCGACTCGTTTTTCATGAAAAGTCAATAGCATTCGCTTTTTTGTTGTCCAACCACACGTGGTGTAATTTATGTATTTAGTAAGTGTAAGTAGTAATAGTAATTTAACTATCGCTTACTTTTAGTACGTTACAGTCCGGCCGTTGAGAGAATGCGTTCCTGACACCTGTCAGACAATTTCTAGTAGTAGTCCAGCTAACGCACTAGGAAGTGGTGAAGGGTGGGCGTTTTGGGGGACTGTCTTATGTAGTTTTGACGTTCGAAAAGTGCTGATTCTCAGCCTAGTTTGAATAAATGACTTTTGAATTTGAATTTAATAAGGATCAAATTCGTAAAACACATATTCCTTAGTATGAAACTGACAGGTGTCAAGAACGGATTTTCAACGGCAGGACTCTAAGTTTAGCTAATATACATAACGAGATTACTTCAGCCACAGTATAAATAAGTAATAGTATTATATCTTCATAGAAAACGGCCGAAACGACGCGCTTCGAAATCTCAGCGTAGGTTTATCAATACCCTGTTTACCTACCGAGCGTAGGTAATTATTTCAAGGTTCCTGCCGAGATATAATACTGTTACTTTATTATCCTGTGCTTCAGCGTACAACTGCACGCCTCACTAGTTCCGTCTATACTCTGTTGCAACGCCCGTCTGTCTGTCTGTCTGTTGCAGTACAGTAATTAGGTAGAGTAAGACAGGTTATTTTTAATGTTATGCTAAGTAAACACTCACTTGGTCAGCGACTTTTTAGGTTTACTCATCAAAAATATCAACAATAATGAGTAAGGTATAATTTTAGCGTAGGTAAGCCATTTTAATGCTACCAGAGACACATTTTTCTTTAAACTGTGATCCAAAGCTAAATGCGAACGTGGGAATAACTTACGATGAGAAAAAATCGTTTAAACTAGTAATTAAGTGAATGGAAGGAAAGCAGTGGTGGCCAGTGGAACCGGCCGCGGCTGACGAATTGTAGGTCGTAGGTTTGAAGCTAGACAGGCGCTTTACTTTGTGTAAATTATTTCATCACCACTGCTCTCAAAACGGCGAAGGAAAACATCGTGAGGAAACCGGCAAGACCTAAGAACCAAAAAATGCACTAGAGATGTTTTGCAACGATTGCTCTTTGCCTGTTTTTTCGATATCCTTCTCTAAAAATTTGCGACATGACCTCAAATGTTGAAAAATCATATTTTGTGCTCATAATACGATGTTTTTTTTTTTTGATATTTTTAGTGAACAACTTTTCCGGTCATTATGTGTATCATTAGTCAAATTTATTGATATTAAATCAATTACAAAATTACATCACAACAGGAACACTTACCTACTTTCGCAAGTCGAGCTAAAAAACAATTCTCCCTAATAAATTACCTCACTAACTTCAGAAATTCACTTGAACATTGTAATTTTCTAACCCTTCCATACCCATTACCCTGTCAAAAGCCTGTAATCAGTGTATAACCCTGGCATGCAGGGGTATTATCGAAGTATGCATATAAAGCATTACATTTCGTCATAACCCTGCGTTTCCTGGACACGACCGAACATGGGAATATAGGCAACTCGAGCACAGAGCAAGTTTTTGTGGAGAATCAAAATGTGGCAATGATTGGAACGAAGTTATTTTCCTAAGTGTTTGTAATTTATCACTGTTTTCCTTACATGGTAAGGAATTCGGTTTTGTTTATGTCAAAAGGAAATGGTTTTTTTTATAATATGTCTTATACGATCCCCCCGCCGCGTCTGTCTGTCTGGACGCGATAAACTCATACCGAACGAAGTTTCATACGGTGTTCACCAATGGACGGAGTCATTCATGAGGAAGGTTTAGATGTATAATTCATTAAGGTTTTGTGTAAGTTGGCTGAAATATGACGATGATTGTTGAAGATGTCGGAAAACATCATGCCGACTGGGAGCTTCGTGCGCCGCGTAAACTAATAGTTATAATGAAAACAATGTATTCCGTAATTAATACATTGTTTACCTGGATTAAGTACGTTCCCTTGGGATATTTACCGACATCCACGCGGGCGAAGCCGCGGGCAAAAGCACGTAGATAATATCGAAACCACATTGATTTAAAACCGTAATAATTTTGTAACTCAATGCGTTTGGTTTGTCTTTTACAAATACAGGAATTCTTGGAAATAGAACTAGGTTTCGTAAAACTAGAAAAAAAAAAATATGCAGACCTGTTTTTTAAGAAGTCTGATTTGTGTGAATGAAAAGCTACAAAATCCAGAGTGAGTGACTTTGTTACTAGGGTATGCTAGATACAAATAGTTAATTTCTTAAACAAGCTTTGTACTACATAGTACATAGCTAGTGATAGAGTGCGCTTTTAAACAAATATATGCGTTCATAGGCTAAGAACTCAAGGAGCGGTTTTCAATCGCGCCCGCCGCTGCACGCTGTTGCGGGCGCAGCGGGACCCGCAAACAATCGCGCAAACTGCGGGCTTAGACCGCGTCGTGAAATTTACTATCTACATTTCCATATACTACGGATTCGTACGAGTGTTTGCTCCGTGAGTTCTTAGCCTTAGGGCGCCCCCCTCTTCCGCAACTTAGATTTACGTAATGTACATTCACATACGAAAACTATACCAGTATTTACTATTTATATCATTTTGAGAAAGAAAATTAGTACAAAAGAGAAGTGCAGAAGACTAATATTATACGTCAGCTTATTCAAATGAGTGTTTTTTTTTAAATGCCTTCTCGCAGGTCAACCTAAGAGGTTGTCGACTGCTTAACCGGACATTCCGGTGGCTGCCTCAATTAAGGCCTCCAGCCAGGGCAGAAAAGTTAGAAACTAAGAGACTAAACGATAAGGGAACCCCTTGTGGGGTACGGACCTCGGCTTAGGAAGTCGCTGGGGGAAGCAAATCAGTGTGTGTTTTGTGTATGTTATATATATGAGTTGGGTACCTATATGTGATATGGGTGTACGCGTATGGGTTCTGTGTAGATTCATCTCCGAGTTCTCTATCGTTTTGTAGTAGATATGGCGATTTTTGATCCCGGTAGATCAATTGGAATATTCTCATCATGAAATATATTATGTACAAACTGCAAAATCACTTAGGAAATTGGTGTCATTGTTAAAACTGTTGTCGCCATATCCATATCGTCACGATGAGTAATACTCAGTTTTTTCCTTCATACTTATTTATATGCTGGACAGCGAAAGTGCGAACAGGATGTTGAAGCTTATGAAGGCAAAAATTAAGCAACACCGATATACTCGTATTTTGTTTTCAAAATCAATGAAGTGTATCGTGGGTGGAAAAATGGTTCCAATTTAGTTCATGCGTAAAACTACACTAAAATAATGACGATAAAAGTTGTGTGTGTGTGTCAAGCTTTACTAAGCTTTGAAAAGGTAATTTTATGTAAGTATAGTCGGTACCTAGTTACCAATCTAATATATTATTATAATTTTTCTTTATACTTGTTTACTAACCCCCTAAAATAATTCTTTAATTAATAATCCTTAGCTTACATAAATTCGGTATTTTATTTTTACCACTCTATAAATATATTTATTTCTTTTACAATAAAAAAGACAACTAGCTATTTTGCATAACAAATAATTAACATTTAGGGGTTTATTTATAAACGTTGCTTAAAGTTAAGTAATGATTAGCGACTGTTTAACCATACATTTTTGACGTTTGGACGTCATATAACTTTAAGCAACGTTTATAAATAAACCCCTAAATGACTAACTAACTATACAAACAAAAGGACACAGGCGTAGAAGGACTCGTGTCCAAATCACTGTCATCCGGAAACTTGCCCAGAAGATTGGCAGCATAGCCACGTTGAATAGTTACCAATAGGATTCGAATTCAAAGACAAATTCAGGATTCCTAATGCGAAAGCTCCCAACATAAGATGTCTAGATCCCTTAACACCATTACTTACCATAGTGTTGTGTTTTCTATTTTCGCCACCAATCCGAGCTGTTTTCTACAAATTTCTACCTTGATTGGTAGGGATGTTAATAAAATGTTAGGCATAGAGTGTAACTTTATCCTTCAAATTGCTGGTACAGTCGCGGGCATGTAACTTAGTAAGGTTTTGGCGTATTGGAAGTAAGCTTACGCATGTACAATTAGTGCAACAATTTTTTTTTCTCTTTTATTGCATTACACGAAAACGAATTCTGCGCAACTGCGATTCTTGCAAAGTTACGTGCCATCGACTATATCCGTAGACAGCAGCAATCGCTTTCGATCAAAAGAGCATTCAGTAGCCAATCTTCATATAGGTAAAAAAATCATCGCAAGAATCATCTTCAGGAACCTGTCCTATCTACATACACACTACTCCTTGCGAGACACATACACACTACTCATGTTCGACGTCTAACATGAACCAGTGACGTAACAGACTAGTGCAAGATGCGCTGCGCTTGAGCAACGCTCCACATTTGCATGGTAATAACCGCAGAATTGACACTTTGTATGGGTAGCATGTCTTTCCTGTATCTAGGGTAGGCAGACCTCCTAGTGTTGGTAATATGTTTACTTATTAGCAATTAGATAGGGTGTTAGTCCTTCTAACGTTAGAATATTGGTGTTGCCCGGGTTGGGTTCCAAAGGTCGATGTTTTTAGAAACTTTTTAACCCCCCCCTCCCCCTGGTGATACGTGGTGAGGTTTTAGACTAACCCCCCTAACCTAAAGTCAGGTGTATTTTTTTGTGCAAAGTTTAAAAAAAAAATACAGGATATTTTATCTTTAAATAGACAGAAACGGTTTCGGTCTAGAAATGCGCATTAAACGAAAAAATTTATACACGTGATATCTCACTACACCCCACCACACCACAAAAAAATCACGAATAATCACCAGGGGGACCATTCGGGTGATTATACTTGATTTTTTTCCGAACCCCCTCCCCCCCTTTGAAGCGTCACGTGATTTATGAACGACCCCTTACATAATCACCGTATAATGTCTATTTATTTATTTATTTAACAGTTTATGTACACACATATAAACAGACAAGAAGAAAGGAACAGAAAAATACGTACAAAGGTGATGCTTATTTCTAAAGAAATCTCTTCCAGCATACCTGCGATAGGAAAGTAGTTAAAGAGATGTAGACAACGTGTGTAAGAGTAGAAGAGAAAATAATATACAAACATACTTCTAAAATAAATATCACTAAAATAAATATACTTAATTATAATCTATTTATATAAAATGCTTTGTCCTGAATGACTGACTGACGGATCAACGCACAGCCTAAACCGCTAATCGTAGAGACCTGAAACTTGGAGGGTGTGTTCTTTGTATGACGTAGGCATCCGATAAGAAAGGATTTTTCGAAATTCTACCCCTAAGGGGGTGTAAAAGGTGGGCAAAGTTTGTATGGGACAACGTGATTCCTTGGTCCAATCTACTTCAAATTTTGCATAAACATTCTTTAACAGAATTAATGGAAGACCTGTTTCGTATTTTATTGAAATTCATCCTCTAACGGGGTTAAATAGGGGTAGAAAGTTATTTTGGGAGTGATTTGCTTCGAAGTTGATATCAATACTCATTAGATATCAATACTCTTAGTGCTTTTGATTTAAATTACATTTTATTTTGACCTTAGATTTTGACACATGTTTGAAAAGTCAATCCGATTTTATTAAAAAAAAAAAGGTTGAACTCACATACAGGCTTGGTGCTTGCAATGAAAATACTCTTTAAAATTGGAATGTCTCGAAAGTCACCGTATACATACGAGACGGACAGACTATATTTAGCGGCTATTATTTAGCGGCCGTTATGTGGCGGCCGTTATGTGGCGGCCGCTATATAGCGGCCGTTATATGGTGGCCGTTATATAGCGGCCGTTATATGGCGGCCGTTATATGGCGGCCGTAAATAGCAGCCGTTATGTTGCGGCCGTTATATGACGGCCGTGATGTGGCGGCCGTTATATGACGGCTATTATTTAGCGGCCGTTATATGGCGGCCGTTATATGGCGGCCGTTATATGGCGGCCGTTATATAGCGGCCGTTATATGGCGGCCGTTATATGGCGGCCGTTATATGGCGGCCGTTATGTGGCGGCCGTTATATAGCGGCCGTTAACGGCGGCCGTTATGTTGCGGCCGTTATGTGGCGGCCGTTATGTGGTGGCCGTTATATAGCGGCCGTTATATGGCGGCCGTTATATGACGGCCGTTAAGTGGCGGCCGTTATATGGCGGCCGTTATATGGCGGCCGTTATATGGCAGCCGTTATGTGGCGGCCGTTATATAGCGGCCGTTAATGGCGGCCGTTATTTAGTGGCCGTTATGTTGCGGCCGTTATGTGGCGGCCGTTATGTGGCGGCCCTTATATGGCGGCCGTTATGTGGCGGCCCTTATGTGGCGGCCGTTATATGGCGGCCGTTATTTAGCGACCTTTATATGGTGGCCGTTATGTTGCGGCCGTTATGTGGCGGCCGTTATATAGCGGCCGTTATATGGCGGCCGTTATATGGCGGCCGTTATATGGCGGCCGTTATATGGCGGCCGTTATATGGCGGCCGTTATGTGGCGGCCGTTATATAGCGGCCGTTAATGGCGGCCGTTAATTAGCGGCCGTTATATGGCGGCCGTTATGTGGCAGCCCTTATGTGGCGGCCGTTATATGGCGGCCGTTATTTAGCGACCTTTATATGGTGGCTGTTATGTGGCGGCCGTTATATGGCGGTCGTTATATAGCGGCCGTTATGTGGCAGTCGTTATATGGCGGCCGTAAATAGCAGCCGTTATGTTGCGGCCGTTATATGACGGCCGTTATGTGGCGGCCGTTATATGACGGCTATTATTTAGCGGCCGTTATGTGGCGGGCGTTATATGATGGCTATTATTTAGTGGCCGTTATATGGCGGCCGTTATGTGGCGGCCGTTATGTGGCGGCCGTTATATAGCTGCCGTTATATGGCGGCCGTTATATGGCGGCCGTTATATAGTGGCCGCTATGTGGCGGCCGTTATATAGCGG
Organism: Agrochola macilenta; assembly: GCA_916701695.1. Taxonomy (NCBI): domain Eukaryota; kingdom Metazoa; phylum Arthropoda; class Insecta; order Lepidoptera; family Noctuidae; genus Agrochola; species Agrochola macilenta. The sequence goes on along the minus strand of OU753572.1, from coordinate 9,243,561 downwards.
CCGTTATGTGGCGGCCGTTATATGGCAATCGTTATATGGCGGCCGTTATGTAGCGGCCGTTATGTGGCGGCCGTTATATGGCAATCGTTATATGGCGGCCGTAAATAGCAGCCGTTATCTTGCGGCCGTTATATGACAGCCGTTATGTGGCGGCCGTTATATGACGGCTGTTATATGGCGGCCGTTATGTGGCGGCCGTTATGTGGCTGTTAGTGCAATATGGCGGGCTTCAACAATTTCAAGCGGAATACCGGAAAAAAATTGTAAAGAAAATTTATTGCCCAGCAATGTAGCATATTGCGGCGTTTATTTATTTAATACTTTAAGCACACAAATTTACAGAGGCGGACTTAATGCCATAGGCATTTATCTACCAGTCAACCTTTGGGTGATGCAGAGACAGTGGCAGGTGCAATAGCGAGAATTGAGGAATAAATATTTATTTAAATATATATCTACATATATCTATCAAAAACTATAAATAGTTATATGTAATAGTTATTAATATGATTTAATAATATTTATGTTAGGTACATTGTAAATATAATTTATTTTACTTATAGAATATACTTAAATATAATATATACACCTAATCTATACATATAAAATGCTTTGTCCTGAATGACTGACTGACGGATCAACGCACAGCCTAAACCGCTGATCGTAGAGACCTGAAACTTGGAGGGTGTGTTCTTTGTATGACGTAGGCATCCGAAAAGAAAGGATTTTTCGAAATTCTACACCTAAGGGGGTGAAAAAGGTGGGCAAAGTTTGTATGGGACAACGTGATTCCTTGGTCCAATCTACTTCAAATTTTGCATAAACATTCTTTAATAGAATTAATGGAAGACCTGTTTCGTATTTTATTGAAATTCATCCCCTAACGGGGTTAAATAGGGGTAGAAAGTTATTTTGGGAGTGATTTGCTTCGAAGTTGATATCAATACTCCTTAGAACTTTGGATTTAAATTACATTTTATTTTGACACATCTTTGAAAAGTCAATCCGATTTTATTCAAAAAAGGTTGAACTCACATAAAGGCTTGGTGCTTGCAATGCAAATACTCTTTAATTAATTGGAATGTCTCGAAAGTCACCGTACTATACATATTAGTACCGCATTTGAAGGTTTCTAAGCTTTACAGAGGTCTGTATTTATTCCTAGGATTCCCCTAACACCATCAAATTACCCCTTCGAATTCAAGAGAGTGCAGTTTCCCATCAAAGTATGCTTTGCAATGACTATAAACAAAGTTCAAGGTCAAACTCTTAAGGTAGTGGGAGTAGACTTAAGGGAAAGCTGCTTCTCCCACGGCCAGTTGTATGTGGCATGCTCTAGAGTAAGCGCACCGAGTAGCCTGGTGATTCTAGCACCCGAAAGAAAAACAAAAAATATTGTTTACAAATAAATACTGAGGTAGGTTTAGTATTTCGATTTCGTTGTAAAAAGATAATACACCCGTGTAACTTTCGCCAGATTTTTTTCAAGTTTATTTAATCTTTATCCCTATCCGATAATAAAGATTGTTATTTTTTATAATTATTCAAACATTTTAACATAATAATTTATATGTTATAACAAAATTAATAACGTAACAAACCAATAAAAAATCCTATTAGAACCATTTTCGACTTCTACGCGGACGAAGTCGCGGGCATAAGCTAATGTAGTATAAAATAATAAATACAAAATATGCAACTATGACGAAGTGTACAGATAGTGTTCTTTCACTCTTCTTTTAAAAACTGCAACAGTTTGGCCGTCCCAATGTTCCCACAGCTGGAAATGAAAGGGAGAGTATCCTTGTAGTAGTAATAACAAAGATACTTTGATTTTCAAGGCCCTCCTTACCTTGTCCAAAGAGGGGGGCACGCAGCGTTCCATGCGTGCCTTTATGGGAGGACGTTCGGTCGTGGGATCGGCCGCACTGGGTGATGGGGCCCGCTAGGCATGGCGGGCTGTCTACTGGCTGGCTAGTAGGAGGTGCGGCGAATGTACAAGTACCTCTCGAGCCCCCAACTCATGGTAGTTGTAGGAAAAGTGGGGTTTTAGTAGGTAGTAGTCCGACATAACCCTCCGTTCTCCCAACACGGAGGGTATCCATGAGGATTATACAACGGCATAAGAAAGAAAGCCCCCGTACCTGGTTTTTTAAATGAGGATTTGAAGTTGAGAACTTGTTTTTAACTTAAGGTGACTACTTCAATAAGCCCTCAAAATTCAATAAATGCTTACGTTTATGTAAAGTTTTGAATTTTGCGGGCTTTCACCTTAAGTAATGCTAAAGTAGAGTTTGCCACTAGTCAAACTCTACTTTGATTGATGATTTCTGAACTGAGAATTTAAAGTGGAGACTACTAAGTCTCCACTTTAAATTCAGAAATCAGGGTTATGAGAGATTAAACTTAGAAGTTAACTTGCCGTTCGCTGAAACTAAGTACATTTTAATAAATAAATTGGTTCCCAATGTTTGTAATCAGCATACATTAGGGTTAGGTACGAATAATTGGCAAAAAAAATAATCGCACGTATATAAAATCCAAAGGCAAAATTTCGGTTTTATTCGTCAAAACAAAACTCAAACTTTAAAATCACGTATAAATACGTGTACGTTTAAACTCACTAACTCAAAAACTACTCAAGCAAAGTTAATAAAATGTATACAGTGTGTCTGGTCACCGGTGTCCGACCCGTTAAATCGAAGCAATTTTATAAATTTTATCGAAAAATCCACCATAATAAGGTATTTTGCCCCTACTGTTTTTGAAATGGCGGCCATTTTTTTTTTTTTACTTTGTACGGGTGGGTATATTTATTTTGCAATATCTACCGATGTAGAGGTCTTACAGGCTAAAAGTGGTTTCGATCGACAGCTACAAAAGTAGGTAAGATATACCAAACAAAAAAAGAATCATCAAAATCAATTCATAATTAGCGGAGTAATCGCGTAACAAATATACAAAAAAAAAAACATAACAAACAGTCGAATTGAGAACCTCTGAAGCTTTGAAGTCGGTTAAAAAGCACTCAATTAGTAAGTGGCTCTACAAATTGGCATCCACAGGTACGTTTCCTGAAGGCCAATTCTCGTACTTAAAAAACGTTCACATTCAAGTCGCAATCTGTCAAACTTGTCAAACATTTTGGTAAATTGATTGTATTTTTGACAGATTGCGAATGAGATGCCAATGCGAACGTTCTTAAAAATTACGGGAATGGCCTTTCTGATCCATTTGTTTACATTTTCATCGTTAGTTGTAGCTTGCTGAATGTACATTGGCGAATTTACACATTGTCCATGTATCTAATCGAGCTCGTTTGGCAACCAAAGTCGCGGTCAACGTACCAACAGAAAATTAATTCAGTCACATAACTAATTAACATTCAATCCTAATTAGCGTAAAATAATTCAGTAGCTCCAATTAAGTCGGTGTGCAGATCCTCGCTATTCGGCACATTAGTATGCAGTTGCGTTTGCGCAACGTGCTAAGTTACAGCTGATCTAAGGAGGTTACCTCAGCATTAGTGTTCGCTCTACTTGCGTTGTCTGTACCTTGTCTAATGCCTAGTGTGACGCCTGTCCGTCTGTCTGTGTGTGTTTTGAAGTGGGTTGAGTTTTTTAAAATGATAATTATGAATACGTAATTTAGTTTTTTACGAAATAGGTGCGATACATGTAAAATTTACTAATTAGTGCGAAATGTTGTGTTTTATATCTTTGCCAAAAAAATTAGAAGATTTCTTTTTCCAAATTTTGTGGCGGCATCTATATCGCCACATGCGACCTACGCATCAAACGGACGTCAAGCAAAATCCTGCATAGCTTACCGCGCGATCAGCATATAAATTCTCAGTTGTCCACCAGTTTTTCGCTTAAAAGAGGTTTTCGCTCTAAGACGATGAAATGCAGCTATATAATACCTCCACAGTCGACAGTGTAGACTCTGAAAAATAGTTTGGTATCTACAATATTTTTTTTAACCAAAGACACCGACTTCCGAAATTAAAGTTATTTTTCACTTTGTAGTTCCACAGTAAGATTTCCCAAACAATAATTATAGTGCCTAAAAATAAACTAAATCTAAAATATGTTAAGAACAGGTGCAAGTAATGATGGTTCGGAATTACAATGTTAGGTAGCGACCCGCCGGGCACGCCACAATTGCGGCGATAAGTCCCCTCTTTGAGGAGTGACTAGAGAGGCGCCACGGCGTCCTCACCTTCCGCCTGACGCAGGTGCTCACCGGATACGGTTGTTTCGGGAGGTTCCTGTTCAGGATAAAGCGGGAGGAAACCGGAAACCCGGGTGTTACCATTGTGTGGATCGCCCGGAGGTCACGGTGGAGGTCTGCCCGGCTTGGGCGGGGCACCGCCGTGTCCTCACGCAGGCGATCGGCAGCAGCGATCACTCGCTTCCGGCCCTGGTTCAGGCCATGGTCCGGAGCGAGAGTGCATGGAAAGCCGTCACTTCCTTCTGCGAAACAGTAATGCTCGCGAAGGAGGACGCGGAGCGCGCGAGGGAAATGCAAGATGCGCGCCCTCGCGCCCCTAGTCGCCGCAGGAGACGCCCCGGGCGTCGGGAGTCGCGAGCCGACTTCCGGCCACCGTAAGCGCGGGCTTGCAGAAGGTGGGCAATGGGTAGCTCGCCGTCCGATTAGGACCAGGCCCGGGTCGACGGCGCGTTGTGTTCCACGCGCGCCTCAAAGAGATGTCAGCACCAACTGACGGGGTCCGTAAGGGCCAATGCCAGCCAGGGTTGCGAGTTTGTCCGAAAGGGATATCGCGGCCCGGCACACAGGCAACGGAAGGAACACGGGTGGGTTTTAGTCAGTAAAAGTCTGACACTCCCTCTCGCTCCGCTCAGAGCGGGAGGAGTCATTTGAAGATTTCCAACACAAAAAAAAAAATAAGGTAGCGACCCGCCCGATCTAGTTAATTCAAAGCTGTGTTTCAGGCAATTAATTATTATAAGAAGAAAAAGTTGTCATAAAATAAAAATACAATTACCAGATTACATAAATAATATAAACAACGCCTCTTCCACCTCTCTCCTACTGTGCTGTGCCCGACAGGGTCCATAAATGTTTAATTAATTTTAAGCCTACCAACTGTTTTACCAACATATTATGAAATGCAATCAAGAACTGAGAACAATAATTGCGCGTGGTGGATGCCCATTCTCTCTCACAGAGAGGAGGCCTATGTCCCAGCAGTGGGGAACATTATAATCTGATTATGCTATGTGGTGTGATCAGTAAAACCTTGTTGATTTGGTGATTACTCTTTGTAGGTAGGTACCATCAAAGAAGTTCATATCTAACCAGTTTCAAAACAACATCCCGTGAACACGATGACCACATCTGTTACCGGCCCGGTGCTATAGCCGCCGAGCGCTGCAAGCAAGAATAGTCCTTACGGTGGTTAGATTTGAACTTCTTCGTACTGGCACTATGGGTCAGCCCCGACTACCAACCTTGCCACGTGGCTGTTTTAATCTTTTTAACACGACTATGGGACATTTCCGCATAGCTCTCACCATTTTAACTCTGCATATACGGTGAATACCGAGCAACCGAGCTATGTCGGTTACAAAAAATTGCCAAACTTAAGTGGCCGTGAGCAGGGCACATTGCTAGCAGAACAGATGGCCGATGGGGCCGAAATGTTCTGGAGTAGCGACCGCGTACCGGAAGATGTAGCGTTGGAAGGCGTCCCACAACACAAGGTGGACCGATGAAGGCCGCAGAAATCCTTTGGATAAGAGGACAGGACTGCTCGATGTGGCCACGCTTGGGGGAGGCCTATCTCCAGCAGTGGACGTCTTTCGGTTGATATTATTATTCATTTTATTTATTCGAGTTACAATGACTCATACAATATTCAATACAACACACATACACCAAACAACATTACATTACAATACAATACAAAAATACATGTTTGAGCCGTTTGGGGTTGAAACACTAGGGCCATGGGGTCCGAGTGCCCACTTAGTCTTTCAAGACATCGCAAATCGGTTGCTCGACTCTTCATGTGACCAGAAGGCTGGCCTATTCTTCGGCCAGAGAATCAGCATTGCCATACAACGTGGCAATGCTGCCAGCCTTTTGGGCACTTTTCCTGTTGATAGCGATGCGGACGAATTTTTTGATGCCCTTTGATTGTTCCCCCCCCACCCCTTTCTTATATACTTGTACATATTATTACGTATTATTATTATTATTTCAAGTCTGTTAGTTTTTAAATTGTTTCATAGTTAAATAATAAACATTAAATATGTGATATATTTAAAAAAAAAAAAAAATATATACAAAAACAAAACAAAGACCCAGTACACTAACACATTAATGGCCGACGACTGTAGGTGACGTGCAAGTCACTGCAGCGTCGTATATAAGGACAGTCGAGCCTGTCAGCTATCATCATCAGCACGCTGTTGATATAGTGATGATGATAATTATGGCGAATAATATTATTTGCAGTTTTTTGTGAATTTAGTGTAACCAACACATCGATGTGCAAACGATGGTTCTTACCATTGTAAGTAGGTACAAACATAAGATTAATTATCTTGCAATATACATAACTTGAGTTTTCCTCAGTTGACCTTTGAAACACCTACAATAATGTCAGATACACGCCACACACCACCACGCCACGCTACACGCGATGATGTCGCGGACTACATTATATTTTACTTTTTATTGTATTTCACACTCAATTTCTTTATTTTATTTTATTTTTGTATCTATCTTTCCGTGACATCACTGCGGGCCCTATCAGAATACCAGCGCTGCGACATTTATTTTTTAAATGTCGTAGCATTATGCTGAGATAGGAGCCTTTTGGCCTCGTACAGGACTGCATAATTTTTTAATTTTACTTTGTTTCTTATTGTTTTGTATTTTTTATTTATGTTTAGTGTTTGGTTTAATTTGTGATTTCCTGTGCGAGTCTCAATAAATACTTTTTCTTTCTTTCTTTCTAGATATATAATGTTTTTTCCCCCGCTAATGATGGAAGTTTACTCATTTCCACAAGGATTGTGGAATGTTATTATTTAGCTTGTAAACGATTATTGATGGACTTGGTTGTTCCAATGGCCGCTACAATTAATGGATGAATGAAAAATAAGGTTAACATCTGATACCTATAATATACATGGTGTTAGGTTAAGCAAGGGACATACTTAGAGGGAGTGTAGTGGTCATGAAAATTAAAAAAAATTTACAAAGGGACAACCCTGAAATGTGAAAAAATAATCTGCAATTAGCAGTTACGACCATTCTGATCAAGTAGATTTTGCACTTTATAGGGAACAACCAGTTTTTTTCCGTTGGTCCATTATGGCTCGAACACACCGCCTATGCCTTGCCGCCGGCTTTTGCCGCGCGGCACATACCCCCGGCTTTTGCCGCGCGGCACATACCCCCGGCTTTTGCGCCTTCATTTCCTATGTGCGGCTTTGTGTGGCATGGCCGGGCGCACCGCGGCTTGCCCGGCGGCAGTGCCGGCCATGCCACCGGCATAGTGTGTAGGAGCCATTAAAAAAATTAAAGTTTCGCATTTTCATTAGTACTAAACTCCCTTAGTCTGTCTCTGGTTTAACATAACAACCTGTATAGATTGGTGATCGCTAGTCAGTAGATTAAAGGGATGCCAATTTTTTTATAGTGGGAAGGCGGTTCTTTCAGAGGTTCTAGCACGAATGCGTGACGTAGATGTAACGAGGCCCATAGGCGGCCTTAAAACTCTGACACCAGTAGATCCATTCTGTAAACGTCTCACCGTGAAGAGTGAGGTGAAGTGAGCATGAAGTGAGCTGTCAATAGTGTCAATCCTTGGTTTTAGGTACAATGACAGCTCACATCAAGCTCACTTCACCCAAGTTTTCACGGTGAGATGTTTACAGAATAGCACGGCAGGTTAGTTAGTGACTAACCTGGTGACCACACGAAAAAGAAGAACGTAATGTAAATTCGAATGATTATTAATCGAAAATACAACTATCCTGTAGCATTTGATTTAAAGTTTTGCAACAAGCATATACTAAACTTCACTTGGATATGAATAAACTCGTTATGCTAAAAAAACTTTTTACAAAAAAAAAAGTTGAAAAGTGAAAAGCTTTTATTTTTCACTTTTTAGTTGTGGTACCTTACCCCACACAAATTCGAATACAGTACCTGCTATGTAAATAACAGTCACAGAAAGTTATCATCATATCATCCACATAAACCCCCTAAAAAAAAAAAAAAAAATGTAAATAAATCATAAATCCCCTTACCCAAAATTCCTAACCCGGTCTCTCTGACCGATTTCCGACCCATTTCTATCCTCCCATATCTCTCTAAAGTTCTTGAGCACATTGTTCATCGCCAACTCTCTGCCTTTCTATCTTCGAATGACCTTCTTAGTCCTTTTCAATCTGGTTTTCGTCCTGGTCATAGCACAGTAACGGCTCTTTTGAAGGTTACTGATGAAATACGCTGGGCTATGGACCACAAATCTCTCACCTTGCTTGTGCTGCTGGACTTTAGCAGTGCCTTTAACTCTGTCGATTTCGAGATACTTCTAGGAATCCTTAAATCTTTCCATTTCTCTTCTTCTACTGTTGATTGGTTCGAGTCCTATCTTAAAGGCCGCTCGCAGCGGGTTCGTCTCGAGGAGTCTTCTTCTGACTGGTGTTCTCTTACCGCGGGTGTGCCTCAGGGTGGCGTTCTCTCTCCTCTTCTCTTTTCTATTTTCATTAACTCTGTCACCAGAGTCATCTCTTCCCACTTCCATCTCTACGCGGACGACCTGCAGCTTTACACTCACTTTTTAAGGCAAGATGCGGAAGCAGCAGTGTCTGCCATGAACAGTGACCTGGATTTGATTAGCGAGTGGTCACGGTCCTTTGGACTGCAAATCAATCCTAAGAAATCCCAGGCCATCATTATCGGCGGCAGGTATATGCGGAATAGGCTCGATGTTGCGTCGCTGTCTCCACTCTGTCTGAATGGAGTTCAGATTGAATACGCAAACACCGTTAAAAACCTGGGGGTTACCATGGACTGGACTGCCCATGTTGGTCAAGTCAGTCGTAAAGTGCACTACACATTCCATTCGCTGAAATGCCTCCAGTGCTTCTTGCCCTTTAGTACCAAAATCTCCCTTGCTCAAACTCTCATACAGCCCATCATTGACTACGCTGATGCCTGTTATTTGGATGCCACCGAGGAGCTTTTAAATAAACTTGAACGTTTGCAAAACATCTGTATTCGTTTTGTTTTTAACCTTAAAAAGTATGACCACGTTTCTAACTTTCGCAAAATACTCAAGTGGCTCCCTATTCGACTTCGCAGGAACTCTCGGATATTGTGTCTGCTATTTAATATCCTTCACAGCCCTAAAACACCATCCTATCTGCGGGAACGCTTTTCCTACGCCCGTCCTTCTGATGCTCCTTGCAGGTCGCATCTTAGAAATCTCCTTAAGTCTCCTCCCCACTCAACCGACTTCTACTCCTACTCCTTCAGCGTGCACGCGGTTCGGTTGTGGAATTCACTTCCGGCTGACATTAGGGACTGCCTAACTGTTGCAATTTTTAAAAGAAGAGTGAAAGAACACTATCTGTCCACTTCGTCATAGTTGCATATTTTGTATTTATTATTTTATGCTACATTATATTTAAGTATATTTATTTTAGTGATATTTAGTTTAGAAGTATTTATGTAAGTTTATTCTCATATTGTATGTTTATGGTTAAATTAGTGAATAATTAAGTGTTTTTATTTTATGTATATTATTTTCTCTTCTAATCTTACACACGTTGTCTACATCTCTTTAACTACTTTCCTATCGCAGGTATGCTGGAAGAGATTTCTTTAGAAATAAGCATCACCTTTGTACGTATTTTTCTGTTCCTTTCTTCTTGTCTATTTATATGTGTGTACATAAACTGTTAAATAAATAATAAATAAATAAACTAAGTGGGAAAAATACGTATTATTGAAGCTTACTCAAAAACTATCCAAGCAAAGTTAATAAAATTTATATGGGACCAATCCGGGAGCATACCTACCCTTTCATACAAAAAATATTTTTCAAAATCGGTCCACAATTGACGGAGATATCGGCGGAAATATATTTTTTAAAAAAATACATACATACGCGTCGAACATATAACCTCCTCCCTTTTGGAAGTCGGTTAAACAAAACGAGTGTTGTCAATAGAGAATATGCATGTAATTATTTTTTTTTTTGCTAATTCAATAATAGACCTATTTGGTATCACTACCGAGCGCGACAGCGAAATCTGAATACAATTTTGTACTTGGAACTTTTTATCTGACATCGTTCGAATTTACGTTACGTTTAGTACTACACGCGTGGCTGGGCCCAATTGACGTGTTTTCGGGTTAGGTACTGATCTTGCTACACTATGGATAGCAAATAGTAAGTAGAAATCGTCGTTAGTAATTTTTCAAATTGTAAATAAGTACAAACAAATTGTTATAAATAAACCAACAACAAATCACGGAAGAAACGCTCTAAGAATAGCTGTCATAGAAATAACACATCATAATATGGAAACAATAACAGGACATGATCAGGCATTATTTATTTATATAATTTATTTCTGTAATTATGCGTATTTGCTTATAGCTGCTGTGTCCTTAACCTCAACACGTACCACAGAAGTAAGATCAAGGCTAGGATTGCGATATTATATCGTGGATATATGACTCATGCAGAGCCGCATTGAGTATGCAGTAAGCCGGAAGACGGAATTAGCTAAGTGAAATGGGCCTTTATCAGGATGGATTTAGGGCTCACTCTACCAAAACGGGGAGTAAAAGATGCCGATTTTCAGCATGCGTGTGTGGGATTGGTGATTGCACCAGTTTCAGCAATGCTGAACTGTCTGAACTCAGGGCTTTTCTATTAAAATAAAGTATTAAACGTGAATATGCCTTACTCATCGAGCTTAGAAAATGAATTGGTGTCTCAGTTTGTTAAAAGCTTGTTGAAACAGACAGGAATATGTTACTGATCACACCAAGCATAAGAAACATGTACAGGCAAGAGCACTTATGTGTAAACACTTAGCAACTTTTAAAAGTAATTTTCTCCTACTGTGGTAATTATAATTTTATGTTGTTACGAACATAGTATTTTGGGGCGCATATTAATATGAAATAGGCCTTATCTAAAAGTTGCAATCAATATTTCACGAGAAAACCGCTTTTGAATTTAGCTAAGTGGATAAATATTAGCGCTCGTGACTGTACATCCGTTGTATAATCATAACTATGCAAGAGAAACTCTGTCTGTCTGTCTGTTACCTTTTTACACCTTAACGGCTGAACGGATTTCGATAAGAAACGCGGTTAGACCATGGCCAGGGTATTAAAGGATACTTTTTATTCCGATAGTACGTTCCCATGGGATAATTTCCGACCTTGTAGTGGAGCTAGTTTTTTTTTGAGGCGGGGCAAACATTGCGGTCTGCCACCCCCCATCAGTCCTATATGATGGGATGTGCAAAGGTAGCCCGCGAAATTAAATTTTATCGAAATGAAAATTTTGGCAGCAACATATTAATCAATCGATTGATAACGCGCCAATTCAACGGGGGCGCCAAAACTGTTGTAAAAAAGAAAGAAATAGAAAGATTATATTATGTACTGCGCGTCTTATTTATTGCAAAGTTGTGGTGTGCTGGGTGGTGCACTTGTCTGCTACGCTTGAATTTGGCGCCCAGGCACGGCCCCCGGTTTGCCCCGGTTTCCGGATTCGGGGCTGCCTCGAAGCGGGCGAATCCGCTCCTTCCTTCCTAAAATTCAAAAATTCAAAAGTCATTTATTCAAACTAGGCTGAGAATCAGCACTTTTCGAACGTCAAAATTACATAAGACAGTCCCCCAAAACGCCCACCCTAAACCACTTCCTAGTGCGTTAGCTGGGAAGAAGAAATGGCGCAACAAACTCCCCAGCAAAAGTCCTTCCTCGATAAGTCCCTTTTAAACATTTTACACACCTGGGGAGGAACATGCCGTGGCTTAGTTTTTGCTGAGACCACACGTCGCGTCCTACCACCAATTGCAATTTAATTTATTAGTGTTTTAATTAAACCAATTAACAAACCAATAACTCAATTGATTTCCTACGTGCAGTGAATACATACATAACTGCAGATTTTCATTCGGCAACACCATCGCATAAGCACCCATTGTGTTTCGTCCTTAACCTGTGGTTAATAACATATGCCGACAGTTAATGAATAATGCATTAACCAACGGTTAGTTGTTATGGCCAGCAATAGGCGTTTTGAATGTTGGAAAAGAAATCAGTTTCATGAAGTAGGGTTTTGCCAAATGTTTCAAATTAATTTGGTGACTTTGGTATTTTTTCAAAGCTTTGGAATACCTTTGACTGTCTCGCTGGTGTAGTGGTCGCAAGCACTGCTGCTGAGCATGAGGTCCTGGGTTCGATTCCCGGGTCGGGTAGTGTTATTGGGTTTTTCCATCTGGAATTTCTCAGTAGCAGCACGGAGTCTGGATTTGTGCCCGGTTGATGGCAATGGACTCGCCCCCTATTACATGGGACTTAAGTATAACTGGCGAAATGTGAGTGTACTATATAGTAACACTTCTGCACGACCCTTCGGGGAATACAGGCGTGATATTATGTTGGAATACCCCTGATGAAGAAGTTATGCTTGTTGAGTTTTATGCCAAGAAAGACTCTCTTGGATTACCAATTATCTACATGAACTTTATACTAAAGTTTCCTCTCAAATGCTGATAGAGTTTAGCTGACATTACTTGAAGAATTCAATCCATTAGAGCCATAGTAAGAGCAGTGATAGCCTAGCGGTGTGACCGTCGGACTGCCAAGTCATAGGTCTCGAGTTCGAACCCAAGGCACGCGCCTCTGACTTTTCGGATTTATGTGCGTATTGTATAATTATCTCTTGCCTCAAAAACGGTGAAGGAAAACATCGTGAAGAAACCGGCATGCCTGAGAGATATTTCTTGACGGCATGTGAAGCCAAGTCAGAGGCCCATGGGCGGCTTTAAAACTCTGACACCAGGTTAGTCACTAACCACACGAAAAGAAGAAGAAGAAGAGGGCCATAGTAGATTAGCTACTTTTAGCATCGGCGATCGGCGATATAGCCGCTTTTTAGAAGCTAAATGCAGCGACCAGACATTCCACACCGCGCACTTAAAAACGTCAAACGTGGCGATTGAGTAGCTTTTCAGAAGCTCGACACAGCGGCTGAACGCTATACTCCACACACATTCGGATGCCGGTCGCATCGATTTGGCATCTGCGGAACACGACTGCACTAGATTTTGACGAAGCGGCCCCGTCCGCATTTCCCTTCTCTTCGCCACTCCAGCATCGGAGCAGTCGCTAAAACGCCACAATTCCGATACCGCGTCCGAACGCAGGACGACCCGAAATCGCGATGCAGCATCGATTGAATCTCTAAAACGCGCGATTTTAATACTGCGATGGAACGCAGAGAGATGCTAAAACGCGACGCAGCATCGATGCAGTCGCAAAATCGCCGATCACCGATGCTAAAAATAGCTAGTCTGCTGTGGCCCTTACTCTAGCTAATTATCGGAACAATATCATCATTGATCCTAGCGTTTGAAACATCGATCTATAAACCCAAATGCCAGTAGTAATCTGTTTAGTGTAACATTTAAATTTAATTACTCGCCATTTGGTAGCTCCAGGCGATTCACACATATATCATGCAGTATAACATTTCAATCATCTACCTACATCACTCACTATCTAGGAAGTCTAACCATCTATGACGTCACCCAGGATCAAGTGAATGACAGATCATTATTTACCGTCTTAAGCCGCCATGTTGGTTTCATCTTCATAATATATTTGACAGATGAGGCAAAGGCGATTCATCTTCATCCTATAGTGTCATAGTGACTATAGGTCATTTTTTTCTTTTTATTTCAAAGTCTTTGAACCCATTAGTGATGTGCCGACTTATAAGCAGATTGACCGATTTTTTTGAGAATGCTTTGGCGATTAATTCGATTGTCGTTCAGGTGTCATTAATATGTTGTCGAATGGTTCTTGAACCTTCATTACGATAAATTGATAACTATGAAATAATTGAAGTACCAAAGAAAATCAAGTACTTAATCTTCTTTATTGAAGGAATCAAAACAACGTTTTTTGTTATATCGAGCCATTTTTTTATTATACGAGTAATGTCATTCATTCACGCTTATTGTCATTCAAGAAACAAAATAATATTTTAGTGGGCCATAGAATGCCAATATTTTTATTATAAATTAATATTAATAAATATTAATATTTTTAAACAATACGAGTATAGTGGCTAGTGTATTTTTTCACGAGACGAAATATGGAACATCTTTCATAATCCACCTAGTTTTTTCCCAACTATGTTGGGATTGGCTTCCATTCTAACCGGATGCAGCTGAATACCAGTATTTTACATGGAGCGACTGCCTATCTGACCTCCACATCCCAGTTACTGGTTAACACGATACCCCTTGGTAAGACTGGTTGTCATACTTTCGGGTCTTCCGTAATGACTGTCAAGGGTCTACGAATCACAGCCGGGACCAACGGCTTTACGTACCTACTTTCTGAGGCACGAAGGGGTTTCGGTATGTAATGGATGGTCACCCATCCACGGACTGACCTAGGCCAAAGCCCAAAAAAGAGGCATCAGAGCTATGTGTGGGTTACAAAGTACTGACAGCTGTCAACCTCTATTTCACTTCACTGTATATTTATGAAGTAAATATATTTGTTAAAACAAACATCTCCCTATATGAAATAGCTTTTAAAAGCCGATATAGAAAACTACGTGATACAAATAAGTTAGAGCTTAAAGTACCATATGCACGTACGGCTTTAATGAGGAAAAGCTTTTTTTGTATGGCCCAAAGAATATTTAATAAGTTACCTTGCTCAATAAAAAGTTAAAATTTTGTAAATTTCAAGTGTAAATTACGTAACATATTAATACAGAAATGTTACTACTGTCTCAGTGACTATTTTGATGACAGTTCTTTGACATAATAATATTTGTATACCTACTCTTAGCATGACTATGTAAGCATGATGACTTTATTATTAAGTAGTAATTCTGTGGACAATGCCAATTTTATTTTTTCTTATCTAACTTATTGACATTATTACATTTCGTTAAATATTTTCATTAATTATCTGACATTACTTACCTATTACATTTTATTAAATTACATTAAAAAAATTGACATTGATACTACTGAATTATTTTATTTTATATTAATTTACTTAATTGGCGAAAGCCTCCCATAAATGTATATTTGTACGCCAAATGGCAAAACATGGAGAAACTAATATAACAATTGTAACATCTCGCACACTGTTGTAACCTATGTTTACAAATAAAGAATATTGATTGATTGATTATTGATTGATTGACCTCGCCTGAATATGGAACTTCTTTATTTTACATAATCATTTATTTGCAAAAAGTGTTGCTACATTGTTGGTCTTATCGTCAGTAATAAGTTACTAATCCATAGTCAGACATTTGACATGCAAAACATTACAATTTATGTGATAAGAGAATTTGTAAGACATAGGTAGTGATATTCTAATTTGTGTAGGGTAGGTACCAAAACTAAAAAAAGCGGAAAAAAAACTTTTTACAAAAAAAAAAAAAACGAAACGAAACGAAAATTCAAAACCAAAGACACCGACTTCCAAGAACAAATATATTTTTCACATTATAGTGTTTCATTTGGAAGTCGGTTGTTTTTAGATACAATGGTTTACAAGATTCCCATGGTGGAATGACACAAATGGCTCGAATTATTATTGTTTTTTACCCTGGCTTTATCTGCGTCTGTTGATTTACCCCATAGTATAAATAATACATTTTTTTTTTGCAACCAGTGCCATTGCGACATTCCAAGTTACGAGTATATAGGATGTTCTTGAAAAGGTTACAATAAATATAAATTAATTAGGGTATACGAAATAAATCATTATAATGTAATTATGTAATATTTCACGGTTTGAAAAGCAAAACATGATTAATCATAGTTGTTTTGATTTTAATTTAACTATAAATTGTTCGTTACGCTTGTATACTTTGAAGGGTCAAGCAGAGGTGTACTGGCTTAGAACTATATTTTGATTACAAAGGACGTTGTAAGGTGCCCCTCACTACGCCTTATACTCAACCCCGGACCGGGTTTCGGGGGGGGGGGGGGTGTACCGTGCCCCGGGCGCCATCACACCGCAACTTTGCAATAAATGAGACACGCAGCACATTTTCTATTTCTTTCATTGTAACAACAGTTTTGGCGCCCCTATTGGATTGGCGTATTATTGATCGATATTGATTAATATGTTGCTGCCAAAATTTTCATTTCGAGATCATTTGAATTTCGCGGGCTGCCATACCCCATAGGTATATGAAATGAAATGAAATTGTTTATTCTGTAAATAGGATATCGGAATCACTTTTACACGTCATATAAAAAATATTAAAAATAAACTAGGTGAAGTCGGTGTTTCCTATCCGACTACTCTGAGAAGAAAGGCCGAAACAAACTCAGAGGTCACAGTCTCTTTTAAAGTCCAGACATAATCTTGGTCAAGCCATGTGAGGATGTACAAGATTGGTGGGGCGCAGCAGACGGCAGTATTTGCCCGCCTCAAAAAAAAAAAATTTTCGCGGCTGCTTATAATAGTATAAGCAACCCCGAAAATATTTTTTTTTTGATTATTTATTTATAGAAATGGGCGACGAATTTTAATCGTCGCGTCGTCGGGGTCGTCGCAACGTCTCTATTATAAAATTTTGAAATAAAAATATTTTCCTCCTTTACTGCAATTTGTTTCTTTTTATAATGCAATTAATACTAATTATAATTATGTAAATTAAAAATAAACGAAAACTAGTGAATTATGTAAGAGGAAGTTGGATAAACAGCATAAGTAGGAAAAAGGGCATATTCAAGAATCCTCATGTCAGTATCTCAGTATCGCTTTTCATGTTTGGAGAACAAAACTCTGTTGTACAACGTAACTAGGAATATAATTAGTTTCTACATAATTATTATTATGCAACATAAGTATTGAAAGTAGGTATAGGTTTTAAAATCTATTAATCATTTTGTGACGTCACCAGTTCACGAAACTCGTACCTATTATGAAAACAAACATCCACTCCTACGCACTATTTTATACAAATAAGTGAATCCTTTAGGAAGTGTTCACATTGATGGAGTAACTTAAGCAATTAAAATTCTGAAATGGTATTATGTGAAATCAGGTATGTGAAACTCATTCTTTTGTGACAACAAATTTTCAGTTTCAGAGTCAGTATTAAAACTATCAAACATGGCGCCTCAAAGCTAAATTTTATGGAATCATGTCAAAGTACACATCATTTCAATTTCTATATAAAATTAGTATTGAATTATCAGCATTTTGGGAACCGTTCGTAAGGTCGGCTTTCAAACGCGAGCAATTTATCAATTTAAGAGAAAAAATCAAAATTATTTGAAAATAGTTCATGTAATAAAAAAAAGTTGTAAGAAGATTAGCTAATGGGTAGTGCCGGACGTCGTAGTTTAGGGGAAATATTGAAATGCATGTCAAACAAATTTTTGAACTTCACAAAAAGAAGCACAAATATTATATTAGAGTGTCCAATAATATTTTTAGGAGCGCAAAATGGGAATTGTTAAGGCGGTCCCTCACCGGGAACATTCACCTGTAATGGTACAGTTCAGATTCGAGCATTACATCAGTGAGCGAGGAGAACCGAGCATTACAGTGAGCAACCTGTAATGATACAATTTGTAACAAACCCTATTCACCGGGACCATTCTGTAAAGTAACAGTGGTGATTCTCAAACTCAAACTCAAAGCATTTATTTCAATTAAATCATTTACAGGCACTTTTGAATTGTCAAGGAATCGGTCAGTCAGAAATATGAAGCTAGTTGCCCATTCCAAAGCGTAGTAGGTACCTATGGAGAAGAACGGGCAAGAAACTCCACGGACACTGTTTTAAATAAATTGTTACAAAGTATTGCTTACTTCATTCATGTTGCAATTAAACATGTGAGAAGTGCACGTTAGAAGCGTCCGTAATAAAAATATAAAACAAAGAACCATTCAAAAATTTGAATCAGCCAAGGCAGCTAAGAGTTGACCAGTCCCAATTGACGGCACCCGTTCACGAACATGACGCATGGACTAGCACCATTCAGCTCAACCATTTTGAAGGGAGCTAAAGGATCCAACACACGCGCCACCATCAGCGATTGGGAGCGTGATACAATTTCTGTGCGAATCTTATTGAATCTTGGATTATTACGAGTACATTAAACCGCAATGCTGCTGACTGAACCTTACGAGGGAACAGGTCCTGCAATTCTCCATACAAATGTATTCACCTTTTTTATTCCTGAATAATGCCTCTAAAGCAATCTTTTTTTTTTCATAAAATCAAGGTAGAGTGGTCCATGTTATTTCCTTTTTTTCTGCAACTTATTGGTAAAGAAAATATGGCCCTCCAAAATTACAAATATACCCCATTTTCACCGCCGTGATTAGAGGACTACCAGACAAATTCGAAAAGTTTTTAATAGAAAATAATATGATAGGAACTAGACATACTCTTTCTTAAAATTTTAATGTAAAAAATAATTGAATCGGTCTCACCTGCAACTATGAATATCGAACTCTACGGGGGCAGACTTGAGGTAAGGCAACGGGAATAGTTTCCTTAAATACCTATTTTTCAAATTCCTCGGAGGCGCCCTGGGGGCTTAAAACGGCCGCTTTGGCAGAATCTTAATAAGTAATATGAATCACACAAACTGTCACAAACTGACAATTCATCTGTTTGACAGTTTTATATTTTATTGAAATAACATTTAAACTGTAGAAATATTTTTTTTAAATCTCATTTGATTAATAAAAACTGTAAAGAAAAATTATGCGGTAAAATTACGGTCTTAATTTTTTTCATGCGGCAAAATTAACACCAAATATGATTGCTGGGAATTCAGAAAATGAATTGCTTTTAGAGGAATTGCATAATGTGGCCGTTTTAGGCCCCCAGATGACTGGTCCCTCTTTATGTCCCAGTCTAAACACACCTTATAAGCCTGCGGTCATAATACGAAGCAAGTCACTTCCGTCGTGTTTCCGACGCCTAAGGCTAAACGAAGCATTGTAACAACATTATAACGATCTGTAATTGTTAGTACGTTCGCGTCGTTATTATAATTTGATGTACTGCAATTATTATTGCTTGGATATGGCTGTCGAAGTGGCGATGTTAATGTTTTGAGTCATCTATAATTGGTGTTATTTATGTAATTTTTGTAGATGATTAGTTTTTCGCGACATCGTTCGAATATTATAATTAATGCGAAAGTGAGTATGTTTTTTTGTTACGCTTTCACGCTAAAACGGCTGAACGGATTTAGATGAAATTTGGCACATGGGTAGGCCATGACCTGGTTTAGGACATGGGATACTTTTTATCCCGGTAGTACGGTTCCGTGGGATAATTTCCGACCTCCACGCGGGCACAACCGCGGGCGAGAGCTACTTAGGTTATAAAGATGATGAATGTATTCAGTGATTTGGTACTGAATAAGTTCCATGTATGTATTTTTTTTTTTAGGGTGGGGAATGGGTGGGAAAACCATGTATGTATGGTTTCTAGAGTGCCTACATTGTTATCTGCAAGAACACTTGAAGGGGAAATTGTTAGGGGTTGAGCAGTCGAAACTTTGATGCAAAATCTGATGAAAGCACTCGCGGGTTGTCGGATATTTTGGTGTTTGCACCCTACCGAACCCTACTTGTAATAAGTGCTTTAAAAAAAATATTATAACATGTATAAAAACCGGCCAAGTGCGTGTCGGACCAAGCACAATGAAGGGTTCCGTAGTTGGGATGAATTTATCCCAAGAACAAACTTAAAATTGTAGTTGAAAAACATGTTCTCCGATACGGAATGTATGGAAGATCATGTTTTTCAAACCTCAAATTTAAGTTGGTTGATTATTACTCGTTAACCTGTACAGCCTACTTAGCTTTGATAGTTTTCCTTTTAACTTCGTTATATATACTACTGCTGTGAATTATTTCACAAATCCAAGTACAACCATTTAGCTGGCAGGAGGGGGGGGGGGGGACAAATTACTCTAACAAAAAAATTCAGTTAAAAGCTTAATATTTCGCAAACGGATCCCTGAATCCAAAAATTGTTTACTCACAATATTTTTGAACGACCTTTCTAACGATACCCCACAACATGGGGTAGACGAGACCTATCCTAAAAAATATTATTTTCTTGATTTTATTTTACCACTTTGTGTTTAATATGTATACATACATACATATGCCAAATTACAGCTTTCTAGTACTAACCGGCTTTGAGCTAAGCCGCGGACAGACAGACGGACATGGCGAAACTATAAGGGTTCTTTGTTTACTACGGAACCCTAAAAATGGGGGAAGGACCCCCATTTTTATATATATATTGCTATTGCTTATAAAGATGATGGAAGTATTCAGTGATTTGGTCTTGAATGCTTCCCATCCATGTATGTATGGTTTCTAGAGTGCCTACAATGATATCTGCAAGAACGCTTGAAGGGGAAATTGTTAGGGGTTGAACAGACGAAACTTTGATGCAAAATCTGATGAACGTGCTGGCGGTACCCTACCGGACCCTGTTTGTAAAACGTAATTAGGAGAAAGACATTCACATACGACGATTGGCTACACATTATAGATAGGAACCGCGCCGATAATTTGCAGTTAAAACCTGAATCTATTGTCCCATTGTCTAAGTAATTTAATATCCAAACAAATCTATTGTATTACAATTTGACATTTAGAGTACACTCATGTTGATTTCACTTTTTTAATTTGATAGTTGAGAGTGAAAGACTTCTTTTGTTTAACTTTGAATTACATATATCGTGCTAGCGTTTATCATGTTGTAACATGATAAACGCTAGGTTCAGGACTAGCCTTTTTACAATGTATTGGGTCTTTACCTATGAAATTGGCGTTTTTTTCTCACAAAAAGAAAACCTCGTCATTTCTATGACTATCATAGACAACTACCAATAGTAAAAAAACCTTATTACTTATAGTTTTGTAAACATAAAAAATACCTTAAAAATTACTCCTCATTTTGTTAGCAGAAATGACCACTATTTGTTTTCACTTAGCCAAAACTCATTTTTGTCGCTTAATCTAAGTGGCATATTCGTTAAGGGGCCTATTACAAAAATGCGCGTAAATGCATGTTTTCCTCGTTGAAATTGAATACTATTCGTTGGTTAGTATAAATAACAATTACTTGGTAAAAATAGTTCGTTTTCTCTTCTACAATAATAATAAAGCGATTTTTTCATTATTTATTTATTTATCTAGCAATAATCTTTCTCCTGATGCATGTTTTGGTAAAAACTCATGTAGAGCTCATTTGAGAGCTCTAATTTGCGGATTCTGTTGAATATAATTCATCAAAACAATTTTTCTCATATTAAACATATCCGATACTTTTATAATAATAGAATACATTTTTGTTACATGACTTTTATTTAAAGAAAAAATGACTGGACCTAATTCAATTTTCTACTAAAAACGTTTGGAAACAAGTCTGAATATCCGAAGTTCTACATCATTTTCGTACGTAGTATTTATTCTAAAATAATCTCCAACATTTGCTGAATAACAAACAATTTTTTTATTTATTTTTTATTGTTATTGCTATTTTTTTATGAATAAAATAAAAGTACCATATATTTCACTGCGCCGGCAATGTGCGCTCAGTATCGCAAGAATGCTTTAGCGCAGCGCCGAAATGTAAGAGGGCTCTTAACTTAGTTTTTAAACATTAGTGCGTAAAAGTTTAAAACATTCGTGTTCATGGTTGTTATATAAATTAAGAAAATGTTAGTATGAAAAATGCAACTTCTTTAAAATTCTCCATACAAAACGCTGATTTCATAGGTAGAGACCTATTATTAAAAGTTTGATTTATTTGCCTACCTCGACTGTCTCTTAAGTCTAGTGGTCGCATGCACAACAACTAAACGTGGGGTCCTGGGTTAAGTCCTCAAGTAGGGAAAAGGGCGATTAGGTTATTCATTCAAACATTCTTAGTAGCAGTCTTCCGTAAAGATATCCTCCAGAGTCTGAGTTTTTGCTCAATTATTGGCACTAGAGTCGCCCCATATGCTTATGAGGACTTACCTGCTGGACGAAATGTGGGTGAAACATACAACTTTGTCTGTCTACATACCTCTTAAGCTTGGTTTCCTATGAAAGCGGTGAACGGTCACACAATATCGGCTGTCCATATCCAGAGCGTTTTTTGGGAGTATTCCTCGAAACGTACCATTCAGGTGCGCTAATAGAATCTAATTATAAATGTTATAATTTTATTCCTCGAAAGGCACCTACGATGAGGAGCTCGTGGCTAAGTAACACCAGCCGCACTGGTCGATCCATCAGGTTAAGCTACGCTTGCCGGGGTTGGTCAGTGGATGGGTGACCATCTTTACATACCGAGAATCCTCCGTGTCTCGGAAAGCACGTTAAGCCGTATACGTCATTTGTGGATCTTTGACAGTCGTCAGAAGACCGAAAGTCTGTCACCAGTCTTACCAAGGGGTATCGTATTACCCAGTTACTGGGTTGTGGAGGTCAGATAGGCAGTCGCTCCATGTAAAATACTGGTAATCAGCTGCTTCCGGTTAGACTGGAAGCCGACCCCAACATAATTGGGAAAAGGCTAGGCAGATTGATTGAAAGGCATCTACGATGAAACGTAGAGAAGAGTATGAAGGATTCGTAATAAATGATATCGATAGACGTTTTATATTCAACTTTCAACGACATTTTATATTCAACGACAGCCGGGACCAACGGCTTAACGTGTTTTCGAGGCACGGAGGAGTCTCCTTATGTAAATATGGTCACCCATCCACTGACCAACCCCGGCAAGCGTAGCTTAACCTGATGGATCGACCCTTGCGGCCGTTGTTACTTAGCCACAAGCTCCTCTAAGCTTAAGGGAAGTACAGATATAATGATGAATCAGTCTACTTCAAAAGTGCCAACAATAATGACCGATTGATAAGAATAATATTGATATTTATGAGTAAACTCTATCAAATAGACAAATGGCACACGGAACTTCTTGGAGAAATATCATAATTATGTTCACATGTTAATGGCGAGTCGTGTGGAGCCTTGTATTAACTGTCATATCTTCCTGAACGTGGTATATTTATTTAAAACATATTATGTTTGTGTTTAATGTTGTATGAGCTGAGGTTTATGTTTAAGTCTGTTTGTTTAGGTAAGTATTATTGGTTTAGGTAAAGACTGCCTGTTAGGCCATCTATGTTGCTAGTTAGCTCGCGGATAAATTGTTTTCAAACTGGACGAATACATATTTTAAGAAAACATATTTGTTACGGTTGCGAATCATATTTTATTCAAGATATAACTTGACACTAACCTAAAAATTTCAAAAAGTAAGAAAATTTTAATTTCGCGGGTAACCCTGGCGCATCCCCTTTAATAGAGTTAAGGCAGCATTGGCTTCTGGTATTCAGTCAAATTCATGACTGGGACCGTCGAAAGTGATGGTCACAAACAGTTTCCTCCTAAACGGAATCAGACGTGCTTCCACGTTAGATTCTCCACAAGAATTTTCGATCACTAGAAAACCACGCGGAAAAGTAAGATTTTCTTCAATCGACTGATAATAATAATAATTGATAATTCCCCCTGTTGGGCAGTAGCGACCCCACGGACCCTATTTCCCTGGAGAAATCTTGTTCCTCATCTCTGGCTTGCCTTTATTGGCCGGCTGGAGTGAACACTAACGAGGAACCGAGCTCCCACCTCTTTCTTGCCTTAATTGACCGGCTTGAGTGGAGATTCGCAAGAGCAAACGTGCTCGGAGGAAGGAAGTATTCCAGTAAGTGCTCGTAGGGATCTTGACCATCTCTGGGATTGTTCTTAAAGCCGTGGAATACCTCTCCACGTTTCAAGCTCCTCAGGACATGTTGCCCCCTTGTCGCTACGTCACTATGTGCTAGCGACAGTTTCCGGGGGCCCATTATTGAGTGTGCAAGTCACCCCCTGCCATTTTTTCCGTGTACATATAAAACATTGATCAGGCAGGGGCCATAGTCCTTCCATAGTTCCAGGTCACCAGTCAACTTAAGCCACCCAAACCCATAGTCCAATATCTTTTTTCCATATCCTGCAATAGTCCTTGGGTATACTTGCATAGTGCATACAGGGATAATCGTCGGTTGGTTCCTCATTTCATTAAAACGCCTAACGGGCCTCTGTGAGTTGGCTTTGGCCCCTCGTACGCCTTCAAAAGGTCCGGGATCCCAAGGTCCCGAGAAATGTCAAAGATAAATAATTAATAATACATGTGCTACCTAAATGTTTTTTTTAATAAAAATATTTTATTTTTGTGAATGTAATTCCATTTAATCTTAATTAATACGATAAAGAATAGATACATAAAAACTTATAACTAATAAAAAAAAAAAAAAAATCCTCTTCTCTTATAGAGAATGCATGCGTGGACTTATATTGATCACGACGCTTGCTCTATACAACATGTAACAAAAACCCTGTCCGATCCGTGAGGGTGTTGTTCAGAGTCTATTTATGTGGTAAATAATGATAAGGAAACACGAAAAAAAAAACCGTACATTTTTTCAATGGGGAGTTTTTGCGGGTTTATTACATGGAGCGCGCGTGGCCGTCGATTAGCTGTGTCTTTACAATTCTTATCTTATGACCCCTGTTGAAATTTTTCTATGGATTTAGGGTAATTTTGGTACTAACATGTGAATTTTAAATAGTTTTTTTTTTCAGTAATTCAAATATTTTTTATTACTTTTTGGTAATGTTTTTGCAGTAAAGGGTTATTTTTAACATATTATTTATGTCCAGGTTTCCTCACGATGGTTTTCCTTCACCGATATCAATAATGTTTAAGATAAACTCCTCGACGGAAGCATCTACTAAAGTCTTCTAGGTATAATTAAAAAACTTGTAGTTAGCCTTGAAACTTAGGGTGCGTCATAGAAAAAGGATTATTATCGTAAGCTCCAGGGTCCAACGTCATCGCTCCGGCTGTAAAATATAATTAATTTTAAGAAACTGAAGTAGGTATGCATGTGCGATAACCGCAAAATGATGTCAACCCAAAAAACGATGAGACCAAAACTTGTATGACCAGAAATACCGATGTCATCAATGTTCTAAGAAACAGTGCCACAAGGTCTGAAGAAAAAAAATTAGTTAGGCGCAGTTCGAGCGCCGCCGCGCCGCAGAGTTTCATGAAAATGTATGGTGAAATAATAACAAAGTTCTTTAACGATGTTATTTAGTATTTACAATAAATGACAAAAAAATATGTTCATTTCTATAAAGAAGTTTAGATGTTTTCGGAATAAAATGTCATATCACTTACTTCTTAAAAAATATGATCTTCTGACCTTAAAATCAAGACGGAAACTTCTGGAAGTTATGACTCTGTTCAATGTGTGCCGCAATCATTTTGACTGTCCGGACTTAGTTGGGAGTCTGTGTTACCTGGTTCCTCGAACAGTTCATGTACGTGAGGTACGCACTCGACGTCTATTTGCTACTCGCCCCTGTAAATCCAACGCTGGCTCGCGTTCGCTACTTCGTCGTTTAGTTGCACATACAACAATGAGTTTAATTCAATCGACATTCTTTTTCTTACTAAAAATGTATTTCAGAAGCAAATCCAAGCAACCCTAAAGGATCTGCAAAGTATTATATAATTAACGTACTTACTAATGTTTAATATTTGATAATGTACGCACACAAATTTACTTAAATTCTAAAAATCCAGATATGAATTCTGGGATAACGCCGAGGTATGCGTTGCTAGGTATTGTCTGTGTTACTAGCTAGTTTTTAAGTACTTTAAATAGTAATCTGTGGAGAACGTAGTAGATAGCATAATTGTTATAATGTACCTAATGTTCAAGATAATAAGTGTAACCTTATTGTGCTACTGTTTGTTTTTCCGTAAATAAATAAATAAATAAATTTCATTGTTAAAGATGCAAGTTTTCATGGGTTGTGAAATTTCTCAGTTCTGAGTAGATTTACGGCCGATATGAGATGACATCTTAAATTTGCATCAGATTTTCTTACGGTTTCTGATACTTCCGTTGCTATTGTATTTACTCGGCACTGGATTTTTTAGGCTTATTGCATTCCTTATGATGCAGGCTTTCATCGATTGGGATGTTTTAAATTTCTGAGCAAATTTACGTCCGATATGAGTCTATTTAGGAAATTATTTTGCTATTGTCATCTTCATATGCATTTTTACCCCTTTTTATACGAAATGTTTTGTTGTATCTCTTTAGGTCCGTGTAGTCCTATTTTAACTCTTGGGAACGACACCAGAATCACCGTTTTAGCTGAACACGTTTTTGTACTATACTAATTGGAATTTCGACATATAGTGAAAAATAGAGGGTCGCGCGCATGAGCCTGCCCTCGCGATGTGACGTTATAGGCAAATTACATTCTGCCTCGAAATTGTTATAAATATGACCTATCTTTTGCGTGTTCAACCATAACTCTAGCATTAAAACTCTTGTAGTTATTAGCGATTGAAATGTTACATGTTATTGAATGTCAGAAAAACGGCCACATTAAGCAATTTCTCTAAAAGCAATCTATTTTCTGAATTCCCAGCAAATCCTCTATGGTGACACATATTTTAGCTGAATCATATTTGGTGTAAATATTGCCGCATGAAAAAAATTAAGACTTTTAATTATAAGAAACAAATTACTTTTACCAGATAATTTTTCTTTACTGTTTTTATTAATCAAATGAGATTTTATTTTTTTATTTTTATATTATAATGAAATAACATTTAAGTGTAAATGTTATTTCATTATAATATAAAACTGTCAAAAAGATGAATTGAATTAGTAATATGAATTAGATGCAGATAATATTATGAATTGTCAGTTTGTGACAGTTTGTGTGATTCATAATATTATCATATTATGATTCTGCCAAAGCGGCCGTTTAAAGCCCTCTGTACTCCGGGCCCCGGACCCCTGTAATGACATCTGACATACGTACCTTCGTTGTCTCTGGTATAGTAAAAGTTCAAATAAATAAAAAATGTGGTTATGCTGCCAGTCTTCTGGTCGCGTTCCAGGATAGCGGTGTAGAGGAGGGCTTTGATGCCTAAGTGCCTTTATGGAAGTATTTTTTTTTTTTTAATAAGTTTCATATTAGTACACCAGGATTTCCCTAGTTGTTTTTTTTAAATCCACAATGAGGAAGCTTTTGGCCTGCATCACCTGATGGTAAGTGATGATCAGGGAATCCTCAACCACAGAGGAACTGGCTATCTTACCTCCAAATGCCGAAACACAGCATGCTATTAAAATTGTTGTTATGGCGACAGAAAATGTTGCCCCCACTGAGTCAGTTGGTGTAACTACTAGACCTCAGAGGCGATTAAAAGTTTAAGTTGTAGGTAGGGCCACCCGATGCAGGTAATTGAGAGCGAGTTTATTACTATTTATCGGGCACTCGGGATTCTGCCTTGTTGGAAAAACTCAATCACATTTTTCCCGTCCTAAGAATCGAACCCAAGACGCGCTCAGCAGTCAACACTGTTAACCACTACGACCACTAAAACAGTGACACATTCATATAGGAAGTATCGCCATGAAATTAGAGATTTTGTAGGAAAAGCTGATCGATTAAATGAAGGCTGTACGAAAACAATCAAGGCTTGCTCACAATAAAGGGAAGACTGAAACGGAAGCGAGAGACGTCAAACTGACTTCCGGTCACTACTTCATTTCGATAAAAGAATTTTATGAACGGATACGGTTAAAATTAATTTTGTTGTTTTTTTTTTATTGTCTTTTTAAAGAAATTGGTAGTTGTTTTGAGTTACTGCTGACGTTTCGTTTAAAATTGATGATAAAATAGCTCTTTAACACAGCTCGACATCGAAATGAAAATGAAATGGAATTGTTTTTATTCTGTAAATAGGATATCGGAATCACTAATATAAGTCATATACAAAAAAAAACCTTGATGGAGTCCACATTTCCTATCTGTAGTCAGATAGAAATGTCAACACCACCTAGCAATTTTTGAATATGATATATGATATAAAAACGTGCCGATTGTACCTTTCATTGAATATAACGCAGATGAGCCGAATTGATGACGAAAGATGTGCATTTGCTAATGTTCTTTTGTATGTGTATTATTTTAGAGTAGTTTTTTTGTTCCGGATTGAATTCAGTTTTTTTGTTTGATAAAATAAAATAAGTTTAAATAAAAAATGCATTTATTTAAAATGTAAACCTGCGAAAAAAAAACACTTGTCCGTTGAAGTTTCACTTCTACTATGTGTCCCAGGACCCAGCACACATTTCGTTTTTTTTTTTTTTTTTTTTTTTTTTTAAATTGCCTCTTACAAGAAATGGCGAGACAAACTCTTTTAAAGTTCAGATATCATCTAGGTCATCGATGTGGTGTGTTTCACAATTTCTATATTTTATGGGGTTACCGGTTAGTGAATTCCTGCTCGTAGATAGACTAATCCAGTAGTTTCAGGAAAGTTGTCTCCTGAATTTATTCCCGTATAAGGTAGCAGCGACTTTTAGTGGCTGACTGAAAGGGAACGCATAATCTAAACCATTGAAGATAGAAATAATTAATTTGGGCAGAAATTTTTCTTAAGGACTGTAGAGGTGCGTAGAGAGGATTTTACACTACAACCTAAAAGTCTCTTCGAGAGTGTGTAGGCCGTAATCCACCACGCGGGCCCAGTGCTGGTTGGTAGATATGTCATATTTCCTCATGATGTTTTCCTTCACCGTTTTGAGAGCAGTGGTGATAAAAATATTTACACAAAATAAAGCATCTGCCTGGGTTTGAACTCACGACCTGCAACTCGTAAATCTGGGCCGTTACCACTGGATTTTAAAAAAAGTTAACTAAATTTGGTAACGAATGCCAGATTTTTCAGATTCCTGCAGTAACAGGAACAGCATGCAGTCGTGCGTATAATTATTACGCAATAATCACCCTAAACGTCTAATAAAGAACTGCTACAATTGAACCACCTCGATTATTTAACTAGAGGTAATTATCGCGTGTATTATTTCGTTCGACTGATCGTAGCGGCCTGAATAGCTACCCCTGACCGGTTGCGCGCACGCATAATTGTGAACGGTCTTTGTTTGACTGGGTGTGGTAGTTACATGGTTAAGGAGTAGCTGGGGTATCGGTAACTAACTTGTCTTTATATTTTGGGTATATTGATTTATTACAGGGTTCTTTATGACTCATTAAGAACAGTTGAGCGGATTAGGTTACTAAATATACGTCGTCTATTGTATTTTATATTATTGAAGAACTTCGAACTTCGTTGATTAAGTGGTCGCATGCACTATGCTGAGCATGAGGTCCTGGGTTTGATTCCCAGGTCAGTGTTATTGGGTTTTTATATAAGGAATTTCTCAGTAGCAGCCCGGAATTTGGGTTTGTGTCCGGTTGATGGCAATAGGCTCGCCCCCTATTACATGGGACTTAAACATAACTGGCGAAATGTGGGTGTACTATAGGTACTCCTCTGCCCAACCTTTCGGGGGTTTCAGGCTTGATGCTATATGATATTGAGGAACGTGGAGTAGCAAGCAAGAAGTCGCGAGTTCCACCTCCATTTGTACGATAGACATGAAGACTTTCCTGGAACAAGTTAATATAGGAGTCCTAACCTAAGATTTCAAAATAAAATCATATTATTTATTTATTTAACCATTTATGTACACACATATATACAGACAAGAAGAAAAGAACAGAAAAATACGTACATAGGTGATGCTTATTTCTAAAGAAATCTCTTCCAGCATACCTGCGATGGGCACGCCACAATTGCGGCGATAAGTCCCCTCTTTGAGGAGTGGATAGAGAGGCGTCACAGCGTCCTCACCTTCCACCTGACGCAGGTCCTCACCGGACACGGTTGTTTCGGGAGGTCTGTTCAGGATAAAGCGGGAGAAAACGCCCGGGTGTCACCATTGTGTGGATCGCCCGGAGGACACGGTGGAGCATACGGTGGAGGCGGGGCACCGCCGTGTCCTCACGGAGGCGATCGGCGGCGGCGATCTCTCGCGTCCGGCCCTGGTTCAGGCCATGGTCCGGAGCGAGAGTGCATGGGAGGCCGTCACCTCCTTCTGCAAAGCAGTTAGGCGGAGCGCGCGAGGGAGATGCAAGTTGCACGCCCTCGCGCCCCTAGTCGCCGCAGGACTAGGTTGGGTCCGTGGTTGGGTGACCATCTTTACATACCGAGACCCCTCCGTGCTTCGGAAAGCCATAAAGCCGATGGTCCCGGCTGTCATTCGTGGATCTTTGACAGTCGGTAAGAGTCGTCAGAAGCCCGAAAGTCTGACACCAGTCTTACCAAGGGGTATCGTATTACCCAGTTACTGGGTTGTGGTGGTCAGATAGGCAGTCGCTCCATGTAAAATACTAGTATTCAGCTGCATCAGGTTAGACTGCAAGCCGACCCCAGCATAGTTGGGAAAAGGCTAGGCAGATTGATTTATTTATTTAGATCCTGTATGCTTGACTGTAGAACCTGTAGATACCCACTTCATTCCAGAATATCATGACATGTGTGGATAGAGTCAGCGATACCTTTACATATCCTGAAAAAACATAATTCAATTCAATTCAAAATCATTTATTTCAATCCATTTAAGGCCATATTATTATGTTGTACAACATTCTAATTAATATAAAGATATATAAAAATCATTAATAAATTAATTAAGTAAATATGTAGTATATATAAAATTAGAATTTCAAAATTAAATTAAAATAATTAATAAAACGCCTGCCTCTGTCAGTCATTTGTTTGTTAATAAAAAGGTTTACAAAATAAATACAAATGGAGTAACAGCGCTTTAAGCATCACTTGTTCTTTTACTCAAACTAAGTCGTATCTACAATAAAAATTATCCAATAATACGATTTGGGATCAAGGTTAGCATTCCGAATGATTGATCACTCGCAATATGAAAATATTGAAGTAAGTGCTTATATCCGTTTCTTTTCAGCAATACCGTGATATACAATAGACATTTGATATAATTATGTATAATTAAAGCCTATATTATTATCTAATAACGAACTAGAAACGGTAGCTACTCGCAATATGATAACTTAATAAGCATAATTGTAACAATTTATTTTTTGTTGAATATACCACAGTATATTTTTTCTTTAAAACGTAATAATTAATATAAAATATTAACATAAAGGTTACATTCTCCAAAAGGGTAGGCAGGTATATAATACACCCACTTTTTGCCAGTAATGTTATGCCAAGTAATGGGGGAACGCCCATTGCCATTGACTGGGTATAAATCCGGACTCCGAGCTCCGGGCTTTTACTGTGAATTCTCCATTGGAAAACGCGATAACATTGTACCCAACCGGGTATTAAACCCAGGATCCCTCGCTAAGCGACCACTAGACCTACATATTCGTTTTTGTTGTAAATGCGAACAAAATTGGCTTTTTCTCCCAAGAAGAGTATTATGCAGTTCAGCAAAGAAGAATAGAACCAGCACCAATGACAATTTCATGACATAAATCGAATGAAAAAATTATAATTTGAACTAATATTTTAATATTATATGTATAATAATAGATAGTTAATTGATTCAGGCGTGACTTTGCGGAAATCCATTATAAAATACAATGAAATGAAATGAAATGAAATGAAATGAAATGAAATTGTTTATTCTGTAAATAGGATATCGGAATCACTTTTACACGTCATATAAAAAAATATTAAAAATAAGCTTGGTGAGGTCGGTGTTTCCTATCTGACTACTCTGAGAAGAAAGGCCGAAACAAACTCAGAGGTCACAGTCTCTTTTAAAGTCCAGACATAATCTTGGTCAAGTCATGTGAGGACCATGTAGATTAGTGTCTGAAATGGTCTTTTGAGGAAAGAACCACACAGATTTGAGTGGACCTGTCCAGTCAGTGCAAGCATTTGTCAGTAATCGTGGAGCTCAACTCAGAACTTAAGGAGCTCAACTCGACGAACAATACC
This sequence comes from Agrochola macilenta, assembly GCA_916701695.1. Classification (NCBI taxonomy): domain Eukaryota; kingdom Metazoa; phylum Arthropoda; class Insecta; order Lepidoptera; family Noctuidae; genus Agrochola; species Agrochola macilenta. Next base: position 9,211,313 of record OU753572.1, on the reverse strand, counting down.
AAGGAAAGGATATTTGGGTAGGCCGCATCAACTACTCAAACTGCCAGACCATCATTAAAACTGAGAAAGAAACAAAGAAATGAAAAGGGAAAATAAAAATATCCACATAGTCCTCACATTCACAATAATTAAAATAATATAATACTTTACAAAGTAATCGTGTCATTTTGAACATAATTTTCAACAATGTCAATGTGTATATAAAACTGGTTTATTGTGATGAATAATTAAAATGTCAAGTTTTATGGTTTTCACAAGGCTTAGCAGAGCGAGCAGCTCAATCCCAAGCTTTTTTATCTTCTAAATAATCTGAAATTTTATAGTACCCTTTTTTACAAAGTTTGGTTTTAATACAGTTTTTAAATCGTTTAATGGGTAAGTTTCGAATGTCAATGGGAAGTTTGTTGTAAAAGCGTATACATTGACCCATGAACGAGTTGCTTACTCTGTGGAGACGTGTGCGATGTACAGCAAGGTTGTGTTTATTCCTGGTATTTAAACTATGAATATCGGACATTTTCTTAAAATTTGATATATTTTTGTGTACATACAATAGGTTTTCAAAAATATATTGTGAGGCTACAGTCAGAATATTTATTTCTCTGAATTTCTCTCGAAGGGAATCTCTTGGACCTAGGTTGTAAATGGCTCGAACAGCCCTTTTCTGTAGAACAAAGATAGTATTAATGTCCGCACCGGTTCCCCAAAGAAGAATTCCATATGACATAAGACTATGAAAGTAACTAAAATAAACAATTCTGGCTGTATCTACGTCAGTTATCTGTATAATATACGAAGTATATTTAAAATATATGAAATATACGTCGTCTATTGTATTTTATGTATAATCATATAAACTGCTATAAAATATTGAGTTGCATATTTAAGGTTTTTCAATTTTGGAAATACAAATAGTGCTCAAAAAAACACAGCCCTTGGACTCCCGTTGATGTCTTTTATAGGGACGACTTTAACAAATTCCTGTTTTTTGTTATTGTTATTTTAGTTTTTAGCACGTTGTTTTCAACGTTAGACGTTTATTTAAATAATATGTTAATTGATTTTAAGCATCTTTATATTCATTTATTAGTGTGCTTTATTTTTTTTATTAATTCGTTCGTTCTAAAAAATTTTTTACAATTTAGAGGAATTGTATAGGAAAATTAATATGTTTAACGATTTCTTTAACTTGAAAAGGTAATAAAAAAAGACGTGTGGCACTCGGAGACTGCCGCGGTAAAGCTATTGCATAGCATTTTTTATCAACTTATGCAATTTGTGTCACAGTGATGCGCGCGCATCTTAAAATTTCATTCTATGGGGGTGTTAGGTTATTTTCGTTACGGAATTTCTGGATTCAGTCTCCACGCTCAAGGCCCGCGATAGAAGCTATGCAATAGCTTAAAAATATTTATTCTTTTCGTTTGTTAGCTTGGTCTTCCCCGTGATAATTTTTTTTGGCTATAGAACATAAATTAGTCGTGTCCGCTGCTATAATTTTAAGATAAAATTCAGTACTCTTATAAGTATTAATTAATATACAAAACAAGACCTAAGCTTGCGCTTGTTTGATCACCTATGCTCTATATTTAATTATAAATTAACCTATAAACTGATTTGTTTTAAATATTTAAAATTACTATTTAAGTATTTTTACAGACAAATGAATTCTGATATCGTAATCATTTTCCTTAAAAATTCGTATTCTAAAACAGTTTTTATTGGTGTTTGTAAATATTTCTGTAAATACAACAATGTTCATTTTGGTATTAATAATAATATATATTTAAGTATGTATATATGTTTATTTCTATCATTATTATATCTTAATATTATGGAAATTGCATTGTATAATCACTTAAGTATTTTCCTAAGTATATTTTGATATATAAACTTCCAAAGTAAACAAAAAGATGTAACTAATGATCTAAAGCATCCATAAGATGAATAAATGACCGAATCTAAACCTAGATAAGTATCTAACAGTGCCAAGTTCCAATCACCTCAGAATGAAAACCCCAGACTAACGGGAAACGGGACCCGATCCAGCAGGTAAGGTTCAGGTTCCATTTTCAAAAAGCCGTCGCGCCCCACTCTTGAAAAGCGAAGGTTTTATTACGTGGGGAGGCGCGCGCGCTCGCCAGTCACCCGCTCGCCGTCGCAAGCGCCGTACGCGCCGCGCGGCATTAGTTTTCCCCCACACACGGAAAAATTGTGTCGCGAGTGCGTTTGAACCTTAAAAAAAGACCCTGTGCCCATTCACCCAATGAAGGATTATGTGCATGGCTGACAAGTGCTTCAATTGTGATTTTCTCTACGTCAGTGCCCCCGGCCCTCCCTTTCTACGTTAACCCTTACACGGTGAGTATAAGATATTATGCAACTCGGAACTGTTACTGAAAGTTGCGAAAGGATTTTTGTTGAAATTTCCGCCCGGGGCGCTAATGGACGCCTTATTAGAATATACTTAAATAAAATGCAATGTACCTCTGACCACTTATGTATTTTTATGAAATGAATGTTCGATATCGATCCGGTTTTTTTCGATATATAACTTTATTTTAATATATTTCACGTCTCATTGGGAAGGTCATCGAAACGTCAACGTTGCGTAAAGTTTTATATAATATAAAATATGTATAAATAATAACTTATTTACCAAAATCAATAATCCGCAAAAATCGAAAAAAGCAACCAAAAAAAAAAACTGAGTATCGATGAGCCCAAGTTGGAAAACAAACATTTAAATGCTAATAAAATCGGGTGTTACAAACATTTACATATTTAATTTATGAAAAAAAGGACGTGAAACCTAACACCCTCAAAGTCTACTATTGTTACACACCTAATACTCGCTCGAACGTAAAACGATTATATATGAACATACATAGTTGGTAGTTGCTTACCCAACAAGATAGTTAAGCAATTACTTCATTAAACAGTGTTTGTAAATAAAATCGCAATCGGTAATACCTCCATTGTTAAGTGTTCAACATTTCAACTTCGATTTTTAGTGGCAAAAAACTTGATATTGGTGGTATTGCAGAAATAAATATATTTTTACATATCTCGTGCAATTCAACCTTCTTACTTCTATTCCTTCATTTAGGTAATCAGTGAATAACTGCAATAATTAGATGACAGTCTGAAGTATATTCAATCACAATATTATTTATTTAGGGACTCAAAGTCAAAGTCAATTCATTTATTTCAAGTAGGCCATTAAAAGGCTCTCATAAACGACGAAAATTATTTTCAAAATATAATAAATTTTAGGTGTCCCTTCCAAAAGGTAGCTTGGAATGGGAAAGAAACACCATAGTTACTATTTTAAAATGTTTTATTGAATTTTGGTATAGTTTAGTTATTATTATTACAGAAAAATAAAAATTAAGTTGCCAAGGTACATAATATTCTTCGAGTCCTGGTCAAATTAAAATAGGTACCTGGTTATTTTGAATTTATTTTATTTTAAAGAAATACTAGTAAAAAAGGGGAAAGATTATCTCATAAATAACAAAACATAACGCCTGTATTCCCTGAAGGGCCGGGCAGAAGTGTACCTACATAGTACACCCACATTTCGCCAGATATGCTTAAGTCCCACGTGGGGGCGAGCTTAGAAGCTTAGAGCTTTAAACATTTATCTCATAAATATAACAGGAAATATAGTGGAATATGCAGAAATGAGGTTGCTAAGGTTAGGTTTATAAAACATATTATTATTCAATCTGTACGTATGCATCACTTATTTAAGCATTATCTTAGATTATCATACAAGGATCAGTAAATGATACTAGTAACTTGAAACTCCTGTATTTCAAATATTTATATTTTATTTATTATGCAGGAAATAAATAATTAAATTAATTATAAAACACTATAACAAAATACGACAAGATATATTTAAAATTATACAAGAGTATAAGTATAATTATCAGGTCGCAAAAATAAATCACAACTTAGTCGCTAGTCATGAACATAGAAGAACAAGAAAATTTTTCCTTTTAACTCGTCATCATTAATAAATCAATATTTTTTTATATGTAACTCGCTAGTTACACGTCACCACTTCGCACGGTTTTTACGACTTGCAAAATTTCGAGGTTTCTTAATTATAAATAAGTTTAATATTAATTTATGAACCTACCGGAATAAATTTTATAAGTGATAGTGAAATCCGCGTCCAAATCCTTTGCATAGTTTAAAAGACCAATGCGATCACACAGACAGACACGAAAAACTACTTTAATTTAAAATATGTTAGATGTAAGTATTCAGCCGTTAATTTTACATAGATATTTTATATTTATAATTCTCTTCTTCGTATTGCAAACGCCACCAATCGAGTTACAATAGTAGGTACCTATAACTCAGAGAAAAATATCGATCGCGACATGGCGTTTCGATTAAAAAACAAAATAATATATAATATACCTTTTATCGAAAAAAATCTGTCGTTTCTAATGTAATTTTAAATATTTTATTGAGCTATAATCCGGTCACTTGTAAAACCTGTATGTCAACCTTTGAACTATAAAGGTGCCTTTAAGATGAGCGAATTCGCGAAATTATTTGCGAATACAATATCTTTCAGTGACTACCTCGGTGGTCTAGTGGCCGCAAGCGCTACTGCAGAGCATGAGGTCCTGGGTTCGATTCTCGAGTCGGGCAAAGTTTTTTTTTGTTTTTTTTTTTTTTTTTTTTTTTTTTGGAATTGTGCCCGGTCGGTGGCAATAGGCTCGCCCTCTTTTACATGGAACTTAAACATAGCTGGCGAAATGTTGTACCGACTATTATTACACCTTTGCCTAACCGTTTGGCTAATAATGTCGTGATGATATTATATAACGTGATATTTTTCAGTTGTTTCTCGAGAAAATAAGGATCATGTTCAACTTATGTCCTGTACATAAGATGATAATCATAGGAAATTCCATATCTCTATAAAAGGCTTTTCACGAGTTTGTAAACATACGGAGTTCCCTCAAATTGTTATTAAAATGTAGTTTATAAGTAATTTAAAAAAAAAATAAGCTTATCGTCTTTTATAAGTGTTGATGACCCAAAATAAAGAAGTAATTTTGTTATCATAATTGTAAACGGTTATTGTACCGGCTGAGGAGTACAACCAGTATTACTATGGTCAGCCGACCCCTTTTTTTTTTTGAGTGTGGGAAATTATCAAATAACTTCTCCCGCTTTAGGCGGAGCGGGAGGGTGTGTCAGACTTTTACTGACTAAAACCCACCCGTGTTCCTTCCGTTGCCTGTGTGCCGGGGCCGCGATATCCCTTTCGGACAAACTCGCAACCCTGGCAGGCATTGGCCCTTACGAACCCCGTCAGTTGGTACTGACATCTCTTTGAGGCGCGCGTGGAACAAACCGCGCCGTCGACCCGGGCCTGGTCCTTATCGGACGGCGAGCTACTAGTCAGCCGACCCCTCCGGGCGCCACTGGGACATTTTATATGTCAGTAGAATCTATACATACCTAGTTTAAATTAAAGTCACTTTTCTTGTCTGCATGTGTGACAGCGTTGATCAATAAGAGAATTTATTCCGGAAGGTTTATGTGTATAATACATTTATATTTAGTTTACATATAATGAAGAAATCTCCGTGATTTTTTCAAGTCCTAAAAAAGTTTGCGAAACAGGGTTAGGTTACATGAATAGTTGATAATGTATTAGCGAAATGGGGAACTCACTGGACATCTGTCCTCTGACGTATGAATCATCGTCTTTTTGACTGGAAAATGACATTCTTGAGATTGGTTCATAGACTTAGTAACCTAATGGTTATTGAAGCTGTTAGCAAACAAACAAAATGTTGACTTTAATTCGACATAATTTCGTGACGAATATGACGATGCTAGTCATGTTTAGAACTACGATTTTGATGTTGTTATAACAACTCGATTGTTAAAAAAAAATGGGAAAACCGTGCTTAAATTAAGCACTAACGAATGATACGACCATGAGTTTTGGAGAGAAACTAACCAAGAAAACATTGGCAGAGATTTGTTTACCTGTTTTAGAATTTCAGATGCTTTTTATTAGTAGTAGGTAAGTATTTCTGTTGACGACGAGCTTGTCAAAAATTATCTTCACGCCTGATAATTTAGATGTTACCTGGTTACATTTAACCTCGTCAATTTTCTTGAATTAAAGATCTTTTAATTCTATTTTAAAATTATAAATATAAAATAAAAATATATATAGTATGAATGAGTCCTTATGCCGGCATCGTTTGGCTCGACAGTGTTGACTACGTCTGTCTTGTATAAATATTTGAGGACCGGTGGTGTCAAGCGGATTCTGTTGTTTGGACAATTCGCGTTACATCATCATTAATAGGGCATATACGATATTCCTTCGTAAATAGACCCAGAATAAGAACTCTCTAGCATTAAAAAAAACATTCGAATACCTAAATGAACACATTTTTCATGCATCCAATTAAAACCTGGCCATGTTCTTTGCTAAAAAACAAAAGCTTCGAGTTGGTAATTGGTTAAAAATAAATAAAAAATTACATAATACAATTTTGAACGACGTATTTCTTAGCTTGCAAATGAATCTACACCTACAAAGTCTGACCACAATCTAAAAATGAAAATAAAAATTCAAACTTGATTTTTACCAAAATTTACATTAAATTTTTATCTAAAAATACATTCTTATTTTGAAAAATACAGGCTAGATTTTGAATAGATGATATTGACGTATTAAGCATAACTTTTTTTTTTTAAACAGTTGACAGTCTACGCTGGTCTTGACAGCTCAGGCCAACGATCGGTGGTTGGTCAATTCATAGACTAGTAATTTCCACAAAAACGTCTATTCACAATAAATATCCTTTCGGCGATAATCTTTAATAGTGTTAGTTCACGTGTCATGTCAAAGCTTAATAATTTACTTTAATGTCTGACAGCCGGTTTTGGTCAAGTGTTTATGTAGTATCAACGTTTTGATTATTATTTTATAGCCATTAGCTAGCACAATTATTGGAGATTGTCATCGAAAATATATCCAGGGTATTCGTGAACGTTTTCTTTAAAAAAATAGGTACCTAACGTTTTCTAGATTTGGCCGGCAAAAATATATAAATGTTGAATTTTTTTTTTTGTTAGCAGTATCGTGACTTAAATTATTTAATTATGTACTTACCCAAATACTTGTATATATTTTTATTTATATTGCATATATTCAATTTATGCTTATCTTTTTGAATTCTAATACAAACAAATCGATGTGGACGACTCGATAATTATTGTATAACTATTTCTATTTGCATATTTAAAGAACAAACTATATAAAGACACTAAAAGGCTTAAAAAAAAGCACAGTTTAAAGACAAAAAGGCAACCTATTCCAAAAAATATTTCGTTCTGCAGAATTAATAGATTTAATTAATTTTTAATAATCGTATTATAAATAATGAATAATTCATAGTGTTCAACATTCAAAACTAGTTCTTTATTTAAATAATTTTATTTTTAGGCTAAGTTCACACGGACGGGACGCGGTAAAACGTACGTTATAGAGGCCGATCGCTTTAACTGTATGACCAATATATTGTAACCGTGAGCTACATAAGCGATTAAAATAAGAAAGTCACCATTTACGAAATATTTTTTTTTGACGTTGTCTTTGATGACTTGTTTGTTGTTTGTCGAACTACTCGTAACTTTAGTCAAAACGCGTAAAGCAAGATTTTTATAAAATGTGCAGTTATTGACAGCGTTCAAGGCCCGTCGAATCTAGATTAGAATGGCCTGTATTAAACAAATATTTATTAAAACGCGCGTTTTAAAATCGCACGTCATCGCGTCAATCTGATCTTAACCTTATGTTCAGGTCACGAGGTGAGATTGGTGAATACCGATGTCAACTTAGAAAATACATAATATCCATTATAAAGATAATGGCGCTAAAAACTTGCAGTTCTAGTATTAATGTTGAAAAAGCAGGTATATTGAATTAATGAGTTATAATTATTACGACTAGCTAGATACATTAGGACGTTGTTTATTTGTTTAATTATTATTATAACGATATTATTATGTCCTGTGTGCCCTCACACCTGCAGAGTGGAGGAACTAATAATTCTCTACTCTTAGTTAAGAAAATAAGGCCGTGCGCACTTTGAACGCGTTTTCGTAGGAATTATACCCGTGCGAACATATACGAACACGCACGAACTATGCCAACCTTCCAAGTACTAGGGGAGCGCGCAGAGTGAGCGCGTCTTAGATGTACGTATAGTTCCGTTCAGACGTCCGAAAACAATCCGAACTTGTTGGGATTTTTCGTGAGTTCAATGCGATATCACCGGGACACTATTTGACGGAGAAAAACGTATTCAGTATCCGCACTCAATTCGTACGGCCACGATCGTGCGATACAAATTCGTGTCCAAAGTGGGCGCGGCCTAACAGATCAGATGTAAATGTTTTCAATTAATCATCAAAGAATTTTAAATTCTTCTTTTTTTCTTGATACGGCACAAACTATACGTGCCAAAATCAAAGAATGCCTTTAAAACAGTAGCCAACCTAATCTGCGTTCGCTATTTATTTGCCAAACATGTAAACAAACACGAGTTTTTAGGAAAAACAACTGTAATACCTACACATAAGGTTCAGTTTGCACTACAACTTCATATTTTTTTCAACAGTACTAGTCAGTCTAAAATCAACTATATTTACTCTTTCATAAAGTTGATGTTTGTTTAAGCGCAAATAACATCAATCGGAAACAAGGATTTAAATAGACCTTAGATAGCGGGGTTGACCGTCCAGAGTGCACCGGGCGCACAATTTATTTAGGGAAAGGATAGGCTAACGAAAAGCTAATGTCAATCCTGTTAAAAGAACTTGTAGAAATACGAAACGCTTCGATGTGTCGATACTGCTAATTATCATCAAACGTTATAGCAGTTAAATCATTTCGTAAGCCTCTTTTAAGGGTGCACTAGTCGACGACGTCTCGAACTCGTCGGTGGGAGTGGCTAATATGCGTGCTAATTACTAGATTCTGCCATCTTCGCCGGCGCTATTATTTCGTTTCGCGTTTTTTCTGACTTTTCTTCTTCTTGCTCGGCTCCTAAGGGTAGTACCGTGATGTTTAATAGCCTATAACCTTCCTCAAGAATAGGAGCATCAAATGCAAAAAAAAAAAACAAATCCAACTGGTAGTTCCAGAGATTACTCCCTACATACAAAGTTACAAACAAACAAATTTTACCTCTTCATAATTTAATTATTAATGAATTAATCAGTATAGATTGGTAAAATAAAACTTTCTGCAACATTAAATTCCGAACTTAAACATTTAAAGCCGTTCTTTCTCTAGAAATGCATCAGAATGCCAAAACTAATTTCTACATTTTACGTAATAGTCTAAAATGTCTATGTTTTCTCTTTAGTGTCCAAAGAGTTCATAATATGAATGACAGTACTAACTGAAGATGAGGCAATTTAAAAAGAAAAAAAAACCTCACAAGGAAATAGGAAATCATTAGGCTTCTCATATAGGCTAGAACTATTAGCCTAGCTCTCTCATTCATTCTGTGTTATTTATTATAGGTACTTTAAGTTCTTGCTATTCTATGCTACGTGTCTTTGTCAATTGACGATTTCCTTTATTAAAAACTTTAGACTAGTAGCGAACACACTATTAACGACACTATACTAATAGTGACCTGCTCCTCGCACTGTTTTTACGACTTGACGAAACATCGAGATTTATTTATTTTATGTTAGTTTGATATTATTGTATTATACACATAAACTTTCCGAAATAAATTCTCTAAATGAGGGGGAAAACCGCGTCACAATCGGTTGTGTAGTTTAGAAGAACAACGTGGTCACACAGACAGACACGAATAGCGACTTTAATTTATATTATGTATATATATAGATTAGTCTTTGTTATGACGCTTTGCAGACTTTTTAGTGATTATTGCAGTTCTGTTGGTTGTTTTTAGCGGCCAGGAGAAGGTATATATACCTACATGACTCAACTAGGTACCTTTTGCAACTGTTACCTTTTTGCCAAGAAGTTTACCTATTTTTTTTATTACCTACAGGGGAGATATACATTGAATTGTAAGTAACAAATAATTATAATGTAAACAAGTAAGTAAGGAAATCCGAAAGCAAGTTAATGACAATAGCCTGCACGTAATCCGACTTGTGCAAAACATCGTGGAAGCGGGTTATCGCTGCGATTTGCACAAAAAATTTTGAGATACTGCACAGGTTTGCACGAAGCGCTACGTAATAGTTGCATGTTATTGTTATCATTATTTAGGGCCGGTTTCGTAATTAGACTAGCATGCACAATGTTTTTTTGTGAAATTATGATATTGACGTTCTTGATAAAATCGTTCATCCAGTTTTCAATATAAAGTTATACCGGTATCTGAGTCGGATCCCGCGTGGGTGGTGGAAAATTGGAAATGAATATAACAAAATGCATTATAAACGGAGTAACAGGAAACACGTACAAACGAAGCAAGTTATTAAAAAGCTTGTAAAAAAGTAAAAGATTCCTTTGTTTCTCTTAAAAATCAATGCCATGAATTGAATGAAAAAAAACTTATATTAAAAGTAAACACAAAGTACAGCATATTACAAATTAGAGGATTATATCCAAGCTTGGAAACATGATGGTCCTGCTCCATAAGACAATCTAGCGTCTAGACAAAATCAAACTCGGTGCTAATTTGATTGTTTAATTTATTATTTTTATGACATTGATTTTATATTCTGTGATTAGGTACTATTAATTGTAAATATGTAAACACCATTGTATCTATCACATAATTAATTTATCTGTCAATGCTTAATTTTTAATACTTTTTACGTACTGTGATGTAGTAATTGTATTCTAGGTGCATCGTCTTCACTTGTAATTATGTAATGTATACAAAATATTGTAAAACATTTTTAAAAGATTAACGGTGAAGTTTCTTGCCTATTCTTCTCCATACGATACTACCAATTCGAAGGAGCAACTAGAATCAATTATATTTTTCTGTAAATTTTGACGTTCAGGAGTTCCTTTTATGTGCTTATTTGAAATAAATGATTGGACTTTGACTTTGAATGGGAACTGCAGGTTTTGAAAGGGAACTGCAGATCTTGAATGGGAACTGCAGATTTTGAATGGGAACTGCAGATTTTGCCATATTGTAACAATGCATTTCTTCCTATAGTCCACAAAATTAATTCAACGTTGCCACGCTAAGCACGTTTACAAATATGAATTCAGATAAAACACAATCAATTGCTTCAATTAGAGATCGGGGGTTATCTCCAAGAGCGATACAAAACATAAAATGTTCATATTTAAACATGTTATCTGACACGCTTTTATCATAACCTATATTGTAGTTTTTGAGATATAGCACGTAGACTTGCGTTGACAAATAAATGCATAACTTAACGCCTTTATAAAGGGGTTGGTAGAGGTGCACACCCACATTACGCCAGTTATGTTTAAGTCACATGTAATAGGGGGCAGGCCTATTGCCACTTACCAGGAACAGATCCAGACTCCGGCCTCTACTATTATATTCCTAGTGGGAAAACCTAATATATACGTACATCTCATGCTTCGGTTACGGTGATTTTTCTGTTTCTGTCGACTGTAATCAAAATCAAAAGTCATTTATTCAAACTAGGCTGAGAATCAGCACTTTTCGAACGTTAAAATTACATAAGACAGTCCCCTAAATCGCCCACCCTTCACCACTTCCTAGTGCTTAAGCTGGGAAGAAGAAGTGGCGCAACAAACCCCAGCAGCACAGCTGTCTGTTCAGTTGGAAAAACTTGATTCTATATAATAGTATAGCTAACGACAACGAGCGTGTGCTCTGATGTGGTTAATGTATTACAAAAAAAATATATATATATATGTATATAAAATATATCTATCTATGTAAACCTAGAAAACCAATAATACTTAGCCTGACCTAAGGAACCCACGTTTAGCACAACCACTAGACCGAAAAGTTAGTCTTATATTTATATTTTGAGTTTTCATTAAATGCAATTAGTATATCTACATTTTCTACTGATCAAACATCATTTTGTTTAACTTGTAAGTAATTAACAAGGCGTTTCCATCACACTTTGGGTGTTAAAATCATTACTCTGACGTTTGAAGTTCGAACGTGTCATCCTTTAAACAAAATGGCGGCTTTAACACTTTTTTTTTGCTCAAATTACGTATGTTATTACGTGATGCTGTTTGAGTTTTAGAAATTTTGCGGTTAATTATTGATTCTAATGTGAGGCTCAGAATATATTACGGATCCTGTCGTGGGTGTAGCAGAATAATGATTTTTGGTACTTAAATGGATTTTTGACACTGACAACGATGTCAAACGTGTCTCAAGATTATTGGATACGCTTATCAGATCACAATACTTCTATAGTTTTTTCTGGTGCAATCATCAGTGATCCATGGCAGTCCACTCCTGGACATTGCAAATAGCTCCAATTGCAGCTCACTGACCTGGACCCTAATTAGGCAACTTTCATTCATTCTATCTTCGAAATTCATTCCTGATAATGTAATGTCATGAATGACAAAGCTCTTTGCAACGAAGTCATTCAATCAATTTGAGAGAGAGACACAATCATATTGCCATCTCACTATCACACCTGTATTTACAAATATTGTAGTCTAGCTTAAAGAACGTGTAGTTACATAGATTTATTTAAAGAAACAACAGTAAGTTCTTTTTCCTTCGTCCTTGCATAGCTGAGCATCCTCATGAATGAATCTGTACAAAATTCTGTTCATCTCGAGATAAGAACAATATGGAGCATTTAAATAACGGATGTATTTATTTGAATGCATAACTTAAAAATGAGCTCATGTTTTACTAAACTTAAATATTTCATTCCGTCAGACAGAATGAAATATTTCAGTTTAAGATATCCGGAACCATTTTTAAAGCAATTTATTAACTTCTTCGTCCAGAAATGGTGCATTGTTTATTTTATTATTATACCTATATGGCTTATTCAGAACGAACTACTCCATACACATAACAGGATATAACATCAACTATTCAACAATATCTTCCAAAGAAAGCACTAACGCACCTACCACAAAATTATCATTATAAACATTATTAAATCTTTTATTGCAGCGAAAAAAGTTAAACGAGGTATGTAGGTCAGCCCTAATCTTGCATAAAAAAGTATAGCCCAGCCTGTTCAGTAGAGCGTTGTATTCCGCAATGCGCCCGCGCCGCGCGTTGGCTAACTCGGCTAGCTTGAGAAACTGGCAACCCTGAAGGAAATTAGGGGACATTATCCATGCTATCATTTCTTTATAAGTAGAGGCAGATTGTTAGCGAGGTCAGTGCTCCGATGAGTCTATTGTTGTTATAGTCTGTAAGCTATGAAACAAGCACTGCGAAATGAGGGTTTTCTAAAATGACGTTCATTAGCAGCACTGAGACGTCAGGTCCGGGCACCTGTTAAAAGTGTCAAAACGCATATATTTCGTTAGTTGTGACTGAATGAATGAAACGAATGATGAACGTCATCATATATTTTATATTCATTGTCGAAATGGAAGACCTTTTGTCAAAGTGGCGCGAATTTTATGAAAACCCTTATTGTTTTGTGTCTTAGTAACAGGTCTGGAAAATTCTACAATTTGAATTTGGAAAATTGGGGTAGAAATTCTTCTTTTGTCGAAACGAGAGAATATTATCAACACCCAATTTTCTTTGTAGCACTAACTATGAGCTATAGTCGTGGTGAAAATATAGCAAATCAGCAATATGGTAGGTAGCGGGGCACACAGCTGCCCAGGGTGTAATAGACGTACTCTGCTACAAAGATCTTTTGGCGCACGAATGACGTTAACAGGGGGTCGCTGCTGGTAAACATTTCTGCAATTGTTTTTTCGAAATGGCCCTTGAAATGTATTCAAACAACAAGATGGCAGCGTTAGTTCCGATGTTTGCCACGCGCCAAGTAATCTTATAGCGCTATACATACATGTAGCTATTTAGATGCAAGTCAAAAAAGTGTCTAATCAAAATGACAGTAGTCTCAAATAGGCCATACACCATATTTTATTAAGTGAGCTACATTTATGTTGCTGTCATCGGCTCTCTAATAAGGCCTAATCATTCGAGTAGCACATGCGTGACGATATGTTATGTACAACACTATCGACTAGCTAGCTTCAAACTAGATTATTTTTATTGTACGCGAAAATCAGCTATTAGTCGTCTAGTAGTCTGATTCTTTTAGTTTCGGGGTGCTAAAATAAGTTATGACAGTAATAACAATAGAATTTTCCTTCTGGAACACACATGATAAAATTTCACACATGAAACATGGTGAATTTTCTTTCTGGGATTTTTCGGTAGAATCTGTTTAACAGACGTACTTATGGTTGGAAAGCGTAGAGGCGTACTTGATCACAAAACATTAAGTATAATAATGAATGGTCTATAAGTTTTCATTGTTATATCAATGTGGAAAAAGTTCATCATAATAATGATCAGTTCGGATGAATTCGTAGTCCAGTGAAAGATTCCATCGTTATTGACGAGACGCGATAGATCAGCGATCCAAAACAAATAAAGAGAAATCGCCCAAATTATTTGTTTGATCTCTGAACCTTGAATTAAATTTTCTCTGCGAAAGGCTATAACCATCTATAATAATATGGATGTTCAAATAAAGTGAGCTACAACAAATAATAACATAGAATTCAATCAAATAATGGTTTTCGGTAGTCACTTGTTTCAAACGTGAGCAGTGATAGCCTAGTGGTGTGACTGTCAGACTGCTAAGTCATAGGTCGCGAGTTCGAACCCAAGGCACGCACCTATGACTTTTCAGATTCATGTGCGTGTTTTAAACTCTCTTCTTTTCGTGTGGTTAGTGACTAACCTGGTGTCAGAGTTTTAAAGCTGCCCATAGGCCTCTGACTTGGCTTCACATGCCGTCGAGAAATATCTCTCAGGAATGCCGGTTTCCTCACGATGTTTTCCATCACCGTTTTTGAAGCAAGTGATAATTATACAATACGCACATGAATCCGAAAAGTCAGAGGTGCCTTGGGTTCGAACTCGAGACCTATGACTTGGCAGTCCGACGGTCACACCACTAGGCTATCACTGCTGTGGCAAAAGAGTGACTATGTATAAGTATGGTCAGTAGAAGAATATCTAGTATTTTATTTGAAAGAACGTTTCTTATTCTATGATGTGAAAGAATCAGTTTTTAAGTTTATTAAATAATTATTTTCCTGCCATTTCTCAATTTATTTGTGGTCGGCGCATTATATCGTCTTTTTCTTCCATATGGAAGATATTTGTCGTCATCTCTGTCACACTCCCTTTCCAGCCATATCATCTTCCACACAGTCCGTCCATCGTTTCTTTGGTCTTCCCCTACTGTTATAACCATCCACATTAATATTGAAAACTTGCCTCACGACATTTTTGTCTGTCTAATGCAATAAAATCTTGAAATAAAAACCCGCCATCTTCACGCATTTAAGTAAGTTTCTTCTCAAATGTCAGTTCATTTAGTCTGCATTACTGAAGTTTGAGTTTTTTTTTTCACGTTGCAAAACTTAGCATTTGGATCCGAAGAGAACGTACTTCGGTTGCAATAGTTGACCAATCCTGAGTACTTAGTGCGTTATTCTTGAGAAAATACACTTTATTATGATTTGTTAGCGATGCTCTATTGTTTTAAAATGTTAGTTCATTTGTTTGTCTTCTTTATTGCGTAGTAGTTTTGCGTCTCGCAACTTTCATGAGTGCCATATCCATACATGATTGTGTCTGAAAAAAATCCTGAATTTTTTACATAACATCGTGTCTTGTTTCCCCGAGGGTTGGGCTGATGTGTATCTATAGTACCTCCACATTTTCTAGTTATGTTTAACCCCATGTTACATGGGACGAGCCTATGGCCATCAACCGAACACAAATCCAGGCTCCGGACTGCTACGGAGAAATTCCAGATGGAAAACCCAATACCACAAGTAAAAATGTCACAATATTCTGAAAAAAATTGCTGTCTAAACTTAATTGTCGTGATGGCCCAGTGGTTAAGCCGTCGCCTCTCATGCACGAGTTTGTGGGTTCAAATCCGGGCAAGTACCAATGTGACTTTTACAATTCATATGTACTTTCTGAGTTTATCTTGGACATTACTGATATCGGTGAAGGAAAACACCGTGAGGAAACCCAGTTACTGGCTTTTGGAGGTCCAATAGGCAGTCGCTCCTTGTAAAATACTGGTATTCAGCTGCCTCCGGTTAGACTGGAAGCCGATCCCAACATAGTTGGGAAAAGGCTAGGCAGATTGATTGTGTACCTAAACCATTATAGTGAGTCTGAAGTCTCCAAGTCTTGCTTTAAATATTGTTGGCTGTTGATGATGAAATTATAGGCTGAATAAAAAAAAAAACAATTAAAATAGCTCGATAGTAACGATTTGGTTCAACAATTTTCACCTGACAGTTTGACAAACTGATGTAACAGTGTCACCGTTTTATTTGATAGTAATAAACGCCCGCATATTTCGTGAAATCCCACGTTTTACGTGGCGTTACAGTAACCAATTGTTTATTGTCCATTGATGCAATGGCGTAGTAGTCCGGGATACGGATTACTTTTATCTGCAGATAGACATAGTCCTGAATATAGATGCAAAAGTGTAAATCCCAAACGCTTCCATGATTAATTATAGTATACCTAGTGAGTATTAGTGAGAATCAAACTTTTGTGGATATACTCGTCTTGATTTTGTCGACATTCACATTTTTGGAATGAAGTTCTTTATCGTGGCTTGCGGTAGGAGTAAACATAATAAAAGAAAGAAATAGACAGCCAATCTAAATTGCCCTTTATGGTAAACAAATACTAGCCAGGCGGGCGATGCGATGCGATGGGGATGGCGCACAAGAAATTTTACGCGGGTGAAGTCGCCGGCAGAACCTAGTTATTTTACAAAGTTAAATTAAATCGGTTACTCTATTCTACTTCCTAAATGATCTAATTATGTTTCCATCTAAAAGTGAAAGTCTAACAGAATCGTTCCAGTGTTGCGTAAATAGGTATAAAATGTGACTTGTAGGTAAAATATAGAACTAAGTATTTATTGCATTAATTAATCTTCGCTACTATAATTATATATATATACTAATTATTGCTACGTTTTCCTTTTATTTATTTTTACTCAGCATGTGGTCCTGGCTCGATTCCCGGGTCGGGCAAAATGTTATTGTGTTTTTCTAACAGGAATTCCTCATTATTAGGCCAGAATTTGGATTTGTGCTCGGGTTATGGCAATGGGCTCGCACATGAGACCTAAATATAATTGGCGAAATGTGGGCGTACTATATGTACAAACCTGCCTTATCCTTCTTGAACTACAGGCGTGATGTTTATGTAATCTTTGGTTACGCGAATAATAAACTGTTTTATTGATCAGTCAAAGTTGCCGAGCGTGAGAATCGAGACAGACTGACATTCCATCACCGATAACCATTAAGTAAAAGTAAAAAAAAAAATGTGTTTGACATTAGCTACCGAAAAGCTTATGTCAATCTTGTTGAAAGTAGTTGTAGAAATACGAAACGCTTTGAAAGCGATTGTCATTTGTCTAGGTCCTCCTGTTTTCGATTCTTAGTTCAGGCTGTTTTAAGAAACTTTAAAGTTCGGAGATTACCAATTTCTAAATGCCGAAAAGCTTTTGCAATATTTTGACAGTTCACATTCTAACAGTGAATTACATAAAAACATGATTAATTGTACAACTCATCTTCCTTTACATAATTTAAACCGACTGGGGCAATATTACTGCACAACGTACTCTTACTAAAATCTAATACCATAGACAAGCCATCTTTAACCTTTAAACTAATAAATATCACACGAAGGAGAGACAGCATAAATCCTAAGCTGTTACTAATGCACTACAAAATTACTTCATACACACCACAGACCTATGCACATGCAGAATGCAGACCTTACGTAATATCTAACCTTTTAAGTGTTTATTAAGCAATGGTCGCTTCTTTAAAGACATAATCGATGTTGTAATGCTTTCGCCGTCTACTCGACCCCCTGACACGGTAGGTCTGACCTCTCTATACATTTATTTACTCTACGTACGTATTACGATGACTGTGGGAATTTCTTGATAATTTTTTAGCAACTTTTACGTAATTTCGTCTTGTCAAAAGAATTGAGTTGATTTGTTATTATGTGCAACTGCATTCTGTGCTGTATTACAAAATAGGTTTAAGAGAAGATCTAGATATGTTACGTAAATTACGGAAATGTTTGTTTCATACTTAGTTCTGGCTAGAAAGGTTTATTCGTTTGCGTATGATTGGGGCAATTTTCTGTCTTGTAATGTTCGTCTAGTTTAATTTTTAATGTCGCTCATTATAATCTCATCTTCACTAATGGTAGGAGATATTGACAAACATTTTTAGATTGTATCAAATAATAGTTACTATCTATAAAAGACAAGCTGAAGGATTCAATGGGCCGGCCATATTAGTCGTAGAACCGCTGACCGTTCGGGTAGGCGTGTTCTTGAGTGGAGACCGAGAATCGCCAAACATAAGGTAGGACGCCCTCAGGCTAGGTGGAGCGAAGATCTTCGAAGGGTGACTGGTAGCAGCTGGATGGGAGTTGCCGAAAATCGAGTTGAATGGCGTGCAATAGTAGAGGGCTATGTCCAACAGTAGACTGGCTGTAATCTGATGATGAAGTTGATGATGATAGAACTTACTTATAACTACCGTTTGTCATGTTTTTTTTGTTCACAATTATAAAGCTTTAACTATTCAACTCAATCAACTACCAACTTAACACCAATGACACCATACACACATGTAACCAAAATGTAAATAAAATGACATGTACCAACCCGTAAGGACATTACAACGTAAGATAACTGTACTTAGGTCATCGACCTGAGTTCACTCGTCAACACAATATATACATATATACATGGATGTATTTTTGTCTGTAGACGTGTCGTGAGTCCCTAATTTTGAAGCTCTTGGACTATAACGGGTTAAGGATAACAATAGAAGTGTTAAAGGGTTTAACTAGAGCAGTTGTAAAGGAGGTGCATAATTTCACGTTAGTTTTAATGTAGGTGAGATTAACTGTTAAATGGTTGAACAGGCTGAAACTGATGCATCGATCGATCAATCAGTCAAAGCAGCCCACTATTAAACGAGCCTATACAGAGGTCATCACACAAGCATAAGCGAGATGGATATATTGTATTACAGATGATACAGACGTTTTGAAGAAAAAGTCAGGCAGGGTGTATGGGCATCTTACTATTTAATTTTATTTTTATTTGGGACAAAAAACAGTTATACATTACAGCATTTACAAAAAGTAGTTATATTACAGTCGAAAAAAAAACGTATAACCCACACTATTGTCCACGAGGTGACATCGGAGCTTGAAAACGAACAAATGATAAATGAATTTAAAAAAAACACTATATACCGACGAATCGAAGGAAGCGGATGACAAGAGCATCCGTCTTATAGGCGACTTGCTAGAGATTGTGAAACCATTCTTTTAAATTTAGATTGTGACAGCGCGAAAATAAAATATCACATCTACGGCTGTAGATGTCGTAGGATCGTATCCAGCAAGCAGTGTCACACGTCGGGCCCGGCTTCGCAACAAGTCAATAGCCATCCTGAGGATGCCTCGTTGAGAGGTGAAACACGTGTCGATTTCTTACAGGGTTCTTTATGACTCCTTAAGAACGGTTAAGCGGATTAGGTTACTAAATATACGTCGTCTATTGTATTTTATAATGGATTTCCGCAAAGTCACGCCTGAATCAATTAACTAACGCGAAAATATCAAAATCAATGAATTGTGAGTTAATAGATGCTAAATGGCTAGTCGTTTTACTGTTGAGATAAGCCATTCTCCTTTGTCTTGTGACATTACGGGAGGTGAAGATTAACTCGAAACATTTTGTTTAAAACTAAAATCTCCAAGAGTAGGATTTCCTTCTTACTCATGCACTCTTGGTACGATTATTTGAGGTCTTGCGATACATGTAGTTCTTGCTATTAATCATTGTTAAAAATATACTTGGACCAATACTAAGTCAAACCAATATGGTCAGTGTTTAGTAATATGCATATTGTTGTTATTCAACAAGTTTTTAAACAAACCAATGATGATCATAGACAAACCGTTGCACTTAAGTACACTAGCGGGTAAAATCCATGTCAAGAGACTTATTTCCAAATAAGTGCTCTAACGGTCATAAGCGTATGTTCACGAGTAAAATAAAAACTTGGAAGGTGTTCAAGTATTACAAAAAGAAAGAAAAATAAAATGTGTAAAGTAAAAAAAGGCACGGTGAATAACATTAGAAGATCATTTCTTAGAAATAGTGGGCTTCTTCTAGTATACTATTTTGTGACCCAGGTGATTCCATGGGCCTTATAAATATATATTTAAGTACATATATCAATATTAATTACAATCATATTTGTGCATTAAACAGTTTGTTCTTAGGTATTGCAGATTTAACAGTATTCTTAAACAATGATTCTCTTGTAGTCAAGAGTGCGGAAAATCTTCCGTCTTTGGTTCCAGAAGCAGATGAAAATGTTTATCTTCATTTAAATATTCGTTCCTTGAATAGTATACACATCGTTTCGGTTTTGACTCCACGAGTATTTCCGTGGATGTCATAAGAAGGATTGAAGAGGATTAGTAATTCAACAAGAGGATAGGTAGCAGCACTCAATTGCTTGTCTATCACTTTGAATGTGCGAATGTCTCCATTTTATGCAAAGTAGATATTGTCAGCGGTTTTGACCAAATTCAAGTTTATTTGTCTATCTAGATGATTTACTAATTGTGATATGTATAAGGATGAGTTTGTACTTGTTAACCAGGATAGTAGTTGCGTTTTCAAAAATAAATGCAGTTACGGATTTATGTGTTTTAAAGAAATAGAATTCACACAATTATTTACATAGCCGTCATTACGTCAATTACCATAAGTAAATATTAGGAATTTCTTTACTCTTCCAATGTTTCCCTTGGCTGTACTTAACGGTATCCACAAATAGAGATGTGTTGGTTTTCGCACTTCTGTCTAATATGCATAATCTGTGCCTCTGAATATATTTATTACCTTATATTCAGGTAGTACAATGTACTGTGGTAACCTGTAACGGGACACGGTATATTGTCAATTTTAAAGTTTACTCATTTACGTTATAATTGTTGTTCATACTTAATATCTTTGTTGTCATACGTGTTTGTGGCTTTTTAAAATGATATTATAATATGTGATTCCTTATTTGAAAATTAGCAATTTGGATCATGGATTTTTACACAGTTGACCAAAACACCCAAGACTTTCGTATGAATAGTTCTTTAATTAAATCCTGATTCTGACATTAAGATTATTGTGTTACGAATTTGTAGCCATAAACGTCAAAATTTTATTACATTATCACAAAAACGCATAGATTAAAACATTCCATTATAGCAAAAATTTCTCAAAAGTCTTTTAAATATAAATAAATAATAATAACATTTTTTCTACGGCCATTCGCAATGGTTTACGCATTTATATCAGATTGGTCGTTCGTTGTCGTTGTGCGAAAAAACAGCTATTTCGATAGTGTAGCCATGAATCATACTGACCATTTCCTTGTTGTGGCATATCGTGTTATTCATATGTATAATAGTACGGTTTTTAACTGCAGTGACGTTGTTTTAAAGAAGGAATATCATATTTTCCGTTGTCGACCTCTATACCATTTGCCATCTCTATGGTACCATTCTGTCAGAATTTTACTCCATTTATCCTGGGGGTCCCGTAACAAGTGACTCGCCCATCTCATTTCATTTGGTTTATCTTAGTGAGGATGTCTGTCCCTCCTGTCTTAGCTCTTATAGATGTGTTCCTTTCTCTGTCTAGTTTCTTTCAGATTAGTGTCAATTAAAATAACATCTTTCTTCACTAATGTGCCCATTTTACCTTTTCAAGGATTTTGTAATCAACCCACATACATCCACACATTTTAATACATTGAAACAAAACCAAATCCAATCAATTTAAGTATACGCCTTGTACTTAATACAATCGTTCGATAGTATAAATTAATCGTGTGTCGCGACTACAGGCAGATGTTTCTCAACTTACTCGGTAAGTTATCTCGCGCACTAGACGGCCACGACTACGCAGCGACCAGGTAAACTATAAAAACCGATACGAATCGCGCACTTGGTCGCAACGGCCAACTAGCCGCACACCATACAATACCACTAGACGGCCACGACTGGCCGGAGTCGTGGCCGTCTAATGATGCTATTGTAATTAAGAGATACTAGCCCCGCGGTTTCATCCACCGTTTATTTTAAAAATAATCGTAGCTTAGTGTTCTTACTGACTTTTTTTCCTTTTGCTCGGCTTCTAAGGGTCGTTGCGTGATTTTAAGATTTTTTTAAATCCGACTGGTAATTCTAGAGATTAGCGCATTCAAACAAACAAACTCTTCAGTTTTATTATTAGTATAGAATTATAGATTTCATTAATCACTTTGTAATACATAAATAATCGATTAGTATTGTTGAAATGTTTGAGGAAAATCTCGGGCACTAGAAAATGTGGAAATTATTTTTAATGGAAGGTGATGAAAATGAGTTAGTAAGATTGTTTTGCAGTTATTGAAACGAACGTTGAAACTCAAATAATAATGTGGTTTGGATAATTTTACGACCAGCTTTTAACACCAACCAAAAATATTTTTATTAAACCATTATGAGTAGGGACCAAATGTGAAGTAATTATGACTACGTAAGTACGACTTGTTTCTGTTTCGATAGCCACGCAGTCTTCAGGAAACTAGTCAGCTAGGGGAGGTCTGAAGGGCGATAGCCACGCAGTCTTCAGGAAACTAGTCAGCTAGGGGAGGTCTGAAGGGCGATAGCCACGCAGTCTTCAGGAAACTAGTCAGCTAGGGGAGGTCTGAAGGGCGATAACCACGCAGTCCCTTTCACCCCTCCACTTAGAGTTGCTACATCCTACTTCCTACTATATATATTATATATAATATTATAAACGCGAAAGTTTGTGAGGATGGATGGATGGATGTTTGTTACTCTTTCACGCAAAAATCACTGAACGGATTTGGATGAAATTTGGCACACAGATAGTTTATATATAACCTGGATTAACACATAGGATACATAGGATCGAGACTTATGCGGGTGATATATATTATTGTAACGTGTAACGTAATATAAGTTAAGTTGCCAATAAATTATCATTAAGTTCAACGGTGCTTTAATTTCACAACCAGCAATATACAATTAAAAGTGCAACGTGACGTATTAATATCAGCCCGGAATAATCGAAATCAAAATATTACGTGTCACTGATTATATCAGTAGGTACTTTACTTTATTCCCACTCTGATTACACTTCACATGATTACGTACAAAATTCGTGCAATAATAACATATCCTAAAGGTCACAACAATTTTATATTAATTTTATAATACCTGTTGTATAACTAGCAAATTTTACGTTTACTGTATTTACCGGTCAAAGCGACATTCTTCGGGCATTCTGTAAAACTTCCGGTAACATTAAAGTTCAATTTTGTCCGTCTGTTTGTTCTCGTGACTGAAAAGTAGGTTAGTGCACGAATATTATTGCATAATGTAGTTTGGTCTGCATGAAATCTATTAAGCTATCGCTGAAAAGATTTTAAATGCATTTGTAACTGCTTTGCCTTTCGTTTGTAATCTAAATGGAGCTAAAATTGATAGACATCTGTTTGAAGTTTGGCTAATGTAGGGCATATCGCTGGGATTCTTCTAAGTAGCCTACCAATGCTGAAAAATAAGTTTTCTTCCCTTACATATTGTTGGCAATGCTTTTCTATTTTAATATTTTTACCTTGTTTGGTTATTATTGACAACACTTTTCCCAATGTCACATTTTCATCTTCGGCCAGAGAAAAACGCAATGACATATCTAAAAAGGCTAACTGAAAACAAATTTTTTTTTTTTTCATTCTAATAACTCAAAATATCTCAACATCGTACTTCACTTACAAAAATACCTATCTAAACAACATTAGCCACTGCGATAAAATTCACTCACGATTTCATCTAGCAGCGTATCTCAATAAGTGTAACGCTGGTTGCGCGAGCGCACGAAGACGAAAGTTGGCCAGTGAGTGACGTAAGCGGCCCTACTTCCGATCTCCTGACCTTTGCCTTTAATAATATATTTTAAATGTTAATTGGACAAATGGGAGTACAATGTCATTTTTTACGTCAAAAGTTTGTATGTTTTTTAAGGTTTTTTTGTTTGGTAAAAAAGAAGCTTCTATATTGTTTGTTTTTTTTAATATTCAATTTTGTGTTTTGTATTTCGTAGTTCACTGATGGACCTACCCGATAAAATCTAATAATAAATCAATTTAAATGATAATTGATTTTATTTCTGTAAGTAGGTTTACGCTTAAACTTATACGTCAATCATATTTTAAGAACTAGATGAAGTAAGTGTATTCTATCCGATTACTCTGAGAAGAAACCCGAATCAAACTTAGAGGTCACAGTCTCTTTTAAAGTCTAGACATAATCTTGGTTAGACCATTTAGATCGTGTGTGTCTGAAATGGTCTTTTTGGGAAAGAACCACACAGATTTGAGTAAAATGACACAAACATTGTTTGAAAAACTGTTTCACACGCAAAAACACAGTTGCTACGAAATGTCGTAGCCATTATTTCTTTTAAATCACTCTTTATAACTACAACATTTTTATTACCAAACAGACCCTGGACGAGCCGGAATAAATAAATACTAAAGTGAAAGAATTGCCTCAAGCAAGTTTGAGCGATGTTATCTTTCAAGTTGAGACTTTACATACTCCTTGTAACTCATAATATGAATACGGTAATGCACGTCTGTCTTCTTATATGTATGAATAACTCACTTTAGAGTACAAAGCCCCGGCGAACTTAAGGTCATCTACGGAAGAACAAGTATTTTTATTTTAAGTTTGGAAGCTTCTGATTTTTTTGCGTGGTCTGTGGTTGTTTGACAGAATGTTGACGTTTGAATTGATTTTAGTGATGGGACGTAATTGGTCATTGTTGTTATCGATATTTATAATCAATCAATCGAGTTATCTCTGTAATACCAGTAATCATCAATTTGAATTTCAATTAATAATAATTTGAAAATTACGCAAATTATCGATTAAAATTACAGAAAATAATTTCTCCAGCAACGGTTATTTGCTGGAATTGATAATAACAGTTATGAATCTTATGAAACAAATGGATTGAAAAAATACATTAAATAATAGCGACATGAAATAATTTATGTCCAAGTCCATAATTATTATCTACATTTTTTGAGCGTACTTCTTGTGCAATCTTACGCTTGAGCGGACAGCGTGGGCATCGCAGATGTGCACAACGATATGTTGCAATTCCAATGCAAGTTATAACAAGTTTGTAGTAAATAGTGATGTTGCGCAACCAGCATTGTATTGCGAATCGGTCGGATTCACACCGTTTTGTCGCTGTCATTTGTTTTCTTTGTGACGGTTCCGATTCGGTGTTGTCACGTTCGAAATAAACTTACGTGTTTTTTATTCGTTTTTTTTTCTTTATTTGAATGTTCACACTTCACGTTCATTGATGGATTATGTTGATGTATTTTTTTATCCGTTTACTTTAAATTTTACAAGGCAGTGGCAAATTCTGAGTTTGCCGCTAGATATTTCTGATAATAATGTATTTTACTAATTAAACAACCTATTTTCGCTAAAGTAACAAAAATTAAGGATTTCGCAAAGAAGGTGAAAATAAGCAAAACAATTGACCGTGAACTTAAATTGCAATTAGTGTTGCAAGAGGTGAAAATTTTGCAATAGTAATAAAAACGATTTGAAATCGCTGTATAATTGAATATTTAAAAAGGTCTGCATTTTTTTGTTTGCATAGTAGGTATTAGTAGAACAGATTTAGTTAACATAATTTACTATGTTCGTATACTATCAATATTTAAAAAAAACATCCAATGAAAATTCTTCTCCTCAACACTATTACTTAAATGATTAACAACTAACATCAATTTCAATTCAATGGCTCGTAATGTTAAAAGCTATGATTATAATATTCACAATTAACCTCCAGTAACCCGTAGGAAATGTCAGACCAGTGGCTTGTCTCGTCCGAGGGCCTACTATGTCAACACTTACTACCTAGTTTGAAGGAAGGAACCCGTAGGTCGAAGTTTGAAGATTTCAATATTAGACCCTCCAGTAACCAGTAAGTTATAGGAAATTCTCTTTCTTCTGCTAATTTATTTGCTCGCTGCACCGTGCATAACCAGCCTGTATCCCCAGCAGTGGGAACAGCCCACTGCTGGGGACACAGGCCTCCTCTCCGTGACCCTCTCACTAGTGGGCCGTAATCTACCACGCTTGCCCCGTGCGGGTTGGAGATGTCACATGTCCTCGAATTTTTGGTTCTAGGACATGCCGGTTTCCTCACGATGGTTTCCTGCAACATTTTTAGAGCAGTGATGATAAAATCGTTTATAAAAGTAGTTCGCCTGTCTGGGTTTGTTTCTGTTTCACTGTCACGTAAAAAAAACATACGGACATTTTTTAGATTATTTTTTGCACAAAGGTAGGAAAAAATAATAATTGTTATGAAATAAAAACAAATACATTTGAATAAATGTCCTCTACTAAATATCGAACGTATTTGAAAGTAAGGTTTTCACAATGCAGTTTGCATTTTTTTTCATGATGAATTTAGCATAAAATTAAGTTTTTTCTAATTCAATGTCATTTTTTTATATTATGTGAATTAAATGGTGGTTATGCGCGTATCAAATCGGGAAATAGGTAGGTAATTGAAAAGTGGGGATTGTGAAATAAACAAGCAAAAAAAAAAACAATTGAAATGTCTATTGGCTATTACTTAGAAAAAAACAATACAAACAATTTTTTTTTTTCTGTTTTCGGTTCCAATTTTGAAATATTTCTTGGATATTTGGGTTAGCACTAGGCTAACTAGTGATGTCAGAGTTGTATTTGACATCTTGATAAGATAAACGCGAATCGTTGTGGTCAAGCGACCATTATCTACACTGGACAATCCACCATATACCTAATAAAAGTGATCCGTAGGTAACTGCATACCGATCACTTCGTAATCTAATTATATATGATGCAACAAGAACAAACCGTGACGATCGAATCACTGTCCTCCGTAACCGTTACTCAATAACGCGTTACATTTCACCCGGTATTTTACCTGTTACGTTACCGCTTTTTGCCCACCTCTAAAGTGTGCATCACTATTTAGTTTATATAATCGTTAACTGGTTGGTAATAAGCTTTTTTTTCAGTCATACAATAGGATAGTTGTGGCTTGTGGTTACTGGCGTGCCGTGTTCAGTCAGCGTTTTGTCGTATACGTCTTGTATCAATTTGGAACTAATTGGTAAAAGTTTGGAGAAAATTTACTATTACAATTTGTAACAGATTTGTTGTCTTTTTTGTATTGGAAAATGTAAATATATTTCGAGTGCTATAACTGGAAGTTATAAATGATAAACTAGGACCATCGAGGTAAAATAAATAACCAGTTAATTACTAATAACAATAACTAGTACTAGATACGAGTACTGAACACACTAGTTCTAACACAAGTTCAAGTAAATACTAACCCAGTCAGAACCCGGCACAAAGCCAGCTTTTGAAAGCGACCAACAATCAGTCTGATACAGTGTGACCTCTCACTGTGTTGCAACGTGGTCGCAAGCGACGACCAGCGGCGACCGTGGTCGCTCATGTATCATGATCAAGGAGAAATGACTTTCAATAAATTGAAAGTTAGATCTTCGTTGATAGGTTATGAAAGGAGATGTTTGTGACTAAGTTGTTGTGAAGATGCCTTTTAAAATGGCGAAAACAAAATGTAAAGTTGAAAGGTACATTTTGAAATGTTCTATTTTTAGGGTTACGTACCTCAAAAGGAAAAAACGGAGCACTTATAGGATCACTGGTGTGTCTGGGTGTCTGTCTGTCCGTCTGTCACTACCAATTTGCTTCGAATCTAATGGACCGATTACGTTGAAAGGTACGCCTATGTATTTCTGTGAACCAAACACGGACACGTAACGTAAATAAATTAATTTTGAATATGGGGGTCACTTTTGGGGGCAAATAGGAAAAAAAAAGTTTTGCAAACTGTACCGTGCGACGTGTTACGTATTAAATGAAAAGGCTTATTGCGGGATCTCAAATATATTTATTTCATCATTTTAAAATGAACACTTTTAAAGATATTTAAGAAAATCTTGAAGCAAAGAATTGATATGACGAAAACATTACCATAACATTAGAAAGAGCTTCCTGAAAAAAAAAACAAAATGATATCTTCCCAAAAAGATACATTTTCTTCCCATAAAACAAAGTCAAAACATTTCACATCGTTGCCATGGCAACTCTCACCTATCTTTGTCAACAAAAACAAACAATTGACACATAACATAAACAAATAAATTGTCATAAATTCGCTTCCACCCGACGCCAAATACTCCATCCGTACTTATGTAACACGTCTTCAAGAGAGCGGGTATTCTTTGCAATAAGTCAACTAAGAGTGCCAACAATAGGTTCTTATATCATCGCATTTTCAATTTGCAGTGTCAATACTACATTATTATGAAATATCAGTAGCGTAGCACAAATATCTTAGAAAAACGCGCCGAAAACAGCTTAGATTTCTTCTTTTTTTGGTTGTAAAGACTATTATACTGACTGCCTGTTAGAAAACGTTATAAAGTAGGATCTAAATTTGAGTAAGTAAATATTAAGGGGTTTGTAGCTAAGTACAGCCGCAGGGGCGATCGATTACGTTAAGCTTGCCGCGGTAGGTCCGTAGATAGGTGACCATCTCTACATACCAACACCCCTCCGTGCCTCGGAAAGGACGTTAAGCCGTTACAGGTCGTCAGAAGCCAGAAAGTTGGACAACCAGTCTTACCAAGGGGTATCGTATTACCTAGTAACTGGGTTGAGGAGGTCAGATACGCAGTTGATCCATGTAAAATACTGGTATTCAGCTGCATTCGGTTAGACTGGAAGCCGACTCCAACATAGTAAGGAAAAGTCTTGGCAGATGATGAGTTCATGTAAATATTAGAATGTCTTTGCTGGATACAGCACAATTTTTTCTTGCAGTCCTATTCTGTAAAACCACTCTAGTATATTTAACGAGGGTCGTATTGTGCGTTTATATAACACTAACTGCGCCCTGCAGTTTCACCAGCATAAGTCTCGACCCCGTGGGAATATCGGGATAAAAACTATCCTATGTCTTAACACAGGTCATGGTCTACCCAGGTGCCAAATTTCATCCAAATCCGTTCAGCCGTTTTAGCGTGAAATCGTAACAAACAAATAAATTCACTTTCGTATTTACGTATAATACTATTAAGAGTTAGGTTTACAAAATTCTAATTCCAAAATGATCAGATTATGATTGTCAACTGTTTTTGTTCATGTTACTATTTTGAGTAGATTTTGAGTCATACAATGATTTTGATTAAGATAAGGCATTACTGTGTTAGGTTCTATTTCAGATAACTTACTATAGTTACAACTTCTTAAGAAATCTAATCTAGACATCCAAGGTAATCCATTGTTTAAAACAAATTACAATTAGTATGATGTTTTTTTTTCTTGAAACTTGAAATCTATGAGACGGATTTCGTCGTCTCTATAATTTTTTTGTAGTAGGTATACTTATTATTTTGAGCTTGTCATGATGGCAATCTAAATTGTGTCAGCCCAGCATCTAATTGCGTAACAGACGATCAATTACAATCTGAATCATTTTTGAAAGATATTGCTAATCCATTGCTTCATATGTTGGAAAAAATTGTCAGCTCAACAACGTAACTAACGCAATGAATGCTGTTGAACTGTCAAAATGAAACAGATTGTGATTGATCGTTTATTTTTATTATTGTGTTATACGTGGCAAAGATCTTAAGCTATTCAGTCTACTTTATGACGTCAGCACGAACAAAACTTTAAAAAACTAACTACAACCTGGAACAACAAAATATTAAAAAATAAAAATGTTAAAAAAATATCTGAAAAAAACTTTACATACGGAATTAGGATGCAGAGCTGAATTACGAGGTTATAAAATTATCAGTTGTAGGTACTCATTAACTTGTTTTGAACATGTATCATGGCACTTAGGACATACGTAGAGAAACAGTTTCTCATAACAGCACCACATTTTCAATCCAGTTTGGGATCGTTTATAAATCTCCACCTGAGCTGGTTTTCCTTACTTCGACCGACTTGAATACGAAGTCCGTTCACTTATTTCTTAATATCAAACAAAATATATCAATATTTTTCTAAATCGGTGGTAAATGACGCGTAGGCAGGATCGCTAAGAAGCTAAGTCAATGTGCAAAATAAGTGAATACCGTTGTTCAAGTTTACAATGTTGCGAACTTTCTGGAATGTTTCGTTGCCTGCTCTAATGTCAGCAATATTAGAAGTGGTAAAAAATAAATGCTACTAAATATTTCAATGAAATCTAGTAGGTACCGTACGGAGCTTGAAACTAGTACAAAAGTTAGGTTAGGTTACGTTAAAGGAATCAAATGTTTAGTAGGTACAAATAAAAATGGCCTCGAAAACCACCAGACGACAAAATTTATATAAAGAGTAAAGATAACGTCACAAAGGAAAAAAACTGATACTGAAAAAGTAAATACTATAACCTCCAAATCATACTGTACACTGTTTATACTTCCATCTTTCTCTACTACATAAAACTCGTCGATCAGCTGTTCGCACGCACACACACAAACACTCACAGTCACAACTTATGCACACACATAAACACTGACACACACAATCTCACTTCGCGTGTACGAATCATTTCCTAGACTGTCGCACTATATCTTGTATCTTTTTTGCATATTCTCGCCACATTGTTCGATTCTTTGTCGGGTTAACTGAGAATAGGGTTGATAAATTGCCATAGAAAGTTAGTGGATAACTTTCTACACTAATTTATCAACCCTATGTAGAAATAGAGCGATATTTATAAAGATTGGCGTGAAGACATAATAATGCACACAACGGCTGTTACACTTTTTAAAGCCACACTTGAGAGGTACCTATATCAAAGAACCCAGTTAATAATGCTATTTATTTTCGTAACAAATGACTGTGGTCAAACATCAATAAAATACACGTATCTAGATAAACTTATGATGGACTTACATTATGCTAAATGGCAAATTTAGAGATGCTTTCAATGCTCCTAATTCAAATTACGTCTCCCCCCTACCTCTAATTACTAATCCTAGCCTAGCCATTAAAAATGTTGTCTATAGACGAGACACTTTCTCGAAGACACTTAAAACATGTATACAGTAAGAGAGCGCACTGTATACATAATAAGCTTGAAATAGTCTGAATGCAAACTTGTAATCGAAACCAAAGGCATACAGTTTCCGAAGCCATTGGGATCTTTACTTCAAAACATAACCTCATACCTACCAACCTCTTACCTCACCTGTCGCCAGTTATGTTAAGTCCCATGTAATGGGGGGCGAGCCTATTGCCATCAACCGGGTACAAATCCAGACTCGACGGGCTACTTCAAACAATCGGTCGCTAATACATTAACAAATAAAATTCCTAAGACAAGGTGACCACACCAACGCAGCAGGTGACTAGCCAGTTCAATAGGTTACTAGCAGCAAATGAAACAATGCGCCCGCGGCGGTGTTACAACAGAGCTTGAGATTTGACCGTTGTGTTGATATTGGTACTGGACTGGCATAGTTTGGTTTTGATAAGCTGTCTGTTGTGTATAGGTCAACTAATAATATTGACGGTGCTCATAGATCGTAAAATTATTGTTATTTTATAGAAATACGTGATCAAATTAGGTGTACAGTAATACCCCGCTTTACGCGAGGGATGCGTTCCGATGCGATGCGCGAAATTCGCGTATAACGGGGTATGATGAAATATCAAGCAAAATAAATTACTAAAGTGCTTTTATTGCAAAACAGAATAAGCCTATTAATAGAATTACATGAGAAATTGTTATCTAATGTTTTTTTGTGTAGCATTTTGTTTGCGTTCTTGCAAAAGTCTTTCGTAGCAAACAACACGTTTTGAATTGCTTGCCGAACACTTATCACTAAGTTTATTATGGACCAATCAATGAATCCACGTAAAGCGATGCATTTTAGCGCGAAATTTGAAATTTGGGTAAAACCGAAATCGCGCCTAACGGGTTCGCGTAAACCAGGGGTGTTACTGTATTATGGTTCATAAAACTCGTATGTACGCTACGATGCCCTTTATGGACTCCAGTTCATATGTTCAGTGTAAGCATTATCATCAGTCAAAAGCAGTCACTGTTTGACACTTGCCTCTCTAATTACATGCAATTGAGGTCGATTGGCAGTGTCTCTCATTCAACTGATACCAGCCATCTTACGACAACAGTCGCTTCATAGTTAAACAATGAATGAACAGTACTCAAGCATTCATAAGGCACATCGATTTTATGAAAGAGACGTTCACACAGCTTGTCTTTTGTAGAGTGGACAGCATAGAAAAAACTTTTTGTATAGTGATAACTCGCACTTGGCCAAAAATTTAAATAGCCCAGGCCAAAAAAAACATGAAAAAAATGCTAACGTTTTAACACTTTCGACTCCTCCCACTTTTCATAGAACTCATTCGCCATGTCGCCATACATCTCGGAAGTGAACCCTCCGGGAGGGTTGCCGGTATTACGTTTGCGCTTGCTTAAGTTAACCATCACGGACAGTCGACGGCATTAGGTTTAAAACCATGTTATAAAATACTGTAAATGAAGCAAAATTGTGTTTTCAGGGGATCTTGTCGCTTTATGTAGTTTCTAACCTTTTAAATTTTTAGTGAATATTTGTAAAAGCGAACAAAAAAAAAAAAGATTAAATGCTTGGATTTTAAAACTAACGCATGTACTGATCAATCTTGTTAAAATATACATCCGATTTTATTTTCACGGTATAAAATGCTGTATTCGCTAAGAAAAACCTACATTTCAAATGAGCCCTCCGCGAGCGCTCTCGGCATCCCACATGCGACTAGGTGAACCCTCCCGGCACTGAGCGTGTTAAGACAGGGAAATCAGAATCCATCAGAGATACGGGGATACCCCCGTATCTCTGATGGATTCTGATTTCCCTAGTACCCATCTCCAGATGTTCCAGTTAACAAAAAACAATTGTTTGTCTGTATGTAACAAAAATTGTAAGTGGTAAGATGGAAACGCAGCTTAGTTCACTGCTCTGCATATGGCATAACTACAAACAAGAGTAATATAGCATTTCTCTTGGCCTCCGTTTATCATAAATACGAGAAATACTCGGCTGCTTTATAGCCGTAATGATAACAACTTAGCAAACAGTTGATCTTGATTCCCTAGGTCTTAGACCCGAGTTGTTGACAGTTCTCTATGGGAGATTTATCTTAAGTGTGAGCTTGACAACTCTTGAGATGTAGAGTTTGATTAATGACATAACTACAATTGTTGCGGCTGTATTTCCAGCTCAATGTTAAGTTGCTGTTAACTGATGCTGTCTCTGTCATTTTAAGGAGTATTGTTAGGACAGAAAGACATTACGACTGTCTTAAAGATTAATGTCGTTTGAAAATTTGGGGATGATGTTTGGGGCCGCGATCCAAATATTTGGACTCGCATTATTTAACGTATACACAGTCAAATCCTGGAGATCTAATGTACTGATTTAAATCTTCCTACCTAAGGCTACCATTTTTGATGATGTCTGGGGCCGCGATCCAAATATTTGGACTCGCGGTATTTAACGGATACGCAGTAAAATCCTGGAGATCTAATGTACTGATTTAAATCTTCCTACCTAAACCAATTTAACGTCCATGGATTCATCAAATTCTTTTAGGATCGAGAATTGCAATCAAATATGCTTGACGGTGGTCAATCGCTTCACAAGCATAAATATTTAATCATAGTCAGAGTTTTATATAAATAACTCAGCGAGCTAGACTGAATTCAAGGTCTAAAGAGAGAGATAAGATTTTATTTAAATTAGATTTAAAATAGGATTTTATTAAAATACCATTATGTATTATATTATTATTTTAACCTTTTGCATAACATGACAGATTTTCACTTCAAATTTCTTTCAAACCTTTACTTTTTTTTGCACACTATACGTCTAAAAAACTCCTCATTCCATTGACCGAATTTTGTGAACGATTCTGCAACTTTTTCTCATTTCCCGGGACCTCAAAATATAATGAAAAATTTACAGTATTGCGGTTTTCTTGACAATTTTATGCGGACATAATCGATATTAAAACGATAATATAATTCGTTTCGTTTCAAGATTTTCACCGTAACTGTTGTCGGTCGTGATCTATCAGCTACCTACTTGGTTTTACGATTGATATCAAATTCACTGGAAGCGATAGTCATGTTTTATCTTTTAAGAATTTTTACATGAATTTTGCTTGAGCATGCATGAGTTTTAATTAAATGTGTTAGTCACACTTGTACAGATATAAATTAAATATTAAGAAATAAGTAGGCATTATTCCATTATTGCAAACGCAGATAATGTCTGCAATTCATCGAGCTAAAGACAGCTCTTTAGAAAATTCACCAATTTCCTCTGCTAAAAACCGTATTTTCTATTATAAATCAGTAAGATGATGCAGAGATTGCAAACTTTAAGATTTATACCCAAACAAATCCCACACAAAATACCATTAAAATCATAAAATAAATGGGAGAAATCACTACGTGACAAGATCACTTCCATCGTCCCTGTCTCTGCGCCAACGCTACTTCCTTGCGGCGCAAACGCAACACGCACACATAAACACAGCACGTGTCCACGTACACACACATGAACACAGCACGTGTCGAGATACACACACGGCGCGTACATGTGTGTGTCTACGTTCACTTTCGATCATTGACTGCAGGTTAATCACGTCTACTAATAATACACAACTGTGATCTTATTTTATTATATGTAGTATTAAGTTGTATTTTATCGTAAAACATTTTACTTTCCTTCTGTTGATTGGTTTATTGTTATTTTATGGCTTGAATATAATAACTATGTTATTCTTCCGGCTCTCCGGAGTTCTGTCATTACCAAGTTTTTATAAAAGTTCAGGGTCAAAGGGCATTTGATTATGGTCGTATTTATGACTTTAGAGCCGTTCGAAATGAATTTAGCTGACATTGTACGTAGAAGTTAGTTACCGGTTCATCTTGTAGCCAAAGAAGAGGTTTCTTTAGATCTTTTCCATACACAAACCTAGTTATGTAATAGTAAAATTGCAGTAGTCCAAACTAAAACGATGCTTATCCATAATTACGTTTAACTCCTTTCGTGAAAGTCTGTCGGAAGATAAACATTGGCCATTATATTATTATATTACAGTTTATATATGTATGTTTTTATATAA
Source organism: Agrochola macilenta (assembly GCA_916701695.1). Lineage (NCBI taxonomy): Eukaryota > Metazoa > Arthropoda > Insecta > Lepidoptera > Noctuidae > Agrochola > Agrochola macilenta. Next base: position 9,175,674 of record OU753572.1, on the reverse strand, counting down.
AACACACCACTTATGTTCTTATTTTCCTTTTTACAGGTAAGTGACCGCTGAGACGAGAATCTCAAGTTATCAGGAATCAGTTTGTCGTCAGAAACGAACGGTAAGTCGAGTAACAATCCGTCTGAAGGTGAAAAGCATGGTGAACCAAGTTTTAAAGGTTAACATGAATAACTGTAATGATAATTAATAATAATAGTAACTGTCGTAAATTAAAACTTAACATATTTTAATAAAAAAACGTAGAAAAGTTATTAAGTATAACGTTCAGCCAATATTTTTTCAGTGGTTGTGTTATTCCTTCCGTATTGTAAATATGTATGTTTGTATTGAAATTAAACTGTGCAATAACTTGGATCTGGGTCTGTAATGTTGAACATGTTTTTAACAAATAAAAAATAATAAAATGACAGTAAAAAACTCGACTGAAGGCACTCCAAATAAAGGCTTGTGCAGACCAGGGCGACGCCGGTTATTGTTATACCGTACAGTTTTCTTAGAAATTGCATTGTTTGAGTCGCGTCGCGCGACACGTCGCGCTGGTCTGCACAAGCGCCTTAAGTGTCCTAACCGTTTTTAATCATAAATAAAAATAAAAAAACTGCCTAGCCTTTTCCCAACTATGTTGGGGTCGGCTTCCAGTCTAACTGGATGCAGCTGAATACCAGTATTTTACATGGAGCGACTGCCTATCTGACCTCCACAACCCAGTAATTCGGTAACACGATAATCCTTGGTAAGACTGGTTGTCAGACTTTCGGACTTCTTACGACCCGTAACGACTGTCACAGCTGGGACCAACGGCTTAACGTGCTTTTCGAGGCACGGAGGAGTCTCGGTATGTAGAGATGGTCACCCATTCACGGACCAACCCCGGCAAGCTTTAAATAAATCATAATTTTGTTACTGGTTTATAAAAAGCACAATCTTAAATAGATAAATGTGTCTGAGGTAGGAACGTTCTGAGTTACACACAGATCACCTGGCTCTAATCAGACTACATTTCCTTAACAATTGTTCAGCGAAAATATATTTTAATCCTAGGGCAATGGTTGGAAAACTCATTAGTCAATAGAGCCAAATATCAATACTATAACGACTAAGATTTCTTATGAGAGCCAATCGTTTCTGTGTGTCCAAACTGTCTCAATACACTTTTCTCAATCCTTAAAACTCTCACCCTCTTCCACTCCACAACGCTTCCTAAAATTAACTTGCTAAGAAGTAGGATGCCTTCATCATCATCAGCATATCGGCTGATAATAATATAATAATATTATTAGCAAGTCCCTTAGTCGCCTTTTATGACACCGACAAGAAGAAATGGGATGGTACTATTGTTTACATCCGGCACCACACGGAACCATCGGCATTTTAGTTATTAACAAGTTAACCATGGAAAACTTTGAAAGGTACAGTAAATTATAAATTTTCGAAGTCCTGTTAATTTTTGGTGAAGATACTTCAGAAATACGTCTATGAAATATAGTTTGAATTTTGAATAAAAAATTATCTTGCTTAAAGACCGAAACCCCGACTCTCGCGCGTATCTACGGTCTCATTCATTGACTTTTGTACAGATCCGCACTCTTTAGGCCAAAGAGCCGGATGCGTCTCGCGAGCCGCGGTTTCCCGACCTCTATCCTAGGGTAAAACTATACAGCTTATCTAGGTACCCTTGACCAAACCACAGCTGATAAGTACAACCTTACCTCTGAACCACATTCTGGCAGCCTTGTGATCAGGAGTGGGCGGGGCACATACATGCATAATGACTTTTATCTCGTCTCAATAACCGTGGGCCAGCTTGTAAGATGGTTTAACTTGATTAATGACTGGCAGATTGAACTTTTGCTTCAAAAAGATGAAGTAACTGCATTCACTTTATTAAAAACTAACTGCGCCCCGCGGTTTCATCCTCATGAGTCTAGGTCCCGTGAGAATATCGGGAAAAAAAGTATCCTATATCCTAACCTAGACTATGGTCTACTCATGTGCCAAATTTTAACCAAATCTGTTCAGCCGATTTAGCGTGAAACCGTAACAAACAAATAATAATATTATATTATAAGTTCGGATGTTTGATGAATTGTTGTAGATATTCGAAAATCGGGTGAAATGTTAGTTCACTAAAGTATTAAATTACTTCAATAAACATACTTAAATGAAGTACATGTAACATAATGCTTAGGATCACTATCAGGTCAAATATTTTATTTTAAAGAGAATTTTCCTGAAAGAAAGAAAAAAACTGAACTTAACTAAACGTATTCTCTTGAAATCAGTTTTGTCCACATCTATCCTTTACCTACCTTCCCTACTATGTCCCTGTGTGCCTTCTATGTTCAGCTAGCAGTTCTTAAGTGAAGAGAAACAAAATAAAAAACAACCTACATGAGCATTTATGAAACGTCAGATTTGAAACAATTTGTTTTTTCTACCGACTAGGTCAAGGCACATCAGCATTCTTTACCACCTGCCACATAAAAAAATATAAATGATTTATAAATATGAATATGGAATATTTATATAGAGTAGATAACACATTTATTACAATCTTAGTTAATTGCTGCGTAACCGTTTTGTATTTTTAAATGATTTTAAGAATTTAATCCTTGAGCCAAGTTCCATTATGTCAATATCTGTTATTGTCACAAAAACCTGTGTTTTATTATAGTTAACATTTAATTATGTTATGTATGTAGCATAGATAATCTAGTATTTGTTTTAATTGTTTATGTTTGGTATGTGTAACACATTTCTGTTCTATGTTGACTATACAGGTTTGATCATAAATGAGATATCAATTTACACAAAAAATCTTATAAATTTATTTCTGCTTAGTTTGATATCTAATGCTATATTAATCAGCACAAATATTGGCAAACAGACTATCAATATTAGCTTTTTTAAATCAGTCAATAACGGCAGTTAAGGCGACGATAACCGACTTTTAATGATTTTATACTGAAGATCATGTCTAAACGAGTAGTGTTAATGATTTGGAAAAAATATATGTTAAAATAGAGTCTTTTTTTAATAACTTAATATATGAATATTTTAGATTATGTTTATATTACGTAGTGAAATTAATTTGTAAAGTTATGTCTAACGCGGATAAAAAACTGAGAATAACACAAAATCTATCAAGCGTATTTTTCTGAAACTTTCACCATTTCAAAGATAATTTAATTATTGATCTTTAAGTATCCGTGTTTTATTAAAATACCTTTTGTTTTATATATAATAAATTAATAATGCGTCTAATTTGGGACAGCGCTCCTTGATGGGCGAGTCCTATTACTGGCTGGACGTACGACGCGTTGCGTGACCTTTGCACAGAACAGGCGAGCTAACCACTCAAGGTCATTGGCATATATCTGCGTCTTAACTTAAGTGTGACAGGTGATCAGCGAATTTTTGTGTTCATCTATTTCAGCCGTTTCTGTATAATCTAGCCATGTAAGCTTAGGTGAAGTGAGCTTGAAGTGAGCTGAAAGTAGTGAAAATTACTAGCATTTCACCGACAAAGTATTCACGGTGACATGTTTACAGTATAGACTACAGAAATCGGGTGAAAGATCTAGGTACAGAAGACAGTCCTACCAAAATATTCTTGATTAATGAAGACCATTTATTTACACTATCAAACAATGGTATTGCAGTGTAAACTTAACCAATATTCTTAATTCGAAGTCTCATAACATAACAATACACGAATTCGATGGCATTTCCTTCATAACAGCATAACATTCACGACGATATACAACAAAAATATGAAACACACACTACAACAAACAAAATTAAACTTTAAGACAAGACACACAAAATTCAATCTCAATTACATTTTAAAGATATTAGTAAATAAAGCTATACAATAGTGTTACCATGAGGCACATTGTTACAAAATGGAGAACAATCGTTGCTTGCGTGTGTACTATCTGAACTAAGTATGTCCATGATCTCGGTAGGTGTACATAGGAATGTATCGCGAGCGTTGTAGAACCGAGAACAAAATAATAACTTAACTAGGTTCTTTACACCAAGAAATCGATTAAATTAAAAAGAAGTATATTCCTCTCTTTGTTTTACAGGAATTAAAAAAGGAGACGGAAGAAATTGACAGCTGTCAATTTGTCAGTTACTTGTTTGGTTCCACTATTTGTTTATAAGTGGTTTAAAATAATAATAATAAGTTTATTTATTTTCTGTTCCAATTGTTTTGTAGTACATTACACAGTTTTGAACTTGCATGATGTAGGTTTACGAAAAACCAATGTTACCCGACCTGTGTGTACTTGTAACACAGGTCACTACAGACGCCACTAAGTGGGGCCTCATACAAATTATTAGGCAAGTAACATGTATTTTTTTTAAATTAATTCAAACAAAAAGGCAGTTTAGAAATAAACGTGCCTGAACGGTTCATATTGCTAACAGTACTTTCTGAGTTTATCTTGGACATTACTGACACCGGTGCAGGAAAAACATCGTGAGGAAACCTGGACTTACTCGTAAGTTAATATAAGTCAGAAATCACCAACCCGTCTTCAGCAAGCGTGGTGATCAATGCTCGTGCCTTCTCTGTATGACAAGAGGCCTTTGCCCTGCAGTGGGACAGTAACAGGCTGGTATTATTGAATTAAATCTCGTGTTAAAATATTATATTATGATTGGTTGCTGTGAGATTGATCAAATAATAATCTAATCAGAGGTATTTTCGGACTTTGTGTTTGCCTGCAAACGAGGCTTTTTTTTATAGAATAACTTATCATCTTCAAGTTTTAATTATGGGTATACTCCCCAAACATCGGCACCTAAATTGCATATCAAAATAACAAGCACCTTGGCGATTCTAAATAAATGTTTCCAATTTTTCGTCGCATCATCGCTCACTCTGCTGACACGCCTGCCAAACGAAGATTTAATTACTGTTATGAAACTCACTTCCTTGAGTTGTATATCTTATGTTGATCATACATTTTCCTTCTAAATCCGGAAGAAATAACGTCCGCAAGATGTTTTCTTTTATTTTTCCGGAACAGGCTGTGTAATAGTTTTATTATGGCTGGTAATGGTTTTATGGGTATCCGTGGCATGAATACCAAGTAAAATATAGTACACACATCAAGCTATACATTTCTAGTATAAGCGGATCTCGCGATGTACGGAAATCCTATACAATGCGAGATCAGCATAAACTGGAAATGTATGGCTTGATGTGTAGCCGTGTGTACAAAAGTACTGATATAGTGTCGCCATTGTATTCTTAATTAGCTGACCAGACAGACGTTGTCCTGTCCAAATAAGTCATACAATAATTCCATACAAAAAAGCACTTTCAGCATTTCCCGAATTTCCAATGTTTCCGGGTAACTTTACCCAATTTTTTTTCCCTGAAAACCTTATTCAGATTTTTGCGAACATTTTAAAACAAAAAAGTACCATGTCTGTCCAGCCGGTCTCAAGTGAGCCGGTTACCAACGAACAGCATTTAGGGTTGCGAGTTTGTCCGAAAGGGATATCGCGGCCCCGGCACACAGGCAACGGAAGGATTACGGGTGGATTTTAGTCAGTAAAATTCTGACATGCCCTCCCGCTCCGCCCAGAGCCGGAGAAGTTATTTGATAATTTCCCACCCTCAAAAAAAAAAATTAAAAGGCATGCCGGTTTCCTTACGATGTTTTCCTTCACCGTTTTTGAAGCATGTGGTAATTATACAATACGCACATAAATCCGAAAAGTCAGAGGTGCGTGCCTTGGGTTCCAACTCGAGACATATGACTTGGCAGTCCGACGGTCACACCACTAGGCTATCACTGTATGAGAAGAGGCCTTTGCCCTACAGAGGAACAGTGACAGACTGGTATGTTTTTTTTTCGCGGACTCTACGCATAAGTTAAAAAAAATTAGAACACTTTCATTACGTTGTTTTTCGTGTATGGACAACTTAATTTCATAGAGGATCTATGAGTCAGCCTGATTTAATACAGTAGCGGCTTAAATCCTGGCCGTAAATTCAATATCAATAGAATAATTGGGTACTAAATAGTGACAGTACTGGTAGTAATAAATAACCAATTTATTGTTTGAAGTATCAAAATACATTATCTCTCATACACAATTTGTATGAAAGATTAGGCATTTGATAAGGATAATTCATAGGCATAAATGTTCAATATTATAGGATAGCATGCAACAAAAATGGACACAGTTGACAGATATCATCTGACAGTTGCAACAAAATGGCGGTGTCACAACACTGCTTCCTTCGCGCACAGTGACTTCCTAATGTCCCAACACTAGTCAGCAAGTGGGTGACGGACGTATGTAATTGAACGGTTAATACGTATAATGTACTTGTCTTGTGTATGTACCTCGTTATACTTCGTTGATATGAATGCTGGGGACTGTGGTTCCTTTGCCTCGAAAAGTAATGTTTTGTCTTTGGAAAACTTTTGGAGGTTACAAAATAAGTATAGCATTATCAGCCTATATTTTTCCCACTGGGGGAACACAGACCTCCTCTCCGTGAGAGGGAGTGGGCCGTAATCCACCACTCGGGCCCCGTGCGGTTTGGCGGATGTCACATGTCGTCGAATTATTGGTTCTAGGAAATGCCGGTTTCCTTAAGATGTTTTCCTTCACCGTTTTTGAGAGCAGTGTTGAGGAAATAATTTACACAATAAAGTGCCTGCTTAGGTTCGGACCCACGACCTCGTAAGTCGCGGCCGTTACCACTGGGCCACCACTGCTCTTGCCCTTATTGCAATTTTTTTTGGGTCGGCGCCGGCGCAACGCGTCTTCTTCTTCCATACTTCTCTATGGATTGCTTAACATGTAAAAAATATAGAACCGCATAAGTCTCGATCCAGTCTACCCAGGCCATGGTCTATCCATGTTCCAAATTTAATCCAAATCCGTTCAGCTGTTTTAGCGTGAAAGCGAAATAAACAAACAAACTCACTTTCACTTTTATAATATTAGTTAGGATATGGCTAAGCTACAGAATAAACCAGCTATTGGGCTTCTAAAAAATAGTACCTAGTGTTCCTTACAAAATCATTCTAATCTGTCATAATGTATATCCTGCGTGTCCTGTTGTCTGTACGTTAAAGGAACTTATGAATGCTAGGTACTAATGGCGGGTGCCAAGCTCATAGCCAACTTCTGGGCCGACTCCATTTAGTTTGTCATCGAGACGATGAGAAGAATATCTTTTCTGTATTAGCTTCTGACTTCGATACAGCTTTTACTCTGCAGCGGTTCGCTTAGTAACATTTACTAATTAGTAACACAGTCCCAGTTTCAATAACATATCATCCAAACTGTATTTCCCATATATCTGATTGAATAACTGCGTCTAATAACCCCCTTAGCTGGCAATAAATTAAATTCAAGCACATTAACATGCCGCAGTTACGCAGCGCTTACGTCGCCGTGTGAAACCAGTTGGTAAAGAAGCGCCTGCGCAGACTGAGGTGTATCTATTTTGAGGATTTAGCATTTATTGACAAGCTTACTCAAGCTGGTAATGTCCACTGTTTTCTGTTAACAATCAAATATGTGTTTCCACCGTTGCTTTGGTACATTTTTCATTTCTTTCTTTCATTCATTATTTCTTTCTCAGTTAGTTTTAATGATGGTCTGGCATTTTGAGTAGTTTATGCGGCCTATTCAAATGTCCTTTCTTTGGTATTGTTCGTCGAGTTGAGCTACACGATTACTGACAAATGCGTGCACTGACTGGACAGGTCCACTCAAATCTGTGTGGTTCTTTTCTCAAAAGACCATTTAAGACATTAATATACAAGGTCCTCATATAGCCTGACCAAGACTATGTCTGGACTTTAAAAGAGACCTCTGAGTTTGTTTCGGCCTTTCTTCTCAGAGAAGTCGGATAGGAAACGCCGAAGTCATCTAGCAAATTTTTTATATTTTTTTAATATGACGTGTAAAAGTGATTCCAATATCCTATTTACAGGACAAACAAAACAATTTCATTTCATTTCTACAAGTACTGTCTGTGCATCCTGGGATGTAAAAGCTGAATGGCTAATCTTGGATTGCTGACACAAGGGACAAAAAATATATCATCATGACGCGATACTGACCAAAAGGCCAACTCTCGTACATGATTTTGTCGACAGTCAATATCAAAATTGAAGTAGAGGTTTTTATTGACAGATTGAGTCTGAGATTAGAATGCGAACGTTTTTTAGAAATACGGGAATTGTTATTCTCTGGAATTGCCGCCATATTTTTTGGACTACGCAACCTAGCCAGCTTAAAAGTGTTTTAAGAAAGACTGAGTCCACCATAAACCTAACTGAACAGATCCTAACCTTAGTTAATAATCCATATAAGACAATACATATATCACATTGCTAATAAAACTGTAACGTTACGCTTCAGTGCACAGCGGTCCCAAATCTCTGCAATTCAGAGCGGAACCTTTGTAGCAATAACTTGTCTAAATAGTTGAATGACATTGATCGCTACCGACCAACATAAAATATATTCTTAGAGATTTATAAGATCCTAATATCTCGCCATAAATGTCTGCATGCTGTGGATATACTCGTATGCCGATTATAAACCTCGCATTGTAGTATTTCTTGACAGAACATAGTTTTATCTCTCTACAACCCTTTGGTTGTCGGATTGATAATGCTTGATGCCTCGATGCTAAAGGCATTAATTTCGTACAGTAGCTTTTGACTGCAGAAATAACACAATTCCTTAAGGAATCCAGAAGGGATTCCTAACTATCCAAACTGAATTTGTTTGTTTGCTTGTTACGCTTTAGCGCTTAAACAGCTGAACGGATTTGGCTGAAATTTGGCACATTGGTAGAACATGACCTGGGTTGAGACTAATGATACTTTTTATACCGATATTCTCACGGGATCGAGACTTATGCGGGTGAAACCGCGGGACGCAGCTAGTAAAAAATAATCTATGTATTTAATTTCTGACCCAGTTAGATATTATGAACGAGATGATCTTGTATTTTATCTTCAATCTACAAAAAAATATATAAAATGAAGCAGTAAGGAGGTCAAAGTTAAGCAGCTTTTGTAGACGAAGTCTGCGTGGGCGCAGCGCAAGACGCCTTGACCTTGCTTGAGTTCATAATTCATCCTGTATACTGTCCCGTTGATGTAAATGTCGAACTACCCACTACACATATTTAGCCAGTATATGCTGACCTTACAGGTGGCGCTTACTGTCAAGGTAAGGAACGACTATACTTATCAAATCATCATACTCCAACCCTTACTAACCCATTTTTTTACCGACTTCCAAAAAGGAGAAGGTTATATATTCGACGCGTATGAATGTCCTTTTTTTTATTTTTTTATGTATGTCCACCGATTTCTCCGTCAATTAAAAAAAGGGGATTGGTCCCATATAAATTTTATTAAATTTGCTTGGATAGTTTTTGAGTAAGCTTCAATAATACGTATTTTTCCCACTTAGTATATGTGGATGATATGATGATAACTTCCTGTGACTGTTATTTACATAGCAGGTACTGGTATTCTATTTTGTGTGGGGTAGGTATCAAAACAAAAAAAAAAACTTTTTACAAAAAAAAACAACCGACGTCCGAAAAAATTTTTTTAGGTCTCCTAATTATTTCTTCTTTGAAACGCACTCTATGATAAAACACAGTACGAATAAATGTCAAAAACAGTACTTTTAAATGTAGTTCCAAATTCAACTGCAGTCCAAATTATACTGGCTGCCCACCAGAACTAGAGAAATACAAACTCACTTCTTCAACCTATTAATCTTTCGCCTCTTTGACGGTAGGTACTTGTTATATTATATGCAGTCTCATTCTGCGTACGCGCATACAAAGACTGTTCACAATGCGTATAGCCCACGCTTGACTTTACCATATATTAGTGATTGGAACGCTGGGATGAGTGTGGTCTGTTTCGTACTGGAGAATAACTTCTTACATATGTTTTAGATGTTTTAAATAATGAAGCAACTTGCATGAAGATTTTAGAGATGGGGCAGTTTACCCTATTTAAAACAAGTCATTAAAAGATAAATAGTAAATATCATTCGACGACTGAGCGCTTCTTGGGGATGCTTGCCCATTCAACGACCCATTTTATTAAAAAACTTATGATGAAGCTGTAGTTTGTTTCTACTCCAGTTTAGAAGGCATTTATATTCGTTGTTATTGTCGAGTGGCTGTCCTCATGTTGTGTATTTCGCTTCTATGTCTAAGATTAGGTAACCCAGTCCAGGTGAGCCTTGAAACCTTTCGAAGAGTTTAGAAATACAATACTAATACAATGGCATCTATTCTAAGTTGTCAAAGAGGATGTGACCAAATCGTATGTGTGTAAAGGCAACACAATGAAACGTTCAGACGCGACTCACCAGACCTCTGCAGCTTTCCAAACGCACAATGAGTAACATTGAGCTAAACAATTATATGTTTTATTCTAATGTCAAGAGGGAGTTTATTGGGATGCGTGCTGTTAGGTGGAAATGATTGCAGAGAAAGATGAAGGAATTGGTGAATTGTCGGGAGTTCTTAAGGAACCTTGAAAATGGCAAATAGTGGCTGGCAACGTGGCATAGAATATCGCACTGACTGGGCCAACTAATTATGAAAATCTTTTGCTAGCGACTTACTTACGTTCCTGGGGAAGGGGTTAACTCATTCTGCTATGCAAAAATAGTGGTGGATTTACGTCGATTATGCAATTGGTGGGAGATTCACCTCAGGAACTACTTAGTAGGTAATTCCTAAAATGTCCTAGAACCGAAATTCGAAGACATGTGACATCTAACAACCCGCACTGGGCCCGCGTGGTGGATTACGGCCCACTCCCTCTCACAGAGAGGAGGCCAGTGTCCCGGCAGTGGGAACAATATAGGCTGATTGAGTTGAGTTGAGTAATAAAATCAGCTGCTATAATCTCGCCCATTATCTTAAACTCTCATCATATTAAATAATTACACACTCGCCTACCAAAATCGCGGAACTGCTAACTTTTACAATGTGAGAAGTCTTAACGACTCTTTGTGATAGTAGTTAGGTAATACAAGAGTTCAAAGAATTTCTAGATGGTCTTAATGTTGCTATTTAGAGGTTCTCATAGACGCAACAACTATGAGTGTTGATGGCTTCATTTGTGGTTAATTTCAGGCGTGTTAATTAGGCATGGTATTAAATACCTAGATTACTCTTAAGTGCTTTTGCCACGAGATACTCTGAGAATAATTTAGCATAGTTTCTTTCTCTCTCCCTCTCTCTGTTTCTTTTGCTGACGTTGAGTGTTCTCTCATTCCTGACTTATCTCTCTTTCTGACTGGGCTTAACATGTCAACAAAGACGGAAGGAGTGGAGGCCTTTGCGGGGTCAGTTGTAAAAAAGTGTTTTTTTTCTAACTGAACAGACAGCTGTGCTGCTGGGGAGTTTGTTGCGCCACTTCTTCTTCCCAGCTAAAGCACTAGGAAGTGGTGAAGGGTGGGCGTTTTGGGGGACTATCTTATGTGATTTTGACGTTCGAAAAGTGCTGATTCTCAACCTAGTTTGAGTAAATGACTTTTGAACAGGTTTTCAAAAATTAAGTCTGTGATGTCCGTACTGGCGGGATCTAATATCTTCCTGTGCTTTGCTGGCTTAGCGGCCCCAGCTTTTCTTAACGTCTACGATCAATATCTTCTCTTGAGCCTGTCTTCGGCTATTTAAAGTAGTATCAATGAGGTTTTTAAAGACAGCGTGCTTTTGCATAGTCATCAGTGATGATAGCACTGGTACTACGAACATCGCTGTCAATGTCAAATTTTTACCCGACTAAGGCGAAGCAAAAAAGAGGGTTAGATTTTGACCGGTATTTATGTATGTATATGACGCTCTCTAGATGACAAAAAAAAAACTGTCTTTGATGTAGTTTTTATAACTTTTATTTTTTTACCAATGATGTACAGTCTGTACGCAAATCAAGTACAAACGAGTACAGTCACGACCACCAATATGTATCCACTTAGGCAGCAGCTAAGTGGCTGTGATAGGCATGTTGCCGTCAGCAGGGCCGGGTAGAAATCTTTTTTTTTCTTTCTTATTTTATTGTGTTTTTTGTTGTTTGTCTGTATTTGTGTGTACCACATTATGAGTGAAGGTTGCGAAAGGGACATCGTGGCCCCGGCACACAGGCAACGGAAGGAACACGGGTGGGTTCTAGTCAGTAAAAGTCTGACACTCCCTCTCGCTCCGCCCAGAGCGGGAGGAGTCATTTGATGATTTCCCACCCAAAAAAAAAAAAAAAAAAAGGTTGCTCGAAATAAATGAATTTTAGTTTATTTTTTATTTAGCTAAATTCAAAAGCAATTTTCGCATGGAATAACGACTGCAACTTTGAGATAAGACCTATTTCATATTAGTGTGGGTTCCAAAATACTATGTTCGTAACAACATAAAATTACAATCACCATAGTAGGAGAAAATCACTTTTTAAGTTGCAAAGTGTATACATATTGGTGCTCGTGACTGTACATGGTACTACGCGAACTATGCAAGGTTGTCTTAATGCGAATTTATAAAATTATGTGACGTTAATGTCACTAGCAGGTCTATTGTATAAATAAATTACGTGTAGTACCTTCGTCTTAACATTGACAATCATCAGGGTCGAGATTGGTTGAACAATTTTGCGTGTCTATGCGATAATCGACAAATCGGCTTATTCCAAAGGCAGGGATATGCAAGGTCAATGCAATTGCATGTAAGGATTAAGGCTTTTGTGATTTCTATTATTTTTGGGTTTTCTCTATCTTGACTACTATCTAAGAATATTTGGCCCGCATAAGATCTTCATAACCTAAATCAACCCGAATTCTACTGCCTTTTTCACCACTTAATGTGGACGAGGACAAACCAGTAACAATTTATCTGGCAGATGATTTCAGGTTTTTTTTTCCATTCCATTTATTCATTTATCTATCTAATAAATAATAAAAAATAAAACCTTACAACAATTTACAAAAAAACAAAAAATGATTACATAAAATGGAAATTAGTATTATATGATAACGCCCATTCGGAACGGTGTAAATTACCCTCACAATTCCATCCAATATTGCCATGAAGGAGGTCACCAATTACTGTGAACTCTGCCTTTACCCTTCGTGAAATACAGGAGTGATGCTATATGATTTTGTGTGTTGAACATTCAATTGATCTCGTCACGAAGAAAATCTTTCGTTACTGAATGTGGGGTACTGGGTCAATACGTAAACTTTTTACGAGCTGTGACGCGCTGTGCGTGACGTTATGTAAATTTTAACTATACATACTATATTACTTTTCACACAAATATAAACGCACTGCGAGATCAAATCTGTATTAAGCCTTGTGCACATGCGATACTTTTATCGAAAGGTTGATAAATGCAACACGTGTCGGCAACTCTGACGTATAGTTACATGAAAAAGCTTTTTGAAAAATTATCAAGATGATGATGGGTTTAAGGGTTGGAGGAAGAAACTAATTTTGTATCAGTAACTGTTGTTTAAAGATTAATGCCCGTTTTCTATCATTAAGCGACATCTTAAATCTGTTCTGCTTAATAAAAGAACACTGTTCGATCTCGGAGCTGAGCCAAGCTTTCGTCGAAAATACAACAATGCGCGTAGTGTTTGTGGTAACGGGCATTAGCGAATGTTTAATGGAATCTGTATGGGTTAATCCAACTTTTTCAGCTTCAGACTTCAACTCCTGCCGTTTCCCATTTTTCACTTCTTAGGCATATGGTGCTTACTTATCTGTAGAGAAAAACAATACTTGGCAAATTCCACCTTCAAAATTAGCCTTTAGTTCGTAACACATAATTATGATCTGACGTCATCCGCCGATGCAACAACCATCATGTCTGCTCCAAACCTTACAATAACATGTCCCCCGATCATGTTACAGTTACAGCACAATTTACAGTGAGTTGTGAGTATTTACTTACTGTACGGTTAACGGTAGCTTAATCAGCATACAATGTTCCCACTGTTGGGACCCAGGCCTCCTCTCTGTGAGAGGGAGTGGGCCGTAATCCACCACGCGGTCCCAGTGCGGGTTGGTAGATATCACATGTCTTCGAAATTTTAATTTTAGAACATGCCGATTTCCTCACGATGTTTTCCTTCGCCGTTTTGAGAGCAGTGGTGATGAAATAATTTACACAAAGTAAAGCGTCTGTCAGGGTTCGAACTTACGACCTACAAGTCGAGGCCATTACCACTGTGCTACCCTCCGGTTAACGGTGGTAGGAGGCAATACAATAAAGTTAAACGAAGGATGCGCTAACAGCCGAGTTACGGTCTGAACTGGCACATTTTGGGTCGTTTGGGCCTCATAAAGTTAGCATTTAATTTTCATTGTACTGTTATATACTGACCTACATTTAAAACGGAGAAAGATACGGTACATTTCGGGAAACATACTTGGTCAATACGTTACATAATATCAAGGCTGTATTCACTAAATGGGTGGGTAGAAGTTGTACGCCTATATTTCGCCAGTTATATTTAAGTAACATCTTAGCCCCCGGTTGTGTCCCGGGTGTGGTCCATTCTTGTTTACAAGAGTTTAGCTTTGCAACATCCCCCTGTTTTACGTAGTCATCATCATCATAATTTCAGCTGAAAGACACACTTCACTGCTGGACATGGGCCTCACCCAGGCACCGCCACTTCAACCGGTTCTGTGTTTCCCGCATCCAGCGGATTAAATAGTATCTACACATAAAAGAATTTGCATTTTATAGTTACGGCACCACTTTTAAGGGGCTTTTATTGCGAATGATTACAAAGCGGTTAACCAGATGGTATGGTTCCAAGGGCTAGAGTCCGCGACATCACTGAAAGATTATGATCGCGGAAAGTTAGTGGATCTACATTTTTTTAATGCAATGACATAGACACTAGCAACTTTTAGGACATATTTATAATGCATGGGAAGATAAATGGGCATCTTTTGTGATTTGTCCAAGGCGTTTGATTGCGTTCTTCATGAAACGTTAATCAGGAAACTCCGCCACTACGGGGTCCGGAACACCGCTCTGGATCTTCTTTCTTCATACTTGAGTAATAGGATTCAGAGCGTTGACGTAAATGGACAAAGATCTCCTGGATCTATAGTAATAATGGGAGTCCCACAGGGCTCGATTCTTGGTCCTTTTTAGTTTCTTATTTATATTAATGACTTGCCTTACCTCATAAAGGATAACCATGATATAGTGTTGTTTGCGGATGATACTTCACTTTTGTTTAAACTTAAACGTCAGCAGTTGGTTACTGACGACGTAAATAGCGCGATCTCAAAAGTAGTTCACTGGTTCAATGTTAACAATTTACTTCCTAATGAAAAAAAAACCAAATGTATTAAGTTTACCCTACCACACGTTAGGCAGGTGAAAACTAAGGTGTTGATAAGGGGCGAAGAATTGAATCCTGAAGATAGCACAGTATTCTTAGGCTTAACTTTGGATGCTAAGCTTCAGTGGGGCCCACATATAGATAAATTGTCAAAAAAGCTAAGCTCCGCAGCTTATGCTGTTAGAAAAATTCGTAATTTAACTGACATAGAGACAGCCCGTTTAGTGTACTTTAGCTATTTTCATAGTGTAATGTCGTACGGTATTTTGTTGTGGAGAAATGCCGCCGACATTCAAACTATCTTTGTTTTGCAGAAAAGAGCCGTTCGATCAATTTATAAATTAAGCCCGAGACACTCTCTCAGAGAGAAATTTAAGGAAATTAATGTAATGACTGTGCCTTCTCAGTATATTTTTGAAAATCTTTTATATACCCATAAAAATATAAGATTGTATAAAAAATACAGTGATATCCATAAGATAAACACTAGGAACAAACACCAATTTTGTAGTACCTACAACAAGGCTCAAGAAAATAGGTAGCTCGTTCAGATGTCAATGTATACGCTTTTACAATAAACTCCCAAGCCACGTACAAGAAATTCAAATCATTCATTAAACGTAAGTTGTGCCAGACAGCGTTTTATACCATTAAAGATTACGTTGAGGACAAAAAGGCCTGGGATTAAGCTGCTCCAATTTTTATTTTTTATTTTTTTTACAGTCAGAAATTTGGTTTTTAATATATATATTTTTTTTTTTTCAATCATTTGTATCACTATATGAATATTTACTTTGTGAAGTATAATATATACATATATTTTTTTAAATATATTATTGTGAACGTGAGGACTATGTGGATCATATATTTTTTTTTTTTTTTCTCAGTAATTATTAATGATAATCTGGCAATTTGAGTACTTTATGTGGCCTACCCAAATGTCCTTTCTTTGGTATTGTTCGTCGAGTCGTTGAACTCCTTAAGTTCTGAGTTGAGCTACACGATTACTGACAAATCCGTGCACTGACTGGACAGGTCCACTCAAATCTGTATAATACTTTCCTCAAAAGACCATTCGAGACACAAATCTACATGGTCCTTCAATGATCTGACCAAGACTATTTCTGGGTTTTATATACACATTGACATTAATGAATTTTATATATACAATGACATGAGTATTTACTTTTTAAAGTATTATATTGTTTTAATAATTGTGAATGTGAAGACTATGTGGGTCATTCCTTTTATTTTATTATTTAGTTTTTATCACGGTCTGGCAGCTTGAGTAATTTATGCGGCCTACCCAAACGTCCTTTCTTTGGTATTGTTCGTCGAATCGTTGAGCTCCTTAAACCCTGAGTTGAGCTGCACGGTCACTGACAAATGCGTGCACTGACTGGACAGGTCCTCTCAATCTGTGTGGTTCTTTCCTCAAAAGACCATCTCAGACACCAATCTACATGATCTTCACATGATCTGACCAAGATTATGTCTGGACTTTAAAAGAGACTGTGACCTCTGAGTTTGTTTCGGCCTTTCTTCTCGGAGTAGTCAGATAGGAAACGCCGACCTCATCTAGTTTAAAAAATATGATTGACGTGTAAAAGTGTTTTGTCCAAACCCACTTACAGAAATAAAATCATTTATCATTTATCATTTATCATTTATAACGCGTCTATCGGATTTGAATGGTGGCGCGGGCTCTGATATGATTATCAAAAATGTAAAAATTTCAAGAAGTTTCTAAGTGTTTTCCTGAAAGAAGATCGACCAGAAAAGTTTTATGTTCTGTAAAAATTTTACGACTTGATAACGACAATGTCAATTGTCATATGTCAGTTGTAAACTGTAAAATAACAAGCCTTTGCAGATATTCAGGACTTAATAGCTTTGAAGTGAATAGAAGTTTGACTGAAGAACGAGCTTACTGCCTTTTTACCTACATGGAACCCTTAGGGTAAAGGTAATTTATTTATAAGTTTTATTAAAAGTTCTAACCTATCGTGTGTCTAAATTATCAGCCCCAATGGATTCATGATAAAAGAGCAAGGGATTTTGCAGTACCCTGGGCAGTCAGTATGAACTAGCATCATATTATTTATCATGCTACCTAGTTCATATTGACTTGCTATGTGATTCATAAAGCAATTGCCGACAAGATAGAGGGGCATAACATTGACTTTTCAAAGCAAAGAACCAGTTAAAATTCAGGGTATTTTGGGAATATTACATACTAGCTTATGCCCACGGCCTCGCTCGCGTTGAGGCCGAAAGTTGTCCTACGGTGTTAATCCAAGCGATAAACTATCTGTGTGCCAAATTTCATCCAAATCCGTTATTTTGGTGATTGAGTAACAAACATTATCCAAACATACAAGCTTTCACATTTATAATATTATTAGTAAGATTAGTAATGAGAAGGCTCGAGGAACACTTGACTAAGCAAGTCCTCTACGTGAATTCAGGTCTGAAAGCGAGGTAGAACCCTTGGATGTCTGTAGTCAACAACGACCTGAAGCAAGCCCAAGTGAATGTCTCGACGTCCCAGGACCGAAACATCTGGCGAAGAATGACGAGGAGAGGCGACCTCAAATGAAATGGGATAAGGCTAGGCAAAGAGAGCGAGAGAGAGAGATTAGTAGTATAAGTAAAGAGGCTCTTGACTTGTAGGTACATATGAAAACGCAAACGTTGAGGCATAAAATTCAAGAAAGAAATCCATTCCATGACACTATATTGGATGCAAAATTACAAGTAAACAAATCTTTTAATAACCACTAATCTTAAGCCATGACCGGTTTAAATCTTCTAAAAAGCATGAAGACCAAAAAATCAATTACGAAAAGCGAAATCTAGTCCGCGCCGCTAAAATGTGCAGCAGCTAGAGGCTTTTCACGGCTGTCTGTCACAACCTTTACCCCGATGTTTCGTTACATCTGGGTGTCTAAGATGACGCTTCTTGATTAGGTAATTTATGTACTTTTATGATATTGTTTTATACTATAGGTTTGCTGGTATTAAGTTATACATATTTAAACTCATATTCCGGCAAATTAGGTTAGTTCATGGGGATTTTTACATACATGGGAAGATGCTCGGGAAAATTGTAAGAAGCTGTTATGCTGACATAATGCTGATCTAAATGATTTATTAATTACTATTACTCGTCTTTTAGTAGCGATTTTACCGAAGAAATCACTCCGAAGGTTGTAAATTCTAAAACCCTACCGAGCCTATTTCCTATCACGTATTTATTAACTTGTAATAATTGAGTTATGACTTGATAAGTTGGTATAATAAAAGTTGATATCATAACAAGCCTCTATTGATAGTCAGTTACGTTCTAAATTATTTCATTATCAGTCAATCACATAGTTACTCTAATACATTGTTCATTTGTAGTGCCAATTTATTTTAAATAAATTGTTTCTACACTGCTTTATAGAGCTTGACTGTTGGTTTTGTAAGTAGTGTGTATTGCATGAAGTTGTTAATGTTCTTGTTATTGATTTATTAGGCATAATTCGCATTTAAACGAGGTTTTTAATTGAGATGGAAGTGTCGATAATGTTTATTACATCCATGTACATTTTTATTCAGTTAATTAGCAATAGTTATTATCTAATCGATTATTGATAATTAAATTAGGTCATTTTAAAGTAAAAACGTATTTTGTCTTTAACTAGTGGAAGTTATTTAGATTTGTTTACAGAATGAACAAGACTTTTTTGGGACAAACCATAAAAATTACTTTTCAATGAACAAATTCATCAAAAATACAAACAAAGTGAAACGTCATTTTAGCACCCGCGACAGATCTCAAGATCGTGCGACCACCGTTGTACCGCGCGGTTTCAAAACTCATTGTTTGTCCTATAATTACGTCTGTTGGGTAAGAAACGACACACTGTCGGCCTACCACCTCCTACCACCATCTACCACCACCTACCGTCTACTGATGGCAGCACGAAGGTTACCTTTTAATCATACATTTCGTGTTCAGAGGAAATTGTGAATGGTCTTTTAGCTTTTAACGAGCGTTCGTAAAGTTAACTGACGGTAATTTATTTGGGCTTTACAAGGACTTGTGGTTGTAAAAAAGTTGCAATAAGTAATTTATAGTTTGGTCAATTGACGTTCTAAATGAGGGAGGGAGAATTTCAGAATTGAAGATTCACCACAAGTCACAGGCAGAAAAAAACATCAATTGGGCCAAGGAGCTACCCCCATAGGGTATATCATAACTGGACCTATTTGACGCAGCCGCGAAGCACACTTTCCTATAAATTTCTTACTTTACACTTTTTATTTGTTTCCTTTTTTTTTACTTTTTTTGAATTATGTTGGGTTGTGTGCTTTTTAGTCTGTGCTAAATAGATGTATTTTCTTTCTTTTTCTTTCAATATTTAAATTTTGTATGGCTCACCTCCAACGCTACAAAGTTTTTTTGACTCGTGGTCAAAATCGTAAGTAACCCGCCATCTTGTTTTGTCAATACGATTTCTGTGACAGTTTCACTAATGTTTGCCGACAACGCCCACCTGTCAATGTCACTCGGGCGCAAAAATATTCCTATGGCACTCCACGTTGCAGGAATCCTGGTGTACTTTTCAGCCTTGTTGAATATTTTATATTTTCTTTTATTTATTAATGACCTTATCATTTTTCAAACATATAACTAGACTAGATTCCACCCACAGCATCGCCCACGTGGTATGTCGATAAAAAGTAGCCTATGTCCTCAGGGTTCAAACTATATATAACAAATTTTCTTCAAAATCCATTCTACCGTTTAGCCGTGAAAGCGTAAGGCCGGGTTCCCACTACGCCGGACCGGCAGGTTCGCCGGAAACCGGACACCGGACAGAGGTGTTCACATTACACCGGATCCCACAAGAAAATCGGACAGTCAAGGACTCACCACACAATGGACGACGAAATAGTTGTGTTGTGGTGGTATCTTAATAGAAGGCTAAATAGAGTAAAAAGAAAACATTGGGGAACTGGTGCAAACTCGTTCACATTACTCCGGTCTGATGGATTTGCCGACTTCGCAGTGACAAAACGCTCGGTAAAAATGCCGGGCTCGGCAAAAATCCGACCCGGGATAATGTGAATAGCTTCATATAAATTGTACAGCCACTAGCCCTTCCGGGAGATTTACTGGCGCGGCAGATCTGCCGGTCCGGCGTAGTGGGAACCCTGCCTAACAAACAAACTGAAATGAAATGAAATGAAATGAAATTGTTTATTCTGTAAATAGGATATCGGAATCACTTTTACACGTCATATAAAAAAATATTAAAAATAAGCTAGGTGATGTCGGTGTTTCCTATCTGACTACTCTGAGAAGAAAGGCCGAAACAAACTCAGAGGTCACAGTCTCTTTTAAAGTCCAGACATAATCTTGGTCAAGTCATGTGAGGACCATGTAGATTAGTGTCTGAAATGGTCTTTTGAGGAAAGAACCACACAGATTTGAGTGGACCTGTCCAGTCAGTGCAAGCATTTGTCAGTAATCGTGGAGCTCAACTCAGAACTTAAGGAGCTCAACTCGACGAACAATACCAAGGAAAGGATATTTGGGTAGGCCGCATCAACTACTCAAACTGCCAGACCATCATTAAAACTGAGAAAGAAAAAAGAAATGAAAAGGGAAAAAAAATATCCACATAGTCCTCACATTCACAATAATTAAAATAATATAATACTTTACAAAGTAATCGTGTCATTTTGAATATAATTTTCAACAATGTCAATGTGTATATAAAACTGGTTTATTGTGATGAATAATTAAAATGTCAAGTTTTATGGTTTTCACAAGGCTTAGCAGAGCGAGCAGCTCAATCCCAAGCTTTTTTATCTTCTAAATAATCTGAAATTTTAAAGTACCCTTTTTTACAAAGTTTGGTTTTAATACAGCTTTTAAATCGTTTAATGGGTAAGTTTCGAATGGCAATGGGAAGTTTGTTGTAAAAGCGTATACATTGACCCATGAACGAGTTGCTTACTCTGTGGAGACGTGTGCGATGTACAGCAAGGTTGTGTTTATTCCTGGTATTTAAACTATGAATATCGGACATTTTCTTAAAATTTGATATATTTTTGTGTACATACAATAGGTTTTCAAAAATATATTGTGAGGCTACAGTCAGAATATTTATTTCTCTGAATTGCTCTCGAAGGGAATCTCTTGGACCTAGGTTGTAAATGGCTCGAACAGCCCTTTTCTGTAGAACAAAGATAGTATTAATGTCCGCACCGGTTCCCCAAAGAAGAATTCCATGTGACATAAGACTATGAAAGTAACTAAAATAAACAATTCTGGCTGTATCTACGTCAGTTATCTGTCTAATTTTTTTAACAGCATAGGCGGCCGAACTAAGCCTTCCTGACAATTTTTCTATGTGTGGGCCCCATTGTAATTTACCGTCAACAGTTATTCCAAGAAAAACTGTTGACTCAACAGGGTCCAACTCTATTCCATATATGGGTCCAACTCACATTCGCATTAAAATTTATAATATTAGTTAGGATAGTTAGGATTAATTCGCCATAGAAAATCATAAACTCTTTTTTCTTAACAACGAAAGAATAGAATTGAATAGAATACTCTTTATTATGTAATCTTAACATAACGCCTTTACTTACCTATAAGTTTAGTACCTACCTATTTAAAAAGTCCTTGATACATTTTTTTGCGTACCAACACTATATGTGAACGGAACACATAAAATTAATTCGATGTTTGTCGGCACAATATCCCGGAAATATGACTCGGTTCGTACTTGACCAGCGATATTATTTCTGTTTCGAATCATGCAAATATTTCTGGTAAAAGTAGATTGCCTTTTACTTGATTAAAGGTTAATTAATACATAAAGCTTGATGTACTACTCGTATTATTGGCACTTTTTTATTTTGTATTTTGTGTTTCACGAACTGTGTCCAAATAAACATTTTTCTATCTTTCTTTATTTACCTAATTGTAGCAGTAGGTACTT
This sequence comes from Agrochola macilenta, assembly GCA_916701695.1. Classification (NCBI taxonomy): domain Eukaryota; kingdom Metazoa; phylum Arthropoda; class Insecta; order Lepidoptera; family Noctuidae; genus Agrochola; species Agrochola macilenta. The sequence goes on along the minus strand of OU753572.1, from coordinate 9,153,271 downwards.
ACATTTTATCTTTAGCATCCGTTTTTTACCGGACAAACCGGTAAAACGGAAGGGTTGCACTTATTACAAAGGCCGGGAGATTAGATCGTCAAAATCTAAAACAGCTAGCAGAAACAAATTGTCGATTTTAATCAGATTTAAAAAAATCAAGGGGTTTCGGGTGCTAAATTCTTACTTTACATATTGTAGGTACATACCTACTTTGACAAAGTGTAGTCAGTACTTAGGGACACATTTAGTGCGTGTAGAGGTTACTTGCCATTAGACGTTAGTCGAGCGAAACCGTCGCGTCGCCTGCGCAGTGTCAACCAAAATCGTCAAAGCGCTAAATATCCAAAACGACGTGAGTTACTCAAACAATAACTAAAATATCAATAGCAATCAGTTTGACAATTAGCCCACTTAACAAATCGGCGCGTTACATTCGAAATCTTGTAAAATAGCCGCCCGCGCCGTTGCCCAAGCGCCGGTGTAATGTGAAGCGAAATTGCATTATAATTAGTTTATGCGCGCTTTCTAAATGTTGCTAACCCTAATAAATTTTGCCACTGACTTTTGTTAAGTAGGGAAATGGATGTTTCTTTTGTTGTTCATTCGTTAGATTACCATAATTATGGGTGTGTTTCGTGACCATGACCAAGTTCTTGTCATTGCTACTGCACATTACGTAGCTCACTGGTAATGTGCGGCAGGTATTGAAGATTCTGTGAGTTCTAGTGACCGATAATAGCCAAGTGGTGTGACCGTCGGACTGCCAAGTCGTAGGTCTCGAGTTCGAACCCAAGGCACGCACCTCAGATTTTTTGGATTCATGTGCGTATTGTAAAATTATCAGTTGCTTCAAAAACGGTGAAGGAAAACATCGTGAGGAAACTAGCATGTCTAACAGATATTTCTCGACGGCACGTGAAGCCAAGTCAGAAGCCCATGGGCGGCGGATTCATGTGCGTATTGTATGATTATCACTTGCTTCAAAAACGGTGAAGGTAAACATCGTGAGGAAACCGGATATCTGACAGATATTTCTCGACGGCATGTGAAGCCAAGTCAGAGGCCGCTTAAAAACTCTAACACCAAGTTACTCACTAACCACACGAAATGAAGAAGAAGTTACCGATTTCTGTTTATCAAAATGAAGTTTTGTCATGGATAAGATATAAACTACCTAGTTTTTGCAACCGCAAATTTAAGTTGGTCGATTATTACTCGTTAACTTGTAAAGCCTACTTAGCTGTGATAGTTTTCCTTTTATCCAAAAAAGGTTGTCATAAACTCACAATATTTTCGAACGACCTTTCCAACGATACCCCACACAATGGGAAAGACGAGAAAAAAAACTTGATTTTATTTTACCACTTTGTCGGCGTGATTAATATCCCCACGCCAAATTACAGCTTTCTAGTACTCACCGTCTCTAAGCTAAGATGCGGACAGACAGACAGACAGACGGACATGGCGAAACTATAATGGTTCCTTGTTTACTACGGAACCCTAAAAAGCTTGTGCTCGTTTTTTCGTGTTTGTTCCCCACGTTGTTCTTCACGCAACAGATTTTGATGAGGTTTCTACCATCGTTAAGAGAATTAATTTGGGAAGTTTTATATGTGTGTAAAGTACGTTAATATTAAAGTTACGTTTACCTAAGAAATCTCGATGTTTTGCCAACTCGTAAAAACCGTGCGAAGCAGCTGCGGTCGCTAGAACTTATATTATAAGTATTAAGTGTCTTAAATATCATCATCATCATTTCAGCCGAAAGACGTCCACTGCTGGACATAGGCCTCCCCCAAATGGGGGGGGGGGGTTGCCATAATTGCCACGCTTGGCAAACGGGTTGGCGATCGCAGTATGGTGTTAAAATGCATAGAGAACGCTGCTGCCCATTCTCTAGTAAGTCCCTTAGTCGCCTTTTATGACACCCACGGGAAGAAATGGGATGGTACTATTCTTTACGTCCGGCACCACACGGAACAAATAAATTATCAAGAACAAGAACAATGAAAATATTAAATATAGAAGTATAGATTACTTGATTGCTAGACAAGGTCAAAGAAAAAAAAAAAAAAAAAAACTATTTCAGTAGTGACTGTCACAGTCACTACTGAAATTGGATAGGCGTAAAAGTTGAGCCTTCATCACCACAAGTTAATAAGTACAATGATCAATGCTTATTCTCTGTTTGAAAAGAGGCCATTATACTGCAGTATCACAACAGGTTAGTAATTATATCAGTCAAGAAATCTAACTAACTAGTATCAAGTAACATCACTGTAATTAACCTTTTGGTACATCAGATTGACAGCAAGTTTTTGTTCAAGGCATTGTGTTTTCAAACCGTGTCCTATGGTAGAGGGTCGCCAATTTTTTTACATCTCCATACAAAATCAGTTATGCGTTTATGGTGATTATTTACGCACTTACGCAACTGTTCCATTGTGTTTGGTATAAAACCTTCGTTGTTATTTATATGGTTTTATTTTTTATGCCATTTGGTGTAGCTACCTCACGTAGGGTCGGGCTCTGTACCTACTCTTAGAAGTCGTATAATCGATGCAGATTTCTAATATCTAGTCCTAGGGTGCTGTTTTAACCGCCTGCCCCAGATGTAGGGTTGTTTTTATTAAAATTGATTTGTCAGTCATACTTAGATTGTAGACTATTCAAATTCTGGCTTGCTCTCAGTCAATAATTAATATCCTCTTAACGATTTGCATCACTTTTTATTTGATTCCTTTAGCGTTATATCCACAAGAGTTTTCCTCCAAAAAAAAAAATACTTGTCAAATATTGTTTTTCTTGTTTGACTTCTTTTTCTCTAGAAATAGCACCTACGCTTGTGGGCATACTATTTGCCAGAATCCCTGCCATCTGACGTACCTACTAAATTCATAATTTATAACTTTTCTGCGAAATCTGACACAAATCTTTATATGATGTCCTGTTAAACAAAAACATTGGCTTTGCTTTGAATGACGTACTTAGTCACTATAGTTGTAGCGTTTTAGCACGGCTATAACGGTCATTGCCCTTTCCCTAATATCTCTTCGTAGGAACCCAAACAATATACTACGTATGGATTTTCGTTGTTAGAACATATTTAAAATCGCGATAAATATTGATTCAGGACGTTACCGGACATTATTTCAGTTTTTGAAGTAAAAATATGCTTGAAAATGTAGGTGGGTCATTGACCGATATTGCCATGCGAAAATGCGGCAACTACAGAGTCGCCATGTTTTAGTCCGAAGTATAATAGTTTTGTCTTGATTGACGCAGGTAATCATAATGTTATGATAGTTATTAAAATCCGACAAAGTTTTTCTTAGAATCTTTGTAAGTATGTATTAAGATTGATAGGGAGATTGCCTTTGTGTTCGTGTGAATAAAATGGACTGTAGATTGTAAAATTATTGTGTTTACATTTTAAACTTGCGGTCTAACTCTAATATTTAGACCACAAGTTTAAAATGTAAACACAATACGCTATACGAAAAACGCTTTAGCGTTTAAGCAAAGCAAATTGGAAACTACACTGCAGTACTTAAGTATTTGTGAAAATTTCGTGATGTTTAAGTGTCCGGAAAAGCACTATCTTTTATCATATAGGTACATAAATGGAACAGTTTTTGCATGAAGTTATCCATCTTCTATAACATTTGGAATCTTCGCTAGTTTGAATGAAGACCCGTTGATTTTCTGTGGTCATTTATTTCCACACAAGGGCTTCGTAGGGCACAGTCACACTGCTTGACAGTTCACATAAATGTATTTCACAAAGGAAAAGTCATAGACAATTTACGCAATTTTTAAACACGCATTGCACATTACTATTCTGCCTAAGGCGTTAATGTCTCCATATTTGTGGTAACAATTAATAGGGCCAAGAAAATTACCTTGCACAATAACTGACATAATTACTTAATATTTTGTATCTATGTTTTGAGGGCAATGACATCCTAAACCACAAATACACATTATCGAGTATTAAGTTTCAATAATAAGATTCAAATTCTAATGTTTCATAATTTCTGTGTTTATTAATTAGTAGAGAAAACTTAAATGAATAATATAATTAAATGTTGCCATTCCTTGTGGTTCTGTGTAACTTCCGCGATGCATTTCGTTAGATTATTTTTGTAATGAAGTGATGAAAAGCGCTTGAAGCGAAATAAAGCTGGTTTACAAACCCTTTGAGATAACTTGAGACAGCTTTTGTAAGCGCTTTGAACTGAAACTTCTCACCCAAGATTAGCTTACCCATTTCCATGTAAAGATGTTGTTTTATTAAGTACTTAAGTATGTTCATTGCCCTTACTTCAAAACATTATGTCAAACTAATAAATCTTTTTTTTCCAGGTAAGTCCTGTCTCGACAACTTCAACTATTCCAGATGGGCTGTTGCTTGTACCTTGAAGAAAATGAAAAGCTAAGTAAATAAAATACAGTAAAATTTTTACTTTACAAAATATGTACAGGGTGGCAGGAGACATCGACGCGGAAACTGTTACCATGGATTCAGTACATGATTCTGAAACCCCGTTGAAAATTTTCGACGATTATTTAAAAAGAAATCTATACATTTTGACGGCGTAGGTGTTGCACTTTTCTATGAAACAGCAGATAAAAAAAAAATTACCGACGATAATTTTCAACGCATGGTGGTTCAGAATAATGTACTGAATCCATGGTAACAGTTTTCGCGTCAATGTCCCTGACACCCTGTATTATAGACATGACCAGCAAGTTATTTCGGTACATAAATACCAACAACTTCATTTTGATCTCGAAATGCACTAAAAGTACGTTTATATTCGCATTTTATTAAGAAATTCCAAAGTTAGTTTCTTTTAATCCTCTTTCTCTAATACATGAATTTAAATTTTGCTTGTTAATCCGATCCAACCCATCAAATGCAGCTCAGCTGTTTTATATATTCTTTGAGGCATTTGCAGAAAATGTCGTTACTTCAAATGCTTTTAATTTTTATTATCATAATGAATGATAGCAGCCGCATGGGTCGATCGAAGGGTGAAGCTATGCTTGCCGCGGTCAGTGCGTGGATGGGTGACCGTCCATTACATATCGGGACCACTCCGTGCCTCGGAAAGCACGTTAAGCCATTGGTCCCGGCTGTCATTCATAGATCTTTGACAGTTAAAAGTCAAAAGTCCAGTCTTACCAAGGGGTATCGTGTTAGCCAGTAACTATGTTGTGGAGCCCAGTATCTGACGATAGGCAGTCGCTCCACGTAAAAAAATGGTATTCAGATGCATCCGGTTAGACTGGAAGCCGACCCCAACATAGTTGGGAAAAGGCTAGGAAGATTGAAGTATTGGTCAAAAAAATCTTGCTTTATTGCACATGAAGCTATATTTAAAATGGCCTTCTGTTATCCAAGAGCATTTAACAACTTTTGGTCATACAGGAAATCCAATTTCATTATTAATTTTTTTTGTTTAATTTTTACTCCAAACTCACACACAACTGTTGAGCATAAAACAACCACAAAAATGTGCATTGAACGTGCAAAATCAATAATCATAGACAATTAATTATTATTCTCAATTTAAAATAACGATTAATATTGCAGCTTGTGTGTGGCAACAATCAACAAATTCAATAAGGAAGTTGTTTATGCTGTGATCTGCATGACTTAACAGATAGATTGGTTTTTGTTGGTAGACGATGGGTGGCAGTGTGGTTAACCTAAAGACTAGGTAGATAGTGTAAAACTTAGGATACTTGACGATAGGTATAAATCTGGCTAGTCGTGTAACTTGCTGGCTGGTTACAAAATGTATTTCTTTATACCAGCAATTTTTTTTAAGCTATTGCATAGCTTCTATCGCGGGCCTTGAGCGTGGAGACCGAATCCAGAAATTCCGTAACTAAAATAACCTAACACCCCCATAGAGTGAAATTTTAAGATGCGCGCGCATCACTGTGACACAAATTGCATAAGTTGATAAAAAATGCTATGCAATAGCTTTACCGCGGCAGTCTCCGAGTGCCACACGTCTTTTTTTTTATGCTTGCATTGTTGCCATAATTTGAAACTTATCACTGCTACACTATATGCATTTTTTAATGGTCAAACTTACGTATCTAATTTTACTCTGCCAGAAATGAATGTTTCAATTTGAATTTTTGTTTAACTTGACTTGTTCCTTTTTTATCTTAACTCCTTCCAAAATGAAAAGTGTCTCTACCCAGCGCTAATCGTAAAAATACATTTATTTGGCAAAATCGCGTCCCTTTTCTGGCAACATGTGACATTCCAAAAAGGCGCAAAACCGATTTGCATCTCAAATCCAATGGGTTCACTTCGCTGTAGGTCCTTCCTTAATATGTTACAAGTTTATTAAGAGAATTTTATCATTCCCTAAATGCTAATTCAGTTTTCTTAATTAGTTGAATTTATTCTGTAGGACGCGTTTTATCGTCTGTAGGTACTGTTAAATAATTAGAATACGAGTGCATTCTTATTATCTCTTTTTGTGTGGGCCCTTTAGTTTACTTAATTTTATGTAAGTGAGTCAGAATTTCCATGACAGCTTGAGATTAGAAATCATTTGACGAGTTGGAAGGCCATTCTTGATTTGCTCTTGGCCCTCTTTGATTATTTATATGTCTAGATAGTGTCGCGCTCCAAAAGAACTGAAACAAACAAGCCAACTTTTTTATGCTGGTGTGAGTGACAGCAGATCTGTAAGATTTTAGCTGTCACTTGCGACTCACGTGCGTGCATTTAGCGGCTAACAGTTGGACGCAATTTTTCGACGACGTCACAACTTTGACTATCTATCTAGATATATTTATATATCTGTCAAGTTAGCGTTTATCTAGATGTGCTTAATGTAAAACAATGCAGCTAACGGAAATTCTAGAAGAATTATAAGCCCAAGTCCGTGTTGAAAAACGATATTTTTTTACACAAATTGTGTCATTATCTGTTCTAAGTTTCTGAACTAAATTATTTATTTAAGTGCTGGGTACTAAAGTGCAAGGACAATTTTAATTGCGACAATATTTTTCCGTTCAAACAAGTCGCATGTTTCACAGATAATTACATAATCCTAGAGTAACAGGAGCTTAAATTCGCGCCAAAACCCTCTGACATTTGTCATAATAATTACCACTATGGCGTCTTCTCACGTTACGTCAAAAAGTCCTCAATTTTACGAATTATCCGCCATTAATATTGAAGATAAAATGTCAAAGATAAGGCGTTTTTCAATCTGAGATTTTAACGTTTTTTGTAAATTGAAAAATGTTATACGAAAACTGATATTGTAGGGGCAAAAAAGTAAGATCTTTAATGAACATCTGACAAATTGGTTGGCCATTTTTATCACAACAGCCTGTCGGACTTTGACAAGTGTGATTAATTTGTTGTCTCTGTTTGGTGCATTGTCTATGACAATGGTAATCCTCATAAAAGAAGCCAATCAAAGTGGCTAATAATAACGATAGAAAAGTTTTTGAAACACCATCAACAGTCGTAAAGAAATAAATATTGAATACCTACCTACCTTACGGACGTCAGAAGTGATTACATTACCAACGCGTTTTGAGGTTCAATATGTTAATAATAGTAATAATTATGTGCTCCTCAACACAAAAAAACTCTTTTCAAATTAGATTTCTTACTTGTTAACGTTGTATGAACTATCATGTACATAATCATATATTACGTTAAATAATTAAACACATAGGTAGGTATCTAAAAGAACATTTTTTAAATTCAACTAAGGAAGCCAAGTGCATAATACGGTTCAAACAAGTTTATTGTGTCTTAAATTTATGAGAAATATAATTCCCTTGCACGATAATATTATTTAGGAAAATACATTATTCCTTGTACTTGTAAGTAACTAAAATATGCCTCATTAATCAAAACTTTAATCACATTAAATACCTAATATTCAAATCTTGGGGAAAAAAGGTTTTTTTCACCCAAATTGCAATAATAAGTACATACAACTCGACATAAAAAGAACCCTAATTGCGTAACACACTTCAATCACATTATGAGAATTTTGATGGTTATTGCTAATCCATTTCTTTATAGGTTTGAAAAATTCGTCTGCTCAACAACTTAAATACCGCTATATATTCAAAATACAAAATTTAAAAAAAAACAAAAGTCATTTATTCAAACTAGGCTGATAATCAGCACTTTTCGAACGTCAAAATTACATAAGACAATCCCCCAAAACGCCCACCCTTCACTGAATGAAGGTGGGTGAACTGTCAAAATGAAACCCATTGCGATCAATCGTCATTTAATACGTGTAACGCAATTACCCCGCAGTTTACAAATCCATCGGCAACAATATGAAGTAACCGTTCCCCTCATTAAATGCTAAGATTCGTGCGGAACAGACAATACGTTTTCCTTTCATTCTCATTCACGCTTTATTTCATTCACTTTAAGGCCCATTTCATTCGATTTGTTTATGGCTCATCGACTCTGTTCCGCGTCATTTGTCTACAACATAGACAATAAGCCATTTACAACCACATGATAATTATAACAGCTGATAGGAAAATTCAAGGTTACCTAATAAAATATTTAATAACAAAACGACTTAATGAAAATTTCTTGTAGCGTTTTTTGCCATATTTAAGGAAATCAATATCTTTATTATTATTAAAATTAACTAAAAGGTTGACAATAGCCGGTTTGTTTGTGTTTAATTTCGTTACTTCCTGTAAAATTATGTCACTTCGAGGAACACGTTTGAAAATGTCAAATAGTTGTCTATGAGTTGTTTAAAAAAACACTTGAAATTAATATTTCGTCAGTTCTAAGTTATGGTGACGATAGACATATTAAGGCAAAATCAGTAGAATTGAAGGCCGAATGCGTTAGTGACCTTAAATTCAAGTAATTTTAGTTAACTTTTAATATTATACCGTGAACGTTGACTTTCACTTGCATAGAGTATAGAGTTGGTCTGGTTTTTCCATATTATGTATTTTAACTTTATTGCTTCCACATACATAATAGATACCATACTTACTATTGTTACATATCTTTTGCACAAAACAATGTAGTGTACACACGGCTACACATCAAGCTATATATGTCCAGTTTATGCTGATCTCGCATTGTATAGGATTTCCGCACAATGAGAGATCAGCTTCTACTGGAAATGAACAGCTTGATATGTAGCCGTGTGTACCTATACATTGTACATCGTTTGATATAAATACAGCTCCCAACTCCTTCAAAATAAATTAAATTCTTTTTTTTTTTTTTAACTGAGTCACGCATCTCGATTTATGAAATCATCTCGATAAATATCGATTATCGATTCTAAATCTGAGCACCCAGATGTTATTAAGGAGAGCCATAGCTACCGTGACCCTGGCCGTTGGCCCGCACATTTATTACTGTCAAAAGTGTCAAAATACCGAATCGAATCAACACTCTTTCGCCCCCCACTGTTCGGATACTCATTATAGGTTTCTTGACCCTTTGATAAAATCCCCAATGAGTTTGCTTAACAGAAAACTGTTCATCCCGTTATGCAATAATGGAGGTGACATGAAATTTCATTAAACGCTTTCGCCATATTTACTTTATTCCGCGCCATTTTGGATTTTCTTTTTTTTTGAGCGGCAAAGTGGCAAAGGCAAACGCTCGTACAGCTTAATTTAAATTTGATACTTTATAGCAATATGATGATAGGAATTTATGATTGGTACACGAAATGTAATGCTGTGTGTGATATTACCGAGTGTTGCCGCGTTTTTAAACTGTTATCTTGAATGGTGAGGATTTTGTCGAAGGAGGAACATTATCTTGTGAATATGTTAATATTTATTTTTTATAATCATGTATTTTATGGTACTGTTGGATGTTACGCCGGCTTAGCAATGAGTCAGGGATTTTCCAGGATTACTTGTTCAACTTAACTTGGTTGAAAATAATGTATTATTACTAGCTCTTTATTAAATTCCTGCGTTTGTATGTGTTTCCGGTTACTCTGCTTGTTATCCATAAAATAAAAAAATAAAAAATGCAATTTTAAACTGCGCAGTTAAAATCAATGACTGAAAATCCAGATTTAGGTCTCGAAAGCTTTTCCTTAGAACCATTTTCTCGAGGAAAAAAGGTGTTTACAAATAAACAAACTTTCATAGAAGAATAAAATAAAGAAAGCGCCAGATAAGTTTTAGATTCCCCTCACAAGGCGAGCAAGGCAACAGAATTTATAATATTCGATGCTCGGACATGTGAAAACATGTTCGTGTGATGAATCCTTAATAGCTATTTGGTAAGAAGTTCACTTTCATCCACTTTTGTCGTCTATTTAGTCCGATTCGAATCTGTGTGAAAGTGCTCTCATAATTTCTTTTTTGGCTTTATGGTCGGTTTAGTCATTAAATATTTTGATAAATTCTTGGCTGAATAGTTTCGGAAATAAGGGGGGAATGGTAAATTTTCATGAATTTTCTTAAATACCTTTAAAAGTATATAGTTTTTTTTTTTTTTTTTATTGTGATCCTCGCAACAAGTCCTTTCATTTGATATGTCACACGGTTCAGTTTATAAAACTTTTTATTTTTATTTTCTTATTTGCCCCCCAAAAGTAACCCCAAAATTCAAAATTAATTTATTTACGCTACAAGACCGTGTTTGGGTCACATAAATACATATGTGTACCAAATTTCAACTAAATCGGTCCATTAAACCCGGAGCAAATTGGCTGTGACAGACGGACAGACAGACCGACACACGAGTGATCTCTTATGGGTTCCGTTTTTTCCTTTTGAGGTACGGAACCCTAAAAAGGCATTTGGAAAGTGTCCAAATACTTTTTTTACATCTAAAACGAAATATTCGGGGTTATAATATTAATGATTGCATTTAATATTCAATATTTTAGTTCACTAGTTAACCACATTAAGCAGCAGGTAAATATTTGACAGCTATTTGCGACGTTGCCAACTTTTAGGATAAGCGCTCTTAATATGGCCTCTACATTACTGCCATCCCTTACTTGTTATGCAAAGCCGCTGAAGCGCTGACATAAACCACGCTCGCTCCAGCCGACTGCTTTCTTTAAGTTCCTAACATGCTAATGAACCTGTTTCAAACTATGCAAGTGTAATCGCAATCAACAGAATCTATTACCGATTACCTAAGCCGTAATGCAACATACTTATTTGTGTTAGTTATTTATTACTTACCAGCTTAATCAAGTTGGACGTCAATCACTTCGAAAAGTCTTTCTGTGTTGTGTTGATCAAGAGGGCAGAGGTCGTGACGGTACTGGAGTAGGTAGTTGCAGAAGGTTCATAGAATTACCGATATTGTCTATACCACCTTGACTCGTCAGCTAAATAATGATAGCTGCCCGGGTCGTCTTGCCGATCGAGACCCCTCCGTGTCTCGGAAAGCACGTTAAACCGTTGGTCCCGGCTGTCATTTGTAGGTCTTTGACAGTCGTTACGGGTTGTCAGAAGCCCGTAAGTCTGACCAGTCTTACTAAGGGATATCGTATTACCCAGTAACTGGGTTGTGGAAGTCAGATAGGTAGTCGTTGCAAGTACATAAATTGTATTAACTGTGTGTGAACCACTTTAGTTACTTCACTTCACACTGGCGGCCATTTTTGAAATGAAGTTCCTTAGCGCACATTATACTCTGCACACTTGAATGGGACCTAGATAAAAAAAAGTGTAATATTTTCACCGCCACGACACTTTTGTTTTTTAATTTGGTTACTCTAAAACGTTGTTTATTTCTTTCTTTCTTTAAACTTCATGTATAATAGTGGTACAGTCAGCATTAAAAGTTGTTAACCACATTTAGATTTTCAAAATCGCTGTATAGTGAAGTGCTAATAGTGAATACGGTGTACAGCGATTTTGAAAATCTAAATGTGGTCATCAACTTTTGATGCTGACTGTACAATAGTGTAGCGCCTACAGAGGCGGACTTAAGAGGGTTTATGCCGAAAGAGGGCAACGTCGCAATTATCTGTCAAATATTTCGCTGTTTTGATTAATTTGGCAATATTACTGTATGGAAATAAGAAATATGGCTAACTAGTGAACAAAAATATTGATTATGAAACGGTTACAATATGAAATTCAGTGTGATAATTGCAATTCATTATTCATATTTTAGTTCAATAGTTAGCCATATTTCTTATTTCCATACAGTAATATTGCCAAATTTATCAAAACAGCGTAATATTTGACAGCTATTAGCGACGTTGCCCACTTTCGGTATAAACGCTCTCAAGATATTTTAGTGTTCTCTTAAGTTAATCTTCTGGTAGGTACAACTTATTTTGTGTGAGATTAATCGAGGTATATTTGCAATATCTTATTTGATTTGATAGTAAACATAGTGATTAGGTTTCAACTACTGGAATGTAATTGCTGTTTCTGATTTTGAAATTATAGTATTTATCTCTATCTTTAAGGTTCTAATGTATCATCAGAAAATTCACACGTATGAAGGTATGATATGAATAGCACATCACTAAGATTCCACACTTAGGGGATCTTATACGATAAATCTGGCATCAGACATAAATAATAATATTAAACATTTCTGTAACACCAGATAAAGAGGCAGTTTAAGAGGGCACCCAATGATCCACTAGCTCTTTATAAAAAATATTATCTCGTGACTGCAATAAAATTCGATCTAAAGAAAAGCGGCCACATTCCACATCGTATTTTGTGACTTCGTGTCTCAATATGAAATTTAATATTAGGTATTAGAAAATTCTAGACACTCACAGAGGGTCCTTACTAACCGTTATTCATAATTCCTTCTCATTCACGAGATAATATTTTTTTAAAGGAGTGGCGCTAGTGGACCATTGGGCGCCCTCTTAAGTAATTAAACTTCCAAACATGCAATCATTACAAAAACCCTTTTAACAAACACGTATCCATATCGTTGCAATAGCGTTTGATCACACGCTACAGCGATAAAATGTATCGCTAATTGCCCTTAAACAATGACATCATTTTTTATCACAATAAATTCGTTCCTCGGGATATCTTATCTTCCTTGAAAGTTCGATGTCCTGTATTTTTTAAATCTCGAATAAATAATCTTCAAAGGAAAGTACATACTTAATGTTGGCTGTCGTTCAGTTGGCCGCCAAAGAGTTTTTATCTTGGAGTCCAATTAGCAAAAAATTTTTCGGCGCGAGAAGCATGAAATGTACTGAGGATGATTATTATGCGATGTGTTTTATTCTTTATCAGATTACGGCTTTTTGGGATGCTGAAAAAGGATTTTTGGATTGTAAAGGAAACAAAAAATATTTGGTTAAAAACAATAAAGTTTAAAATGCAGAAGAGTTGATAAAATAATTATAAATAAAACCTAAGTAAGCCAAAGTCCTTCTTATAGTATAAAAAAACTACTGGGAAAACACCTCCTCTAATAAGTATAATCAATACACTCTCGCTTGCCCAACGTATTAATTTTCACACACACACAAACGCAAATAAAAATACGTCATGTTACACCGTACGTCAACAGCGCCATCTATCATCAGACTAAACGAGTTAAATGAACAAAACTAAATACAATAGGTAGTTAACTCACTTTCTTGTCTCTTGTAATAACATATTACTTAACCGATCGTAATGAGTTATTAGTTTTCATTATACAGAGTACCTACATTATGATTGTATGATTTAACTGTTTATCTCGTCGAAAGAGAAGATACGGGAACGATGTAAGTTGACATACTTCAGGAGTAGACTCCGGCTTTTTTTCTGGTCTTTAAAGGCGATAGCATTTATCCTGAGAACACCAGTTACACCTACCTATTTACTCGAGACTTGAAGACTCCCAGGCTTTAAGGAATCGACAGGGAGTTCCACTCCTTGGCAGCAAGGTTATTCTTGAAAAGAGAGACAGCAAATAATCTTCAAATCAATCAAAAGGAATTTATTATTTGACTACAGCAACCGGATATTGTATTTAGAACGCTACTATCCATTCACCTAATAAAAGTTAGATGCTGCCTCTTTTATGGAAAATACTCAATCGTAATTAGTCTTTACTGTTTTATCAGGCAACTAAGTAGATAGCTAAATGTCAGATCTATAAGAGGGCACCCAATGGTCCACTAGCGGCACTCCTTTAAAAATATATTATGTCGTGAATGAGAAGGAATTATGAATAACGGTTAGTAAGTACCCTCGGTAAGTGTGTCTAGAATTTTCTAATACCTTTTATAAAGTTTCATATTGTGACACGAAGCTACAAAATACGATCTAGAGGAATGTGGCCACTTTTCTTTGCACCGAGGGTCATTAGCCGTTATTCATAATTCCTTCTCATTCACGAGATAATATTTTTTTTAAGGATTGTAGCGCTGGTGGACCGTTGGGCGCCCTCTTAAGACTCTCACATTCACATTTTATAATAGAGTTACAAAATGTTATGGCCCCACACATCAGATCTATTGGACGCTCAATAAGTGCTAACTTAATGAAGGTGTCATAATGTTGTATTTGATGCGTGGGCGCAGCCTTACGACGATGACGTTACGGTGTATTAGCGGATCTGTTTGTATTGGTGGGTTATGGAAAATATTATTTGTTTGAATTAGGTTACAATAAAAGAGAAAAAAAATGAAGAAGAGAACATTTTACGTTTTTGCTGGACTACAGTGATTTGTTAAAAAGTCGTAATCTTGTCTTCGAAGATATGCCTTATTTTACCTTCTTACATTTTTTACATGGACGCCTTTTTGGTAAACATTGCTGCCTACTAACTGTAACACATAAAAAACAAGTCTTACAAGAAAATACCGTTTCTCAGCAATGGCGACTATGCTTAATTACGGTAATTAAAATATTTCCTCTTATGTAAAACATTCTTTGAAACAATTCACACACTTCACAATGCCATACATGTTTTATAATTATTTCTAGATATTTTTATTGCAAAAATTATTAGAAAAAATAAATACGGATGTCCGCGTAGATGTTATGCAAACTGTGATAAGTTGACAACTCATCATAGTTTGGTACATTAGCTAAATATATAAATTCAAACGGATGTTGCACGGATACCAAACGAAACTCCGACTCAAAAAAGTTAATAATTAATATATTTACAAAACTGTTGAAAGAAAATTTGTTGGAACAGTTAAATATGTTTTAGGGCCATTTATGCTTTTAACCACGCTAGTGGTCTAGTGGTTAGACCTCCTATCTCAGACCCAGAGGTCATGGGTTCGAGTCTAAGTGGCAGAAAAAAAATCTGCTCTGTTTTGGTTTGTGGTAGGGCTTATTCTAAGTCCGCCTGGCTAGCTACCACCATCTTATCTAAGTCTGTCGCCATAACAACAATGTTAGCAGCATTGTTGTGTTTCAGCAGTTAGAAAACATCGTGAGGAAACGGGCATGCCTGACAGATATTTTCGACGGCATGTGAAGCCAAGTCAGAGGCCCATGGGCGGCTTTAAAACTCTGACACCAGGTTAGTCACTAACCACACGAAAAGAAGAAGATGCAGTTAGAGGTAAGATAGCCAGTTCCTCTATGGTTGAGCGTTCCGGGTGAAGCTCGCTTCCACCTTCGGCCCGATCATTACTTACCATCAGGTGAGATGCAGGACAAGAGTATCCACGTTGTGAAAAAAAAAAGGAAATGCGTCTTTCATGACTGTAGTAATTTGTGTACTTCTCTAATGAATAATGTTACGTGGGGTTGGCGAACACCTCTTCTTCTTCCATTCTCTCCTGTCAACCGCCACGTTATCATTCACTCTCTTCTCTTTCATATCATTCCTCACGCAATCCATCCATCTTTTCTTTGACCTTCCTCTCCCTCTCCATAGTTCGCCTAGTTGTCTGGCATTTTTGCTGAACTAGGCCTATTTGGCGCAGCCGCAAGGCACACTTTCCTGTTAATATCTTAGAACGCACTTTACTCTTATTATTTGATGTCTTTCTTTTTTAATTTAGTTTTTATTTGTAGTACAATAATTATGTTGTGTTGTGTGCCTCCTAGTCTGTGCTAAATAAATGTATTTTCCTTCTTTCTTTCTTTCCATCATCAACATTGATAGTCATCACTCTTTTAGTCAGATGCGTTTTATATGATAAATGATGAACAGTATTAGGTACAGATAAAATACGCCTGTGGAAAGTATAGCCCTGTCGTAAGGGAAACTCTTGGGCCGACATCTTTTGTTTTTGAACATTATACCTAAGAACTAATCATTAGTTGTAGTCGACACTTCAATTTGTAGCACAATAATTAACAACACAGTTGTGCTGGTGGCTTTGTCTTTTCTTAATTACTAGAAAACATTTGTTAAGCAACACTTTCGTATGGTATATTCTGTAACCTTCCAATTTCATCGACAGCATATACAGGATCTATCAGATAGGTGTGGTCAAATTTAAGGTGTGGTACAGACATTCAACTGAACAACTTCCTCCATAGGACCAACATCTTAATCGCGAAAATATATCAGCTGTCCTATACAACTGTACCTTAACCATCCTTTTCTGATACACCCTGTATATGCTTTCGATGAATTTGGTTACAGAATCGAAAAGAAAAAATAAAGAAAGTTTTTACTTAATTTTTTGCGGTACAGATGTACCTACTTTTAAAATATTTTCAATCATAAATCACAATGTATCAATGCGACATGATCTCGTTGTTCCTATGTTAAAGTCAAAGTCAAACAATTTATTTCAATTAGGCACTTTCGAACATCAATTTTACAAAAAATGGAATTGCTTCTAGTCGCCCCTTCCAAAAGGTAGTTTTCACATGGAGAAGAATGGGCAAGAAACTCCACCGTTACTCTTTTAAAATGTTTTTACAATATTTTGCATACATTAATTATATACTTACTCGTATATGTGAAGATTACTATATACTATACCTATCGTGGGATAGGTAAAAACAATGAAAAATTAAGCAATGACAGATAAATTCATTATGTTATAGATACATGGTGCTCACAGATTTACAAACATTGTAAAATTATACGATATTCCTAACATTTTAACAAGTAATACTAATAAGTCAGTGATGATATGATATAAGACAGTATCACAATCGTCTCGTCTCCCAACCAAATTGGATATATTTCGTAAAATCGGACATTTTGAGTGTAATGTCGTAACTACCGTTCACACGCTCTATGCAATGATATTTTGTAATATTATATCGCGGTTTCTTTTTTTGTAGGTCTCTAATTTTACGACTTTTTTAGAAAATAAATGGTTTTATTTTAAGTATTATGGAGCGTGACATTTTAAGAATGAGCGCGTCACATGGAAAGCGAATTTAGGGTCGACTGCTTTGGGCGGAGCACCGCCGTGTCCTCACGGAGGCGATCGGCGGCGGCGATTTCTCGCGTCCGGCCCTGGTTCAGGCCATGGTCCGGAGCGAGAGTGCATGGGAGGCCATCACCTCCTTCTGCGAAGCAGTTATGCTCGCGAAGGAGGAGGCGGAGCGCGCGAGGGAGATTCAAGCTGCACGCCCTCGCGCCCCTAGACACCGCAGGAGACGCCCCGGGCGTCGGGAGTCACAAGCTGACTTCCGGCCACCGTAGGCGCGGGCCTGCGGACGGTGAGCGATGGGCAGCTCGCCGTCCGATAAGGACCAGGCCCGGGTCGACGGCGCGTTGTGTTCCACGCGCGCCTCAAAGGGATGTCAGCAACAACTGACGGGGTCCGGAAGGACCAATGCCTGCTGGGGTCGCGGGTTTGTCTGAAAGGGATATCGCGGCCCCAGCACATAGGCAACGGAAGGAACACGGGTGGGTTTTAGTCAGTAAAAGTCTGACACTCCCTCTCGCTCTGCCCAGAGCGGGAGCAGTCATTTGATGATTTCACACCAAAAAAAAAAAAAAAAAAAGGGTCGACTGCTTGCAATATCTAAGTTGCTAAGCTTCTAAACCTTGATGACCTGACTTTTTTTAATACAGGTAAACCAGAAAAGGTTTGCGCTTCGGTAACCTTCGTGTTTCCGAGTTAGTACGAGCGTTACGACACAGAGTAACCCCCACAGAGGGAAAGCTTCTAAGTTTTGTACTGCCGCGCTTTTTCGTAGTGCACCTGTTATCGCACGTTTTTATGAAGTTTACTCCCTGCTGGGTTACCTACTCTGGTCTTGTCATGTCACACAAAAGTTTTTTTTTAATTGCAGTGAGTTGGTAATCTCAAATTTTGTAGCAAAAAAAAAATTGGTAAATACTTCCATGGTTACAACAGTTCTTTATTAGTAGGTAGACCATTATTACTGCAGCGCATACTTTTGCTGGGAAATCTGTAATTGACTGATTTCTTTGTGGACTTTACTACGTACGACGTTATCAACTGCTTAAGACATCCAGGATGTAATGAGAGATTTTTTGCATTTGAATCTAGACTTCAACGTTTTTGAAGTGAAAACTTCTAACTTTTAGGCGCACTTTGCGCTCTTTCTGAACAGTGAACGAAACTGAACCGTCCCCCACTCGGGCCGGTGACGTTGAATCAGGTATCCTCGGCTCCAGTCAGTATGAAATAATCGATATTTATCATTATCTATTCTTCTTTGTTGTAGCAAAAGCAGCTTTTATTGAAAACACAGAATTGAATAACAATATTAATTCTATAGTAATTAATATTGAATTCCGCTTCCTAGACTTAAAATAAAATAATGACATGCTTTACGCAGTCGCGTTTAAATTCTAAATTAACAATGACACCCGCTGGTGTTACGGATGTCAGAAGTCTCAAGCAGCGTCTCGAAAATGTAGGTATTCTATTTTTAATTCTTCTAGCATGTAGGTACCTATGTCATTCTTTTTTTAAATGAAAACTCTTCACCAAAACGTTACGATATTTGTGTGAAATACAGTTTTTTATACGGGACGATTTTCTACGTATCTAAAGACCAACCGTGTTCGACCAGAGGCTTTGGTTACGAGTATGATGTTCAGCGGGGTCTTCTTCTTTTCGTGTGACTAACCTGGTGTCAGAGTTTTAAAGCCGCCCATGGGCCTCTGACTTGGCTTCACATGCCGTCGAGAAATATCTCTCTGGCATGCCGGTTTCCTCACGATGGTTTCCTTCACCGTTTTTTATTTTCAGCGGAGTAATTGCGTAACACACTAACCGTAGCAATGGCTTTTCAACAATATTCATTGCGTTATTTACGTTGTTGATAGAGAAAACTTTTTCGAACATATGAAGCAATGGATTAGCAATATTGTTCAAAATGATTCAGATTGTGATTGATAGTGTGTTACGCAATTAGGGTGTAGTTAAAAGTCTTTATTGAGAAAAACTGAACATGGAATCATCGTAATCTTTGTGAATTCCGATAATTATATAATATGAAAATACCAATAAGTGTTATAACATAATTTTCTACAGTGCATTGAATGGAAATAAATCCTATATCATTAAATGGGCAATATTTGTATATATATATTTGTAGTCACGTTCTCGAAAACGGCTCAAACGATTTCGATGAAAGTTGTAATGGAGGTTTAAGGGGGCGAAAAATCGATCTAGCTAGGTCTCATATCTGGGGAAAAAAAAATTCTTCGTATTTTCACCCGAGCAGAGCTCGGTCGCCCAAAGTTTAGAACAAGATGGCACCTTAGAATAATGACATGGCAGCATGGAATTTGTAAGTACTAGTAGGTACTTACTAATTTCATGGCAGCATGGAATTAGTATGTACTATCCTGTACTATTGAATGAGCTTTCTCTATTTTCACCAGAGCAGAGCTCGGTCGCCCAGGTACTGTAATAAGAAATATCGATATCAATAAATAACGAACATTATTTCCACAACCTCAAGGCAGTTTAGTTAATTAATTAAAACAAAACAAACATAAAATAATTATGTAATTATCGGAGACACGATTTCCTTAATTCTTGCTGGCGATTGCGTTAAAAACGCAACTGGTTTATTTTGGGATCGCGCACAAAATATATTGTTATTACAAAAGATACGCTTGTCTAGAATTTGCATAGAATCGTATATATTTTGCAATAAAAAATAAATTAATAATCATCGCTAATAACAGTGCTAAGTATGCATATTTAAATGTAATAAAACAAATGATAAAATGTTGTAAATCAAATAGATTGCCACGTTGATATCTATGTAAATAATAGGCGAACGTTTACTGTGACCACTACAACATCCTGCTCAATTTGAATGAGAATGACTGAAATTACAAAAATTCAATACTTATTGTTGCATGAGGTACTTTTTTTCTTTTTTGGGTGGGAAATTATCAAATGACTTCTCCCGCTCTGGGCGAAGCGGGAGGGCGTGTCTGACTCTTACTGACTAAAACCCACCCGTGTTCCTTCAGTTGCCTGTAAGTTGCCAGGGGCCTCGGTATCCCTTTCTGATTTTCCCGCGACCCCGGCAGTTGCATGAGGTTTTGGGTTCGTTTTCCAGGTCTGGGTTTTTCCATTAAGAATTTCTTAGTAGCAGCCCGGAATCTGGATTTATTGTTCTAGTTGATGGCATAGGCTCGCCCCCTATTACATGGGACTTAAACAAAACTAGCGATATGTGGGTGTATCTACTATGGTAACAAGGCGAGATATTATGTAAATACTTATTGTAAAAGCAAATCCACAAGATTCTGATCCAAATCTCTACCAAAGTACTGAGTAGGCAACCCCTTTGTCTATGTCATAAAAAGTTTTTACAATATATCTCTTTATTGCTTTAAGGACCTGAAACGAAACCGACCGACTTAATCATTCTTCTGTGGATAGCCACAGAAGAATGATTCAGTCGGTCGGTATCGGTCGGCATAGGCTTAAGAGCGTTTGCGCATTGCACCCGACCCGAATTCCAGAAATGTCGGTGCGAAGTCTGTAGTCGTAGTACTAATTTGTATGAGAAACTGCGCACTAGATCCGAACTCCATCCGTTCGAATTTAGAACATTACCAAAGTCGGATTCGGAATCGCGAAGGAGTTTAAGTGAATATCCCTTCAAAAAGAAACCTCCACAGGCAGAACGCACTTACCTTTGCCACAGTTGCATAAAAACACACGCGATTTACTATGTTGAACACAGAACAATCTTAGCGAGTAGTAATAGTAAGTACCCGTAAACACTTAAGTTTCGCAACGCATAGACAATGCAGCGTAGCGATAAAACTCGATGGGTACTTGTTACTTGCTTATACACATCTGTGTCAAAATGTTACTGTTTTACGATAATACGAGTAGGTAAGTGGTTTGTGTTCGTGGGTTTGGATTTAAAGTAATTTCTTGGTGTATAAATTTAAATTCATTATGTTTTGTATGTGTTGAAATAGATAATGTAACTTGGGTGAGCCTAGACCGCCTCTTCCATGACACACTGGTTTCACGTGTTTCCTCTTTGGGTAGTTTAGCCAGGGATCACCGTTTAAAAAAAAATGACTATCACGATCCGTTTGGTAAGCGAAAACTAGCAACGAAGATAAAAAAATTATGAAAATAAACCTGAAAGTAATAAATAAATACATGGGTACTTTGTAACACTATGGACAAAAAATAACAAAGTACAATTTATGTGATTTTTTAATTTTTTTATTTGGTACTAACTGTCTGAAGTAAGTTGGTGCAAGCTAAAACTCAACAATTTTATTTTAATATTTTAAGTTTAAGTCATAAATTTTACTGTTTACTTAAGGTTCGCACAAAATAGGTCGGCGGTCCGGATCCGGCCCTCGGTCCGCCGTTTGGTGACTACACTAGTCTATAATACCAACACTAGTTAAAAAATTTGAATCTATATTTGATTTATATTCAAAATCTGTAGCTATATTGATGTATCGTGGATGACCTTTACATTGAAAAGAACTACAAAACAGTTTGAAAAAAGAACACAATAAATACTCCACAACAAACGAAACACCGTTCTCAATTAATAAACATCTAAAAATAAACCCAATCGTACTCACACAGCATATTAATAAATGTTATTACGAGAATACAATAATAAAAATGCAATAATTTACGCTCATTGAAACTTGATGCAATATTTTTCGGTCCTAAACACGCATGTAATTGGACAAACGGTCTTCGCGTGATTTATTTAGTTGGGGCAACCATTTTGTTTTTATTTATGATGCTACTTGTACCTTACGTCATTTATCATTACAACCTTTTTTTTTCAATTATAAGCTCTTAAATTATAAGTTCACGATACGGACATGTCTGATACGACAGATTTGTTTGGTCCTATGTGGAAAATTGGAAAAACTGCGTGAAAATATTTTTCGCATTGGATGAATAATATGACTTTGACATCATATGAACAATGATTTCAGTTTTGTCGGAATCCCTATGATTCCGGTAAATACTTACGTTCAGCTTTCTAGTAACTTTTTATGTGTAAAGGCATAACAAACATGAAAATCAGAGAGGCAGAGTAGCTCACTTGTCTTGTAAAATTTAAAAAAAATCTTTTGCGCAAGCACCTAACACCCATTTAGATCTCTGATTTTTATGATAAAAGACGCCATTATAAATTAATTTACGACTTGCGTATGTCATATTAAAGTATTTTAGTTTTTGTGTTCGGTAAAGCGACTCTTGTGAAATGTATAAAGGTGAATGAATGTGATAAAAGGCCAGCTTGATGACGTAAATCATTTTAAAATTAATGGCCACGTTACTTGGATGTTGTCATCTGTGATGATTTAAGAGGACTCCAAATTTAATATATTTTTAGGGATACATAAAATTATACCTATTTTGCCATTTTTATTTTACTTAAAGTTGACCTAATCAGTTTGCTTGTAACTTGTGAATCCCTCCAAATAACTCCAAGTAACATCGGAAAAGGGCAGGAAGATGTACTTTTAGCCCCCTCATTTACCCTGTTCAGCAGTTCAGTTATGAAAAACCATTTCTTAATATTCATACCTACTATCCTTAGAAAAATATCTTCTGAAATTCATGAATCTATCCTAATGGGTTTAATAGGTTGTACGTAGTCTGTAATTCAATTCAATTTCCAAGTCCAATAGAAATCAAAACTCATTTATTCAAATTAGGTCTAGAATCAACACTTTTTGACCGTCAAAATGACATAAGACAGTCCCTCAAAACGTCCGCCCTTCACCGCTTCCTAGTGCTTTAGCTGGGAAGAAAAAGTGGCGCAACAAACTCCCCAGCAATTTGAACTACACAGAGCAAAAGTCAATAAAACAACCAATATAGAGGGAAGCAAAGAAACCCTTTTACATTTAATTACGAGTGTAACTTAAGTAAAATGAACACAAAACATTGTAATTAGGTGGAGTGCTAATGCCTGCAGCTCATTAAAAGTGGCTTTAAACTTTAGTATCAGTATTAACACTAATTAACGAGTTCAAGAAAGATGGCGCTTTTTGAAAGGTGATTAATTCAAGAGCATTCGGGGTGTGGATGACATTATACTCGTACTGTGGATACCATACTGTCTGCTAACCGTTGCATAATTCTTTAGGATTTCTGCCTTTTATAGAGTGAAGGCCCCTTTTTGCTTTGATCTTAGAAAGCCTCCAAGTTTAAGATACCGTTTGAGTTCTTTCTGTATTTGGATGGCATCATACTGTGGTCATCTTTCTGTCTGCTGGAAATTTTTGTATTATTCATTAGTATGCCTGCCTTATAGAGGGGAGACCCCAAGTTAAGCAGTATCTAACAATTTACTTCTTTTGAAAAATAAGTAACGAAACTAAAAAATTCAAAGAATAATAAAATCAACTGAAATTTAATACGAGTAATATTACTTTCATAAATATCATTTTCAGAAACAGACAACATTTTTATCTCACAAAATTATTGCGTCAAGACAATACCACTAAAAATGATTTAATTACCAATACTGACCACAGTAACCATTGGTTTATTTTCACCTGTCCCGGACTGGTTTACAAACCAATGCGGAAACATGTCCCGGCCGCAAACGGAGCTTTATTAATATTTCGCGGCGGCGGCGTCCGTTTCTCAGAAAAGACATTGTCCTTCTGAGCGCGAGCGTCGACCTCAGAGACTTTTTGTTTGTTTATGGTCCGGTCTGTTGGCGGCAAAAAGGAAATTTTTAATCTATGGTTTGAATTTTTTCTTGTGTTGTTATTTTTTTAATTAATGAAGCAATGGAAAGTACTGTTTTGATTCGTTGTTTTGTATGTTGAAGTATTTACGAGGTTCTAGCAGAGCTATTCTTGAGTTCGAAACGAATAGCGATTAATATTGCCATCATCATCAATATTTCCTATGGGAAAAATATTACCATAATACTCGTATTCACATGAATTCATTAATGTTTTAATTATTGTCATGATTAATTATATGGGTTTGTAATGGCTCGTTTATGGGCTACACTCAACAGGTGTCTTCTAAAATCGAATGTAGTTTGATTGGCGTTTATAAGGACCAATTTCTATTTTGCCCGTGTTGCCAACTTTAATGATATAATTTGGAACTTTTGGAAAATTATTATATAAAGCCATACCTACTTTTAATTTAATATGAGACATGAAAACAAACAACATAGAAAAACGGGTACGCAGTGCCGTTATGCGCCCGGTGCGAGCTGCTATAACCGCGCCCTTGAGATATTGTCTAATCATAACATAACCGGTTCTGACAATAAAATGGATTGTCTATAAAAATTAATCTATCTTAAAAAACCTAAGTTTATGTAAACTTAATTTTAAGTACTTACTTGGTAAAGTTTTAAATATGGAAGTTCAAATAAATAGCGTTTATAAATTATTAGGTGAAAAAACGTTTATTTGAAAATAATTGTCAAAATTCACAATTAGACAATACACAAATGACACCAAATACTGATCAGTACAGATAGTAAAGATTCAAGGCAAACCGTAAATCTTACTTAAAGATTTACTTTACGCGCTTTCTTCATTGCGAAGTCCTTGATTACATTGTCATACGACAGGATCACAGGACCCGTGCTATGTCGCGTTCAATCGCTAAAATCGCTAGGCCCGATAATCTTTCTTGGCCCATCGTCGAGCGTAGGTACGTCTTTATCAATTTGAGCTTACTGAACGATCTTTCGCAGGAAGCTACAGAAACTGGCATTGATAAAAAAAAAAAAAAATAGGTATTGTTAGTGGCCCTGGTCATTTCTGCGCCCCTCCAGGCTCTGCGCCCTGTGCCTGGGCACCGCTGGCACCGCTCCAGTTACGGCACTGGTGCTAAGCAATTATTCGGCTCGGCATGATTCAGCACAGCCGCGCGGCAAAAAATTATTTATATTTCGCCGCCCAGCTGTGCCGATTAATGCCGAATCATACCAACCCGAACAAAGCACGCCTTAACGTCTTACATTCTATACGTTCTTATGACGGCCTAAGTTTAGGCATCGCAGTCGAATAGGCACTTACTTAATCCGAGTATCATAAGGAGCAATTTAGTGTATTTGGTTTTCACCATAACTATAAAGGTTCCATTCCGTATCCGACCGCAGGCGGCAACTGCTGGCGACGTGTCGTGTCGCGTCATGTTGCTGCAGTCATGACTCCGAACCCGACAGCAGGCGGCAGCAGCCCGTATTCCAGTCGGTAGATAGGAGATAGAAAAACGTGTTATCGCTCGAGCGTTGGCAGCAGTCTGCGGTCGGGGTACACGTGTCGTCTGTCGTTCGCCCGTAGCTGCCAACGACGTGTCGCTAGCTACGGAAGGTATTTCATAGAAATTCATGTCACCAGTCACCAGTCGTGACGCGGCGACAAGTCGCCCTGCAGTTGCCTCCTACGGTCGGGTACGGAATGGTACCTTTACGTTTTTAATCGAACAGTAGATCCATTCTGTAAACATCTCACCGTGAAGAGTGAGGTGAAGTGAGCATAAAGTGAGCTGTCAATAGTGTCAATCCTTGGCTTTAGGTACAGTGACAGCTCACATCAAGCTCACTTCACCCAAGTTTTCACGGTGAGATGTTTACAGAATAGCACGGCTGATCTTCCTATAATTTATATTGCTAAACTACAAAAAGTGATCTTTAGGTTTTATATAAAATAAACGACGTTTCATTTAATTTCTTAGTCTTTTATTTTTGTGGCCAAAAATTCTTGTAGATAATTGAATTAAAGGATAAATAACACCTTAGTTTGTGTTTATTTACTTTTTGGCCATTATTTACCTTTAATATTGCAATGCTTTTGGTATCAATAATTATGCATTCATTTGCATAAGGCGTTACAAAATTAAATCCCAAAAACAAACAGTTTGGTACCTTGAATTAACAGAGTTTTAATAGGAGGTTCTCAATTTGTCTTTATGGTTTTGTTTTGCGTACGTTCTCTTTCATTGACATTGCTATTACTATTTGACATTCCTCAGCCAATATTTGGGTCAAAAATTAGCACATTGTACATAAGATAAGCATATAACTTCTTCTTAAATCACAAACTTTCGTCCAAGTCCACTTAAAGTCTAATGGCACTAAATTAAATTACCTTCCTACAATCTTAATAAAAATCTCAAGCACAGGATAATAGTGGCAACACTTTGAAAGCTATCAGATGATGCTAAGGTCGCTTCAATCGCTGCGCACAATCGCCGCTCACTTCCGAGCCGACGACACTTGATGTGTCAATCTGGTCGACTTTAGTACTGGTTGGTTAGCAGCAAAAACTGCTTAAATAAATCCTCTATAGTACTGCACAAAAAAAAATTTAATACATAAGGGGCGACGCGACGTGTAAATGAAGAATTTGTATTTCCTTTAGACACGCAACGCTCGCGAGACTTATGGCTGGTTTCACAGCTTTCCGGGAGAACCGTACGAGTAGCGCCCGCAGTGCTCCTTAAGGAGGGAGTAGTAGGATATGTTGTACGGGCTTTACCCGCAGCGGGTCGCGTACGGACATCCGTGTGAGTGAAACAATATTCTAGCGCCTGACGTGTGTCTCCGTTCCAGGGTGCCTACTCCCTAAGCGATATCCGTAGTTTTGGCCGTCGTTACGGGCACTTCGTTCTCCGTCTCACTTACAGAGATACCGTAGTCCCGTACGGGTCTCCCGGACAGATGTGAAACTAGCCTACGAGTGTTAGGATATTTTCGAGAAGAAATCTGATTTGGCGATTATAATGAAACATAATTTAATTATGACTGACAAGCTGTCTAGATGCTTCAATTTAGCAAAACTGGCATTAGAATAGTTGGGAATTTTATTCTACAAACTGTCTATAATATAGTAGGGAAGAAAGCTAGGCAAATGACGTTGTCTTTATAAGTCACCTCAATATTTAGCTTCATAATTTCTCCAGAACAGCTTAAAGCGTAGTAATAAATGTCTGAAAAAGTCATCCAGTAGTTCCCGTTATCAACGCAAGCAACGCCAGACAGTCAGACGACGCAGTTCTGTATAATAAAATGTTCTGATAGGAATCTCCAAAAATCTCAACAAACTCTAAAGTATCTTGTACTCGAAAAAAGAAAACGCTACTCGTAATATGGATACAATTCCTTACGCCAAGTGTAATTTGCAACAGAATTTGCGATCTCAAGATAACACACTATCTCTTGATCTAAGCTCGGTTGCTACAGAGAATATCTGCTGGGACAAGTGGTAACCCCGGCGAGAAGAAATTTATTTATATAGCAACACTGAGTTACTTGTTTATGGTTGAAGTTTTTTGCAATTATGTAATGATTTGGTGTTTACTAAAGATCATAATGTTGAGAAATGCTTCATTAGAAGGTAGAAAAAAAGATTTTGGTCAATATTTGGATATGCAGGCGACCTTCTGGTTAGATGCAGCTCTTAATTCTTATAATGTCTTTCTAAAATCTTAGATATTAGAAATAGTGTTGCAATCAATCCTTTTACGCCTTATACTGGCATTGAAAGTATTCCTTGCAGTAAAACTTTAGGTATATAAACAATTATATTTAATCAACAGTCGATTATTGAAGCCGATTGCTGAACATTGGTCTGTCTTAGTAAATTATCTTTGGTTCTTCTAGGGACTTTCCTAATTGTTGTTGTACCGCAAAGCTCAGACCAAATAAAAAACCAAGACAGAGCGCTGCGAACAATACAGTGAAGCATGCCAAAACCACACCTCCGCTCCGTGAATACACGCTCACACGCACACATTTACAACCTTTTACAATGATACTACAATCAAACTACACCACACAAAGTGCAGACATGTTTACGAAACAGGCTTCATTTCACTGTTGACAGCGCTCTGTCTTGGTTTTTAATTTGGTCTGAGTCGCAAAGGTGCAAAGGTCCTTCCTTTATTTCAAATAATTAAACGTGTATCCTCTCTTTTGTTACAGATTCACTATGGAGTCGACGCCGTTTGTGTCGGCCCATTGGCTGTCCACATTTGTTCTTCTCTGCTCCTTCTTCTCCACACACACGCTTAATACTAAGGTAAGTCAACCATTATTATTAAGTGAGTAGAATAAAAAGGCAATATTCATCAGAAATTAACAATTTAGGTAGAATCACGGACTCCGTTGGTATAATACATTCATAGTCGTATAGGATGTGATATAAATTCATGATGTATGTGTTGAACTTACAAGTGAATGTCAAAGTGACAGCTGTCAGAATTATATGGAAGTATTGGCTGAAAAATATAAATTGCATGCAATTTGGCTAACCAAAGTTAAAGAATAAAGAAGGCCTTTTAATATTTATTTATTCACGAGATGAACAGATTTCATCGCACAATTTATTTCACTTAAATGTCAATTTACGAAATAAAGAACAACTTTTTAAATTATGATTTGAACATCAAGTCACCTACTTGCTATTTGACTACATGATGGCCGCTCGTACCTGATGAAATTGATGAGATAAATTGCCATAATCTCCGGTATAACAGAAATTAGACAATACTTAACATATAAAAATATTATAAAAAGTTATAAAATCTTAACGAAATCGACGCTTGACATTCTGAGTACTTAAGCATGATCTACAGTTTATCTTGTACGAAATTTTAGCAAAAACCTGATTTCTTTCTCTGTATACCTCATTATACATGCAAATATCATGTAAAATTATTAGTTGCCTGATGAGCCCGAAACAAGTCTCAAGCCAAATACGAATTCGCATTATAATAATTTCTGATCAAGTTTTGTATCCTAAAAATATAATTAAAATCGAGATTTTATTTGATTACTCGCAAGTTGCAAAGCGCGACGTGTTAATTAAACATCTTATTTTCAAACAATCTATAAATATACGATTTTTTTTTAACTTACACCGGTTCACCAAAAAAAATGATGTGTCATAAAAAACAGATTGGCTCCCTGCAATGTCTACCACGTTCTGTGTGCTGCTGTGCCCGTTGTTACCTTGGACAACATTTTGCTAATTAAAACAATGATCATTTTTTTACGCCGAAAAAATAATAAAATGTACCAAGAAACGCGGGAACATTTGACAGCTGCCAAAGGACGGCGGCCATTTTTGTAATATTGTTCAAACACGTGACTTATCGGTTGCCGTGCAGTTGTTCGCGTAATTCGGATTTTTTTCGGAAGTTATACGGCATTCCAGTAGCTCGCACGTACATACATAATTCATGCAGTTACCGCATTACTTTCACTGTATCTGCAGTATAAAACGTTAGTTTGCGAGATGTTTTGCAAAACTGTTAACAGAGAGTTGGTATTTTCAAGGCAACAACAAAATTTATGCAAATCTTCAATATTTTATTACAGAATGAATGAGAATCGTTTAGTTTGTGAGTTTAAAATGGCCACAAACCACAAAGCTGTGGTAATAGATGAGTTCATTTCAATATGGCGATACTTTCTGTTGGCCTTTTGACTTTTGAGCGGGCATCAATGTGTCGTTAACTCAGGCTGATGTTTCTGACGCATGTTTGAGCAGTTGAAAATCCTATATACCTACACCACATTATTGTGATTTTTACATGTTTAGACATATAACATGGGTCGTACACCTTGTGATTGACAGACCTTTTTTTTTTTTGTTGCGAATATGTTAGAACGATCTTTTAAAAAAGAGAAATAGGTACTTACCTTACTAGTCAATACCGTTATTTCAGTGATTGTAGCGTCTATAATCCGTTATCAACGCGATTGTAGCGTCTATAAATCATTACAAAAAGCATTTTACTTCAAAGATAATCTTTCCAAAGTTCGTTACTACGATGAGTAGACAATATATCTGTATTCATTATCTTTGTAACTTCTACAGTATTGGTAAATCACTTGATTAAATTAATACTTATCGATGCAACGTATTAATTGATCGATTTTTAATTTGCATCTATGAATGTGATTCGTCTAGACGGCTGTTTCATTCATCTTTAATAATCTCCTGTGGTGCTTCAGTCATTTTGTAATGAGAGTCTTCTATTTAGTCATTCCTAGTCGTTTATTTTTCTTTTTCATCAATAGTGGTAATCCTAATATCTAATTAGTAAAAACCTTTTTGGTAATTAGATATTATGATTGATTCTTCTTCTTCTCCCTTACGGTATGTCTCTAAGTGAGACGAAGAACAATGCGCCCGTGACGACTGCCGAAACTACGGATATCGCTTAGGGAGTAGGCCCCCTGGTGTCAGAGTTTTACAGCCGCCCATGGGCCTCTGACTTGGCTTCACATGCTGTCGAGAAATATCTGTCAGGCATGTCGATTTCCTCACGATATTTTCCTTCACCGTTTTTTAAGCAAGTGATTATTAAACAATACGCACATGAATCCGAAAAGTCAGAGGTGCGTGCCTTAGGTTCGAACTCGAGACCTATGACTTGGCAGTCTGACGGTCACACCACTAGGCTCACCATTATATCAATCAATTATGATTGATATAATATGCACATCAATCCTTCATTAATTAACATTAATGTTAGCAATTTAAAATTAAGTGAAGTCTTTTTTGAGGATAAAAGTCTTAACACTTTATTTCGCAGCAGTTTTCACGCCTCAAGTCATATTTTAGCAAATACCGCATTTCGCACAAACATTAACACGCCTACAGATTATATCACATTACGCCATAGCCGCACCAACAGAACCGAGATAATCTGCACAAAACCGTACTAACTCGTAAACACATAACAGTCATCATAAGACACAATATCAAGAATCAAGCGCCAGTCGGCATAAACTTGGTTGTGGCAGTCGTGGCCACGCCCGCGATCGATTTCATAAGCAACCGGTTGTAAGTAGTATGACAAGCTCGCGGCACACTTATTGTTACGCGTGTGTTCACGCCTTTAAATGTAGTTGAGTCAGCGGATTTGAGAAATGGGTTTGGATCTATATCCAAACCCATTTCTTAAATCCGCTGAATCATCTTTAAATCATCCAAAACAGCCTCTATAGAAATGTAGTGTGTGATAGAAAAGGCATCATATGGTAACCAAACAGGAATTTCAGTAACAAGATATTATGCGATAATTTTTTTCAAATTATTCTAGTCAGCTGAATCATGTGTTCCATCAAATGAACTATTAGTCCCACTGCATTTGGCCCCTAAAATCGCCGATCGTGATACCGTCATCCAGGAAGCTGAAATGTGTAACTAACTAAAGCCTAAAACTATGTAAATGTACTCTATTATTTAAACAGTAATAAATTAGTTTCTACTCACAGTGCTCACATTTAAATATAGAGACGAACGATAAACAGATCAGCATTGTTTAAACAATATGAGTTTAAATAAGATGTCCATCTGAATGGAATAGCAATAGGCCGCCATTTATTTCACTGACATTAGAATAGATTTATTGCGATTTATCTAACGTGAGACGACTAGGAAAGTGATTCCGTGTTGTATTTGATAGTCTACCTCTTTGTTGGCTTGAGATCAGGGAAACTGGACTAAGTAAATGAGAGCATTCATAAACGTACAATGTTTTTCTAAATTGTAATGCAGATTCAATCAAAGCTTTTGACTTCGAAGAGCAGTCTAATTTTAAATATTAATATTTCATGACAATTGCTAGACTAGTGGCTTTTTCTGTTTGTGCATTACCTCCGTTGGATAGAGCTGTAATGATGGGATATAGCTGTAAAAGTAAAAACCAATGTGAAAAAGTTGGAGTTGCTTAAAGAATGCCACAAGGAACTATCCTGGGACATATACTTATGCGAATGAGTCATTTGACTATCTCAGAGTTATTCCACAGGATTCGAAAATATATATTATTATGTCACGGTGAAAATGACAAGCATTTGTATTATTTATCCAAACTACAGAAACTGCGCATATTTCTCATGCAATTTTCTTGTTCCTTTCAAATATCTCAACAATCGATAAAATCTATTCGATTTTCTGGCCGAATCTATTAGCGCCTTCCGTTTGCTAATTGGTGTAGGTTCGATTCCAGGTATTAGTAATGGCGGAGTTGCATTGACCGGAAGTCTATGGATATTAATTTTGTTGACTTTGCTCAGTAATTTTGCGTTATTCTTACTAAATTGCCTGTACTTATGTGTGTACGATTTATTGGAATGATATTTTGTACTGTAATCAATATTTTGAAGGTATACAATTAAAATTGGGAAATCGAATTTTATTTGTCTGTGTGTCTTGTCTCACGACAACTTAGCAAGGTTGCTGGTCACCAGTTTTTGTTTTGTCAATGAATGTGAGGTATTCTTTTTCACAAATTTCTCATCTGCTATAATTACTTCATACATTCTACAGCACCCAAGTATTTAAAAGAGAATGATGTCTGTCAAAAAACCAGCATAGAGAACTGCAACCTCCTTGCACAAGCGCCTACAGCTTACTCATCAGAAACAATACATGTATTTACCAAGGCGTACCTCTTTTTCGAAACCACAAGTTCATCTTGACATTTTCCGTTGATAATTGGCAAGTGATTCCGATTAATTTAAAAAAACCGTTACATTGTAGGTTTTAAATCAATCGAGATGTCGTATGGTGACCCAGTTCTGTACAACTTTTTGTATCTTTTACGTAACATACTCATCGTACAGTGGCCTTATTGGGTCGCAAAAAGCCATATGTGTATTTTATTGGGTGCAGTGAAATTCTCGTGTCAATTTTGAGACATATCTAGATTCGGATGCGAAAGGAATTTAATTTAGAGTGGCATATTGACTACCTAATGAATGAGTATGTTTTCGAGATGTTATGTTGCCAAGTGAGATTGTTTAGCAGTGTCAGATATAGAATTGTATACCTAGCTAACATTAGCCATAACCTTAAAATTTGGAAGTTATGGACATGTATCGAATGAAAAGATTAACTCTACAATATTCAAATCGAAATGACTGCGAAAAATTATCTGCGTCGAATTAAAATGCACACTTCCTTTTAAATCGGTTCAAATAGAATTTGTGAATAATAATAAAAAGACTTTCATACATCATTGCTGTGGTTACTCCTCGATAACTTAAAGTCCAGTGCAATAATTCATTTAAATATTGACAGCCCAATGCCCGCAGAAAATATTGCAGAAGCTGTTATGATTATGCCAATATAAATTGAACCTTGTACCTTTGCAATAGGGGCTTATGAATCATGGCTTGCCACACACGAACTAAAGGGCAGGATGATAAAGTTGAAGGACAATACTTTCCTTGACTTTTGTTTGTGCGAAACCATTCTCATGAGACTTATTAAGGCTTTCAATAAGTTATTGCTTCAACACTGGCCTTATTGAATTTCCATTCATACCGGTGGAACTAAAATCCAATACTTATGTAATGTACCTACTTTTAAAGTCTGTGTAAGCAACAAACAAAATAATTGTTGTGCTTAAAACTTCAGTTTTCTAGAAGTATTTAGTGTCCTTGTTAAATCTTTACCTGAAAGTATAATTGGTGAACTAATAGATAGACAATACGTTGATGACTTTTTTTACAAAGTGAAAATTATATCATCGTTTCCTAAATATTACATCCTCCTTCAAGAGAATGGCCTGGTAATACGATAGGCTTACGAAATTGATGTAATATATGCTAATGAGTTTAGAAGTAGCATTTGGCTATTATATTGCTATTCAACCTGTTAGGATTTACAAGTCGAAGATAAAAAAGCTATATTTGACCTGCCTCACTTACAAATAGTGTCCTATTTACATATGTTGCCATAGCAACTAAAGTTACTATGCTAAGAACCGATGCGTATGAACAAAAAATAATAACAAATGTAGTTGAATTATGAATTATTAATAAGGTTCTTAATATAATAGGAGTAGAGCCAGATATGAATGAGTCCAATGAGATTATAACTCCTAACTGATTTAATACTAAATTAGAAGCAAAGCGAGCGGTCTTTCGTATGAATAATATATTCGATTTTAATATGAACCTGAGACCGTTCAATGACCTGTGTGGATTAATTAAGAATTGAGACTCGTGTAGATCAGAGAATCTGAAAAATTTCCATCTTTTGATAAACTTACGAGTAGCCCTATGATTCTCTCGGATGATTTGCCTCGTGGGACTAGTGGTCGAAAGCGCTACTGCTGAGCATGAGGTCATGGGTTCGGTTCCCAGGTCGGGCAAATTGTTATTGAGTTTTTCTATCTGGAATTTCTCAGAAGCAGCTCAGAGCCTGAATTTGTGCTCGGTTGATGGCAATAGCTCGTCCCCTATTACATGGGACTTAAACATAACTGGCGAAATGTGGGTGTACTATTGGTACACCTCTGCCCAACCCTCCTGGAAAACAAGGCGTGATGGTATTTAAACCAATGATTTTTGATGTAAGTGTAATTTTTTCAAAGGTTAATTATTATTATTAAATGTTACTTTGAAAACGTTTTTACATTCATTAATTTTCTATGTCATATCTTGTAACGGTTGTAGCACGTATTATAATATCCATGTCTTCGTGTGATATCTTCTCACGGTCTTCGTCCTTAACATCATATGTTACATTTCCGACAACTTCAACACCTACAAACCGAAATATATCACCTGTCAATACAATAATTTGTCCAACATCTCTTACCCCGTTTATTAAAAAATGTATACCAATCTTCAAATAAATCTTCAGTAATATTTATAACACGAGTATCGTTCTAAATTATATTAAATTAATGTGTATCTCATACGTCAGGACCTGGGTTTTCAAATTTTCCTTATACATTTGCATATTTTTATTAATGGCAGCGGTGACTGTTGTCAATATCGGCGGGTCGTTATTTTAAACCTCAGAATAATTATTAGTGGTTGAGAAGATGGTGTATCTACTACATATATTTGCCAACTTTAAGAGCAGGAAATCGAAAGATTCCCTAGTAATGTAGTCATTTTATATTGTGATGTGATAACCATAGCATAATCAGCCTATAATTTCTTCGCTGCTGGGTCACAGTTCCCTGTCCGTAAGAGGGAGTGGGCCATAATCCACCACGGGGGCCCAGTGCGGGTTGGTAGATGTCACATGTCTTCGAATTTTTGGTTCTAGGACATGCCGGTTTCTTCACGATGTTATCTTTCACCGTTTTTAGAGTAGTGGTGATAAAATTATTTACACAAAGTAATATATATTGTATGTATGTGATAGGTAAGCCAAAATTGCATTTGTTTATATATTGTCACTTTCTTTTCTTCGTCTATTATCTTTTGCAATGCAGAGCTCCATGCAGTTTTAAGTGGAAGTTAACCACTTAAAACTGCATGGAGTTCTCCCTGGTTCGTCTCTTCTTGAAACTGAACTCCATTCATCTCTTCCTATTTTTCCCACAGAGTTAATTTATTGGGCAGTTCACTTTCGTTACAAATCATCTTTAAATTATGTTCTGTAACCATGCCGTTAATATTGGCTTATAAAATGTTAGTGCGTTGACATATGAACCCGATAATGACCTGTCATATAGTTTTTAATGTGATTTTAATTCTCCCATAGTAATGGGAAAAAATGCCGTTAACTTTAATCTGTCATTAAATCAGCATTAATAGGAAATTGATCGAGAGTCAGGCATAGTTTTGCTTTGAAGTTAACGATTGGATTTAAAGGTTATAACATCGTAAAAAAATATAAGATATATCTGAATAATGATATAAATAATAATAAATATATGTTTTTCTAAATAAATAATAAATTTAATACCAGCCAATTATAGAGAAGGCACGAGCATTGATCACCACGTAACCACGTCCACTAATGGAACTGAATTTCAGGGTAAAATTTATTTCATCACAGAAATTAATATTATTTCGAGTTTATTCTAATCTTCGATCAATGGAATAGAGCATGTTTCAAGTCGCATGTTTTTTCCTCACTATTATGACGCATCAATGTTTTTAAAGCTTCGCACCATAGATCATAGATTTACCACAATATATCAAAGAGTTTTGTCTAGTATATTGACCTCTTTGACGTTCAAGAGGATAACTTAAGAAACCGTTATTGTGGTTTAAAATATCATCAATCAAAAAAATACTATTTGTTTGGTACTTTTAATTCTAATGTAATGCAACTGGGTCTCTAATGCTTGTAGAGGATATTGACCTGGAACTTTTGGCGACTACTTTTAGCTTCTGACATGCATGCATGGCTTACAGTTATGCAAAGTTCTATTGACTAAGGCCATTTCTTATTAACCGTTGTAGTTAATGTTACTATTTGTCAATGTTGGATTATGGGTTATTTACTATGGATTAATCTTTCTTTTTCGTGTGGTGACTAATCTGAAGAGTTTTTATGCCGCCCGTGGGCCTCTGACTTGGCTTCACATGCAATGGAGAAATATCTCTCAGGCATACCAGTTTCATCACGATGTTTTCCTTCACCGTTTTTGAAGCAAGTGATAATTATGCAATACGCACATGAATCCGAAAAGTCAGAGGTGCGTACCTTGGGCTCAAACTCGAGACCTATGACATGGCAGTCCGACGGTCACATCACAATCACTGCAATGGATTAATGATCATCACAGTTTGATGTCTACACTCTGATTCATCATCAAAGGAGGGGCTCGTGGCTAAAGAATAACACGGTTCGATCGAAGATTAAGCTACGTTTGCCGCAGTCGGTTCGTGGATGGGTGACCATTCATTACATATCGAAACCCCCATGGCTCGGAAAGCACGTTAAGCCATTGGTCCCGACTGTTATTTGTAGATCTTTGACAGTCGTCACCCAGTAACTGGGTTGTGGAGGTCAGACAGGCAGTCGCTCCATGTACCCAAAAATGCTGGTATTCAGCTGCATCCAGTTAGACTGGAAGCCAACCCAACATAGTTGAGAAAAGGCTAGGCGGATTGACTTTGTTTGATCATCAGGGTGTAGATTGATGATGGTATCTAACCACCTGATACTTCTGCAATGATTAAATACATGAAATCATTATGCATGTTTTCCTGAAATGTTGGGCAGAGGTTGTGTTTAAGTCTCATGTAATAGGGGCAAGCCTATTTACACTGGGATATACGAGTATATACTGGGAAATATCCTAATAGAAAAACCCTAACAGAAACAGGTATCTGTGTATAATTTTAGCTTAGCCTTTAGTAAAGATTGGCTTCTGTTCGCGTATTCGTCCGCGTGAAATTTCAGCCCCCGACGCGCCGCGTCGCATCGCATGCGCAGCCCATGCTATTACTTCGTTTTCGCTTAGCGTTCTTTCTGTTTTTTTTTTTCTATTTAATAACGTAACCTTCCTCAAGAAGTGGGCTAACAAATTCAAAAATAATTTTTCTAATCCGACTGGAAGTTCCTGAGATTAGCGCGTTGAAACAAAAAAATCTTCAGCTTTATTACATCAGTATAGATCTAAGTCTAAATGTCGTGATATTTATAAAATCAAGAAAGAATAATCTTTATTTACAGAATTTGTATGAAACATAAGAAATTGTAGGTATAGGGGAAACCAATAACTAAGATAAGATCGGAAAACCATTTAATTTACATAAGTCGTTGATAAAAATCCCCAGTTTTGTCTTGATGCAAAGTGATACAATTTAGATATTAATTTGATGAATAGGTATGTTCATCAAATTAATTAGGAAATTGTGACCGCGAATAATAATGAGCTGAAATGGCGAGATGAGACAAATATTTGCAAAAGGAAGAGGAAAATCACCGGAAAATAAATTAACAAGAATAACACAAAATGCAATTTTTTTAAAGTATCGAAAATCCTAAAATATATACTTTTACGATTCACATCGTAAATCGGACTCAAAGAGGTAACGACACATTGGGTAATAAAGATGCGAATCAATCAACTCTTGCGCATCGTAAATGTTGGAGCTTTAAGTAGCTTATTTTGGTGTTGGCGGTATGTTCGAGATGTTGTGAAATGTTGGTAGATTGGAGTTGATATTTCGTAGCAGATGCGCAGAGTTTCATATGCAAAGCAAACAGAAGAGATAGATAATGGAAAAGGTGGAGGTGTGACTTGCTTATTATTCTATACCTATGCAAATAAATTGAAAACCCCAACCAGTAAAAGAAAGAAAAATGTTTATTTAGCACAGTAAAAGCAAGGAACACATTTAACAAATTAAAACTAACATAAAATACAGTACATAGAGGGGTAATTGTGTAACATACTAACAGTAGCAATGGGCTTCATTTTGACGGTTCAACAACATTCATTGCGTTATTTACGTTGCTTAGCAGACAAACTTTTCAAACATAAAAAGCAATGGATTTAGGCTATTGCCTTAAAAACAGGCAGGCGCTTTACTTTGTGTAAATTATTTCATCACCAGTGGCTCGCATAACGGCGAAGGAAAATATTGTGAGGAAACTGGCATGACCTAGGACCAAAAAAAAAATTCAAGACATGTGACATCTACCAACCAGCATTGGAATGGGTTGTAGATAAGAGCCCACTCCCTCTCACCGAGAGGAGGCCTGTATCCGAGCAGTGGGAACGGTATAGGCTGGGTATGCAGTGTAAGTCTCCGTCTAGGATAACATATATTTTTATCTCTGATATACGGTATGACTAGTAGTTGCAAAATGTATCTTCCTTTTACAATAATTACCAATTTGATGCAAACAAGAGTCACTCAGATATTTATAGGTATTTAAGTAGTCACTTGATTTTAAATATTGTTATGCAGTTCGCAAAACTGGAAGCCGATCCCCTAGTTGGGAAAAGGCTAGGCCAAGATGGATGGGCTGTCATTGAAACCGCATTAACTAAAACATGTTAAGGTGTTACTGACCCCCATGAACGACCAGACTTCATTAACAAATGAGTTAGTTTCCCACAAACACAGGTGTTGTTCGAACTAAGACTAATTAATATCACCTCTAGAATTAGTTTATCTGTGAAACCAGTTTCGTACTTTAGTTTTCTGAGAATCTGTTCAGACGTAATTTATAAGTTCGCGAAATCCTTTGAACTACGGAATATAAAATGTTCAAATATAAAAGGTAATGACGAAATATTGACCGCAGAAAATCCGTTACAGCCAAAGGTGTTTAAAATAATAATTGGTCAATAAAATTGTTTCGGAGAACTAATTTGTTTATCCGAAAAATGTGGACATTAGTTGC
This sequence comes from Agrochola macilenta, assembly GCA_916701695.1. NCBI lineage: Eukaryota > Metazoa > Arthropoda > Insecta > Lepidoptera > Noctuidae > Agrochola > Agrochola macilenta. The sequence continues at coordinate 9,113,829 of OU753572.1, read as the reverse complement.
GTAAGGGCGGTTGTACACATCCGGGTGACAAACCGAATTTGACGATGTAGGTATCTTCTCACAGCTACACATTCCTTGTTAATGACATGTGCAAGGTCACTTTTATTATCTTTGAACCCTTGATGAGGTAGGTAAACAAATAAATTATGATGATCGTTGCAGTCATCAGGCTAGTTACCAAGCGTATTATTGATTGAAATACTTATCCTTTTGATGACTTTGGAAAACCCTTTTAAACCAGTAGCAATATAGTATATAGTAAAGAGCAGTATAGTAAGGAAATCATTTCTGAACAATGCAACTCGCATTGGAATCTGTTCAGAAATGATTTCCTTATATCCGTCCACAAATTTCGAGTCAGTTGTGTAAAAACGCCCTATGTGTTTATCTTTTTCCGGGAGTGTAAACAAGATTTATTGTTTCGCTGTTAAATTAGCTTTGCATGTTTTCATGTAGGAATGTCAATTTTATCACCTTGATTCGCGACAACCTTTGCATGAGTGCGAGATGATGTGTAAACCTTATTTTCACAATAATCGTATATCCAATATTTCTTCTTGGCTTTCCAAAAAATATTATTAAACACTCTACAATTATGTTCTTTTTGCAAACCTCAATTAATTCCTATTTTAGGGACCTAAAATAACTAAACACCCAAGTAACTGCGACCAACTTGGATGTAGCGGTCACTGGCCACTATCGCGCTCCGCTCGCTCAGCTCGCGCGCGGTTTGTCACAGTTCTAACCTAACCTAAACCATTTGTTCGGGGTGCCATAGCTTAGTTATTGACAACCAACTGTGAGAGAAGGCCAGAAAGTATGAAACCAAAAAGGTTTTAAAGGTTCAATCATTTATAAAGCGTATGAATATGAATATAAATGTTGGTGGATGAAGTGGGAGAGGAAGGCCAAAGAAAAGATGGATGGATTGTGTGAGGAATGATATGTAAGAGAGGGGAGTGAATGACAGCGTGACAGTTGACAGGGGAGAGTGGAAAGTAACATGGCACAAGGGCAGAAAGATGTTGATGACAACATCATTAGAAGGTCCCATTCTTTTTTGACAGCTTTATTTGGAAAATAAAAAGTCTTCATTTAGATCAAGTTTATTTCATAATTAATGACAATCCAAAAATAATGCTCTAAAAATGATCATAGCATGTGTATCAACTATGAAATGATAAACTTTCGTGTTTCTGCATATTCATAAGTTTGCGCAAACATGCGTGGGTCACGCTTGGTTTTGACGTTTTATGACTTTCAAACTGACAGTTCTGGTCCAGTCAGTGATGTATCATGCATCAATACATGTACTGGAGCGGTGGTACGATTATATCAATGTATTTAAGTGAATAGAACGAATTATTTGAGACTCTTAAAATATCTCTTTTTGGTTCATCTGTGCCATTTTTTTTTTAAATTTCTCTCAGTACCTTATTATTCATATTTATACAGGGTGGCAGGGACATCGACGCGAAGCCGGCTACCATGGATTCAGTTCGTGATTCTGAACCTTCCTGCGTTGAAATTTTTTGTCGGTTATTTAAAAAAAAAACAGCTGTTTCATAGAAAAGTGCAATACCTACGCGGTAAAATGTATGGAACACCGGTTTAAAAAAAAAATAACCGACGTAAAATTTCAACGCAGGGGGGCTCAGAATCATGTACTGAATCCATGGTAAACGGCTTCGCGTCGATGTCCCTGACACCCTGTATATTCAACATACTAAAACCTATATTCCTTAAGGAAGTTAGTCAGATGTTATTCAGACAAGACTATCATCTATAGAAATGAAAGCTGTTTAGTGCCGAACAACCAAAGATCTTTTATTTATAATAACTTCGCAACATAAACTGCGTTGATATTTTTCGTCGGTTATTAAAAAAAAAAATCTGCTGTTCCATACATTTTGACCGCGTAGGTATTGCACTTTTCTATGAAACAGAAGATTTATTTTTTAATAAGAGACGTTAAATTTTAACGCATGGGGGTTCAGAATCATGTACCGACTCCATGGTAACAGTTTTCGCGTCGATGTCCCTGACACCCTGTATTAAACAACTATACGTATTTCTTTATCTTTGGTGGACAGAAGCTAAATATTATGTGTCATCGTACTTCGTCTGCACCTATTAAATTGAAGTTTTTCCTGGATACCTCACATATCATTCGCCACATAGTTTCGGTATGTAATACCTAGTAACTACATGTGTCTACCTAGTTATTAAGATGTCTGACACGTCTAGCGCGTAATGAGGTTTTGTACAAATGGCGACGCGCAGGAATGTGTTCCTAGCCTTACCTTTGATATGCAAGGTCCAACGCCTAGCTGTTTCGATTATAGGAATGTCTTTCGTTGAATTAATACCAACATAACATATTTGTTGAAATATGTAACGTAATTACGTGTGTTCAGGGAGATATATGTTGTAAAAAAATATGTGAGTTGTAAAATTCTCTGTTCACCAATCCATTCGCCAAACTTGACGATGGTGTCAATATTCCCATTTATTTTGGCTTTGATCATTGAAGCTGTTAATTACATGTGTTCAGTGATAAGACGGTATACAGGGTGGCAGGGACATCGACGCGAACCATGGATTCAGTACATGATTCTGAAAACCACTGCGTTGAACTTTTTCGTTGGTTATTAAAAAAAAAACTGTTGTTCCATAGAAAAGTGCTACGCGGTCAAAATGTATTTAACAGCGGATTTTTTTTAAATCAGGGACGAAATTTTAAACGCATGGGGGTTCATAATCATGTACCGAATCCATGGTATCAGTTTTCGCGTCGATGTCGGGATGCCACCCTGTATACGGTAGGCTGCACGTTAGTTGTAAAGAAACCAGGATAAGCTGGCCTTTCTATTGAAACTCCGTAATACGCTAGTCCAGCTCAAGGTCAAAGATACCACTGAAGTGCGGCCTTCTGTAGCCTTTATATCAATTCCTTTCGAACGTTGTTCTTACTCTAATCCTGAGTACCTCATCATCTGCCAAGCCTTTTCCCAAATATGTTGGGGTCGGCTTCTAGTCTAACCGGATGCAGCTGAATACCAGTAATTTACATGGAGCGACTGCCTATCTGACCTCCACAACCCAGTTACTGGGTAATACGATACCCCTTTGGTAAGACTGGTTGCCAGACTTGACGGCTCGTAACGACTGTTAAAGATCCACGAATGACAGCCGAGACCAACGGCTTAACGTGTTTTCCGGGGCACGGTGGGATCTTGGTATGTAAGGATTGTTTCCCATTCACGGATCAACCGCTGCAAGAGTATCTTAACCTGATCGATCGATCGATTGATCATGCGGCTGTTATTACTTAGCCACAAGCCCCTCTCCTGAGTACTTATACTTACTATGAATACGATTTTCTCTGTGCCTTCCTCCGACTTATTGTCTTCCTCATCCATATGACAAAACGTGCTTATCAAATTAACAATGCCTTATCATGCAAACAGTAACTAACTGTGATAATGAGTTGACAGTTCCTTGAAACAAATAGCAAGGCTGGTATAATCGGCACTAATCTAGGTCTAAGCTATACGATAGCTGAGGCATGCATTACTCCCGTTGGGAGTCGGTCTACTTATGACAGATTAATGCGAAATTAATATGGGTTTTTCCTCAAAGTTGTCTTTCTTTAGTTGATTGATTCAGGTATGACCTAACAGAAATCCATTATAAAACACAATAGACCGAACTCGAACTATTCCGCTTAACTATTCCTAAAGAGTCATAAAAAGCCTTGTAAGAAATCGACACGTGGTTCTCCTCTCAACGAGGCATCCTCAAGATGACGACTGACTTGACACGATGCTTGCTGTCCTGAGGATGCCTCGTTGAGAGGAGAACCACGTGTCGATTTCTTACAGGGTTTTTCTTTACTCTTTAGGAATAGTTAAGCGGAATAGGTTACTAAATATATCAACGTCTATTGTATTGCCTTTCTTTGTAAGCTTCACAATATTTTACCCTTGGACTTGAAATGACTTCTTAGTTTTTTCGCCTATGGTCAGCAGCTGCTCGATGTCTGATTAAAATTTGTGCCTGATCAATGGAAATAGCTTCATTCTCTACATTTTTTTTTCCAGTAATATTGTAGTCTCATACCTGACTGAAATGTGGGTGTTCTAATACTCTTACTTTCGAAATTTTGGGTCGGCCTGTTCAGAGACCACAGGCCTATGTTATGTTATTGATATGTCAATACTTATCTATAAAAGTACCTGCTGTAATAAATATCATTCATCATCATCACTCCTAATCTATCAGTAATCTCTCGTCGACGGCCTCCCGGCCTTATCGCAAGGCCGAGAGAGCTGGACCGCAACGAGGAAATGGAACTAGGGCCTGCAGGTCATGGTTCGAACTGAACCTTTCTAGACTAGACAGGTGTTTAGGCTATTATGTGTTTTATTGTGGAAGGAATAAGGGATAGAGTCTTTTGTATATCGGAGTTGAAAATGTTCGGGTGAGGCGCGGTTTGTGGGACAATTGTTATTATCTTTTGAGATATTTAAGTTGGCCTTATTGGGAAAAGGTGTGATATCTGTGGTAGTCACTTAAATGCCCTTATCCCTTCACTATATTTTCCTTCCAACTGTCGATTTTCCTGAATACAAATTCGCTGATGGGAAGTGGAAATCTAAGGTCAAATCACAACCTAACAACCTTTTCAGGAACATTTGAATTGGTTTATGAACTGTAGCGTTACAACTCCATTAATTGTGGGCGTGGTAGGTTGCTATAGGTAAACGTTCTTGCCAAGCGCACTAAACTACAGCCGATATATTCTGTGAAAATCTCACCATGAAAACTTAGAAGTGAGCTTGTCAATAGTGTCTTCACTTCGTGATCACTTTACTTAAGCTTTTATGGTGAGATCGGCAAGTGATATTAAGTCACACTTCGTGATTTAAAGAAACTTGTTTTCGACAGACTATCACATTAAACGGCTTTCTTAGTGAAGTCTATAGAAGTGTACGTAGAAAAAGTCAAATCTCACGATCCTTTTATTTGCTCTATTGTGCACAAGGCACTATACGGGTGGCTGGGCACTTGCAACTCCTACATCTAGCACTCAGCCTTACTCGACATTGCACTACTTTTTCGCAACGCTGCGTAAACCACGCAATATTGACTACGCTATGAAACAAAATGGCGGATTGCACGAACATTGCCGAATATTGCCGAATTCTGCGCATGTGCAGGAAGAACCGAGTTATTTGTGGGGTTAATGACCTGTATTGTTTGGTATATGAATGTTGACCAATTTGTTTGAATATTGCTAATATGCATGAGCACCTACATAATGTGTTTGATGACTGAATCATTTTGAGGTTACGTTAATGGCCGGTCAAGGTCGGAAAATTACAGGATTTTGACCTTTGCCCAAAAATGGCAATTTATATTTGACTTCTCCCATAGGTAAATTTCAATACGAGTACAATCATTAAAGACAATGCTGTCTACCCCTGTGCCTTTCTGTCTACCCCTGTGCCTTTTGGATAATATATTCTACTACCTACTTTCAAGAATTTAGCATAGATTTTAGTCTTTTAATGAATAATATAGGTATTGAATTTTCCTGTTTTCGGTGTTGAACATGATTGATGTAAGCCTTCGCGTCAACTTATGGTGTCTAGATTCTCACAGGTCTAGGACTTATACCTGTTTATTTATATTAATGAGATATTTTGTCATTTCAGGTAAGGACACACATCATTTTCAAATACAAAGTAGCGGTAAGTTATTTAAGGATAAGACTCAAGCTGTAATAAATCGACTGGCCAGGCGATTTTGACCTCCAATGACTCGAGGTCTCTTCTAACGTATGGAGATAATCCAAGTTCAAGTTCTAAGCCAGTAATTATGGTTATATTTCTCTGCAGCTCACGTTTTACTGAACATGGGGAAAACAACCCTTCTGCTTTAAGCCAACTTTTGATGCTCAGTATTTTAGAAAAAACGTGTGGTTGGCGGACCCCCGTCAGGAACAACGTTCCTTACGTGATACTCGCACGCACACACACAGTCGGGTGCAAAAGAAAGAGACAAAGAGAGAGGGAATGTCGCATGAAGGGGGCATAACGCTTTTTCCTTACGTGACGATTTCTAAACGTGCGCCGCGTTAAGGAACTTTGACCAGAAATTGTGAAGCTGAACCTCAAGTTCTTTTCGATCTGCCAAAGGTGACGGAAAACCTTGGATGATGGATGTAAGTGACTTAGAGTTTGAGGGTTTCCATAAAGTGAACAAACCGAAACTATTCCACATTGAATTGAATTGAATTCCACATTGTGAGTTATAAGGGCCTTTGTACACGGCACGGTTTGTTTACGGTTAGATGTTTAACCGCGCCGTAGAAAAAATGTGTCTGCTAACAAAGTTCCATAGTGATCTATACAACACAGACGACCGTGCCTACACACGGCGAATAAACCGTAGTTTTTCACGGCAATAATAACGTGTGTGTACAAAGAGCCTAAGGAGCTTAATCTATTAATCATACATAGCTCAAAAAAACGATGCTAAAAATAACAGTAAAATTATAAGAATAATATCTAGCAATCCACTGTTCAAAGGTCACAGCCTACACGTGTCACTGCATTATAAATCATCGAATCTAACACTACAATGCTAAACGAAGATGCAAAAACTTGATTTTATGAAGTTATCGAAATAGTAGCTAGTTGTCAAATAATGGCAGTATTAACGGTCAGTCTGAAGGTCGAAAAGTGTGACAATCGATTGACCGACGGACATGGAGTGCCGAGCTAATCGAAGGGCATCGATGCTTGCCTGTAATTTAGATTTGGAGCCTTATTAGCAGTCACTCCCGACTAACTAACCTTCATCTGATTATCCTAGAAACTAGCCCAGCGTTACACGTGCCGACGCCAGTTAGATTTGTGGCAAATCTTATCGAAATCAGCGCAACAGTTTAGCTGTAAAAACTTTACAAACAGACAGATAGACGTAAAATTATAACTTGTACTGATCTTTTTATGATTTCAATATTCCTAAGATGTATGACAGGTCGAGTAGGGTTCAAAAATGTAATAAATATGCAGGTACATTTGCACTTTTGTGTCTTGTCAATATGGCGGTCAACGCCATGACACTTATACGTCAACAGCATCACATAGATGGACGCTTGCTTGAGACTTGAGATGAAGTACAAAAAATTAATAAATGATAGATTTGTATGATATGATGGATTTGATTAACAGCATTGTACCTCGTAATATTTGTGCCTTCCATTTCAAATCTGTAAAGATTCATTACGAATTTACGAATATGGCATCAGCCCAAGAGGGCTGGCTGCGAGGTCGTCGACCTGTGGCTTCGGTTATGACTCCAATGCATGCCTACATCAAACACTGCAGAATAAATAAACTGAACATAGACAATTTCTGTTACTAATGATACCTAATCTATTGGTTGAAACGGTATATTATCAACCCATGAACTAGTAACACTATTTCTTGGTCTGCTAGACCTGCCCCTTTCATTCAGCCAAGCAAAAAAGGTCGATTAATAAAAGAGTTACATTCTGGAGTTAGTGTAGTATAAAATACTTAAGAAACTAGGCTTTTCATGAAAATTCACGCCACCACATGGCCAAGCGCTCTTCCATTTCGACAGTGAATATAAAATATATGATGACGTTCATCATTCGTTTCATTCATCTGTTCATCATTCAGTCACGACTAAAGAAAATATAGGCGCTTTGACAGTTTTGACAGATGCCCGGACTTGACCTCTCAGTGCCGTGAATTTGGCTATAATTATCATTTTAATAGCTAAATAATTATCCAGTTTCAGTATCTATGTGAGTCCATTGAATTCAAAATGTAATATCACGGTGATAATTGAAGAAGATGCAATAAGACAATTGCCCATCACTAATGAAAATCAATGCATCTATATACAGTATGCTTCTTTCCATCTCCCCATCTCCCCCACAAAGATCATAGAATCAATTTCAAAGATAAGTACCCGGAACTTCACACCTGTCTTTCATAGCTCATACAGCCTCAGACACCGTTATCAGATAAAACACAACAAAAGAGACTTACGTAATGAAACACAAAATAAAAATGCACACACATGCTTTGGCAATTAAGCCAGACACTTAAACTCGGACACATTGAGAATGCTACACGAAAACCACCTTTATTCTTATGGGGTAAGGTGAATAAGGTTTTTGCAATGAATTATGTATACCAGCTAAAAATTACTTAACGTCCACGTGACACGAGAACTACAATGACAAAATGTTTCTAATCCAGTCCAAGATCAAACTCGAAGGTTTTTTACGTTAAAAAAAATGTTTTCGTAACCAATGTTGGTATATTGCTGTTACGTGATGTTGGCCTATTGGTTGTTGGTGATTGGTTGCCAATTTCCGCTTTGAAATTGGTATTATTGCTTGATATTGTAGGTAATGACATGTGAATAACGTGTTTGTGGTCATTAGGGCCTTTCTGCTTATTAAATATTGTGATATGGTATAATTTGCCCATAAAATGAGGTCTTAAAAGTACTAGACAATGATTTCTACGTTTTCTTTAAAAATGATGAAGGAAGACATCGTGGGGAAATCAGTATGAACTAGAGCCAAAAATTTGAAGACGTGACAACCACCAAGCCGCACTGGGAATGAGCAGTGGGAACTTTATAGGCAACATCAGCCAAGCATTTCTATGGTCTATGGGAATCTATATTGACAGTTTTAAATTGCAAAGCATTTTTTTTTTGTATGATCGTCGCCAGTATATTTATAACCACCTCGCACACTATGCGACATGCGAATGCTACAGATAACAAGACGCTGACCTGCCGCATGCGACTTTCATCGGGTGTGCGCATGCAACGTGCGTCTAGACACCATGACAAGTAGCGAGAGCATGCGATTCCCATAACTTGTCGTTGCGACTGTTCATCTCGACACCAAGTGTGCGGAGCTTTGAACAAAATATATGAAAAATCTCAGCCGCAGCCTGTCGTTGCGTCTAGTCGCCGAGCTGTCGCAGTAGCGTGTGCCATGTCTTATGCATTAGTTACAAAGACTCTTTATTAATTAACACATAAAAATTACCAGTTTCTAGCTACCGTACAAGGAAGACCTGTGAAGGCCTAACATGTCACATTAAAAATAAAACAGCATATCAATAATTAATTGACTATTTTAATCCCCTGTCAACATTATTCGATTGTATCGGTAATCGGAAATCGAGTGTATCTATATCGTGAATCGATTCTCGTGCCTACAACCTGTGATGGTCAACCGGTCCAGTCTTACTTCCGAATGCTTTTGATTCATATTTTATTTTACTATTGTTGTTGTATTATTGTAGCTGTTTTATGAAATATGTAAGGAAAGTTTGACTATTGATAGTCGATTTTTTTTTTTTTACTGCTCTGTGTTGTGTCAATTCACAAAGAGACTTTGTTGTCTCGACTTCATTACCTACTTTAATAACTAAATGTTTTTTCACTGGACACATTGATAAAGTATCCAATCCACTCAATAAATTATGTTATTTTGAATATTTAAAAAAATAGAATGCGGTAGATAATTACTATTTATTTAATTTATAATTTATTAATGACACTTAAGACTTGCTTGTTTTTTTCTCGTTAACACGTTTTTTCCATGATTTTATAATCTCATTTAGGATGGTAGGTTTGCACCTGGCAATTCGTATTACCTAATGATGTGGCAAATGACGAACTTTACCATTTACTTAGGGTCATCAATCACTTATTTGCAAAAAAAATAAAAACTTTTATGTTTCTTGATCAACCGCATCTATAGTCGATTATTTTAGCAGTTTAGACGATTACACAAAACAAAAGGTAGGTAAGCTTTTCAGAGTGCGTCACTAATTCTAATTCATGTATGTAAATAAATAAAAATGAAATGCTGTTCGTTGGTAAGCGCGTCACTTGAGAACAGCTGGACAGATTTGGGTATATTTTTTGCCGGGAAGATTTACAAATTCAGGAAAAACTAAACGTCGTTATTTCTATGAACTCAAGACCACAGGACAACGTCTGTCGGTTCAGCTAACTACAAATTATGTTAAGACAAAATCTTGTTTGCAATGCTCTAACACAACAGCAAAATCATACAAAAACGAAAACACATCCTAGCCTTTTCCCAACCATGTTAGGGTCGGCTTCCAGTCTAACCAGATGCAGCTGAATACCAGTATCTAACCTCCACAACCCATCAGCTACTGGGTAATACGATACCCTTGGTAAGACTGGGTGTCAGACGTTCAGGCTTCTGACGACCAGTAACGACTGTCAAAGATCCATTAATGACAGCCGGGACCAATGGCTTAACGTGCTTTCCAAGGCATGGAAGAATCTCTATATGTAAAGATAGTCACCCATCCACGGCCTAACCCCGGCAAGCGTAACTTATCCTGATGCCACGACCTCCTCACAAAAACGAAAACACATAAAACATCGAAAGAAAATGCAAATCGTAGTACCCACCTCTAACCACCGTTGTACCACGTTTTTATTACAATAATCGCCTCGTCATTTGACGTCCTGTATCTAAAGCCCGCGTCGAAAGTCGTTCGGGGGGTTAGACAGGATGTTCACATTTACCAGTTATACGTCGCCGATTTGAGAGAAAATTCTACTCATGAATGAAAGATTTTTCTTCTGTTGTGTCTCAAGAAATTATTTATGTGTTGTTCAAGGAAATTTGAAAGTTGATGAGATAATTAAATGTTTGAACGGTAATGTTAGTACATGCAATTTAGGACATTAAGGTATCGTGGTAGCATTCCGGGAGCGGCGGTATGACCCGGCCCCGCGCGCAATTCTATTGCACTATATTTACAAATATTGAATTTAAAAATTTTACTTGTGTTGATATAGAAAAATAAGTCTATAATTCCTTAAAGTATTTGTGAACACGTAGACAAAATTTTAATACAATTGCTTTGATAACATAGTTGATTGAATGGAATAGGTTTTTCTCGTAGTGTTTGTAACAAAAACAGTAGATTTTAAGGTAACTTTGCCGTTTTTTTCTATCGAGGAAAGTTTTGTCAATCGTGTTTCGGGCCTCACTAAGGAAAAAAATATGCAAATTCGTTGTTTTTTTAAGAAAAACATTGATTTTGTGTGAAGTCGAAACATCTGCTTTGGAACCCATTTCACCTTAAAGGGAATTTTGGAAATGATTAGTCTTTGAAGATTTATAGGTTAAGTAGTAAATAAGTCAGAAAGTTCAGATGCGTAGTACTATGACAACCTTAGAAACGGGTTTTCTACAGAATAGACAAATTGACAGATTGTGATTGTTTATCTGTCATTTTGTCTATTCTTCCGTCGAAAAAGCCCGTTTCTATTGTCGTGTAGATGTATGAACGTAAACGGAGTATGAAAGGGTCCTAGTAGGTGGCCTACTGTAGTGTCTGCCTACCCCCATGAGGGGGTCAGTTAATGTAAGTATGTGTGTGTATGTATGTACTTAATAATAAGTGATGCTGAAGCTTTATTCTGAAACGATGCTAAGTTATGAATCTTGATCTAAAACTAACAGAATTGTTAAGAATCTTCACTTATATGTATGTAGTTTTATAATCCAAGCCTTAAAACGTATTTACTTACCTTGATTAATTATCAGCACCAGTAGCATGACAACCATAGAAACGGGTTTTATACGGGTTTTGTCGACGGAAGAATAGAAAAAAATACAGATTGTGATTGTTAATCTGTCATTTTGTCTATTCTTCCGTCGAAAACCTGTCTCTATTGCGGTCATGGTAAGGGACCAGGTTGTAGAAGGAGAGAAGCGTAATCGTGATTCATATGCATTTTTTATTCAAGAACTACTATGGAAGTAATAACTTTATTTGCCTTAGTAATGACGTTGACTCTGCCTCTTTAAATAAGTGGTTTACAAACAAACATAAAATAAATAGACAAACATATCCAGGACATGTTGACCTGTCCTTTTTCAATATTTAAAGTAAAAGTGATTCATCTCGAAGTATTTCAGAGGTCTTCTTAAAATGGTCTATTAAATTACTTGCGATTTCACAGATCTTAGTGTTAAATAAAGTTATGGCCTTTTTAGTACATATTCGACTAGTTTGTCGGCAAAAACTCAATTTATTTTGTATAAAAATTGCCTATTTGTTGGTTTGGCAACTAAATTGACATTTACATAACTAATATTAGTTTTGAAATTAATCAACTTTTTCCAGTCGACAAAAAATCGACTAAACTCAAATGGTAATTACAGCACTATTCTAAGGTCGGTTCACATTAGCGATAAAAATGCATTCGTTGATTATGTGAAACCGAGTTTTAGTATGACTGTGATGAAGCCTTTCGACGGCTTTTGGAAATGGCCAGGGACCAGGTAGGTCAAAGACCCTAAAGGTTATTATTTGTCCTTGAGGTCTTAACGTTTCATGGTATAAGAGTGAAGTCGTGACATGAATAAAATTAAAAAAAGGTAGGTACATATTGATGTCTCTCGGATTTATTACCTTAGTGTCAGATGTATTACATTTAAAAAAAAAAACAAATACAGCGTTCAAATAAATGAATCACCATAAAATTACACATACACATAGATTGTCACTGGCCACATATAAAGAAGATTGGTTGCTCGTTTCCACAATGAGGCTTTATTTAAAACATGATGGCGATTACGATAAAATGTAGTTTTGGCTAAAGTCGAATGAAAGAATAGACACACCGAAACTTTTACGTATCAGACAACAGATATAGTTTCAAATTGATAAATTATTGTTCTTTCTTTCTTTCTAACGAGTGACTAATACATTCACGTCCTTAACAATTTCGTCAAAAATTATTCTGAAGTACCCCTCGAAAATTCTTTTAACCTTAGAGTACACAGACGACCTCACATAAGGTACCGCTAATTTCATTTTTACACACAACATGTATCACTCTAAATAATATTAAATATATAGACAAACAAAAGTCAAAGTACGACCTTCATAGTCATTAGCACCATAGAGTTTTAAATGCATTTTAAAATAAACCATAGACAGTTGTATCAATGACCTGTAGTCTTAACTCCTGGCCGAATGAAGATTCGGAATTTGAAAAGTAAATAGAGTTATGTTGGTTCTTTTATTTTGGTCTAGAAATCTTTGCATAACAGAGCGTAACGGCTGGCTATACGAGTATGTTTTGTTTTTTTTAAAGAATGAGCATAACAGCTGATGGACTACCCAAGATCTCATTGCTGTTTAGAGGCACGCAGACAGGCGTGACGCGACTCTAGTAGAACAATGTTGCTATGAAAACTTCATGGAAATTGTCCTACCAGAATCGCGTCGCGAAAAATAAACAGACAAAGGAGTATTTAAAAAAAATATTTTTGATGGAATTTAGGTTGCCCAAAAGGAAATATTTTGACGACCTTCTATCAACAGGTTCCCATCAGGTCAGAAGGGTATTAGGTCTAATTTATGCGAAAACAAATGGCTTGCGTTACCATACTATTCTTTAATCATTAAACAAACACGTTTTCAGTTTTTATTACAAGCCCTTAGACCTCATGACAAATTTTACGATCTTTAATATTGTTAATTAAAATTGTAAATGCATGTTTTCATATATGCATCCCATACTAAAATAAGTACGTCTTATATAAGGGGTGAAAAACACCATAAAATTTATTACATTTTAGAATCAACAGGTCAAACACAAATTTTCAATTTATTTTTCAGACTGCAGAAAAAGGTCACCACAAACATGTTTCAGCTTTAGTTCTTGTATTTTAAATGAGTCTTTCGGTACGCATTTAAAGGCGAATTTCACCAAGTCTGTCAATAAAACTGAACGCGATTAGTAACATCTAAACCGCGTTCAAGAGCTGTCAGTGTCATCATTATTGTGGAATCCAGACAGTGACAGCTCTTGGACGCAGTTTAGATGTGCTAGCCGTTTTCAATATCATTGCTTAAGCTGCGAGCAAATTATCGGACGCGTACGTAAGCCGCGGCTGTCAGTCCTGACCGATGAGAGTCCACGTTGTTCCCAGCTCCAGCCGGCCAGATTTCTATCAGACCTCCGAACGCTCCAGAACGGCCCAAGGTCACGTCCGCGACTTACGACCGATAGTTTGCACAGTGTAGTGCTAAATGTACTATCCAGATACAAATAAGCCGCGACTGACAGTCGCGACCAACAGACGCCCGAACGCTCAAGGGCACGTCCGCGACTTACGACCGATAGTTTGCACAGTGTAGGGCTAAATGTTACAAAGAAGCCGCGACTGTCAGCCGCGGGTTACGGACGCGTCCGATAATTTATTCCCAGCTTTAAAATCGCACCAAGTGTGTCGCAGTGGATAGCAGACTCTTAATATTTTTTCGTACAAGTCCGGTAGGTATTTAACCAGCCAGGTCGGTCGACTGACCTCCTTTTTGTAAAATAATAATATCATAAATAAACCCTTTTGCGTGCGACAAAAAGGCAATAAATGGATTAGTAGGGTCTAAATCGACAGCCCGTGAGTTTGTTGTAAACAGGTCTCTGGCATACTTAATTCTGTTGAATCCAAAAGTAGTCGAGAAATCTTGATATCATCTTCATTGCAGTCAAAAGCCATCCACTGCTGGAAGTAAACCCCCAAGCGCCGGTACATAGACGGGCCTAGTATTTCTCGAGTGCTTTGGATTCCCGCAACCTTCATTCACCAGGTCATCGGTCCACTTTGTGGCAGCCTATCCACGCTGCGTCTTTCGATTCTTGGTCGCAACTCCAGAACCTTTCTTGATATTACTGCAGTATATCCTTCATGAAAGTCATCGGAAAATGATCCTTATTACGTCCATATTTTGCATCTCTAACCCTTTTCAATTCGTTAATCTATCTAGTAGTGAGAATTTGATACAAATCCTAAGCTAAATAATCACACAGTTATGTGTTTTCTACATTTACGGTCAGTGGTTAAGAAAGCTGACCGCTGCATGTGGGTCGTGGTTTTGATTTCCACCTCAAGGAAGTAATTGCAATGAATGAATTACGAAATTCAACAAGTCTCCCACGAAATGTATGCGATGAATAACATTTGTATGAGGTTTGTATGAAAATGGAGATATTTGTTCTAATCGATGGAAATAGTAATATTTATGTGAACAGGATCTTTTGCACTCGTCTCGACATGACGCTTAAGAGAATTTCTCGTGTCTTGAAAAGAATTCAAGAAGGTTGTAAGCAAGATTGGACAGGACTGTCCAGGATGCACCGGATGTAGGTATTTAAGTTCGTTAATCATCTGGCTGTCTGTCAGGAGTGCGCCATCTGACATGCTTACTTCTTCACTCTTGGGGACTTTTTTTATACATACAATTTGGAAAGAAGTAACGCCACTAAAATGTTTTTGGATTCTGTTTTCATGCACAAAAAACACAACACACGCATGCACACACACACACATCATGCCACATTACATGCAGGCGTACAATAAGTACCGTTTATGGATGACTCAGTGGATATACGAGAAGTACTTTATTTATCTAGATTAGTTTAACACCAGCTTGAAAAAAGATTAGTCATACTTTTTAGTACTTATTTTCTCAGTTGTCCTGTAAAATTTTCTAGGAAAATTAATATTTATTTTATTTAATCACGCTTGACCAGTCATACATCCTGCTCGAATTAGAGAACAAGTACAAATACTCCTTAATCGTTTGCAAATAATAAAGTAAAACACTTCCTGGCCATTATAGGTAAAACTTTTTATATTCAAATGTCTAGTGACGCGCTGTCGTCTAAGATGTCATCCGTGAGAAAATTCTTCGTTTTTAAATTTCTGGTCATGAAATCATCAATGCCTAACAAAATGAACCATATTTATTACTAGCGACTGGCCCGCCCCTGCATCATATGGTTATCACCACTTGACAAAAGGTCTAGATTTATTTATTATATGCAAGTTAGATACCAATTTATTATACACATAAACCTTCCGTAATAAATTCTCTATATGGTGGTCAAAACGGCATCAAAATCCATTTTGTAATTTAAAAGAATAACAGATAGACAGATTCTATACGAAAAGCTGTTAGGTTAGATTAGTATACGCTGATCCAAATGAACTGCCGACCTCTCGATTGCCATTTGTCATATTTTCTTTTTTCACGATGTCTCGATCGTCATTTGTCATTCCCATTTATAACCATATTTCATTGTTCTTCTAATTTTAAATGAAGCTCAGTAGAACAATATGCAATTAAATTAAGTTGTGTAACACAGCCGTGCTATCGTTTCGTGTGAAGATGAGTTATGTAAGGCGAAATGAGTGCGTGTGCGCATCACGAACGCGGCGTGGTGATTGATCTCAAACATACTGACTTGGTTCGGATTTTGAATTGTGTGATTTTATTGGTTATGTCAAATGCTTGGTTGGTTACTTGCATTATTGTGGTTTGACCTGGCATAGTACTTTTTTACGGCTTCGTAGGGCCTTTACTTAGAAATATGATTTTAAGTACTAAGGATTAGGTGGACTCAGCAAAAGGAGTATGCGAGGTCCGCTCCAGCTCTCTTTCTGTAGTTTCTGCCTACCACCATGGTCAAAAGTCGTGAGTTTATTTACGTAGGTATGTATTTTAGCCAAATAAAAGAAAAATGAAGGCTGTCCATTTTCTAAGACATACGAAGCTCTTAGTAAGCTCTACAAAAAGTAATATTTCGATCAACAACAAGACTTGAAGTTTATATTTTTTCTGCTCCTAACATTGACATAATTACGGTTCTTGTATCTGTAATTTAGATTATAATTATATACCCATAGTGTTTCGTGTTACGACTAAGTATCGTGTCAATGGCAAACTAAGAATTCGCTCCGCATAATTTTTACAGATCGTTTGTTTTCAAGATCATCTGTGACTGTGTCTTTTCTTTTATTTGTATTGTAAATTATTAGAAATTGTTTTAAACAAAACTGGCGTAGGTATGTACTGATGACCCGGAAGTTACGTGTCCAACTTCTCCATTAAATACGAGGTTATTTGTGCGATCCTTGTATTGTAATCATTGCGTCGCCACTTAGGACCAAAAAAGTAAAAACGTAATATATTTTCTGGTTCCAATGAGTCCCAATGATCCATTTTGTGGTTACCTACTAATACTAAGGAGGCAAAGTTCTTTAAACTTGACCTCCGTCACCATGTCACCGGAAATTAGATAACATAAACAATAAAACTTCCTATTTCCGTTTGTCTAGTCACCAACTTTCTTTAGCACAATGTGTTACAGTGTCCTTACAATGCGGAAAGACATGGTGTGAACCTTGGATAGTGAATACAAAATTAAATTACCAAAAAACAAATGATATCCTAATAGATTATGACCGGAACGTCCAACGATAATTTGATAAAACTAGTGTTAATTCGAATTCGAACCACGCATTGTCTCGACGATCGCGTCCAATGTCATGTTTCTAAAACCGATTTTGACATAACCGCCATCTTGGATACGTTCGATTTTGGTATTTAAATCCACCTGTCAAGTGTCGTCTTTCGTTTGACAGCGCGCCGCACGATTATGAAAGGTTTTTGCGCACGCGCCATTATTTGTGTTACTGGGTAAAGGGCAGGCGTGCTGAGTAAAACGATCTATTATAATACCGCGAAAAAACCGCTTTTGAGCTGCCGCAAAGCCCACGAATAGTGTATTAAAAAAACGGATTTATGTCGTAACTTTAATTCATCACGGTTCAAATTTCGAACGTACCATTCTTCGTTACATTGAAAGATGGTAAATGATTAGATACTGTTCAAAGAATAATCGATTTGATTCAAATTGCATTCGATTAAATCGATGTCGCAACTTGTAATTTTTATTGTTTGCTCAAGATATCGGATGTTTCTAGCTTTCTATAGATTACAAATGTCTAGTAATCGATTCCAATGGACCTTTGGTTGACCTCGATGTTTCGGACCTTTGCGACTCGATTGCGATGATGATTTGCAGGTTTACTGTCCACGTAACTATACTGCGATTATATATTTTTTAATGGGTAAATAAGACTCCATTATCGAAACGCGTTTGTAACAAAGTCATTAACCGGTTAAACTACTGTGAGGCTATTTGTTTCATTGATCTGCGGAAAATTTCTATTTTAAATTGATGTGGCTAAATAATAACAGCCGCATGGGTCGATCTTCAAGGTTAAGCGATGCTTTCCAAGGTCAGTCCGTGGATGGGTGGAAATACCGAAACCCCTCCGTGACTCAGAAATAACGTTTTCATTTGTTAGATCTTTGACTATTGTTACGGGTAGTCAGAAGCCCGAAAGTCTGACAACCGGTCTTACCAAGGGGTTGTGGAGGTCAGATAGGCTTCGCTCCTTGTAAAATACTGGTATTTAGCTGCTTCCGGTTAGACTGGAAGCCGATCCCAACATAATTGGGAAAACGCAGGTAGATGAAGTTTGGTCCTCGCAAATTTGGCGACTTATTTATTCCCAAATATTTTGCTGTAAATTAAATTGTTGATATTTAATATCTATAGGTATAGGTATGTCATTAGTTTAATTAAGCGATGCGAAAACAGGAGGTCAAAGAGCAGTATACAACAAGAAACACGTTTTCCGGAAAAAATAACGTCTTGCTACCTAAAAGACCAGTTTCTTGACAATTATGTTTAGTCTGTGGAAATGCTAAGAGCTCATAAGAGCGTTCATTCTAAAAGTTGGCAACGTCGCAAATAGCTGTTTAATATTTACTTGTTTTGATTAATTTGGCAATATTGCTGTATGGAAATATAAATTATCTTAAGTTTTAAAGAACACAAAGATATGGAACTTGATATGGATATCAAAATAAGAACATATTGTCGAAAATATTACCTTCGTTGATTCATTAAAGAAGATTGTAGGCCTCAACATTTACTCGACCCGAAATAAAAGTAAAGTAAACGTATTTTTAAAACGAAAACGAGTGTGATGTGTATATTTGAGCGTATTTTATGGAAGGGACACCTAAAATGTTTTGTTCTTTGTGCACTTTTTAGGGTTTATATCCTAAAAAAATATAATATCGCCTTTTTGGGTAAGATTATGAGTCACGCAAGGGTCTTGGGTCAGAACACAAAAATGGCAACATTTTTCATAACGACGTTTTTTTCTTTTTAAATTATATTTTTGGGTTCTTGATCACTGTCGTCATCACCAAAGCTCTCTGTGCTGGACATTTGTCCTGCAAATTAAGCTTTAATTTTTTGCTGTCTACAAAGGCTTTGATGACAGCGAAAAGTCTTGGAAACATCGCATATCTTTGAATTCTTCCACACTATTACATCGTTGAGCTTTTTAAAAAAGCCATCGTATGAAAAAAGTTATCTTTTGTTGCGAAAAACTGCCGTGTGATTTCATCAAAGAAAGGCATAAGTATTATTTTATTAACAGACAGCTTGCTTCTTAAAGAGGCCTAT
Organism: Agrochola macilenta; assembly: GCA_916701695.1. Lineage (NCBI taxonomy): Eukaryota > Metazoa > Arthropoda > Insecta > Lepidoptera > Noctuidae > Agrochola > Agrochola macilenta. The sequence continues at coordinate 9,094,356 of OU753572.1, read as the reverse complement.
AGATAATATAGAATGTTTATTGGGAATTTGTTACATAAAATGCAATCTTTTAAACCGTAGTAAGTGGCACAAATTAAGTGAAAAGGTACCTTAAACCCACAACCAAGGACACAAACTTTTAGGCCACGTACAGAAACACAAAACTATTTATCTTAAACCTCACGGCCACTCTCGTTACATCGCTTACCTCACGATTTCATCCACCCAGTAGTTAATCATCACAATAATATCTTGGGAAAGGAAATAATCATTAAAAGTGCATGCATTATGCTTGCACAGAACATTAGCTATCACGAATTGTTACTTCATCTCTTGCAGGCCATCGTTCCGGATTTTATACACACAACTCTGCTACTTTATAAAGGTCACTGGAGCAATATGTGGGCTGTTTCATTGTAGGTTTTGTAATGGGTACATCAGGTGAGGAGATCCATTTCTCCATACGCCATTAGAAGTTGTGATGTCTGAACTGACTTCTCGTTTTAAATAGAATTTTCTCTTGTATGGTTTTTGGTTATGCTGACTAAATATTGGACAGTAGTTTATTTGTTGGACCTTACTAACATGATGAGTGTCAAATTTAAACGATGCTAGAAGAGGCAGTCTGAATTCCACGACAGCTGCAGCTCACTAAATAATAACAAGTTTCTGACCACTGCAAAATCCAGACAGAAATGCATGTTGTGAACTGCAAATGATATATCTATCTATTTTTCTAAAGTAAATCTGACTGTTAACACGAACAATCGGTTGGTTGGCACAGTCCGCAGTTGTATAATCCCTATTTTTAAGTAACCTCAAAGCTGAACACTATCTCTTAAGATACAGGTTATCCTAGTTTAAGAGGCAGGGCTCAAAATATATGTATACAGACTTCTGCAGCGTAGTTAGAATCTTGTTAATCAGTGTATACTAATGTATATTTTGTGACAACAACTATTACTATTACTATAATGATGTCTAGAAATAATAGGTGTAAGAAAGAAGTTTCTTTCGGGATATCCAACGTTGTTTCGTTTTAGACTCATACATGTGCATGTGCAACCAGGCCTTAGCCATTCCTCCATTCCTGATTGGCTGTTCATCATATTCGACTGACGTAGTTTATTCTAATTGATCATGTTATGAAATAGGGTACAAGTCATCAGAAGTCATATTGCGCGGTGCAGTGCTTGCTCATAGGTCCTTAGATAGCCATCTGGAGTGTGACGGTTACCTGGCTTACCTGCCGAGAGGTTCATTGGCCTGATTATCAAATGCATAAGTTTTTTGCGCTTCTTTGTCATATTATGGAGCCCACCAACAATTTCATAAAATACCTCGAGTTAGGAATTTTTTAATCCTAAAATTATTTTTCAGTTTTGTGGCATCTTGTTCTGAGCCAAGTCCATCAATGAGCTGCCATAGGCTGAGGTACTTGATTAACCAGAAAACAAAACTTTATTCCCAATATGGGAGGCCTGCCAAAATCATCATCATCATTTCAGCCGAAAGACGTCCACTGCTGAACATGGGCCTCCCCTAAGCGTCATCACATCGACTGGTCCTGTGTTTCTCGCATCCAGCGGATTCCTGAACAAAATAACATCCACCTTTTATGAGATTTGACAACAAAACAACTGTTGAAAAAGCTTTGAAAAACCACGTTTAACATACTTTTCTAGGTATAATAATCAAATTAAACAGTAATTTTTTCTCGACTGCCCGCAACTTGATCTCACTTACGTCAATGCTTATTTTAAGTTCGCACACCACAAGAAATAATTTTATTTAATTTGCGATTGTTCCGAAGACCGTGTTTAGGTACATACTTTGTTGTTGGTGTAGGTCGTCGCCACGAGAGGTCGTAATGACCTGACCTGGGTTTAAAATTAGCTTCTTGATCATATTTATTTTCACTCTCTTAAGTGGGATAAAGTTTTTATCTTTGAATGTTTGAAGTATTTATGTTGAATGCTGCTGTATGTCAGGAGTCTTGTATGCTTAAGTTCTCATACAAATCAATAGTGTTTTCCCTTTTTCCCAATATAGGACTTGCAGAGTTGCAGCCTTGCAGGTGTGTGTAGGCATAATAGAGATGATGACAAAAAAAAAATTTATTGTCCGTCTTTGACATTATAAAAAAATATTGGACACGTATTTTTTCTTTTTTTACGTAATCTAAAGATTACGGCGATACATTGAGGTAAAATGTGCCATGACGTCACGAGTATGTAGATTTTATACATACTAGTGACGTATCGACCCCCACTCCCCAACTTAAAATGCGTTTTATCTAAGTATTTTTTTATTAATATGATAAAGCAAAAAATACGTGTCTAATATTTTTTTATTATCTGACTGACGGACTAATTAGAATTTCATTTTTTTTACCCAGGCATCATCCCTATTATAAGAGATTTTTTATAGGCTATGTCCAAGACCGAATGAACTTCTTTGCCCGTCTTTTAGTAGTTACTAAGATTGACCCCAGAATCGTATCTGAAGAATTATTTTAACATTGAAATTGCCTTTTCGATCGCTTCAGTATGGTACCCGTTTTCAAGAAAAGTCCGACCGGGGGCCGTCCTGAATTATTAAGATAGAGAAATGAAAATGGTATCAAAAGATGCGTTACTAAAACGGCTATAAAGCAATTTTTTTCTTATTGTAATATGTTTATATATTTTTAATTTATTTAAAAAAGTGCCAATTTATGACCGTTTCTTTTGGGACATTTTTCAAAAAATCTTAAACTTCTTAAATACGAAAAGAGATATCGAGAAATAAAAATAAAAAAAATACTGTAAATTATACCATTCTCCATTCTTTCGATAGGATTATAATTAAGAGTAAATGTTACCCTTTAACTCCTCTGATTTTTAAGTACCGGAATGAAATAAAGTTATTTTCAATCAGACCATGAGCACTATGGATTTTTTGATTGACTTAAAAAACAAGAGGGCTCTATAATACACAACGTTGGAAAACTAATTTCCAATGATACATTAACTAGCTTAGAATCTAATAACAAAAGTGAAAATGTGTCCGTTTCTCAATCACGCTACTATTACAGATTCGCGACACCTGACATTAAGCGCGGGCGCAGGTAGCTGATCCCTGGCTAAGTTTATATCGGAACCGATCGGGCGGCGCCTGCTGAACATAACTAGTGTTGTGATGATGTTCATTTTAGTGTTGTGTGATTAGAAAAGATCTTATGTATTTGAAAATATTATGAGAACATGACGAAGAAGTCTTAAACAAACATTCGTTTGTTTAAGACCAAAAAAGGTCAACATTTTGACCCCCGTGTAATACCCTTATATTGAGCCTTCCAGCTTAAAATGAGTAGGTACAGAGATACTGAAAAATCTGTAAATGCTTCTTCCAAATGTGCGTCTTCTAATTGCAGTCTCTCTCAAAGTAAACGATTTATTTCAATAAAGCTGCACAAACAGATACTTTCGTAATGTCAAAAAGTTAGTTGTCCGTTCCAAATATGAATTCTCTGGCCGAAGAACGGAAAGGAAACTCCTTCTTCAACCTTAAGCGTCACTTGCGCAGCCGCCCGCAGCCTACTAATTTTCAACCTTACCTAACTGTCACGGTTCATAAACTACATAATAAATAATGTATAAGAAATCACAATTTCTACTCTGTGATAGACTTCCACTCCATCTAACACCGTTATTATGACGTAAGGCGCATTGTCATGTCAGATACGCGCGCAGCTGTCAACTGTCACTCGGAAACGGGAAGGAACGTGATTACATGCGAACTTTTTTGTGTGATTTATTGTGTGATATGATGATTGGGTGATATAATGAACTCTAGATGCTCTTTTGTTATGTAAATCAGAATAGACTTTGGCGAAATTCGACGAAAAGTTCTTATGATTTACAAAAGAAATGATGGCTGGACTGTGTGGAAGATGATTTATGACTAGAAAGTGGGAGTCTACTGAGATGACGACGACTCAATAGAGAAATATAAAAGGAGATGACATGCTGCCCGACCTATCCTAAGTTATCCAAATATATGATGACTTACATCGTTGTGCGAGTTTTTTTAATGAGACGTATACTTTTCTGATCATGCAATTATTGGGTGTCCCTTACCTTAACGTCCAATTATACCGGTTTTACGTAATAACTAGCATATCACCTGAGATGAAGTTACCAAATTTCGAAATTAGGTATTATGTTATATTTATTGTTTACCTTGATTTTGTTTTTACTATGATGTAGAATTTACATGTAGCATTAAGCACAAACCTTAGTGGTTTAGAAATGCTATTCTGCTGAAACACTTTGTAATTTTTTTTTAATGGTAAATAAAAAAAAATAAAAATTTAAAAACCTCTACATGGTCTTCACATGATCTGACCAAGATTATGTCTGGACTTTAAAAGAGACTGCGACCTCTGAGTTTGTTTCGGTCTTTCATCTCAGAGTAGTCAGAAACGCCGACCTCATTTAGTTTTAAAAATATGATTGACGTGTAAAAGTTTTGGTAAAAAACTACTTACAGAAATAAAATCATTTATCATTTGCAACAAATGAATAGTTACATGTCGTTCACTCTGTAAAGAATATTTTATTACATCGCCAGTAGAAAAGTCAAGATGCCACCTCTCCCTCTCAGTCTTCTTTCTCCCAAGACTTGACTTCTAGCAGCTTATGCTAACTCCAGTAGATAGATTGTATGATAGCTCAGTTTAAAACAAAAGACCACGACCATTTCCACTTTCTTCACATGTCCTCTCACTTCATTTGTTTTGTTCCACTTATCCATATTTGTTATTTCAATAATCACTTACCCTCGTTACGATGTCGCTCGGTGCGTAAGAGTGGATGTTCGGAAGTGGGAACTACCCTTACGTCACAAAGCGTTGCGTGAACGATGCGCGCACGCATACGCACACTACACTATTGTCTTATACATTGTAACAATATAGTTGACTAACTTTTTCTCGCTGCTTCGCCCGTGTGGAGGTTGGAAATTATCCCAAAGGATTGTACTACTGGAATAAAAAGTATCCTATGTCCTAACCCAGATCATCATAGACCTACAGACAGTTACTTTCGCATTTATTATATTAGTAACTAAGTATATATGATGTACGTAACATATAATATGTTCGTATGTGTGTGTTGATTTTACCGATTTCGGGAAAACTGCGCTGAAAGTTGACTCCACAATTTTAATTATACGAGATATAATCATTATCATGAGATGTTCCAAGGTCATATGAAAACCTTTAAAAGTTTGGAGAAAAAAGGAATCAAACCAGAATGTAAGCTAATATGTAAACAACAGTCGTTCTTAACCTGAGCCCAAAATCGTTAGGTTTATAAATTATGTTCAAAATCAGAACACACCCAACCGTTTTTAAAGAGTATCATGTGAATCGGATTTCCCTTTCGATTTTAGTTTTTATTTTTGTGCACTTTATAGCGTAAGTGCGTATGAGTTTATGTATTTGCGACTTTATGTGGATAGTAGCAGGTAGCGTTCTGTATTCATGAGAAAGAGGCGTCACTTTATTTAAAATTAATGGATTGGCGTAATTTATGGAATGCTTTGTGTAAATAATTTCATCATCACTGCTCTCAAAATGGTGAAGGAAAACATCGTGAGAAAACCGGCATGTCCTAGAACCAAAAATTCGAAGACATGTGACATCTAACAACCCGCACTGGGCCCGCGTGGTGCATTACGGCCCACTCCCTCTCACAGAGAGGAGGCCTGAGTCCCAGGTGTGGGAACGCTATAGGCTGAGTTTGCATGTTATGTTGGAAAGGTGCTTTATATCTTTACAAATAAGATTTGGTTAATATTTTAATATTTACGGGCAGTCGCATCGCAAAATACAAATTAACAAAACATATTATGGCAAAAATAATATGTGTTTGTGTGTGTGTGTGTGTGTGTGCGTGTGTATAATATATATGTGTAATTGGCTGTATGTTTCATATACAACTGTTATCCATTTGTTATATATAGGTGTTGGTTCTCCTATCAATAAATAAATAAATTTAATTATACACATTTTACTTACTAAATAACTCACACTGTCTCAAAATAACTTCCTACTTACCTTCCTCATTCTCAAATATTATTTGCCAACTTTAAACAATATCATTATAATAATTATGAGAACTTTTGTTTGTGGTTCCCATAACAACGGCTTGTAACAGGACAGGAGCTATGAATTACGAAACGAATTACATGTAGGTAGTAGAAAATTAAAAGATTTGTTTATATGAGAATGTTCGACGTATGATACGATTTCACTTATTGTTCTTTTGGCAAGGATGTTGCGTAAATTGAAGCGGAAAAGTTGAGTGTCAATTTTATGCAAGCTGAAGTTAGCTTAAGTTACAAAATTGTAATAAACATAGTGTTTTCTTCCAAAATAATTATGAATTTTCAATTATTCTAGAGGTGAACTAAAATTTCTAATCGTTGTAATGTCCTCTCGGATATTGTTATAATTGGTCTTTTGATCCGGGTTATCCTCGCAGCCGGATTTCCTCAAACCGTATCATAGAAAAAAAAAAAAAAAAAAAACCGGATTCGGACCAACATTCACTTTAGAAAATTCTAGGAAAAACTTGTTATGTATATCAATTATGTCATGTAAATAGACATGTGTTTCTTTTGTTATGTGTATGAGAAATTATAATAATTATCGTGTTTTATATGAGAACAGTAGGTAAGTAAAATAATCTTAAAGATCTTAAAAACTTTTAGAAGATTGTAAAAAAAATTGCTAAATCATTATAAAATTTATCCTACGCTAAAAACTCTACTGCGTTAATTTCTGTACCTGTATGACTCACGTACCATCAAAATATTCTTCGATCATAAAATTAAAATAATGTAATAAAAATCTCTAATTCTTGGACTAACGCGAGTATAATAATATTATTAAACAACTTATTATGTAGTAGACATTTATGTCACCTGCAAACTTTATTATTTTCTTACTCACAAGATTTATTTGACATTTTAAAATGTATGTCAAATAAATTAAAAGTATTTTATTAGTTTACGGTGTAGGAAAAATACACAAAATTTTTAATTTACAACGTTGTTAAAGTTTTTTTTGTTAACAATCGAATTTCATAGTGACCAATTTGTTTTCACTGTATTATTAATAATATTATCTCACTTTTTATATGTATTATTAATAATATCACACATATATGCTTACCGTCAACCGGTTATTATGCACAATACCCTCTGATATAGTGACACATTTTTATTACTGTGATAAAAGTCTGATTCTGTGAAATTGAATTTTTATTACGTTCGATTTCATTATTAGATCTAAAAAATGGTAGTAATAAAATTAATATCAGGAGTCTTGATTGTTTTTCTATTTCAGTTTAATCTAGGTATTATTGGATGACTAATTATGAGCGGGTAATTAAGTGCCTGAGTAAAGGTCATAGTTTTAATGGGTTTTTCCCATTTGCCAGTAACCGGTGTTACGTATTCATATGACAAAAAAAAAGCACCTACGATAATTTAGTTCGAAATTTATTGATCTGTTTATCTTAATTGGCGATTTAAAAGTTAGTTCGTATTCTAGGAAACTTCTATATAGATCAGTCTGCCTATCAAATTTTATGTTTTTCTTTTATATCTTATAAACAAAACAATTAAAAAGCTGGTAAAGTAACACTAAACTGCTATGTAATTAGAAACCCGTTAATTAAATAATCTCATCTAATCTGTTATCCATATTTCACGTTTTATCAACATTGCATAACAAATTTTCCACTAAGACGAAACAAGGCGCCAGCGTAATTCGCCTAGAATACAGTTGTTATGAAATTAATTAAAATCCTATAATTAATAAATGAATTATTCAAAATGTAATAATTATGTTAATTTTATTTTAAAATTCGATATTTGATCAATGAGCCGATGATTGTTGGCATGTTATGAAAACTAGATAAATAATGTGTATTTTTTTTTACCATCGACATCGTCATATTTTGGGCTATATTTTATTTTAAATTTCAATAAATTGACAGTTTATAATTATACCGATTTGGTCATAATTGAAACCGAATATTACCGTATCTATTTTTGGTAAAAACTTATTAAAATGGCTAACACAATAATTATGCATTATGATAGATTCTAGAATACTTCAGAATACATGAATGAATATTATATACATGTATATTTACAGATATTATACATTTCATCCAATCATTTTACAAATTAGTTACCTACCATAAAAGTTATTAATAAATTATTAATTAAGGAAACATTTGACGAAAAGCGAATGTTCATTAAATTATTTCTTATAATTATAATGACTTTTAAAACCCAAATGAAATTAAAAAATCTTTCTTAATTGTCTAGATGCTGATTGAAATACTAATTGATACGTGTTTCATTCTTACCGAAAATTATTCAATATTTACGATCACAAAAGTTATCAACATTAACCAGAAAAAGTTCAGTTTAATTAAGTCTTAAGTAACGAGGTGTAATAATAAAAAAATAAGTGATAGGTTGTGTAACAGGTTTGTTTCAATTAACAATAAGTGATTTTCTTTTAAATTAAATGAATATCAAGAAAGGCACAAGGTATAATAAAATGAGATGGAGGAAGAACCAAGTATTGCCTTAGGCCACATTTTCCTGAAAGCGGAGGCTGCGGAGGCTGTCATATCTTATCGGCCGTCATGAATATGTGTCATTTCCATCAGTATTTGACATTAGGTGTCAAAAAACGCTCTTTAATTGGACAACCGTTATTGTGTGATATTCGATTGACGTTCACCGTTTTCTTGGGAAACCGCAAACGCAAAACCAGAAATTTACGATGCAGAACTTGCAGTGTTGTTCCGTATACCTAAGATTACTCGACGCTTTCTGTCTGTATGTCCGAAAACATAGTCTTGTCATTGTAGATACTGCAATGACTTCCGGAGTAGGTAAGAAAAAATACGGAGAATACAGAGCAAAACAAAACATCATTCTCCCTCTCTCTTTCTCTTTCTGAATACCTAAAAGTATTTAGTCTTCCCAAACAACAATAGCCTACAATAAACCAAATCGTATCTCCGCTACTAACAAGTGACGTCACGACACTCCGCAGTGAAAACGAAAGTGCGACGGAGAACGAAAGTGCGCGAAGTGTGCCGAGCGTTGCGCGCGCGCTACATACGGTGTTACGTGGCGGTCTGACCTGGATGTTTGAGCTGGTTCAGTGGTTACTGGATTAGGATATGACTACTGTTTAAAGTGTATCTTTTTTTTAGTCTAGAGTAGGCCATTTTTTGTTATGTCATATTTGGGAGTCACTATTGTAATTACAGTAGGCCGTAGTAACTTAAGTGGCCGTGGGCAGGGCACATTACTCGCAGAACAGATGGCCGATGGGGCCGAAAGGTTCTTGAGTGGCGACCGCGTACTGGAACACGTAGCGTTGGAAGGCGTCCCACAAGGTGGACCGATGACTGCGGAGGCCGAAGTGGCGGTATTTGGGGGAGGCCTATGTCCAGCAGTGTACGTCTTTCGGCTGAAATAATGAAGATGATAATGACAGTAGGTCGCAGTCAGTGGTAAGAAAACCAGTCTAAGCTGACCTCTTGTTCTATTGGAGCTCCATTCTACGCTAGGCCAGCTCAAGGTCAAAGTGTAACCACCCGACGTCGACTGCACCTATAACGGATAGAAGAACTCCTGTAGATTTTTGAGGTAGCACGGTTAAAGCTGTACAATTTGGAATTTCGTCGCGTGAATGTGTGATTAGGTTATGATTATGAGTTCCGGTTGATTCCGAAACAAATGAACTATCTCAACACGGATTGTGGATTCAAACCTTGGAATGTTCTTTTTTCAATTACAGTGCGTTCATTATAACTTGTCTCGTGAAGCACTGTTCTGTCAGTCGCCATTTTGAACTCTATTATTATTAAACCTAAGCTTTACAAGCAATAGTTGGCACCATTGCTCGACGACATGACAACAAGGGACAAGTTATAGTGAACCGTCTGTAAGATTGATTCTTCTTTCTTTGTTTCATTATTGTCAGTATGCTATAGTACTCTACTCGATGACACAACATTGGTTCATAAGAATCGTTTAAACTTTTAATGACTGGCATGGGCGTCATCAAACTAAATGCACACACTTTTGCAATAGCTGTCGAGTCCTAGCCTATAATTTTGTTTTTATTATTAACACAAAGTACTTGAGTTAATATCATACATTAGGTAAGTCCGTACGTCATCATACTAATTAAAAGTATAGATGAATAAAATGGTATCTAAGCAGTGAATAATTAATTGTACATTCAAATAAATCACGTGCATTTTATTTTATTAACGGAAACCAACTCTAACTGCACACTAATCGTGGTTTTAACCGACGATTAAACAATTCACACGCGATCTTAAACGTTCCTTTGTTATTCAAGAAAATTAACACTATCATTCAAAACTCATTGTTTTCGGAAACGACAACAATTAACCATAAAGTATTTGGATATATTTCCTTCCGGATTCAAATATGGCGGCATTTTTTATTTAATTGAACAAGCCAGAATGTCGCAATGGCCTTGGTGTGATTAAAAATACACCAGGAAATGAACGAATGAATGTATGAATGAGAGATTACTTGATTAGTTCAGTGGCCTTTTATAATCTGTGCCCAGTTATTATTAAGTGTGATAAGAAACGGATTTAGGTATTGTTTCGAAGTTATTCTGTTCCGTTACAATGTCCTAGTCATTAATTTTAAATTAGATTTTTTGGTACTTGTTTTAAAAGTCAATCACTGCAATGGGTTCCGGCTTTTTCGGAAGCCGTTACAAATATTTCGATTTTCAATTTGATAATCTTAATTTAAAATTGAGGTTGGTTGTCCAATTGCCTTTTCAAGTTCAAATACTACGCATTGCCAAAATATAATTATATGTGCTTTTGAATTGGTTCATATAATTATAAATTCCTGTAATCTTGCAACGCCCTGCACTGAAATTGTTACTTAATACCATGATTTAAACTCCGTGACTTATTCATCGCCTGCACTTCTTCTTGTATTTTTTTAAAAGCGATCTTTAACGTCATTTGTTACTGTGAGTCACAATAATTCCCATTTAAAAATACTTACCTGTGACGAAACATAAATGCATCCATCCATAAACTTCTCCAAATATTTCGTAATCTTGACTCTTAGTTAAATCATTCAACCTACTCACATCACCTAATTTTAAAACTACAAAGAAAGTGCCTATTCATCTTAAAACCACCTTTTTTACCAACTATAGTCGAACCAACCTAAATGTGACATTTTGACAGCAGAGCATAGACAAGTGCGAACTTCACACAGATTATATAAGTACTTTCTATTGTTTACAGTTATTAAATGTTATGTTATAAGTGAAGCAGTCTGCTTACGTGTTGTGAAATGTGGCAAGGCTATGGGAGTTGGCTTTGAAGGTGATTTCTATATGCCAGTGTGTATTGTTTGTTTTGAGAAAGGAGGTTTTACATACCTATGTTTGTATGATGAATGATGGCACTTTTGTTGTTAATGCATTGCGGTCTTATTAAAGACCATTATACGATTTGTCTACCGCACCGTGAATGGAACGTCAACGAGAAACGAGATTACGTGGCGATAATAAATGTACTGTCGCTGGTTCGGCGTCGTCATCTCATTTTCGTTGACGTCTCTTTAATGGTGTGGTGGACAAACGGCCTTACTTGGTAATTTGGTAGGTAATATGAATACTGCTAAAACGATCAAAAGGGTCTCGTAAACACCTACATATATCAATATCGTTAATTTGTAGTAGGTAATTATTTGCAAGCAAACTTCTATATTATTAAAACATTTTTTATTTTTATTTTAAATAAGTGGAATACGTGTAAATAACATCACTATTTAAATTTTTTTTTCTCTTTAAACTATGTAATGTATCCTACTTTTTTTTGCATGAAATAAAAGGCTTATTATTATTATTATTTTTTCTTTTACGTTTCTCGGGACCCTGGGATCCAGGACCTTTGGAAGGCGTACGAGGGGCCGAAGCCAACTCGCAGAGGCCCGCTAGGCGTTTCATTGAAATGAGGCACCAACCGACGATGATGATTATTATTATTATTATAATTATTTTGCATTATCAATTTAGTTCACCTTCAGTGGTAATTTTGCTGTACAAAATTTTAATCGAGATAGAAACTAACTCTATTACTTTCCGTACACATAACCAAAAATGTTACTAAATAGGTACATACCAACCCAAAAACCATTATCAACCATCAAAGTCTACTTTCAATAAATATTTCCCGAACCATCTTCAAATTACTCTACCATATCGAATCGTACAGCAACAGTCATATTTCACAAGACTAATGCATCGTTTCCTTGCAAACTACTAAGTGCTGCAGTTTTTCACACGACCACACTGTAATTCTGTGTGTCCGTTCGTTATGATTATGACCTTCTGCAATTGAGAAATAGCGCTCGTGAAATAATTATAATCGATTGTTTTAACTCTTACTTTTAGTTTTGTTTGTTGGTCATTTCGATTTCGTTTCTTGGTAAAAAACGGTTCCGTAACTGATTCACTGACTCACTGTTAGAAAATGCTACCGCCTTAACCATTGAAGAAACAAACATGGATTTTGAAAGATAAGTTCTTCGGTATGCTTTTCTATAGGCTCGCCTCCTATTATATGTGACTTAAACATATGAATGAATGAACGAACGAACGAATGAACGAATAAATGAACGAATGGATGAATGAATGAATGAATGTAGGTGCATCGACCCCAACATGTATTAACCCAAGATTTGCATAGGCCCTGGAGCCTCATGCTTTATGGGGCTACAGAGCGCATTGCATATCAAGGAGTAGACCGGGGGGCGCGGTAATGGTAAGGAAGACTTGCCCTTAAGATAAGGCCAATATAATATGTGATTTAACCATAACTAACAAAATGTGCGTGAAATATAGGTACAGTACACCTATTTAATAAAAATCTTCTTTCACTCATTCATTCATTCGCTTACTGGCAGACAACGCACAGCCTAAACCACTGGCTCTAGAGGCATGCTTCCATAACGAAAGTGAGCACTAAGAAATGATTTTTAAACATCATCCCAGTGGATAGGGGTTCAAGTTTGTACGGATGTTTTTCATTTTTGCCAACGCGAAACCCCATCGCAAACGGCTTGTCCCTTCAGAAAATACAGGGGTTGATATGACGGTTTTAAAGCTTTCATACAAAAGAAATCGTGGGCAAAAGCAAGTCGAAATTATGACTTTGACTATTGCATTGTCCGAGTAAAATATCTAGACGCTTTTATATTTAAACTGCATAATTTAATTAATGCGTGGCTTCGGAGTTCCTACAATTTCGTAAGTCCGTTCCACATTATTACTCATATCGATACATAATCGATGCCTCATGCATCACTCATTCGATTTCGGCAATCAATAATGGAGAGGAATAATTAGTGACTGGAGTAACTGATATTCTTCATAATGTCTTGAACTGCATGTACTTTAAAATTAACATAACATAACATCACGCCAGTATTCTCCAGAGGCTAGGCAGAGGTGTACCTATAGTACACCCACATTTCGCGAGTTATGTTTAAGTCCCATGTAATAGGGGGCGAGCCTATTGCCATCAACTGGGCACAAATCCAGATTCCGATACTGCTTCTGAGATATTCCAGATGGAACGTAACTTTACCCGACTTTTTTTTTTTTGAGTGGGCAATTATCAAATTACTTCTCCCGCTGGACGGAGCGACAGGGCGTGTCAGACTCTTACTGACTAAAACCCACCCGTGTTCCTTCAGGCGGGCCACGGTATCCCTTTCGGAATATATCCCTTTGGGAATCGAATCTAGGACCTCATGCTCAGCAAGACGCTTGCGACACCAACGAGGCAGTTTTTTAAATTATGGGTTCTCTTTTTATGGCCTATGGCCTATAGATTGTTACAAGACCGGATGTTTGTGTGCGTGGTATGAATGTTTATTAGAACCCATGATCTAGATTCATTGATTAGAAAGAACTCTGAAGTTTTATCAATCAATGTCTTAGATAACTAGTTTTAGCACTTTGGTATATTACGAAAATGCACGGTGTCTTTCAGGAACCACGGAAAACACGTTAAGCCGTTGGTCGGCTGTCATTCGTAGACCTTTGAAAAAGAAAAAAAAAACGTGAGTTTAGTAAGAAAGAAAGAAAATACATTTATTTAACACAGACTAAAATGCACACAATTTATACAGTAGATCATCATCTGCCTAGCCTTTTCCCAACTATGTTGGGGTCACCTTTCAGTCTAACAGCATCCGGAGCTGACTGGAAGCTGACCCTTTTTACTTGGAGCGACTGCCTATCTGACTTCCACAACCCAGTTACTAGGTAACACGATACCTCTCGGTAAGACTGGATGTCAAACTTTTCGGGCTTCTAACTACCCGTAACGACTGTCAAAGATCTACAAATGACAGCCGGGACCAACGGCTTTACGTGCTATCCGAGGCACGGATGGGTCTTGGTGTGTAAAGATGGTCACCCATCCACGGATCAACCGCAGCAAGCGTAGCTTAACCTGATCGTTCAACCCGTACGGCTGTTATTTCTTAGCCACAAGCCCCTCAAGTTTCAATTCAGTCAATCATTCAATACATACAGTAGATAAAAATCAAATAAATAGTGTAAAATGCGATGCAAGAAATTAGCAGGGGAGTGTGCCTCACGGCTGCGCCAAAAAGGCCCAGTTCAGCAAAAATGCCAGACAACTATACTGTGCCTGTCGTTGAGTATAGCTACCTATTTAAGTAAATGGTTAAATCATAACCTAAGTTAATCAAGACATAAATACATCAACAAAAACCGCTAAACATCAATTCAGATCATAAATACAAACCAAACTAACGATGCGACTCCAACCTTGAAACCAGTCATTAAACAAACCGATTATCCTCTCGAATTTTCGCTAAAATCGATTATCCGATATTCCGATAATCGTACAGCGTTCCGATGCGAGTGGAAAGCCGGCTGACATTCGACATGAGAACAGCATGGCCGCGGAGCCGACCTTGCTCCAGTAACGGAGCGTTTCGCAACTTGCTGGGAAAATATGCTTCATACCGAGCTATGGTTTTAGGACAAAGATTGTACCGTAAATTTGATTTAGAATGTGAATTCGAGGTTTGCAGGCGACTCCCAATTAAGGAATGTTTATTAAAGTTAATTTTAGTTGGACGGAAATAGGTGGTTCTTAATGTTAGTAGAGCTTTTGTAATAAACACACACTTTAGGTACCGCTTAAATAATTTGAAGAATAGAATTGAGTTATTAAGCAAAGCTAACTTTGAAATAAAAAATGGCTTAATAAGATTAAATTCCATTATAGTTGTTGCATTTCACAAGCTCGCGTCAATCATTTAATATTTTGTATGTCAATCTGAATAAACGTCACATAACGCGCGTTTTTAATTTGCAACGGATATACTATGTTGTATTTTTGAGACCGTAAACATAAACAAAAACAACTTTGACTTTGAACAAAGCGGTCCTGCACAATACTCTAACCTCTTTTGTAACTGACCTACTAGTGTTCCAATAGTTTAATTCTCCATCTTTTTTATGTTTCTGATCTGAATCTGCCTTCAAGTCTCATTTTGAAAGGTTGATCAAAATAAGAACAATCAATAATTTTCGTTAACATGAGTTTTGACAACTTATGAAATTAAATACTCTTCCAAAAATCTATATGACGTAGACCAGGTATTAATTAATAAAGTTTTACATAAAAATGGAAATAGGCAGTTGTATAATTATATGATTTACAACTTGTTTTCAAATTTGACGTGAATATAATAGATGTGCTTACGCAGATCTTCGTTCTATATTCGGTTTTATGTTTTTTATTTGCAACCGGATTCTTTTGATTGATAAAGTCATCAAGTTAATTATTATGTCAAAGCTTGAAACTAAAATAAATAATCGTTTTGTGCCTCTCTTTTATCACCCTCTTGCACTTACTTATCACAATTTATTTCGGATAGGCGCAGACAATTTTAATGAAAATTGACAGTGAACTGGAAAGTATAATAAGCACCCTGCTGGAACACATGCCCCTTCTAGGTGAGAGAGAGTGGGCAGTTATCCACCAACTGCAAAGATGCTTATTTTTTGCTGCATCATTACCAGCCAAGCCATTTCCCAACTATTTATTCATGTGCAGTATTTTATATGGACCGACCACCGGTCTGAGCTCCACAGCCCAGCTACTGGGTAACACCATAAACTTTGGGAAGGCTGGTTTTCAGACATGCGGACTTCTGACTACTCTTAAGAGCGTTTATTCTGAAGGTGGGCAACGTCGCAAATAGATGTCAAATATTTCACTGTTTTGATTAATTTGGCAATATTATTGTGTGGAATTAAAAAATGTGGCTAACTAGCGAACTAGAATATTGATAATGAAAAGCAATAATTAATATCGTAACACCGAATGTTTAGTTTTAGATGTAAAAAAACTATTTGGAAACTTTCCAAATGCGTTTTTTACACCTAAAATGGATACAACATCAAATTCAATGTTATAATTGCAACTCATTATTAATATTCTAGTTCACTAGTTAGCCACATTTCTTATTTCTATTCAGTAATATTGCTTTATGAATCAAAACAGGTAAATATTTGACAGTTATTTGCGACGTTGCCAACTTTTAGGATGAACCCTCTTAACGACTGTCAAAGATTTACGTACGATAGCTGGGACCAACTACTTAACGTGGTTTCTGTGACATGGGTGGTGGTATTGGTATGCAAAAGATAACCCACCCACGAACCGATTTTTACTGCATACCTAATTATTTTGTTGTCCATACATCAAATCACGTCCAGTCAAAGGAATGTAATGAACCCATTCCCTTAATATTCCGTCAGTAGGACCACTAGGCGTTTTCCTTTCATTGTGAACAGTATCATTGTTCTGGGGTCATTGTTCTTAGGTTTTTGCATGCAATTCATACATCTACATACAAATGAAATTCTCAGGGGCTGTGTGATACATTATGTAAAGTTTGTTAGATGGTGCGATGTCCCATTGGGTTGGGCTGTCGTGGTGTTGCTTTGTCGGGATTTCATTAAAGTTACATTAGGTATATTTTAATGTTCAAAGTAGATTTATAAAACTCTGAAGTGTAGTGGTACTATTAGGTACCATTCGGGGAGAACGGGCGTAAGGATATGTTGTTGTCAAAACCTACTCTTTTCCTGTTTATAAACGGTGGTACTTGATACAAAAATAAATCACTGCTACTTCATTTAAGGTGGATGCATATTTTGTTCAAAATACAACTTAACACTAACCTGCAAATTGCAAAAAACGTAAGAAAATTTGAATCATCGGGATTACCTTAGCCGATCCACTTTAACAAATTCAGGTAGACAATGTACTCGTAAAAAGAATACATCGGTATGAAAAAGCTATTAGTTCTTTGACCCAAGAGCACACTATTCCTACTTTTAGTACCAATACTTTTCAAATTTTGAATATAGAATAGAATAGAATATTCTTTATTATTTACACCATAAAAAATACTGATAAAAATTAAAAAATAAAAAAAAACAAAATTTTATTTTTTATTTTTTATATATAATTAATAATAAATATATTTGTCGTTTAGTTAGTCTATTGGCCCTATTTAGGACCCCAAGGACCGCAGTAAGACGTAAGTATGGCAAGTTTCTAAACCCCTTATTTACAAATCCTGATGTCTCTGTATTCCCTGCATTTAAATCATTGTTAGTACATAAGACAATGTGTCCGCCTGTCATGATGATTCGCTGATAATGAAACAAGACATTGTATTGTTTTTTCTATGTTTTATGAGTACCATCACTTAATGTTATGCATTTTCTTATGTGCACCATGGTCTTATGTATGTAGGGTTTCGAGTAGAATAGGGATCATGCCTGGGCAAAAAAAAAAATCTAATTAGTCCGCCAGTCAGATATAAAAAATATTAGACACGTATTTTTTTCTTTATCATATTAATTAAAATTACTTAGATAAAACGCATTTTAGGTTAGGGAGTGGGCCAGGTTGCTACGTCACTAGTATGTATAAAATCTGCATACTCGTGACGTCATGGCACATTTTACCTCAATGTATTGCCGTAATCTTTAGATTACGTAAAAAAAAAAAATAGGGTTCCAATTTTTTTTTTAAATCTCAATGACGGACTAAAAAAAGTTTTAGTCACATCCCTATCCTACATGTTTTTCGTAAGTTAAGTTTTTTTACTGTGTTGTTGCAAAGGGCCACGCCTTGTTGCTTGCCAGTTCGATGCTTTCATGATCACCAATGATCAACACTTCGATCACACGATCGACAGCCTTGTTACACCCACTGCTGAGTCTAGGCCTCCTTCTTTCTGTGCCATGCTTCCCAGGTCTGTGCGAGTCTCATCCAGGACTCCCCGCGATCTTCTGTAGGTCATGCACCCACCTGGCTATTGGTCTGCCGACGCTCCTCCTACCGTTTCTCGATTCGACTTAGCCGTTGGTACTGCTTTAAAAAATATGATTCAAATAGTTTACTATGTTCGGCAAGTCGGTTCATATCGAGCCTATTCATTGAACTATATTTGGCACTACAAAGAATTCGGGACGTTGACACTGTCCTTATCTAATCAATTGAATGTGTAAAGTGATAGCAATCGTTATAATGAGTTGTAGAAACTGTGGTAGGAACTATCAGCAATCAGTATAGTTCTATAGAATCTATGGTATTGTGCCATATTTGAAATTTCTGGTCCTACTAGTCGGTATTGGTTTCAGTTTTGTGTATCCTTTAAATGTAGCTATAGCATTAGAATTAAAATGCTAGTGTTTCTAATAAACTAGACATAATCGAACTTTTAATTAGTGGCGGCATCTACAGCGCCACATGCGAACTACGCATCAAAGACCTGACGTCACACAAATCCTGCATCGCGCAATTAGAGTTTACCGCGTCAACGACAATTATATAAGACTATCCGACATCAATCAGAAACGACACCCGTCTGCTCGGAGGGTCCTCCCTTTTCTATAGAGGATGAGTGAACTTTACACCATGTTACTCACACCTCTAAAAATTCAAACCAAAGTGACCATAGTTTTCCCAAAATTATGTTCATGAATACATTAATACCAAATAATAACTAACACCGACACAGCAGTATTATGTATTCTCACAACACAATGAATCTCACTTCTCATTTAAATATCAGACATTACTATAACATTATTATTTACTATTATTCACTCGTCAATCAAAATAGTATCTTTTCAACTCATTATGTAATATAAATCTTATCATTAACACCATCTTAACAATCCAAATTGAACTCTCATACCATCGTCTTAAGTTCTAAATGAATTGTGTTAACAGTCTATTGTTCCCTGCTTTCTAAACGAACCGACAGCGGAATCGATTCAATGATGTTTTAATTAATCGAATGATTTCGAATCGTTTTGCTATTGTGTACCGATTGTGAACAAATTGCCTTCCTTTGTTGCGCATGGCAACTGTCTGTATCGTTAATGTAGCATTTAGCTCATTAACAGTTACTCCGACAGGCATTCTTGGCAAAGGTCAGGGTTTAAATTCTACTTCTATTGTGGAATGTCTTCAGATTCTGTTTGTAAACGATTTTATTCAGATTTACATGCTTCTAACTATGATCGTATGTTTTATGATTAAATTTTCACTTACCTTCCGTAATATGATTAAATTAGAAAAGACCTAAATAAATCAGTCATCAAACTGTTTTATTGATACAGAAAAAGTGACCATATTTTCGAGTTCTATAAAAATGACACTCCGAATTAAACAGTAGAAGTCACGGATGCATCGAGATTTTAGTCACTATGACATACATCAGTTTAGAGGAGGCCTATGTCCGGCAGTGGACGTCTTTCGGCTGAATTGATAATGATGTTGATGACTTAGAGAAGGTTGCGAGTTGGACTAAATAAGCCAGAAGGCAGGTATAGCTAGGATGTCCAGCAGATTACACCACACCATTCTTAGAGCGTTGGCTTATAGGGGCTGTCATGAGGCGGTGGATACGACAGCGCGCTGTCAAGTAGACATTCCCCGGGATCGGCGTGCCTCACGCAGCTCAGAATACATGCTACTAACACTACTTTATAAGTTTACATTGTTTCTAACAAATATGGAAGAGATACTGAAATAAACGTTTTTATTTATAACATTCCCACTTCTGGGACCCAGGCCTCCTCTCTGTGAGAGGGAGTGGGCCGTAACCCACCACGAGGGCCCAGTGCGGGTTGGTAGATGTCACATGTCTTCGAATTTTTGGTTCTAGGACATGCCGGTTTCCTCACGATATTTTCCTTCACCATTTTGAGAGCAGTGGAGATGTCATTAAATAGATAAAGTAAAGTGCTTGCCTGAGCTCGAACTCACGACCTACTCGTAAATTCGGGGCCGATACCACTGGCTCACCAATTCTCCAGCAGATTAAGGTTGCATTAATCTAAGTTATTCTTGAATATAATTACGTCCATAACTTCGTGAGTCTTTAACATAATTAACTATGAGATGGTTATTTAATTTAGTATCAGAACTACGGCAGTTCGTGATGAACGTGACAGGCGGCGCTTCCTAACGCAGTTAATTATAACTGGAGTTATGTAATTAATGTAAATGCTAACAACGGATTAGCTTCCTCAGTTGATGTACCTTTTACTTTACGAGTTGTTTTGTATCTGGTGCTCCAGTAATCTAAGTCATAGATCCGCATACTTTTATTAGAAAAAATAGCAGTGATAGCCTAGTGGTGTGACCGTCAGACTGCCAAGTCATAGGTCTCGAGTTCGAGCCCAAGGCACGCACCTCTGACTTTTCAAATTCATGTGCGTATTGTATAATTATCACTTGCTTCAAAACTTCTATTGACCTTATTATAATAATATCCAAATGTGGTTGATTTTCAAAGTTAAGCAACGCTTGACAAGGTCGGTCCATGGATAGGATACCATCCATTACCGAGACCCCTCCGTGCTTGGAAAAGCACGTCAAACCTGATAGGTTGATACCAGCCGTCATTCGTGGATCTTTGACAGTCGTTACGGGTAGTCAGAAGCCCAAAAGTCTGACACCAGTCTTACCAAGGGGTATCGTATTACCCAGTTACTGGATTGTGGAGGTCAGATAGGCAGTCGCTCGATGTAAAATACTGGTATTCAGCTGCATCCGGTTAGACTGGAAGCTGACCCCAACATAGTTGGGAAAAGGCAAGGCAGTTAATGATCTTCTTGTCTTGTGTCGGCGCGATCCTAGTGCCCAGTTTAAAAAATTTGCCATTATAGTAAGATTGGTAGTTAAAGTGCACATGACGTATATCTTATCACTCTTGTCACTCATGGATGGAGGCTCTTTAAATAATTACAACTAGCTGCGCCCGCGTGGACCCTAATAATTTTTCTTTTATGTAAAAGTTGCTTAAGTTACTCCTTATAACATCAGCTATCTGCCATTGAAAATCCCGTCAAAATCGGTTTAGTCATTTCGGAGATTAGCCGGAACAAAAAGACAGACCAAAAAAAATTAAATGTTTTTTGCCGTATATACTTTCTTATGCATTTTATGTATATATGTATGTATTTGTATGTATAGATGAATAGATATTAATTGGAAGGAGTTATATTATTAATTAAAACCGAATCATTTTACTCCCAATATAATTAGAAAAACTTTGCGCGCGTTGATGTCTTTTACTCTATCAAACCAAAATATCCTTATATTTTTTACCGACTTCATTTTAAATTTTATTGTCATGAAAATATGACCTAAATATACAATTCTACAGTACGGCCGTTGAGAGACTGCGGTTCCGACACCTGTCACTTGAACAATTTCTAATAGTAATAAGGATCAAATTCGCAAAACACATATTCGTTAGTATGAAACTGACAGGTGTCAAGAACGCATTCTCTCAACGGCCGGACTGTAACTACAAATTAATATCATTGCCTCTTGTCTATCATAACTACATTATTCATTCTAGAGTACAGTTCTAAGAAATGCAATGCTTATAAACTTATAATATTATGTATCTATGCGAGCGTCCTTCGGTACGCTAGCACTGCGCAAACGCACTTCAACCTTGGTGCACGCGTTGTGGCGTAGCGTCGGCAAATACAACGCACTTATGTACTTGTAGCGTCTGCAAATAAATCGGTGATGATTTTGTAGGTAATGAGTAAGATGAGATGTTTTGTTAGTAAATGAGGTTTTTATACAGTTTTTGTGTATTTGGTTGAAATTTATAGGGTGTTTGATAGGTTGTAGGAAGATACAGAATGCTATTTCGTAGCTTTAAAAAAAAAATATTTTGTAGTAATTTAAAAACAATTAAAAAAATACTGCAGGCTGACGAATTTCTTTCTATGCATTCACTGTCACGAGCTCATGACCTCTGAGATAACAAACCGGCAATCTCAAAATAACATTAAAGTTACGCAAACTCTTCTAAGTATAGCGAAAACACAAAAAAAACAAATAGAGACTTTTGACCTGAACTAAGATATTTTAGCGTAAATTAATCGTGTCTTTGAACCCATTACGTCAGGGTTTCATAGTGAGAAAGGTAAACCGTCAATCTCAGTATGAAAATACTCTAAAATTGATCCCTGTGTTGATACTTTTGAGATGTGAAATGTTTTGAATAGGGATAATGACAATTTTTTTTAGGCCCCCATGGACATTATTAAAAAATATTGGACGCGTATTTTTCTTTTTTTATATAATCTAAAGGTGACGTCACCAATATGTAGATTTTATACTTACTTGTTACGTAGCAACCCCCACTCTACAACTTATGCGTTTTATCTAAATAATTTTTATTAATATGATAAAGCAAAAAATACGTGTCTAATATTTTTTTATTATCTGACTGACGGACTAATTAGAGAATAGAATTTCTTTTTTTTACACAGGCATCATCCCTATTGGCATAGAAACTGTTACAAACAACTGTTTGAATATACACTGCATTTTAATAATGTTGTTTTTAAAAATCAACAAAATGTAGCTTCAGTCTGTATCTTCGATTTTGTAGTACTGAAAAACCATGAATCATGTACGGAATTCTGCGCCAGCCGCGAAATACGCACTTGGAACCTTTTTAGGGTTCCATACCCAAAGGGTGCCAAAGGGCAAATACTAAGGCTCCGCTGTCCATCCGTCCATCCGTGCGTCTGCCACAAGACTGTATCTCTTGAAACGTTATAGGTAGACACTTGAAATTAGCACAGAGTTTATACTACTATGGCCGCTATAACAACAAGTAATAAAATAAAGTATTTTTCAGCGTTTTTTGCTCGATAGTTATGTAGTATTAAATATTGTATGGAGGAACGGAACTCTTCGTGTGCAAGTCCGACTCAAACCTGGCCGCTTTTTTTTTTTAAAGCGTTGACTAACGAAAGCTCACGCGCCGTTTACATAACAACACAAAAGCTTTCTAACGTAACCTTGCACGTTAAGTCTTACCATTCCGTGACTCATTACGACCAGCATCGGTTCAGTTTCGCAACACCCTGTATATGCCCTTAAATACAATAAATAATAAAAACAATTGAATTTCGACCTTGTGTTTAAACAATGAGATCTCAATATCAATTGTTCTAATTTTAGAATTCTGCATAAATAGAATTTGAACTTTATCTTACAAAGTTATGGTTGGTATTTGATTGAATGATATTTCAAGTTGCATAAATTAATCCTCAATGGAATTTCTACTTTATTTGTGTTACTAAAGGTTGGTTATTCTTTAAAGGTTATCATGGAAGTGAACGTAAACAGAAGTGGCATAAGGAAAAATGGTTCAAATTTTCGTATTGCAGTACAAATGTAATTAAATATGTAACAGAGTGGTCTGCGGTTTATTATAACAACGCGAAGTCGTGTATTTTGTCGAGTTCCTTAGTTCTCTGGTAATGAAAGGAAGAGTTGTTTCTATTAGATTATGATATGATGTCTGCAAATTAATTACAAATGGGGAATACGATCTTCATTTAACTTTGAGTCTTATAAATTAACAACAGAATGTATAAAAGTAGTTTGACATAGGTATAATTAACGAAGAACATTATTTACTTTTTTAAAGGTCGGTTTCAAGCACCTAAAAGAACAGCTTATCCAATTGTTAGTTTTGAAAATTGTAATTGTTCCTTTAAAATAAAATAAAAAAAATTACACGCCTCCGTATGATAAATGATTTTATTTCTATTTATGTAAGTTTATATACCAAACACATTTACATTTTTTTTTTTTAATAGATTAGTTATGTGTTTCCTATCTGACTACTCTAAGAAGTGAGACAGAAATAAACTCAGAGATCACAATCTCTTTTAAAGTCCAGACGTAATCTTGTTCAGATATGTTAAGTTGGCAATTACCTTAATGACATTAATGACTTAATGACATGAAACAATGCTTCTAACAGCCTAATGTCCACCTTCAATCCTGGACCACATTCCACCAAATCGGAAGTGATCGGAAGCATTCGTACGTGGGATGCAACTTCAGCTATCATCGGCAAAGTCCGGCCATTGTTCGGCCGGCCAACCTCGACTCACTGATCCAGTTATTACATAATAATGAACTAGATTAGGTATAGTTGACACACTGCCTTATCACATGACGTAATGAAAATGAGAGCAAAATTAAGTAATGTATTTTTTTATACGTTAATTATAGCGTTGAGAAAATAATCTTAGTAGTAGTTTAATTTATAATTGTGGAGCAGTGGGTTAGGTTAGCATTTTTATGAGGGTGGTATAAGAAAAGATACTAAATACGTAGATGTGATATTAATAACAAAAGATGCAGAAAACAAAGAGAATATGAAATTTGTTGGTCAATGAACAGTATTGTTAAACACAGTAACAGAAAATGTCGAAACAAACTCTGCCAATGCGACAAACTGATAAAAGAAATGAAAAGACTAAAAGTTTTGATGTAAAGTAAGTAATTGACGAAACATTGCATCAAACTTGCTGAGATTCAAAAAACTAGTGCACAGGAAAGACAAGAAAAATAAAGTTAGTCCTTGTTTTGCCTGTGTCTTTTAACAAACATCGAAAAAAAAAAAGAATTCTAATAAAACTAAACAAAAAAGCATTAGTTTACATCTTCTACTCCCACTCAACCGATCCACTTATTCACCATTAGATTGCCCCTAATATGGCGGCCATCGTCAATTCACCGTATAAATCTGGAAATATTATTGAGAAAGGACTGCGCCAAGTACTATTGACCTCTGCCAAGGTTTTCGAGTTTCGCACCGATGACATTCAAACATACGGCGATACGGATGTGGTGTTACAGTTATTGTTTGGTACAGGTGTGGTTGGATAATGAGTGGGTGGTTGGAATATGTCAATAATCATGTTTTTTGATAATGTGTCAGAGATACTCCTTGGTGTAGCGTGATAACCGATGTATTGACGTTATCTAGGCTACTTCCGTATTAATAGCCTACATACATTAAGTATATCTAATACATACAGTAAAGATATGATTATAATCATACGTAGAAATGGAGTTTCGCAAATCATGCCAGTGCTGGCCACTGAGGATATTCATAATGACAACAAAAAAGCAATTCAATCTGCTACTGGCAAAACTTTTTTTATATGTTTTTGTGCGCTAGTACTTACCTTGCCTTTACTTGTGCTTATTTTTTTTCAACATTCAATTATCATGTTGTTTCGGAAAACTCGGTTTATCGAATATGTCTGTCCATACCCTATTTATTGACAGACCGCCATCTTTTGATCACACCGTCATACATAACCACCCTTTAGTATTTTTCCGAGATATCAATTTTTTATCAAAAGAGAATATTTGTAAGTATACATGTGTATACTTACAAATATTCTCTTTTGATACGAGGTCACCAATACGACTCACCCAAATGCTTAGTGGGGATTTTCGATATGGCGAAACAATAAAATTATCCTTGATTGGTTTCCTCCGATAACAGGTTTAGTTTTGAAGCAAGATTAAGAATAAGCCCATGTTATTAAATATCTGAATCCCTTTGATTATGGAATAAAAAATAAACCTTAATCGATGATGAATCTTGGGTATACGAAAAATACAAAGGCAGACTTTTAAATAGAAGAATGAACTGTGTTTTCTCGATTAATTTTTATGTGCGTTTAGAGCCCTATTTAACTTAACTGACAATTGGACATATTTGCCAAAAAAAATACAAAATTGACATGGCTACACGACAGCTGCTGTTTATTGAAGCACTAAAACTATGCAAGAAATTTGTAAAATTTTCAGATTGTCGCCAACATTGGCATACGCCATTTTGTTTGACAAAATCAATAACAAGACTTTTCTACATCTTTCCAGATCCACGAGCACATGACCCCTGAAGAGCTACAGAGCGTCTTCCACGTCGAACACAACAATCTGGTGCCACAGTACCACCTCGTCAAACTTACCCACCACCTGGCCAGACGGCACATCACGGGGACCCATCACACCAACACCTTAACCCAGGGAAAGACCAAGATCCCCCACGAAAAGACGACAAAGAACCAGTGGAAGACGGAGACAAGTCCACCCTCCTTGCTGAACGATGAAATGTTCGTGAAAGCCAAGGAGGACATCAAAGACGTGGACATTATAGGAGATTTAAATAACACAGTGAGTGTCAATTTCGACGTGACAAATTCTAGTGAAATCAGTGACAGTGCAGTGTTGAGTGATCTTGAAAGGCTAGTGGAAGGCCAGGAATTGGATGTGCATAAGATAGACCTGGAGGCGTTTGGGAGGCAGTTGAAACTGGTGCTGAGGAAGCAGGAGGGTCTGCTGAAGAAGGATGGCTTGAGGATGTGGAAGGCGCATCAGAATGAGTCGCAGCCTCATGGGGTGGACTATGAGGAACTGATTTCGGTAAGTGATCTTCCATTACAGTTTTTATTTGACGGTTCTAATTTGCTTGCGGCCATTTGTGATCTTAGGGCCATATCACACTGGTGATTTGCGAGCGTGTTTCCAGCGAGGCGATTGTTTAACGAGCTCGCTGAGCTAGCGAGACAAGCGACTGTACAATATTGTGAAAACACGTCGGTGGTCGCGGCTAGCTCGCTTGCACCCGCGGGGAGCACGTTCACGAATCGCTTCGCTGGAAACACATATCCCGATATCGTCAGTGTGCGAGTAATAACGCTCTTATCTGCAAAGTGTAGCAATATTGGTAGTTACATTTAAATTGTGCACTGCATAATTTGTTGTAAATTTATTAATTCATTTAGGTTTTAATTACCAAAGTACAATATTTAATATTTATTTATTTAATAAACATTTGTAGACATAACAGGTCAACCCAAGGCGTCTACAAACAAGTTACATTTTCGTAATATACGCGTAGAGTTACAATTGGTGCTTAACATATTATTATTATTTGGTATACATTTTTGTATTTTATTATTATTATTGGATACTAACACAAAATAAATACAGATTAGCTTCGTTTCGTCAATATAATTCAACTTGTATGACAGTGTGTGAGGTGGACATTTGCCGCAAATATAATTTTGCACAGTTTGTCAGTGAACATAATGTTGCATATATCGCTTCCTGTTGAAGTGATTAAATTTAAAGTAAAAAAGAATATCGTAAAAAATACCTTTGACAGTAGTTCAAAATGTCACACAAAATGGTTTAATTCAGAACCTTCACTTTTTTGTGAGATGAGATTTGCATATCACATTAAAAATCCACTACATGATCGATTTCAATAATCGATTCACATTCCCATGAGATAACAATCGTTCACCCATATACGGTTATTACCGAGTGAAAAGCGAAAATCGAATCGATATCGTTCGGAAATAGCAAACAATGCGGAGAAGTGACAACACTAATTATAACGTACACCGCTTATAAGAGGTCGGATTAATTAGGGCTGACAAGTGAAGCCTAGATAATAATAATACAGATTAATGAAGCAATTATCAGGCAAAGATTTAGTAAGATGAGAAGAAGCCCGTTCACTGCAGTGAGAAAATTCGAAATTAATATTAATTCAGGTTGATATTTGTAGAAAGCTCCATAAACTTATGATAGTAAAGTTGTAATCAAATCTAGATTTCAGAATAAATACTAGAAGGTACTATCGAAGAACTTCATATCCAAGCAGTTGGAAAACAAAATCCCGTGAACGCGATGACCATATCTGTTAACGCCCCGGCTGTAATAGGCGCCGAACGCTGCAAGCAGAAATAGTCCTTACGGTATATAGATATGAACTTCTTCGATGGTACATATTCGTACTTAAAATAGAGTGTTTATAGAGTTCAAATTTATTGCTTTTTAAAACAGTTATGGAGAGAGATGTACTAGCAAGACAACGTAGGACAACAGATTTGCAATGATCTTAAGTTTCCATCTTCCTTCCTTGTACTGCCAAGATGAAGAATGGAAGTTTTTCTAATTTAAACACCCTGAAATTTCTTTCTCCATCTCACATGCGATATAGTCTCAACAATTTAGGATCAATTCAAACTAAAAACAAATGCATACAAGCGTCAATCAATCTGCCTAGCCTTTTCCCAACTATATTGGGCTCGGCTTCCAGTCAAACCGAATGCAACTGAATACCAGTATTTTACATGGAGCGACTGCTTATCTGACCTCCACAACCCAGCAACTGGTTAATAAGATACCCCTTGGTAAGACTGGTTGTCAGACTTTCGGGCTTCTGACACCCGTAACGACAGTCAAAGATCCAAGAATGACGGCCGGGACCAACGGCTTAACGTGCTTTTCGAGATACGGAGGAGTCTTGGTACGTAAAGATGCTCACCCATCCACAGACCAACCCCGGCAAGCGTAGCTTAACCTGATGGATCGAGCCGTGCGGCTGTTATTACTTAGCCATGAGCTCCTCCCAAGCAATGCAATGCATGCAAGCGTAAATTAATTAAAATCTCCCACACAACATTGAGTATCAGCCCTATTCAAGCCAATTGTTCTATTGCGGATGATACAAAAACGCAGGCACCTGCCTGTCTGGCGGTGAAAGCTGCCTTCCCACGGCGGTCTTATCTAACCGCGAAGTTGTGACTTCTGTATACTAAGAACTACAGCTTAGGGGATGAAAAAACTAGTTTGCATTCTCTTTAGCATAAAGTTTTATATAGTCGAACCATCAGGTTAAGCTACGCTTGCCAGATTTGGTCTGTGGATGGGTGACCATCTTTACATACCGAGACTCCTCCGTGCCTCGGAAAGCACGTTAAGCCGTTCGTCCCGACTGTCATTCGTGGATCTTTGACAGTCGTTACGGGTCGTCAGAAGCCCGAAGTCCGTTCTTCTCATTAGGGAAGCTACAGTATTGCCGAGTATCATAGGATATATTTTATGTTAAAACAAGAAATTTTACGCGGACGAAGTCGTGGGCATAAGCTAGTTGACAATAAGTACTTAAAGATTGAGAGAGCTCATCAGCAACAGCTACATTACACATTTCTACAACACAACTATGACAACATTATCCTCAATACAACTTATGAAACGTATTGCCAACCCAACCAACAGATGTTTGAAAAAACAACTTTTATTACAAATATTTCTACCAATACACAATCTGTAATGATTACAAATAAACCGGCTTTTCAAACTATAACGAATACATAACTTGTGCCGATTACATAACTTAATGGTGACTATAAAAGTTAGACAATAAATTGTGGTTAAAATTCTATACAATACAGTCTAGCTTGGGCTTGTCTGGGTTTATCTGAAGTGATCTTAACAGCCTTGTCGTGTTACATTTGACGCCTTAAATTGTGACGAGTACTTTATGGGGTAAGATGAGGCGCAGACTCATTGCTTAAATCTCATATCAAAGTTAAACAAAATACACTAACGTGCAATATACAAAAGCCACTAACTTATCATGAAATATTTCCGAAACGACGCAAGATAGCTTCTTGAAGTAAAAAGCAACATTCAAGTGTATTTAATAGCATATAAAAATACATAAAAAACTGTTTACAAGATTTTTTTTACTTCATGTAGCTAACGTGTGGTTTACGAGATATTTAGATTTGAATTTAGAAGTGAGAATTTTGTTTAAAACCGAAGTCCGATTGTTATAACCAAGATACAATTTTTCGGAATTGTAAATGACTTAAAGGTCATGAACTATTGACCGATAATTTGATTCTCATCAGCATTTGAAATTCGAACCCCGCGTGTTGCAAGCATCATTGAATGCAATAAGAAAGGAAGTCACTTAATAGCAAAAGTGTGTTAAAGTATTAACTGCAACACATTTTGATGACTTCTGACAATTACAAGTTGCAAATAATTAATTAGGGAAGTGCTTCCCGACCCGAACGAGTGGGTTACGTGACGTCAATTTCCGAAACTTTCGCGAAAAGTCGTCGGGAAACGAAAATAGCTATATAAACCGGATTGAATTGACTATTCAATCAAAGGGGATAATATGTTTTACCTAATAGTTCCAGTTGAATACGTAATACCACGATACGCTACAAAGCAGGAATCGCCGATGTGGGCAACAAGTCTGCTAGGCTGATAAGGGATTGGACGGGCCATGTAGGATGCATCGGGAGCGATGGGACAGAGTCGACACGTTGTGGGAGCCAGAAGACGGGCGTTGTCGCCGAGGGAGGCCTAGGAAACGCTGGCATGATGACTTAGAGGCGTTTATGAGATTGTCCTGAGAAGGCATCACATAGGGAACAGTGGAAAGTTATGGGGGAGACCTTTGCCCAGCAGGGACAAAACAGGTCGATAAAAAAAAATGCGTTTTTTTTTCTCAGAAAAGTAGCTTTGATAGGTCATCTTCTTTTCGTGTGGTTACTGGTTAGTGACTAACCTAGGCCCATGGGCCTCTGACTTGGCTTCACATGTCGTCGAGAAATATAGCTTTGGTAGGTCAATCAATACGTTTAACTTGACTATTCCTACACTAGTAAGAACAACAAAATCTTTTGGGTCGAGAAATTTTAGTAGTCTCAAAATTCGTGTAGTATGCGCCATATCTTATAGTGTAAACAAAATGCTACTGTTTTGTATTCTATAACGCTGTTTAATTTGTGAACTAGAGCAGTTTTGTTATTATAATCGTATTTAATTTAATATATTTGACTTTAAAGGCTTGTTTGTCCTCGAAAATTAATCCTAGAGATTACTATCAAGTGTTTTATAACACTATTTTAGTTATAACATTAAAGAGTAGCTAGCACTTCACAAACACGTATGTTAAACAAATTAGTTAGGTAGTAGTTTTGTTCGTTCAGGAGAATACCTACTGCCAATGCTTTAAAACTTTCTTAAAAATATACATAATATATTGAAGAGAAAAGAAAGAAAGAAAGAAAAATAAGTTTATTTGCCACAGAAACACGTGCATAAAAATATATGTAAAACTCGAGTAGATAACAAAATAATAACAATACAATAACGAGCACAAAACAGAAATAGTCGGCAGCTGCTGGCACGTCATGACTGTGACAAGAAGGCTTCCACTCAGCATGATGCTGTGCTATGGAGACCCACAGCACAGCGCTGATTTTCAGTGGTCACCCGAAAAAAAAAAAAACGTACGGAAACCAAGTCAGGTTTAAAGAATTGTACATAAATATAAAATAAAATAAATAGTACATATAATATAATACTTATAATATAATGCTATTATACAACCAACAGTATGAATAAAATTATTAAATAACATATAAATAATTATCCGCAGGCATCACCGCGCGGGCATAAAACATGTTCCCACCT
Organism: Agrochola macilenta; assembly: GCA_916701695.1. Classification (NCBI taxonomy): domain Eukaryota; kingdom Metazoa; phylum Arthropoda; class Insecta; order Lepidoptera; family Noctuidae; genus Agrochola; species Agrochola macilenta. Next base: position 9,062,494 of record OU753572.1, on the reverse strand, counting down.
AAAACACCAGAGGAGGAAGATGTGTAACTATAGTACACCCACATTTCGCCAGTTATGATTAAATCCCATGAAACGAGGGGCTATCCTATCAACTAGACTCCGGGCTGTTACTGAGAAATTCCAGATGGAAAAAACCCAATAACACCACCAAGACCATTAAAAAATAAACAAAACAAATGTTTAAACAAATCCTACTATAAAGATAAAACATAGACAAGTACTTCTACTCATCTTTAAAATTGGCACACACTTTTATCAGTAAAGAAACAACTTATACGTTCAAACCCCTAAAAGCAGTCATCATAGACGATAAAATCTTAATTCATAATAAAATTACCATATTATCTAGATATTGACGTTTGTGATGTCTGCCTAGGTCTAGTTCTAGTTCTAGCCAATAGACTTATTACCATAAATACATAATATATTCTGCAGAAGCCGAAAACGGTGTCAAAAGTACTAAAACAAGTTAGTAGCCACCTACATTCTGTTATACATTTATATTTTTGTTTACCTTGATCGCTAATGCACTTAGATCGATTCAAATACCTAGATCGAGGTTAGGATTCGTGTTTGGAATCTAGGTTCTAGTATTTCAAGTTGTCTTTGACACTAGGCACTTAATAATAACACTGTTTAAGTGTTTATGTCTATTTCTCTCTGTAGAGACATTATTGTTGTTTATTCATATACTCAATATATTTATTGCTTTCCACAATGTGAACTGAGGTGGTAGGGTTTAAAAAGATTGGATCATTGTGGACCCTATCAAGCACAGCAAAGTAGGAGAGAGGAAGAGGTCTTTAATTTGACTAATAATTAGTTGTAATTGCTCTGAAATGCTAGATCTGACTTTTGGTTAAATTAAACTTACATAAGTGAATGATAATAATTAATTCATTATAAATACTTATCGCCCAGTGGTCGAAATTCGACCATAATTCATTTAAATTTTAAGTTGTGTAGTACATACTAATTCCATGCTATCATGTCATTATTCTAAACCCTAAAGCTTAAAAACAAAAAACAAACTTAAAACTTCTAAACCGCAAGGTAGCCATCTTGTGTCAAACGGCTACCATGCGTTTGACACAAGATATTATATTATATATATGTTTTATTCATAAATTTAATTTATTTCTAATACATATAACATAAAAATATTAGCTTTCTGCACTCCTTCTCCATATAAACTTTAACTGTGCCAAATTTCATACTCCTCCGTCCGCGCGATTTTCGTAAAAAGGGGTACAACGTTTTTGCTTCACGTATTAATATATAGATTTGCGTGCCGAATGGTGAAATGTGGCTGAGCTTTAATGTATCATAACATAACAATTAATATGTATCACCCATATTTGCAAATTAATGTCTATTCTATACTATATACTTATTATATTGTTTTATAAAGCCTTTAATTTGAAATTTGCCATTTATTATTCATTCATATTATAAAATAGCATTCAGATAATAGTCAAAGCTGATTATGACAGAATAGGTATGATTTTCACCACATTGTAGAAGATGTTCAACATATTATTCTATTTATGAATAAAATAAAACTACGCCATCATTATCATTCAATCGATATAAAATTATAAACCGAAATATTTCATCAATCTACAAAGATTTCGAAAAACACTCATTTGCATATCAATATTATTGGTCAGTTTTATTTTAGATCTTTTATGATTAATCCAAAAAGCTTGGTTATTAATATTATAGTCGATGAATGTCTTCAAATCCGTGTTTGATAACCTGTTGTACACTATAAAGGACATTTTTACAGCGGTCTGATTGTATCAATAATTGCAGGGCTGCGTTAATTAGTGGGCTGAAGCAGTCGTTTACCACGAACTGGTTAAAAAAAAACAGTATATTTCAGGACCCTCTTTTAAATTAAAACAATGAATGATAGAGAGGCAAACGATACTTATAAAAAAAAACGATACTTTAAAATAAAATATTTACTTATATAACTATTATAGAGCAATAACTATTAATAGTATTATTTAACTTGAACCTCTCAATGTCCATCAACAAGATATGTAGTTGTTTTAATTGAAACCACGCCCAGGTTTTATAACTAAACATTATTTATGAAACGCATATTTGAATATACAATTGCGTAATATTCATAGTCGGTCTCGTTTGGATTCGTTTTCTAGTTACCTATAATTTGAAAAAGTTTTATTAAAACTGGGTCGTTCAGAAAAAGCAATGAAATAGGTGATAAGGATTTCGCATATTTTGGGACCATGGAGTAGGGCCTTTAGTAGGCATACGAAGGCAGGAAGTCAACTCGCAGAGGCCCGTTAGACTATATATTATGTAATGAAGTGGAGCACTGACCGACGACTATTCCAGTATACACTATGTAATTGTAAATGCACCCAAAGACAACGCCCGGCTGGTGTACTATTTCAAGATATGGAAACAAAAATATTACTCACAAGCTTTTAATATAGTGGTTACTTTAAAAATAAGGCTTCACTTTTTCCTTTTTAATGTACGTAACCATTAAAAATACAAAAAAAAAGTTTCATTGTACAAAATTAGCACTCGAGAAGACAGCTCTTCAAATACATTTTTTTTTTTGTATTTTATTACTAAATATTTATAACTTACGTACTTAATACTTTTAATTATTAACTAGTAGATCCAACTGTCGTTGTCCTGCCCAAACAATTAAAAAATCCCATAGAATAAAGGACGTTCCGTATTTCCCGAATTTTTAATTTTTTTCGGGGAATTTTTCTTTTCATAAATACCTAATTCGAACTATTACAAACATTTTAAAACAAAAATAGCCAAATCGGTCTAGAATTTCTCAAGTGATGCGCTTACCAATGAACAGCATTTTATTTATATTTATATAGAAACGGCCCTAGACGGTTGATCCGACTGAGTTTTTTCTTTTTTAAGCTCGGTAATATTCCGATCTATTTCATCAAAAATAAAAAGACTCGCTTAAGTAAACTCATTAATAAAACTTAATTTTATATTCAGTTTGTTTTGTTTCATTCGTATCATTGGTTGTAAAATTAAAATACGCAAATTCGCAAATCAATTTATGTTAATGAATTTATTTATATAAAACTAGATTCAATTTCATATTTTATGCCAATAATTCTATCCATACCTTTTTTTTTTGTTGTAAAGCCTCGTGTGAACTGTCAACTCACGTGCATAACCATAGAGAAGAGATCTTCTTAATCAAAAACTTATATTTTCAAAATCATAAAACTCTATGATCCGAGTTTTGAATCTAATTATAATATTCACTGGTTATTCAATTATTGCGACTCATGTCAATATTCTAGTAGGTATGTTAATAGATTTCAATAAAGCCTTATCAGATTCATAATATTACTAATTACTTCTTTTAATATTGGTTGGTAATTAAATTTTATGTGGAAGACGACTTCTATTGAATAATGAATTTGCATTAAAAAGGTGACCGCCAAAAAACTGCTCTAGTTTTATAAATATCTTGTATTGGAAGATTTTTAATAGTCGTAAAATATTACACAGGTGAAGAGTTCGGGAGTTCATAAGCTGCCGTTCTATATACATATTGGTTCCATAATTCAGTAACGATTTGCCTATGTGTCAACTTAGGTACTTGTTTTGTTCCAGCATAGGGTAGATATCACTTTTTGATTCATCGGATTATTAATGCACTAACAGCATTATAGGTGTTAGCGTCTACATTGTACTCAGTTAGTAGCTTAAAGTCCCTAAAAATCCTGACTCCCATATACAATTCTTTATATGACTAACTTTAAAAAAAATTACAAACACACTATCTATCTATACCTACAAAGAAAATTAAAGATTTTGTAATCTGGTCACAATTTGCGAACGATCATAAAACTCATTTGTAATTTAAATACAGCTAGTCATTATAATGAGGTTGCTTTTATTCTATCATCGCTTCGCACACGTGGCCGGGACAGCCAAATTTGTACATTTATATGAATTTACATAAATACGGTATAGCTGAATAGATATGAGGTGAATATGGAATGGAGAACTTTGATTTTACGCGCCGATCGTGCATTCATTGCGAATGGTGATGATTTTGTCATTTTGCACATTTATGAAAAGCTCTTTGTCAGCTCGAGTCGTATGTTTTTCATATCTGTTTTTCGGGTAGAATCAACAATTTGTGTGTTGTTCAAGAAACGCAGATGAAATATGTCCAAAAGTTTAGATTTACACTCCGTAAAGAATTTCTTGGCGCTCCGTCATCTCTTATTTTTATTTAAAAAACGTGTGTGGTTGGAGGAACCCCGTCAGGAACGAAACTTCGTCTCACGTATGATTTAAAACAAAATCATTTTTTTTGCAGCCCTGATAAATTTACATTTTAACCTCAGCACCTTCGAAATCCATGAAAATGGTACCCATGATGAAAAATTTCCTCAGCCGCCATTTTGACCTCACTATCGACTTTAGCACCCTCGTAAACCATGAAGAAAAATTTGAAAATTTTCGCAGCCGCCATCTTGGATTTTCATTTTGATCAAATTCACACTTTCTTTCTCTCTCTCATGCTCTCTTGGCATGCAGTGTACTCGGGCCGACGTGTAAAATTTTATCCCACGACACTGTAATCTCTTTACTCTTTTCTTTTGTTTTTTTCTGCCGACGTCCTCTCTCTTCCTCTTTTCTTTCTCTTTGAAATAGAAGAAGACAATCGCAAGTACTCGTATTAACACATTTTAGCGTGACGATTTCTGAAAGTTTACAAGCCGCGTTAAAGATCTTCGTTCCAAAAATTTGCTAGAATTTGCATTTTCATATCAAATCTTTATAATATATGTTTATTGTCCGTTCCCCTTTGGCCGAAAATAAGCTTAGATAGCATATGATAGCATAAGTTTAGATATAAGCGATATCGCTGTGGCGCTCGGTAGCGATACTGGCCCGCCTTCTGGTTAGTCACTTTGGGTATCTCTACCGAGCTAATATCTGAAGAGGCCTTTACAAAACTTCATAACAGGTCATTGAATCAAGTAAAGAACAAAATTATGGGTCAATTGATTTCACAACAACAATGTCTGTATGTCCCACATTTTAAGCGTTTATCGAGCACTTTCCAGTGCTTTCGAGCCTAAACCGTACTTTATCGGCGTTGATCCCATAATAAGTATTCATTTTTGAGATTTGATCCAGAATTTATAGAGATTTCTCTTGCCCAAATCTGCAATTTACGCAACAATGTTGAACTTATGTTATAGTTTATTATTTAAAACAAGTTATATGCTATTGAACCTGTATTCTCTATTCTTTAAAATTCTCACCATGAAACCCGCGGTGTTATTCTGTAAAATACTGACACGCGATACGGTACGCGATTTTTGGCACGTTTCAAATGGAAACTAATCTGGCAAAATTAATGCGAGTTATTTTATTATTACGCACAATGAAGGGTTCCGTAGTTGGGATGAATTTATCCCAAGAATAAACTTAACATTGTAATTGAAAAATGTGTTCTCCCATACATTCCAACTGCAAATATAAGTTTGTACGCACAATATTGAGAGATTTAATATGTTATTTTAAGACCGTAGACTTCCTATAGGTTTCCCTGTAATCTATGAGTAAGGAACCATTCTTAATAAAAAAAATAAGTTTTAGGCGCAGTAGTTTATGAGATAAGTGGGGGAATGGTAAATTTTCATCAATTTTCTTTAATATCTTTAAAAGAATTTATATGAAAAAAAAATGATTTCCTATCAATAAGCTCTTTCATTTGATATGTCACTCGATACAATTTGCAAAACTTTTTTTTTAATTTTCTTATTTATCCCCCAAAAGTGACCCCAATATACAAAATTCATTTATTTAAGTTACAAGTCCGTATTTGGGTCACAAAAATACATATGTGTACCAGATTTCGACTTAATCAGTACATTAGATTCGGAGCAAATTGGCTAACAGACGGACAGACAGACAGACAGCCAGACACACCAGTGATCCTATAAGGGTTACGTTTTTCCTTTTGAGGTACGGAACCCTAAAAATGACTTAGAAATCATTTGACGCAGAAAATATCTTTCAAATATTTTTTCTTGACTTTGTATATTTGTGACGCAACAATTATTCACAACTTACCTTAATTTTATTTATGTATTACGAAAGATTTTTATGTCCAATAATGTGTACGATTATCCTTCATTATGTATATTTTTACAATTTAGATGGGCTATTACTTTATCTTAGCATATATTTGCGGTTCGCGCTATCGGCACGTGGCAGTGTTGTTTATGGTATAAATGTTATTTATAATTTTATTCTGACAGTACATCTTCTACTTGTCTATTGTGTCCATCACTTATTGTTGTGGTTGTGTAGTGATGATATGTTTTTTTTAATGGGATATATGTGTGTTTTGGCCAGATGTATTAACGTAAAGGAGGCAAAATGAGTATGTAAGGTGTAGCAGGTGGGGTTCTGTTGTATTCATGGTAGCTAAGCTTCTGTATGTTGATAAAGTTTATTTATTTATTTGGCACACCAACAGCAATACATTCAAAAAATTAACACAGAACTATAGCATAATAAAAGTACAGGTATGTACGCCTATTATAGGTATATACAGCATTCACCACAAAACAACATCGTAATTTAACTAAAAGAAACTTATGAAAACTTAAAATACAATTAGAAAACAAAAATAAACTTAAAATACAATTAGAAAACAAAATTAAACTTATGAAAACTTAAAATACAATTAGAAAACAAAAATAAACTTATGAAAACATAAAATACAATTAGAAAACTAAATTATGAATGAAAGTATGTATATAAGCAATAAACCTACTAAACAACATTTTATAAAAGGTTGCCACGAAACATGGACAATGAAAGGGTATGAGTCAACTAATTCCTCAGTCTAAAATAAAATAAAACCATAGGTGGAATTTGGCTCGCTTGGTAAATAAAATGAAAAATAAATATAGTTCATAGGTAGAGGTCAAAGATTAAATGCAAAAATAAAAATATATTTTATCATTAGCATAAAAAGTAATAAATAGAAATTATAATGTCATCTCATTAGCGATCACGTTCGTCTGCGCCGGCTGACTAATGACGTCATGCACGTGCTTTCAAGATTTACGCGTGTTTGCGTTCATTAGGCGACATTATTTTATTAAGTGCTTTACCTTATTAATAAGGTTTCATTTATTTAATTGCCTACGTTAGCAAGTAACTATTCTATAAAGGCATCTTTATAGAATTGTTATTTCGAATAAACATCGAATCGCTTTTTCAGAAGCACGAGGTCATACACTAAACACTCTGTGAAAATCCTATTACGGTTCAAAAGTTACAGCCCTCTAACAGACGGTCGGACGGACAGTGGAGCCTTAGTAATAGGGTCCCATTCGCAACCTTTGCGTACGGAACCCTAAATATACAAAATGGTCACACTCATGCGTTAACGATAACGTGCAAACAGAAGCGTAATTGACGCGACAATATGGCGATTGTATTACGTGAATATGAGTGTAATGCGAGAGCAATTATGTAAACTGCGTGCACAATTTATTTGCAAAACATGTAAACAAACACGAGTTTTCTAGTTACACAAACATCAACTTTATGCAAGTGTAAATAAAGTTGATTTTAGACCGACTAGTATTGTTGAAAAAGTCATAAAAAAATATGAATTTGTAGCGCTAATTAAACCTTATGTGTAGGTATTACAGTTGTTTTTCGTAAAACTTGTGTTTATTTACATGTTTGGCAAATGAATTGCGACCGCAGATTAGCTCTTTGACCCAGTGAAATTGATTATTGTTTGCAGAGAGCAATTGCAATTTTAAAGCACGTTTTATGAAAACAGCCTGTAATGGGCCAGGGTTTTAGGACCGAGGCATGGGTGCAAAAGTATCAACTTTCAGTAACTATTCCTGCCTCATAAAATTCGTTATTATTTCTGCACCCTAATTGCGTAACATATGATCAATCATAATCTGAATCATTTTGAAGGATATTGCTAATCCATTGCTTCATGTTCGAAAAATTTGTCTGCTCAACAACATAAGTAACGCAATGCATGTTGTTGAACTGTCAAAATGAAACAGATGTGATGAATCGTGTTTTACGCAAGCGTTAGATCCAAGACATTCAATAAGCTTTAGGGAGCAGGTACCTTTTCTACTCTCATCAAATTTGATGACTTTTGTGGCCCTCATATTTTATGAATCATGCAAACTATACTTACAAAACTGCAGACAGTAGTATTACTGTTTTCCAATTTTTCAAATCAATCAAATCTAGCACCGTTTCGGTACAAATATTATCGACGTATGCGCTCGCACCATATGATACTAAGACCTAAAATAGCGCATATACCTGTCAGATAATTGTCAAATATTTTCATAACCTACTTCTATAACTGTCATAAAATATTATCTTTGTCTTTTAACAAAACAAAACAGAACAAAAGAACCATAGAGAAGTTATTCATATCGATATTTTTCCTTCATTATAAAAGGTGCTCCATCAAAGGTAATAGAGGTAATATTGACGTCACATTATTAATAATAATTGCAATAATGCCATAAACAAGCTGCAGCAAACAATTAGCATACGAACGAGGAACATCCTCTTAGCAAATTGTTTGTTTTTCACGTTATTCTCACGGTTTTCTTGTGAGGATACTTGCATTTTGATTTATTGATGTTTTTAAGATCATTGTCCTGTCATTTGCTGTCAACAAGCCGTGTTTGACGTCAGGTGACAGATCCCAGAGATATGCAAAATGTATGATGCATATAATTATTATAATAAAATTTAAAATTATAAAATTATTTTTTTTGTAAAAATCAATTATTATTATTTATGTTTGTGTTGAAAAGTTTCATGTTGGCTGAGTTATTAATGATTGTGTTTTGAAAACACAAGAGATTTGTTTAAAACTATTATGGATGGAAATAGGGAAATAAAAATATTATTGTCAATTAACAGCTGTCGCAAGCCTAATGCAGTTGATTGCGAAATAAAGACTTCCAAATCTATATATATTTTTTTTGTAACTAATAGCCTCTGGCAAGATATGAAACCTAAAGGTGTCATCGAAATTAGTACGCAGGTAGGTAAAAAAATCAAACTTAAAATACAATGCCGACCATGAGTATGTCACTGAACTCCTAAACAGCTGGACCGATTATGATGATTTTTTTTTGTGTGTTTGAGTAGATGCCTGAATGGTTTAGATTCATAATTGTACCCGGTCGGTGGCACTGTTCTGGCAGGACAAAGTCTGTCAGGTCCACTAGTATATGTATAAACAATTATACAATGTCAACCTTGTGGCATATCGGTCCAGCCGTTTAGGAGTTCAGTAACATACAGACGTACAGGCGAATTATATTAGACTAGATGACTCGGTGAACTTCGTACCACGTGAGTAATCCAAAGTGGCATTTCCCATACAAAATTTAAATTTCTCGGATTTTCGAGCACAAGCATACAAAAAAATACGTTTACAAAAAAAATATATTTTAATATCTAGAAGATGGAAGGTACCACCAGATAAAATGGTAATTGCTAACCGCGGCCACAAATAACATAACAATTGCCAATCAATAAAATACGAATGAATGTAATTGCCTTCCAAAGGTGCCACTTGAATTATGAGCTGACAGAATTGGAGTAAAACCACAGATAAAATTACACTATTCTTTGAATACTGGAAGAATTTAATGCCTATTATATACGGATGTTTTATTCAGTTTTGACTATATTTTACAACCTACACTAAATAGACAATGGATTTGGTTAAATTATGTATGTATTTGTTTCAATTTTAACAATTCAATAGACTTTTAATTCAAATAATTATGCCGGGCGTGACTTCAACCAGTGTTTTGGAACTATTAATGGTTAATTTGCTAAACTAGATCAATCAGGTTAACACTGTTAACAAAAATTATTCTAACCAAACGTGACGCCGGACGCGTCGTTGACGGTGCTGTGCGGTGGACACGCGACCATAGTAAAAGTAATCTGCGTTTGCAATTCATTTGCAAAACATATAAGCAAACACGAGTTTTAGGAAAACTGTAATGCCTACTTATAAGGTTCAGTTTGCGGTACAACTTCATATTTTTCAACAGTACTAATCGGTCTAAAAACAACTTTATTTTACTTGAGTAAAGTTGATGTTCGTCTAAGTGGAAAACTCGTGTTTGCTAATGTTTGGCAAATAAATTGCGGACCCAGATTATGTATCACTACTTCGGCGCCACCATATCGTTCTTGTTGACGTCCAAACAGCCTTAGGTACCTTTGCCATGCCACCAGTCGACCGGTACTTCATTTCTTTTCGTTCATTATATCTTTAACTACTTTAATCTTCCCAAAACCTCGCGCTTTGTTTGGCGATCTTGTGTGCCTACATCACAAAAATACATATAAATTGTTTACTGATTTCTGTAAACAGATTGCTGAGTCCTTTAATTAAATATTGTTGAATACTTAAGGTAAAATTAACGGGAGAGGGTGCGTCTGCACTTAAAATAGTTATCATAAACAAAGTATACCTTACCTAAATAAACATAAAAATAATAATCATAAACAGACTGTTGTTTATGTCACCTGCATCCAATGAAACGCATATCCGATTTGTGAAAAAACAACAACATTTCATGAAACGATTTTTCATATGACTAAATCAACAGCCTGCATACATGAGAGCCTTTTCTTAACATATGTTTAGTAAGGAGCCACAACCTGTCAATTTCCATTTCGATCATAATACTGATATCGAATTGCAAATTACCTGATTTGCCTGAGTTTCAAAGATGATGAGGCACATTGGGTACATTGTATCTGTAACAAAAGTTTACATAAAATAAAAACGTAAATAGTATAATAGTGTGGGGTGTTATTCCCCATTGAAGAGTTGTCTTGATTATCAAATCATTATGCGATAATAAAATAAATAGTGTTTTATTTCAGTAAAAAACAGCAAAAACATAAAAAAATATAATTAAAAAAGAAATTGTCATTATATTATCATTAATAGCTATTTATTTTTTATTTAAACAAATATTATTAAATCATATTAATAACTATGTACTTAATAAAACTAACTATACAAATAGATACAAAAAACAAAAGTACACTTAGGCGTCGAAGTATTCGTCCGCATCGCTGTCATCCGGAAACGTGCCCAGAAGACTGGCAGCATTGCCACGTTGAATGGCAAGGCTAATTCTTTGGCCAAAGAACGAGCCAGCCCTCTGGTCGCGTGAAGTGTCGACCAGTCGGCGAGAAATTTCCTTAAAAAGGAGACGCGCACTCGGACCCCACGACCCGAGCGTTTCGACCCCAAACGGCTCAAAACTGTAGTTACCCATAAGGTTACAGTATTTGCGCCGCTTGAGGGTCTCAGCAGCCGCTGCAGCGGCGCCAGCACACCCCGCCGTGCTAGGAACATGAGATGGTGCAAGGGTGTCGACACAGGTCGCGTCCCACACCAGAGGCCTACCCACCTTCCAAGGCAACAACGTCATGTCGTCTGGTCTCTTCCCATCGTCACGTACCGTTTGGTTCTAATACCGCTGGTACGCCGGCGGTGACAAGAGCTCGCCGAATAATATCGTTGATGCTGGCGTGCCGTGCAATGCGACCTGCGCTCCTGTAACAGGACAGGCCATGGTGCCCGAGACTGTCAACAGCTTCACCGCAGAGACATCGATGCGGAGCAATACAAGGTGCGCCCAAGCGGAGACACGTAGCGAGCCGAAACGATGAGTCATCCATCATGGTGCCTATGGTGGATGACGGGAGCGCCTGAAGCCATAAGCCTGACTCCCATTCTCCCACAGCTAGCAGACGGGCACGCTCAACAGTATTAGGTGACGTGTTTATCAGGGAATTCCGTATAATACTGCAGAGCGGCACGTCCCACCGTCTCTGAGAGGACGGGTTGACAGGCAAATCCGTATTGGGACAAGCCATTTTCCAAGCGTTCAACACATCGGTCAAACACGGTACCTCAAAATCTACCAGTGTGGAAGATAAAATATTCCTGGTTAATTTATCGGTACTGTGGACCGAGGAGAGGAAGGCCGGTAAACTTATACTTGAAATTTTGCGGACACCAGACCACCAGACCACCCAGGCGAAAGGGAAGTGTGGCTTGCTGCCACGCTCGGTCGTCCAAGGCCACATTTAAGATTGAAGTTAAAGTATTTCTAATAATTTGGTCCACTTTTTCTAAAAGTTGTGGATGCTTCCACAGATGGGAGGAACGAAGGCTATAGGTGAATTTTGGTCCAAATAGCTAATAATAGCTTAAGACTAAAACTTCACACAATATAATGAGTATGATGTCATTTATTCTTGGAACTACCGGCGCCACTTTCACCCGCATAGGTCACGATCCCGAGGGAATATCTGGTTAAATAGAATCCTATGTCCTAATCTACATCATGGTCTACCTATGTGCCAAATTTTATTCAAATCCGTTCAGCCGTTTTTGCGTGAAAGCGTAACAAACAAACTCACTTTCGCATCTATAATATTACTTAGGATTAGGGTAAAGACGTATTTTATTACATAATAATGCATTAGTAGACATAATATGTATAATATTCATTGACGAAATAAGGTAGAATGCCTTGAGGGTTCTAAAATGTAAGCATATACGAGTATAATGGGGTGCAATAAATCAAGCCTCCACGATGACGATACTTTAGAAAGTACGTCCAGCGCAACTCTGGGCACTCAGCCCCATTTTCACGACTGCACGAGCTATTGTCGATTTCATATTCGTGCCGATAATTGAGAACATCCTTTAGATTTATATTATAGCGATGGTACGGTATATAGTCAGCATACACTATAGACCATGAAAATTTCGGAATTTTGATTATTCAATTTCGTAGAACCTAATTATTGTTTTAAATACACATATATAAATATTAGTGGTCGCCCAAAAGTCGAAATTCGACTATAATTCATTTAAATTTTAAGTTGTATAGTACATACTATTTCCATGCTGCCATGTCATGATTCTAAGGTAGCCATCTTGTGTCAAACGCATGGTAGTGTGTGTAATGTTCTTTTTATTAATTTAATTTATTTTTTAATGTACATTTTACAAAAATATTAGCGCTATTCTGCACTCCTCCATATAAACTTTAACTGTGCCAAATTTCATACTCCTCCGTCCGTGTAATTTTTGTAAAAAGGGGTACAAAGTTTTTGCTTCAAGTATTAATACTTATAGGTATTTTAATGGAAGTCTCAAAGGTATTCTCTACTCTTCAATAAATTATTACAAACACGTAATAATTAGTCAGTTTTCATTCATTTATTTCTCTTCTGAAACTTTGGAATGTTGCTCACCGTCTTATGTCGCTGACCTACCTACCTACCGCCTACCTATGTAGGTACTTCCTATTTCATTATGTTAGTGTTAAGGTCCAGATGATGACGGCAGAAGGTACATCTTGTATTACAGCTGCAATTATCAACTAATAAAATAAACATAGGAGGAAGCGTCTACCACATTCCATTTATTACCGTATCAGCATATAAAATGGATAATTGCCTATAGAGGTTATAGCGGCAAACAACACATGCGCAGCGATACCGTGAAACAAATAGTGAGTTAGGTACTTCCTTGTTTAAATATTGCGAGTAAGGAGGTTCAACTTTGATGATTAATGCATTTTGAGATACAATATTTTTTGTATTTATATCTGAGGACTTCTCCCTTTTACTGCTTAATCGAAATTTCCTGGATACCTGAATATGAAAGATTTGAACCTTCGCTAAAATATTCGCTTGATAATATTATAATATGATCCCAATTTGATTTGGAGCTTCTAGCTCTTCTAGCTATCCTTTAGTTTTCCGCCATCTTAGTTTTTCTGTCAAAGTTTTCCCGCGCCGTCTTTTCTCATTGTCAGATCGAAGGGTTGCGGAAATCATGAAAGGACAACAGGGCTATATTTTATACCAACAAATGTGTCATAGACAATTATTTCCTTGCTTACACTTCCTTTTATGCTAAGATCGTGAAAATAACTCGAAAATGTCTCCATGACTTTATGATACATGGTCTTGCAGCATTGAATGCATTGCATGTGAATAATCGTGAGGTGATATTCATCATGAGATGGACCACGGAAGCATATTCTTATTTATGTCTTCATAAGTTATAGTATTATCTTATTAAATACTTTGCATATGTTTATGGCCTCGTTGCAAATTATAAGTATTAATTGATGTTTAATGAAACTCGTTTAATAATATTATTGCCAATCTATGAAAACGATGTGTGATTTTATTTTTGGATTACATACAAATGTGGTTGTATCGATTTCGAATGATTTGCCAAGCTCCTTTCTGTCTAAATGGCCATTTATATTTGCCTCCGTCATTTGGGGAAAAAGGTGAAATGGAAAGAGCACTCAAGAGTAATAAATTACTCTGAGAAAGAGCAGGCATAAACGAAATGCTATAGAAAAGGCCGTAAAAGGCACCAACAATGACAGATGCTAACCATGACATTGACAGTTAAAATTTGACATCCGAAAATACCCTATGAGACACGATCGTACCCGAGATTAAATGTAACGATAGGTATCTATAGTAAATTACTTCCTTTTCTACAAATCCGTGACGTTATTTGCGTGAGCTAAGCAATGTGGAACAAAAGATACGCTAGGATTATTTTACATGCTGTTTTAGGCGCCAAATTAAGGAAAGTATGACTTGGTAGACTAGGAAAAAGGTTTCCACCCTGCATACGAGTAGTATTTTTTCCTCTTTTGGCGATCGTAGATACGATATTAGAATTGTCGTAACTTTACAAAATCGATCCTACTCTCGCTATAAAGGGAGGCTGTCTATTTTATTTATTTGTTTTAAACGACTTTAAAAAAAGTAGAATGTTCTCAGTTAGTCGATTTAAAAAAAATATTTTCCCCGATTACTCGCAGACAGTTCGACCTCTTTGGACTTGTTTTCATTTGGTAGAGGAAGCTTGCGCTGTGATCCCATATAAATTTGGTTAACTTTGCTTGGGTAATTTTTGAGTTTGTTAGTTTGTTTTGTTTTAGTAATTTTTGTGTATCTTGGTAATGTTACTACGAATAAATCCTGTCACTGTTGTTTTAAACATAGCAAGTAGTGGTATACGAATTGGTGTGGGGTAGGTAAGGTACCATAACTAAAATTAAAAAAAAAGCAAATAGTGAGACACCGAATTCCAAAATTAAAGTAATTTTTCACGTTGTAATGTAATTTTTTTGTTAAAAAGTTTTTAGTCTATGCTGTTTCTTTGTGTTTAAGGAAGAGGATGATTTATTACTTCTTGGCAGAGTAGGTACACTCAAGTAATACCTAAGTAAAAAAATATGAAGGTTCATTTCTTAGAATGACGTTATTAATCTCGTGGCCACTGTTGGGAATTTCCTTATTTCACGATATTTATTTTGTGCCTCAAGACTGTTGTTCTGGCAATCATAAATTAGCATGTAGCATGTATGACTAGGCTGAAGGTAAAAGGATGATACAAACTGCGTTATGTTAAGAATCTTGAGATAAAGTTCTTTGGTGAAATGAGGTTTTAAACTTTTGACAGATGAATAAGTAAAACTTCAACGTCTTACGAAGTAACTTAGACACTATAAGGCAGAAAGTTTGCTTTATCTCAGCGTTCGCATAGATACAAAGAAAAGAAAGGAAGAAAATTCGTTTATATGACAGAGCCACAGCGCTGATTTTCATGTAGGTACACCCGGCGTGATAATTTCAACCGGTGCAGCATAAAATGAGTTACAAAAAACACAAAATAATTAAAAAAATACACAATACAAGTTCTAGATATTTAAATATAGTTCTAGGGTTTAATCTAGCATTTAAATAAACTATTTTGCACTGTATCTTGCAGCTATTTTGAACCAAATCAATGTCATGGATTTGAAACGGAACCTTGCTTGCAAAATTCGCCAAGGCTCATGCCATAACAGCGCAAAATGCACGCAGGAAAACAATGAAAGTAAAAGTGATGCGAAATCCTTTGTTTTAAATTAAAACCACGAAGTTAAAACGCATGTTTTTGAGTAGGCACATACGTAGAGATAAGTAAATAAATATATCACGCCCAGCCTCCGTCTCGGGCATTCAGATCACGATTTGTGAGTTCCCACGCTATTTCACGTTTAGGCTAGCTAGATGCATTTGAAGTTTTGTCACTGGATCGGTAGTTTTTCTTACGAATGTGAGTTTTGAGTTCACCATTGGCTGCTAGAGGCCACTGAACCCAAACCGTGGTCTTGGAAAAGTTGACGTAAAGCATAGATAATAAAATAAAACAATTTTTTTTAAACAATTCATTTCAATTTTTCCAACTGACAGGCGTCAATTTTATTGCACGGATAAGAGAAAGAAACGTTGGAAAAATCAGCCCTCAGATTTAAAGAAAAAGTTGTGTGAGATTTTGAACAACTAGCATTTTTCATTGACAATCAACTGTCATTTCAATAAAATGTTTTTATTGTTTTTTTTAACAATAATGTAAAAAAAATTATACCCACGCTTTCTTTTCGTCCTGATGTACAATGTTTATGTCCTTTGCCTGCAGGAAGATGATGAAGATGTCGGCGAATTATACCAGGACGAGGAGAATGGAGCCGCGTTACTCATCAGAAGACACCCCAAACATGGCAAGCTGGTTGTGGTAAGTTAACATACCTTTCATACTCTATATTAGATGTCGATCTAGCTTATTTTACCAGAATCGACTGATACGATTTAATCGATTTCAATGACACCATAAACAATTACCTACATGCTGGCCACTAATGAATTAAACAATTCATAGTTCGAACACATTTGCAATCTGACTTTATGCTTGCTCCATGCACTTTAAAATGTCCCAAAAGGCTGATATAAATAATTTGCGAATTACCAACCAAAGTATAATGTTACTAAGTTACTCCACTGAACAACATTAAAGCAGCGAGACCGGCAACTTAATTATAGGGCCTTAACACAATTGTTAAACGATGCGTGTCAAGAATGAATTTATTAAAAATTATAACAGCTGTTGTAATATTTGGCGCCATTTGCATAAAACGTCATACATTAAACTGCCGCTGTTTAGAGAAGCCAAAGTTCACATATAATTCGTTGCTCGGCAGTTTATCTACGTCGTATTAATTAAAATATTAATAACTACTGAATTATTGGAATTGAAACTGATTAATAGTGCTATCGATATTCCGTGGCCCTGTTGTAGGCTGAATTTTGACTGTCCCTTTGCCTTCAAAGACAATATTCTAAATTCAAATGTCACATTTATCAAAGTTTTGATTGACAACTCAAGCTCTATCCTTGGAATAAGTAGAAAACCCAACGTGAGGCAAGATCCTAAATATTTGACGCGATTAACATAAAACGTCATACATTCAACAGGATGTGACAATCTCTGGATTTCGGACACGTCCCAATGTCAATGCTAACCATAAACTAAGAAACTAGAGACGTGACTAGTAAAGATTATGAAGAAACATGGAAGAAACTATGTTACTATGGGCATGTTTTTTTGTAACATAACATCGCGCTTGTATTCCTCATAAGAATAAGCAGAGATTTTTACAAGGTTTATAGTAGGTACAACCTCATTTCGTCAATTATGTTTATGTCCTATGTAATATGGGGCTAGCGCGAGCCTATTGCAAACTGTGCACAAATCCAGACTCCAGGCGGGTATTGAGAACTTCTTAATAGACAAACCCAAAAACACTTAGCCCCACCTGGGGATTGAACCCAATCATTCACGTTTGCGACCACTAGACCAACCATACAGTCACAAGTAGGCGTGGTCGTTATATCCACGATTTATACACAGGAAAATTACTATATTGAGAGAGGAAGTGACCATAATGGCTATTAACGTGTTTGAGTATATTTGCATACTAATAAACTAATCATGAATGGCGTAGCAGACAGGCTGCGAAAATTGTTAGACGATAGTTAATCTTTTTTGAGTCAAGGACAAACTGCAATTGTATTGACAGAAAAAGCTTTGTAAAAAGTTTGAATGTCCGCTGTTGAGCTCTCAATGACTTTAATGATTAGGTTCAGGTGTGGTTTCAATCATTTGTTGCCTTGAGTACAGTATTTCTTCCAATGGGATAAATGACTTAACTTTTAAAATTCTCTGTTATACTTATCACCTCTCAGATCTTCCTACCTACCCGTGACCACTGTTTCGTTAATTTTCGCTTCAATAATTTTCATCCTCCTTTCTTCATGTCCAGACCGTATAGTCATTCACGAAGCGAAGATACTAATTTATGGCTAGAATAGGGTTCTAGCCATAAATTTGTATCTTCGCTTCAAAATCCGCTATTCAAATCTTTACAAAGAATTACTAGAATTCCTTCTGTATATGCGTGTTTAAAACGCATAAGACACCCAGATTCTCTATAAAAACAAAATAACCCTTTATTGCTTGTCATACATCAACCAATCACACAATATTAAAATCCAAGCCACTCTTACTGCTATCAAAGGTGTACATCTAGCACTGTGAGACCATAGACACAATGGCGTTAAAAACAAGACTAAGGTCGATTGCTCAACAGCCAGCCCGAAGTATGTAAGTGTGAACGAGAATATAAGCTGTGAGGTTTTGAATAGCCTTTGAGAATTAAAAAAAAGTTTGAGGAGTAATGAAGGAATACGTATATAAAGTCTGTTAGGTGAGGTGTGACGTTTTAAAATAGCCTTCGTGGATTCAAAAATTCAAAAAATTCAAAAGTCATTTATTCAAACTATGCTGACAATCAGCACTTTTCGAACGTCAAAATTACAAACTTGACAACTCTATTCTACGAGTATACAAGAATCAGCTTTTTTAATAGTCATCTTAAAACAGCTAATGTCACCGAAAACACATCACACAAACAATCAACAGGCTCTGATAGATAAAATGAACAAAATTAGGGCTCTCTTACCAGTCTAATCTAAAAAGGGTATTGTTACCCAGGAACTGGGTTGTGGAGGTCAGATAGGCAGCCGCTTCATGTAAAATACTGGTATTCAGCTGCATCTGGTAAAACTGGAAGCCGATTCCAACATAGTTGGGAAAAGGTTAGGCACATGATGACATTGTAAGAGCTTTTACATCGGTTTAAAGGAGCAGAACCGCGAGAACAAACGAGTTTGCTAATAAGTATTATAATTATCAGGTTTTAGTATTAAATTAACAACGTCATCAACACTTATCAAGCTACTGCTAAGTGTCTAGCTATCGAGTACTTACAAAGGATCGATTTGTAAAACGATTCGGACGCGATTACGATCTAACCGATTATTCTGTGTGGATTTCATCAAAACTAATATTATCAAGAGTTGTTTAAATCACATAACATCACGCCTAGGGGGCGATTCTATTGCCGTCAATCCGGCACAAATCTAAACTCCGGGCTGCTACTGAGAAATTCCAGATGGAAAAAACCAATAACATTTTGCCCGACCCAGGCCTCTAGCTCAGCAGTATCGACCACAACTTGGTAGAGTTAAAAATGTTTGTTTGTGAGGGATGAGGTTGCACAGGAAGGTGGGAAAACGGTACATTTAAAAAAAGGTCTCTGAGCAATGATGGGTCAAGTCTGGCTGTTGATGATGAAGTTCTGATCCAGTTACAAATATTCTCTCACTAGTAGAACGCTACATTATTGCCGAGTTTTATGTTTATAAAACATAGGTTCTGCCCGCGACTTCGTCCAAGAATTGAGGTATCCAATGCAAAAAGAAATTTTCAAATCCGACTGGTAGTTCCGGAGATTATCCCCTACATACAAACTTACAAACAAAGTATACCTCTTTATAATATTAGTGTGGAACTATAGATATATATATATATAGAAGAATCATCACACGGGCAAGGCCCAGGTAGAAGATAGTGTTAAATACATTGAAAAAGAATCTTAGGCAAGGTTTCCATTTTTCTTCCTTAAGTTTCTACAGGTTTAAAAAAAATACAATTTCCTTAAAAACTATAATCAATTGTTCTGCGTTCTTTCTAACAGAACTACTATTTCAAAATCAAAAACAAAAGTCATTTAATCAAAGTAGGCTGAGAATCAGCACTTTTCGAACGTCAAAATGACATAAGACAGTCCCCCAAACCGCCCGCCCTTCACCACTTCTTAGTGCTTTAGCTGGGAAGAAGTGGCGCAACAAACTCCACAACACCACAGCTATAGATTCCGTTAGAAAATTCAAAAGACTATAAAAGTTGCATTACCGTGAAATTAATGCATTAAATTGTTATTTGCATCTGATTAAAGACGTTATTCACAATGTTTCATTAATGAACTGTGAAATATGAATCGTAAAATGCATTTTGAAGCAACATTGTTATAAAACCATAAAGTTTTTGATTGCTTGGTCGGAGGTCCATAACCTTATCTACCGCTGTTTTCCTTAAAGACACCTTTTTAAATTACTATATTGTTTTATGGTAATAATCTTTTTGTTATGATGAGTTATTTTAAATGTAAACGAAGCAATAGGAGTAAGTATGTAAGAATAAATAATAAAAGAAAAGAGTTTGTGTTATTTAAAAAATAGAAGTATAAACTATAAGTGTGAGGCCAAACGAACGTAATTTTGTGACTCGTGATTCGCAGAATTTCGGTCGCAGAAATTCTGCTGCATTCGGTTTCATGAAAAAGTCCTATTTGATTCACACAGCGACGCAAAATGAGTTGTCTGCCGACTCACACGCATTATTCGGACCGAATTGAGTTTGCGGGGGGCGAGGGGGCCGACGCGGGCCGAGCAAAGCGTCCGTCAGGTACGGTGTGTTTGATTTAGTAATAAAAGGTTTTAAGAGTTGTAATAACTCTTGAAAAACATGTAATGGCAAATAATAGTACTTTTCAAATATAACTGGATTTGCACATAAACGTCCATATAAAGTGTGGAACTGTCCAAGCATCAGTCTTTCACTATTAAGCGGATTAACCCAGCATCTTTTTCTGGCATTATCTACTTCTTCGTCTTCTAAATATACTTCGTAAATACACCAATTTTTTAAATTCGGTTCCATTGCACGACATAAACATCCGCTATAAACGTTGGATAGCATCCGCTATAACTAAATAAAATGCGCTCGCCTTGCATCCCAACAGAATTTCTGCCGGGCAGAATTTCTGCGACCGAAATTCTGCGACTCACGACTCACAAAATTACGCTCGTTTGGCCTCACCCTAAGAGTAGAGGAAGACCAAAGAAACGAGGGATGGACTGTGTGGAAGATGATATGGATAGAAAGGGAGTGAGTGAGAGAGATGACGACTAATAGAGAAGTCTTGTATGGGAGAAAAAGACATGTTGCGCGGACCGCAAATAAACTCGGATAGGGACAGGAGAATGAATGATGTGTTATGTTAAACAATGGTTTTGTAAGTTTGTCTCATATTATTTACGCCATTTATTCAAATCAAATGACGTGGGTACTTGATGTGGATATAATATCATGCTTGTATTTCAAGACCTCTGGCGAGGCAGAGAATATTTTTTGGGCCGAAAACGAAAATAGCCTTAGGAGGGTCTAGCCTAAAAGTTGGCAACGTCGCAAATAACTGTCAAATATTTACCTGTTTTGATTCTTATAGCAATATTACTGAATAGAAATAAGAAATGTGACTAACTAGCGAACTAGAATATTAATAATGAATTCCAATTATAACATTGAATTTGATGATGTACCCATTTTAGGTGTAAATAACGCATTTGGAAAGTTTCCAAATAGTTTTTTTACATCTAAAACTAAACATTCGGTGTTACGATATTAATTATTGCATTTCATAATCAATATTCTAGTTCGCTAGTTAGCCACATTTTCTATTTCCACACAGTAATATTGCCAAATTAATCAAAATAGTGAAATATTTGACATCTATTACGCTCTTAAATGGATATTTCGACCGAACCGAAAACCGAAAATAAAATCGGCCGGACTTTAGCATACTGTGACTGCTTATTGGGAACCTACTGCCAAAAAAAAAGGCTCGTTTAAAAGTCATTTGCTAATTCATATTTAGCATAACAGTATAATGTTACAACAGTAGGTAAATGAACACCTTATTAAATCGAATTCGTGACCTACCAAGTTAAACCACCCGAAATGAAACAAAACAATCTATTGAACTTTATTTGGAAGTTCAATGTGATAACCGATATTGATAAGCACACAATTATAGTAGAGCTCGCAATATAACTTTTGAACTAAACCGACTACGTAATTAATTAACTTGGACTGCATAAAAGTGCAGAGTCTGCACTATAAAACTAGAGGGAAGGTAGGCTATATTTGATGTTCCTTAATATCTATACTAATATGGATAATAAAGGTGAAGAGTTTGTTTGTTTCAACACGCTTTAGCGGTGTGAGGAACAGGGTGTAAAGTTCACTCATCCCCCATAGAAAAGGGAGGATCCTCCAACCAGACGGGTGTCGTGTCTGGGGGGTAACTGCCCAGAGGTTTGAAGTTGGGAGATTCTATATATGTTTATCGCGCGGTAAACTCTAATTACGCGATGCAGGATTTGTGTGACGTCAGGTCTTTGATGCATAGTTCGCATGTAGCGATGTAGATGCCGCTACAACGCTAAACTCTGAAACTACCATCAGATTTGAAAAATTCACCATTTGGTTCCTCAAAAATGAGGATGCAAAGTTCAGACCGGTCATCGGCCATATTGTAACAACTGAACAAGTCTGATCGAAACACGCATGATTTGGTGAGCTGCTTGATCTGGTCTAAACAACACTGATATATATACATGGCTAATACTCACCTATGTCTTGCTGAGCGTGGGAAACCCGGGAGGTTCGATCCTAGGGTCGAGAACAGTATATACAAGGCTTTCTCATTAGAAAAATATCTGTACTAAAGGTGTACTTTATGCGGCCTACCCCAATGTCCATTCTTTGGTATTGTTCGTCGAGTCGTTGAGCTCCTTAAGTTCTGAGTTGAGCTACACGATTACTGACAAATACGTGCATTCACTGGACAGGTCCATTGAAATCTATGTGGTTCTTTATCAAGATTCAAGACTCCATATTATCATGTGTCCCTATCTCAACATAATATTCCTTCTTACTTGTTCTACAGGAGGGCTCAATAGGTCACGACCTGGTGATCCGCCCCATCCCGGACTCCATGACGTCGGCGGCGCAAGACGACGAGATGTTCATGGACCCATCCAGCATGGCCGACATGGTCTCCATCGACACTGGACTGCCTTTAGGTGAGTTACCTACCTACACTACCAGTTGACCAATTTTTTTTTTATGCGATTGAGTCTGCCCAAATACCTACTAAATATAGTATTCGATTATATTTTTATTGAAAGCGATGGTATGATGCATGTTAGATGATCTCAGGGATAGAAACAGCGTGAAACAAAAAAGATTGACGTGAATGTGGAGAAGCTCAATACCCTGCAAGTAGTTGATAACGGCTTAAAATACAAATGAAAATTAAAGGTAAATGATGGACAAAAGCGGATACTAGGAACTTTCAAAAAACGTTATAATAAGTAGTCCTCATTATTGGTTTTGAATCGGTTGATTGAACAGCAGAGCCAGTAATAAATTATCTAATGTCTTCGTAAACATTTTCCAGTGAAAAGAAAAAGGGAAGATCAACAGAGGTTATCACAGGCGCTAAATGGCGCCCAACACGTAATCATCAAGAGAGACCCCGCAGAAGCAGAACATGACCATTTAGGAGATTACGGTAAGTTACCATTTACTTACAAACAAAGATAATATTAAATTAAAATTGATTAAGTTACAAAATGAGGCATTTTTTAAATAGAGGCGTCTTTTTCCGAATAATAATCGACTAAACGTGATTCGAATGTTGAATATTCGTAATCAAAGACAAGAAGCATTTACTTTTGCATTTAAAAAGAGAACATAAATCAAGATGAAACCAATTTACAGCATGTTATCTAGAACATGAGTTGCTTCAGTCGTAAACATGTTCACTCCTCATAAAATTATTAAACCAGTACCTAAATAATTCTTACTATAATATATCAGAAAACAGTAGCAACAACGTCAAACAATATTTCCCCATTATTATTTATCTGTGTACACGTGCACCTCCATAGAGATGTCACGTGCATTGCGCATCCATCGATTACATATACCTACTTTATAATCGAGATAATCGATTATGTTAATGGTACCGGTTTAGAATGCCACCACGTATCTCTGTTTCTTGAATGATTATGCTCATGTGTTGTAGCCATTATACTGATATAAATCGTCAGTATGTTAGAAAAACTGCTTGTATGGTAATTTTAAGAAAATATTACTGGGTAGTTTCGTTTTTTTTTTTTCGATTTTTGAATGTATTTTTTGAGCCTGAAGGTACACAAAATATATCGTAGTCATAATAAGTGACATATACTCATAACACTCACCTTCACCGTCACCTACTTTTAAAGCAAATTGGCAAATAATAAATTATATAATAACTACAGCTGTGACTACATTTTATAACGTTATACATTCAAATCTAATATCTCGATCGACTCGACTAAATTATAGTGTACGCAATCCGATTATGATTATTTTAGTAGATTAGGTCAGGGGTCACGTCAAATGCTTTGTGGCGCTGACTTATTAATAATTTCGAAATATTATTTCTATAAATACCTAATTAAAATGATTTTTTTTTTTATGAATGAGACATGCTTGAGGATGTGTGACGGAAAAAACATATTTGATTTGATTGACGTGCAGTCAAATACAATAACAAAATTTTCTTCAGAATTTTCACTTGATTCTCAAATTCTCACCAATAACAAGATAATTTACCTACCCTAAATTGCCCCTAATATCATGATGATCCAACCATACGAAAAACTTTTAGGTTACTTAGGTAGCTACCTACCTAATTAAAAATAAAATAAATAAATAAATTAATTAATTCTTCTTTGCACGACGATGACATACCTATAATAATAATTAGTTGCTTGAGGGGCTCGTGGACAAATAATAGCAGCCACACGGGTCGACTTTCAAGGTTAAGCAACGCTTGCTGAGGACTGTCCGTGGATGGGTGACCATCCATTACATACCGAGACCCCTCTGTGCCTTAGAAAGCCGTTGCCTGTCCCGGCTGTCATTTGTACATCTTTGACAGTCGTTACGGGTATTCAGAAGCCCGAAAGTCTGACGACCAGTCTTACCAAGGCGTATCGCGTTACCCAGTAACTGGGTTGTGGAGGTCAGATAGGCAGTCGCTCCATGTAAAATACTGGTATTCAGCTGCATTCGGTTAGACTGGAAACAGACCCAACAAAGTTGGGAAAAGCTACGCAAATGATGATGATGTCTATACTTATGGACCTATAATTGCTTAATGTCGTCAGCATGTGGCTGTCGACATTTGTCATCACTATTTTAAAATGTTATCAGTTTTAATAAATTCATTAGTCTACCAAAATATTATTGTATCTATTGTTAATTTGTATTGTTGTTCTTCCGGCTTATTCATTTTATCCATTATCAGTTTTCAATCACAGTTACAAATTAATTTTAACTTCGTCGCGATTCCATCAAAACACCAGCTACTTAGTGGCAAATTAAAATAATACATTAGTCATTAATTTATCATGGCAATAATACTGTTTACATTAACTAAAATGTGACGTAAAACTTAATTTAGAATCTTTTAAGTTCTTGTGTTCAAAATCCTAATACTTATCGGTTAAAAAAATAAAAATAACTGAGCGCTTTAAAAAATAAAAGAAATGTATGTTATATTACACGTATTATTACAAAAATAATACGTGTAAATAATAAATAGCAGTGATAGCCTAGTGGTGTGACCGTCGGACTGCCAAGTCATAAGTCTCGAGTTCGAACCCAAGGCACGCACCTCTAACTTTTCGGATTTATGTGCGTATTGTATAATTATCACTTGCTTCAAAAACGGTGAAGGAAAACATCGTGAGGAAACCGGCATGCCTGAAAGATATTTCTTGACGGCATGTGAAGCCAAGTCAGAGGCCCATGGGCGGCTTTAAAACTCTGACACCAGGTTAGTCACTAACCACACGAAAAGAAGATGATTACAAAAACAGGAAAAGGACGGTCACGTCCCAAATGACACCAGCAGTTGCTTTAAGTACAAAACACTTATATCTATTTATTAGACGGCACCCATTAATCAGAGGTGGGCTAAATTTTATTGTCCCACCGGCCAAAGACCAGACTTGACTGATATACCTACGTACATTATACATACCTAGTATCAGATAACGTTAATGGAAAGAACTTTCCAATAATTAATTATCATTGGTCATGTTGGACAATGTCCTACACATTACTGCCCCTCCTTTAGGCACTATACTACTATCAAAGAGAGTACTCGCTCAGCTACACTCGCTTGGAGGGTAGAACTCTCACTGAGAAACTCATGCTTGGTACAGACCATAGAAATATAACTTCTTTCTTATATCTATGGTACAGACGCTATGCATACCAGCGAGTGATCGCTCACCGGCGTCGCGGACTCGCTATAGCTACTAGTTCCATTATAGTTGCACAGGTGCATTAGGCGAAAAAGTAAAAATAAACGCCTCTAATTATAATACTATCGGAATAAATCGCACTATTTGACGCAGGTGTTAAGGTAAATAGAATTAATAGACCAATACAGTTATACTAATTAACATTTAAATATCTTTCGGATCTTATCTTAGATATTACTAAGTTGCGAAGATTATCATATATTTTATACCATTTTACGTATTAATTTGTAGACACAAGTGTCAACGCTAAAATCTTAATATATTCATCGTTGGCTTATTTAATTAACTAGTTGTTGAACTTTTGACACGTGAGTCGTGACCTGTAAAGTTGGCAAATTTTTACTAGAAAGAAAGAAAATGTATTTATTGAGACTCACACAGGAAATCACAAATTAAACATAAATAAAAAAACAAAGTAAAATTTAAAGCAGGAAGTCCTGTACGAGGCCAAAAGGCTCCTATCTCAGCATGATGACATTTTTTTTTAAATGTCGCAGCGCTGGTATTCTGATAGGGCCCGCAGTGATGTCACGGATAGATAGACACAGAATTATTTACAAAATAAAATAAAAATTCAATAAAATAAAAAAGTAGCTTAGCACGATTTTACTAGCTTTATTGGCGTATAGATACGACGAGATGCAAACTGTAGTACGAATCAACTCAGCTTATCCACTTTAGTCCACCGCTAGATATAGATACACGACAACACAAATGAGATGATGATGATGGAGATGACAATACGACAAGAAATTTAACTTCGTATGTCTAATGACGATTCTAGTCTGCATACGAAAATTAAATCAAATATTTCCAATAGCTTAGTCAGTACAGCTAATCGGCTGTTCGGCAAAGTGTCAAATCACTTTTCATTTATTTTCGTATTGTCGTGTCATTGTAGACCTCGGCTTCTCCCAATTCGCACCACACCACTTAGTTCCCTACCGTCCTTATCCAGTCAATCCCAGGGTACCAGCCGCCTTTTTGCAAACGTCAGTCTATTGGCTTCGGGGGCGTCCCATGTTGTCTCCCAAGAACTCTTCTGCTCGCAACGGCCATCGATCTTACCCTACACTAGGTGAACACTTGATGAGGATAGCCCAGCCCATTTACGTAAAGTTTGAAGGAATCCTCATCCACCATTTGTTATAATCTGAGTCTTGGACAAACTTGACTGTGGGTGTGGGTGGTACTCTGTTTCCTGGACTAAGCATAGAGACTTCAATAAAATGCTTGGGTATGTATATGTACATACCCAAGCATTTTATTGAAGTCTCTATGCTTCTACGATGACAGAAAGTGCCTTAATTTACCACAGCTCATTACTGTTACATTGTCCTTAGCTAGCGACGTAGATAATCGCCTAGTCTTCATAAGTTCATTATTATGGGGAAATTTTACTACTTACATTATCTAAGCCATTACACCCGAATAGGTAGGTATGGTAGGAGAAGCCGCCATTTAAATCGGCGTATCCAAGATGGAAACCGAACTGGTTTAAAACAAAATGTCACCTCTAGACTGTATCTATGTGATCAAACTAAATATACCTAGCTATCAATTAAAAATTAATAGAGCTAACATTTTATTTAGTGATTCTTTGAACTATGAACTGTCAACGGAAACGTATCGATTCTCTTTTGTTATATTTCCCAACATTCAATGATTTGCGGATTCTTTTTCATTTGTTTAATGGCTGAAGAATTTTGATGATCCGGACGCAGTTAGTGGTAATCACGCTACGCTTCGTGACTATGTCCATTTTTGTTCCTGATCTCACACGCATTGCAAGCTGAAATCCCAGCATTGTAACCTACATAGACAGACACGCAAATTCAAAAAATAACGGTCATTCTTTTCGGAAATGTTGAACAGCATAGGTTTGAATGAAGGTATTTCAGGACATTTTAGACGAAATGAATTTTGATGAATGACTTATAATGATTTTCTTTTTCACTTCATAAATGAATTAAGTGATAAAAAATCATGTTCTTCCAGGCTAATCTTAGTATTAAACTTTGCATTACCATGCAAAAACAAATTGTCCAGATTTATATCTATTATATTTTATTACAAAATCGTTCGTATAATGTCATGTTATCATAGATTTCCGAGACAAATCTCGTTTTGCTAATAAGTTCGTTATTCCGTCTTGGACGGGGTCATAAGGCCAGACTCTAACGTCACCCATTATTTTAAATTCGCGATAGAAAAAAGTTTATAATAATTCTGCGGTTTATGAATAATCCAGTATTTTGGGAAAACCGACAAACGGCAGCCTATAAAAATGTTATTGCTGGGCAAAGGCCTCATCGGTGCACGTTTGAATTTGTTCTCGATCACAAGCTGTCTAATAATATCGACCAAACTTTTATTAAATTTAGGATTGCACCGCGTAAAAATCGACTAAAATAATTAATCACACGAGTTGTTCCTTTTGTTTTTAAGCATCGCTTTTTATTTTTGGAATAGATGACAAAGTGGGTTGACTTTCGAATTAAGAACGAGAATGTTAAAAAACTTTAAAAAAAATATTCTATTCTTTTTCAAACGGTATTGTGTAGACGACATCAAGACAACAAAATACGAAAAAGACAAATATCCACCCAGTTATTTCATGACGCGTAAAGCCGGTTTCAGACGTGTGTAACAATGTATCGTGTCAATTATCAATTACAATGTATCGTGTAATGTAATGCGAATAGTGTGAACGGCACACAAAATCAACGCGAATCCTATATGTGTTCGACTGCGAGAGCCTTTGTGTTCGCGCTAAAAAACGACAGCCGATGTATCAGCACGAGCGCCAGCCTGAGCGAGCATGTAGATAATGCTCGTAGTGCGTCGACACATAGAATTCGCGTTACATTACACAATACATTACACATTACAGACGTCTGGATCCGGAGTAACCTCCCGGAGTAGGCTCCCGCCGAGAGGCGCGATTCTGGTAGAACAATTTCCTTGAAATTTTCTTAGAAATTGTTTTATTTGTCGCGTTGCGCTGTCGCATCGCGGGACGGGGGGGGACGCGGGACCCTTAATGCTTTAATGACAGCATTATCATGATACGTAAATAATTACGTATCATGACACTGCTGTCATTATATGATCTGTACCTACTTAATGCCTATTATTTGATCACAGTAGGTACTTAACTGACTTACATTAGGCGATAACTATTGCATATACTTATAAAAATACCGGATTGGATTTAAATCTTTTGTTACGACTAATTAGGTCAGTAACAAAAAATATCTAAGTATAGGTAACCTAATCGAATTCTTCAACGGAACTTAATTACTCGTACTATGGGAGTGGCTTATGTCTTAGAATATCTGAATATCGAATATCTATCATATACTTTGATTTATTGAGACAATATTCTTCTTTTTAACGTATTGATGGCAATTTAGATAGTCAGCCCAGAATTTGGCTACAAGTTTGACACCTTCAGTAGCGTTCATCAAAGACAATATTTATTACTTAATTCATAACAGAGATCCAATAGGTCAAATTCAAACCGAATACCGAACGAATAACCATATAAGGGCCCCTGAAACCTGAAAGGATAGTTATTTAGACGGTCAGCAAAAACAAGAGAATATAATACTCTTTATTCTGTACCTACACCATACGAATTACTGATAAACCTACCTAAATGTAGACATTTTACAAAGGGTTACACAATGGGCCGTCTTATCACTAAAAGCGATATTTTACAGACAACCTTTGGATGGATTTAAAACGGAAGAGAGAATACTGCCCTGCTAAGCCGAAAAGCGCTATCTCTGAGATACGGCCTTTTATTTATTTTTACCATTCAATAGCTATAACAATTTCGCATCTAATGGAAACACAAACATGGAACATTAGATGCGAAATTGTTAGATAGATCATTATATAGTGCTATTTGACCTATAAGCCAAATAGCGCTATCTAACTTAAAACATAAAATACCACCACTAAGAAGTTTTTTTTTTATCCTTAGTTTCCTTAGACTACAATTTCAAAAGTCAGTTTTCTCAAAGTTTTGAGAAACCTGACTTTTTGTAAATTGTTGACTCTGATTGAGATAGCGCCTTTCGGCTTACTAGGGCAGAATTGACAGATATACTTACCTACCTATTTTTTTACCTATACTATACTTAAATAAGGCAAAAGAACAACATTTTGGTCCTAATTTATTAGCCACTGTTAATGCTATCCTACCAATCTCTATTCAAATCGATATTATTATATACCTAATTTGCATTTTAAATTAAATTAAATCTCTCGTAAACATAGAAAAAGTTCTATACCTAAATGTGTTTCGAGAAGTCTCGTGAAATATAAATAAAAGGATTTAAATTAATGAGGACGGTACCTACCGAAATACTTTTTCTATTTGCAATGGAAAAGTTTTTTTAATAATTAGGTTCGAGTATTATTTTTCTGGGAATCTTCTCCTCATTCTCCCTTTTCTGTAAAACGGTTTTAATCAAAAAATCATAACTAACTCTTATTATAAATTAGCAGACAGACAGACAGACGGACAGCGGAGGCTTACTAATTTCAGTTGGGGTACCTACAGAAACCTAAAAATGAAATGCTGTTCGTTGGGTAAGCGCATCACTATAGAACGGCTGGACCGAATTGGCAAACTTTTTTTTTAAAATGTTCATGTTGTAATAGTTCGAATCAGCGTATCACACGATCAATCACAATGTTTCATTTTGACAGTTCAATTACATTCATTGCGTTATTTACTTACGTTGTTGCGCAGACGAATTTTTAAACATAAGAAGCAATGGATTAGCCATATCCTTCAAAATGATTCAGATTGTGATTGAGGGTGCAGGTTCTTACGGGAAGACAATTATGAAAGACTTTTCAAATATTGTCTTTGATATAAAATGGGTTTCATGAAGCCTTGCGCCATCTATAATTTTCGTAAGAAAGTGACCCAAATAGTCACCCAAAGTTCTCAACAGATGGCAGTATATTATTTTTTTTAATTTTATTTAGACGTGACTAATAAATCTTTCCAGTCACTGTGTACCTCAACCTCAATTCATATATTTATATGTTTCCTTTAAACATTTACAGCATTCATGGAGCCAGATCACCTGGGCAAGCGATTCAGGCGGAAACGCTCGACGGAGGCGCATTCCAGGCGGAAAAGAGAAGCACCCTACGTCATATACCCGGAGATTCTGGTCATCGTAGATTATGATGGCTACAGGTAAGACTTTTCGTCGAAAAAAAAAACAAGATTTATTCGATAAAATAGACGAATGGGGGGCTTTACAAAACTTAGCGTAGGTATATTTATTTATTTGGGTATAGGTAGGTTTAAGGCTTATTTAAATCATTTTTTCTAATTGATTTTATTTCCGCTTAAACAAACATCAATTTAACGAAAGTGTAAATAAAGTTGATTTTAGACTGACTAGTACTGCTGAAAACGGAAAAAAATAAATGAAATTGCAGCGCCAACTTAACCTTATATGTTGGCATTACAGTTGCTTTTCCTAAAAGTCGTGTTTGTTTACATGTTTGGCAAATAAATTGCGAACGCAGATTAGTTATAGGTAGCTCATAAACTCTTTCTGTGGTCCTGACTCCTGCAGAATGAATTAAAGACCTCAAGCTCGACTATTTACTGTCTTTTCTTTGACCATTTGTTCACACACGGGTTTCTGGTTTCTAAGAGTATAAACGGAAAAACCCGATTTACAAATTTTCATTAGCAGCCCAGAATCTGAGTTTGGTCAGCCCGCAATAACATTAATTAAACTTAACTGGCGTTATATCGTGGATAATAAATTACTGCCTACCCCTCAGGTGCATCCAGACTTAATGAATTATGTTTTTTGTTTCTAGGTTACACGGAGGCGACAACGTCCAGATCAAGCGTTACTTCGTGTCGTTTTGGAACGGCGTAGACCTCCGATACAAACTGCTCAAAGGACCCAGAATACGGATATCCATCGCCGGTATCATTATTTCTAGGGTGAGTTCAATGCTGAGCAGATTTTTTTTTTTTTTTTTTTTTTTTTTATGTGGCAACACTAAAGTTGACAGCTGATTTAAATTTGCCCTGTAATTTTTATTTTAAATAATTAGATTATTAGTTAATTTAAGCCCTACTTTCAATTAATCACTAAATAGACAGGGTAACTAAAGTGTATTACTTACAAAAACAACGTTTTATGTGGTATTAAAGTGTAAATTCTAATGTGGTTCGGTGACAGTTACCGGCGTAGGTGAAACTTGCATTGTCATCTCGTAAACAGGTACAAAACTTTTACAATTGATTATTATAGAACGTTTTCGTACAATTATCCCACTTGGTACTGATGTAATCATATTTGAACAAGTACAAGTCATCATTAAATTCACTTTTAGAAACATAAACATAACCTTATTCAAAGGTGACACGACTTCTTATCTTCTTATTTGACAAATTTTCAACTTTACCGCTGTAATTCGTTCATCCTATATTCTAGCTTTAATTTTTCTCTTTCGATCTCTGTTTTCTCTCCTTTTCTAATCATGATTATGACCCGTAAAGCCTATGCTCGCCAGGAAGAGGCTAAACTCAGCCAGGCTTTGAACGAACTCAAGGCTTCTAAGGAGTTGTGTGACCGATTGATGAGGGAAGCTGATGACAATGAAAGGGAAGTAATGAACTTGTTAAAAAGGAACCAAAACATAAAATCAGAAATGGCCCAGTTACATATTCAACACACTGAAGCCATTGACGCCCGGGACAGGCTCCAGCTCATTGTAGACGGGTTCGACCAGTGCAGTTCTGAGTATGAGCTTGCTCTTAACCGCATACAGACTTTAGAAAAACAGCTTCATGAGGCAAACAATAAAGTTTCACAATTAGAATGCACTCAACATAACATCACTGCCTCGTTGAACCAAAGTCTGTTCGATGAGCTGGTGGTCATTGCCCCAAGTATGGTTTCTGCTGCAATTGAAATTCAACCCACAGTCACTATAGATCTGACATGCGAAGATAACATTAAATCTATCAACTCAAAAAGGGTGGTCAAATGTAGCAAAAATAAATTGAAAAAATATATAAGAATAAACAAGTATATTAGGAAAACTCAAAAACTAGTTAATAGACAGAAATTCTTCATTAAAAATGTAAAATTAAATAGGGAACGCCTTTCATTACTAGATAAACTGGATTATTATTCTCAAAAATGTAAAAACAATAATTTACAGTATGAAAATGACACTCAAAATTTAAATTTTGAAATAGATAATCTAAACCAAAAATTAATATCTATGACAAATAAATACCAAATCTCAGAAAAGCAAATGAGGGAATACATGCTGGCAATGAATGAGTTAATAGCGAGTGCTAGCTCATGTTCCTGTGAGCGATCACAATCACTGACCAACAACAGCCCGTCCAATAGTCAGCCCTCACCGGCTTGTTTGACACCAGCATGTGATACTTCATTGCAACAATGTTATAGCACTGATGGTTCCCCTAAAACAACGAATGGTAAAGTAGAAACTCCTAACTGTGTAAAAACCCAAATAAATAGCAATATTGTTATATTTAGTGATGAAATTGGAAAAGACATGGGCCAGTTATTATCAAATATTTGCAAGGAACAGTCAGTTACCAATTGTTGTATGCCTGGCTTAACTTATGTTGATATAGTGAAAAAGATTATTAGTTTAAATTTCCACCAGGATACAACGTTGATAATATTAATTAGTAACAGAGGAAATGTGACTCAGGACAGCCTGCTTCATTACATTAACAAACTATTTGAGCTAGACTTACAACAGATTGTTTTGTTTACATTTCCTTATAGTAAAAGTTTGCCACAGAAAGAAAATAATTTTAGGCACAAATTAAATGTAATGATCAATAATATGACATTACACAGTAATAATTTCCATGTTATTGACACTAACAAGTATGTTAGTAAATATTTATATGTGACAAAATACAAATTGTATTTAGCAAAATGTTTGAAAAGACAAATAGCTGTATCGCTATACTTTTTTTAAATTGATTTATCAGCCAAGAAATTGGCTAATAAAACTTTAGCTTCTATTGAGCAATTATCTGACATTTTCATTGATTCAGCCAAAAACTTGGCTACACAAGTTAACATTAATTTAAATTAGAAATTGAGACAAAAGAGAAAACCTCTTGCATAATTAATGGAAATAATTTAAATTTAAATACTAGTCTAAATCATCAAAATGTCAGAATAAGTTCTAAAACAGTTAACCTGGTGCACCAAAATATTCAAGGAATGTTAAGAAAAGACCTTGAAATTGAATTATTCATGAACTGTAACAACATTGATATTTTATGTATTACAGAACATTGGTTAAAAAGCCATCAGTTCATGTTTAATTTCAGTAATCACCAGGTTGGTAGTTCATTCAGCAGAGAAAATGCAATACATGGTGGCTCATTAATACTGTTAACTAAACAATTTAAATTCAAAGAACGTAAGGATATTGTAAGCCTATCTGTTGAGCGAACTATAGAAATAGCTTGTGTGGAGTTGGAGCGGCTAGTTGTATTGAGCGTGTACCGGCCTCCATCATCGATTTATGATTGCTTTGAGAGTATCATGGATGATGTGTTACAAAAGCTTGGAAAATTAGGAAAAAAAATAATTGTATGTGGTGATTTTAATGTTAATTTATTAGAAGACTCATCAATGAGCCTAAAAATTCAAAATTTATTTCAGTCATATAACCTTAAGAATTTATTTTTGGAGCCTACTAGAATAACCGCCACATCAGGTACATGTTTAGATAATATATTTACTGACATATTACCAATTAATAGAAAAATTATAAGTCAACTGGATTCTGACCACTGTGGACAGCTGATTACATTTAGTAAACAAGTAAAAAAAGTGACTAAGAGAGATATCACTGTAGTGCCAAAAACTGCAGGTCGCTTGGAGAGTTTTAAAAACAAACTTAATAGTAAATTACCCTACTTGCCTTATTGTGATGATCCTAATGAACTGTACAATTCCTTTTTTGCCATGTATTGTACAGAATTTAACTCAACTTTTATACCAAAGCAGATCTCAGTTGATGGGTCTGCAACTTTCAGTGAATGGGCAACTAAAGGGATATTTAAGAGTAGAATCAAACTCTTTGAACTGTATGAAGAAAGAAATTATAATAAAAGTAAAGAATTCTATCAATATGTTAAGAACTATTCCAAATTATTTAAACAAGTTTGTAGCGAAGCTAAGTGTCGATATTTAAGCTCTAAAATTAAAAATAGTCAAAATAAAATTAAAGCTACTTGGGAAATTATAAACAATGAGACTGGAAGAGACAAAAAGCGTAGTAGTGACTACAGCCTTAATATTAATAATACTGTTATTAAAAAAGATTTAGAAGTTGCCACAGTTTTTGAAAATTTCTTTGCAGATATTCCAGTCTCAACCACAAAATCTTTAAATTCTTCACCCACTGTTGCCGAGTCCCTATTGAAAGAAAATGTTGATATTTGTAACCATGAGTTTAATTTCGACTATGTTAGTGCTCGAGATATTATTAAAACTTTCAATACACTCAATGTTAAAAAAACTGCTGATCTATGGGGAAATTCCGTAGAGGTTGCAAAATGCATTATCAACACTGTAGCGCCTGAATTAGCAATTATTTTTAATAAATGTATTGACTGTGGTGTAATTCCTGACTTAATGAAGAGTAGTAAAATAATACCTTTGTTTAAATCGGGCAGCACATCAGACCCCACGAACTTTAGACCTATTTCTGTGCTTCCTACTTTTAGTAAAATATTTGAAAAATTGATGCTAGATCAATTGCAAAGACATTTTAATAAACATAAGTTATTAAACAGTAAGCAATTCGGTTTCACAAGGGGTCGCTCGACTTCCGACGCTGGTGTTGAGCTTCTTTCACATATTTTTGAGGCCTGGGAGGAGTCACATGATGCCCTAGGCATTTTTTGTGACTTATCTAAGGCTTTCGATTGTGTTTCTCATGATACATTGGTCAGGAAATTGCATCACTATGGTGTTAGAAACACTGCCTTGGATCTTCTTATTTCTTATTTGGATAATAGGATCCAAAGAGTGGACGTTAACGGCAAGCGATCTCCGGGTTCTATTGTCACTATGGGAGTTCCGCAGGGCTCAATTCTTGGCCCTTTTTTATTTCTCGTATATATTAATGACCTACCTTGCCTTATAAAGAACAGTCATGAAATAGTGTTATTTGCAGATGACACGTCACTTATATTTAAGCTTAAGCGACAACAGACAGTTATTGACGATGTGAATAATGCTCTCTCTAAAATAGTGCATTGGTTTAGTGTTAATAATTTACTTTTAAACGAGAAAAAGACTAAATGTATTAGATTTCTAACACCTAACGTTAAACAGGTGAAAACCAATGTACTAGTAAATGGGACAGAATTGGATCTTGTGGACACCACTGTGTTCTTAGGTATTACTTTGGATTCGAAGCTTCAGTGGGGCCCACATATAACCAAATTGTCGAAGCGGCTAAGTTCTGCAGCCTACGCGGTGTATAAAATCCGTCATTTGACTGATGTAGAAACAGCTCGATTAGTATACTTTAGTTATTTCCATAGTGTAATGTCGTATGGCATTTTGTTGTGGGGAAATGCAGCCGACTTTCAGGCTATATTTGTGCTGCAGAAACGTGCCATTCGAGCAATTTATAACCTAAGTTGTAGGCATTCACTGAGGGATAAATTTAAGGAAATAAACATAATGACAGTCGCGTCTCAATATGTTTATGAGAACCTGATTTATGTGAAAAAGAATATAAATCTATATTCTAAACACAGCGACATTCATAGCTTAAATACTAGAAACAAAGATTTATTTATTGTGCCGAGGACTAGGCTCCAAAAAATTAGTAATTCATTTAAGTGCCAAAGTATACGTTTTTACAACAAACTCCCAAGCCATGTCAAAGAACTGAGCCTCAATAAATTTAAATCATTTATTAAACAGAAACTATGTCAAAAAGGTTTCTATAAAGTTAAAGATTACTTAGACGACAAAAAGGCTTGGGACTAATTAAGCTACTCCAATGTACCCCAAGGAACAAACAATTATTTTAGACTATTTTAGACTACACGATACTATATGAGCATATAATTGTTGGATTATTTTATTTGACTGTAAGTCAATTTATTTTAATTTTGTTTTCATTTATTGTTGACATAATCTACTCTTTAAAATGTTTTTATTTTATGAGTTGTATTGCAATTTGTGGTGATGTAAATTATTTTAGCATAATAATATGCACTATTATATAGAATCAAGTTTTTTCAACTGAACAGACAGCTGTGCTGCTGGGGAGTTTGTTGCGCCACTTCTTCTTCCCAGCTTATGCACTAGGAAGTGGTGAAGGGTGGGCGTTTTTGGGGGACTGTCTTATGTAATTTTGACGTTCGAAAAGTGCTGATTTCTCAGCCTAGTTTGAATAAATGACTTTTGAATTTGAATTTGAATTTGAGCGATATTAAACTTTATATATATGGGATAAAGTTGATTTTCAAACTTCTTCAAGATATTTTCTCAAGTTCTTGAGTAATTAAAGCAAAATAATGTTTTTACAACATTGGTTAGACTGAAAGCTGTCCTCAACATAGTTGAGGGAAAAACTAGGCAAATGATGACTATTTTAACATAAGTTGTGTATGATATAAAACTTAATAAGTTCTAAAGAAGTAGACACAAAAATGGTACCTACAAAGTAAAATATTTTTATTTATTATAAAAAAATTGAGCATACAATCATAACACTAGCATGGCAATAATTAAGAATTTGCCATCAACTTAAAATCAACCATTTCATCCGTCTCTATACAAAGTTCTTCCAGTAATGTCTTCTTAGACTTAGGATAGCCTTCTAGTATTGCATCCAGCATATCATTGCAGATTCTTTTGCGTTTTCTAGAAATAAAAAGCATATACCTAGTCTATGACAAAAAAAATGACTTGCTATTGATATTGCAATAAATAAATAAAACATGTTGGTCTACTTAAATTAAGAATGGGCTAATATAGACAATTGTGTAAAGGACATTGTACTGTACATTTTCTCAACAAAAATATCTAAAGAAGAATAATAATAAGCAATTGCAACAAAAAATTACCTGTATTCTTTCAACAATTTTTCATGCTCAGTGACTAAAATTTTCTTTTCCTCAGCACTCATGACCTCTATGGAGGTTTTCAACACTTCCAACTTTTTCTCTGTGACTTCTATTCTATTTTTAATTTCATCTATTTTTGTTTTGGCTGTATCAGTGGTTGGTGTAG
This sequence comes from Agrochola macilenta, assembly GCA_916701695.1. Lineage (NCBI taxonomy): Eukaryota > Metazoa > Arthropoda > Insecta > Lepidoptera > Noctuidae > Agrochola > Agrochola macilenta. The sequence goes on along the minus strand of OU753572.1, from coordinate 9,023,552 downwards.
ATAATAGGCTCTTGAGATTTATTTCCACAGTCTTCAAGGCATTTGTTTTGTCAGCCAGTTCTTGTGTGAGAGTTTTGGATAAAGCATCATAGTCTACAAAAGAAAATATATGAATGTCAATTTAAAATAATTAGGCTGTACGAACACAGACGATATCTCGAGACTCTTCTCATAAATATGATGTAGGTACTGAACCTGTTGCATCCCCATCTTCTGCTACACTTTCGGTTTGTATAGCAGCGAAAACTTTTTGTTTTCCATACAATTTACACTTTATTTTCCCTGCTTCACTCAAAGCATCTAACGCTTTTTGAATCGCTGACTTAGGAAAAGCTCCGCGCAAATTAACCGTTACGTCCGCGCATGAATACGGGCGATTCGTATCTACTAAGTATTTTAACACTGCTTCACTGGCCATTTCAATAAAAATAATAAAAAACCCTTTTCAAAATTATTTAGTTTCTCACGTGTAATTTTAAAATCCCGCCGCTAGCGGATAGTTCGATTTTGACAGTAACTTTTTTTTGTTGCCAATGCTAAGACTTTATTAGTGTTGCGCGTAATCTCGATTTAGTAACATTTAAAAACAATAAAGATTTAATTTATTATGACATTCTGAAAAAAACAATAAGTTATGTAGGTAGTAGCAAAAACTTACCTTTTCATTGGAAAAATTTTGGGTCAAGATTATAAATGCAAATTTTATGTAGGTATGTCGTTTTAAATAAATATCATGTTTAGGGTCTCTTTTGTACTACGCAGCAAAACTGTCTTATAATCAGTCTTTGAGTAACTGGATTTAAACTTTTACTGGATTATTCCAAATATGAATAATCCTTTAGTCACGTGCAAATATACTATTTCTTTCAATTTTGAACTTTGTAGACAAGTGTTTATTTCAAAGGTCAATAAACATTTAAAAATACTTACAACCTAATAGCCTCATTAACATAACTATATAGATAACATAAAGGAGAAAAGTACATTATACCTAATATGTCTTAGCAATCAAACCTGAACTGGCCAACTGGCAAGCAAGAAACATTTAATCAATTTGTATACATTAAAAACACCTGCAATATTAATGAAATGAATGGTGGTTACTTAATTGTTGTAAAATTATGTCAATTTATAAAACCTAACGAAACAAAAACATAAAGCGGTGAGTAGAACAAGTTTTGTTAACAACTTGCGAAATTAAAAAAAAACGGATTATTCAAGGTTAGGAAAGTTACCTAGACACAAGATTTTGACCTATAACCTTTAGCATAGTGACTAATAAGTCTCCTTGGGTATTTAAAGTAGCGTCACTTCCTTGATTATTATAATAACGTAGGTAGGTACCTATAATGTGACGCAGGAAATTATTTTATATTAACTCTCGATGGTTTGTGATCACTTTTATGCCAAATTAGTGCAAGATATGGCGATCAGTCAGACTCCAACGATCGGTACCTATTTGGGCCTCCTTTTGTTCCTTCTTCAATTTTACATCAAGTAATATTTTGTTTGTATGGATCCTGTTTCATAATTATACCTACGTACCAAACTACCGTCTACCTATGAGACTAAAACTAGGACTCTGTACTGATCTAACAATTATTGTACCAGGGTCGGGATGCTACACCATACCTTGAAAGAAATCGTGTTGGTCGAGACGCGATAGACTCGGCAGCAGCGCTCACTGATATGGGCAAGTATCTGTTCAGGGAGCGAAGATTGCCTGTCTACGACATAGCAGTTGCCATCACCAAGTGAGTTCTTAACTGGTTTTCATAAATAATTGTTTTATAAGCTGAAAACAGCAAAGCGCATCACGCTTAGTCGTTTTAATTATTGCTACAAAGGCGGTTATGAGGATATATGTACCAACTGCCGCCATAAGTACGCTTGGCAGAGGATCAGTGATCGCAGTGTATGTTGTCATCGACGTGACTGGTGTCCTACAATAATCCTTTTTGTCTGTCTTTAAAGCCTGTGCAATCGAATCAATCGAAAGAATAATATGCGATGTTTGAACTATGTCCACATATATCATGGGCAGTGTTTCTTAATATTTTATAGCAATAATCTGTTTGTTGCACATAAATTAACATATTGTGTTTTGTTTAAAAACTTTTTAATTTAAATAAATTATGGACACAACTGAATAGAAAATTAAACAATACATAGGTATTGTCATTACCAGTTTTGAAACACGATTATCATGGAGAACTATTTCAAAACTGTGTGTTTACAATATCGCGTGAGAAGATTAGAGCTACCTATTCAAATTTTATTGCATTCAAAACTCATGCGAATACACCTAGCAAAGCCGATAAATATTATTAAACAAACTTTGTTTTCAATTTGAATACAACAAATCTGAATCTATTCTAGTTTCGAGATGATAAAAAAAGTTCAATTTGCTCGATACTTTGCAATAATAGAATTTTCCGAGGTCTTATTGGTTTGTGTTTATGATGTCATTGTCTTGTGTTCTGTTTACACTCAACAGCATTATTTTAATTTTATTGTCCACGTAACACTTACAGGAGAAAAGGTAAGATGGTAAGTAGGTATATCCACGCTTTCAATTCATAATTTAGCGCCATTATTCAAAGTAATTACTGTATAATGTACCTACGGACTACGGTCTTGATATAGTTTTAAGACAAGATAAGGTGAAGGTCAAGGATTTGTTATGAAGACGAGGAAACTAATTTGACCAACAGGTATGACATGTGCCGTCGTCGCAAGGGTGGTCGCTGTACAAAAGGCACCGCTGGTAAATTAAATTTTAAAACAAACGTTCATTAGGATGGTGTTGTCAAACGGCGCGGCATTAACCGAGGCTTGAGAGTGAAACATTAATTACTTGCTTCATTATTTTTATTTATAAGGTAAAGGATTTGGTAATGGCGCTGAATATTAAAAAAAATACACTATACAATAGTCGCTTGCACAAGATGACGTTCTTGTATGAGAAAATATCAGTTTTATTTCATTTCTTAGATGGAATGAGGTGAACCAAAGAAGTACCACGACGAGCCGTCGTAGGTTTCCGTAGAACAACAGGAAAATATTGCATCTTATTGAGTTTTATTCTTTCCATATAATTTCAGACTAGACATGTGCAGAAGACAATGTCCCAACGATCCGTGCAATAGAGGGACAGCAGGTAGGCGTGTTACAGAGATATTACATTTTCCAAAAGCACGCCTTTTTCATCAAAGTCCCTCACCTATTTGTTCACAATTATACACTATGGATCCATATTTCCACTTGAATATACCTTTACCCGATTCCGTGATGTCATATTCGCACCTTGTGAATAATATTCTGTCTTTTCTGCAATTATTTTCTTCTAGAAACATTGTAAATCTTTGTGAATGCATCATTTTACATATCTAGATGACGTTGTAAATATTAATATCTTCTTCCATTTTATGTAGTTTGATCATAAAAAGTTTATTATATTTTATTGTCTACGTTGTCTCTATACACTTATCCTTAATAATGTTGACTAAAATATTTAAGCGTTTATTTTCATCATCATGTATTGTTTTCTAGATACTATCTGACTTCATCGTCATATAAAATGACGCCTGAGTACGTAAAATAACAAAGTTATAATTTAGGCATGAAATGCTTTCTAAAATCAATTAATAGCATGTACCTATGTATTTTATTTACTGTAGTCATTGAATATTTACTTTAATTCTGGTAATTACTTATGTCTTGACACCTAAAGAATGTGTTACGAGTAAAAACCATATTCATATTTTGGAGATACCCTTAAGATAATATCGATTTAGTAATGTTTTTAATCAACTTACTGGCTGTAAAAAAAAGGTTTGTTTCACGTCACTAGCTTGAATTGATGTCAAATGTCAATGTCAGGTCGTAGAGTGAGGCGCGGGAAATTTTAATAATTTATGTTAAGCTTTTTGCTTCTACTTTAATTATTAATATTTTACTAAATGAAAAAAAGTTGCATGTTGTTATATATTATGAGCTCTAATAGTATGCACTATATCTAATCTTATTTGCATGCTTTTGAAACTGGTTCAATACTAACAATGACGAGGTTAGCAAAATTAACTATAACTCGGTGACTTAACGCTTCTGAATCTTAAATAAGTTTGCAATGCATGTTTTGTGTCTCCTTTTATCCTCAACACTTTACTGTGAGTATTTAATCATATATTTAAGTATTTTTTGTGTCTTTTTACCTTATTCACGCATCGATCATCGAACTGTAAGTAGTGTTAGCTTTATGAATATTTATTACCTCTTTTTACCTGAAACTCCTTAGTCCTACGATCACGCATTCATTTAAAAAAATCTATTCTGTAAATTTTTTACCTTTCTCCCTTTCTTTTGCAATTGTATCGACAGTAAAAGTTCTGTAAATTGACCTTTATGACTTACTTACGTCATTTCAAAGATTTTGATAAGTACTCAAGTTCTTCTTGAAATATCCAAAGATAAGCCCGTGTGCCATGCCATACACGCTCCAATGAAATCAAATGCCTCCTTTAAATTCAATTTTAAACAATCAAATGCGTTTTTAACTTCTAAATTCTCACACACTATTCCAATGCTAAGGTTTCGCGTACGTCGGCGGCGCTTGCGTGGTGAACAAGAGACTCGAGAAGGTCAACTCGGTCGCCATCATTGAAGACACTGGTGGGTTCTCCGGTATCATTGTCGCTGCTCACGAAGTCGGACATTTGTAAGTATCAAATTATTATACAACCACCAGTGAAAGCTCTGCGTTCGCAATTCATTTGCCAAGCATGTAAACAAACACGAGTTTTAGGAAAAACAACTGTAATGCCTACACGTAAGGTTCAGTTTGCGCTACAACTTCATATTTTTTTATGATTTTTTTAATAGTACTAGCTACTAGTCGGTCTAAAATCAACTTTATTTACACTAGCTTGTAGTTGATGTTTGTCTAAGTGGAAAATTCGTGTTTGCTTACATGTTTAGCAAATTAATTGCGAACGCAGCTTTTACCGATAGGCAGTAGCGGATCCAGGGGGAGGCTAAGGGGCTCAAGCCAAGCTCAAGCAGTAGGTATCTGATCAGTTAATCTACTGTAACATCACATGTTTAGCTAGTGTGAATAGTAGGCTTGTGTAGTACATGTACTAAGTACTATTAAGAATTCATTCACGACACTGTACTAGAATGAACTATTCCGTAAGCTTAATAGTACTTCGGTCATTTAGTACTTCGTTTCGATCACGTTCCGTCCGATCGGTCGCTCGGACTTGGATCCGCAGAGATCACGCATTTCTCGATTCATGGATCGCGCAGGAAACAGACCGGTTGCAAGGGAGCGAGGAACTAGACGCACTCTTGATTCCTGTTTCACTCTGACTTCTCAAACTTACAACTTCATAACTCTGATTTGCCAAGGTGTTTAGATCTTTATTACGAAAATAGTTTAAGTATTTTGCTTTATTTCTTTCGAAACTTATAGGCATGCGAGGTTACCGATTTAAAAAAGACATTTTCTGTTTTCTTAGAATAATAAGTACCTACCTACGATCTAGTTAATTTCCATTTTAAATTTAGTTTAGATAGTAGATACGATTTAATTGTTAAAGTTAGATGTAAACACCTATGAGCCTGTGATACCATCCAAGCACTCGTAATACTCTTCATTCAGTTAGTGTACTAATAGTACTAGAAGGCCGAACTAGTACGTTTCACAGATTGTACTAGATCAGAGCGATCCGTTCAATGACCGAGCAAGAACAAGTCTAGTGAATAGTGTCAAAATAATAGATCTAGTTTCATTCCTAGGCTGGAAATGAAGGCAACAGAATTTAGCTTTTGGAAACCTAAGGTGATTTCTACTTTATGTTCATTAAATATAATTACCTACTACATCATTTACATGGCTGATATCTACCCAGAGAAAATCTACCTGCCTGACGAAATACCTTCTTCCTTTTGATCATAGAACAGATCTAAACTTACTACCAACTTTCTTATTTTCATCAAACTTTCAGACTAGGAGCCGTGCACGACGGCAGTCCCCCGCCCGTCTACCTCGGCGGCCCCGGCGCTGAGAAGTGTCAGTGGGAAGACGGCTACATCATGTCCGACTTGCGACACACTGAGAAGGGATTCAGGTGGTCACCCTGCAGTGTGCAGAGTTTCCATCATTTCTTAAAGTGAGTAGAAGAATTGGGAACAAAATGGTGAAAATTATTATCGGCGTGATATTGGTATTATTGTGATGATAGTCGCTGTTATAAGCGTGATAGTAACTGCGTTGTTACTTGTTAGAATAATGTGTCGGTACGGGATATTTGATATTATTTGACTATCACGCCTGCAATATTGACTACCAAATTGATAATAATCGTGTTGTTGTCGCGATAGTCACTATCATGACTGTGTTATTAAGTTTACCCAGGAATTAGTAAGTTATGACTTTACTGTCAAACCTTTAATAATAATAGTCGTTTTTTTAACTGGCGAATAAAATGAGGAGGTAAATCGAAACGTATTTTTTTTGTGTACTTTCTTTCGGATCAATGCCAACCTAAACAGTCGCAATAATCGTCAAATCCAAATCCATCAATATACTTTAACGACTACTTGCATTACAGCGGTGACACAGCGACTTGTCTCTACAACTCGCCGCACGAAGACGACTCTCTACCGCGAGTACTACCCGGACGTCTGTTGACGTTAGACGCGCAGTGCCGGAAGGATAGAGGGACGAGGTAAGCTATTTATTTATTTATTTATCTATTGTTCAACACATATTTTGATTTACCTACAGAAATAACAAAGTTTGCTTTAAAAACACTAACATTACCATAAGATTGATAGGTAGCTCCCAAACTTTCTCGAAATTATGTAAACCTTTTCTTTCCACTTTTCCTCGATATCATCTCATCTGGGATAGCAGCGCACCTGGAATGCCTTAGTTATTGCAGGTCTATAGGCATCGGTAAACTCCTACCATCAGATGGGCCGTCTGCTTGTATATCAACCAATAACATACAAAATTCTTCCATTTCTAGCGCATGTTTCAAAGATGAGCGAGTGTGCGCGCAGCTGTTCTGTTTCGACGCGGCGAGCGGGTACTGCGTCGCCTACAGACCAGCCGCTGAAGGATCGCCTTGTGGCGATGGACAGGTAGATACGACTATTATATTGTTATTATGTTCGTTAAAGGTAGGTCTCAAATTGACAAGAGGTAGAGTGAAATTGCAGTTAGCTGTATCATAAATAACGAAAGGAAAAAAGATAAGTCGTCTATCTTGCCAACCTTTCGTTTTACAGTTGCTGTAAGCTGCTTTACTCCTTACAAAAATGTTAGTTATCTATAAGATTTTTGTTAGGAAGGAGGCAGAAGGAAGTTCTCTATTTTATTTCACATTAAGGATAATGCTGTGGGCTAAGGTCTTTAAGATCTACGGCAAATCTGAACGACTTATTTCTACCCTGCCAATTCGATGAGCGCTGGTTCTTAGGTAGTTATAAAAGTATATTCAAAAAGGTGGTCCAAATTTTAATATCTATTTATTTTCAGTATTGTATAAACGGGCGGTGTATAACCGAACATGAAAACATAATCCCCGACTATTCGCAACACACGCCGAGCTACGTGCGTCCTGAAACGAGCCCGTTCTTCGGAAACATTACCAGGTGTGTATCATTCTGATACTGATATTTAGCCTTATATATGTGTGGTAGTTAATATTATCAGTGTGATAGTTGATATTATGAGTGTGATATTTTGTGTTATGACTGTGATATTTTGTATTACAGTTGTAATCGTTTTTTTAATAATGTTTTGTATTTTTCTGAATAGTTATGTTTGTAAATTGTTTTAATAATGTGTTTTTGTTAGAAATAGGCAAACCATAATTAAGACAACTACTTAAGATTATGGCTACATAAATATTAAATATTTATAAAACCATGCCACAGCACAAACCACATCAATATAGTCACAGCACTGGCCCAGCCAATGAGAACACAGCACCTTCTCATTGCAACCAGTTTGTGTACATACAGGGGCACACAATACTAATACTGTATTTCTTTAACACGTAGTTACGATGGAACGACACAGCCGTACATAGCTAGTACATCGGCGCCACCCGCACAAACCCTAAAATACTACCAAAAGAGCACAGCATACACTACAAAACCAACTACTACAACTACAACAAAAACTACAACAACAGGGAAACCATACTTCCAGTTTACAACAAGAAAACCTTACCAATTCTTCACTGACAAGACTACAACGACGACTCGACAGCCCAGTTCGAGCGTCACATACCCTTCTTCAGTAAACAAATATTCAGTCACATCAACGAGATCTCCTTACGATTTCAAAGATTTTACTACAAAACCTCCAACGCCTGCCGTGAGTACGGAGAAAAGAGGGTTTTATAACAAGGATGATTTCGACGGCTTCTTTAGAAGGTCGACAACAAAGAGTCCTCACCAAGACAAGAGTATTAAACCAGTCTTTAAGATTGGGACGTATTACTCTCAAGCGAAATCGAGTGACAATTCTATTCGACCTGATGCGAATTCTCAGCAAGTACAAATTGAGCCAGCGAGATTCACGTTTTCCTACAAAAAGAATCTGACGAGCGGCGAGTTAGTTCGACAATAGGTTGCCAATAATTGGTAAGGATGGACGATGGATGATCATTCTGTTTCATACGTCGACATCAGCCTCTTATTTCATGTCATGACTTTTGAATGTTGTCATAGATTGGACTCACTTTTAATAACTAGTGATATTATACGAAATTCTGGTATATGCAGTTTCTTTTATAGACGCATGACCTGTTTCACTAACTCCGAATTAATTCGGCATACCATTTTTTTATTGGAACTTTATTTTACACCGTGGAACATGCCCATACTGACATTCATAAAAAAAAAAAAGATAATCGGAAAAAACATTACTATACGATGATAATGAATTCACCAAAAAATTACAGCTTAAATGCATATTCCTAAGTCTTGACTCTAAACATGATCTGGAATGACATCATATTATGTACATAAATACTTCTACATACATATCGAATATCTTCCACAACCTACTTCAAACATTATGGATACATTAACTATACCTACATCTACATTGTACATATACTCTTCTAAGTTTTTGTGCCATACTTTATGTTAATAATATTACTTACTCTTATTTTACTATTGTTATATAATGTCTTATCGAATGTACTTATAATCATAAGCATGTGTGTTTCAGTCTTTATTTAGGATTTAATCCTAAATATCATACCTATAATTTTTATTACTGAAAGTTCAACCTATTGTATACAATTCTCGGAATCATTTTCTTCTTACATCACTGTGTAAAAAATAGCCTGTCATATTTAATCAGTTATTTTTTCTAGCAGCCGCCATTAACGATTAGAGCGGGCCGAGCATTGAAGACTGTCTCACTGGAGCGACGCGACTTCTCCCCGCGACCCTCAAACGGCGACTAACCGCCCGGGTACAGGGCAGTCCCTCTCCAGTCTCAAACACATTACAGATTGTGAACCGCACACTACCCGACAACGAATATCACCTCGGTAATTCGGATAATTTTAAATATCAAACGTGTAATACTCGATAGTTAATTTCGAAATAATCGTATCTATAAGTAACTGTAATAAAAGCAAGCAGACTGTTATTTGCTTGTTTTTATTCCGAATATCAAACTCGTAATTAATGGAAACGGGAGTGTGCGAATTGTGTGTGAAATAAATTGTGTCCGAAGACAATGCTTTATGAAAGTGTCGGACACAGTTCCGTGAGTGATATTACAATGTGATTGTGTTATTAATGAACTTATAAGTACACTAGAATATTAGAAACGTTAGGAACAGAATAGTCCAAGTGTCCTGCGGTCTTGGATAACAAGAAATACTCTTAGGTTTGAGTTATAAAGGTTGTAAAATCAATGTTACATAAAAGAAACTGCCACGAAGTGCCTTTTATACAGTAATTATTAAGAAATGTTAAAATAAGATTTATTTTTTTATTTTATTTTTTTGTTTTAAAACTGACTTCAAGAGCGACTGGTTCGCGGTCTTCTGAAATTAGGGTTTATTTTCTTATTATTTAAGTAAATTTGACATTTTACTAAACTTCAATTGATTCTTTTGTTCTGATGAAAAATTCAATTTTGTTATAATTTAAGCTGTTTTTAATGTCTAAAATTATTTATGAAGAGATATTAAATCTATAATAAAGTTACCAATAGTGTAAAAAAATCTTTACAATGTATTTCGGTTGTATGAAACATGCGTTGAGATCAGTGATATTGTAACTTTGACATCACTTGCCGTTGATATAACTATTTATTGTATTCAAAGTACTTATGTATAAAATCCCTTTTTTCCTCCAAAACTTTCTAAATTTTAAGGAAAAAAATATAGAAAATAACGAATACGGAGTTTTGTTGTTTTATTGTTCATATTCTGAATTTCTACCACTTGAGACGTAACCTACCTACGGACTAATTAGTTTATTTGCAAATGGCAACACTTGCTTATCCTTTTCATACAACTTTGAAAAATATAAATAAAAACAAAATCTTCCCAACACCTTTTATTTTGCCATCATTTATTAATAAAAACATGCTTAACTTGAACTAAGTATTACCGGTACAAAACTTATAACTTAGTTTACTCAAAGCAAACAAATGAACACAGATATTGCACGAGGAATTGTGCGGCCACATTACATACACTACAAAATATACAAAAAAAACATTATTTATAGAAAAAACGCTTTTCAATGCACTGTAAACTTCACTTCATTTTCTACTTCCGCACTGTAAATCGGAAAATTTAATAAAACTGTAGCAGCCATTACAGATTGTAAAATAGTTTGAAAATGGAAAAAAGAACATTCCTTCAACCTTAAATTATAAAAGTAATTCACTGAGTCACTTAAAATTAAGAACCAATTTATTTTCACTCGGGGAACTTTTCTTTTATTTTCCTGGTTTTTTGTTAAAATATTGGGCAATATTTTACCAAAAAAGAGTTTCTAAATAAAAAGGTTCTTTCCATAATTACCCTTTGGTGCCTAGTGGGGGGGAAGTGGCACCAACGTGTTTGAAAGCAATCTTGGCTAACATACCGACAGACATACAGAACACAAGACCTGCTGGCATGAACTTCCTGCCGTTGTAATACCTGTAATTAAGCACAAAAAAAAAACGTTCATATTTGCTTTGGCAACATTTTGTGTTTGTTCATGCGGAAATGCAGGTAAAGTTGCAGAACGAAAGTTATTGCCTTGAGGTAGGTATTCTAAGAATCCGTGCCACCCAGCAGAAGCTCACTAAATGGTACCCTTTGAGCATTCACATTCAAGATCAATTCAATATCCAGTTGAAAAAACCGGATTTTTATGTGTGCACGCCAAAATAGACCCAAGCTGCTTTTCGATTCGTAAGTAGCTCATAGCTGGGATATCCTAGGCACTTAAGAGCGTTTATTCTGAAAGTGGGCAACATTGCAAATTAATGTCATATATTTCGCTGTTTTGATTAATTTGGCAATATTACTTTATGGAAATATGAAATGTGGCTAACTAGCGAACTAGCATATTAATAATGAACTGCAATTATAACACTGAATTTGATGTTGTAACTTGTAACCGTTTTAGGTGTAAAAAAGGCATTTGGAAAGTTTCCAAATACCTACTTTTCTTACAACTAAAACTAGATATTCGATGTTACGATATTAATTATTGCATTTCATAATCAATATTTTAGTTCACTAGTTAGCCACATTTCATATTTCCATACAGTAATATTGCAAAATTAATCAAAACAGGTAAATATTTGACAGCTATTTGCGACATTGCCAACTTTAGGATAAGCACTCATAAGCAGTAATTAAGGAAGGAATAATTACCTGTAACCCATAAGACCTCCGAGAGCTGAAGTAGTTCCTAACATAAGTGTGTAGTTTGAGGGGTCCTGACTCAGCTGGTAAGCTCCAACTCCTGAAAATGAGAGAGAAACATCAAGTGTCAGAAATATTATCAATTGATATTTTATTGAATGATGTTGGCTGTAACATTTTGACCGTCATATCCTTTTTCTTTTTCATCTAGTTACTCTCAAACGTTGTTGTGCTTTTTATTTAAAACATAATATTCACGGAAACTAACTTTGTTCAAACTAAGTCTCTCACAACACCACTCGACTTTTTTTTAAAGACTTTCCTATTTCATAAACCCATATACTCGGGCAGGTGCCAAATTACTTTGTATCACACAGCACATGGTGGTTATACTGTAACAACTTACCCAAAATTGAACCGAATATGATACCAGCTCCCAAAGAAGGTATGGATCCTGAAAAAGGAAAATTTTATATTAAAACCTTAGTTTTAAAGAAGGAATTGAAAAGATATTGTTTATATAAAAATACTTTTTCTTGCATTTTTGTTATAAAACAGATCAGATAGAGATCATAGTCTTACATCTAATCTAACAACATTGCTAGTACATTATAAAATTTATACTTGCAGTTATGGAAGGAAATAATAAATAATGGTAATAATGATCAAACAATACTTGTCAGACAATTGTAAACTTCATGTGCATGCAGGTGTTGTATGTAATGTAAACATGGCTATTCAATTTAAATACAATAGTGTTTTCGAAGTTAAAACATACACATTGGACATAATTGACTGCCCATAATGTCTTATCTTGGAGTTAATTTACTATCTTCTGACCTTGTCACTTAATTAAAGACCTCTTACGTCAAAATTTTGAGTACAGTTTTAGTATCATCAATAATTGGTTGAAGGGCACTGAACAAGGCAGTAGAAGTTTTATTGTTATTACGCATAAGGGCGTTTAGTGTCCGTCAATGTGTTAATCATGCTTTAGGTATGTTTGCAAAATATGCAACATAACGTCACACCTGTATTCCCCGAAGGAGTACTCATAGGTGTACCTATAGAACCAGTTTTGTTTAATTCCCATATAATAGGGGGGGAGTCTATTGCCTGCAACTGGGCATGAATCCAGACTCCGGGCTGCTACTATGAAAATCCTGATGGAAAATCCGTATAATATTGCCTGACCGGGGAATTGAACCCAGGACCTCATGCTTAGTAGTAGCGTTTGTGACCACTTAATCAACAAGGTGGAAAAGTGTTAAGGAATGGAGTATTACGGTAGAAAGAAGATCCTGGCTGTTATATATCTGTGGTATCCTTCTAGCTATTGCTATGCTGAAATTAGCATTTTTAATCAAATCATCATTAGTAGGCACATATTATTTATCATTTAATACAAATCCTTGATAACAGTATTAACACTGTGATTGTCATCAATAGGTAGGTAGGTAGTTAATCATTTTGAGGAACCAAACATGCTTTTAAAAATGATGTTTTGAAAATAATTGCAAATAAGTAAGTAGGAATTACTGGCACAAAATGTTATCAACAGAGCATTCAGAGTAGCCATTATGATTCGGTTAACATATCCGCAGTATCCGCTTTCGCCTATTGGCTAGCCCGAACCCCGAAGATACGTGCTAAAGATAGAGACTTATCAAATTGATTTTGAACTGATTACATAAAAGATAATAGGTAGGTACACATGTTACACTTATAGTTAGAAAAATATTTAAAAACTTTTCAAAGGGTTGCGCATATTTACTTGTTAAGGTTACGTTACATGTTATTTTTTAATTTATGCAAAGGAATCAATAAAAAAAATATAAAATACTAACCTGCTTTAGCATAACCCATTATTCCACCGGCAGCAACGGTGGCGGCGTAAGCAAAACTCAAAATATCGACACCCATTTTGTTTTTTTTAAGCTTAACTTAAAACAATTTTAAGTTTATTATTTTTCGAGTTAAATCTGAATTTTAATCAACACAATACGTACTACCGGCCAGCTGAGTTGAAATTTCTACTTTTTTTTGTCAACTTGAAGTTTATCCAATCAACTTTGTCATTGTTGTCATTTTAAAGTTGACAGCTTCAATCACAGAACATGCTTGAATATAAAGAGGCGTTCTTCATCAGCAATCTTAGTTTTAGTCAATTTACTAATGTTTATGTGTAATTAATACAAAATATGTATGTTTGTGTCTATCTATGTACAAAAACTAAAATTCTCTGTTTGCGTACTGCGACATTTTAAATAATGCCGCATACATTAATTCACGTGGTTGAGAATTAACGCTGAATGGATGAAAAGGCGGCAGGTCACGGGAACAAATTTGTGAATCTCACATTCCCCTTGAAATTAACGGGAATGTTAATAAAACAATGGTTAGACCTGCACTGCACCCTAATTGCGTAACACACGATCAATCACAATTTAAATAATTCATTTTATAGAGGATATTGCTAATACTTTTATGAACTTAATATGTTCGAAGAAATTTGTCTGCTCAACAGCGTAAATAACGCAATGAATGTTGTTGAACTGTCAACATGTGATTGATCGTGTGTTACGCAATAAGGGTGCTGCTGTCTTGTATGTTTGTGGCCCATCAAAATGTTGGAACATTCCTAGAATGGTGGAAAACCCTGGAAGACTTATCTTTATTTTTAGTCTGGCGTGGGCGTCCCCTCTCCCTACTTCTTCTACTATGTACCACATCAAACAAGACTCCTACAAATTCGAACAGAAGTTCTGGTAGAAAGAAATGGTATGGACGAATACATTCAGAGGGATGGAGATTGATAGGTTTTTAACTATAGGGCAGTGGCAGCGAGTTAGTTGCACACGATAGGCAAGCGCCTTGTATGAATTTGGTCAAATAAATAAATATACGGGGTGTCAGGGACATCGACGCGAAGCCAGTTACCATTGATTCAGTACATGATTCTGAACCTAAAGCCCCCTGCGTTGAAATTTTTCGTCGGTTATTGAAAAAAAAAACAGCTGCTCCATACATATTGACCTCGTAGGTATTGCACTTTTCTATGAAACAGCTCATTTTTTTTTTAATAACCTACGAAAAATTTCAACGCAGTGGGGTTCAGAATCATGTACTGAATCCATGGTAGCCGGCTTCGCGTCGATGTCCCTGCCACCCTGTATATGCAGATGCAGCCTGAACCACTTGCTAGAGAAAACCTCTCGAAAGAAAATTTTATGTAAAGCTAGTGTTACACTAGGTCACAGGCACATCTCACTGGGCTGCTTTTAGCAGCTGTGTGAAAAAAGCGACGTAAAATGCCATAACCTTCAGTCAGCTGTCAAATGTCAAAATATCATTATGTCATTCATAAAAGTTTTGACATTTCATTCGTGATAGAATAATCATCGAGAAATATGAAAATTCCTTGAAATTCTAGTTTTGCCGACTCATTATTCGAATGCCATATCTTCGGCAGCCTACAAAATAACCTTACAAACATGTTGCCTTAACCGCATTGAAGGATTTCGTCATACTTTGCAATACGTCACAGTTATAACTTCTCCAGCTGATTGTGTATAAAAATTATGAGTTTCCGCGTGCAAGGCCAGTATTCAGTCGTTCACGGTTGCCGATAGCGGTCGGCTGCGCGTTCGCATTTCAAATATTGCGTTTGAAGTATTTTTTGTGTGTGTGATATTGGCCGGTAACCTTGGCTGAGTGTGAGGCGGAGTACCTACCTCGAATAATTAAAAAAGTTAATCTATTTGGTCACGATGATGAAGAGTGCGTCTAAAGTGACAATTAATACTGGGAATGTGCTGAACTTGATCGATATCAAGAAGAAGGCTGGACAAAATGTAACAGAGGAGGTTAGTATTTTTTTAAATTCCAAGGAAAACATAATACGGTTGGTGGTGTAGCAGCGTAGCTATTCTTTTGTCATTCCTTTCTTACTTACATCATCAAACTGCTACTTAAGTACCATACACTGCTGTTTTGCTCAAAAATATTCTACTAATATTTAATCAAGATTGAGATTACACTTTATATCAAGATCTATTTGGCTTGACAACATTTCATATCCTTATTCATGTTTTTATCAGTATTTTTACTACCAAGCCCAATTACACTTGTCTTAGCATACTTATTGCATTCCACTGTTGCAAGGCCTCTCAAAAAACTGTAAGGTATATTCTATTTTTGAAACCATCCTTGAGACTTGCAGCCTCCCAAATATACAGGACAGACTTCCAAAAATACAGGGAAGGCCTAACCATAAGCTAATGTGAAAAATAAAAAATCCTCATTAATTAATATTCTGTAAGGGTTAACACAGGACACCATTAATTTATATTAATGTGTAAGTGTTATGTACTATGTTTACATTTGCTAAGCACTTATACCTAAAGAAACCACTAGAACAGAGATTAGACAGTAACTTGGAAGACCTATTTAATGTTAAAAGAGGATCAAATGATTATTTATAACTTGAGTCAAATACTCTTTAATCTAGCGTTTTTGGAAAATGTATTCTTTTTCTTCCATACTTCTACTCACCAACTCTATTTTTATTTAAATGTAGTGAACTATACATTATAATACAATTCTTATTTGGATATCCTAGTGGAGTGTGGGACTGCCAAGTCATAGGTCTCGACTTCAAAGCCAAGCCACATAGCTCTTAAATTTCGAATTCATGTGCACATTGCATAATTATCACTTGCTTCAAAAAACAGTGAGGAAACCAGCATGCCTGAGAGATATTTCTCGATGGCATGTGAAAGCCAAGTCGGAGTCCCATGGGCGGCATAGAAACTCTGACACCAGGTTAGTCACTAACCGCACGAAAAAACAAAGATAGATAGAGATAGACGAGAGATAGATGTGATATCATCACATTGTCAATGCAATTCATGAAAAATTCGTTTTAATCCATTATAAACTTAATATAACTATATATAATACAAACAAAGATAAACTCTCGCCTTCTTCCTGAGGAGTAAGCATAAACTAAAGAACTGCCTCCTAAGATCCTTACAAACTCCTTTTGCTTTGTTTATGTTAATAGTCATACATCTGGTTAATTTATGTTATATCTACAATAAATAATCAATGAAGTTCCTTTATTATTAATTGTTGAGATAAGGAACTTTATGTGGTAAATTCTATTTTTGTGTACTATGTCATAGATAGATAGATTATCATCATGACTGGCAAGTTTTTAACGTTTTCCTTATCATTATCAATGGTAGAATTTGCTTCTTTAAATTGATAAATGGTAATTACAGAAAATTCTCAAAAAACAATATTACTTAAACTATTGTAGTTTTTTCATGAATGGTAAATAAAAAACTAGAGCTAATTCCGATTTCAAACGGTAATAATATTTCGTTGCAGAATTTGATCGCAGTTAGCAACACTGGCAAGTGCAATAATACAGGGTGGTATTATTTTGCAAAAAATTATATTTGAAATAAAAACTTATTCAAAAAACTACAAGGCAGCTCTTAAATCAAACTTTGACCACTTTGCTAAATTACAATTTCAGTATTTGTCCTGAAAACACATCTCAAGAATTCATAATACCTATATAATGTAGGTTGGTAATACAATTTATACATTTAACAGAGAAACATTAACCCATTCATGTTTTTCCAATATCTAGTTATAAAACATATAAATATATATTTTTCCTTGAATACAATATTTTACTCATAAATTATGACTTTGTTTGAATGAATGTTAAACAATAGATGCTTGTAATAATTATTTATTACTTTTGACGTATAACATTATACATTACTAGCCCGGCCTGCGGTTTCATCCGCATAAGTCTCAATCCCGTGGGACAAAAAGCCTATATAGGCTTTTTATCCCGATATTCCCACGGGATATCCTATGTCCTTCTCCAGGTCATGGTCTACCCATGTGCCAAATTTCATCCAAATCTGTTCAGCCATTTTAGCGTGAAAGCGTAACAAACAAACAAACAAACTCACTTACGCATTTATAATAATTAGGAAGTTAGGATCATAGGAATCCTAACTGATTAGGATTTAATTCGTATTTGTGTAGTTTAAATATTTTTGAAATTCCCCGTTTTCCTCTTGGAAGCTGATGCATGATTATGTGATTATTATGAAAATAAAAAAGATGTTTTCCGTTTATTCATTTCCTTACATATTAATTAAGAACCTCTTCCTTTTTTGAAGTTGATTAACTAAAAAGTTATAAAAACAAAATATAAAAGTAATTCGGTCCTTCGGTGCCGGGTCCTGCAGGCCAAGCTACTGGTGGATAATTTATATATTTTTCATATTATCTCCTTTATTTTATTTTGATGCATTATATTTTTAAATATTTTTCTTATTATTATTAATACGAGTACTTTGAGTAGCCTAGCCAAGCATAATTTTTATGATGAAATCTTTTTTGCAGGTAAGTATGTTGTTGTACCTCCCTTGTGCCAGGTTTTATGAATGACTAGGTGTTTTTCATTGATTTTTAATGGAGTCGGTACCTTACGAAAAAAACTAGCTTACAATTTTATCTATTACTTATACATTGTAACAGCGAATCAAGTTTCACGCCTCCCCCATAAGACCTAGGCCAAATATTTTTTGATATTCGGATAGCTAATGAGCTATTCAAATTCATTTAATTATGCAAAAAAAAACAATTTGAATTTAAAAATATTTACCCAAAGAGGTGCCCTAAAGAATATGAATGAAAAAAAAAACGATTGAACCTTTCAGTAGTCGCATAGATGTGTAATATCCGATATCTCACATTGGTAATAAGCAAAGTTAAAGGGACACTCCAGAGACAGAGGTAACCGAGAGGAAAGATGTTACAAATAAAAAAAACCGCGAAATGCAGGTATTTTGGTCTACTAACAAAAAACTACTTCCATTGTAGGTTCCTAATTAATTTACTCGTCTGTCTGTTAAGTCTTCACAACTACCAAACAGATACCTAATTGGTTTGAGATAGAAGCACGAAGCACTTCAAGAGGTACTTACTTTTCGTCTAGGTATATGGATCTATGTACATGATATGATTGATTATAGTAACGTGTTTCTGGTTTGGCCAGTCATGCTCATACAGCTTTGAAGGAACTGGTTTACTTCCAATACATAGGCGTTTTTACAAACTTTAAAACCGATGACGAACCGATTATAGTGACTATACTATTTTAACATTCATGCAGTACAGTAGGACCAGTTAGTATTTAAATAAAACGAATGACTTTGTTAATTATTCGCCAAGTAACGATGCGTTATTTCGTATCTTTGTAGAACTCTTATAGTAAGCAAGCAGCTATTTAGGTATCATTTATTCATAAAATGTTGGGTTGAGTCATACCTTTATTGATTTACCTACTACTTACTTGTTTTATAAAACAGCTTATCGCCATTCACATAACATAACATCACGCCTGAAATCCTCTAAGGGTTCGGCAGAGGTGGTATAAGTACAAACACATTTCGCCAGTTGTTTAAGTCCCATGTAATATGGGGCGAGCCTATTGCCATCAACCGGGCACTAATCCAGACTCCGGGCTGCTACTGAGAAATTCCTTATGAAAAAACCCAATATCACTTCGCCCGACCTGGGAATCGGACCCAGGCCCTCATGCTCAGCAGTAACGCAATTCATTGAGGGGCTAAAACCCCCTTTATGTCAATTTAAGTGGTGCGATAATACTAGTTCCTTCTTCAGACCTTTGGTCCTTCTAAACCTACGATTTTTAGGATTCCGTAGTAAACAAGGAACCCTTATAGTTTCGCCATGTCCGTCTGTCTGTCCGCGGCTTAGCTCAGAGACGGTTAGTACTAGAAAGCTGTAATTTCGCATATGTATACATATTAATCATGCCGACAAAGTGGTAAAATAACATCGAGAAAATATATTTTTTAGGATACCTCCCCTACACGTAAAGTGGGGATGATTTTTTTCCTCATCTACCCCATGTTGTGGGGTATCGTTAGAAAGGTCCTTCAAAAATATTGTGAGTTTGTGAAAACCATTTTTGGATTCAGGGATCCGTTTGCGAAATATTAAGCTTTTAACTGAATTTTTTTGTTAGAGTCAAGTGGCTGTTGTACTTGGATTTGTGAAAAAATCACAACAGTATTAAATTAAAAGGAAAACTATCAGAACTAACTATGCTGTACAGGTTAACGAGTAATAATCAACCAATTTAATTTGCAGTTTGAAAAACATGATCTCCCCATACATTCCGTATGGGAGAACATGTTTTTCAACTACAATGTTAAGTTTGTTCCCTCCCCTCCCTTTGTAACCCTTCGTTGTGCGTGGTCCGACACGCACTTGGCCGTTTTTTTTTACTAAAACTGCTAGGGAGTTTGTTGCGCCACTTCTCTTCTAGAAAGTGGTGAAGGGCGGGCGTTTTGGGGGACCGCGGTGCCAAAGACTCACTCCAATTGCTATTGGTTTTTCGACCGGTACACAATGACTAACCCACTGTCACTTCAGGGGGCATACCACCACCTCTAAAGCAGTATTATTTTAATCTTACTTCAGTGAGGGAAAGAGATGGAGCTATACGTACTCTAAGAGCTTCATCTCTTTCCCACACTAAAGTAATATGAAAATAATACTCCTTTAGAGGTAATTGTAGGTCCCCAGCTCGCTGATTCGCCAAACTAAGCAGGATCAGCAAATCCAGTTCATGCCCTAATAATGTTATCCAAGGTCTAATTGTTAATTAATGTGAGGAAATAGCAAAGGCTGCCATAATTTAAAACATTTTTTTAGCCCTGATCGTGATATTTTTCGCCGATTGCGACAATCGTTAAAAATTACACAAAGTAACTATTCAAAGAGCTCACTTGGTGGTAAACAATATCGCATCGATATCTAATCAATTTCCAAAGTGATCTAATAATATTACTAGGTAGGTATTTTTTACTACCTATAGGGTTAAGGCTCGTGCAGACCGCGCGACGCGACGCGCGACGGCGCGACGCGACTCAACAATACAATTTCTAAGAAAACTTCACGGTTTAACAATAACCGGTGTCGCGTCGCGGTAGTCTCCACAAAGTTTAAACAATGACTTGTTTAAATACCTCAGAAGCTCGGAATGTACCGACATTATTACAACAAGCACGTAATTATGAAATATAAATTATAATAAACTGAACAGCCATACATTTTAAACATCGCTAATGACTTTACTCAAACATAATTGCTAACTCACACATATTATGTGTGTGTGGCGACACACACACATAATATGTGTGAGTTAGTTGCATAATTATTAAATATGCAACTAATTCTCACAAGCACGTCTCAAGGTATTTAACTGACTGTTCAAGATAAGGCCGCATTTGATACCTTCCTTCGCTGAATGTATCGATCACTAATATAGGCTCCTGCAGACAGGCGCGACGCGACTGTTGGAACAATTTCTATGAAAACTTCACGGAAATTGTTCTATCAGTGTGACATCGCGCCGTCGTCGCGCCTGTCTGTGGAGCCTTAATGATCAATGGCTGAATGAGTGTTTTACAAACATCACATAAAAAACAATGTGCATTTATGCGTTACTGTGTCGTAACAACCACGTTTACTTCCTTCCTTACATTTACATGATTCGTGAATCCTGTTTAAACGTGCTGAGGTACTTTGTATGTGTGGAAGGAAAGTCTACCTTAGGTGTCCGTTGACTCATGTTAGAAAAAAAACCCAAACGATGACATATTGTACAGGAAAATATTGTCATAATCTAATGTCAAATGTCTCAAATCAAATGTCCTGTCATGACGTGACGTGATGTACCTACCTAGTCAAAATGGCAAAGGAAGATCTTTTATCATTTTCACTACGTACCTACATGAAACTAGATTCCGTTTTTTCCGCAAAGCATTTGACGTTCAACCTGACAAAAAGGATCGCCAACTCGCCACCACTTTCAAACACCCGCAACTCAACGCAAAAAAAAATTGTTTGGGGTAGTAGATTGGCAAACCATCCTGACGTTCTCGTTCAACCTGACGTAAAAGGGTTGCCAACTCGCCACCACCTACAAACACCCGAAACTCAACGCAAAAAAAATATTGTTTGGGGTAATAGATCGGCAAACCATCCTGACGTTCTCGTTCAACCTGACGCAAAAGGGTCGCCAACTCGCCACCACCTACAGATACGCGCAACTCAGAGCAAAAGTTAACCGATAGATTGCCAAACCACAACGTCCACAATCGTACACTATAATTCCCGTAAATTCTCGTCACTTAACAAACTTTATTTCTCCAGCTTTCAGAAAGCATCAAGTTAACGCTAACAGAATGGGGGACCCAGAACGGTGTTCCCGCTCCAGTCCCCATCCAAAACGGAGTTGGTCCACCAGGAGGGCACCCCCAGACTTCTCGCCATCATTCAGACTACATGGTGGTATCAGCATCCACGGCGGCAACCACTCCGGACGCCGTTGTCAACATAACCAGGCCTCACGATGACGTACAAAACAAGATGGCGGAGGAAGAACGGAAGAATTTGAAGATTGGCGTCAAGATTTTTATTAATGAAGACAGTACGTCGGCGTTGACTGAGTGTTTGGAAAATGGTAAGTTTTCTTTATTTGTTTTATTTATTTATTTAAAAACACATACAACTATCATCACAGGCTTACCTAATACAATAGTGTAGTTATAGTTATAATAGCTTACAGTTACACTTAAAATTATATTATTAATAGCTTAACGACACAAACGCAGAAAAGAGAATCCTACTACTTCTTGGATCGAAAAAAAAATAATGTGTTAGTCCCAAACGCGCGCCGTTTCGTTTTTAGAACCAGACATGTACAAAAATGGCGCAAAATATTTTTCAATTAGCGTAGTTACGTTTATTGCTCGAGCACACAAACGTTTACTATACGCAACTTGATAAAATGTTAACAGAGACGCGCCGAACAAATATTTGTTTCGATACGGAAATAACTGCTAAAAAAGGATAAACGAACACATACAAATTTAGGCTGCGTTTTTCGTCTATATCCAGAGACCAGATGATAGCTTATTGTATTCCTGGGATCAATGGGAGCTTGTTCTGTGGGGTAATTGCGTAACACTTTGACAGTTCAACAACATTCATTGCGTTATTGACGTTGTTGAGCAGACAATTTTTTCGGACATATGAAGCAATGGTTTAGCAATATCCTTCAAAATCATTCAGATAATGATTGAAAGTGTAGTACGCAATTGGGGTACTGAGTTGGGTCGGTGGGATTCTCGGATCGGAAACTATACCTACTGGGATTTATGTACGGAGTTTTTTGTAGTAGGTAACATGGAGTATGGAAACGTGCTCGATAAATGGCTTTATCTAGATCCCGATAGCATACAAATTATTTTAATCACTCTGCTTCAAAGGAGTGGTGAATCAGTAATCCTATTTGTCATTTTCACACAACACAAGATAAAACAACGGTTTTAAGGTCTCATTCATATGTACATCTGCACGCTTATCATGACCACAATAGAAACGGGTTTTGTCGACGGAAGAATAGACAAAATGACAGATAAACAATCACAATCTGTCATTTTGTCTATTCTTCCGTCGACAAAACCCGTTTCTATGATTGTCATGCTACGCGTGCTGGCAAAAAATGGGGTGTGGCTGTGTCAAGGACACGTGTGTTTTACGTGAATACGTGTACGTTACAAGTAATATTTTCTTTGAGACGAATTCTTTGATCCTTTAGCTATCGAATGGTGTAATTACATTTTGGATGCAGATGATAGATACGTAGCTGCAGAATCAAACTGTATCCCTCGATTTTGTTATCATCAGTTTTTTGAATTGTGTCCCACTACGGAAGCAAATTTAAAGACGTATTCACGTCAATAACTATGCTTTTCTGTATTCACTAATATTAAAATCCTGAAAGACCAGCGACGATGAGACATACTTCAATACACTTACACCAAAACCTTTGATCCTTTGAAACACGTGATGTCAAATCAAATCATATCATCTTAATTAGCTGCCAGTAATCTACACTGATGATCAATACACGTGCTGATAACAGAACTTACTTCGTGTTACCTTATTACGAGTAACAATGTTTATAGCGGTCCCGTGGCTAAGTAACAACAGCCGCACGGGTCGATCAGTCAGGTAACACTTACCGCGGTAGGTTCGTGCATGGGCACATACCGAGACCCCTCTGTGCATCGGAAAGCGCGTTAAGCCGTTGGTCCCGGCTGTCATTCTTGGATCTTTCGTCAGAAACCCTAAAGTCTAACAACCTGTACACCAAGGGGTATCATATTACCCAGTAACTGGGTTGTGGAGGTCAGATAGGCAGTTGCTCCATGTACAATGACTTGTATTCAGCTGCATCCGGTTAGACTGGATGCCGAGTTCAACATAATTTAGAAAAGGCTAGGTAGATAATGAATATTTATATCGTTCATCAGTTGATGTTGTTGATAAGTATCACAAAGTAAATCGCAAGTTTTGTTACTTGTCATTACATAAGCATCGGAGACATCTAATTGCACAGAAATCATTCTGGAGACTCCTAAAGAAAATTAAATGCAGTTAAAATTTAACTTTTGAAATTTAGAATGATGTTGATGTTACCCCAGAGAGGACCAGCCTTCGACTCAGGGGTCGAAAGACCAGCGGGGTAATTGAGTAACACACTTAATGTTCAATGATGGAGAGGGAGAGGAAAACCAAGGAAAATATGTATGGATTGTGTGAGAAATAATATGTAAGGGAGTGAATGATAGCGTGAGGGTCGACAGGAGAGAATGGAAGAAATAACGAGACCTCAAGGACATGGCACAAAAGCAGAAAGATGATGGTGACTAACAATTGCAATGTCTTTCATTTTGTCAATTGGACAACATTCATTGCGTTACTTTGTCGACCAGATGAATTTTTCAAACATATGAAGCAACGGAGGCGACGTTCGTCAAAAGATGCCCATCCATAAATAAATATCACCCATCTCTCCACTATTCCATTGCCAACTCTAGGAAGCTTATCCGGTACGGCTCGTAAATCCTTCCATATCCTAAGGGCACGTCTTCCTTACCATTACCGCGCCCCCCGGTCTACTCCTTGATATGCAATGGCCTCTGTAGCCATGGAACATGGCTCCAGGGGCTAGTGCAAACCCTGGGTTCATTCGATTTATCGAGTCTGGTTATACCACGCTGGGGTCGGTGCATTTTATTAATTCATTCATTCAAATGAAGCAACAGATTAGGAATTTCCTGTAAAATCCTTTGGATTGTGAAATTAAGTGTAATACGCAATTGGGCTGTTGATTTAACTAAGAAACAAGTAACACCGTTTATACCAAGAAGTTTACTTATTCAGGATTTCTTCAATGTAGTTTCTTATACAATTGGCCCATAACCTTGACCGTCCTTGACCGCCAGACATTATCTGCAGGCGACTGGAAATTACTGCTCAATTAACAAATTGCTCGAATTTTTCATCGATTTCAACGTATGACGAAACCCGTACATAAAATATTATGAATATACATTGTGTCTATATAGGTGTATACCTACGATGTCGGTAACTTACGTTACTTCGTAATACAATTGGTATTTTTACCTTCGATGATATCATCAGTTATACTTTGACAGTTACGGTCATTCAGGGTTTTCTCTGCGTGATCACATTTTCCTTTCTGTTATAAAATTTAACTGAGCAATATGAGCTGGTTTAGATGGTTTATTGATTAGTCAGCGTAACCGTTCTTTTTGCCTCTGTCCAGCTATCTAATCTCTTTGTCTATTACGTAAACACATTTTCGTAAGCGATTACGACTAATCTGTTTCATTTTGACAGTTCAACAACATTACTTGCGTTATTTATTGTTGAGCAGTTTTTTTTTTCAATCTTAAGAAACAATGGATTAGCAATCTGTTTCAAAACGATTCAGATTGTAGTTAATCGTGTATTACGTAAGTAGGGTACAGAACATGATCCAATTGCTGGAGTGTCTTAAGTGTCCATACTGGTACTTACTACACTTTTGAGGATCTAATGAAACCATTGATGCTGCTTTTAACTTGGCGGCATACTGGGCCCAACTAAAAATATCATAGAAACGAAAATAAAAAGAAATTTTTATAGCGAATAACCACCGTATCTCCGTGTCCAAATCATCTATCTGTCGTGTTTATGAAACAAACGTGACCATGCAATTTGTTTATCAACCGCCAGTATTTGTATATTTTGATTGTTAAGAGATGTCTAGAAAAATAAATTGAATTCATAGATCAAAAATTAAACCGTTCACTACACTAACCCTAATAAAGTAAATGCAGTTGTTGTTATCAGGTAGGTATAAACACTAGGTCTATGAAACGATAACGATTGAGATACGTTATCTAAATGATTACTTACGTATAACTACCTACTAAATAACTTAATAAAGTTTCCTAATAAACTGAAGTCAGAACGGTTAATTGAATGACAAAATATGAATAGGTATCATTGGAAAACCCTCTTAGAATTTTGGCTCTTGTGATACAAGAAATCTTAGCACAAGAGCCAAGAGCCAGGGCTACACAGATGTTTGTCTCTGAAGTGAAAATAAATAAAATTATAAATAAGAACCCTGTATTTAAGGTTTAAGGTATTTATTTATGGGCCTGCGTCGCCTGAATTAAATGGATTATTATAGTTGATGATATTATTTATGCATTAAAAAAAGTATTGGTTTTCTTGAATTATCTGGTTTATGGGCACATTTATAAAATCTTGGATAAGTAATTCTTCTTCTTCGTCGTTTCGATGGAACGACAGTGTATTCAATTTGATTCGGTCAAAACTTCGCCAATTCCATGACATCGTTGGAGGCAGCGCAGAGGTCGCTATGGCTGCATTTTTTGGGACACATAGGGCCTGTTATGAGGTGGCACATACAGCGACGGCATAGCTCTTGATCAGGGTCCCTTTGATCGGCGCTTTCACTGTTCGGTTACATGTTAATTAAATCAAAATTCCCTCAACTTTGATTGCTAATATCAACACTTATGGAATTTAAATTATATTAAGTAGCGCTAATTCGTATACTCCTGCTTCTTTAGCATTAAGAAAGCTTTTACTGCTATATAATTAAATTAGTGTTTGGTTTTAAAAATTAAATCAGTCACTAAATAAAATTGTTTTTCGCATTTGGCTTCTTGGCGCCCCTTGCGATCTGGCGCCTAGAGTGACCGCGCTCTTCTCGCTCAACCCTAGGGTCGGCGCTGGAGACATAGCGCCACAAGTCCACATCCACACCCTGCTGCCGTGCCGTCGAGATAGCCCCACTTTGCGAGATTCTTGTTGTAAATAAGTAATACATACAATCAATCAATCATCATACAAAGAAATTGATGATAAATCGCCCCTTCATTCGGAAAAAATATGTAGTTATACGGCAACAACAAAAAGACATATTAAAGAACAAAAATCTCATATAAAAATGGGTGTGTTGCACTGAAACTCAAGCTGCGATAAGGAGCTATAAAATCATGAACGTCACCCATGTAGGTACATACGAGTACATATCTAATATTTTATTTATGTAACATGTAAATTATGCGTAGCGACGAACGAGCCACGAATAGTAAACATGATGGGTTATGCGAACTTTGTTTAATAATAATAATAGTAGTTGGTTGAAGAAGTGGAAATAACCTTTGACTTATTGAGTACGGATCGCGGGTATCGAAAAAAATTACGGTCAATAACCTTTTTATGGAAAATTCATCTATAACTGCATGTTAAATTATAGGAAGGGTATAGAGTGCCGTTAGCGGCATTCTATCTCTTTCGGATAAAGTGCCGCTATTTGCGGCATAATAGTGGCGTTAACTCGGCCCGGCTAAAGTGAGCATTGCATTGTCATTGTTACTAAGTCACTGTCTCTTGTTACTTTGTTTTTATAGAGTGCCGCTAGCGGTACTCTATAAAACTGCCTAAATGATATGTAAATTTTTTTGTATAATGTACAAGTACCTACATTTATTAATATTGCCGTTTTTGCCCTTAATTTAGATACCTCTAAAATGTATTTGTTAAAACCGATTACGAAATAAATAAGCTAATAAAATAAAATAAACTTAATTTTGATACTTGAGATATCTATATTTAATTACTACAAAACTTGTGGGTTAATGCTGTGTAAGTAATAATATAAAAATAATATTATATCCTTTGGGCTCCTTGTCTTAAATATTACAGGAATAAAATAATAAATACTTAGAATATCCTGCTACTGAAGCCACAACTCACAGTTCCATCAACCTTTTTATTTTTATACTTCATGTAGGTAATTTACATTTTTTTTTATTGTGTAACTTTAAATTCGCCCTCCGGCCAGTTGTAACGTTATACTACGAGTATATCTTATAAATAATATAAGATCTAAGCTTAGAATAAACTTACTTTTATTTTTACATTACCTTTCCTGTTATTTGGAAATACCTTTACGCAGAATTATTAATTTCCTCGTTGACTACTGATTTTCCTGCGTTACTTTATTTAAATCGTTTCCATTTACATACTTTAAGGATACTATAGACTCTTAACCTTGGCTGGTTTTGAGTTACCTGCTTAGTGAGTATACTTTTTGCATTCTGATAATTCAGACTGTTTGTTTTTTGTTCCACCTTATGAAGGAAAAACAGAGACTAAAAGAGATGAATATAAATGTTGATGGATTGGGAGGGAGAGGAAGGTCAAGGAAACGATGGATGGATTGTGTGAGGAATGATATGAAAGAGAAGAGACTGAATGATGGCGTGACGGTTGACAGGGGAGAGTGGAAAGAGAAACCGTGTTGCACCGACCGCAAGTAACATGGCACAACGGCAGGAAGATGATGATGATGCCGGTTCAAAGAGTCGTGTAAAGTCGTGGTAAAAATTTGAAGAGCGTTCATTCAAAAAGTTGGCAACGCCGCAAATAGCTGTCAAATATTTACCGACGAATGAAACTTTTTTTTTTTTGTTTTGAGGATGGGAAATCATCAAATGACTTCTCCCGCTCTGGGCGGAGCGAGAGGGCGTGTCAGACTTTACTGACTAAAACCCACCCGTGTTCCTTCCGTTGCCTGTGTGCCGGGGCCGCGATATCCCTTTCGGACAAACTCGCAACCCTGGCAGGGACGAATGAAGTCGACCCCAACATACTTGTAGTTAGGAAAAGTCTAGACAGATGATGACACAACTGGTAGCTATACTGTGCTTACACCCATCCATAAACAAGTTGTGATACTTGTTTCCGACAGGTCTTAAAAAGATTTGTCAAAAACATGTGTGTAAAAACATGTAACATACATGTATTGACGTTATTTCAGATTTCTTGTTACCAACTGTTTTGTTCACCTTTTTGGATTACTTAGGCTTTTCAACTTGTTTATGGGCGTGCATTCTAAAAGTTGGCATCGTCGCAAATACCCTGTTTTGATTAATTTGGCAATATTACTGTATAGAAACAAGAAATATGGCTAACTACTGAACTAGAATCTTAATACTGAATTACAATTATAACACTGAATTTGATGTTGTAACCGTTTTAGGTGTAAAAAAGGAATTTGGACAGTTAGTTCAGAACAAGCTGATCACTTTTCAAGCACTCTGATGTAGTCTGTGGCCATTATTTTAGTTCTCTCTCAGATTATATTCCTTCCTATCCTGTTCAGGATAAAGCGAAAAAAAAGGACCTCCAGCGATCTTTTGGTAAAGCTGACCCACAGACACCCCGTGTACATACCCTGAAAATAAGCTTTAAAAAGGGTTATTTTAACCTGATTAGTACAATGGTAAAAAACGGTAAACGACTGACCGCCAGTGCCCTGCGCTCCCTCTATATCCACATTGTCAATAAATAATTTATTATTAAAAATAACACTATTATGATTTATTTTTCCAGTATTCACAGCCCTGCACACAACTTACATCGACAACGTAATTCTTGCCTACAACCCCGACACACACCGTGAAGAAGCCACCGATGACAACAACCTCAAGAGCACCTACGTTACCAAGGCGTCACCCATCTCCATGGGTAGCAATGGTGAGTTCACTTATACTATAAAGGAAGATTTTTGAAAGAATATGTTGGATAGTAAATTGACTCAGGCTTGACTTAGCGGAAATCCATTATAAAATACAATAGACGAAAACACACTGCGTTCGGCGCTTGACGTGGCTACACGTCGTGTCCGGGTACGCAACAAGTCAACCGTCATCCTGAGGATGCCTCGTTGAGAGGTGAAACACGTGTCGATTTCTGACTGGGTTCTTTATGACTTTTTAAGAAAAGATTAGGTTACTAAATAAACGTCTATTGTATTTTAGAATATGTTGGTATTGAAAGAGGTTAGAACTACAAAAGCCCACCTGCTGCGATCCTTACAAACTTCTTTTGTTTCATTAGAAATGCATAAATTATGGATTAATCTAACAAGACGTTTTGAATACCAGGCTGGAGTCTGAGTGCCAGTAGGCTGCCCCTCACTGCTTGGGATTTATAAGACAACTGGCAAAATGGCTACATTTATTTAAATTTTACTTATTTACTTGTTATACCAAATAATATACGTTGGTTATTAATAAATAAATATAATAGCGCACTGGTGGCCCAGTGGTAACGGCCGTGACTTACGAGTTGTAGGTCGTAGGTTTGAACCCAGACAGGCGTTTTACTCTGTGTAAATTATTTCATCACCCCTGCTCTCAAAACGGTGAAGGAAAGCATCGTGAGGAAACTGGCATGTCCGAGAACCGAAAAAATCTAAGACATGTGACATCTACCAACCCGCACTGGGCCCGCGTGGTGGATTACGGCCCACTCCCTCTCACAGAGAGGAGGCCTGGGTCCCTACAGTGGTAACATTATACTTAAAAAAATATTTTTATAGTATTTTTGAACTTTGACGACACGGTTGGCGCAGTGGCTGAGCGATCGACTGCTGCGCAACGTGTCGCGGGTTCGATCCCCGCACGGAACAAATATTTGTATGATCTGCAAGTAGTTGTTTCGGGTCTGGGTGTTAGTGTATGTGAGTTTCTATGTGTGTAAACGCACCCACGATACAAGAAGAAATTCTTAGTGTGGGGCAACGTTTAAAAAAAAAAAAAAATATACATTCAAAGCGTTAGATCCTTCTTAATAGGGATGAAAACGTACCTCCGCCCTACCACTTTGAGGAGTACAAGCGCGATGTTTTGATACCTTTCCATCATTGTCTCAATATTGGGAATATTTCTAAAATATATTTATAGTAGGCACCGTGAATTCTGTTTCAGTGCGTATGTCCAGCACGGAGGTGGAGGCCGATAATGAGGCAGACGCGCGCAAGTGCGAGGCCATCCTGCCCGGAATTAAGATCCTGTGGGGCGTGCTCGAGGATTTTGTTAAAGAAGGTAATATGCCATTCTGTTTTTTTTTTTTTCCGTTGTCTGTGCAAACAGCAGCTCTAAAAGGTACTTAGTTTTTTATATTTTTTTTTCTCTTTATTAATAAGAACTGACGTTCTTAGTAATTGATTACAATCTAGCCTAATAGACTAATAAGTAATTTGATTCTAACTTAATATTTTACGAGATAGATTATGTTATAACTAAGAATAATGTCAATTTGCACTTTTACACAAGGTCAATTTCGTTGCACTTTCTTAGGGTCTGATAATTGATAAAACACTTTGTTCATGTGTTACATGTATAGCACAGCATTGTTACTATTTATTATTAATTCACTATTTACACACTACACTAACTCAAATGGTTTAGTTCTCTTTAGCCTACGCACTATGTCTGTGTTGTCTAGCAGCTGAATTGCCTCGATATTCACATGTCGGTGGTAAAAAAAAAAGGTACTTAGTGAAAACCTTTATTTAACTATTGGCAGTTCTTCTCGATAAAAATGAATTGCCGT
Organism: Agrochola macilenta; assembly: GCA_916701695.1. Classification (NCBI taxonomy): domain Eukaryota; kingdom Metazoa; phylum Arthropoda; class Insecta; order Lepidoptera; family Noctuidae; genus Agrochola; species Agrochola macilenta. The sequence goes on along the minus strand of OU753572.1, from coordinate 8,991,711 downwards.
GCGTTAGTCTCGCAAAAACTCGAAAATGGCTCGACCGATTTGTCGTTCGCCTGGGTCCTGAGGTGGTTTGGGAAAAATGAAAATTAGGAGTAACACAAAGGAACAGCGAAATTTTGGATCGAAATCCAAATTTTGACAGGACAGCGTCTGACGGGTCAGCTAGTTTAATAATAAAAAACCGGCCAAAAATGGTTTTCACACAGTCACAATATTTTTGAACGACCTTTTCAACGATACACTATGGTATAGATGAGAAAAAAAACAACCCCACTCTACGTGTAGGGGATAGCCAAACAACTTTTTCCTTATAAACGATTTCAGTAGTTTATTATACAGGGTTAGATTAAATTAGCCAGTGAAATTCCGCAGACGTGATGGTAATCATGACAAAGCAATTTATTTTTTATGTCTTCTTTTCCAAGCCTTTGTTGCGCAACAATAGGCTGGTATTATAATTATGGTCATAGAGATCGTTCTAAAACTTACAATTGTTTTTCCCCAGGACGTGTCCTACAACTAGGCGTCGCCGACGTCGGAGGCGGTTGCCTGCGTAAGCTGCACGCGTGGGCCCGAGTACGACCCTCCATAGCACAGATCAACCTAGCCTCCTGCTGCGTAGTCCCACCCTCCCTACACGCCTTCTGTCGCGCCAACGACGTGCAGCTTCTCACTCACGCCGACCCACCCGGTAACTACCCACATACCATTACACCAATATCACACTGATATCACACCAATATCACATTTATATAACACCAATATCACATTTATATCACACTGATATCACACATATATCACACATATATCACATCAATATCACACTAATAACACACCAATATCACATTTATATAACACCAATATCACATTTATATCACACTGATATCACACATATATCACACATATATCACATCAATATCACACTAATATCACACCAATAACACACCAATATCACATTTATATAACACCAATATCACATTTATATCACACTGATATCACACATATATCACATCAATATCACACTAATATCACACCAATAACACACCAATATCACATTTATATCACACTGATATCACACTGATATCACACCTATATCACACCAATATCACATCAATATCACACTAATATCACACCAATATCACACTGATATCACACCAGTTTGCATTGCCGCGGTTTGAATACGTTACCTGCTGAATAAATCGTCGTAATAGGTTGGCTACTTCTAGGATAACTTTTTACGAAATCTGTTCTCTAGTTTATTAAAAAAATCAAGTAATTCTAATGCAAACTATTTCCTCTTCCACAGATCTACTCTCAATAGCCGCAGTAAAAACCCTCTCAGACGCAGGCGTCGGTTGTAACAACCTAGACTGGTGCGCTCGCTACCAGGTGCACATAAAATGTAGGGGCGTGCTCGCGCTAAAGGGTTACGTCTGTAAGGCCACGCTCGGCAACAAAATAGAGAAAATTGAAAAGATTGAGAACATATAGTGTGATTCATTAAGAACGTGTTAATAGTAAGGTATTTATTTAAGCATTTTACTTAGATGTTGCGCCACAGTCGTGACACAGGTTACCCAAGTTATCATTTCGTCCAATTCATTGGTTTGACACCTATCATTGTTGTTTCACATCGTTGGTGGATTTTTCCAACGATTTTTTAACCTCGGAATATTTGGAATCAAATCAACTCAGTCTATCGCAGTCCACTGCTGGACGTATGCCTCTCGCAGGCTGCACCACAACTATTTATAACTTTGTTTCCAATGTATGTGATTTCTACTTCCTCTACCTTCCGCACCCAGTCAGTCCCAGCCACCTTCTCAAGGCTATCGTCGCTGCGGGGCCCTCACTACGCTTCCCGATACGCGATATCTACTCAAGAGATGGAGCTATACGTCTTGTAGAGCTTCATCTCTTTCTCACACTAAAGTAATATTAAAATAATACTGCTTTAGAGGTGGTGGTAGACCTTCTGGACTCGTTTGCTCCACCGGCCATCGGTCCATCGAAAAACATGGCCAGCTCAAATGGGTTTTCCATATTTTTATAAATTACAATCTTCTTCTTTTCGTGTGGTTAGTGACTAACCTGGTGTCAGAGTTTTAAAGCCGCCCATGGGCCTCTGACTTGGCTTCACATGCCGTCGAGAAATATCTCTCAGGCATATACAATATATGTATTATATATTCCATATTCGCAGTATGTAGCTTAAGTTTTCCACACACAGACATACTGGGTTTATTGTTAACAATAGCAAGATACAATATTTATTAAAAACCAAGAAACAATGTAGATGATGGGGTGGCGGGGAGGGAGGATTTTTTTAAAGTAAAATTTTATTTCGCCTTTATAACATTTCCTGAAATAATCAACCTTTACAATTTTGAAGGTTACCTAGGTCTGATTTTAACCAACATTTTGTCTTTGTCAATTTCAAGCTGACAACGCTACAAGGTTATTTTGGCGCGTGGCCAAAGTCAGAACTAGGGCCGCCATCTTGTTCCATCAAAAAACTTTTTTAAATTATTTAAAAAAATATCTACCACAAAGTACAAAGGTCAACGTCCCCCCACTCTGCGTTGCTGTCTCAACGTGACGCTGCTGGCAGAATAGTCGAAACCGGTTCAATAGACAAGACAAAGAAAAAAAAAAAACGTCTCCTGTCAATGTCATTCTGGCGCCAAAAGATCCTTGTAGCACTACTTATTTTGTAAAATACATCGATTACCAGTGCATTTTAGATACATAGACTCATCTCGTGTATAGCTTAAATTGTGATACAGTTCGATACTAATGTATGTACTTATATTATTATTGTTATTTAATTTTTCTTAGACACTGATGATCATGCCCCAAAATTCAGATAAATAAGTTTACTTTTTAATTCTGAATTTTAACTATGATTTTCCATGTATTATCATTAACAGTGTCTGAGAAATATATAATATTAATTTAGTTGGTGCACAAGCTAGGTGTTGTGGTTATTTCAATATAAACGTAATAGTTGTCAACTTGTTTTCAATAACAGTAGAAAAATAATGGAAATATCTAATATTTTAGTTCAAGAGTTATGTTGAATAAGATGGAAAGAAGGCTGTGAAAAAATCAATACTACAGAGTAATTTTGTTCAAGTTGACAACTTTTATTATTAAATAGTTACCTTATAATATTGTTTTTCAATACAAGGAAACGGTACTTTACAAAGTTGTGATAAGTGTATAAGCTAGACACAATTTTATATGCAAGAAAAGTATTATGCGCCGCGCCTGCCAATTTAATTGGAGCAACATTGCTCGAAAGCGTATTTTTGCGATGTTGCTATTGCCGTCATATCGCGAAATGCTACCCGAATTTAATACCCGACTAGCTTCCGCCAGCGGCTTTGTCCGCGTGACATCTTTATAGCTTATAGCTGTATTTACTCAGTGATAATAGAGCATGGTGAAAGATTTTAAAGTGAATTTTTGAAAATTGCTTCTTTAGCATCTTTTTGATTTGAAAGTCGATGAAACGAAAAAGCGACAGTAAAAAGAGACAGACACATAAATTCATAAGATTTAACGTGGGAGAAAATGAGACAGGAAGCATTATACAGTGTTTCAATACGTGGTTCTCTTTGTGCTCTGCTTCGTACCCCCTCCACTCGTGTTTACCAAGGCATATTGGGAGTTTGCTTGGGCCTCAGCGTTGTACGTTTGTTAATACGTGTTTGTGCGCGCATGCCTAATACAAAGCTTGAGAAAAGGCATCACAACAACCGTGGTGAATTTTTTGAAGGTTTCACTTCTACCACGTGTGAATTGCACAAATGTTTTTTTTAAGATCCAGTAGTTTATGAGTTTATTCATTACAAATGTTTTCTCCTTTTAATATTAGTGTAGACTAGGACCCAGTGAACTTAGAACCACGTGAGACAAAATTTCGAATTTTCTCTTTTGAGTTTTCTTATTTTCTTATTTCCTAAACCAACCCAGTATTGTGGCAAACAAAACAAAAAAATAAATAATTGGTTGTCTGTAAAGTCGGTTTACGGACGATAGTTTAACGTGACAACGTCATAACAAAACATTCCCTTCCCTCGCCCCGATCGTAACGTTACAATGGGCGTAACGGGACAATGAGCGTAACGGGACAATGAGCGTAACGGGACACTTTTTCGTGCGTGCAGCCGGCGTTCATCGATTTATTAGACGTTGTCACGTAAAAAAAAACAAATTTTGCCCACTTTCGCACGGACGTAAACATATCGTTGGATTTTCAACTCTCGACGCTAAGCAGACCGTTGAAAATCCAGTGGGCTAACGCACCGCAATTGATTTATATGTAGATAGATTACAACGAAACCTAAAGAAGGGCAATGTGTGTGGCATCGGTGGAATCGTATTTTTCTTACCTATAAAATAGTCTTAAATATAATACGTAGTATTTTCATGCAGTTAACCATAGTTTTACTTTAACGTTACTTAAATACTACTAGAGCAAAATGAATGTGTGTGCAGTCACAAAATTCAGCTGACTGTACGTCGGATTTGAAATCTCAATTATTTATTTGGAAAAATAAAAGACGAGGCATTAGCCCTTAAAAAACCTATAAACTTTTAGCCTTAAGGTGCTCCCTCACCGAGAGCATTCGCCTGTAATGTAACGTTACAGATTCGATTTTGAGCATTACGTTACAATACTGCCTCCCTGACTGAGCAGCATTCGCCTGTAATGTTACATTTCAGATTAAATATTAAAAGAAAAGAAAGAAAGAAAACATTACAGACATTGCGCACTGTCATGATCGGTTCTATTCCCTTACTGATGTAATGCTCGAATTGTATCATCCAGGTTGCGCACTGTAATGCTCGAATTGTATCATTACAGGTTGCGCACTGAAATGCTCAGTTTTCTTCCCTCACTGATGTAATGCTCGAATTGTATTATTCAGGTTGCGCCCTGTAATGCTCGGTTCTCTGCCCTCACTGATGTAATGCTCGAATTGTATCATTACAGGTTGCGCACTGTAATGTTCGGTTCTCTTTCCTCACTGATATCATACTCGACTCTGAACGTTACAATAAAGGCGAACGCACCTTTATAGGTTATTAAATTACAGCAGAAATTGCTTTGAGTAATATCAAATGATATGATCGGTTTGAACAAGTTGTTGAAGAGATTTTTCGCCAGATATTATGGTGCGCAATTATTCTGCCAGCTGACGAAATATGCGCACAATCATGGTAACTAATACAAAAGACTATGCTATAAAACCTGTGAGTAATTTAAAAAAACCATAATAATATTGAAATATATAATTCTAATGGCAACATTCCTAAATGCGATTCTTTATTTAAATGCGCAAATGTCCCAAAAAGGTTGTAACACATTGATGCGATGGCGTGAAACGCACACTTTGTTAATAAATTCTCAATTATATCAATGTTACACACACAAAAAATATTCCTTTTATGGAAATCTTTTAATACTTGATTCATAGGTGCCTCATAATTAAATTAAGATGTTCTATGTGAATTATATAAAAATGCTTAATAAAAAAAAGTGTAAAAATGTTTATAATACATTCAAAAATGTATAATGTAAGATGAAACCCGAATTGTTTTAAAATTAAAGTATTTATTGAATATTTTTGCGTTTGAATTATTTTTTACACCACGTTACAATAAAGATACAATATGCAAACTTCGTGGCTGAATAATAACAGCCGCAAGGGTCGATTAATGTTAAGCTACGCTTGCCGCGGTCGGTCCGTGGATACCTGATCATCCATTACATATCAAGACCCCGCCGTGCCTCAGAAAGCACGTTAAGCCGTTGGTCTCGGCTGTCATTTGTAGATATTTGATAGTCGTTACGAGTAGTCAGAAGCCCGAAAGTCTAAAAAGGCAGCGGCTGCCAGCGGCCCCCGGCGTTGCAGCTGGCGGCGTCGCGTGACCTCCAGATCCCACGCGCCTAGAGTCCTCTTGATTAGTTTAGTTTCTACATTACATACGCGCGGCCGCCCACGGTGCCGCGAGCGGTCTCGCGACGCCGCTCGCGGCACCGTCGGCGGCCGCGCGACCTTTTCAAGTGATACTGGTCTTTTAAGTATGTAGATAAAGTTTAAAATTATTTCACAATGAAAGTGCTCGCTGCGTCACTGCCGGCCGCTGCCATTCCGGTGTGCCGTGTGACCCGACGCTTAGGCTGAGGTGTACCATCGAAGAACTTCATATCTATACACCGTAAGGACAAAAATAATTCTGCTTGCAGTGTTCGGCGCCTATAGCAGCCGGGGTGGTAACAGGTATGGTCATCGTGTTCACGGGATTTTGTTTTCAAACTGCTTAGATATGAAGTTCTTCGGTAGTCCCATGTAATAGGGGGCGAGCCTATTGCCATCAACCGGGCACAAATCCAGACTCCAGACTGCTACTGAGACATTGTAGGTGGAAAACCCAATAACACTGCCCGAAATAAGGACCCGGTCCTTATGCTCGACAGTTGCACGACCACTAGAGCAACGAGGCTTACCCAACTGATATCGTATTATTCAGTAACTTGGTTTTAGAGATGAGCTAGGCAGTCGCTCCACGTAAAATACTGGTATTCACATTGGCCGGTGCCGGATTTGGTGGGAGGAGGTCATGGTCAATTATGTTTTGTGTTGCGTAATGTAAATTATTTTGAATACTATTATATAGAATCTATCTTTTTTTTTTTCTTCTAACTGAACAGACAGTTGTGCTGCTGGGGAGTTTGTTGCGCCACTTCTTCCCAGCTAACGCACTAGGATGTGGTGAAGGGTGGGCGTTTTGCGGGACCGTCTTATGTAATTTTGACGTTCGAAAAGTGCTGATTCTCAAATGGGATCTTTACACTCCTCAAGGCTTTGCAAAAACTCAAGCTAATAAAAACTATTTTTTTAGTTTACTTGTGTTTTTAACTCTAGCTCCGAACGTTGTCAGAATGCTCCCCAAAATGAAATCCTGGATCGCCCCTGGGTATTCAGCTCAATCTGTTTAGACTGGAAGCCGACTTCAAGCACAGATGAATACAGATGGGACACTCCGCAGTTTAGGTATGAAGCTACAAGTACGCGGCAGGCCCGTCTTGTTGGGCCAATTCAGTGAGCGTAACGTAGTCAGAAGATATAGGGTAAGTGCTCCAGTGAATGAACATTTAAGCGATCATCAAACTTCAAAAAATAATTAAAGCATGTGTATCTAAGGGATACGGTGCAAAGCTATATTTTGGTAATAAGATGATATTCAAAAATCTTTTTTAAGTTGGGTTTACGACATAACCTGTATAATTTCTTAGATGTTTAGCAATAAATTGAAAAGTACCCTAAAACCCCAGTGAATGAACGAAAGTTTCCAGTAAATGAACACAATTTTTGTTAATTTACTATTACAGGAAAATCCATAATATTATAAAAAATGTCTAACAATCAACTAATTATACAAACATAAATCCTCTGCCTTTTTTTTAAATAACTTCTCCCGCTCTGGGCGGAGCGGGAAGGCGTGTCAGACTGTTGCTGACTAAAACCCACCCGTGTTCCTTCCATTGCATGTGTCGCCGGGGCCGCGATATCCCTTTCGGACAAACACGCAACCCTGGGAGGCATTGGCCCTAACGGACCCCGTCAGTTGGTGCTGACATCTCTTTGAAGCGAGCGTGGAACACAACGTGCCGTCGACCCGTGCCTGGTCCTTATCGGACGGCGAGCTACCCATTGCTCACCGTCCGCAAGTCCGCGTCTACGGTGGCCGGAAGTCGGCTCGCGACTCCCTCCGCCTCCTCCTTCGCGAGCATTACTGCTTCGCAGAAGGAAGTGACGGCCTCCCATGCACTCTCTCTTCGAACCATGGCCTGAACCAGGGCCGGACGCGAGAGATAGCAACCGCCGATCGCCTCCGTGACGACACGGCGGTGCTCCGCCCAAGCCGGGCAGACCTCCACCGTATGCTCGCTCCACCGTGTCCTCCGGGCGATCCACACAGTGGTGACACTCGGGCGTTTCCTCCCGCCTTATGCGGAACAGGAACCTCCCGAAACAACCGTGTCCGGTGAAGACCTGCGTTAGGCGGAATGTGAGGACGCGGTGGCGCCTCTCAAGCCACGCCACAATTGCGGCGATAAGTCCCCTCGACTTATCGTCGCAATTGTGGCGTGCCCAGCACGGGGTGGCTACAATCGCACTCTCCATGACACCATGAGATCCCGCCGGAGCTCTGTCCGCTGGGCCGTGATTTCTCGCGGCAGCGGAGTTACGCCCCAGCGTTTCGCCTCCTCGCGCCACTCCCAAATGTGCGCGAGGACTTTCACCTCCAGATCCCATGGCGGCAATCCGGCAAGGAGGCTCCACCTCACCGGAGACCGTGCGGTATCCCCGGACCATCCGGATGGCCATGACCCTTTGGGACGCGTTCAACCGGCGGTTTGGCAGCAGCCTCAAAGAACGCGCCCACACCGGTGCCCCGTAAAGGGCCATGGACCGCACGACCCTTGCGTAGAGCCTCCGGCAGGAGGCGTTTGGACCCCCTAGATTGGGCAGGAGCCGCTTCAAGGCAGCCCTGGCCCGCTCCAGTCTGGGAGCCAAACATCGGAAATGCTCCACGAAGTTCCACCAGATGTCGAGGACGAGTCCCAGATACTTCATCGTCGACTCCACGCCGATGTGATCCCCTCCTACCGTTATTTGGGAACCCGACGGTGGCGCGTTCCGAGGACTATGAAAACAAATAGCCTCGGACTTGTGCAGGGCCATCTCGAGTCCCTATTGCCGGATCCTGTTAACGATTGTCGCAACCCCGCGTGTTGCTAGTTTGGCCGCCGCCTTGTGCGACCTCCCCTGCGCCAGGACCAACGTGTCGTCAGCATAGCAGGTCACGCTGACGCCGCTAGAGAGGTCGGCGCGCAGCACCCAGTCGTATCCGATGTCCCACAGATGCGGCCCCAGGACCGATCCCTGTGGGACACCGCACGACATCTCTCGCCGGTTCCATTCTCCCTGGTGACCGGGGTAGATGACGGCCCTGTCCGACAAATAGGCCTCGACCACACGACAGAAGTAGTTCAGCATCCAGTGATACCGGATTGCCTCCCTGATGCAACTCCAGGACACGGTATTGAAGGCATTGGCGATGTCTAGAGACATCGCCAAGACGACCCCACCCCGGGCCACAGCATCCCCCGTCGTGAGGGCACGCGCATCATGGCGTCCACCGTAGAGCCTCTGCGGAAACCAAACTGGCTCTCCGCCAAATTCGGCCTCACCCGCACCAGCCACCCGACGAGGCGGTCTGCAATTACTCTTTCGAAGAGCTTGCCCATCTCGTCGAGCAGCACGATGGGCCGATAAGCGGACGGAGAGTCCGCTGGGCGCCCCGGCTTCTTAACGATGACAAGTTTTCCCGTCTTCCAACGAAGTGGGAACTGGCCCATCTCCATAACACACGCAGCCCAGCACACACTTATTGTCAAAAGATTACTTTCACTTTTAATTTGTCTGTATTTCGTGTTTCACGAACTGTGTCCAAATAAAAGTTTTCTTTCTTTTTCTTTTCTTTTCCTCGTGCTCTGACATTGTGCCAGCTAATGGAGTGTCGTTACTTGCTTTATTAATAGTTAGATCTCCGTTAGCAATGGACCTAAGAAATCTTTTCAACGTTTCTTGGGTATATCGAAAACTTTCATATTTATTTTTATTGGAATCCATCGTAATTTAAAGGGACAGTATAATAAAAAATAATATAATAATAAAATCTAGGTCTTAAAAGGATGAAATCTAGTTCAAAATTTTGTGTTCATTTATTGGTCCCATCATCATGACGAAAGCTAATAATTGAACATGATGAAAAATGTTAGTTCATTCACTAGATTTTATGAACCAATAAATGAACATACCTGTCCCAATACTGGCCTAAAGATCAGAAATCTATTTTTAGAACTACTCCCAAAACATGAATCATATAGCATAATGATAAATTACATATTTGAATAAAAATATGAAATTGACGTTCGTCCAGTGAATGAACGGTCGTTCATTTACCGGATTTCAAACGATTTTAAGTTCCATTGCTGGGACACCTAATAATTTACTTAAAACAGACTAAAATGGCATTGAAATCGATTTGAGACATAAAGTATACCTCTCCTTTATTCTAATTAATAAATAACTTATAGAATATACTTCAATTACGGCTACAATGTGATATCAAAAATGTTGCGTCTTACCTGAGCCCTAAATTCTTGCCCGAACAAATACAAGTTACACTAACACTGCCAACTTTACGCTCGCCATTATAAAATGTATAGTGACATAAGAAATTAATTTTGCCACTTTAATAGAAAAAAGAGTTACAATTACGAAAAAAAATACTGAGTTGGGTAAAAATATTTTTATTTCTTATTTTTAGGAAAAAACCCAGTTTTGTTCATTCACTGGGGTGTGTTCATTCACTGGAGCACTTACCCTAAAAGTCACGCGATAGAAAGAGAGGCAACTTCTAGGTGAATATAACTGGAGGTAATTAGCGCTGTGCGACGTGAATTGCACTTTATTATGTCGTAGTAAGAGTTGCTTTTTATTTAAATGATTTTGCGGAGTGTCCCATCTGTGCCTCAACATAGGTAGTTGGGAAACGCCTAGGTAGAAGTATACAACATTGATCGCCATTCGCCAAGCAATTGCTAAGCATGAAAATAACGGTAGGCGTTTACAAGACTGGCATTCGGCAAAAATAAACTCGTACTGTTCATAATTCAGATATCAAATTATAATAGTTGAAATGCGTTTGACAATTTTTTAACTAACTAAATGTATGTTTTCGAGTTGAATTTTCGTACAGTCTAACTGCGTGACACAGTTTCATTCACATTCCGAGGTTTTTGAAGGATTTCTAATCCATAGGAGGTTAAATAAATTCAGGAGGAGCTATTGGCTAAGTAATAACAGCCGCACGAGTCGATCCATCAGGTTACGCTACGCTTGCCGCGGTTGGTCCGTGGATGAGTGACCATCTTTACATACCGAGACTCCTCCGTGCCTCGGAAAGCACGTTAAGCCGTTGGTGCCTGCTGTCATTCGTGGATCTTTGACAGTCGTCACGGGTCGTCAGAAGCCCGAAAGTTTGACAACCAGTCTTGTTAAGGGATATCGTGTTACCTAGTTACTGAGTTGTGGATGTCAGATAGGCAGTCGCTCCATGTGAAATACTGGTATTCAGCTGCATCCGGTTAGACTGGAAGCCGACCCCAACATAGTTGGGGAAAGGCTAGGTAGATACGGAGAGGAGGTTTAAGGTCTGCTCAACAACGTAAATAACGCAATGAACGTTGCTGAACTGTAAAATGAAAGAAAATGCGATCAATTGTGATTTAATGCCTGTTACGCAATTACCCGTGGGTGTCAATTTAAGATGATTTGTTTCTAGCATCGAATCAATCAAAGTCTCCTCTCTCCTTGAATAATAAAAGAAAAAAAAACAAGCTGACAACACAAGGCGAGCGCGCACAACTGACGAGTATTTATCGCGCGATTATTTTGTCGCAGAAATGCAACGTATTGGTTTTTATGGCAGTGCGCCAAAGCGCATACACGAGAAAAATGTCGCCGTGATTTACCATACGACCAATACTTTGTATTTCGGCGACAAAATAATCTCGCGATAAATAGTTGTAATTAGTGCGCGCTCGTCCTTACTGTGGTTCAAGACATAACTGATGAGAATTAAGCTGCGGGATCCACACAGACAACAATTTTATCTAAAGTGGCAATAGGTACCTAATATTGACAAATGTGAAATTTCTATTAAAGCAACTGGGGCCAAATTGACGAAACGGTGACCGGATGCAGTAACTGTTGTGGAATTGACCCTCAAACCATTGTCTTTGTCTCGGCCAGTCTCGGATACTACCCTAGTCTTTATTTGGGCCTCAGCTGACATCTGAAGCAACTTCTGTGCTGCCATGGATAACGTCGTCGGCGAGGTAATACTTTATTAAGAATAGAATCTTTCGAAATGAAGGGAAAAGATTTATCAAAGGGATGATATTGGTGGGTAGTGTACCTACTCGTATATTTAATAGATAAGATTATTTCAACACTGTCTCACACACACAAGTAGGTACCTAGGTATGGAGTTGAAGAAGGGAAGCAGACTTTGAACTGGAACTTGTTGGTGATGGTTAGGCCCTTTCTATATATACACACGTTTTTCTTGCCGTGAAAAACTACGGTGTATACGCCGTGTGCAGGCACGGTCGTCAGTGTTGTATGTATCACTATGGAAGCTGACAGACACGTTATTCACACGTCAACAGACGCGTTATTCCATCGGCGCGGTTTATACGCAGTACAGTAAAGAAACCGTGCCGTGTACAAAGGGCCTGAGCCTGTGACTGAACTGTGATGACACGTAATAATCAGCCCTGCTACGGAGTTTAACGGCTACTGCTGCAGTGAGACACGGCGTCATTTCGATAGGAATAACTTTCTCTCCAAATCCACATGGATAAAAATTTCACTTATTGGAATATATTTTTCATATTTTTTTCACAAATTGATCTAACTTCTCAATTAATTTTAAATAGGTACTACTCATGTTATTATTATAAATTAATATTTTAGAAAAACTACTATTTTTTACTTTTCTTTTATTCGAAATGAAAAGTAGAGTGTTTAACGCGGGTGAAACGCTTGTATAACAATCTACTATTTTGTATGATGTTCCTGTATTTTGAATTAACAGCTGCTTACGTTTCCTCGAAATACAAAAGTCAGCTGTTCGCAAAAACTTAATTAAAGGAATTCGACATTCGTCCTCAAGAATCTTATTAATACTTATATTATTGCATTCTGTTAACTTAATAATATTAATTTCAAATACTTTTCGATAAAATTCGTAAATATTGTTGGTAATTAAACGGCTGACATTTTACAAGATCATGATAAGTCGCAATAAAGACTTATTTGGTACTTTTTGGAATAATTAATGGTGTCACAGTATGTGGGTAGTTTGTAATTTTTATGTTAGAATGCATTTAGTACATATATGGTCTATCTAGAACCTTGTTTCCACTTAAAAAAACATCAACTTTATGCAAGTGTAAATAAAGTTGATTTTAGACTGACTAGTACTGTTGAAAAAGTCATAAAAAAATATGAAGTTGTGGCACAAACTGCACCATATGTGTAGGCATTACGGTTGTTTTTCCTAGAACTCATGTTTATTTACATGTTTGGCAAATAGATTGTGAACGCAGATTACGGTACTTGACGTCTAAGCCTTACCGTAATTAACAATAAAAACATTCATAAATATATAATTCAGCATCATCATTATTTCAGCCGATAGACGTCCACCGCTGGACATATGCCTCCCCCAAGCACCGCCACTTGGACAGGTTCTATGGTTCCCGCATCCAGTGAACTCCTGCAGCCTTCAGGAGGTCATCCGTCCACCTTGCGGGAGGCCTTTCAACGCTACGTCAACCGGTACGCGGGCGCCACTGCAGAACCTTTCGGCCCCATCGGCCATCTGTTCTGCGAGCAATGTCCCCTGCCCACTGCCTCTTAAGTTTGGCAATTCTTTGGGCTAAGTCGGTAACATTCGTTTTCCTGCCGATCTCTTCATTTCTGATTCGATCACGTAGGGAAACTCCAAGCATAGTCCTCTCCGTAGGGGTTTTTTTTTTTTTTTTTTATTTGGCTGGGAAATTATCAAATAACTTCTCCCGCTCTGGGCGGAGCGGGAGGGTGTGTCAGACTTTTACTGACTAAAACCCACCCGTGTTCCTTCCGTTGCCTGTGTGCTGGGGCTGCGATATCCCTTTCGGACAAACTCGCAACCCTGGCAGGCATTGGCCCTTACGGACCCCGTCAGTTGGTGCTGACATCTCTTTGAGGCGCGCGTGGAACACAACGCGCCGTCGACCCGAGCCTGGTCCTTATCGGACGGCGAGCTACCCATTGCTCACCGTCCGCAAGCCCGCGCTCTCCAATGCCCTTAGGGTGACTTTATGCCTTCTAACAATTCCCATTGTGAGCGACCATGTTTCAGTGTCATAAGTCATCACTGGAAACACGCTCTGGTCAAAGACTTTCGTCATAAAGAAAGGGGGGAGGGTTCGACAGAGGTGTACATATACATATATTGTGTTGCGTAATGTAATTTATTTTGCATATCTACTATTATATAGTTTTTTTTTTTCTTATTTAAAAAGAAAAGAAAAAGAAAGAAAAACGTTTATTTGGACACAGTTCGTGAAACACAAAATACAAAATAAAAAAGTGACAATAATATTTAACAATAACACGAGTAGTGTGTGCCTCACGGCTGCGCCAAAAAGGTTCATTTCAGCATTAATGCCAGACAGATGCTGTCTGACGCTGGTTTTCTAATGAACCTTTATGTAGGGTATTTAATAGACAGCTGTGCCGCTGGAGAGTTTGTTGCGCCACTTCTTCTTCCCAGCTAACGCACTAGGAAGTGGTGAAGGGTGGGCGTTTTGGGGGACTGTCTTATGTAATTTTGACGTTCGAAAAGTGCTGATTCTCAGCCTAGTTTGAATAAATGACTTTTGAATTTATAGTACATACCTGCACATTTCGCCAGTTATGTTTAAGTCACATGTAATAGGGGGCGAGCCTATTGCCATCAACCGGGCACTAATCTAGACTTCGGGCTGCTACTGAGGAATTCATAATGGAAAAACCCAATAACAATTTTCCCGACCTGGGAACCGAACCCAGGACCTCATGCTCAGCAGTAACGCTTGCGGCCACTAGACCAACGAGGCAACAAAGACATTATTCTTCCGAAAATTCCCATTCAAGTTACCAATAACCCTTAACAGTAATAACTTAAACAAAACTGCATTATTACGTAAAACATATATCGGACCACCCCAGCTTTTACCTATAAAACTCCATTTATATGCGCCGGAGTGGTGCTGACGAAATCAAGCGAATAACTTTATAATTGTGCATTAAAATAAAAAAGGGGTTAGCAGGAAACAGGATATTGCCTTCCGTGGCGACCCCCACGCTACCGGCGACTGTTTTTTTTTATAAAGTTGCCAACTTGGTAGCGTGTCGTAATGTTGTCAGATTCGATAGACTACACAAGTAGGTTTGTCTTTGAAAATGGAAAGTGTGAATGATGGAGAAGTATACCTTATCCACATACAAATATTGGAGGTGAGATCTTTAAGTTATATTGAGTCGCAAGAGTCTTTGAATAATAGAGCTTGAGTTTTAAGGCTTTGCTGGCTGGCATTGTGATTATCAATAATTAAATAAGCTTACCTAGTTATTTTACACCTGAAGCCTACCAGCTATCTAATTACGTAACATATTTTCGTAAACGTTTACGACTAATCAGTTTAATTTTGACAGTTCAACAACATTCATTACGTTAATAACGTCGTTGAGCAGTTTTTTTTTCAAACTTATGTTATGAAGCAATGGATTAGCAATCTGTTTCAAAACGATTCAGATTCTGATTGATCGTATATTACGCAATTAGAGTACAAATTGTACTTATTAAGGTTCCTCGAATCAATTGAATTTATAAATTTTTACGTGATTGGTACACATTGATGCAAAAATTGATCGTCTTCCAAATGTAATTGATCGTTTCGGGGACTTAGGACTTAGGGTGAGAAATAGACTTTATGATGAAATTTCTAAGGTTGTTCTCCTAACTTAACCTAACTTATTAAAAATCAACGTTCATGTAATGTTACAGTAAAAAAATCTTAACAGCAGACTGATTAGGTATGACTGTCTGCTATCGGCATCATTTCACTGCTTTTCATTAAAGTTTTATTAAAATAATTTTCATGATTTTTTATAAGTACCTACTTATTTAAACGTAATCAGCACATTGTATCCTTTGCATTGGACGCACTACCCCCGGATGAAAACGTGTCTTCTATATGTTATGTCTAGGTCGTTTACCTACACCTTAAGAGCGTGCATTCTGAAAGAGGGCAACGTTTGATAGAGCGATATTCCATATTTCCATTCAGTAATATTAACAAATTAATAAAAACAGGTAAATATTCGACAGTTATTAGCGACGTTGCCAACTTTTAGAATGCACGTTCTTAAACAAATTGAAAAGCCTAAGTGGTTGTATCAGTTGCATACAAAACTTCTCGAAAATATCCAAAAAGGTGAACAAAACAGTTGGTAACAAGAAATCCGAAATAACGTCAATACATGTATGTTACATGTTTTACACACATGTTTTTGACAAATCTTTTATAAGACTTGTTGGAAACAAGTATCACAACTTGTTTATGGATGGGTGTAAACGGCGTATAGGTACCTTGTGTCATCATCTGCCTAGACTTTTCCCAACTATGTTAGGGTCAGCTTCCAGTCTAAACGGATGCAGCTGAATACCAGCATTTTGCACGGAGCGACTGCCTATCAGACCTCCGAAACTCTGTTAGGTACTAGGTAATACGATACCCCATGGTAAGACTGGTTGTCAGACTTTCGGGGGGTCTTGGTATGTAAAGATGGTCACCCATCCACGGGCCAACTGCGGCAAGCGTAGCTTAACCTGGTCGATTGACACAAGCCCCTTTTGTGTAGATATTTTAATCATACATTAGCATTTTCTTGGCCTGTACTTACAATAATTCAACATATTGCTCTGAAATCATTACGACAGCCTTCATCCACGTTGATCGACAAACTGTAACGATATCGCACTTTGTCCAACCACTTGGAGTTTGAACAGACAGTTTTCCCGCAACCCATACTCGCAAACGACGTGTGGCCAATCATTCGTCTTGTGTTACAACTGAGATTGCGACAAACAGCTGATTGACACTGTCTGCGTCTCGATTGGAGTTACCACCCGTCTGGTTTAGTCCGGACATGTCTGACTTTCTCATCGCCAGTTCGGACGTTGTCCAGATTTTTCGACTTGAGGGACTTTTTGTAGAAAATAAAAAACTTAAATGGTAACTGAAAAAGAAATATTAAAAATAACTTTTTTTGCAATTAATGTCGGGATTTTTGTTAGGAGTTCAGGACTTTTCAAATTCCGATTATGGTTACCCTAGTCTCGATGAAATCTGAAGCAATATTAAGAAATGCAAGTAATTTAACAAGCCTGCTCTGTGCTCATAAACTTTGGTTGTTAGGTAATCGAATTACCAAACATGTGTGCGTTACACAATCATAGACAATATGGAAAGTGGCGGGAAATTGCGCAGAGACAATTTCGGCGAGATCTGCGTCTGTGCAAGCATCGACTCGAGTCGGGTAGTGGTTGCAGAAAAAGCAAGAGTTTGATTATCAACTTAATCATGTGAATTTTGTGGCAGAAATTTCTTTCTTCTTCTTTGTACTCGTTTCACTCTTGACAGTGAGGTTGTGGTCTTCATTTAGGACCTGTGCCCAGTCACGGCCCGGCATGGGTTCCTTCAGTATCACTACATGCAAGCGCATACTGACGGCAATGAAACAACTGAAGGGGTCTGCTGGGACCGATGCCTGCCGGGGTCGCGGGAATCTCCGAAAGGGATACCGTGGCCGCTGGCAACGTACAGGCAACTGAAGGAACACGGGTGGGTTTAAGAGTCAGATCAGTAAGAATCTGACACGCCCTCCTATGGAGAAGTTATTTGAGAATTTCCCACGAAAAAAAAAGGCATGCCGCAACATCCTTTCAAATTTGTATGTTATATTCCTATACGTCGCATAGAATTCCCTTTCCATACCGTGACGCCAGGAGCGCAGTCTTTAGTCATTGGTCGGTATTTCCCCCGCTTGGTTATACCCACAGCGCGTTTTTCTCTGATTGCTTCCTAGTGTGATTTGGAGATCTAATCCAATCCATTTTTTTTACTTGTTTCCTGTTCTATCCGCTGACGGCTGTTCTTCAGTTTCAAGTAACAATACGAATAGTTTAGAGAAAAGTTATGTTTTTAGCAATTGCGTAACGTAAAATCTTTTATCGCGCAAGCAGGGTTTACCGCGCGACGAGTATATACAACCGACATCAATCGTCGGGCAGTTGCCCGCCAGACACTCACACGACACCCGTCTGGTCGGAGGATCCTCCCTTTTCTATAGAGGATGAGTGAACTTTACACCCTGTTCCTAATACCTCTATATTATATAACTATATTAAGTTCAATTTGTAAGCAGTCTTACCAAAGTGTATCGTAGTACTCATTAACTGGGTTGTAGCGTTCAGAAACGCAGTCGCTCCATGTAAAATACTATTCAGCTGCATCCGGTTAGACTGGAAGACGACCCCAACATGGTTGGGAAAAGGCAGACTGATTGTTCAATTTCTAACAAGGCTTAGGTAGATATATTTTGGGATTTTTTTCCGCATTAACAAGTCCTCAAAGTCCATGTTGCAGGTGTTAACAATTGAATATTCTTATTTGGAAAAAATGTTTGAAGTTCTCGTATATAAATGACGCTATTACTCACAAACTTCTAAGAAGTCGACGTGCAGCATGTCGTACACTTAAAGACGCAGCTTATGGCCACGTTCGACTCTTTTGACCTGCGCCAAATTATCAATACACATTTCAAATTGATAAACTATGCACATACATAATGACGTTGTGGTGTCACACTTGTAAAAGATTCTTTGCATAACTATTCCAACCTATAGTGCTCCCACAGTTCGCCAGTTATGGTTTAAGTCCCATCTAATAGAGGGTGAGCCTAATTCCATTTAAGAGGTATGAGGAACAGGGTGTAAAGTTCACTCATCCTCTATAGAAAAGGGAGGATCCTCGAGGTCTTGTGGGCAACTGCCCAACGGTTGATGTCGGATAGTCTTATATATGTCGTTCGCACGGTAAACTCTAATTGCGCGATGCAGGATTTGTGTGACGTCAGGTCTTTGATGCGTAGTTCGCATGTGGCGATGTAGATCAACGTGATCCACAACATCAACGGTCACAAATCAAGACTCCTAACTGCTACTGAGAAATTCCAGATGGAAAAAAAAACAATTCCACCCCCCATTGTCTATCCATTCGAGGAATACTGGCGTGAGGTTATGTTGTGTCTATTGCTACAGGTAGATGCTATACTGTCAAATTCATTTACCGTTCACAGTTTAATCCGAGACTTCTATCAAAAAGATAAGCGTAGATAGGCAATGGGTAGCTCGCGATTCGATAAGGACCAGGCCCGGCGCGTTGTGTTCCACGCGCGCCTCAATGAGATGTCAGCACAACTGACTGGGACCGTAGGACCGATGCCTGCCGGGGTCGCGGGAATGTCCGAATGGGATACAGTGGCCTCTGGCAACGTATAGGGTACTGAAGGAACATGGGTGGGTTTTAGTCAGTCTGACACGTCCTCCCAGAGCCTCCCGCTCCGCCCAGAGCGGGAGAAGTTATATGATAATTCCCTTCCAAAAAAAATTATTAAAGAAAAAAAAATACTGTATAAAAATTGGTAGGTTAATAGGTCATCATCATCTATTCATCATCAAGATATATTTACTGACTACCCTGATCCCATGTTGTCGAAATAATTTTCTCTTCCATTCTCACCAGTCTAAGAAACTCTTTTATCAGTCGAAAGTCCACCTATACATCACACAATTCACCTATCTTTCCTTGGTCCCATCTTCCTCTCCAGATATCCCTGAAGAAGGTTTAGATCTAGGTACCATATATCATTTAATCATGTGGACTACGAGAAATCCTTCCATTCGATCGAGACTATGGCTGTACTGCGGTCACTCCAATGGTGCCAGATTGACTATCGGTACATCGAGGTACTGAAGTGTCTGTACGAAAACGCTACTATCTCAGTTCGACTCCACGACCGGACCTCGAAACCTATCCTTCTACAGCTAGGTGTGTGACAGGGGGACGTTATCTCAAGCGTTGGAAGACCTCCCACAAGGCGGATCGATGACCTGGTGAAGGCCGCAGGAATCCGCTGGATGCGAGAAGCACAGAATCGGTCGAAGTGTCGGTGCTTGGGCAGGCCTATGTCCATGTCCAGCAGTGAACGTCTTTCGGCTGAAATGATGATGATGACGATGACCATAATATATCTGATACATTGAAAAATTTAAATATATATTTTACCACGGAAAGCCCTCCGCTGCTGTCGCTACACAATCTCGCATTAGACGTCAAGTTCAGTGCGCGTGAGTCGCGAGCGTGAAATTGTCACACTCTTACTTTCTCGATGGCACGATAGCACAAGACCGTCCTTCCTTTCGCTTTAATTACGACAAATCATCATTACTAGGAGGTCCCTGAACTGTCACGTTGGCTAATGATTCTAGTACTGTTGTGTCGTCGCTTGATAATTATAATAAACATTTATTGCAGGCAAAAAAGCCCACGGAAACAAATACAATATAATAATAATATTATACAATTTCGCATGAGAATAATAATTCATTGAATAATCTATACATATTATAAATTAAAGTCGCTTTTCGTGTTTGTCTGTATGTCCGCGTTGTTCTTCTAAACCACGCAACAGATTTTGACGAGGTTTTCACTATCGTTTAGAGAATTTATTCCGGAAGGTTTATGTATATAATACGTTATTATTAAAGTTACTTAAAACTAAGAAATCTGGATGTTATTTCAATTCGTAAAAACCGTGCGAAGCAGGAGCAGGTCGCTAGTAAATAAATAAAATAAAAAAACACTTTTTGCTATTGATACCGAGAATAAAAATAAAAAATATTCAACAAAGTTTTCAGGAATATTTAATTGCCGACCATATACGTATACAAAGAAATCATTAGCTTCATGTGTATGGTTCTCAATATTCATTTATCAGATTTATGTACGGCTCAACTTTGGTTTAAAAACTTTGTAAAAATTGCTACGAAAATGCTACGTGGCTACGAATCTAGGTGTTTGCTACGCTTGCATAATAAAGCATTAGTAATCTGATTTTAATAGATTTTAACCTTTACAATTGGAGGGACGCTATAGAAGGACAATTTTTTTTTCTATAACGATACAGGGCAAATCCAAGAAGTTAATATCACCAAGGAGTTTCTATCAACTTTTGTAATGGAACGTTAGCGGGGGACAGCAGCAACGCTCTGGCGCATGCGCGGTGATGTGCTGGGTGCAGGCGACATTCATACGTTTTGTTGTACTGAATTTCGTGGGAATTTTGTATTCTTGATATTTAACTTTGATCTTTTATTTAGTAGGTTCAATCCCAATGTATGAGAGAAGATAAAGTAGTGTATGAAACTGCACATTACTAGGTATTAAAACACTAGTGTGATACTACAATTAAAACTCACACTTTTAAACTCACACTCGTATTGTAATACCCCTCATTATGCACAAGTTTCATAAACTACTATTAGAATGTCCCTTGTTACGTAACCGGGCATGGTGCCCACGTAGGTATGTCTTGTGTTGATGAGTTAACTTGACGAAAGCAGTAGCGTGCTACGGCGTGGTAATTTTTCTTTTGCAACTTTCTAGGACAGTTCTTAGTATTATGTAAATAATATCTGCAATAAAAATCGGGTATTGGTATTAGTGAATCATAACCAGTGATCGGAGTAGGTAGATTGATTTTTGGTACTTGTATCATAAATGCACACAGAACGAATAACATGGATAAGCTATTTTTCCGGAAAGTAATTCCGGTATTTCCGGATTCAATTAAATATTGTTAATGTTGGTAGTGATATTATTACTACTCAATTCAAAATTTAAAGGAAGGTATCAAAACTAAATTAATTCATTATAGTGCCGTTAAAAAAAAAATGAAGAATATAATATTGCTCATTTTATTACAATTCCTACCTTTTTTTTTTTGAGGATGGCAAATCATCAAATGACTCCTTCCACTCTGGCAGAATCCAATTCCTACATAAGTTCCGGTTTTTTTTTAATAATCCACCAATTCCGGAGGAATGTCCATATTAATATATACGTTTCGGATCAATGGCCCCAGTTCAATCTACCACCTACTCCGATCACTGATCATAACACAACATAACGTTAATTGGGTTTTTTCATCAAGAATTTTCAGTAGCAGCCCGGTGAATGGGTTTGTACCTAGTTGATGGCAATAGGCTCGCCCCTATTATATGGGAATTAAACATAACTGGCGAAATGTGGGTGTAGTAGATACACCGCTGCCTTACTTGTAATTATATAAAACAGTTATTTTTGCCATAAATCTTAATCAATTCAATCGTTGTCTAGCTCGGTATTGGAATTTAAACTATAATTTACGATCTTAGGTATTATCAGGCAGCTGGTCTAGGGCCATATTATAGGCGGCAACAAGTTCATTTAGCACATAGACAGCCAGCGGAATAGCCGATCTATAGGCTACATATAACCCTATTTAGTTATTTCTGTTGAGATAGTTGTCAAACTACTTTATATATAGCCCAGGGGCGTAGTTAGTCCTAAAGGGTTATTAAAATTTGTTGAGGGCCCTTTTTACCTGATTGCAGCGAAGCTCCAAAGGAGGGTATTTTTTTACAAAGTTAATAACATAGCATACTGACTTGAAAGGTAATGCTGACTTTGTGATCTTACTAAGAGAATGAAAGAGCGTGCGAAGCAAGTTGGCAATTTGGAGCATCCTGACTCGGATCCGGTTTCATCAAACAGTGAGCGAAGTGAGCTCGAAAATTGGAGCATTCTGGACTGGGAAAGGTTAAGTTTTCAATGTGATTTTACTATAAGAGTAAACAAGAGCGAATGCAGCGGTTTAAAAAATTGGAGCATTCAAACTGGGATACTAGATTAAGCTTTAATTGTGATTTTACGCTTTTTATGCAAGAGCGATTGTAGCGAGCTCAAAATTTTAGTACCTTGACTTAGATAGATGCAGCAGGTTAGATTTTCTTTTTGCTTTTGCTAAATTAATGCAAGAGTTTGAGAATGTGGCTGGGCCTGTAGCTAGAAGCTCTTCTGAGCCATAAACAAATAACGTTTTTTTCATATTTCCATTAGGTATTCATTAATTCCGGGCCAGCGGGTTTTATCAATAAGAATTTGAGGTTGTTGACAATCTATAACGAATTTTCTTTCAGGGGCCCCTGTAGCTCGGGGGCCCCGTATCATTGATACGGCTGATATGGCAGTAGGTACGTCCCTGACAGCCCTATGTGAATCGGATAATACCTTAATCATTTCATTTACATTTGAGATATTATATGAGTTTGTTTGTCTGTAGGTATAGTCAAATGTATGTCGATGGTAACAATTTGACTATGACAGCGCTTTGACTTCGTACTTTTAAAAGTACGCCTAGCCTACACTAACAGTTTAGAGGAAAATTTTACATTTATTCATAAAAGTTAAAGGTAAAATAAACAGTAAGTATTGAATTGATTGTGACTATTATTGGAGAAGGTAAGTTTATTGTTGAAAAAGACATATCTACCTATCTAGTCAACCTTATTTGGTAAATAAGGTTGACTTTGTTAGGGGTACCTACTGTGCTAAATGGATTTTGCTTGACTTTCACCAAAGTATTACAATACAATGTGGAGATGACAATAAAGTGGTAAATTAAATACTGGCAATAAGCACTGTAGTGCATAGGACTGTTTTGAAACTATCTAATATTTTTTTACATACCTAGTAAAAAGAACCTCAAAGCTCAGACCAAATAAAAAACCAAGACAGATCGCTGTCACTTGTAACCTTTTGGAAGGAGCAACAATAATTAATTCTATTTTCCTGTAATTTTTTGACGTTCAAAAGTTATTTTTATGTGCTAATTTAAAATACCGATTTAACTTTGACTTTGAACGAGGCAATCTAGCTCAACAAATCTTTTTTCGGCAAAGTATTGTGTAACTGAACATTAGTGAACATGCATCCCCATAAAAGAAGAATTTTCCATTAACCTAAGATGTATGTGGAACCACAGACAGTAGCTAGTATAATATAGAAGTGACAACAGTTTTGTAATAATTTATAGATCTGCAAGCGGAATGTGATCTATTGAATTTCAAACACGGCCATTTATGTTTTCCATTTAAAAATTTTGCACACGTTTAACATTAGATATCTTTGTTATTGACAGTTCAAAAGATTATTAATGTTAATTTTGTTACCCACCAGATATGCTAAGATTTCCTATAGTGCTCGCGTTTTAGCAGGGCAATGACCGCTTCTTCTTTTTTTTAAATGTTAAAGTCCGTTAGCGTCCTGAATCAATATCTATCGTGTTATTTTTTCCATGTTCGAAAAACCATACGTAGTTTATTGTTTTTTTTCCTACAGAAAGATATTATTAGGGCGAGGGCAATAACCGTTATTGCCATGCTAAAACGCGTCAACGCTGAGCGGTGGCCGCAACAGTGTCCGCAATTTACCGGCAAATTACGTCACTAAAACGTTATTTATAAAAGTTGGTGTTTTTTCCTACAGAGCGTTTTTTGACACCGTAAAGTCAAACCCTACTGCCATCTTTTTCATGGCAGCTGTCACTGCGGCTGTTATGTAGCGACCACCGCTCCTTTAAGAAACCCTAGCTTTAACAGTCAGCCTGGGCGACCGAGGTCTGCTCGGGTGAAAATAGAAATAATAATAAAACGAATTTTTCCAGATATTATAAGACCTAGCTAGATCGATTTTTCGCACTCCTATATTGCAACTTTCATCGAAATCGTTAGAGCCATTTTCGGGAATGTGATTACAAATATGTATATAAAAATATTGCTCATTTTATAGTATAGTATAGGATAGGATAGGATTACTGCTGGTCAAGTCATTTTCTCGAGCCGATAAAGAGAAGGGAATTTTACTTTTAGTTTTACAAACCCAAGCTGTCCGAAAGGGATATCGTGGCCCCGGCACTCAGGCAATGGAAGGAACACGGGTGGGTTTTAGTCAGTAAAAGTCCGACATAGCTCCACCCAGAGCGGGAGAAGTTATTTGAAAATTTCCCACACTTAAAAAAAAAAAAAAAACTGGCTCGTAACACTATCTTTATGATGTGCGTACAAAAAAATAAACATTTTCCATTATCCAATGAACTCAACTAAGTAGGTAGGTATTGCAAATTGCATACTAGGCCGGGGAAATTAGGTTTGAACCCTGCACTAAATACTAACAGCGATTTTTTTCCTGAATCGTGTTTTTGAACTTATATATAAAAATAAAAATATTATTTTTAAGTACAATTTAAAAAAATCGTAATTTTATTTTATTTAAATTTCCGTGGAGGTAAATGTTTAATTCTGAAATAATAAATTCGTTTTACGAATGGTTTACAAAATATAACGAAAATTTTCCTGTTAACTATTTTGCCTCAATTTTTATTCACAAAAATGTGGTGTTGTTGTGTTTTACCTTGATGCAGTCCTGGAAAATGTTTAATTTTTTTTTATATAACTTGAAGAGCTAAGTTCAAAAACACGATTCAGGAAATAAATCGCTGTTAGGATTTAGTGCAGGGTTCAAACCTAATTTCCCCGGCCTAACGTGTTTCTGATTTGAGAATGAACGTAAAATACAATATTCTTAGACACATTTTTCCAGAGATTGCTTATGCAGCAACACAAACAGGCTTTTGGCCACTGACGAACTTAAAGCTTTAAAGAGTTTATTATTAACAGCTAAATATACATACATATGGTCATCGGTCCACCTTGTGCCCTTGTGCACTCCAGAACCATTCGGCCCCATCGGCAATCTGTTCTGCGAGCAATGTGCTCTGCCCACTGCCACTTGAGTTTGGCGATTCTTCCGGCTATGACAGTTATCTTGGTTCTCCTGCAGATTTCTTCATTCGATCACGTAGGCGCAGGAATCCTCTGGATGCGAAAAACACAGAACTGGAAGCCTGTGTCCAGTGAGATAAGGGGTTCTCTATTGTGTTCCCTAACTTTTTTATCCATAATCTAAAGTGCCATAATAAAGCATATAAAATATAGCATAGCATATAATATAGCAGTGATAGCCTAGTGGTGTGACCGTCGGACTGCCAAGTCATAGGTCTCGAGTTCGAACCCAAGGCACGCACCTCTGACTTTTCGGATTTATGTGCGTATTGTATAATTATCACTTGCTTCAAAAACGGTGAAGGAAAACATCGTGAGGAAACCGGCATGCCTGAGAGATATTTCTCGACAGCATGTGAAGCCAAGTCAGAGGCCCATGGGCGGCTTTAAAACTCTGACACCAGGTTAGTCACTAACCACACGAAAAGAAGAAGAAGTGCCATAATTTTTTTTCTCCTAATCATCATTTGTCCGAATGATAACTTACCCGAACTTAATGTCACATAATATCACATGCCATAAAATTGAAATCCCTAAATACAATATGCCCTAAATTTGTTTGTCATAAATATTACAATCAATAATATACAAAAGACATAAAATGGTTTACAATAAAAGTTCTAAGTTTTAAATTCAAATTATTTAATGTTTATATATCCTAATAATATTTTTTAAATTTTGTAGTACATTAAACAATATTAACATTAATATTTTTTATTTCCCTGTAAGCATGCACACAAGCATGCAGCATGCAACGAGCAAGCAAGCAAGCATGGAGCATGCAAGCGAGCATGCAACATGCCTGCTCCTCAACTCGCGAGCGCCTAGTCCCTCCGCGCCTACGCGATTTTAAATTACACTCAAGGGTAGGGCAGACAAGACTGCGTGGAGTCGGATTTACAGCGATTCGTTTCTGTCACTAAACCTATTTTTTTTTTAGGACTAGCCATTTTATTATAAATGAACATTCGGATACATATTATACACATCACATTATATAATACAATACTTAGGACATATGACTTTAGTTCATGCAAAATTAGGAGATTCAATTATTAAAGTACTCGATATTAGGACAGAATAGTTTTAGAAGTAAAGATAATTATGTAAACCAAAATTTCGAATTTTTGAACATTATGGTTACTGAAGTTTATAGCAAACGTGTTGAAGTTGTTATGGCAAACGTGTTATGGATAATGATTTTCGGACAAACAATTTTAGGAGAAGAAAGGGAGTACCGTGATAAGGTCATTTATAAAATAACTAGCAGCACCCCGCGGTTTCACACGCATAAGTCTTGATCCCGTGGGAATATCAGGATAAAAGTATTCTGTGTCCTAACCCAGGCCATGGTCTACTCATGTGCCAAATTTCATCCAAATCTGTTCAGCGGTTTTAGCGTGAAAGCGTTACAAATAAACTCACTTTCTCATTTACAATCAAATACAATATAATATACAAAATATATATATATATATATATATATATTTTATATATTATTATATTATACAATCAATCTGCCTAACCTTTTCCCAACTATATTGGGGTTGGCTTCCAGTCGGATGCAGCTGAATATCGTATTTTACATGGAGCGACTGCCTATCTGACCTCCACAACCCAGTAACTGGGTAATACGATACCCCTTGGTAAGACTGGTTGTCAGACTTTCGGGCTTCTGACGATCAGTAACGACTGTCAAAGATCCACGAATGACAGCTGGGACTAACGGCTTAACGTGTTTTCCGAGGCACGGAGGAGTCTCGGTATGATAAGATGGTCACACATCCACAGACCAACCCTGGCAAGCGTAGCTTAACCTGAGGGATCGAACCGTGCCGCTGATATTACTTAGCCACGAGCTCCTCACCAGTGGATTTGGGGTAATACTGGTACAAAAAATGTGAATTTAAAATAGCAATAACTTTTTTATTTTCAATAATAATGAGATTTTTTTATAACTTTTTGGTAATGTTATTGCAGTACATGTGCCTCTTTCGGATTGGACTGGGTTTTTTAAACTATTGTTTTTAAATAAATGAATAAAAGAATATTGACATGTATAAAAAAGGCAAGGAATCATAGAGCAACAAACTTTTAAGTACTCTTATAATAATAGTACCCAGTCGTTTTCTCGGTTGACATGACACCGTCTACAAACATCTTTACCTCTCCGGCACGAGCTTTCCTGTAATTTCGAAAACAATATGAAAACACGTTATGTTTTTTGTTTTCTGAGGCACTCGCAGTGTACTATGTAGGTATGTTGACGTTCACCGAGAACTGCGCGACCATTATGGGTGATTTTCCACTTTCATGATCTTCGAAACATGCGCGCGCGCTTTTGTGTACACATGAAGGGAGAGCTGGCTTTTTAACTCACTGAAGAGTTTGGAAACTTACTTATTTGTTTTCTAGGCAGGATGAAACTGAAAAATTGAGTTTGGATTGACGCCCATAAACTTGTATCTGGAGATTCAATCCTATATCACCTAGTTAATTGACTCGGGCGTGACTACGGAATTCCATTATAAAATACTCGTACAATAGACGACGTATATTTAGTAACCAAATCCGCTTAACTAACACTACTCCCTACATAGCTAGGTCACTACATATACGTCGTCTATTGTATTCTATATCATCTACATATGTTTCTTTGATCCCAATCGCTCAAACTTATGGGAATTTTAATGACATTGAAAAAAAAAAAATGTTCTTATTCGACGTGTAGGTGTATAATAAAAGGCCTTAGAAAAAGGCATGCGTTTTAAAACCTAACACGTAACGTTACTTTTTTTTTCCATCTGGGTCCAGTATGTCGTGCGCCTGTACACAACAAGGCAGTTGACACAATCAAGATGTTATCTGGGGCGTACACCTCGAGTCGACAGGTTTCACACTCGTCGCCACTCGCCTGATCATCGTTACGGTATCATACACTATCATAGAAATATGATAGAGAAGAATAACGGGGCACGTCAATGGAAAGGCTTCCCGAACAGGGTAAGTGTGATCAGGATCACTTTAACCAACAGTTAAAACAAAGTTTTAAGTATGTAAAATACATTTTAATTTAATAAGTACATTAGGTTCAATTTAATAGATTAATTTAAGACGCAGATATATGCCAGTGACCTTGAATGGTTAACTTGCGTGGTCTGTACTGAGCTCACGCAACACGTCGTACGTCCAGCCAGTAATAGGACTCGCCCATCAAGGACGCTGTCCCAAATTAGTGTCATTATTTTTTTTTTATATATAAATCAAAAGGTATTTTTATAAAACAAGTATACTAAAAGATCAATAATTAAATTATCTTTAAAAGTGGAAGTTTCAGAAAAATACGCTTGATTGATTTTGCGTGATTCACAGTTTTCTATCCGCATTAGACATAACTTAACAAATTAATTTTAGTATGTAATAAAAACATAATCTTAAATATTCATAACTTATTAAGTTATTAAGAAAATGCTCTCCAAATTATTAACACTACTCGTTTAGACGTGATCTTCAGTATAAAATCATTAAAAGTCGGTTATCGTCGCCTAAGTTAGATTAGGTATCATTAGATGGAGGGGCTTGTGGCAAAGTAATAACAGCCAGACGAGTCGATCGTTCAGGTTAAGATACGCTTGCCGCGGTTGTTCCGTGGATGGGTGACCATCTTTACATATCAAGACCCGTCCGTGCCTCGGTAAGCACGTTAAGTCGTTGGTCTCGGCTGTCATTTGTAGATTTTTGACAGTCTTTACGGGTAGTCAGAAATCCGGAAGTTAGACAAGCAGTCTTACCAAGGGGTAGGTATTGTACCCAGGAACTGGGTTGTGGAGGTCAGATAGGCAATCTCTCTATATAAAATACTGGTATTCAGCTGCATCCAATTAGACTGGAAGCCGACCCCAATATAGTGGGAAAAGGCAAGGCAGATTATGAGATATTAATAGATAGTAATTCAGAAACTGCTTAGATAACAACTTAGGTATTGTGGGCTTGTTCATTATGTCTATGCAATTATATAGTTTTCGGCCACGGCGGCCAAGCTCAACTAGCCTTCGGCGCGGGAGATGTTATAGTGTACAATGTGTGCGCGACACAGGTGCACTCTCTCTGTCCTCACTCTCATAGTCCGATGGGACGGCAATCCCACACGACCGGAGAGAGATCATGCGCAGGACCAACGGCTTAACGTGCTTTCGGAGGGGGTGTCACACCGTCAACTTCCTAACTCCGGGCTGTTATTAAGAAATTTCTAATGGAATACCCTAATAACACTGCGCGACCCGGGAATTGAACCCAGTAGGTATGTACCTCATGCTCAGCGTAGCGTTTGCTATCACTAGATCAACGAGACAGTGCTTGTAGTAACGCATGTTGTATTTCCATACATTACATGTACCTAAGTATCAAACAATAGGGATGATGCCTGGGTAAAAAAGAAAAGAAATTCTAATTAGTCCGTCAGTCAGATAATAAAAAAATATTAGATACGTATTTTTTGCTTTATCTTAATAATAAAAAAATACTTAGATAAAACGTATTTTAAGTCGTGGAGTGGGGTCGCTACGTTACAATTAAGTATAGAATCTACATACTCGTGACGTCATGGCACATTTTAACTCAATGTATCGCCGTAATCTTTAGATTACGTAAAAAAATAAAAAATACGTGTCCAATATTTTTTAATAATTTGCATGACGGTCTAAATAAATTTGTTTGTCATCATCCCTATTGTAGTTACAAGTTATCTAGGTGTGCCCTCAGGGGAGGAAAAGTAAAAGATTAATCATAAAAAACAAAGTTCTACAGTCCAGCCGTTGAGAGAATGCGTTATGACAACTGACAGTTTCATACTAACGAATAGGTATGTGTTTTGCAAATTTGATCCTTATTACCACTAGTAATTGTCCAACTGACAGGTGTCAGGAACCCATTCTCTCGACGCCCGGACTGTAGTAGGTTATTGCTAGGTGGTACTATCTAGGACGCAGGCATAAAGCAAAATCGGTGTATTTGTAAAAATCCTAAAAACTAAGTAGGTACTTACCTAAATGAAAATGTTTTGAAATAAGGTTTCTGACAGGAAATCGTAGATTCAGTGGCGCTGCTCTAGATATTTGTGCCCAGATGCAGTTGAAAAAATATTGATAGTTGCAATTTCTAGGAATTTATGAAGTGCCGTTGAAAAAGAATGGTTATTTTCATAAAGATACAACAGGGTTTTCCTTTTTTGGTCAAAAAAACTTATCTAAAAGGTAAATAACTGGGTTTGTGCATATAGTTTTCTCAATTATTTACCGTGGCGACATACCTACCTACCCACCATACACAAACATGTACACTTTTCCCTAATGCATTACAGTAGGATACAACTTAGATGTAAGATCGGCAAAATTCGTAAAATCGATCACCATCCGAACTGAGTGCGCCTTCAAAATCACCAATATTTATAGTAGCTTTAGGTGAAAATGATCTTTACGCAAATGCAATAATTTGTGAAGTAATATATAAATATCTAAATATAAATATATAAATATCCAATACATTCGTAAAATTTAAACGAATTAATGCAAATTCAATCAAAGTTGTGTCGTACTGTGATTTAATAAATCGGCCATTTTATATTGTAAACCGGTAATTGTGAGTTGTATTCCGTACCTAGGATACCTAAAATGTAGGTAACTAATTAGAATTACACACAATTTTAGTCGACGCCATCTATGTAAAATAGGTAACAAAAATGAAATAAATATAAAACTTAATTATCTAAATATCTATGTAAATTACCAAAAAGTAATAAACAAAAATAAATACAACATAAAACAAATAAATAACCAACTAATAGCGTAACGTTAGACAAAATAAACAAAACAACAGGTACATTTCGCAGCAAAATCAATTACAAACACGTAACAAAAAGCGCAATAAATAAAGTTATAAATTAAAATACTCTACAATATGTAACTTGATGACTATTAAAATGCAGTCGTCTTAGCGCTTAATAAATAACATAAAAAACAGGCCGCTATGTAAAATTGTTGTAACTGACGATTTCCTCCTACCTACTAAAACTTACCGATCACTACATCTGGGAAGATCCCAATAAAGCCACGTCTCTTCGGTCCATAAAGATGTAAACATTATGTTGTCCCCCTCTATCATACTACCGGACTCACCGAGCGAAAGAGACATCACGAAAAGATGTATTCTCGCAACTAATCAAACGTGTCCACTGTCCGGCTGCGCGTACGCATCCCCCGCCGAAATTATCATTTAAAGTTCCCAGTTGAACTTTTCTCAATTTTTATTTATTCAATAATTTCACGTGTTTCCTTAGATTTAATTTGAACCGTTAAACGCATTAAGTTGCCAAAATTAACATATTTTAAGCTCGTTGTTTTCCAAAATTGTGAAATTGGAGATAAATACTATTGAAAATATATCTTATTGCAACAGGTGCAAAGCTTGAACTTAAATGACCCGTACCAACTTTACTTACAACTTATTGAAGCGATATCAATTAAGCTAGGTCTATGCGAGTTTACTTCTAGTAATAGCGACGTCCTTTTCTAATGTGAGCTCAATTGTTCTGTGAGGAAAAGAGACGAATGTGTTTCGCCACTACAACTTCAAGGGTCTTTGCGTTCTCAATCGCTGACTTAACAGGTTTAATAAGGAGTAACCAACAGTTTGTTAAATATTACAAATATCAAACAGAGGTTTTCAAATGATTTGATAACTGAATTATAGTGGTAGTGGTCACCTGAAACTGAAAGTAAGAGAAATATGAATCTAAAAGTAGGTAGTTTACTAGTTTTTTAATATAAATGTTGTTGCTAAGCAAACTATTACGTGAGATTATCGAACAGTCTATGCTGGATCTTTGAAATAAGTAGAAATATTTCGGTCTCCAACATGCGAATTGGTTGTTTGAAGAAGAAGATTAAACTGAGAACCTTTATGAAACTAAATAATGTACAAAGATCCGAAGAATAAATCCTTTTCCACGTTTTCTCCGAATACTTTCACAGATCCTCTGATAATATTTTTTTAAACTAAAACCTAAGAGAGTAACTTACAAGTCTGCGATACAAATCTAAGAAAATGTTGCTTACCCCTGCATTCAGCGCCGGCCCGTGTAGAGGTGCGCTTGCGACTCCAGTCGATCGAGCACAGCCGTCAGCGCAGTGCCTCGCCGCGTCAACTTCCAACTATTACGAACTTTTTACAAACCACCTCCGAGTACCTTTGCAGACAATAAAATTTAAAAAAGAAGCCCGTGAAAGTGTCAAAGTGCATAGTTCTTTTGTTTTTTTTTTTGCAATTGTGATCAAGGTATAGTGCCAAGTTGCGGTAAAAGTTCGAATCTTTGGATGTACTGAATTTTCAAGAATATTGTGCTTTTTATTGTTTTTGGCAAGTGTTGTACATTGAAAACTTTATACATTGACGTTATTAAACGATACGTTTGTTAAACAAGTTCGTTAATGGTGCGTATTTATTGGTAACTATTTGCTGAAGTCTAGATAAATATTTGATGGAAATACTGGAGTATGTCTTACTTATCTAGGTTTATTGTGTGTTTTGTTTTCTTACGTATCATGTTATATATCACAGATATTGAATATGTGTACTCTCAATGAATTTATTACAGTTTTAGGAAATGATAAAGATTTAATGTGCGATATATACGCAATATTTTTATGCTGTCAATAGTTCAGTAACGCAAAGTTAAAAAGGTTAAAAACGATTACTTAAATAATAAAAATATAATATCTTATAGTTATCGTTAACTGAGTTAACATGGAAAGGTTATTTTCCATTTCAAAATTTACATTATAAGTAAGCAGTGATAAGGGATTTTAATGTATACGACCCGTCTTACTTAATTTGAATATGCATTGGTAAATATATTTTGAGTTGGTTGAAATAAATTAAAAAGAATAAATCTGATTATAGAGCGACCAAGACTTATCAATTAATAATACACAAGGCATATTGCCTATGGCCCCCACAAGTAATAAAATAAATATAAAATGAATAACTAATTAGACATAGAAAAGTCAGAAGATTTAGGATTTAGGTTCAAATCTGGCAAAAGTAAATGCGTAATGAGTAAAAAAATAAACTATTTGTTTAATTTTAATTACTTTGCTTTTTGACAGGTCATTCATAAATACAAAATTATCAAACAAACTGCGACACAGCATTAGAGACTATTATTTTATTGCTCAAGGTCTTACAAACCGAGATTTATAACTGATTTCACTTCTTTGTAGGTACTAACAACTTATGTTTTAACATCGTTGGCACTAGTTTTCACAAAAAAATTTTACTCATAAGCTCTCTCTAACCTTTTGACTGCTTATTCTTTTGAAAATCTGGAATTAAAATGTTAATGTTCAAACAAAATGTGAAAGATTTATACTAACTTAGCAGACCATGCAAGTTCGCTGTGACCATTATTTAATTTAAACACAAAAAAAATATCAGAAAAAAACTTTCACACGTGTAACGAAAAGAATTAAAAAATTTAACCGCGAGGGCAAAACTCGTTCTAAATTTTTCAGATTTTTATACAATAAGTAACAAATGATGAACTTCGGGAATAATACTGTAATGCAAAGGAATGAATTAACAAGATGTTACTAATGCACATATAATAAAGATAACATTATAAATAAATATTAGTAGACTGTAGAAGTGATGGGTTGACAATCTCTGCAACTTGTGATTTCAAATGCACATAGCGACGCTACCGTGATCAGAAATTTCGTTCATATCATGAATTTACTCTTTGACTGCAACATGAAAATTATATTTTACATTAAACAAAGAAAAGATAAACGATCTGGATTAATAGAACAATGATTTTTAATTTTAAGAAAAACAAAAGAAAATATTGCAACAACATTTTTGAAGATCAAAAAAGATCTCTCTAATTAAATATTTGCAATAAACAAATAGAATGATTTTGCGACGCTCTGTCACCATAATGGCCCTAACAAAGTAGTGACATATTGGCCACAGACGTCCATTCACGTCAGCGAAGGTGAAAATTCACAATCACTTGAATGAAACCATTATTTAGTTACTAGCAACCATTGATATATAAAAACCCAAGATGCACAGTCTCGAACAAAATTAATACTCAAAACTGTCCCCAATGTCAATGAACAAACTGTCATGATAATAAACATACTTGTTTGGAAATTCAACCTTACGCGCATGTTTTAAAGTTGTTTTTACAAAGCAATGTTTATAAAGCAATAAAATTTTATGACAGAAGTTTGCCGGTAGAACACGGCATGGATGGAGTCGAATATATTTTTATACTTTAATTTTTTTATGCATTTGCTTAGTATTTTAAGAGTTTTTAAAATGTATATAAATGTGTGTTCCAAATACATATTTATACTTTTATAATAATAGTATTGTTGTTATCGAAACTAAATAACTAATTAGGTTAAAACTTATAATTATCATAATACTGTACCTACTTATACATGTTTAATGTTTTATCTTACGACAAAACATTAAACATGTTAAATAAAATAAATACTATTATTTATTTTATTTATGTGAATATTGAGAATGTGGATTATGAATGATTCTGTAATGGTCGTATTTATTACAAAATTATTCAAAGAAATAAAATAAAACTCATAAATGCAAATTTCAGTATTTATTCCTTTAACACAGTAGACAACACATTAATTTCCTTGAAATAAGTTTAGCTTATTGTAGAGTTGTCTTTTTGAATTAGATTTCAGCCTTTCTGTTGTCTTTTTTGCGATATAATGTAAACGAACATCTATAAACTTTTCTACAATAGCTTTTATAAGAGAAATTTTGTGATTGAATAAAGCAGGTTGTTGAAGGGAATGTGTATCAATACTAGAAAATATATTTAAATTTAACGTATATTTTAAAACTAAGGAACACAAATAGGCCTTGGTTATCAACAACAACAACACAACACACACACTTATCAACAACACGTTTATGTATACTGAACAAAATTCGTTGTTATCAAAGATTTGCAATTATTGTTCTATGAAGAGTTCCGTTATGTAGCTCTTATGTTCATCATCAGGTCATAATAATGTTTGTATAGGCACAACCAAAGACTATTCTTACAAAGACCATAAAAAGAATTACTCAGTTGGGCCCATAAAATAAGTAGGAAATCAATATACAAACATAAAAAATCTTCGAATTGATGACCTCTTCTCCTTTTGGAAGTCGGTTAAAAACTATACAAGAATATTAATTTAATTCTAGTCTAAATACAA
Source organism: Agrochola macilenta (assembly GCA_916701695.1). Taxonomy (NCBI): domain Eukaryota; kingdom Metazoa; phylum Arthropoda; class Insecta; order Lepidoptera; family Noctuidae; genus Agrochola; species Agrochola macilenta. The sequence goes on along the minus strand of OU753572.1, from coordinate 8,955,673 downwards.
AAAAGTACAAAAGTTAATATAAATAATTAAAAAAAATAAAAACATAATAAAAAAAATCGACTCCATTGAAAAGAACAGGGTCGATTTATATTGTACGACTAAATTCAAAGGAGATTGTAATGCATTGTTCTTACGCTGAAAAAGCGGCCATTGAAATTTGCCGTATTATACTTGGACTGTTGAGTGAAATTTCAAGACAAATTAAATCAAAATCACCTATTGCTCCCTATATTGAGTCATAAAAACAACATAAACAAATCAACAAACTCTTTAACTTACCGAAAGTATGATATCCCATCCTTTTTTAACGTTCTTGACGTAATATTTTTACAATTATCGAAGCAACACTTCGGCATTTTTAACGTGCGTTCAGTGACGCGAGTGACGTGATACTATTTGAAATGAGCGCACAATTCTCAATTGTGCGCTCTTTTCTTGCGGACGGTTTTGAGACGCTGAATGTGTATCTTGGGTTTTTTAGTATATCAATGCTAGCAACCCGCCGGTTTCGCATGGTCTTTACCTCTTGACAAAACTAACAAAATTTTACTTAGAGAATTATAAAAAATATTTTATTAAATTTTCTTTATTATACTTAAGTTAAATAAATTAAATATATTAAATACATAAATCTCCCGGAATAAATTCTCTGAATGACGGTGAAGACCGCATCAAAAGCTGTTGCGAAGTTTAAGAGAACTACGCGGTCACAAAGCAGACACGAAATACGAGTATGTCTTCAATTTATCTTCACTAATATTAAAAAGATTTGTATTTTGTTTGTAATGAATAAACTCAATAACTACTGAACCGATTTTTAAAAAATCTTCCACCAGTAAAATGCTATATTATCACTGATTAACATAGGATATAATTTATAAAGAAATCACGCGAAGCCGCTGGCGGAAGCTAATAAAATGTATCGAGAAGACACAACGTGTTTGCTATTAGCTTTTGTAACGATAGCATACAATTACCTATCGCGAAAACATTCCATGGAAAAGATTTATGACAAAAATGGGCCGGGTTCGGATATCCAAGTCAGTTACTAAGGTAAGGTTCTAAGAAAGCCGTGAAAATTCACTTATTAACGGCTGTCCAAATGCAGAGCGTTTTTTGACACCTTAAAACGTCAAATATGGGGTAAAATGACAGATTTTCGTTATGGCCGACACTTTTATTGAATGACGGAACCGCTCTTTTAGGAATTCGTAGTTTTGAACAGTGAAACTGCGGGACCCTAATAGAGAGATTTATACTTGACGTCCCGCAGCCTAATTTTGTAACGTACTGATGATGATAAAGGTTATTGCTAATCTATTGCTTCATAAGTTCGATATATATCGATAAATAACGCAATGAATGCTATTGAACTGTCAAAATGAAAGCCATTGCCTACTGGTTGTGTGTTACGCAATTACCGTCCCTTAAAAAAGAAATATGCCCTCCATAAAAAAAAACAAGAAAAGTTGAATATACTCGTACAGGGTGGCAGGGGACATCGACGCGAAAACTGTTACCATGGATTCAGTACATGATTCTGAACCCCCTGTGGTGAAATTTTTCGTCGAATATTTAAAAAAAGATATCTGCTGTTCTACATCATTTTGACCGTGACGAAAAATTTCAACTCAGGGGGAGTTGAAATTTTTCGTCTCAATTTCAACTCAGGGGGGTTCAGAATCATTTACTGAATCCATGGTAACAGGCTTCGCGTCGATGTCCCTGCCACCGTGTATAATTGACTTATCAAAAATTACTCAATTCCGTTATGTTGAAGTTATGATACTTATCGATATCATAATGATATCAATTCAGTAGCCCACCAGGATCTACATAAAACAAGCCGACTAATAATAAATTGTAATACACCTTGCTATTACACGGTATTATTATGGATTTATGATTTACGAACAATATGCGTGGGACCTCTATCTTATGGCACAATTACTTGCCATCGAATATTCTGCAACCAAGTTATCGGCATTACAAGTTATTGCTAGTAACAATGTTAATTTGAAATTAAGTAGCGCAAGATCGGAATAAACAAGATTATTAGAATTGTGGAAAGGTTATGTTAAAAGGCATCGATGATCTTTGATATTATGAGATAAAACAAATTAAGTACTGTAAAGTTTCTAGCTTTCTATGTTAAAAGATATTTAAATTATTGCATAAATAGACTTGGCTTAGACTTGACTGATAATGATAATGATTTTATTTCTTTACGAAGGTTTGTACAAACACTTTTACACGTCAGTCATAATATTAAAAAAAAAAATTGATGAGGTCGGCATTTCTTAACTGACTACTCTGAGAAGAAAGGCCGAAACAAACTCAAAGGTAGCGGTCTCCTTAAAAGCCCATATAGTCCAGTATGAGTTCAACTCTAACTTGTATGAGAGTGAAAAGACAAAAACTATCATCCTGTTTAGAAAAAAAAAATAAGACTATGTGATGAGGACAGCTTTGCTCCGACACCAAGTAACGCAAAAGAAAAAGAGGAAAGGCGACCAAATAGCTAATAAATAGAGCTCATTGTCAATAATTTTAGCGTTAAGTACTCATGTTATAGAAGTTAGCCAATTAATATCAGAAAAAGACTTTAATCCTCTAATATCTTTAACCTTTCTGCAATACGAAGTATGCGCCGCTCAATCATTGTTGCCATGAATAGAATAGAATATTCTTCTCTCTCTCTCCATGGTGTTCCTTTTATGAAATATAAAATTCCTCCAATTTCAATCTCCATAGTGCTAGGCAATGAGGTTATGTATTGTATAACTTCATTGGTGCTAGGAGTCCGGTTTATTGACATAATATGTCATCGCCTTGATTTATGACAATTCACAAAAACTTGATGAAGATTCTTAAGATTAGAAATTCTGACTTCTGAGGATATTGATAGAATGTTGCTAGCTTTCCCTCTGTTGATTAAAAAAATGATTAACTAGAACATAAATGAGTCGGTATCTACTCAATAGTTCAGCCATTCTTAGCGGTTCATGGCGTCGCTACTTGATAAATGGCTATGCCAATGTCAAATTCAGTTTTACCATAATCATCAAAAGGTACTAGTCATTAATTAAGTTTTTATACCGTTGTCACTATTTTTTTCTGTTAGAGACTGAGTTGTACACGGTAACTGACCATTCAGCCTCTCTATGGTATGTCTATAAAAATATCTTGATCTATTATCTGTAGTATTTCTTTAATAGTTTTCTACACACCTTACGCTTTGAGTAAATGACATTTTAAGTCTATAATTAAAAGAGTGAGCTCGCTAGTGACTTTAATCGTGAGACATTTTTTTATTGAAAATTGAAAATAATTGAAATTATGGACTGCGCGTGCAAAAATACACATTCCAATAGTGTTTATTCATTTTAAGTTAGTTGTTGAAATACTAGCAAAACATGGAACACAAAAATATGATATTAGTAGACGAACATACTCGTATTTACGTAGGTACATACTTACATTTATTTATAAACTGAAAATATGAATTTTAAATACTTAAAGAGAAGAAATATGCAGCTCTACGGAAGTTGCAACAAAAAATTAAATACTTCTTTAAATAAAAAATCCAAGAAAAATTAAATATAACTATTATTCTCAATAACATGCAGTAAAGGGGCGACGAAAAAATTTACCTTTCAAGATATGTCAGAAAAAATTGCTTATTCATTAAACTGTCTACCAAAACATCACGTTAGAACAGACCTGTATTATTAGTTATAACCAATTTTATTTAACATCTATAACACAGGCGTATCCGCATGACGACGTACAGTACAATCGCTACACGTTCATTGATATCTTAGCCGGCGGATGTTATTTTTTATGCGAACTGTACTTAACCAAAACATGGCGTGTGTTTTAGTTACCAGCTGTTTCGTTACCGTTCTAGTCATGTTTTGTTCATGGTTTTGTACCTTTCAAGGTAGAATTGGACAGGAAGATATAACTTGGCATCACGGCGTTAACCCCCCAAGGGTTAGGCAGAGGAGTACCTAGACACCCACATTTCGCCAGTTATGTTTAAGTCCCATGTAATAGGGGGCGAGCCTATTGCCATCAACCGGGCCCTAATCCAGACTCCGGGCTGCTACTGAGAAATTACTGATGTAGAAACCCAATGACGCTGCCCGACCTGGGAGTCGAAAACAGGACCTGTTCAGTAGTAGCGCTTACGACCACTTGACCAACGAAGTGGCCTGGAAGAATGTCATCGATATTTTTAGTGACGAAAAGTTAGTCCATCACTAGGAATTTCTCCTCCGTTTTTTTTTTTTGTTTGGTTAAGTTTGCAAATGTCATGTTAATGGCGTATATACGTGCACTACACTTTTCTTTTTGTTTAGATCAAAAGTAGTGTTTCAATGTGTTGAAATTGTCGTTTGGGCAAATTTATGGTACTTGTTAAAAACCTGTTGCATTTTATCGTACTTAATCACTTAGATATACGTACTTTTAGGGCTATCTCTAATCATTAGAGCAATAATAGGAAATGTTATTCTTACATCTGGCTCCAAGTAAAATGAAAACTAATTATTTTGCAGTCTTCCACTTTTTTACTAGGCCCTAGTATTTTTTTACCCCTTATAGGGTACAAGGTAAAGAAAAGGGGTAACAAAAAGGAGGCCCAGCCTGGGCCTCCTTTTTGTTACCCCTTTTCTAGCTATTATTTTCATCGTGTATTCTGCTATTTTTTATCTACCGGCTTACACAGTGTTGTGTCAAGCCGTCCACTTAGATTACCATCTACGTCTAGAGCGGTGACACTCAGTGATTATCGATAAGTTCGGTAGCGAGATTTTTATCGATACATTGATCCAAACTGGAACGACACTGTCTTGGTAAATGTCAAAACGAGATTTTTTGAGCTTTGGCGCGCGGATTTGGAATTAGAAAGTGCGCATGATTGCTTTTATTTTGCTCTTTATAGTTTCTTCTTGTGAAGTTTCACTTCATACATTTTTTTAACTTTAGTTGATTTCAGAATTAATGAGGCAAAAATATAAGTTATTCTTAAATTATTAAAAAACTTAGAGAATGGTAGATACTTCAACTTGTTCAAATAAAATAAAATGAGACATCTTTCAAAATCAAACAACCTATAATACTTTGGCAACATCGGTTTTCATCCCTCGCCAGTGCGGGTTTTTAATAGGATTGCTTTCCGGCTGAGCCAGACAGCATTCCTGAATCTTTTCCGCCACGTCACGGGCGCACACGCACTGACGAGCGGCGGAAATAAATTGTTGCTACTTATAAAATATTAGTGGTGACTGGCAGTATTACAATCGAAACTGTGGTTCAAACTTTTTTCAGTGAGATTTTCCTTTAAGGCCAGTGCTGCCATTAGATTAAAACGAAAAAGAAATAAAATCACATTCAACAGAATTTATTAAGGCCACTCCAATTTTGAAAATTAAAGTCAACATACAGTTTGCCGCTCTGAAGTAGGCTACAAATGACTGCCCAGTAGTCAATCTTACATAAAAAACAGTAGCGCGCAAGCCTGTGCGCATGCGCAGCCTAGCTTCAGAGCAGCAAAGTTATTTGACGCGAACTGTAAGTATTAATATATTAGGTACATTACTTAAGAAGAGTGAAGACTATACTAAAACTATAGAAACTACGATGATATGACTTGTTCAATTAGCATAATCACCCTATATCGTTCCCACTGCTGGGACTCATGCCGCCGAGATTGAGTGGGCCGTAATCCACCACGCGGGCCCAGTGCGGGTTTGTTAGTGTCACATGTCTTCAAAATTTGGTTCTACTAAGACATGCCGGTTTCCTCACGATGTTTTCCTTCACCGTTTTGAGAGCAGTGGTGATGAAATAACTTACACAAAGTAGAGACCCTGGCTGGGTTCGAACACTCGACATTATAACTCGTTAGTTGGGGCCGATGCCATAACCACTGGGCCACCATTGCTTGTTGGTTTGACATCCGATAATTCGATTTTAAATATACTCAAAACTGAATAAATAACACAAAAAACGATTAATGTAGGAATGCAACAAGTTTCAACAATTACATCTCCTCTGCATAATGTTGCCATTTTACGACAAGACTGTGACGTCAGTGCACTATAAAATAAGATTTACTATACGATGCCATTTTAATGATTTACGTAGTGGTTTTCCTCGTGTTTCCATGAATATAAGTTTGTTAAATGATCAAATGTAAAAGGTAATCTATAAATGTTTAAAATAAGTTAAATTACTTAACTGATTGCGTCATTGGGTTCGATTCCCAGGTCGGGTAAAGTGTTATTGAGTTTTTCCATCCGGAAATTCTCAGTAGCAGCCCGGAGTGTGGAATTTGTGCCCGTTAGTGGCAATAGGCTCGCCCCCTATTACAAGGGACTTAAACATAACTGGCGAAATTTGGGTGTACTATAATAGGCTACGTACGGTCAGTGCTCCGCATTACCTGACCTCTCTTACAAAGTTGAAGAGAGGAAGAGGGGTCGGGTTATGCAGAGCACTGACGGTACACCTCTGCCTAATCGTTGGGGGTTTATAGCAATTGTAGACGTACTTACCTACTTTGAAAAGGCTATAGATATCGTCACCTCCACGTCAAACTCACGAATCTGCATTTTTAGGGAAATCGAGATTTTGATGGAAAACTGTACCTTATAATGTGGTACTTCTTCTTTTCGTGTGGTTAGTGACTAACCTGGTGTCAGAGTTTTAAAGCCGCCCATTGGCCTCTGACTTGGCTTCACATGCCGTCGAGAAATATTTCTCAGGCATGCCGGTTTCCTCTCGCACATGAATCCGAAAAATTTACTGTGATCATTATTTTTACACCCTTATTTATATATACTCGTATTATCATCTAACTAAATAGCATGAAAAACTTTTTACAAAAAGTTGGTTGTGTTTTTTTGTAAAAAGTTTTTATTTTTCACTTTTTAGTTCACAAATTCGAATAAAAAATAAAATTCTGCTATGTAAATATCAGTGACAGGAACATAATATAACATCCATATAGACTAAGTCGGAAAAATATATTTGTCGTATAATATTGCAACTAACTCAAAAACGACCTAAGTTAATTTAATAAAATTTATATGGGACCACCTCTGAAGTATATCAAAATCAATTCATAATTTAGTTAAAATATAAAAATAAAAATTATACAAAAAAAAAATAACAGAGTGGGTGTGCGATTAGAAAACTATTTTTTTCTTAAAAATTTAAAATGATATCAGCCCTGATAATTTAAAAAAGAAAGTGGAAGCCGAGGTAGAAGAAAATATCTCTCAGTACTTTAAAATAAGTTAGTAAGTAGTCCCTTGATAAACATAATGGAAGGAACTGGGAAATTAAATGGAGAAGTTATAAGTTTCCACCGCTATAGGCTTTTAGAATTTCTACGACTTTCCTGCCTGTTGAATAATTAGCAGCACCGGCCTACGCAATGAGGAAGTATTTACAACGGAGCAGCTTTATTAATGCCTACCTTTTTATTATAGTATAGATGTACCAATAAAAGACGGAGTTTCTAACAAAAAAACCATGCAACAATTAAGATGGTTAAATTAAATTTTAATACGCCTAGTTTGCAAATTAACAATTAAACAAACATCGTAAAACTAGCAAAAACAATTGCCAACAATGTCAAAAAAAAGAACATTATTTTCAAAACGAATTAGTGACGCGCTGGGTACCGAGTGCGCAGGCGCGGCGACGCGTCGCAGTGCCGCCAACATTGACAGCTGTCAATCAGGGCCAAGATGGCGGCCGGCCGGTTCCGTCGGTACAACCGCGGGTCGCTATCTCCGTCAAATCTGACGCAGGGCTCTCAAGAGATTAGAAATGTTTTTATACAACAAACTGTTGGTTGACCTCTTTAATCAGTTCAACTGTGCAGTTGAAATGCCAAGCGATGCCAGTTGTTTCCATTAACACAAGTAAATTCACTTTCTGTTGGTATACCCGCAGATTTGAATGATAAATCTAATGAGTCTATTAAACTATCACGACTAGGCGAATTCGGTTGCAAATTGTTTTTGTGTAATTTACAGACGGTAAAGCACTAATTAGAAATACTACTTCTGTGACTAATGTGACTACCTGAAAATAGCGAAATCTTACTAGGTATTTTTCTAAGCAAAACAAAATGTCATGTACATATTTATAATGAGACGTGGTAGTTACTAAATAATTTAATTAAATATACAGTTATTAGGGCGATCACTTTTTTGTTTTTAATGTTAGTTTTTTTTTTGTATTATAGGGTCTTTGATTTGTAACCGCCTTTTTCTAATAATGGTGTTCTTTCATTTCCAGATTATGCCACAAACACTAGTGATGTGACGTACATAATGTGCGAACGCGTCACAGTGACGCACGCGCGGATTTTGAAGAACCAATAGTGAAGTGCGTGTACCGATAGATTACAATCGATAAAGTAATCGATATCCTTGTGAGAATTGAACACGAATGAACACCCTGATGCTCACAACCGGTGGAACGGTGGACGACCAACCCTGTGTAGACAACAATATGGCGTTTTCTTCTTATAAGTGAGTATAGTACAAATATATTCTAGCCTAAGTGGTCTGGATTATTGACGAATGTTGGGAGATATTTCAGCATAATGTAAACAATAGACGATCGATATTATTAGAAGTCTGGTAAAACCATGAGATGATACGACAAAAAATTCTTAATGAGACAATGATGACAGCAGAAGTCACTGGTGTCAATAAACTGTAAATTCTTCGCTAAAGAAACAAATTGCTGGTTGACACACGATTGCTATCTAGCAAATCATCCTTCTAAATAACGCTTTATTTTTACTGGATTTTTATGTCATAATCTTATATACCCAAGTGCGTACATGTCCACCGTTACCCAGCTAAGTATTTCAGTAAAAAATCGAGTAGAAACCAAGTTTTTCTCCTACAATGCACAATGACATCGATCCAGCCTTACAAATAACGTTAGCTACGCGAGACAGGCAAATTACCGCATACTTTTTGTAACGACATAATGAAATTATCTTCATGAAACACGTAAAAAGCCGTCATAACCATAACTTGAAGAGGTCTTGACAGCATCCCGTAGTGCGGGATGAAGCCATTTATCCAAAAACTGCACCGGGGACCTCTCGACCAATCGCAGCCAGAATTCAGATGACAGGATTACTTATACTTGGAAATCGACACAAGTTTTCGATGCATCATTAACAGCATTACTCGAATTAATTATACATTTTTTGCTGGGTTGACAACCAATTTCTAGATAAATGAACAGGCAGACACGTACACATTTTAAATTTCTTCTCTGAGCAGTTGTGTAACACTTTGTAAAGTACCCTATGAGATTTCATTTTTACGCACGCCAAGGCGAGGCTTTATTTGCGGTTTGACTATAAATTCATATTTTATTGTCAGTTGTATAAACTGTTGCCGTTCGCCAAATGGATTCATAATCTAAGTATAGTAAAAACAGTGCTATTAGCATTGGAACAACAGAACGAGATCGGTCGCTTGCATTAATTTCATTTCATAACCTATAAAGTAAATACAGCAATTACCGAACGCAAAAAGCCGTTGACCAATGAATTCGTCAGGCGGTTACAGTCCTCAATCGGGCACCTTTCATTTAAAAAAAGAACCATACGCCATTTCATGTCAATTTTTGAATTATTCATCGTGCGAATGCGCGAGCGCATCGATTGATGCAAACAAAAAGCGCGCGCTCGCTAATCTTCGCCCTTTTTCGCCGAGCTTCGGGCTTCCTCGGGCCCAGTGTTGCCAACCAACGCATTTATTATTCAACTAGTTTTTACAGTCACGCTGCGCAAAGACATAACAGAGAATGCATTTATTTGATAAATGATATTTTTTTCCTAAAACCCCAAACTGGAGATTTTTTAAACTAATTTTTCGGTGTCAATATGGAGGACATATTCTTTTGTTAATAATGTGTGTTCCATTCATGTCCATTCAATCAAAAGAGAAAACATACTGCTGTGTCATATGATCCGATACGTTCTCATAACAATGTTCTGAGAATCCGATCAGAAGTTTTAATTTTATACTTCTCATATTGATTTGACAAGATTAACTGAGCCGAAGTTTTTTGTATCGACACATTCTAACTAGTGGGCATGGTGAATACTTTAGACAGATAACATCTGGCGTTCGCAAATATTTCATAATGATTAATAATAACTAGTTTTACATTTTTCACATATAGTGCTAATTTCTTGTTAGCCAAAGTAATAACTCATAAATAATTGATTGCATTCTAAATTCGTTATCATTGGCCGTCAAGCCAATTACAAGTAACATTGCGATGCTTTGAGTGCAGAAAAAATATAGTATTCGAATTTCCGAGCGTTCATCCCCCGCGCCCGCACGTCCGCCGCGCCTCGACGCCGCGTCTCGACTGTACGTGATTGGTTTATTAATTAGGCGAATCATCGTCGGGTTCCATTTTTAAAAATAGGCGGGATTCTTGTTGTGCGACTTTTCTTTTTAATTTTGGCCGGCGTTGAACGCAATTAGAGCTGGCAGTATAGCTTTTTGTGTCATAATCACCGCGTAGCGATAATGTTAGTTTTAAATACTACTTAAGATAATTAATATGGCAATCTGAATTCTATGGTCCTAATTAAAATTTTATTGACGTCTCCATCCGGTAACACTCCTATGATTTATGGCCATTCTTCTGGTTAAAGTATCTGTAGTAAGGAAGTGACATCGTTTGATTTCCAATTCAAATTACTACGGCATCCACATCTTCGTGAAACTATAAACAAAATCAAGAAACCGGCATTTCAGTCATAACTCAGGCTGAAAACAAAAGTAAAATGGAACTTTCATATTTATTTTTAAGGAGGACCGATTAAAAAGATTCGAAATCGATCGCAAACGACTAAGGTCAGTAGAAAAATAATATAAAAAGCGTTGTCGCGTCCGTCCCGATGCTATGTCTCCCGAATACCGTTAGGATGCCTTCGAAACTTAAAACAGAGAAAAAAAAAATTGAAAACTATTCCAATTGCCAGTATTTGGAATCCGTTTTGTCTGCTATCGCGTTTTAAGGCTATTTCGGTTACGGAATATTTGTAATTTTTGCTTTATGCGCGTCATAATGTCCCTTTTCACTTCTTACGCATGTGATCCGGATTTTTGACATTGATCCGAGTTTCTTTCGATTATCCAGTTTTGTAGAATCCAAATCTTATGGAGTTTCTCTCTTTACTTGATAAATTTCTGACTTTATGTACCAGATTTTGTTCAATTTGTTAGATCGATCTGCCCTTTAACAAATAGACTTCTTACATCATTTGCTTATTACGATGTTTCATTTGCAACTTTGTTATTCTCCTTTCTTGCTTTTAATGTATTCATATCGCATTTGTGCTTTATGGTGACATTTTGATAAAACCATTCCTATAATCAACCCAATTCTATAGGCTATGACTTAGGTACAAATGGTAGCATCTGTTACGAAACTGGAGATTAGAAAAGTGTGAAATCAAAATGCCGTATATAAAAGTTTTGAGCGTAAGTATACGTTATTGCTTCAATTGGTGTAAACGTCGGTAAAATATAGGAACCGAGCAACGTTACTCTCATAAGCATTTTTACAAAATCATTTATTATCTGCACACCCTACAAACAAAAATACTCATATTCATTAATACTAGTAGGTACCTTCACAAATTACCGACCCCCCCATTCACCATATCACAGTAATATGAGAGCCCAACAATTGCAAGTGACTCTGGTCTGTCACGACTTGGAGACACGTGCCTGCTTCCGATGGCCATTGTTCACTTTACGTCACCACACCTTACGTAATGTTGTGCGTTGGATGTTAGCACTTTGATCTGGTTCATAGAATAGTGAGTGATAGTTTGTGAGAGTTGGAGCTTGTAGTAGAATTGGAGACGATTGAGAATCAAAGGACCACTTTAAAGGATAAAGGAACATAATGGTGCCGATTCTCTTGTACAACGAACTAAACTAACTAAACTATCACTAAAATTCCTTACTTTAGGCTATGAGAATCTTAGAGCTATTCTGTTAATAAAATTCTCTAAACTAAAAAATAATTTTGACACAACTAAAATAGAATTTGACAATCGCGAAACCACGTGGTACCCGTGGTTTGCCCTCACCCGTAAATTTTTTTAGAGCCGGAGGCGCGCAGGGTGTGCCGCCTCGACGTGTTTTATATGGAATTTTTCACTTTTTGTATGGAAAACATGAAAAAATATTACCTACATGTTCAGGTTTAGGGGTTTAAGGGTTTTATAAAGGGGGTCAAAATTTTCAATTTTTTTGCGATAGGACGCACCATTTTCGAGATTTGAGCAAAAGAAAAAAAATACATACAGTACTGTTTTTGCACGTGAAGTCGAGATGTTGGTGTGAATTTTAGTTCATGACAACTTATTTTACTCCACACCTTTTTAATCGCGATTAAAAATTGTCAGAATTAGTCTGGTTTGGTATTTTACAATCAAAATTTTAGGTGAAAAATGTCATATTCAGAATAGCAAAATTGCCATTTTCACTAAACTAAAAACTCAGTACTATCTTAGTGCTGTCAAACTAAAATATAATTTAATTGTGTCACTTTAGTCTATTTCAGAATGGGAAATCGTCGTTTGACAGGATTAAACTTAATTTTAGTGATTTTTAGTCTAGTTTAGAGGCATTTGTGACAAGAGAATCGGCACCAATATGATACAGATGACGATATGTTAAAATCAGAAATAATTTTCTGTAGTTTAATATTTTGAGTCGATGAACAGATTTTGGATGATCGAGGCGGCTTTCTTTAACCCTGGTCGTTGCACGATAGTCATTATGGTGCTTCAAGCAGGGTTCAGTGAAACTAAAATAAAATAACGCCAAAAGCCGTATCACAAGCTCACAAACAAAACTGCAAGTACAAAATACTTATATCGTCGCGTATCGAAAGGCCCGAACATTTCTCGGAGCCGGTCAACTCGGCAACTCCGCTGACCGCCGCTACTAAGTAAGACGGGGACATAAATTCTTCAAAGGGCTAAACAAAAATAAAAAAATACTCAAAAACCCCTTTAACAGAGCTACCGAACTATAATTTATGGGAGTTGGCCCGCGACTGCCATCGTATGAAAAAAGTAAAAAACGCTACAGCCGGAGAGGCAAAACGGTGAAATTTGGTATAATTTCGCGATAGCATCGCGCACGCCGGTACCTTTCAATTTCTTTATACGTTTGCAAATTTGTGTTTTTGTTTTGTCGCAATGTGGAGTTATGGTCCTTGTGGAGTCGCGGTACATTAGCTGAGTTTATTTTGTGCTAGGCTTGTAGATCCACCTGCCACTGAGGCAGCGAATTGCGCTTTAACTTTTTGCTTTTCAATATATTTGCGTTTCGGTCTGAATTAATACTCATTGAAATTGTCCCATATAATTTAAGCAGATCAATGGCGCTGCTTGTCACTCAAGGTCCTTTGAGTCGTACGTACTGACTGACGTCTTTAGAGATTAAATTATACTACAATGAAGCGATATTATGACGTAGATTTTATTAATTATGTACATGATTACATTATGAAACATGTTTTTAAAATCTTCCTTTACGCAAACTACTTAAAAATTAACGGACATACTAATATGAGTTAGGATGCTGAGACAATCGAAATTCACAAAATAATATCTCTGAACCATTAGTAGGTATCGCTCAGTTTTAGACCAGCTTGAATAGAACATGACTTTGATACGAGAAGAATAGAAAGAGAAATGAAATTTGGTCCTACATTTTACTGGTCCCTTCGGTACACCGTGTGTGATTAGCAAATACATTATCTTGGTAACATTTAGAGGTTTATCAAATCCTACTAACCTCTTGCCTTACCACTCATTAGTTAGGTCTGTTTCCTCTCGCTAAATAGTATGCCCACTAACCTAGCTGTTACGTAACATGATCAAACCTTATGAGTCGATGACTAATGCAGCTCCATATCTGTCGTGTGTACGGTATGCACGTGCTTAAAATTATGTATTTTAGCTCAAAATATATCTTTAAAATTAAGAGTTTCATTACTGTGGGAGTCTATATTGTTCAGTATTTCATTTTGTTTTGCAAAGAAACGTTTTTCAGTTTCATGATGAATTTCTCCATCTGTACTAACATTATAAAGAGGTGAAATTTGTGAGTTTCAATGTGGGGGGGGGGGGGGGGGGTAATCTTCGAAGCTACTGATCCGATACCGATTTTTTTTCACTAATGGAAAGCTACAGTATTGCCGAGTGTCATAAGATATACTTTATCTTAAAACAAGATATTTCACGCGGACAAACTCGCGCGCAAAAGCTCGTCATTTATATTTCCAGTTTCAAGATTTAGAACAACTGCTACTTGAGCAAATTTTTGTTCGGGCAGTCTAGATGTTTTTTCAATTTGAAATTGGTCAAAGTGTTTAACATCACTGCCTTGATCATCATCATCATCATCATCATGGGCAGCCTTGTTCCACCCACTGCCTTTCGCGCCATGCTTCCCTGGTCTGTGCGAGTCTCATTCAGGTCTTTCCCGCGATCTCTTGTAGATCGTGCACCCAGCGGCGTGCCATGGCGTCAAAATTAGGGCAAGCCAACAGATTTTTCATATGTTGTTCATGGTACAACATTATTAGAAAACCTTTATAAAATGCGAAGAGTTCTAAATAAGTATTATCAAGCATTAGTATGTAATTTTCATAAGCGCCATCTATATGAATGAATGCGCGTAAACACACCGTTTAGCCGAATCTTTTTACCTTATTTCATATGCACTTGTCACATGCTAAAATTTTCAATCAAAATCCACTAGATGGCTCCCAACAAATGATCGATTTGTTGTTCTATTGCCGTACGCATAATTTTATGAGTTTAATTGAAAATGTTAACATGAGATAATACCAAAATAACTTTTTATAATTTATCATAATGACAATAGCCAACTCTTATCTTTATTTCAAAACACCTATGAAGAATCTCTTCGATACGAAAATTATTGTGTTTTGTGATCTCAATGAGAACTTATTGTTATTATAATAATAGGACATAGGGTTTGTTTTTCAGTGGTTTACCAAAACTACAAATGCCATACAAACAACACTAATTATGTGTTTTCATGGCACCAGCTACCTACCTAAAGTTGTCTAATAAACAATCGAATGCCTATTTCAATCTATTTTTCGACTGACAAAAATACTTGTTTTTATTTCCGAGAAACAAGTATCTACAGTAATTTGCGGTTGGTTACGGTAAAGTAAAGAGTTACTTATTGTCGAAAAACTCAAGTTACATACCTTTTCGAACACAGTTTCCGAATTCCCATTTTGATGATAAAATAACACTATAATCACTAACAAAAGCGCGGAATGAAATCGCCACAATAACTATCGAGATTATATTTGTCTGTAAAACTCAAAGTATTTACCTTTCCGAGTAAGGATTGCACACTTTAGTCCTTCACAAGGAACAATTGCATGCGTTTCCGAATTCATTTCAATGATAAGAAACTTTTTAATCACTTCAAAACTAATCACAACACTTAAATTCACAGAAAATGAAAAAATATCAAAGCGAAAAAAAGTGCACCAGGTACCTAGCCGCTCAAAACAAATTTGAACAAATTTGCCACGTCATTACTCCTACTATTCATAATCAAACGCACGATTCGTTCCATTCATAAAAAAATCAGAAGCCGGGCTTAATATTTAGAACATTTTGCGAAATAGGTACATACTAATGGTATCAACAAACTTAACTATTTCTATGCGAAAGAAGAGTGGTAAAAAAGCCTCATAAAAGCCAACACAAGTGCGAGCGAGAAAGAATAAAAATTATGTTTTCATTTACGATGCGATCTCGCGTCCTACTTATCGCTATAGTGTTAGAGCGAGATCGCAACTGCATCCGAGATAGTTGGCAACGGTGCGTGATGCAAAACGGCGCGGAATTTAAATATTATTCTTTGAGTACGTAAACCTGGCATCGTAGCTTATAAAGCGCGCGGCTGACACAGTGCAGCGCGGAGTTTAATGTTAGGTATTATTCTTATCAATTCTTGCGAGATGATTATTGACTTGGTTGCTTTTATAATTTTTTTTTTTTTTGTTGGTGGGCTCACTTTTTAAGGCAAGCCGGGCTTTTCGGCTTCTATGGGGGGACCGCCACTGCGTGCACCCACCTTTATATTGGTCTGCCAATGCTCCTTCTACCGTTTCTTGGTAACCATTCCGTTAACCCTCCCTTGATCATAAAGGACATTTCCGTGTTTATTAGGACCACACGGAATTTCTGCTGGTATACCTAATGTAGAATCATCTTCAGTAACCACAATGGGTTCAATAGCCCAACCTGATAGGATCACATCAAAATGTTTTGATAGCTCGTTTTAATTTGATTAATCTACTGTCAGAAGCACGGTAATCCGATTATGGTTTTTGTGTAACTTGTTTGTATTGAGAAAAGGTTCGTTGGGTTAATAAAATTATCTTTTATTGTTAGTCTTTTATTGGAGAGCTATTAATAATATTGGATCTGAAAATGAGATTTCAGATCAGAATATAATAATTATTTTATATTTTTATATGGCACAGTGGCATGGCAGTATCATCATACCTTAAACTATTCTAAACGAAATCTACAAATACAATATAAATATAATAATGACAGCAAATCAGTAAGTGCTATCTCAGGTGAAGGCAGCGCTAAAACACCACCATATGAACCAATGTCATATTCATTTATTTTTATCGTTCTCAACAGTGTCTCTTTCCTTCTTTTGCTTAGTACGTATTTTTTCGTTTCATGGTTCTTAATGTAGATGGTTAAAATTCGCAATCGTTCCCCATGTTTCACAATTGGGAGAATTTACTATCTTTAAATCAGAAACGATCGTTTGTCGACTAATAGTGCGTAATTTTGGTCCTTTAGTACGTATATGCAATTTAATAGTTTCCTTAGTACTGCAACCTCTGGTTCCGTCTTTAATACGTAAAAAATATCTTTCGGTAATTGGTAACACCGTTGCTAGTTTAAATAATATAATTGGTGGCATAATGTCAGAGTAGATCACGACGCATCAATAACGATTTGTCAAAATCGCCAACCTAGCTCTGTGGCCTCGATTGCGAACGTTGTTCTTTGGTTTTAGGGTACCGTATGCTAATGTGGAAAGCCTTAATACTTCTTCAAATAATTGGTTCATTAGTCTTCGTTGTCTTTCTCATATCCTGAAATGGAGTTTGGTAACATAACATCACACCACGCCTGTACGTACCTATTCCCCGAAGGGGTAAGGTGAGCATTTACTTGTAACAGAACATCGAGCATTCGCCGTTTTTAAATTATATCGAACCGTATTTCGAACAGGACGCTCGATGTTTTGTAACAACCAGATTTTAAAAACCTACGAGCGTAGTGCTGTAACATTTTATCGAACAAAGGCACGAGCGTGGTCGACAAGGAGTGAGATGCCAGGGCCGAGGGCAGGTCGTTGCAATGAACGCAAGGTAGAAATAAATTTTATAGGTAAATGCTCACTCGCCGTGAGCATTATAGCGTCGAACGCAGCGTCGACCATTCGTAAGAACGTTACATTACATGGAAATCCTCGACAAAATGCTCTAGTGTATACTAGAGCTTTTAGTGAGGGGTACCTATTAGTATACCCAGTAGTATAGTGTGGTTTTGGTTCATGTTTATGAAAATATTAATATGTAGTGTAGGTAAGCATTTTATGTTAACGTTCCTTCAGTTGCTTTCCTGTTAGGAAATCCCGTTTGCTCGATATATTTGGATACGTACCTATCATATGTGACGTTAGTGATAGGTCTCGTGCGCATCTAAACCGCGTTCAAGAGCTGTCAGTGTCATCCTCATCATTATTGGGAATATCGAAATTGACAGTTGTTAAACGCGGTGTAGATGTACTGGTCGCGTTCAGTTTATTGAAGAAATTCGCCGTCAATTACTACGCTCTTACTTATTAATCTGTGGTCTAAGTAATTTTGCGTTATACGACTACTGTAGGGGAACAATATCCTGAGAAACCGGAAAAGATGGTAATGAAAATGAGATCTTGGAAAACAAAACGCCACTTGATCTGTTCTTGTATTTTTCACAAAGCATTATTACATGCCATGAGTTTATGTAGGAATATTCTTTTAAAAACAAAATGCGATCACCAAATTACGTGGAAACCCGCAAATGTTTTTTATTCAAGAGATGATAGTGGTGATAAAAAGCCTCTTTACGTTGAGTGGTTTATACGAGACCAGTAATATGACAGTACTGTAAGCCAGTCCAGTACTGACTTCGTGCCCTCAAGTCAATCCAGTTGACTAACCTACCCGTGAATTTTCTAGTAGCTTCCCCCGCCTGACTGACTACCGATCGTGTCTACATAAACCCACTGACTTGGTTTGAAATTACGAGTTACTGGGTCCAGTCACTGTCATGGTATACACCAGGCATTAGTATTGGCAGTTCAATGAGTATATGTTTTTGGGTTTTTCAGAAGGATAGTTTGCACCGAAGCCACGAAAAACCCGGCATCGCCGTAGGTTTAAAATGATAATACCTATGTTGTATTGATATAAAATGTTATTAATTCCAATATGTTGGTTTCGACCGGTTGTGGAATTATTTGTGATAAGTGATAACACCACTCCAGAATTCCAGATATTTTCTTCGAATATTTACCCCATGTAAGTTTTGGCTTGTAATCTTCTCTTCTTTTCATGTGGCTAGTGACTAACCTGGTGTCAGAGTTTTAAGGCCGCCCATGGGCCTCTGACTTGGCTTCACATGCCGTTGAGATATATCTCTCAGGCATGCCGGTTTCCTCACAATGTAATTATGTTGCATTATTTCGTTGTTCCTTTTTTTGCTAATTCTAAATTCCAATCTTCGCTGTCATGATTGTGAAACATTGCTAATTTGATACATGCGAGGTAATTACGCAACAATATTCATTGCGTTATTTACGTTGTCAAGTAGACGATTTTTTTTAACATATGAAGCAGTGGATAAAATCCTTCGGACTGTGATACAAAGTGTTCTACGCAAAGGGTTTTCATGAAAATTTACTCCACCAGTTGGTCTTTGACAAGAGGTCTTTCATTTTGACAATGAGTATAAATTATATGATGACGTTCATAATTCGTTCATCATTCAGTCAAGACTAAAAAAAATATAGGCGCTTTGACACTGACAGGTGCCCGGAACTGACGCCTCAGAGCTGCCATCTAGTGAACGTCATTTCAGAAAATCCTCGTTGTTGGGCTGCTCTCAATGCTTTGGTATGGTGTATGGCAATATAGAGTAAAGAAAAATGTCAGGTCCATACACAGCAGCATTCTTCTGTTGTGTGCTAATAAAAACAAAAGGCTATCGCCGATAGATATAGCAATTGTAATCCTCTTACGACTGTACGTTGTTCTTGAAGTAGGAGCACTAGACTGCTACTGCAAAGTGGATATTCAAGAGTTGAAGTGACGATCACATAATATTTGTAAGTGGCTATGATGCGCGTGCGCTACAAAAACCTTCGGCATTTTTTCAAGACATTTTGGCATATTTTTCTATTTTATTTTCGACCTGTGGAAATACCAATGAAGAACCGGACTACTACGGATTAAAGTTTAGTCCGACGGACTCCATTAGTTTTTATTCCGCCACTTTTGACAGACGGACTCGGTCACTTTTTACTCTCTAAAGACACATTGAGTTCCAGGCGTCTATATGTAGACAGCTACAACAACTTTCCATGAGATATGGACCAACGGCTTTGCCAACCTATGAAGCATCAAAACTTCAAGAGCACATTATCCTCGATGCTTCCAAATATTTATATGCAGAACCATCTCTCTAAATCATATTCGGCGACTCCAGTATCGCGACATTTAGAACCGGTCCGAATCGTGAGCCACACTCATAGAAAGTTAAACAGTAGTTATTTAATTAACTATAGTTAACGCGTGCTGCCCGTCGCCCCGGGCTGAATAGAAAAATATTGATCGACTCTTTATTTATAAATATTCTCGGTTACGGTCAACAGTGATAGACTGAGCAACCTGTTACAAACCTATGTTGTGTTTAAGCAAAATATTTCTATCGTTTTATCTGCAACAACATCTTTAATACTTCATGGAACGCAATAAATAATTGAATGTGAATATCTAGCCCGATTGTGCCCGATTGTGCCCGGTTGATGGCAATAGGCTCGCCCCCTATTACATGGGACTTAAACATAACTGGCGAAATGTGGGTGTACTGTAGTTACACCTCTGCTTAATCCTTCGGGGATTACATGCGTGATGATATTGTATGTATATTATGTTTTATCTAGAAGTACTATATTACGGAAGGCTAGCTAAGGTTTCGTCTTGCGACCTCAGTTCATTGAATAAATATCCTAATTTAGGTGGTATAAACTGATTGCTTTTCTCCCATTAAAACATCTCTTTTTCAAAACCTTTTAAGACTGATTTTATTTAAAACTGAATCTTTATAACATCGCTTTTGACTGACCAGAAATCCGAATAACATTTCAACTCTAAGTGTGGTTCTTTCTGAATCCTCGTATGATAGGATGTTAGGTTACGTGTCATCATCCCATGCTTGGGGTTGGTGCAACACGTTTTCTTCATCCAATCTTCCCTGTCAACCGCCACGCCAACATTCACTCCGGATGTCGTCTCACAATCTCCTTTAATATTTGCGGATCTTTCGTAACACCTAGCAGCCGACAACATTGTTAAAACCCTTCAAGAAGATCAAGTCCTTCATATCTCCAGTTATTTCAAACTTGACAAAATGTATGTGCATACATATACCAGTAGATACATCGGATGACGTGTCACAATGCCCTTTAATATTTGCGGGATCTTTCGTTACAGCTAAAGCCGACAACATTGTTAAAACCCTTCAAGAAGATCAGGTCTTTCATATCCCCAGTTATTTCAAACTTGACTTAATGTATGTGCATACATATACCAGTACATAAATCTTCGGAACTGGCTGAACTAGAATCATGCGAGTACAATTGTACTATTAACCTCTCTAGATGTTAGCACTGGGCCTGCACGTGCATCGCCCTTATCATTCTTATCAATATCTAGTGCATAGTCCTGATGACGTTTGTTTGTTTAGTTCAAGTTGATTCTGAGGTTTCCATGTTACATGTGTTAAAGATTGAAGTTTTTTCTGCAACAACCTGTACTGTTCTAAGCAGAGGCTTCTTATTTCATGTCTCTTTTGGGGATACTGTTACTGTACTACTTCTTGCTCTTGCCAATTATTCTGGTTTTCCAAGTGTTACAACTTTTTTATGACTCAAGAAATTAGGCTGCTTTAGGATTGCCTTCACTATTATCTTTTCTTAATTATTTTCGTGCGCTTTTCCATTTAATATAGCTGCTAATATGCTTTAGTTCTTAATAAACGACTCAGTTGTCTGACAATTATCAGATCAAGTTCTTACTAATTGTGAAACCTTAATGTGTTAATGGCACTTAATTCACTACTTCAACCTAACATTCTAAATCTGGTTTTGTCATTTCTCTTATTAGATTTAAGGTCCCACCAGTTATCGATACCAGGATATCAGAAAAGCCAAGAACTACATCTACTTCTGAAACAAATGCCTATCCTCCCCCCCCTCGACTCTAGGTAGTCATGAACTAGCCTCGTCCGCCGGCTTTCCCCGAAGTGTTTGTTGTACTCCCACCTCCGAGTACTGTGTGTTTACGAAGTGTGTTGTGCTATGTGGACGATCACAATGCCGTATGTTTCTCCTCCACGATCGACTCTGTAAACTAAAACGGTTATTTTTCATTTTGAACCGCGAGAATTTCTTATGACGCTGTATTAAACAGATAAATATGTGTTAGAAGTTGTTTAAATTATATTGGTTATGACTAGTGATGTTGACTTGGAAAAACTTCTTTATATTGACCATAGTGACGTTGACTTCTTAATGCAGTTCTCGTGCAGTGTCTTTTAAAGGTGAGTCAAAAAGATTTGCAACAGCGTTTCTATCCTAAACTGTTTTCTAGAAACCAGAGTTAGGAAAGATCTTATTTACATCAACCAACCCTGCTAGATACTATGGTTAACGATCTTCTGCAAAATATTATGACATAATTTTTCAGTCTTTTGAGTTCTTATCAAATACATTAAAAAAATAGTAAGAGTTTTCGAGCAGCTGCAAGTTCTCGACATCAAAAGCTTACCAAAAACCTGTAGTTGCTCGAAAACAAAACTTAACAAATAATGGGTTTACAAAAAAATTGGGCTTCTCTAAAATTCGACTTAGAAAGACTGAATGGATTGGTTTCCAATAAGTCTTTTTCGAAGTTAATTTATTCTAAATGTTCAGCAACGTTTTCAGTACGATATCTCAAGTTATTCCAGGTCGTAGTTCCAACATCTCGTCACAACGTTTACCCCACACATAGGTGCATATCAGTCGCACTGCAATGTGCATTACTGATAACTTATCAGTGATATGCGATCTCTGTTATCTTAGACGCAATAGACCGCGACCGCTCCACAATCAAATTGTTTCAGTAAGCAACTAACATTTATTTGAGATTACGAGTGTTGGACTAATCACGAAAGTGATGTTATTAAATATTGCACGTGGATCGGTTATTAAGTTAGTATAACATAACATCATGTCTGTTTTCCCAGAAGGGTTAGACAGAAGTGTATCTATAGCACATCAGATTTTGCCGATTATGTTTAAGTCTCAAGTAATAGGGAGCGAGCCTATTGCCTTCAACCGGCCACAAATCCAGACTCCGGGCTGCCACTCAGAATTAAGTGATGGAAAAACCCAAAAAATCTTTGTCCAACTTGGCAATCGAACCCAGGACCTCATACTCAGCAGTAGCACGTGTGACTATTCAGTTGGTTTGTCATCTTATAAGCTTCTTGGCTTGGTTTGGATGAGTATTTATGAAGTCTTTTAGATTAGTGGCCAGTTCTATTACCCCCCTTTAGATTCCGGTTGATTTAAATCTGACCGTCAATAATTGGAAGCAATTTCTGTCGAAGTTTTCCATAAAATTTAGGTATCTTGTAGATCTATTTATAATAATTATGTATAGTGCTTGACCGGTTACTATGAAACAGGCTTTTGGTAAAATCGCATTGTAGTTCTAGTTGTTTTGGCTTCAGTTGGTCTGATTCTGGAGAAACGGAAAATTATTAGTTTTTTTTTTTTTTTGGTATTTATTTTTATTTTGTATGGTATCGTGTGCCTTTCATATTTGAAAAGTTTTATTCTCCTAGACTTTTTCCACAAAGATATTCGCCTACATTGGCAAGCAATTACTTATATCTTCCCGCCAATCTAAGCAAACATTTTTATTTTAATCATTTGTTAGTAACTTGTAAAGTTGAACGTATATCAATTCGACGTTAGAAATAACAAACCAAAACAGCTCCATCTTTAAAGTTAGAATACTTACTAAGGCCCCCTAAACTTTATGGTTCTTTACCATGACTTAGCGCGATTCCTACTTGATATCATCGGGTTTTTTCGATACCTAAGCTTACAAATACAGGAGTCCCAAGTATTACTTACAATGAATCATACTTAACAGCGACATGTCGCGTTTCATGACTTAACAATACCATAATATGACTCACAAACTTCTTGAAGTCACAACCGAAATTCTGTTTAAGTGAAACGTGGTCGGAGTTAAAGCATTTTGCATCGTGCTACATAATTGAGTTGCATGGGAATATTTAATTGGATTAGTCATAACTTTGTGTATACTGCAGATCAGAAATTCAGAATGATAAATAATCTGGTGAACAGAGTTTAATCATAATTTATTTGCTACAAGAATTGTTAGATTAAAGACACCATTTATAATCAGCCCATAATGATCACTGCTGGAACACCGGCCTCCTCTCTGTGAGAGGGAGTGGGCCGTAATCCACCACGCGGGCCCAGTGCGGGTTGGTAGATGTGACACGTCTTCGAATTTTTGGTTCTAGGACATACTGGTTTCCTCACGATGTTTTGCTTCACCGTTTTGAGAGCAGTGGTGATGAAATAATTTGCAAAAATAAAGTGCCTGGTTTGGTTCGAACCCATGACCTCGTAAGTCGCGGCCGTTACCATTGAGCCACCACCAGTCTATTTGGTAGTCTTCAAAAGTCGTAAGACGCGATATTGTATTTCTTCAATACGGGGCAAGGTTCCATAGGTCGTTACAACTACAGCGTACTCTTCAGAACGTTTAGAGAAAACATTTTCTAAAAATTGTCTGTAAAGTTCAAGCGATTAAATAATAACCATTTTCGTGCTCATTCAATGGAGATTAACGAGTCTTGCGGTAACAGTAATTAAATTTTCAGACACGACCTGCAATGTAGCACATTTTCTGAACCACCATTTCCGAAAACCCTAATTCGCGAAAACGTTTATCTGACGCGAAAATTCACTAGCTCATCAAAATCGATTGAATCGAGAGAAGAATCGAGTGCTACCGTGTGCAGTTTTCGTCGATATCTCGGTGCGGGGTCCTCTGACGCTGACGGATCGTTTTGTCAACAATCGCTATTGTCTCGGCCGATGTTTGAAAATAATATATGGACATCACCCTTCCGAAGTGCAGGAAATTTTCAAGATCGACGCGTCAGGGCGTTGATGAGGCTTGTAGCACGTTTAGGCAGATTGGGTGGAGACTATTCTGATGTTTTTATTTAGGCACTGAAGGTCGCTTTATAAAGTGAGAGAGCATATTTTGTGTACCGTAAACGATGGCAATAACTTTCAGATATTTTATAGTTTATTAGATAACACTATTGAACACTTTCTTAGTTTTCTTACAAGCAAATCCTAATCCAAACTTAATATCATAAATGCCAAAGTGAGTTTGTTTATTTGTAAAGCTTTCACGCTAAAACGGCTGAACGGATTTGGATGAAATTTGGCAAATAGGTAGACCATGACTTGGAGAAGGATTTAGGTTACTTTTCATCCAGGATTGTCGACGAAATCGCGGGCAACAGCAAGTCATATAATATTTTCTCGTTACTTATACAAATCTCACTAGATTCTTTTGCTAGAGCTAAAGTCACCGCCTGAGTATGTCAAACATTCATTGGTTTTCAATTAATGGTAAAGATTTGATAGTCAATTTGAACAAAAACATAACATCACGCCTGTATTCCACGAAGGGATAGGCAGAGGTGAGCCTATAGTACACCCACATTTTGCCAGTTTATTAGTCCATTTGAAGTCAAGCAAACCCTATAAAATAATAGGATGGTTTACCAATATTCCAGTTGTATCGTATCGGTATGAATTAGCATCCATTCACATAGCGTTGTACTGTGCGATATTTCATGGTAAAATTTTGGGATCTCGCGTCAACATCCCACTTTTCTTATACGGTTTAATACAAATGCAGTATGAAACTGCCGTGTGATATGGTGACCCAAAATTATACAGGGTGGCGGTGGACATCGACGCGAAAACTGATACCATGGATTCAGTACATGATTCTGAAGCCCGGGCGTTGAAATTTTTCGTCGGTTATTTAAAAAAAAAATCTGATGTTTCATAGAAAAGTGTAACCTACGCGGTCAAAATGTAT
Organism: Agrochola macilenta; assembly: GCA_916701695.1. NCBI lineage: Eukaryota > Metazoa > Arthropoda > Insecta > Lepidoptera > Noctuidae > Agrochola > Agrochola macilenta. The sequence goes on along the minus strand of OU753572.1, from coordinate 8,930,014 downwards.
GGTACAGCAATTTAAATAACCGACCAAATTTACAACACAGGGGCGTTCCGAATCATGTACTGAATCCATAGTAACAGTTTTCGCGTCGATGTCCACCGCCACCCTGTATAGTAAAATATCGTACTTACTGATGAACGTGGTGAACGAGAGCTTATGGAAGAAAAGCTAATCTATTGTCTACACTTAACATTTAAAGAGAAAAAAAATGTGTTTTTGTTTGTAATTAATAAACTTAAAACTGCTCCGATAAAAAGAAATCTTTCACTAGAGAATGCTATATTATCACTGAGTAACATAGCCCGTAACGACTGTCAAAGATCCACGAATGACAGCCGGGATCAACGGTTGAATGTACTGAGACACTGAGGGTTCTTGGTATGTAAAGCAGGTCGCCCATCCACGGACCAACCGCGGAAAGCGTACCTTAACCTGATCGGCCGACAGATATATCAGATACATCGTACTTATAGGTATCAGAATTATTTATATCGGTTTGATAATCCAGTTACATTTTGCCTGTAGATTTTATACCAGAATTTATTTCTAATTAATTTAATTATAGGAGCATTATCCTTACTATCCTCCTAACTATCTATATATATATATATATAAAAAAGAATCATTATTTCCCTTGGTCACGGCATCACTTGTGAACGGCTGGACCAATTTCGCTAATGCTTTTTTTGTTGTGTTTGTTATTTATTGTAATGAGAAGGTTCTTAGGAAAAGTAGGGTAGGTACGCAAGTAGGTAGGTATAGATACGTGTAGGTAGGTAGGGCAGGTAGATAGGTAGGTAGGTGCGCCGTAGATAAGTACTTAGTGCTGCCCGTGCGAAGCCAGCTAGTAATATTATAAATGCGAAAGTGAGTTTGTTTCTTAAGCTTTCACGCTAAAACGGCTGAACGGATTTGGATGAAATTTGGCACATGGGTAGACCATGACCTGGGTTACGACATAGGCTACTTTTTACCCCGGAAGTACGTTCCCGTGAGATAATTTCCGACCTCCACGCTGGCAAAACTGCGGGCAAAATCTTGTACTAAATATTACAGTTAAGGAAAATTAAACATTTGAAATAGTAATAATATTTATATATATTTCTGACGTGGCTTCGTTCTGTAGAAACGGAAATGACATTTTATATGCATTTAATTAAAAGGAATTTATGAGCTGGTATTTATAACTGCGCTAAAATTAACCTGCAAAGATTTATAAATAAATAAATATAATTGTTGCTAGCCTAATCCCACCTTAATTTTTATAATCAAGATTTAGGTACATATTCCTAGCTATGAGTGCAAATATCAGCTTTCATAATCAAACAATCTTAATATATAATACTAATACAACTATATACTATATACTACTCAATACCTAATCCTAGTATTGAGTATAGAACACTGACGTACAGTACAACTATTTACGTAATGTCCCTCGGCAAACTTCGTATTTCGTCGTATATAGAGTTCCAGACTCTATACAGGGTGGCAGGGACATCGACGCGAAAACTGTTACCACGGATTCAGTACATGATTCTGAAGCCCCTGCGTTGAAATAAAAAAGAAATCTCCTGTTTCATAGAAAAATGCAGTAACTACGCGATCAAAATGTATGAAACAGCAGTTTTTTTTATCATGAATCCAATCCAAAAAATTGAAAATTGGAAATTTCAAAAATGTATTGAACTGACATTAGCTACCGAAAAGCTTATGTGAATCCTGTTGAAAGCCGCCGAAGAAATACGAAAAGCTTTGAACGCTATTGGCATTTGTCTGGGTCCAGTACCTTAATTACGTAATAAACGATCAATCAGAATCTGAATCGTTATGAAACAGATTGCTAATACATTGCTACATAAATTCGAAAAAAAAATCTGCTAAAAAATCTGTTCGTAAAAAGGATAATTGCGTCATTTTGATTGATCAATCGTTAGGAAAAAGCAGAAATGGAATAAACGTATAATGTAAGGACAAGTATTATTGTACGATTTTTATTTTATATTCTAATAAGTCTATTGTATTAGGTTCTAGCTCATTAATTACTTATCCTTTATGTATTGTGTACACGTAAAATGTCCTTTTGGAAAACCCAAAATGACATAATGTTCGATTTTCGCCAATACACAATGGATGACAATGTGACAATATTTTTTTTTTTTTTTTTTACAATAAATGAATAAAATATAATGATAGAGTATTTTGAAACTATCGAATAAATTCTAGAATCGAAACAAAAAAAATGTTTTTTTTTTATAATTGGCATCTCGCAGGTCAACCTAGGAGGTAGTCCGATGCTTAACCGGGCTTGCCTGTGGGTGCCTCAATGAATTAAGGCCTTCAGCATAACTTAAAAAACTAAGCACTCCCTGTAGGGTACGGATCTCGACTTATGGCATCGCTGGGGGAAGCAAGGGACAAGCTGGATCGGATTAAATTTAAAAAAGTGATTTTTTAAACAAACTAAATAGTAGTGACTAATAGGTCGACTGAGGGTTTTGCCGATCTTTCACTAGCTATAGTGACTAAACTAATGACTAACTATTTGCCAGATTTTTTTGTAAGCAGAGTGGGAACGTCATATTAGAAGTTTAATTTATTGTCCCCTTCGATATGTCTCCCACTTGGATTTAGTCATGATTTTTGGCCGGATTTAGTCATGCTATCAATAGGCTCTGGCTGGGTTGAAATAGGCTGTGCGTGATGATAATAAACACTCATTCTAATTGTATATCTGGAATTAGTAGTCCGGAGTCTGGACTTGTTTGGTTGATGGCAAAAGGCTCGCCCATTACATGGGACTTAAACATAACTGGCGAACCCATAAGGGAAACAAGGCTTGTCGTTATGTTATGTTATGGCCGGTATAAAAACTGTAACAATTAAATTCTTCTAGTTAGTCTGAACAAACTAATTTCAGTTTAAGAGCGTTTATCCTAAAAGTTGGCGACGTCGCAAATAGCTGTCAAATATAAAAAAAATACTTAGGTAACTATTTTGATTAATTTGGCAACATTACTGTATGGAAATATTAAATGTGGCTAACTAGCGAACTAAAATATTGATTATGAAATGAAATAATTAATATCGTAACACCGAATATTTAGTTTAAGATGTAAAAAAAGTATTTGGAAACTTTCCAAATGCCTTTTTACACCTAAAACGGTTCACGGTCAACATCAAATTCAGTGTTATAATTGCAATTAATATTCTAGTTCACTAGTTAGCCATATTTCTTATTTTCATACAGTAATATAGCCAAATTAATCAAAACAGGTAAATATTTGACAGCTAATATAGATGTTGCCAACTTTCAGAATAAACGCTCTTCAGTTTACATTAAAATTACCATGTTTATAATTTAAATATACTACCCTATTATTATATTATGTGAAGGTTAACGAGATCTTGCTTTTATTTATATTTTACATAGACATAATAAATAATGTTGTAGATGGCATTAATTTCTTGAATGACGTCACTGAAACAAGAAGTAGTTGAATTATGACAGCTAGTTTAATTTTTTTGCTGTACTTAGGTATTAAATGGTTATTTTATATCATTATCTCCATGATATCTTGGGTTAATTCTTGTCTCGTGGAAACATGGAATACATTAACTGTCGTTTATCACAAAAAATATGGGTTTAATCAGCAGATAATGTAATATTTTGTTTTTACTAGTTGAGGTAGTGAGCCTTGCTGCCCATAAATTATTCATGTCTGTAAATAGAGAATCCTCATTTAATAGTATATGCTAGTTCATACTAATTCCAAGTATAGTAGGTACATACAAATTCAAATGCTGCCATGATAGTTAGTACTTACTAATTCCATGCTGCCACATCATTATTCTAAGGTAGCCATTTTGTTTTAAACTTTGGGCGACGGGTGAAAATACGGAGAAAACGAATTTTCCCAAATATGAGACCGAACTGGATCGATTTTTCGCCTCCATAAACTCCTGCTATCTAATTACGCAACACATTTTCGATTTGCAATTGAGTCAAATTGGTTTCGTTTTGACTAGAATTGCTTTCATAAGTTGTAAATTGAAAGCAATTCTAGTCAAACGAAACCAATTTGACTCAATTGCAAATCGAAAATGTGTTGCGTAATTAGATAGCTGTATTGCAACTTTCATCGAAATCGTTAGAGCCGTTTTCAGGTTTTTTTTTTGATTTTCATTTTCTTCATTTTTTTTTTAATTTTGCTCATTTAATAGTAGTTATAGGATGTACCTTACCTATATATTTTTCATAGGTGAGAAGGTTTTCACACATGTTTATGTCTATGCTAAAAAAATCTCAGCGTGAAAACTTAGCTAAAGTGAGCTGTCATTCTACCTAATGCTAAATTGACACTACACTGCACACCTCACCAAATTTTTATAGATTAGACTTTTAGTGCAAAGTTGACAGTGTACTGATAATTCTGACATCACATGCCTCAAATGAGTCAAAGTATAATCTGACCCCAGTTTTAGATTCCTAAACGCATTACGAATCAAGAATCCACCTCACAATGGTTATAGTGAAAACATTAAATGTTATTTCTCATTCTTAAAGCATTTGTTTAGATCGGACGGAATGCGAGATTTCTAACAGAGAGGCGATCGATTGTGTCAATCAGTTTTTATTTATATTTACACAATAAAACGAAGAAAAACAATAGAAATGCGTACAAGCGTATTCTATTTACGTTTTTGCTATAAATATACGGTGATAGAATGGAATCAGTTTGTGAAACACTTCTAATGGAAAGTGTATTTGAGTTCGTAAACAAATGTGATTGGATCATCGCGTGCCAAGGTTTTGTATTCCGTCATTATTTTTATGTAAATTCTAGAATGTACACACCGCTAGTTAACAGATTAGTAATATGAAAATGATTATGAAATAAATTGTCAATATACTGTATTGTATTTACTGGTTCTACAAATTACAGAATTACATTCATCGTGGGTCTTTCTAAGACAACATAACAGATGAAATGTGGATAGATAAGTACATCTCTGCCTAACCTTTCAGGGATTACAGGTCGAGAGTCGTTATGGAATTTGTTGATCGTTACATTCGACTATTCCAACTTTAATCTTAAACATTTTGCTGTTTATAATACCTAGCTAATCAAGCTTTCCTTTACCCATGATTCAAATCAGCCATCTATCTTTACATACGTGTGCAAGATCATGATTTACTGGCATCCCAAATGACATTTCGCTTTGACAGCTGTCAAATAATACGCGCAAAATATTTGACGTTTGCATATACGATTTTGCGTTGACAATTAAATATTTATTTTATCGTCTACTTAAGTAAATGGGTTTGTTAAATATTCGCAATATATTATTTCCGTTACGTCGTAAGTCTGTTAGTTATTGTGGTGCTTATGCTGGTTGCGGGACTTCGAAATATTGTCGCTGGTACCGTTGGGTTGTATTTGGTTCGTCTTTAGCAAGGGCATAGACAAATTGCCTTTCAGTAAAGTAACGGTTTGGAAAATAGTTTGTTCATTGCGTACTCGCTTGTTTTTCAGTGAATCATTTAATTACATAGAATAAAAACGACAGTTTATACAATCTATGTGACTTGTTGCATAGTAATGCTTATTGTAGGTAGGTAGGTAGAGGAATTTCTTTGCTTACGGAGTTGACATGAGCAGTATGGTGACTACCGACGTTTGAATAACTCTGTTCTCCTTCGGAGCCGTGGTATTAAACTTAGACTGTCCATAATGTGCTACAGTCATAGAAATGTTGCAGTACGATGGTTAAAGCTCTGATATAGTTACCTATATGAAACCGGTTCATAGCCGTCGGAGTGCCCTAATTTTATTACTGCGATCAATTTGGTCACAGTTCTAACCTAACCTAACCTATTTGGTTAGAGTGCCCTAATAGCTATATTACTAGATCGTGCTCGTATCATAGTTGTATTACTAGTAAGCTAGTTATGAACCGCTGTCATAAAACTATATTACGGTATATAGCAGGTGTGGCCAACTCGATTATACCCAAGATCTACTGTTTACTGACGAAACCCTGTGCGATCTACCAACTACATACTTCTTGAAATTTTAAATCAAACAGTATAAAGTTATGTAGTATTTTTTATTTTATTAAGAGGAAAAAAATAAATTGAAAATTATTCTTATATTAGTGTGAGCATTGCGTCTGAGCATCTTTCGCTAGATTAGCAAAGTCAGGTTTCTAGTTGGAAATTGCCAACATCACCCTTGGGCGTGTATTGCCCTCCCTGAAGCAGATGAGTTTCCCTGGCCTCATGAATACGACACTCAATCCTGCACTGCCAGGCGTTTGCAGGCGTGGGGCTTTACTTAGCCACGAGTTCCTCTTCGCCTGTAATTGGTTTCATTGAAATTTTATAAATGTTTGAGTTTGGGATAAAGCATCTTTTGATTCTTCCCTCGAAATTAGTGTGCAATAAGAATATTTGTTGGCATTTTATTCTCGCACATCTTTTAGGTAAATACCGAATGTTCAAGCGAAAGTCATCTTTATTAATTCTTGCAAATTATCGAGGTAATTGTTGGTTGCTTTACCAATCACTCTCAAATCAGTTAAGACATTATTATCATCTTTAAAGTTGCGTGTAACATTGTAACTATGAATTAACCTATCGACGCCAGTTAGCCGAGGATATCAAGGTCTGATTAATTGGATATAATCATAATTACTTAAATGCAGTCTGATTTTTCAGGGTAATTCTAAACAAGCAGAATTATCTAACTTTTGCGACTGATCTACCAAGTTTTCCTGCACAATTTTCAACAAAACAACAGTTTCTTTATTTAAGGCGACGATAACCGACTTTTAATGATTTTATACTGAAGATCACGTCTAAACGAGTAGTTTGAATTATTTGGTTTTTTGTTTTGTTAAATTAGAGCATTTTCTTAATAACTTAATTTTGGAATATTTTAGATTAACATAGTGAAATTAATTTTGTAAAGTTATGTCTAACGTGGATAAAAAACTGAGAATCACGCAAAATCTATCAAGCGTATTTTTCTGAAACCGCCACCATTTTAAAGATAATTTAAATAGTCTAATTTGGGACAGCGCTCCTGGATGGGCGAGTCCTCCTATTACAGGCTGAACATACGACGCGTTGCGTGAGCTCAGTATAGAACACGCAAGCTAACCACTCACTGGCATATATCTGCGTCTTAAGCGTCTGGAGGTCTCCCCAAGCACGAAATCCGTAGTTTTAGACGAAGTTATGAGCCAATCCGGGTCTTTCCTAGTCCGTATTACCTATGAATGAATGACACCACGATTTGACAGTTGACCTTACTCCCGATGTGTAGGATACCCGTCCGAAAATGGCAATTAATCGGGTGTGGAGTTCACTCCGAAGTTTCAAACTACGTTCTTTAGGACGGGCCCGTATCTTCTTTGACGGATCAGAGAGGTCCCCTGACAAAACGTTACGAACTTCAGAGACATTGCTGAAATGTTGGATGTGCCATAAATGTCACCAGCTGCATATCATTCAAACACAGAAAAGCTGCTTAACATTTCAGCACTCCAAAGTAAAAACCAATATTACTTTTTCTCAGTTCTTTCGTTATTAGATTAAAACCTTCCTAAATCACTGTCTTAAAAACATGTTTCCCATTACCAAACGAGCGAGACTTCATCAGTATTGCCGCCACACTTTATTCCCTTATTGGGTAAACGCGCAACAATTAAAAACTGTCCCATATATGGCCCGCTGTCCCGGACCTGTCCAATTTCGTTGACATTACATGAGTTGTAAGAACTCTCAACTTTTGGAGGAATTCTTTGAGTGTGCGCAGATTATTTATGAAGTTTGTGGTTGGTAATTTGATTTGTTTAGTCGGGTTTTATTGGAATTGTTGGGTACGTCAAGTTAATAATATTTTTAACAACAGATTCGATTGGAAAATCTCATAAACAGGTGCTGACAACCTTCTTGAAATGTCTAAAACATCTTAGTTTGTCGTGACAATTTGCCGTACGCTCTTAATGAACTGGTACTAATGTAGGTACATTCATATGTCGGATGAGACTCAAGTGAAATCAGAGGAACAATGCTACTCGGTTCCCACACGGTGGCGCCTCTACCGGCGTTCCGAGAAACTTCGGTGTCGAGTAGTCGGCGCCCGCGCTTTCCTTTAAATTTGGAATTACTCATTATTTGTATCGTGTTACCGTCGTGTTGACAAATAGTCTCTTTATCGGACTTGTGGGTACTGCGTGCGGTTACGTCTTGTCGGAACAGATAACAGCTTCTGTCAAAGGATTCGATTTAATTGGGTTCTTGCTGTTTAATTCCTTATTTTGCAATGGTGTCTTCTGTAGATCTAAAAGATCTAGTTGATGTCAAGATTTTCTGAATGTTTTTTGGATATAAATCTTAAAGAAGAGTTTCTTAGTCTTACTTAAGCCTGCCAAAACCCTAATACTCAGCAGAAGAAACAGCAGAGCACATCTGAGTACTCAAACACCTCGCACAGAAGGCCTACACAAGTGACAATCGCTTTCAAAGCGTTCAGTATTTCTACAAAGACTTTTAACAGGATTGACAGCTTTTCGATATCTTATGTCACTTTGTCTAGGCCTTCAGCTCTTGCACTAACATCGTAAGAATGACGTCATATTAACAGACAACGTCAGCAGGCATAGCATGACAACCATAGAAACGGGTTTTCTACGGGTTTTGTCGACAGAAGAATAGACAAAATGACAGATTGTGATAGTTTATCTGTCATTTTGTCTATTCTTCCGTCGACAAAACCCCTTTCTATTATGGTTATACTAAGCGCGCAGAAGAGTTACCTAAGTCTCCAGGCAACGTGTGCTGAGAAACGAAGTTAATCCTGTCATTTATTTGCAAAATATTACGCAATATTCAATAGGTATATTCGAGATACCGTAATGCTTGCTTACGTTTATCGAATATGCCTGCCTGCGTAATATATTTTTATAGTCGGAATGCCACATTCAGCTGGGACTGTAGCCTGTATACAGCCCATGAGAAAACAGAACCAAAACCTCTTTTTTATGTCAAGTGCCAATGATCACGTTGTCTGATTAATCAAGACTAAGAAGAACCTTGATTGAGTGTTGACAACAGGATAATTTGCTCTGAGTCAGTAAACACGCAATTTGACTGATTGTTAGACTGATTGATATTGATTGCTTGAATTTACGTAAGCAGACAGACTGGTCATGAGGTTTTCTGAAATGACGTTCACTATAGGTGGCAGCACTGCACTGAGACAGCACCTCTCAAAAAAAGCGCGTATATTTTCTTTAGGCGTGACTAATTGGTGAACGTCATCTTAATATATTTTATATTCAGTGTCGAAAACCTGTTGCTAAAGTGGCGCCAACTAGTGGCGTGTATTATCATGAAAGCCCTCATTCTATAAAACCTACAATCGAACTTAGTATAGTAAACTTAGTGTCAGTTGCCAAATTCCATCTTTACGGTGCGCACGTAACGTAGGCGCAATAATATAACGCGAACATATAAATTTAAACTACATACTGAACTCTAACGTTTAATATATGTATGTTGTTAGTCTCCAGTCATTCCTATGTATTTTTCATGATACGTCCAGTTTTACGTACAATTACTTAGGTACCTAAAGTTTTTCTAGCTAGCCAATCTTTTCTCAATGTGTGTTTAATTCAAATTCTTAAGCTCACAATGTTTTTTTTTTGTTTCAATTGTAGTCTATGTTTTTTTTCGTTTCTATTCGTTAACGTTATTTTACAATCTTGCTAGATATTAATTCAAGGGTTCAGCACAATACGTTCCTCCAAACTCGTTCTGTTTTCAAATCATTTAAAAAATTCGAAGCATAGACTTCTCCCCTCTCCAGTCATTCATAGAGTAAGCAACATCGGTTCAACTCACAAAACGTACCTCCAAACTAATTCTTTTTTCAAATTACTTTTATTTTTTTAATCGAACTATCGACTTCGCCCTTCCCTCCAGCCATAGAGTTAGCAACAGTCTACCGGTAGACGAGTCGAATCACATTACGGGTGTCGATTGATTAGCACGATCACTATCGCTTGCCGGCTCTTCTTACCACGCTTCCTGCAATAGCGGTATGTTAACGGTAAGCGATATCGAAGCACACGACACCACGGCAACGGGTGGTTTTTTTCAAATTCCATAGCTTGGTTTGACACTTTACCTGAAACCTATAGGCGATGTGGGAGGCCTATGTAAGGAGTGAAAACGAGACTATTCATACCTGATGCAAACAGAACTGACTAAGAATATCAAAGGTATAATATCTATACTTACAAATAAAATAATAACCAAGAATTTTTGTTTATTTGGATGTACTTATGTTCCGGATTGGCGCACAAACCGCTGAATGGATTTAGATGAAATTTGGCACACAGATAGTTTATAACCTGGATTAACACTTATGGTACTTTTAATCCCGGTAGTAAGGTCCCGTTGGATATTTTCCGACTTCCACGCAAGCTTAACTGCGGGCAAAAGTTCGTTGTAAATATTAACTTAAATCAATGATTTCAATAAACAACTCAATTCATTTATGTAAAATAATTAAGTTACTATAACGTATTGATTGAAATTTTTTAATCATTCTGCAGCAATTAAATATAATGGAAATTAGAAAGTTTAAAATACTAGGAGAATATAATTATATTCAATCCACGCATGCTTAGTTGATTGTTATATCTGTGCTTATACCTACATATTACCTTTAGCTCCTGATGGCGAGGGTGGGTTCAAATCCGGACAAATAGCAATGTGACTTTTTCAATCCATATTTACTTTCTGAGTTTATCGTGCACATTAATGATATCGGTGAAGGAAAATATCGTGAGGAAATAGTTAATATAAGACAAGTCTGAAATCACCAACCCGTCTTGAGCAAGCGTGGTGATCAATGCTCGTGCCTTCTCTGTATGAGAAGAGGCCTCTGCCCTGCAGTGGGACAGTAATAGGCCGTTATTAGTATATCGATATTATTAGTCTAGAACTAATAAGGAGGAGTTCGTGGCTAAGTAATAACAGCCGCACGGGTCGATCCATCAGGTTAAGCTACGCTTGCCGGAGTTGGTCTGTGGATGGGTGACCATCATTACATACTGAGACTCCTCCGTGCCTCGGAAAGCACGTTAAGCCATTGGTCCCGGCTGTCATTCATGGATCTTTGACAGTCGTTACGGGTCGTCAGAAGCCCGAAAGTCTGATAACCAGTCTTACCAAGGGGTATCGTATTACCTAGTTACGGGGTTGTGGAGGTCAGATAGGCAGTCACTCAATGTAAAATACTGACATTCAGCCGAATCCGGTTAGACTGGAAGCCGACCCCAATAAAATTGGGAAAACATTTGATTTATTGAATATTTGTTTGTTAGTTACGCTTTCACGCTAAAATGGCTTAACGGACATGGATGAAATTTGGCACATTGGTAGACCATAACCTGGGTTAGGACTTAGGATACTTTTTATCCCGATATTTCCACGGTTTCAAGGTACCAATGGGAGCTTACCCTATTATCAGCATGTAAACATGGGCTTTTCAATGACGAATAGGAAAAATTCGGGAAAATTGCTGCACATATATGTAGACATAATTTGTTGTTGCCTACGATGACACAGGAGGCCACTGCACCGGCAGGTGACGTGTTTTTTTTCGAAATAATCTATCTATAAAAATCAATGCCACTTTTCGTTGTAATTTTATAACTCAAGAACGGCTGGGCCGATTTAGCTGATTTTGGTTTTGAAATGTTTGTCATAGTCCAGGGAAGGTTTAAACGGTGAGAAAATTAGGGTAGGGTAGGTAGGGTAGGTAGGGTTGGTACGGTAGGCAGGGTAGGTAGGGTAGGTAGGGTAGGTTAGGTTAGGTTACCTACCCTAGGTAGGGTAGGTAGGGTAGGTAGCGTAGGTAGGGTTTAGTGCTACCCGTGCGAAGTCGGGCCGGGTAAAGCTAGTCTATACTAAATATTACGGAAATTCAATAACTTTTAACCGCCTCCTGCTCGATTTGGTTGGTGGTAAGGCTTGTTCTAAGTCCGCCTGGCTACCACCATCTTATTTAAGTCTGTCGCAACAACTATGTTAGCAGTATTGTTGTGTTTCGGCAGTTAGAGGTAAGATTGCCAGTTCTGAGGTTGAGGATTTCGGGTGAAGCTCGCTTCCACTTTCGGCCTGATCACGACTTACCATCAGGTGAGATGCAGGCCAAGAGCTTATTATACCCGTTGTGGATATTCTTTTTTTATTTAACACGCTTTTATTAGGCCGACCTGTATGTGACTAACTATGTAATGGAATCTAAGGTAACTAATTTAACCATCTTCCAAGGGTCGTAGCGTAATGAAAATTGGCAGCTGTATGTAGTTCTGATGACAATACAATAATATGGTACTATCGAACTGATCTGATGATAGAGCCGGAAGATATGAACTGGGACTTCATGATGGAAAATCGTATTTTTGTTTGTACGTGCATTTATAAAAGCGTGTTTTTGTAGTGTTTTTTAAACTATACATTTTTATTAAATAAATCTTTTTAGATTGAACAAATGAGAGTTGTGCAGCAGGATGATTTTAAATCGCGTTATAAATACAGTGATAATTATAAATAGCTGCACGTTACATTGGGTTTTTAATATATTGACAAAATGAGGACATCTTCTGTGCTCTGTGCATTTTATATTATTCGTTATACCTATTTAGTGGTTGTCATATTATTTATTTTAGTATTTAGTACGTAAAGTACCTGTTTGTTATGACTGCATGGTAACTGAAATAATACAGTAAATGAACAAATTCATCGTGAATTTCATAATATGTTGAAATACTTAGGGTTCTATTTATATTCATGACATGCAAGCGAAGGAATGATTGAATATGAATGTTATAAATTAGGAAAAAAAAAACATAGTGTCAAAAAAATATGCAGTTTAGATTTATTCTTTGTTTTGTGTATGTGTTCAACTAAATAGCATCAACGGATCAGTACACGGTTTAAGGGACGGACGCGTAAGCTGTTACCATGAATTTAGCACATGATTCTGGACAGCCACAGTATAAATAAGTAACAGTATTGTGTCTTCATAGAAAACGGCCGAAACGAAGCGCTTCGAAATCTCAGAGTACGAGTATATGTACGCAACCATATAATATAATAATTTATTTAGGAACATAAAGGTTTTGTAATACATGAGGGACTTACAAAGTATGTATTATTAATTACATTGTGTAAATACAATGAATTGTTGGGTGAATAGCTGCTCTCCTAGCTAGATCACTGACTAATCTGTATTTAGGCTCTCCTAAATACAGATTCACGCATTCGATATAGTCTCTACTATATCGAATGCGCGGCAGTTACGCCCGCACGCGGAACATTTATCTACCGAGCGGCCGTAGGTAATTATTTCAAGGTTACTGCCGAGATATAATACTGTTACTTTATTATACTGTGCCTCAGAATCGATTTATTAGTACGTTATTTACCTACGATGTAAAAGTGCCCAATTTTTTTTTTCTTAGTCTCTTACTAATACCAATTTTCTCTTTCCAGCATGATGGATTCCGGAGGAGCAGGCATAGCAGAATCCCCCCCTACGTACCATCGTACCTACGAACAATACGTGCAAGGAGCCGTCGAGAACAGTACCGACTCAGTGCAAGAACAAACAAGCCCCGAACTTGTAGTATGGTCTACCCTACCTTATGGCCTGGACTATAGAGCGCAGTATGAATACAGAAGCCCTTATGATACTGGCAGGGACTACTCCACACAGCAGTACGCAAGAGCACCATTCACGACCAAGATGGGCCAGGCTAAGGCTCTAAAGGAGGCTAGAATAAGGAGGCCGATGAATGCGTTCATGGTGTGGGCGAAGGTTGAGAGAAAGAAGCTGGCTGACGAGAATCCCGATCTGCATAATGCTGATTTGAGTAAAATGCTAGGTAAGTGATTTTGAATTTTATAAATAGAACGTCTTGTTTTCCTTTTTACAGTTACCTTTTTGTTGTTGTGTGCAACGTTTTTCAATCGACGAGAAAATGTTTTTTTTTTTTTTGTGTTAGGTACCCACGGTTATTATAACATAGTGTTTTATTTTGACGTCATACACTTTTTGTTTCCTTTATCTCTATGATAAATGATTTACCTTGGTCAAAATTATTTACTAACATGTCTACATGAAATTAATTTTGATTTAACAAATGAAATAAAATAATTATTACTCACGTGTTCAATAAATTTAAATAATTAACAATGATAAAATAAAAAAATACAAAATACAATAGACGATGTATATTTAGAAACCTAATCCGCTTAACCGTTCTTAAGGAGTCATAAAGAACCCTGTAAGAAATCGACACGTGTTTCACCTCTCAACGAGGCATCCTCAGGATGGCTATTGACTTGTTGCGAACCCGGACCCGACGTGTGAACACGTCAAGCGTCGAGAGCAGTGTGAGTCAATTCGCCCGCCAACCCCACTTATATAGGATTACTGCCCCGCCCACCTCGGCTAGGATCGATTGGTGTCGATTTCTTACAGGGTACTTTATGACTCCTTAAGAACGGTTAAGCGGATTAGGTTACTAAATATACATCGTCTATTGTATTTTATAATGGATTTCCGCAAAGTCACGCCTGAACCAATTAACTAAAAAAATACAAAGTAGGTCCTCATGTATTCAAATTGTATGAAGGCTTACGTATTTTTACAAATGTAATTATGCATATAAATAAATTAAATGTCACATTGTGACTGGTTCTACACATCAAACCTAACATGCTTTAATGTATGACTTAGAGGAAAATAATACACCACGTAATTGATATTCATATAGATAAAATTTTAATTCGTCATTTTCAATTTTTTTATTTATTTTGGAATTAAAATGTTTCATTAATAACAACGAAAACTCAACAAAAATTTACATAAGTACGACTGTCTAAAACTTCGGGGCATCGAGACCCGGATGAGTCAGCAGAAAACTTACAATCTTGAACACAGTTCGAAATTTAAATAAGTATTTTAAAATATTATAAGTGGCCAGTATTATTGCTACAGAGACTCGCATCATTCGTTTTAAATAATTAATAATTAATTCGATTTCTTGACGTCATGACTTGACAAACCGTTTCTTAATATTTTCTTGGTATTTTCTAATAATTAATGAAATTGTGTTTTCATTTCGGTTTGTTTTTTTTATAAGTTTGATTTAGATGGAAGTCATTTATAAATAATACACATAACTTATACACAATAAAATAGTCACAATGATACGATTTATAAAAAAGTGGGGAAGAGCTTACGTTATATTATCTATTATATTTTAGTTTGATTTCTCAATATATGAAAAGCCAAAAGTGCCTTGTGAGTGACTTCAATAAATAAATAAAAAAATGCTAATACTCACCTAATTAAAAAAACAGTCGACAAGGTATCGTGGGACACCCGGTTGGGTTGGTTCCTTTCGCTTTTAAACACTTGGCGAATGAGAGTGAATCCGAAAAAAATGTAACATTTCCACGTGAAAAGTGTCGTTACGGTCAAAATGTTACACTTTTCGGTGTGCAGAGTATAACGTGCGAATCGTTCCAAAACGAATGTCCCATATGCCAATGATTTTTTGTAGCCATTTTTCTGTCAATATAATAAACACCACGAAGTATTCACGAAATTATTCCTGTGCAATATCTCGCTTGTCTCATACCTCTATAATAACTACATTACCTCTAAAAGACTAAAAGGTATCTCAGCAATACATTACCAATCACTTAGCCATATTAATTTAAAAACTAAAGTCGCATTCGTCGTGTCTGTCTGTGTGATCGCGTTGTTCTTCTAAACTACGTAACGAATTTAGATGCGGTTTTCACTATCTTATAGAGAATTTATTCCGGAAGGTTTATGTGCATAATACATTCATAAAACTTACATATAATAAAGAATTATCGTAGTTTTGTCAATTCCTAAAAGCAGGGCCGGGTCACTTGTATTGATATAATGTCTTTACCAACACATAATAAGAATTCAATTAATACCACAAAGATTCATTAGTAAAACAAATAAAAAACTTGTAATACATACATGTGAGTGGAAATATAAAAAACTATGTCGTTCGGAACTTGCAATATTGTTCCATATAAGTAATGTTACATTCTTGCTTGTAAAGGCGATACTTAGTAAGTAAAGCAAGTTAATTAAGCTATCACGATGATTACTTGAACTTACTTACTCGTCTGTGAGTATGGTCAGCAACGAAAGTCGGTTAAAATAAATATGGACGCAAAATAATTAGGTTTCAATATTCCATGCATAAGTGGTTTGTGTTGTTAACCCCTGACACGAACATTTCAACGTGTCAAACTCAAATTCAAAGCATTTATTTCAAATAAACCAATTACAGGCACTTTTGAATTGTCAAGGAGTTGGTCAGTCAGAAAGATGAAGCTAGTTGCTCTTTCCAAAGCGTAGTAGGTTCCTATGGAGAAGAACGGGCAAGAAACTCCACGGACACTCTTTTAAATCAAATCTCTTTTAAATTTTAAATCAAAGTGTGTATCTGTGTGTCTGGCAGTGGCATCTTAACTCCCAAACACGCTGAAACGATTTTGTTTTTTAATTTAACCTACATACTGATCGCTTGGTTTTATATCAATTGCCCCCAGCTCCCAGTCCCAGCCCATAAATCGACAAAGAAATAAAATACAAAAAACGAACATAATTTTATGTTCTCGGTGGCACGGGCACCAAAACATTTTGTCGTATAATTCCGACTAGGTCCAAGGGGCAATTCCCGTAATGTTTAAGAACGTTCGCATTCGCATCTCATTCGCAGTCTGTCAAAAATACAATCAATTTACAAATATTTTTGACAAGTTTGACAGATTGCGACCAGAATGTGAATATTTTTGACAAGTTTGACAGATTGCGACCAGAATGTGAATGTTTTTTAAGTACGAGAATTGGCCTTCAGGTTAATGTTAAATCTCCATTGTTCGTTTTTTAGAGTTTTACTATAGTTACATCTCTGCCTAACCCCTTGGGGAATACAGGCGTGATGATATACAAGAGTTATGTTTAGGACATAAAAAAAGAAGTGTCAATCGACTTTTGTTCCTGACTGTACATGTGTTTTTCTTTAACTTAGATTTCTGCAGTTCCGTGAGTTGACTTAACTAGCAAGTCTGTATTGCTCAGTTTAGTTTTAATGATATTCGTAGATGATGAAGCTATCTATTTGAATCATACAAATGCTCATTGTAGCCATCGTCATCTTCTGTCCAGAGGTCCTAGAGAAATGGCAATCGCTTTCAAAGCGTAACGTTAACTACTTTCAACAGTACTGATATATGCTCTTTGGTATCTTAAGCATAAACATAATCAACGTAGAATATTCCCACTCCTGTGACACCGGCCTCCTCTCTGTGAGAGGGAGAGGACTATAATCCACCACGCGGGCCCAGTGCGGGTTGGTAAATGTCTTCGAATTTTTGGTTCTAGGACATGCCGGTTTCTTCACAATGTTTTCCTTCACCATTTTGAGAGCAGTGGTGATGTAATTATTTACACAAAGTAAAACGCCTGCTGGAGCTGCACTCTCGACATAGACAGCGAACGCTTTACGCCGAATTCGGTCGCAAATTCCAAATGGGGTCCCCAGACGGTACAAAATACGTATTATTGAAGCTTACTCAAAAACTATCCAAGCAAAGTTAATAAAATTTATATGGGACCAATTCGGGAGCATACCCTTTCATATTTTTTTTTTTTTTCAAAATCGGTCCACAATTGACGGAGAAATCGGCGGACATACATAAAAAATAAAAAATTACATACATACGTGACGAAAATAACACCTCCTCCTTTTTGGAAGTCGGTAAAAAAATAGCTTGACAAGCATGTGATTTTTTCGTGTTAGTCGGACTTTGTCGTGAGTCGTCAAACGATTGCTATCTAAGACTGCAGCTCCAGCAGTCGTTTTATTTTGTGTAAATTCGTCGACCTACGACTTACTCGTAAGTCGGGGCCATTTACCACTGGCCCACCACTGCTCTTGGCACGGTAGCTTCTCTCTCTTCGTCATCGTTCCCCCAATGCTGAGGATCGCGACCACATACGACGCGTCTCCAAGCTATGCGGTCTTCTGCAGTGTGGACCGCTTGGTAAATGCTGCCTCCAACAGCCTTCTAGATCGCGTCGGACCATCTCACCGGTGCTCGGCGGCGAGGTAGTTTACGTCCACTACATTATTGAGTTTTCCATCTTGGTTATAGAATGTCAGTGATAGAATGTTGCTCTGTCTAGACCCTCTAGTTCCAATTTACTTGGAGTCAGCACAAAATGTTAATTTTCTCTTCTTTCTGTTATTTTTCGTATGGTTAGTGACTAACCTGGTGTCAGAGTTTTCATGCCACCCATAGGCCTCTGACTTGATTTCACATGCCGTCGAAATATATCTCTCAGGCGTGCCGGTTTCCTCACGCTGTTTTCCTTCACCGTTTTTGAAACAAGTGATAATTATACAATACGCACATGAATCCGAAAAGTCAGAGGTGCGTGCCGAACTCGAGACCTATGACTTGGCAGTCCGACTGTTGCACAACTAGGCTATCCATCTCCTCCATTCTTCTTTATCAGCCGCAACTTTATTATTATCATTCACTCCCTTTTCATTCATATCTTCCATCACCAGGCCATCTATTCTGTTCCAGACTTCAGTTATGTTATTTTTGAATGTCGTTTTCCTTGTTTGAACATAAATCGACTCTACGATGTGGTTCAAAGACAAAAATAGGAGTAATATAAAAAATATATAGAGCTTTTACCTTGTATCAATCGTAGGTACTGTTGGTATGTTGACTGTCTAAAATAATGGTATGCAATCATCGTTTTTTGTGGTAAAACCGTTAACTATATTGGTTTTTGAATTCAATCATACATTTTTATATTCTAATCCCCCGCTTGACAGCCCAGGGGGGCAACGTCTCCTCTTTTTATCTATTCTGTTCTTATTATTCTCATTATGAATCAAATAGCTCGCCGTCCGATTAGGACCAGGCCCGGGTCGACGGCGCGTTGTGGTCCACGCGCACCTCAAAGAGATGTCAGCACCAACTGACGGGGTCCGTAAGGGCCAATGCCTGCCAGGGTTGCGAGTTTGTCCGAAAGGGATATCGCGGCCCCGGCACACAGGCAACGGAAGGAACACGGGTGGATTTGTAGTCAGTAACAGTCTGACACACCCTCCCGCTCCGCCCAGAGCGGGAGAAGTTATTTGATAATTTCCCAAGCTCAAAAAAAAAAAAGGGGGGGGCACTGTCTCCTCTTTTTTTCTCTTCTATTCTAATTATGAATCAAATGTTTGTCTCGTATTCAAGCCATCTATGTGAACTCGCGGAGGTTGCATTCTAAAACAGGGTTGATATGATTTAAATCACTTGATTAAAATCAGTGATTTAAATCGCGATTAAAATCAAGTGATTTTTTTATAAAAATCAATGATTTAAATCTAAATTGTTTTACTTCGACCAAATCAGCCAAAATATGTCAAGGGACTTCCCCCGACATAAACTACGGCGCGCACACACGTGTCCAATGCTGTTTAACTACACCGTTCGGAGATTCTCCGTTTTAACTCGTGACTGAATCCGTCCGTCTAGTCTTTGGCGCGGTCATTCGTGATTGATTAATGAAAAAAGATGCTGTTTGGGTTTATATGGATGAAAAAAAGTCCACTTGCGGCAAGTTTAACAAAGCGGTGTGTAAACGTTGTAAGAAGGAATTAATGGGCTTAGTACCGAGAATGAAAAAAACATTTAGAGACATGTGTGACAGAAATAATCAAAAAAATCCGATTTAAATCAAATTAATCCGATTTAAATCAAATAAATCCGATTATTTTGATTTTTTTATAAAAGTCATGATTTTTATCAACCCTGTTCTAAAACGATATGGAGTAAAGCCTCTATTATAGTACCTACTTTCTTCCATATACATTCATGGACCTTTATGTGAAGGTTTCTCAGTAGCTTTACGGCATCGGCAATAGTATTTAAATAAAATATGGTACATCTGGCTCTTGTCAATTGTTATAATATCTGTCTAATAATCACAGTGACCTCGCGTAACTTTCTCCGTCAGAAATAAAACACAGGAGGCGAGGACGTGAACTCTGCGCCACGACGCAATGAACGTAGTATAGGTAGGGTATAGTCGGACGAACAAGCGTTTTAATTTTTTTAATCAATTGATTATTATTAGTATTTTTAATAGGTTTTTGAAAGTTGATAGTTGAGGAGCTCGTGGCTAAGTAATAACTGCCGCACGAGTTGATCCATCCGGTTAAGCTACGCTTGCCGAGGTTGGTCTGTAGATGGGTGACCATCTTTACATATCGTGCCTCGGAAAGTACGTAAGCCGTTGGTCCCGGCTGTCATTCGTGGATCTTTGACAGTCGTTACGCGTCGTCAGAAGCCCGAAAGTCTGACAACCAGTCTTACGAGGGGTATCGTATTACCCAGTTACTGGGTTGTGGAGGTCAGATAGGCAGTCGCTCCATGTAAAATACTGGTATTCAGCTGCGTCCGGTTAGACTGGAAGCTGACCCGAATATAGTTGGGAAAAGGCTAGTCAGATTGATTGAAAGTTGATAGTTCTTAGTCTTTGAAGAGGCAGTGACAAACAATGTGAAACACAAGGCGAACTGGAACCTATTTAATAAAACCGAAAGATGACAAGCGACAATCTGACAGTTTTACAAATTTCTGTTTTAATAAACAACACTTGTCATGAAGTGAGTCGTTTGTACTTTATTGGCAAATACGTGGACATTGCCAGTTACATAAAAAAAAAAATGACACAAATGTGGGCATAGCACTTGAACAAAGAAGAATTGCTTTTCGAAAATCGAACGTTGAGCTCTTTCTTCTGTTGCCTCTTCTTTAGAGATATTTAAACTACTGCAAGTGTATCTTAGGAGCAGTGGTGGCCAGTGGGAATTACGAGTTACAGTAGGACGTGGGCGCTTTACTTTGTGACTTAAAACGGTGAAGGAAAACATCGTGAGGCAACCGGCATGTCCTAGAACCCGCGTGGACCCGCGTGGTAGATTACAGCCCACTCCCTCTCACAGAGAGGAGGCCTGTGTCACAGCAGGGAGGGGGGGGACGTTATAGTCTGATTATAAGTATGTTGAATTTTATCTTGGACATCAGTGACGGGAAACGTCGCGGAGAAACCTGGACTTATGGTTAATATAAAAAATAAAAAATATGTTTATTTATCTCCACAAATTACATTCTTATACTAGTTAAACATAATAAAGTTGACAGGTAATTTGACAAAATTTTGTAATTTGTGGGAGATCTGAAGTCTAAACTAAGCCTAGGCCTGTATTTTAGAACTCCAGGTCCCCCATTGTAACACATAGTAGAGATTGTCAACGTGATACAATTGCGAGTGGTTGATGGTGTCTCTAAGTGCAAGTATGTTTGAGTGTGTGTGCGTGTATGTGTGTGTGTGTTTTTATGCCTACATTTTTTGTACATACAATGTTTCATAAATAAATAATATAATTAATTATGTAAGTCTATCGTGTAGTCTATATGTAAGTCTGGCCAATCCACCTTCTGCAAGCATGGTGATCAGTGCTCATACCTTCTTTGTATGAGAAGAGGCCTTTGCCCTGCAGGTGGGTTAGTATTAGGCTGGTATTAATATTATAATATTTTATTTGCTGTCTTGTAAATGTAGTTTAAAAGAATACAATATTAGTCACAGTACCGTAATTAGAGTTGTGGTTTTCCTCTTTGTTAATTTTGCACAACATTTAACAATTGCCTGAAATAGTAGAAACGTTGTCTATTGATAAATCGGGAGTCGGTGATACAACATACATAGTCGTACAATTTGCTTGGAGTCAGCTTCTAGTCTAAACGGATGCAGCTGAATACCAGTATTTTACATGGAGCGGCTGCCCTCACCAACCCAGTTACTGGGTAGCACGCTACTCTTGATAAGACTGGTTGTCAGACTTTTGGGCTTCTAACTACCCGTAAAGACTGTCAAAAATCTACGAACATACAAAGTAAAACATTGAATAAAAACAGAACTATAAATCAAATCAGTGAACTCTGCAGGGCTCAAGAGGAAAACAGTAGTTGATTTATCCTAGATATGTAGGTATGGCGCTTATCAGGAGATAGACGCACGTTGATAATGTCTATTGACAAAATTCCCGGAGAGATATCAATTAGTGATATATATGCATAAAGAAAAAAAAAGTTGTATCAAATCTTTCAATATTATGCAGCGTGTATCAGCAATGTGTTGTCATATTTAAGGGTGTAGTCAGGCCATAGACTGAACAAATTCCCCCATGGGAACAACATCGTATCGCGAAAAAAAAAAATCTGTTGTCCCATACTTCATTTGGGTCGAGACACCCTTAAATATGACCTTTCTGATACGTGTTGTATAAAGTGAAAGATTTTTTTACTATTCTAAAGGTCCTTTAAGATTTTTTAAATCGTTTGAAGTCTGGAGTGTATTTTGCATTATGTTAAGTTCTTGTCATACGTTGTAGGTTTTTTTTTCAAAATGCAATATCATCAACCAAGTACCTACTAATATTTTAGGTAAAATTAAAATTAAAATATGTTTTTATTTTTGTTTTTAATGAAAAAAAACCTACTCTTTAGATTTAATTAATTGTGTATTTCTTTAACATTCTTATGCTAGCTTTAAATTCAATTTATTTTTTACCTATCTTTTTGTTTTTTTTTCGTTTTGTGTAATAAAATTTACTTTCAATATTTGCACGCCTAATTGATAGATTGTACAGGGATCTCAATATTTTGTAAACACCTTTATTTGTGTACTTATTTTCTATGCAAATAGATAATGATTATAATTATGTAGGGGGTAATATTTGAAACTACTGATTCGATCCCGAAAATACTTTCACTAATGAGAAACTACGGTGTTGCCGAGTGTCATAGGATAAATTTTATGTCAAATCGTCCGCGTGAAACAATTTAACTATACAGGCTTAGTTTTTGTTTACCCTAAACCTCTTAAGGGGTCATTGTTCTCATCATTATGAACAACTTTCACTATGGGACCATCCCTGTAATCGCGAAAAAAAATCAGCTGTTCCCTACATTTCGACGAGGTATGCGAACATAAATGTAGGGAACAGCAGATTTTTTTTTCAATCACTCACTCAATCAATCAATCTGCCTAGCCTTTTCCCAATTATCTTGGGGTCGGCTTCCAGTCGAACCGGAGGCAGCTCAATACCAGTATTTACTAACTTAAGTGTATATATATAAACTTTAACTAGACTAGATAATAAACATATTACTATTCTACAATATACATCCTTAGCTATTGCTATTAAACATAGTTTATTAAACTCTGATGACATTGTTATAAATTTTTTACTTAAACAATTAACAGAAACTTATAATAACTTCCGCTTGGTACAACCACATGTGACTAAGACTTGAAAATAGGTCAAAATTAACGGTATGCCTTGTGTTCACGACTGTACCGTCTTACTAGGCGAGTTAGATATGGCAAGTCATTATAACTTAAGCGTGGGTGGCACGATGGTATCGCTCTTAATGAAATAAAGCTCGAATAAAAAAATAATGCCAGCCAGCATGTACTAGTAAATAGTAAGCAGTTTTACAACTATTAATATGTACCCACCAAAACAAATTAGCGAGCTTATTGCCAGGTGACACGGCCCAAATTCGGTTGACATTTCTTTTCCCGAACTCAAAAGTAACTTGGTCCTTCTTAAAGCTATTATTCACTGGTTTGATGAGTAATGGTATATATATTTATCGGTCAAATATGGGATTACCATTTGAGAGGATTCCCCAG
Organism: Agrochola macilenta; assembly: GCA_916701695.1. Taxonomy (NCBI): domain Eukaryota; kingdom Metazoa; phylum Arthropoda; class Insecta; order Lepidoptera; family Noctuidae; genus Agrochola; species Agrochola macilenta. Next base: position 8,906,099 of record OU753572.1, on the reverse strand, counting down.
TAGGTCCTGCGATAAAAATTACCGTAAATTCGTTAACTTTAAACAGTTTCTAAGCTCATGTGCGAATGTTTTCATGACGACGTGGTTAGGTATTGAGGAAGATGCTTGTGACAGACGTACTTACCTACGTAATTAAGGAATATATATTAAAAAACCATTATCAGTTTGACGTAGAGGGAAATCCGGTGTACTATTGAAATCATCATCTTATTAGCGTTGTCAGTTGTTATTGTCAGTGTTACTGTTGTCAAAAAATAGGCACTTTGAGATTTCCAAATAATACTAGAGCTTTTTATTAGTGGGTGCAAGTTTAAGAGTCTATAATACCTCAAATTGCTTAGCTTGATATTCCCTTATTTCGAAAATACTGCGTCATTAATTTTGAAATAAATATAATATGATAAAGTTACAGATTAATGTTATGTACTATGTTTGACGAAAACATAGTACGTAATAATAATAAAAATAAATTTAAAAGTTAACTCCAAACCGAAAAATAAACCGAATAAAATTTGATCATGATACTTTGCATGATAATTGTACTAACTACAATGCAGATTTTTTTTAATGCCATTATGTTCACCGTAAAAATCAATTATCTAAACTATAAGCAACTTGGAACCGCCAGCACCCCATTCAGTCTCGTTCTCACTCAGTCCGCGAGCAGTATGGTGCGAGCGAGATAAAAAGTGAATTTGAGCTGAGGCAGTATGGGCTCTTAAGAATCTAGCTATGAGCAAGACTAGAATGTACTCCATGACAGAAGATTTTATCAAAATCTATATGAAAGCACTACCTACCACTTTTTGCAAAAGATGTTACTGATACTTCTTTTCAAAGCTAGGCAACCTGCATTATCCTTAAAAGACCTAAGAATAGAAAAGTTCCTAAAAATTAATACAGTTTTTGGAACCGCCTATTTTCGTGCAAATATACCGATGGTTACTAAGCATTGCTTAACAGTTACCTAGTAAGTTCTTCAAAATCAATCTGCCTAGCCTTTTCCCAACTATGTTGGGGTCGGCTTCCAGTCTAACCGGATGCAGCTGAATACCAGTATTTTACATGGAGCGACTGCCTATCTGACCTCCACAACCCAGTAACTGGGTAATACGATACCCCTTGTTAAGACTGGTGTCAGACTTTCGGGCTTCTGACGACTCGTAACGACTGTCAAAGATCCACGAATGACAGCCGGGACCAACGACTTAACGTGCTTTCCGAGGCACGGAGGAGTCTCGGTATGTAAAGATGGTCACTCATCCACGGACCAACCGCGGCAAGCGTAGCGTAACCTGATGGATCGACTCGTGCGGCTGTTGTTACTTAGCCACGAGCTCCTCTTACCTAGTAAGTTCTTAAAGGAAGTATTAAACTTCCTTTTAGAGGAAGGAAACGCTCTTGAGAGGTGTACGCAGGAACGAATAAAACATGGTGAACATCGAACACGGAACATTTGGGACGCACGTGTGTACGTAAATTAGCAAAGCGGACACTAACACCATACGAACACAATTCGACTTGTGTTCACGCTCAACCGCCCCGGTCTCTTTAGTAGCCATGGATTCGCCAATTTTCGCAATGTTGCATCAAATTCCTCTGAACACCGTCAACACTGAACAACGAAATTGGATCGTCACGATGTTCGTTAGCGGTACGCACATGCGAACAAAGTGTTCGATGTTCGTGTACACCAAGTTCTTGCTCGTCCATACGAACACGCCTTTACAAAATTCTGATGTGGTTTGGTCTGACCTTGGTCCTCCAGGAACACCACACTTGAGGATATGGTCGTTCTATATAACCCACTGAGTCACATACTTAGCTAGAAGGCTATCGCTACGTTACCAAATTCGGTAACAGGAAAACGCAGCTAAAAGAAGTAAATTAATTACTGGCCTAAATTGGTTTACCCTTTTTATATTTCTACAAAAATATGTTTATGGAATTATTTATTTTGTGCCTAGAAAATGCCATGTGTTTAGTGGTCACAGCTGATAGTATCTACGTATTAACCATATATTGGGTCTTCGATTTCCTTAATGTTGTAGGTTATTCCAAATATAATGTCCCGAAACTAAAATATTATAAAATTATTTTGGCTCACTGTTCTTTGTTAATTTAGACTGTTTCAGCTGTAACTCTAACAACCAGTCTTACCAAGAGATATCTGGCCACCCAGTGACTGGGTTGTGGCGGTCAGATAGGCAGTCGCTCCGTGTAAAATACAGGCTGCATCTGGTTAGACTGGAAGCCGATCGCAACATAAATTGGAAAAGGCTGGGCGGACTCACGAGGACTTGTTCCAAGCCAACCTCATGCAGTCCTTTGCTACGAACCTCTTGCATCAATGCTATTTTAAGTATTGGATAATTAAACGAATGTCATCGACTTTCCTTGTTTTGACGGTATAGCATTTGATTGCGGTTAACATACCAGGAACGTTCAGATTTTCCTATCTAAAAATAACACTGGCACTTTCCGTATTTTTAGGAACGTTCGTATTCTAATCTCAAATTTTACCTGAATTGTTGACATGTTATTGACATTGATCCTCGTCATTTCTGAAGGTGGCCAGGAATCCTCCTAGACACCTTCAGAAGGCAAAAATTTACGATCCCGTTCATTTTGTAGACCAAAGATTTGGTAATCATTAAGGTTCGTAGCATAGCCATATTTGACTGCCTAGGCTACGCCGTACTCTACCACAGATTAATACAGATGCGAAAAGCGACTCTTGCCACGACACAATAAAGTGCAATTCAGGTCGCACAGTGCTAATCACCTACAGTTATATTCATCTAGAAGTTGCCTCTCTTTCTATCACGTGACTCTTAGATCTTCTGACTACGTTACACTCACTGAATTGGCCCAGCAAGACGGGCCTGCCGCGTACTTGTAGCTTCATACCTAAACTGCGAATTCTCATCTGTATTCATCTGTGACCCTACTAAAGTAGCGTTACTTTCGTCACTTTGTCAAGGTCCTTTTCATACACTTTATGATCCATTTTATAACGTCCATAATACAACTACTAAACTGCTAAATGATCTAATTTTCCAGATTATTTGTGACGTCACCAGATTTAATATTTTGATCGAACAGACGTCATTTTTCCGAACGTTTCACCCTGACGTGTTCCCGTTCCGTATCTTTTGGTCGACGTCATTATATATAGGTACTGATTTCTATATTCGTACATTATCGCCATGCTTTGACGTCAGTTCATTAATTAAATCGACTGTAATTGTAAACAAACTATGGGTTTCCCCAGTTTTATCATCTGTACCCACAGGAGGTTATAGTTCAACACTGTACCTACAGAGATGTGAGCTAAAATGTTTCTTATGTGGTGGTGTTACAAAGTATTATCGATTGATGGCATAGTCTTTATTATCAGTACTTAAATGTATAAGAAAATAATAATGTTCTAACCCAACTGCCTCCGCATAATGTTGGTATTTCCCAAAATTGAACTCAAAGAGTTTTTAATAATATTTCTGAATACGAACATTTTCGCTTAAATCAAGGATGACATCTTTTTTGCTTTATCTGTGAGTAAAAGATAATATATACGATGGTGTATGTACCATCGAAGAAGTTCATATCTATACACCATAAGGACTATTTCTGCTTACAACGCTCGACCGCTATAGAACCGGGGCGGTAACAGATGTGGGCATCGTGTTCACGGGATTTTGTTTTCAAACTGCTTAGATATGAAGTTATTCGATAGTACAGTAGACTGGATGTCTGTAGTAACGAAACCAGTATCAAAATCAGATCAAAATTTCTTTATTCAGACAACAAAGATCAACATCGTTAGTCATAATATTATTATTATTTGAGTTTGAACCATTTGCACGGAAGATGACCAAGTATGGTACAAGTTTCTTATTTAGCCATCCTCTCCACAAAATGCTTCAAAATGGGGGAATAGAAACTCTCTGTCACTGTTTTCAGAATGCTGTGGCCCCTGATCTAGTTGCTAATGATGCGATTTCTTTTCGAATGATCGCATAAAAGCCGGCAGTTTGATTCTGTCAATCTTGTCTGTGTTCAATTTTGACGCACTACAGACACGGGGCAGTCTCAAGAGCATTCTGAAAATATTATTATATTAGACGCGTAAGACATCTTGCGACCTTTTGGTGTAGCTGGTCCATAGACACGGGGGTGTACAGACCCTAACAATATACCTTGAATAGTGTATCGTATGTATCTTGACCTGCTATCTAATTACTTAACATATTTTCGTCTGTTTCATATTTGACAGTTCAACAACATTCATTGCGTTCACGCTAACCACTCAAGGTCACTGGCATTTAACTGCGTCTTAAGTTAAAAAGTTATTCCACGAAGAAAATGGAATAGGAGCAAATTAGATATGTCGGATGACTCCTTGCATTTATTTGACTCATATCTGAGTAATGCAATATAAAGCAATATATTCTATGAACATTCATCGTAGCAGAAATTTTTAGGTGATCGTTAACGATAAGTTAAGTCTTTGACTGTAGGACAAATCTCTTCTTTAGATACCAATACCTCCAATGGTTCTCATATCAATTATCAAGGGTCAAGTGTCCGCGCGGTTCTGCGCCTGCGCCGTATCAAACTCCTCAGTCCTCTAGAGTAGACAGCCGAACACACTTAAGGCTGTGTTACACCACGTTTTCTCAATAACCGCTCCGACCTTGAGCCTGCCATCGTTAATTGGCTAAAGTGCACGCCTTTTAAGGTGGCACCACACTGCGATAATGACATCCTTGTATCAGTGAGCGTTGCCGTACATACTTAGTGTACTTAATTAAATGAAGACCTTAAGCGGAGGCTCGACTTGAGTCAGGAGTGAGTAATGTTGTTATGATTTGAATGTGCAGGAAGCTTTATGTTATTGAAATTGCTTTTTTATTGGCGCGCTTATGCGAAGGGCTGCCATTTTTCGATTTGCCAATAAGGTCAGGGCGGTGATAAGGTTTTGCGTTGGAGTGGCCTTTTGTTTGGCGAAAAGGAGGTATGCATTTGTTTGTGTCTCGATAACTTAAGGCTAAACCTGGGCCCTATTTAATAAAAACCGACTGCCGACAGGTGACCGGAGACAAACCGACAATCTGACAATTTTGTTAGATTTTTTCATAGTTTAGCCTTGACAGCACCTGTCGTAAAAATGTGACAATGATAACATTTTTTGACAGACAATATGTCGCATTATCAATTAATATTATTAAGTTTAATAGGGCCCCGATTAATTATGTACTAAAATGTCCTGGGATATTATCCCAGCACATATAAACATTAAAAATACCCTTGTATTTTTAGAGACGTATAATCACAAAGATTAATAATAATCTTTTTCATTTTAGTGCATTGAATAAGTCTGTTACTATCGTGGGTAGAATCTGGATGAGGCTGACAAGGAGCGTGGGGATTGGAACAAGAAAAGAGAGGCTTATGCCCAGCAGTGGGCGAAATCATGCTGTGGATAATGATGATGATGATCAATCTGTTGATTGAACGAAATCTGAAGTAACACAAAATTGCAATACGACATATTATGACTTCGCTAGGTACCCACGTAACATATTTAGCAACTTGATTTTCGCTTGCACACAAAGCCAACGTCATAAGACATTTTTCTACACATAAACGAGACAGCTGATATCTCTAGTATGTATCACAGTTATTATGGAGAATACTTCCTCCATAAATATAACATGAATTATGGAAATCCTTATAGAGATTGCGTTTTTATTAATGGCCTCTTATTGAATTCTTTGTGTAATTGCATTGAATTTTTACTATGTACTCTATACTATTATGAGTAATCTAGAAGAAATAAACTGCATCAATATTACGTCATCATCATTTTCTTTCACTTATCGTAATAGATTTGGAGTTTGCGCAACATGTCTTTTTCTTCCACACTTCTCTATTAGTCGTCATCTCTCTCACTCACTCCCTTTCTATCCATATCATCTTCCACACAGTCCATCCATCGTTTCTTCGGTGTTCCTCTACTCGTATAACCATCCACTCCATCCAATATTACATAATACTCTCATATTATTTTCAGTAAGAATTCATTTTGGAAGAGGGTCCGATTTGTGGTCTTAACTTTTGCAATGAAGGCTAAATGGAAGTGGGCGGGTCACGTAGCCCGTTACAAAGACGATAGATGGACTCTACGGTCTAGGCCAAAAGGCACCAGATCAAGAGGGCGACCAAAGGCCAGATGGGCAGACGAAATTGTAGCGTGCGCGGGTGGAAGTTGGCTAGACAGAGCTAATGACAGAGAAGAATGGCATTCCTTGTGGCAGGCTTTTACCCAAACGGGGTCCATCCATTAAATAATTAGGTAGTGGATTATTAAAACAAATAATAATTAAACTAGTTACAAAATATAATTTATAATTAGAAATCAAATTCATCTAAGTGTAATAAATGTAATTGAATTATAGGTTAACAAGTTATCAATTGTGATCGTTTAATGTGTACTATGCATGGAATTAAATAAAGCTTTATTATTATGTCCTTTATTTCATTTTAACAACTTATAAATTACATTTTTAAATATTAGAATATAAAAATACAAACATTTAAAAATATAAAAAATAGTAGTCCACCGGTATCGGGAACAGGGTCCAAGCTACCGGCGGTCAGGGCTCCAGAGAGAGGAACCTCCTGACAATGCGAGCCGTGTCCAGGAGTACCGCTTTCTGAATCAAGCCCTTGATCCAGCTGCCCAATGAGAGCCTCCTTAGGTGTTGGTCGAGGCTCTTGGCAACTAAGCCATTGGCTGATACGACTATCGGCACAATGATCGCTGAGTCCACATCCCACATGTCAACAACCTCGTGAGCCAAGTCAAGATACTTGATTTGTTTATCTTTCTCAGCTTTCACGAGGTTCCCGTCATGTGGGACCGTTATATCAATAATCATTGTGCGCCTCTCTACTCGATCCACCACCACTATATCAGGTTTATTCGCAACAATAGTCCTGTCAGTGATGATGGATCGATCCCAGTACAATGTGATATTTCCATTTTCGAGAACTGGGTCGGGCACATACCTGTAATACGGCACTTCCGATTCCACAAGATTGTATTTCAGAGCAAGTTGCTGATGGATAATCCTGGCTACAAGGTTGTGTCTATGCAAGTACTCTTCGTTAGCTAGACGAGAACAGCCGGAGATAATATGTCGGATTGATTCTCCCGGACGGTGGCATGCCCGACAGATGTCAACCGTGCCGTCTTTCACAATAAATCTACGGTAATTGTTCGTCAATAAATCTACGGTAATTGTTCGTCATTATTATTATTATTATTATTCATTTTGACACTTCAACAATGTACATTGCCTTGCTTTAGTTTTCGAGAAGACGAATGTTCCAAACTTAAGCAGCAATGAATACTGCGGATTTGTCAAATAAAACAAATGACGGTGCTAATGTATGACATTTACGTCCAGCAGTTAAAACGGAGTTGTTCATTGCAGTTATTGTCTCTCAAGTATCGAAAATATACCAATAACCTATAAATTGGCCTAAAATATCGATGCATAGAATGTACGACTGATTGGTTACTTACCGGTTGCCAAGGCTACCGGTGTGGTCACTTCAACTTTTACTATTTATGGGGAAAACAAATCGGTATCTATGGTACGGTATTTGTCAATACGGAGAGCGTTTAGTTGTTTCTACGGGTCTTGTTATATCTGGTAATCTGTGGATAGATTCTCGCACGAGATATTCTCGGTTAGTATTTCCAAAAATGAATCGATTTTTGTTACCATTGGTAGTTTCAGGTTAGTTAAGTCTAGTAAGACCTCTAAAAATATATGCTCTGAGTATACCGGTAGCTATGGTGGTAATTCCAATTCTGATAAAGCAATTTTCATAATGTTAGTACATAGTCCAGTGCATTGCGAATATTTGCCAAAAAAAATTGAGGTTAATGTTAACAGCTTACTGACAAATCCACTGGACTGGACAGGTCCACTCAAATCTATGTGGTTCTTTTCTCAAAATACCATTTCAGCCACTAATCTACATGGTCCTCATATGGCTTGACCAAGATTATGTCTGGACTTTAAAAGAGACTTTGACCTCTGAGTTTGTTTCGGCCTTTCTTCTCAGAGTAGTCGGATAGGAAACGCCGAACTCATCTGGCAAATTTTAATATTTAGTGTAAAAGTGATTCCTATATCCTATTTACAAAATAAACAATTTCATTCATTTCAGCATAGGTATGGGTCACTCGATAAAAAAATCTACCTTATAGCCTTTGAACTAACATCACTGTTCCTTAAATTATTTTGAATTTTCTGCGCTTACACATTTACACCACACCTCGTAAGGAAAAACAGACAAAAATAAATTACTGTTGGGTCTCGCACACCTTTCACTCCTAATCCAAGCCCGTGTATCATATAATGTTTATTATTAAAACACTTGAAGAGTACCTCAAAAGGCATATCTTGGATATTTCCAACTAATGCTACTGTTTTTGGTGTTATCTCGCCCAGCCGCCATTTTGGGACCAGAGACAAGTTTTTACACTCTTCTAAATAAGGTTAGGTCTTGCTAATGGTAATATTAATCTTGATGTATAAATATATTTTTGTGGACGCCATTAAATATGAATTTAATGAAGGGTTTGGAGGCTTCATCGCTTTGTTTTGCGTCGTTTATGATCTCTTGTTGTGATCATTTAGGTGAATGAGTTAGAGGATGATTTCTTGTCTGATATGTTGGTGCCATTATAGCTTGCCGATAGAGTTCAACATCTACATATCGTTACTGATCTCATCTTTTGATTTAGACATGCTCCTCTATCTTGCACTTTTAGTTTGACAGTTGTGGGACAGTGACAGGAATAACGCTTAGCCAAAGTATGTGCTAAGTGACGTTTATAGATCTCAGCCGGAGGTTAGTTCCTTACCTAATTCTCTCTCTCGGGTCAAATTCAGTAGAATCAATGGAATTTACTTAACCCATCGCATTCAACTGCTGGTTGCATTCAGTCTTAAGCGAAAATGGGGACAGTTGCCTTAAAACAGCGGGTGGTTGATGGTGCACCCGATATTAATGATTGACCATAGACCAAACTATTGTGAGATCGAATTTCGAATCTATTACGTTAACATACTGTTATTTCGAGCTCTATCGGCCTCTTCAATGAAAACGTGACAACACAAAATTAAAACAGCTCCAAAAATCACAGATATAGTTGGATAGCGTTTCGCGTTAACTCGAAGCCTAGACATATTCATGCCGTGCCGAATTCTTCGAACGATGGCCGAACACTGACGGAATAACACGAAACGATTCCAGGAAACACGAACAAAAAGCGAACCGACTAACAATTATTAGCATTCTGCACACGTCAACTATAATAATACAATTAATTCCGTTTGTCACATCTGATAACCAACTTACCAAGTTCTATTTGCTGATATACTGATTCTTATTCGTCGACAATAAGGGCGATTTTAATGTGATTGAAGTGTATGTTAGTAAATTGATGCGGCTATAAAGAAAATCTTAAAAGGATCTCTACGTTATGGGAGGTAGACCATTGGGAAAATTGGTTCTGCGCATATATGATTTCCTACTTATAAATAATTATAATTGTTGTTTATTTTATCTTATCCACAATACAAAGAAGATATAATTATGGACTATGACAAAATATTTTTTTTAGTCCGTCATTTAGAATAATAAAAAATATTGGACACTTTATTTTTTCACGTAATCAAAGGATTAAATTGACGGTTATACATTGAGTTATAATGTGGTATCACGTCACTCTCGGGTAGATTTTATACTGAATTGTGACGTAGCGAGCCCCCATTCCCCAACTTTAATGCGTTTTATCTAAATATTTTTTTTATTACTATGATAAAGCAAAAAAATATTTTTTTACTATCTGACTGACGGACTGAATAGTTTTTTTTTACCTGGTCAACATCCCTATTGCAGGACAGAACTTACATTTATTTAAAATCACGCAGAAGCTTTCCGTATTTGGCCAAGCGTTTTTGGAATTGGCAAGAGCATCAAAATACTCATATACTTCTTTTGGATGAATCCTCGGTCTTCCAAGTTGACATAAGAGTGAGCCTGCTTGCAATATTTTAAAGGTGAACTATCGAATCGGGGATGTAGATTATTGACTTACAAGCCTGCAAAACGTTTTTTTCACCCCGGAAAATTAAACTTCTAGTCGAAGGCATGATTCTTTTAGTGTCTGTTCCTGCGTTCCTACTCGATAAAACGATTTCTATACATATTTTTGAGAATTCTATATTCTTTTTTGGAAGTTTGAGGTCACAAAACCACGAGTGACGCGAGTGAGGATGGGTACAGAAGAGCCGCATGACCCATCCTAACTCGTGTGACTGTGTGTAAGTGTCAAAAAACCCAGTATAAGATGGCCCCTTATTACATTTAAACTTCGAACTACGCTAAGCCAGGTTAAGGTCAAAGTGTTACCTCTGAAGTGTTACCACCTATCTTTTAAAAAAACGTGCTGATTTAAAAATATTTTCATCCTCATTTTAATAATAGATTAGATTTTTTTTAATACTTTTTTCAAACCTTCAAACTATAACTACAAAATTAAATACTATGATGATATCTATCAGTTGAACCCACGTTAAAAACAATTAAAATTTAATGTTGTTAAGATAGTCAATTTTGACGCTTCCCAGCTGTATGAGTTGCTATATAGGTTTGATTTACTGAGGTTAAGCAACGCTTGCCGCGGTCAAAAATGGCGTGATGACCCTGAGTTTAGTTTGAGGTAATTAGAATTCGCGAATGCGTGTACCGTATGTTAAGTGTAGTTAATTTTACTGAGGTTCTGATATCTGTTAGGATGTAAAAAAAAAGTTTTTTTTCAATTGGAGGATTTGTCGTTGATTTCCTAGGTTTCTTCGGCAGGACTCGCATTTTTGGTTGAGATGCGATCAAGTGAAATACCAAGCTGAATTATGTTTTATATGTATTATTAAAACTAAGAGGTCTTCCCTTTTCTTCTTGTTTCAGCTTAGAACCTTTTACGAATTTTCTCGATCTCGAATTTTGAAACCTAGTGCAGTCAAATATCAGACACTTCAGTCTGAGTTTAAAACATTGAATTATTTATTACATGTCTATTTTGTTTAGTATTTGGTCTGCACTTGCCTCTTTAAAAAAAGAATACACTTGTAATACATAAACACTCCATAATGTTCCCAATGCTGGGACTCAGGCCTCCTCTCTTTGCGAAGGAGTGGGCCTTAGTCCACCTCGTTGGCCCAGTACGAATTGGTGGTATCCGTGATATCATCCATCACAAAATACCCTTGAAACGTCAAAAATATAAATAAGATTGTCAAATTATTCAAATGTATTCCCTAACCGGTCTAAGTAGACTTCAATTAGTACTATGTAATTACTGAAACAACTAGCTTCGAACACTTATAGAGCCCACGCAGCGCATAATAGACTCGTTACTTCGTACCACCTCTGTTTTGTGTATAATGTATAGGATTTTGATGTAATAAATTGTAAATCTCATCATTGATACTGGCAACCTTGTTTTTGGCACTCTGTGAATAGCCTCTCTCACAATGACAAAATAAAATCATCTACATAGCCATAGATCGAACATTTTTATTCTAGTCGTTTTTTAAAAAGACAAGCATTTTGAATATAGAATTCCATTCCATTGCCATGAATGTTGCGCAAGTCGAATACTTTTTGACATTTTTGCTTCTAAATATATTTTCAAAAAAAGTTCATTTGAATATATCCAGAGCAAAGAACTGTGAATTCCCAGTTGACTTGCCAAGACTAACGAAAATTTCCAAAGAGGTAAAAAATAAAAGCTCATGCTTATTTCAACAACCACATTGACGTACTCGTATAGCTTCTGATTCAGGGTTCCGATTTCGTCACTTTGTAGGTACCTAGAGTACATATTTTATAATCTAATACAATCACTGCGTGCCTTATCGTTCCAACTTAATGCAAATTCGAATATTCGAAATTTAAAACCTCAAAGTCTTGCGCACGCGCCGCTAACATGACTCACACACGCAATAGGGTCACGACACTCGGTCCTACTATAGTTAACTATAGTATGTAGTTTGTATGAAACTATATAAATGCCGCTTACCAAGTTTTGATTGCGTTTCATTATTTGTGGATAAAAAGTTTTGATATTTAGTTTGTTTTAACAAAAGGTCTATTATATTGCAAAAACTCTGGCAAATAACTGATGCCAGATGACAGTGACAGCAATTTTTTTTCATTCTATTAACAGATTCGGAGATCGTGGTTAGTAATCCCAAAACAAAAAAAAACAGTGAGTCATAGATTCTTCTTCAAAATTAATATGCAAGACCATAATGGTTACCAAATCTCTGTCTATCATTAATTTATTAAAACCTCTTTGTGTTTATAAATCAGTACAGTCAATACCTTAACATAAGTCTCAAGTCAACACAAGAACTAAGACCTTCCAATCTCATTTAACACGTGCAAATAACACCAACATTTTAATCAACAAAACCACTTTTTACCATAACCGAACCGTGTACCCATCACTGTCAATTTAAACACATGTTAAATTTGACAGTTCAAGTATCAAGACGTGTCAATCACGGCAAGCGCCTACGCTTCGCCGCTACGTAGGATCGAGCGACGAATACATTATTTTATTGTAAGTAGGCGAGTGCTCGATAGATATGACTGGCGACGACAAATTGTTATTACGAATTAATCGATTCCCCGCAATCGAGAGATCGAGTAATCGGTTGATATTAATTTAGTTTAGTGATTTATGGTAGGTAGGTGTGTGGTTCGTTGTATGCTAATTTTGAGACAGATGTGGTCTGTAGTGCAGACGGAACGGTAATGGGCGCTTAGCAACAGGTAATCTTCTAAACAAATTATCTTTATCCATGTTTTGATCAGAATCTGAACCCATCGAAAAAATATGACCCCGTTTATTTAAAAATGCCTTCTCAACAATGCTTTGCTAAGCAGTCTAATGTTTTTTTTATACTTACTCGTATCAGTCTCGTTTGAGCTTTATCTGCTACTTGCTTCAAAGATGTCAATCGTCAAATTTTTGGTTTAATTTGGCTCATCAGAATATTAAATGCGTACCTGCCATCTAATAGAAAGTTCTCTGATCAGTTAGCCAGCTGTCAAAACTCAAGTATTGTGATTGAAAATAACAATAGCCAATAATATTAGTTGACAAGAGATATGACTATAGATCAAAGTAAATAGAAGCTAATGAACGGGGGTTTACTAAAGTCAGGAATTACTGTAGAAAGACGATGATAAAGCCAACAAATTCAGGGTTCCAGAAAAGATAACAATCCGTAGCCGCAGCAGGCGGCAGCAGCAGACGACGACGGGTCGCCGCGACACGATTGGTTTCTATGTATTTCTATGAAATACCTTCCGACAAGTCGTCGGTTTCATAGAAATAGAAACCTTAAGGAAAGTTATGGAACCATCCTTTATTAGATTTTGAAAAACGAACACCATCATGGATCCGTTGCAATGTTCCTACTTCGAAACACTATCTCTTCTAATTTCTTGACGGCCAGTGTCATCCGGGCTATCTACTGGAAAACTTTCGAGGTAGAAACAAGGATCGCAATCATGTCCCACAAACTACCATTTTTCATACTGAAAAGCTTTATCTTGTAGGAAACCATGTTATTTTCTCTTTCGCCATCTTTTTTATTTTTAGTATTACTGGCGAACATTGTGTTTTCTCTTGTAAAGGTGACAGCCGCCGTATTTCGATTTCGCGCGGTTTATTTAAAAGTCTTTCAACTATTTTCGAAACTCGATAAATCCAAAGGTGAGTTTCCGCATTCCCGCCAATATTCCATGTTAAAATTGCAATTGACAGCTGTCATTGCAGACTGAATGCGAAACGGCTGTTTGACTTTTTTGTTGATGTTTTAAAAAGATAGCTTGTGTGGTCTCTGGCGATGTTGTTTTTGACAAATTCGGATATGATCGTTGTCGGTGGATGATGAGTTGTCTGTATTTTAATTAGTATGTTCGGCATTTCCTGTTTTTAAAATTTTCAAGATTAGCATAAGCCTTGGCCCTTGTTACAAAAAGATAATTCATTTTAAACATTCATCTTTACTTCAGAGTTCTTGTTCACGCATTACCTATTATATGTTATCGAAATTGGACAAAATTTATACGCCTAAGAGATTCAATCATTTAAATTATCTATCTTTAGACTGCACGGATAACTTTTTGAGCAGACTTTATTTTACCCAATTTGTAACATAATTGTGTCATTTAGAATTTTATGACCCTCTACTGAGACAAGTGGTGGCCCAGTGTTAACAGTCACGAATTACGAGTGTAAATTACTTTGTGTCAATTATTTTATCACCACTGCTCTCAAAATGGTGAAGGAAAACATCGTGAGCTAGCCTTGTCTTTCTGTGCTTTACTTCATACGATCCTTTCCCTACAAAACATATTCAACAGAACTTACATACACAGTGATCATTCCGACTTTTAAAACTTGCTTAATTAGGTAATACTTATATTATTATGTACATACACTTATAGTGCTTACTGCCTCTTCTAACATCATATTTTTTAATATATTTTTATTATGTGATTTATGTTTATACTTCAACTAATGTAATGTACAATGCAAATATATAATATTTCTATTTATATGCCTATAAAGTAAATAGCTAATTCAAATATCTGAATATTAAATAAATAAATCCCTTGCCCCTTAGTATGTCTATTATTTTTAACTCTTCTAAATACATTATTTTCTCACCATCATCACCACCGCATGTCCTAGAACCAAAAATTCAAAGACATGTGACATCTACCAACCCGCACTGGACCCGCGTGGTGGATTACGGCCTACTCCCTCTCACAGAGAGGAGGCCTGGGTCCCAGTAGTGTGTAGTACAGGCTGATTATGCTAGGACCGTACCTCTACTTTCATAACAAATTCTCAACTAAAGATATAAAGGAAAATCCCCATTTATCATTAACTCCTAAGTGTTGACGTATCGTGGGTGTTTGCTCAGGATTCAGTCTTAAGATAAATCGCCCAGATCAAGCGTTCTTGACCTAGTGCTCAAGTGGTAACAAGTAGGTTATGCTAACCGTAACACTTGTTGTAACAAGTACCTGTTAGTGATCATGGTTATTGGATTTATTTCAAATCTGATATTTCAGTGAATATGCATGAGAAATATGCTTTTGTAGAAAACGGCTCAATTGGTCTTTTGTAAATAGAGATCGTTTTGTGGAAAGGCACGGCTCAACTATTGATAGCAAATATGAGCAATTTTCAGGCCTCATCAGGTTTTTTTAATGGTGGACTTTTTTTTTTGAATGGAGCCTGACTAACCTACTGGTGTAAGAATTTTTATGCCGCCCATGGGCCTCTGACTTGGCTTCACATGCCGTCGAGAAATATCTTTCAAGCCGGTTTCCTCAAGATGTTTTCCTTCACCGTTTTTGAAGCAAGTGATCATTATACAATACGCACATGAATCCGAAAAGTCAGAGGTGCCTGCCTTAGGTTCGAGACCTATGACTTGGCAGTCCGACGGTCACACCACACGCTGTTGCTCACTGCTGTTGGCAAAAATGGTTGCTGTCGAAGATATTGATAATGATATAACCATAGGTTTTGGGAAATCGTGAAAAACTACTTAGCAAGCAGTAAGTTTGAACAAGGGCGATGTAGTGAACCATAGGGTTTAGGGTGCTTTACCGAGCATTGATTACCCTGCTTGCTAACTATTAGAACAATAATTCGTTGGCGTTGCCCAGCTTAAAGCCTGATATTATGCTTTTATAGTAAATACTGATATTCAGCTGCATCCATTTAGACTGGAAGCCGACCCGAACATAGTTGAGAAAAGGTTAGCTAGATGATTTTTATGGATTTCTTTGATGAATGTTATGTATTCACTAGTCACACCAGTGTTGTGCATCTAAGTCATATTTAGGATCAACAGGAATCTCTAAGAAGGTAGGTACTTTGTCGTCGCATCGGTGAAAACCAAAGCGAGCATGAAAGAGGATTTTTTCGCATGAGCAGGCCGCGTGTGGTCCGCACGCATGTAATGTAGTAAGTAGACAATTGCAAGCTATTTGCTTAGTTTGTTAACAATGAAAATTACATAGATGTTAACGGCCGGGCTCACGTACGCTACATGAGTCAAACGATATAAACTCAGTAATAACCAGACGCACCATAGCCATACAATCGAGAACTTATCGATTCATCGTCGGTCTCGCGTCGCGTGCCAAACCAATGCTATTCGCGAAGCCAAACGATTAATTTATTTATTGAAATCAATACTAATATCTGCCAAGACAATGGCCCCAAATGAAAATGCGTACACACATATGGCATGTCGGAATGCTAAACGGAGCGGCGTCATTTATTCAATACGCCATTTTGCATTCGATTTTGAGGTTATTAGATGCAATCGGAATGCGTGCGGCCATACTTGATTCCATTCGTCTATATTCGGTCGTCTTCGGCTCCCGTCGGCAGTTTATGGCGACAATTGACGTATGTAATGGCGGTGTCATAGATTTCTTGGAAGATAAAAAGCTAATTAAATTCACAGGGAAATTGGTATTGAAAGAATACCGATATCTAACGCCGTATATGAGTTGTTTTATGGTTGTTTTAATGTGATTGGGTTGTGTCATTCACTCATCATTTATTTATAAATACAGTTTGTTAGAATAATAAATGCGTCACAATTTTTTAAAATCAAATAGTTTTTAATTGTTTAAGGGAATGTTGTTTTCTAACTCTGTGTCGGTAGGTATATAGTTACACGTGGCTATATTTACTAAATGTCTATATTCATTAGGCGAGTGTACACAGAAACTATTAATAAGGTGACTTCTGCCGACCGTCACGATCTACTAATAATTTTCTTGAACTGCTATAAACAGGTCTGATGTCACAATAGGGCACGCGACCACAAACTGCTTATTGTCCTGAAAGAATCTAAAGGAAAAGTTATACCAGGAAAGTTATTAATTCTTCTGCGGAAATTGCTTGTGTCAATGTAGGAAAACTGTTTTCCGCAGAGTAGGCCGGGCAAGGGTTATATCTACGCGTATAAACCTGTAGTCTGTTCCAAAAGTATTAGTTGAAAGAGTAAACAAACCCTGTTCCGGTTAAATTATTACGCAATCACGTAATAAAGGGAACTAGTAACACATTCATCTGTATTTAGAAGGTTTCAATCCTTTTTTGATAAGCAAAATAGTGGTGCTGAATTACCGAGGACAGAGCACAATGGAGACAGTTGAAGGAGGCATATGCCAAAAAGAACACTGAGCTGCGGGACATATTATGATTAATTACTAATAATCTGATCAATTTAAGTTAGTGTATAGTTAGTGTGTAGTTAGTAGTCAACTTGATAAACAATAAATTTCCGCAATTTTACCAGGTGATAAAATAAATACTTATAGGTTTTGAAACGAAGTTCGGCTTGCGGTAGGACTAGACTGGTAGAAATCGTCACGTAAGGAAAAAGCGTTAACCCCCTCCATGCAACATTCTCTCTCACTCTCTGTCTTTCTCTGTCTCTTTCTATTATATACGAGTGTGTGTGTGCGTGTGAGCCCGACCGCACAAGTTTTTTTGTGTTTAGCCTGCGTTTTGATGATCATGAGTAAACGAGAGAGATGAGGAAACGAGAACGTTTTCCGTTAGGATTTCTTCAAAAATTACAGAACAATGATACGATTGCTAGGTACTCGATTCTCTTCAAGTGAAATTCAACAGAATGAATATAGATTACGAACATGACATATCAGTGAAACGTACTTGAACTCAACGCATTTACCTACACAAAAAACATTTTATGCATCATTCATTAACACCTTATAAAAGTATACACAAACTTAGTTTTGTTTCAAAATAAATGACGGTTTTATTTCAAAACAGATTCCTTGACACAACTGTTCTTAAAGTTAGTGTATCCGCACACGGTTCATTAAAAACCACCTGTAGGGGTTAGTGACAGCCACATTTACATCGTCGTTGCATACAGCGGCTGTCGTTGACCACTGGTGGTACAACTGTGGTGGCTACACTGACGGCCAATACGTATTACTTACCTATATGACGGAGAGGGGTATGCTCTTTCGTTATTATACGAGTATCAGCCATATTTAACAACTGTGGGCGTACTGTGGGTAGTGTTGGTTATTGCGCAATAGAAAAACCGTTTGCAATTCAGATCAAATTATAATTCACGATCAAATTAATCACACTAGCAATACACACACTGTAGGTACATGACACAACTATTCGAAACGCGCGATAGTTTCTAAAAGTCTTCACCCATGAAATCTGCTTAGCTCCGGCCGGTTCGAACGTTGTCTCTGTCGAGCTCCGCTAGACGGCACTGGAGTCCCGAGTAGTCAACTCAGTAACGTATTTCCGACATATATATTATCTGTGATTTTAACATAAGTCGGATAGTATTATTCTTTACATAATAACAGGCGCACGGGTTGATAAAAGGTTAAGCTTTGCTTGCCAAGGTCGGTCTGTGGATGGGTGACCATCCATTACATAGTGACACTCCTCCGTGCCTCGGAAAGCACGTTTTGCCGCTGGTCCCGGCTGTCATTTGTAAGATCTTTGACAGTCGTTACGGGTCGTCAGAAGCCCGAAAGTTTGACAACCAGTCTTACCAAGGGGTATCGTATTTTCGTATTACCTAGTAACTGGTTGTAGAGGGTAGATAGACAGTCGCTCTATGTAAAATACTGGTATTCAGCTGCATCCGGATAGTCCAGTCAATCCGGATAACACTTTTAGATCTATAGGTATCCTTTGTGTCAATCTACCTGAAAGAGGAATCGAAGCTGGTAGAAATCATGTTATTCGGACGGTAGTAACAGATAAGGCGTAACTTTACATTTTATATCATAAATTATATAATAATCAGCATAAAATGCACCAGCAATCCACTGCTGGGAGACAGGCCTCCTCTCTGTGAGAGGGAGTGGGCCGTAATCCACCACGCGGGCCTAATAGGGGTTGGTAGATGGCACGTTTTCGAATTTTTGGTTCCAGGACATGCCGGTTTCCTCTCGATGTTTTCACCGTTTTGAGAGCAGTGGTGATGTAATCATTTACACAAATTAAAGCACCTGTGTAGGTACAACTCGTAAGCCATTAGGCCAACACCACTGGCAATTTATTTCAGATACGAAGCTATTTATATTATTGAAACCGGCCCATTAGTCGTTCACCGAACTTTCTGCAAGGCAATTTAGACGTTCAATGAATAGTCAAACGACACTGATGTCGCACGCACCGATAACCTTTTATTCATCTATCTATCATTCAGTTTTACACGTTTGATTATCATAGACATTTCAATCAGCTTCAAACTGGATTTTGATGTTATTGTAAAAGCAGTTTCTTGTCGCGTAGTTACCTTGCCTTACGTACTTCAATGTATATTCTTCTGTAACATCACGCCCTGTTTCCCCGAAGGTCTAGGCAGAGGTAAACCCCTAGTAGGTACACCCACACTTCGCCAGTTATGTTTAAGTCCCATGTAATAGGCGGCGAGCCTATTGCCATCATCATCATCAGCCGAAAGACGTCTACTACTGGACATAGGCCTCCCCCAAGCACCGCCATTTCGACTGGTTCTGTGCTTCCCGCATCCAGCGGTTTCCTTCGGCCTTCACAAGTAAAGGTCATCGGTCCATCTTGAGGAAGACCTTCAACGTGAAACATGGTTGCTCACAATGGTGGCCCATTGTGAGCAATTGGCTATCAGAAGGCTAAAAGTCTATTGCCATCAATCGGGCACAAATCCAGACTCCGGTCTGGTACTGAAAAAATTCCTAAGATATCACTTTGCCCGACCTAAGAATTGAACCCAGGACCTTATCCCGTAGCGAGTTGTCCGAAAGGGACATCGTGGCCCCGGCACACAGGCAACGGAAGGAACACGGGTGGGTTTTAGTCAGTAAAAGTCTGACATGCCCTCCCGCTCCGGCCAGAGCGGGGGAAGTTATTTGCTAATTTCCCAGCACAAAAAAAAAGAAGGACCTTATCCCATTTCATTTCTGTGCTATAACTTCGTGCTTAATAAAAATCCTAGAACAGAAAAACTGATAGCAAGATGAGCAGTACTTGATTCTGTATCAAATCACGGTCTAATATATTATGATGGTTTTCAGAGTATCACAAAATCTATACAACGATATCTTCCTATGTATCTTTTTGTACTGCCCTCCCCCAGCGACGCCCTAAGCCGGGGTCGAGGGACGGGGGTTTAAGCCCTGGCTGGAGGCCGTAATTTATTGAGGCACCCACAGGCCAGCCCCGTCAAGCAGCTAACAACCTCCTAGGTTGACCTGCGAGATGCCAATTATAGAAAAAAAGTATAGATTGTATCTATGCCTATCACAGAATTCTTATGAAATGTTCATACATACCCGAAGCTGCACTCATTAGGCTGCACCAACAGAAATGTATGACAATGTTCTCTTACTGCGAAAACAAATCCAATGGCAAACGGGCCACCCAAAAAGCATACCAACCTCTTCAGACTGTGTAGATTCCTATATGTACCATCAAAGAAGTTCACATCTAACCAGTTTCAAAACAAAATCCCGTGAACACGATGATCACATCTGTTACCGGCCCGGTTCTATAGCTGCCGAGCGCTGCAAGCAAGAATAGTCCTTAAGGTGGTTAGATATGAACTTTTTCGATGGTACCCTGATGAGTACAACCTCCATTATCTATGACGGTGAACGATCTAGCACATTTGGCAAGCGCTTTGGCATAGTACGCCAATATATGGGTGGTTGCTCATTCCCCAATTTAGATCCTTAGTCACTACTTACGGTACTTCTTAGTTTGGTTGCAGACCTCTGTATCCACGTAAAAGTACATTGAGTAAAATAAGAGGCTATCTCAAAATAAGTGGAGAAAGGCTGGAAATAAATAATACCAGCCTATTATTGTCCCACTGCAGTGCAAAGGCCTCTTCTGATACAGAGAAGTCTTCTTAGCCATTATTATATTTTTAGGGTACCGTACCTCGAAAGGAAAAAATTGAGCCCTTATAGGATCACTCGTGTGTCTGTCACAGCCAATTTTCTCCGAATATAATGGACCGATTAAGTTGAAATTTGGAACACATTTCAATTTCGGTGACCGAAACACGGACGTGTAACGAAAATAAATGAATTTTGAATATATGGTTCACTTTTCGGGGCCAAATAAAAAAAAAAAAAATAGTTTTACTAACTGTACCGTATATCAAATGAAAGGACTTCTTTTGAGGATCTTAAATATCTTTAATATTTAAGAAAATAGACGAAAATTTACCATACCCCCCCCTTATCTCCGAAACTACTAAGCCTAAAATTTTGAAAAAAATGCAGAAAATAGTTGTATAAGTAGGGTAGGTTACAGAAAATAGTTGTATAAGTAGGGTAGGGTAGGTTACGGGTACTTATAAATTACAGGAAAACTTATAAGAAGTCCATGGTATTAAAATAACATAGTTAATCTCCCAATAATAGGCGTACAAACTTACATTTGCAGTTGGAATGTATGGGAGAACATGTATTTGATGTTAAGTTTGTCTTTGGGATGAATTCATCCCAACTACGGAACCCTTCATTGTGCGTGGTCCGACTCACTCTTGGCCGGTTTTTTATGTTGCCTTCTAGACAAATCAAATGCTCTTTGGTAACCAGAATCTTATTACCTACTCGAATAAGGTATTTCCTGAAGGTCGATTGTCAACTGTTTCTCGAATGACAACACTTAAGGCTCGAATGTCCGTGGTCTCGAATTTTCGATATTCGATATTAATATGTGAACCATTGTTCATTCACCGATTGACCTCTGCACTATACCTTGCAGACAGTTGTAAATCAAATAGTACATTATTTAAGACATCACTCCAACACCGTGAGGAAACCTGCATGTACTAGAACCAATATTTTACATGGAGCGACTGCCTATCTGACCTCCATAGCCCAGTAACTGGGTAATACGATACCCCTTGGTAAGACTGGTTGTCGGACTTTCTGGCTTCTGACGACCCGTAACGACTGTCAAAGATACACGAATGACGGCCGGGTTCAGCAGCTCAACGTGCTTTCCGAGGCACGGAGGAGTCTCGGTATGTAAAGATGGTCACCCATCCACGGACCAACCCCGGCAAGCGTAGCTTAACCTGATGGATCAGCCCGTACGGCTGTTATTACTTAGCCACAAGCTCAAGGATCTCTCTAATTACTCTTTATTTCAAAATAAACAAAACACGCTCTGCAGTCTTTCATAACCGGTGTTCTAAGATCCTCTCAACAGTCACCCTTGTCGGTCGTACAATTAAATATTAATACTGGTCGTTGTATTAACATTGCACGTCGGCTTTTCCTTTTTCGATTTTCCTTCTGGCTTTATGATTTCCTGGTACCTCCCTGTTTGAAGTATAAAAACAAATATTTGTTTTAAAATATTTAAATCTGAGGGAAAAACATTTTTTTAATAGAATAGATTAATATTGGAATTTTACTTAATAAGTGCCAAACATATTAAGTTCCTTTGGTGATGTAAATGCCAATTTTGTCAGCAATTTGTAGAGGCATCGATTTTCAAGTCTACGTTTGACAGTTGAGTATCTCTGTCAAATGTGAAAAGAGCTAAGATGGCTGCAAAACCTAAAATTGCAATATCAGAACGCGACCAACTTGCTTGCAATATTCCCACCATTAAAATTATTAACGACACAAATCTTAGCTTTACTAGCAGAAAATTGTCTATTTATAAAACCACAAACAAACATCAACCTGCACCTAGTCATGAAATATGTATAATTTATTGATCAATTCGCAATTAATCGTCCCAGCGCTATAATTACAGGCTACAGCAAAATGCACTCGCCCAGATCATGTTTGTAGATCACTCTTATCTCCACTGAGATAATTAATTACTAATTGACTAGAAACTCTAGGAAATTATAGCGAAGAGCTTCCTGTAGCGTTACGTCAGTGACGGTTGTAGGCTCTGGGTGTGACATGAATGAGGTGTGCTGTGTAAAAGACTGTCCGTGGAGTTTCTTGCCCGTTCTTCTCCATAGGAACCTACTACGCGTTGGAATGGGCAACTAGCTTCATATTTCTAACTGACCGACCCCTTGACGATTCAAAAGTGCCTGTAATTGGTTTATTTTGAATAAATGCTTTGAGTTTGAGTTTGAATAACTTCTAACTTTATAATGTTGAAGATGTAACCTAAATTGTCTATTATAGGGGTAAAAAGATAGAGAATTCGGAGATTAATTTAGGTTCACGAGATAGACTACAAATGGCAGGCACTGGACTGTTAGCTAATACTTAGTAATAATGTGGCGGCATCTACAACGTCACATGCGAACTACGCATCAAAGACCTGACGTCACACAAATCCTAAATCGCGCAAGCAGGGTTTACCGCGCGATGAGCAAATATATAACTTTATGACATCAATCGTCGGTCTGGTCGGAGGATGCTCCCTTTTCTATAGAGGGTGAATGAACTTTAGACCCTGTACCTCATACCCTCTATACTGGTGACCTCATACCTTTAGAGGTACGAATAAGTCTACTTATAGGTTTACATGCTGCAAACCTGGGCTTGTGGAAGCTAAAGAATCCATTCCTTGTTTGGATACTGAAGTATTAACGTAGGTAGGCATCTTAAAGGGACTAGGGCCTTTACTTCTGAAAGTTCCTAGGAGTGGACAAGTCTCGAATGATTAGATTACTTCGAGGCAACTTTGCACCATCGGCATCGTTAAATATAGGGCCGGATACAGCATTAAACTCTGTAGTTCTGTCTAGGCGATAAAGCTGTATTTAGTCGTAGCTGCAGTTAATTAAAAGTTAAGACTATCGACAGAGCTTGAAACTTTACTTCAGACAAAACTGTCAATTACTCAAAATCAACTTTGAATAGTTGGCTTTTTACCGAATGACTGCAGTATCGTTTATCATCAGGCATACCATCATTACTTTGAAACTGAACTGTCCAGATTTTTGCATCGTTAACAACCAATTAATTTGCAAATTAGAAGCAATACGCTAAGATGTTAAGCAGGCTATCAATATTTATCAGGGGACAGGTGATTAATATGGATTTAGAGCTCGCAAAACAGAGCTGCAGAGAACGAGAAGTTGAATGATGGGCCAAAATACCTTCAATCAGGTTTTCGTTTTCTTATTTTAAACGATTTGGCACTTTTATAAACGCCATTGTTACAGTAATTGACTAAATACAATAAGCACTTAATTAGTACAATCATTTTAAGTATTTCTGTAAAACATTTGAAGTAAAAATATTTTTTTAATTCAACGTCATGTTTTTAAAAGATTTTCTCAAATTATGGTTTTGTGTAAATGATAATTATTATTGATACTTAAATATAACATTATCTTCATGCAATCCCAAAAAGAGAGACAATGTCAGTAGATTGATTGATTCTGTAGAAAAATCGTGTGATAATTCATACGATACCCAGCTCTACCAGCAATGTTCCACAAAGACTTTCTAAGATCTGCCATCATTTGTTTTGTAAGTATTTAATGTCCCTAAATCTTACATGAGCAGAATGAATCACGCTGAAAACCCAACATCACACGCAACTTTACCAGAAGCAATTCATTTGCAGCCCTGCGTACGATTTTCCACATCTACTATCGACCACATAAATACACTCGATCCATATTCATAGTGGCTCGGACCGCCGACAGCACAGCCGCTGTACCGTGGACAGCCCGCCTCTCCCGCGCTTTGTAGTCGCCGCCGGCCGCGCGGCCAATAGCGACGCGCCCCGCCGACCAATGGCCGAGGTGCGTGCGCGCAAGAATTAAACCATTTAAACTGTTTATTGATAGGGTTGAGAGGTGTAGGATACTGATTTGAAATGTTTCGTGACGAAATTTATTGTCTATTAACGATTTTGAGTGGGGTCAGAAGATTTTTGCTTAGGTATGCTTTTTTAATTATAAGTAGATCATAATTTGTTTGAAATTCGATTGCGAATGATTATGTCACCGCTCTCGATGGGCGTGTCAATAAATGGGAGTGTAAATACCAAATGTAACAGTACTGCATTTTAAAATATATATCAACTTTGTGGTTTTCCTTCCGGATAAACTATACCAATATTATACTAGACCAATACCGATGAATTATATCCGGAAGGAAAACCACTAAGTTTATTCAAACCAAGACAAAAAATTTGCTATATGGAAATTCCGTTTTTTTTCACGTGTCGTTTGATTGGTTAGGAAATAGCAACACGTTGTTAGAACACAATATTAATTAGTATACGAGTGACAATCAAAAGCTTGGTTAACGAGAAATAGCTTAAAGATTTGAAAGCGATTGAAAAATTACACTTCTTCTGAGCGTGTCGATGACACGATGACAATCTATACAGGGTGGCAGGGACATGGACGCGAAAACGGTTACCATAGATTCAGTACATTCTGAAACCCACAGCGTTAAAATTTTTCGTCAGTTATAAAAAAAAAACTGTATTCTGTTATATCGCCGTAGTTAGACCACAAGCCCACGTAGCAAGGATTTACTAATGTTCTCGACATGGCTGAATTCTGGTCGAAACTTATGTAGGTATATATCTGATTTGGAATCATGGATACGATCAAAGGAAAGTAGCAAAGATTAACATGAAATAGTCTACAAAACGTCTAGACTAAGGGATCTCGCGCCCTAGACGGGCACGACCGAGACCACTGCTCGCAACGACCAGGTAAACTATAGAAACCGATAAGAATAGCGCACTTTGTCCCAACAGCCAACTAGCTGCAGCCCATACAATACCACTAGTCGGCCACGACTGGCCGGAGTCGTGGCCGTCTAGTGCGCGAGATCCCTAACTCCTGCTTACACAGACTTTTACTTTACTCATTTTACTAATATCAAACCAAAATTACAGACTTTCAAACCCAACACCATACTTTACAATATTCCCCGCTACAATCAATACAGTTCTCTCTTAAAATTTCAGTCGGGTCTAAAAAAGCAACCCTACATGAATCAACTGCTCGCGATACGATCGCGTTTTGTCTCTGAATGTCGTTCGCTTATCGACATCGGCGACTTTGACTCGTCCGACACTAATTGTGTGCTATCGACAGTCTAAAACGAAAAAGTGCCACTTGAATCATGCAAATTAGGTACTTTTTGTGTAAGGTGATCCGTGTTTTGTTCGCCAGTTGATGCTGTTTTGTTTTGTTTGTAAATAGTTTGTGATGTGGAATGTGTTCCACAAGTTAGTATGCTCTGTAAGCCTTTTTAAGCTTTGTGTTTTGTTTTACATTATGCAGTTACTCAGTTACTATCCTGGAAATCAATCTCGATCTCTTGGAAAATTCCAGTGTTTTCAATATCATCGTGAAGTGTAGGGCTTTTTATATACAAAACATCTGTTCTAACCTCCATGTAGCTAAGTAATTTATGATATTATTTCCTCACTACGTAACTACTAGCTAATAGGAAGTGCATGCTTCTTGCTTATGAATTAATTATTTCTTTGGAATCAATTCCTTCCTCACATGTTTCTTGCTCTTATCATCACACCTTTCGTTTCTAAATTAAGAAAAAAAATTGTGGAGCTAAATTGAGTTCTATTTCATTTTATTTCGGATGTTTTTGAAAACGTATATATTTGCCATTGTGCACATAATAATATTCTATGCAGCTGATTCCTGATGCATACACGCACACGCAACTACATCCAACATATGTATATTTTAGTAAAAATAATATAGAATCAGTGTTACCTACCTACGACATTTAATATATTCTTCCGTACATGGTAATATTTAGGTAGGTCCCAACTTCCTGCTACGTCATCCAGTCGCTTAGACTTGCAAATGTGCTCGGATTTAACACGGAACGCAGCGTGGGCGTACCGCGGTGCTTGTAGCCACAGTTCATGGTGAGATGGTCGTGTTTCTAATTAGTTTTTTTGGATGGTTGCTGGTACAAATGCCACTGTGTGTTGTTCTGCTATAATTTCGTGTCATGTTAGAGTTGGTTGCAATTAAGGGACTGAAAATGACAAAGTTCCATAGCAACGGGTGGATTCAGTTGATTTAAGTTTCGACCATTAGGAAAGACACCATTTCTGACAAGGATTTTTTGGATAAGCTTGTGACATTCTATAATAGATAAAGTCCTCTCCTGTATTTTCAAACTGCACGGTTAATTTGAAAATAACAGTGGAATTAGATTGATAGCCAACTACATTATCATTATCGATTACATTCGGTCCATTTGGACCTACTGCTAAGCTTTTGGCAATCGTTTCTGGTCCTGTCCCATAGCTATCAGTTCTTCAGGATTACTACTAATTATATCTATTAAAATCACACTTTGCTAAAGAATGAGTGCTAGCAATATGTTGATAATACCCCCACTGCAATTATAAAAATAACTCTCGCCTTACAACCTCATTTGTATAACCTTTTCTTCGTCTTCTAGTTTTTACAGCCATTCCGATCTCTTATTATTTGATGCACGACAACTAATTAATATGGAGTCTTCATTAGTATAGTGATCTTACTAGTTAATCTAGTAACCTTTTTATTACTACCAGTTTTTTGTACTGTGTCTCGAAGGACCAGCAATTATGTTCTTATGGTTACATCACCATGTTTAAGCAGTTTAATTGCTTTTTTAGACACATTACGAGAGTTTGCCTTGGAAAGGATTCTAGCGTAGGTCTTTAAGATTCTTTGGTGTAGAAATGACATAAAAAACTGCATATTAATGATGTCTACTTGCTTTCTCTCAATTTAGAACAACTTTTGGATTGGGAATTTCGCATTAGCAGCCCGGAGTCTGGATTTGTGCCCGGTTGACGGCAATTGGCTCGTCCCCTATTACATGGGACTTAATTATAATTGGTGAATTGTGGGTCTGCCCAACCCTTCTCGGTTAACAAGCGTGATGGTATGCTGTGTTTGTGAGTTTTAGTTTAGCTGTTCTTAATCTTTTTTTAGGAAAATTCATACATCGATTATTCATGCTTAAAAATTGCTGATAACTACCATACTTACTTATATTCTACGTTCGCAATTAAATTTTCAAACATGTTAACAAATAGGATTTTTATAAAAAAAAAACTTTAACACCTACACATAAGGTTCAGTTTGCGCTACAACTTCAACTTTTTTTTAAGACTTTTTCAATTGTAGGTCATGCTTAAATCAACTTAGATTACATTAATCATAAAGTTAATATTTGTATAAGTGGAAATACGTCACAATTTCGAATTTTTTTGGAGTCCGAAATACAATTTTGTAGTTTACACAAAGACATACATAATTCATCATATATTTATACCTAGACCATACATAGGCGGCAATCAGTCAGGTTCATAAATTATATCTTCGGTTAAGAAATTTAAAAGACTCCATCTTGGGACAGACATTTTGATAATGCCAATGCTAATTTGACACCTCGTGCTAATTTGACAGGGTTGCTATACCTTACGTTTTTTACGTTCTAGGTTCCATTTCAAGGTTGAGCACAGTGTTATTGAGTTTACCGGTCATGATTTTTTCAGTAGCAGCCCGGAATCTTGTACCTGGTTTGTGGAGTTTTAAGTCTGAATTAAAATGTTTTTATTTTTATTTATTTATATTGCTTTGTATTGTTACATACGGTTTTAAATTCTTCTCAAATAATAAAAACTAAAACCATGCGCAAATATTTGAACACATTATATCTTTGAACATAAGCTACCAACCTCATTTGACCTAACACAAAATAAATCACGCCAACCAAATACAACAAACCGAAAAAGTTTGTACAAAATACAATATGCTAATCGTTGTTATAGGTGAATTACTTGTGTGCGTTGGTGTACGAGTATGTCACGATGAAAAAATTCACCGTTAAGCAGTGGGAGGCTTGAATGAATGGCGTACGATGCTTTGATCGACTTTTTATGTGTGATCTATTGTTGCTTTAATAATTTTGCTGGTTTTAAAGGTTAGCGAAGATAAGCTATTTTTAGAGTGGGATTTATGAAGTGAGAGAGCACTGGTCGGTTGTGACGTGGAAGTTACTGAAAGTCGTTTGTCATGTTCAGTTCAAACTTCAATCTAAATTATAGATCTTTGTTGTGGATAATTTTTGACTCATAAATTGTAAACCCTGTGTGTTGTTTTTAAAATCCTTTTACGAATGGTGAATGGGGAAATGGTGGTGGGGAATCATTATCAACATCATGCACAGCCTGACTTCGCCCACTGCTGGGCATAAGTCTCTCTTTTCTTATGCCAATC
Organism: Agrochola macilenta; assembly: GCA_916701695.1. NCBI lineage: Eukaryota > Metazoa > Arthropoda > Insecta > Lepidoptera > Noctuidae > Agrochola > Agrochola macilenta. Next base: position 8,876,688 of record OU753572.1, on the reverse strand, counting down.
CCCACGTTCTAGTCTCAGTCTCATCCAGGGTCTTCCGCGATAGAAACAATGTCGTCCGCCCGTCTCGCCGAATACCGCTCTATAATAATAAGTACTCCGATTTATAATTTTATATTTATCAAAATATTAATTTTGTGTCTTCTCTCTTACAGGTAAGTTACAAGTTACTGCAAACAACTTTGGTGACTAGGGGTATGTCTTACAGCTGTTTTTCTATTATCAAATGTAAATGATAATTCTATTACGTAAGTAGGTAAAAATACGACATTTTAGAGATAAGCTATTATTAAAACAATCAAAAGTAATCAAACTTATAATTCATTTGCGTCAATTATTTTAATGTCTTAATTGTCTCAACGTAAACGGATTCTCAACTTTAAGCACATGTTTATCTAATAATAACATATAATTTTGATAATCCGTTATCACATTAACAGATTTTGTATAATTGACTTAAAATTATAAATAATTATCATTAAAATATACTGCAACATCAAAAGAAAAACTGCAACAAAAACCCATAAAATCCGCGATAAAATTATGAGATTACAATTTATAAGAAAATAGCGTAAAATCCTTGTAATTTTTCATCCATTTTGTTGCGTGCTAGGGTCGAAAAAGTAACTTGTAACAAGGACAGAACGTTTTGCTAATAAATTACGGATATTAAACATCTTAGCAATGACAGGTTCTGACGTCAGACCGTTATTACTATTACAGATGCCTTCGTTGATAGTACTGTGTAACTAGTTATTTCTCTTAAGATTTCTTCAGATAATTTATGGTTGTAGTTACCTACGTATAGTTTGGTCGTTTTATTGGCTCGTGGTCAGCTATTAGTGGTTATAAACGCCCTTTAAGTGGGTTCTGACTTCAGATATTATGCAGTAAGATAAAAAGCTGAAGTGGCAGTGGGTTGGCCATGTTTGTCGAAGGACCTGTGGAGCAGGCGAGTCCTGGGGTCTACGCCATGCGATATCCGTAGTTTCGTGCAGTAATATTTAGGTGTTTTTAGGTGTTAGTGAAAACGAGCCTAAGTCACTATGAGTAGGTGACTAAACTTGAAAGAAGGGTGACTTGTTTTAATATAATTCTCTTCTTTTCTCTTGAAACTCGTGTGTCACATGTTATTGTTACGTTAACTAAGTTTAAACAGTCCATGCTTTGTTGACATAATAGAGTTGTGAGTGAAAATAACATGGTCAATTAAGGGTTAAGTCATCAGATGTAACGCCATTTACTTTTCAAAATTATGCAAGCTGTAACTGAAATAACTCACAACCTCAGACACATTAACTCAGATAAAACGTTTTTTTTTTTGTAGTTTTTGATGTGTAACATCTTTCATCTCGCTTTACTGCAATCTGTGGGAGTGATTTCGTGAAAAGGGACGGAAGTGTGTAACAGGAAGCCGACGAAGCCTGCGCTATTTGATTTGACCAATGAGCACGCGCGGTGCTAGAGTTGGCTGTCAGAAACGACCTTAACGAGCCCTTTAAATATTGCTTATTACCAAGGTGAGATATCAGATGTTACACATCATATGCAACTACTGTAAGGCTCGATAAATTCTGCGGAGTTTTGCTAGCTAATTTAATTTGACCCTGTTTATTCAAAACAAAATCCTTTGTCAAAAGAATTTATACTTACTAAGGAATTTAGAAAAAGAATATCATAAACAAATGACATACACGAACCTAGAACTTACTTTTAAGAATCGTTTAAAACGTTTTTTCCTACGTGTCATTCAACTGTTTACTATAAGAATAACTACATGGAATTTTACCGTTACAAATATAACCCCAAGTACTTAATAATCAACTAATTACATTAGATATACATACAATATATAATTTCGCTATGCTTATTTAGGTCTGCACATAAAACGTTTGGTCCTACACTAGCCCATATAAGCATGGTGCGAACCACAGGTGATTTAAATATTATAATGATGACCTGAGGTTATTGAACTGAGTAACATTGAAAATTGCGATATTTTGACTTAAACAAAAAATTGAGCTGACGCAAAAACAAAGAAAGAACTGGTATAGGTAAAGATAAAGATCATTTATTTGTCAAACATGCGTTTACATAAACTGAGTAATCAGACATGCAAGGTATTGAATTAATAGATGTTGTGTGCGTCCATGTTTTGCCAATAACGGCGTACAAATTTTGTAGGTATAGAAAATTACATTTAATTGCATTTTACATAAAGTCATTCTAAATTTCAGTACAAAATACAAAACAAATAAATAATAATTGATGTCAAGATATTATACGTAGTCATTTAGTATTATAAACCGTCTTCAAAAAAGGAGGAGGTTCTACGTTCGTCTATAAATATGTTCATTGGACATCTACTTTATTTGTATCTTTTAAATGAAACACCTATTAATGCAGCATAGTTTATACTGTTTTAAATAAAAAGCTTGTTTCAATACTTTTAGAACCTACTTTTTGAAGTCAGTTCCGTTCTTAGCTGATTTTGCAGGTAAAATCTCTTCTTTTGGTCAAATCTCTGAATTTAAATCTCATGTTACAGTTCGGCCATTGAGAGAATGCGTTCTTGACACCTGTCAGTTGCATACTAACGAATATATGTTTTGCGAATTTGATCCTTATTAGTACTAGAAAATGTTCAACTGAAAGGTGTCAGGAACACTTGTGATTGGTTGACGAACGACCAATTACTTTACACGAGATATTATCACAACAGTACCCTAGTTGCCTAAACCACGATCAATCAGAATCTCGATTGTTTTGTAACAGTTTGCTTATCCATTGCTTCATAAGTTCGAAAAAAAAACTGCTAAACAACGTAAATAACGCAATGAATGTTGTTGAACTGTCAAAATGAAACAGATTAGTCGTAATCGATTACAAAAATGAGTTGCGTAATTAGATAGCAGATAAAACTGATTCAGGATTTCTAAAACCGAGTGTGTATGAGCAAAAGATTAATTGCGAGAAAACCTGTGAAGATCGAGGTTTTGATACTGGCTTCAAATGTAATATCGAAGGTTTTTGAAATCGTCACAACTTTATAAACGGCTAGCTGCTGCCCGGGGCTTCGCCCGCGTGACACCTAATTATTTTTCTTAAATAAAAGCAGCCTTAGTTACTCCTTATAACATCTGCTATCGGCCAGTAAAAGTCCTGTCAAAATCGGTCCACCCGTTTCGGTGATTAGCCAGAACAAACAAACAAACAAACAGACAGACAGACAGACAAATTGTTAGAAGTACCGTCTGTACTTTCATATGCATTTAGCAACACTTCAATTTTAGTTATTTGTATAGTTAGAAAGGTGTTTACCTACCCAGCAAAAGACTGGTTCTGAATTAAAAGAAAATCAAATTATTTATCACTACTTGTGTTTTCTCTGCAGTGGAAAAGTTGAATTTCTAGCGATTTATTAGATAAATGGAGTAATTTATAATAAAATATCAAACGAAAACATGCCAGAAGTGCCGCTCTAATAGACCAATTCAATAAATTATGAACACCAGCGGTGGCTAGCTTGCCTATTAAAGCAACTTACATCACAATAGAGCCACACCCCGAATCGATAAACAATTTTAGTCGATTATTATCGATTATCAGAATGTCTGAGCGATTCATTCGGCACAATTAACACACAAGTCATACTCGGTACAAAAGACCTGTCACTATAGTAGGCACACAAAGAGACACGAGTGTCCGCGCGTCAATTTGACGTACAACACGTCATTTTGACGTGCGACAAGACGAGCGACGTAGTCGATGGAAAGTTGAAGGGTGTAGGTTTTTTGGAGGTTTAAAAGGTATTATAATATATCCATAGTCCAAGTACATTAAACTGTGTTATATTTAATTTTACTGCACTTAAAAGAAAACAACTGCCTGTAATAATACCAAACAAAGTTCATTCAAACATTTTCATACGGTATTCCATTGATACATTTAATATCATGTCAACGCCGATTAATCGACTAATTAAAAAACTGTATTATCCTCTTACATTACACTCAATTTAAATCGAATAACACGTCTGTTTAAGCACTAATTGTTGTTCTATAATTTGGCGCTTAAGCTGTTTGAATCCGATAGCCGTAGTGCACATATCAAAGGTGTGAAGCGCATACAAATCACAGTACTATGGACTGCCGCCTCGATTAGTCGAACCAATACGGTGGCTTTGATGCACCTCATTAATGCAGTTTTAACGTATTTTATTGACATAGATATAGCATTAATGTTGTTGTTTAAAGTTTTAAACGATTCTGTTTATTCGATTTATGAATTATTCGATTACTGTTTCGGTGGACAGTATTGAGTTTTAAATCTATTGTGTGTATTGTGGTACAACTGTACAATTTTTTTTTTAAGTCAGTTTATTTGGTAAAAATGTCTTTAGTTTTTGTACGATGATACACACAGTTATTTTCCAGACTGTCAAACCATTGACTTTGCTACAAGCAAATATATTGGAATGTTAATGACAAAGGAATGTCAGTCATATCGTCATTGGTATAGTAAATAAATAAGCTCGTAATTGGCTATTGAACTAAAACTGAAACCGATCGTGTCAGTTTACTACATAACACTGAAGTGTTAAGTTACATGTTCATTAACAACTTGACTGTTAATGAGCGGGTTTCCTCAGTTTGTGTTCGATTAACTTGGTTTATGAGATATCGATGTTCATTGATGAACATGAGACTACGTAGGCCTCTTTTACGCTTGATTGGTGGACTTTAACATAAAGTTTTAACAGCACAATAGGTGTCTACCCTAATTACGCAACACATTTTCGTAAACGATTACGACAAATCTGTTTCATTTTGACAGTTCAACAACATTCATTGCGTTATTTACGTTATTGAGCAGATTTTTTTTTCGCAGTTATGATGCCAATGGATTAGCAATTTGCTTCAAAACGATTCAAATTCTGATTGATTGATCGTATATTACGCAATTAGGGTACTGGTTCTTGATCAATATTTTTGATATCTTTCATGCCTACTAGGTTTTAATTTTGACTTGGGTTTAAAAAAATAAAAACTATAGTGTGGGCAGAAGCATTATTAAAATCGTTTAGAGAAAATATTTGTATTTTGTTTATAATGAATAAACTCATAAACTACTAGACCGATTTCAAAAACTCTTTCACAAATACAATGCTATATTATCACTTAGTACCATAGGTTATAATTCACAAAGATATCACGCGGGCAAAGCCGCTAGCGGAAGCAAGTTTAATAACAAAATTATGCCTTCATGTAGAGATTCAGCTTATCTTGATTGACCATTAAGGTTCATATAAGGCTAAATTGTGTTGAATTCGCTGCTGAGACGAACACGATATAGTTTATTTCTACACATTTCCTTGAGAAATAATGAGTTTTATTTGTCTAATGTTGTAGCTGCTGTAGCGCTGAAAAGAACTTACTTGTAGAGCAATATTATGTGGGGGCGTAGAATAACAGATGATAAATATATATCGTATTTATTTTATTGTCCTCTTATCTCAGGGAGACGTGCACACTTTTACGCGTCTTTTTTAACACTGTCGTTTTTCCGAAACAAAAACCTATTTTTTTTTTTTGAAAAACGAATTCCAAATTCGCTTCATTAGTCGAATGCAACCAGAATTACTTTTCTATCAGCCTGTACGATATAATAAGGTCGCCTTTTGCATGTAACCTTTACAGCACTTAGGTATTAAAGTGTACATATTTTAAATATAGTAGACCAGAAACCATGGTAACAAAATAAGTATTTTTTTCAAATTTCCTAAACGCCTTAATCCTTAATCGTATTTATATCACTAATCTGGTTGTTTAGGTACGGTTTCTGATTAGGAATCTAATTTGCCTATAATTTAAATTTTTGTAATTAAAGTAAATAATTTAAGTAATTGCGCATACTCGTGATTAGCAATAGAGCCGTTGTTAAAACGATAAAAAAGTATAACTGTTCATTATTGGAAAGAAAATCTTTCTGTACCTACATATTGAATAGTTTACCTACAACATATTTTTACTGATAAATTGTTTCAATACTGATACAAAATATTAAGTTTTGTTGTTTTGGAAAATAAAATACCATGTTACGGGTTTAGTTGGCTCAAGGACATCGGTTATTTTACAATTTAATTTTTGATATCTGCTAAAACTTTCAACCAAGCAGTTTTTCATCAAAACTCCTTGAATTTTTTTGTTAGGTTGCAGTTCCTATGTTGGTCGTAAGTCATCGGACAAGGGTTGACCACCTCTGGTTGAGGTAACTACCCATTCTTATCAGCCATTTTTCAAGCCATGTCGAATGAATTATTTATTTTTTTACTTTCAAAGTTAAAACATGTCTCATAAACTACTTAATGATGTAGTGTTATCGTTAAAAATACAAGAGAGAACAAATTGAAATAAAATATGACATTTAATAATGTTGTCGATTTAAATAAATATTATACAATTTATTGGGGACATTTTATTTAAAAATTTAACAAGCATTTGAAACATTGCCGGTACTTATTTAAATAATACCTAAACATGTAAAACGCTTACACGTACGTATTTATAGTTTTATTCCTGTCCTGTCCACAGAAAATATAAAATAAATCATTTAAGTCTCTTCTGTAGACCTATCTGTTGACAGTTTGCTTTTCTGAAAATAGTCGAGTAAATGTCGACTTATCCTGATTGTGGCATATTTTTATTAGCAGACAGAAAATCGCTGCATTTGCTCGTGCATTTGACATGACCTGTCGCATTATATTTTATTATGTTTTACAGCTAACAATATATTGTTCAGAAATAAACATCAGTCATGCCGAGACGAAAATGTTAACGAGTCAGCTAGATGGTACTGAGCCTGACCACCCATTGATTACGGAACGTACCTATATTTAAGTTGTTTAGGTTATTTTAATGCAATTACATGCAATTTTGTGATACCCAAGAGATGATTTGTTCAATTGATAAGTTAGAAGGCCAAGTAAGGTTATCTTTTAGATCCATAACTAAGTTATCTACTTAGTACTTAATAAAAACCTTAACTTGTCACTCAATGACGAGACACCGCATAGCCTAAACCGCTTGGCTTAGAAGTATGAAATATTACATTAAAGTGCCTCATAGAAGAAAAGTGAGCATTAAGGAAGGATTTTTGAAAATTAATTACCTAGGCCCTTGGGAATTTATTTTAATACAAACTTTCTTCCCCGATTTAACCCCTAGGGCCTAGAGAATTAATTGTATGAAATATTACTCTTAGAGTTCCTGATAAAACGAAAGTGAGCACTAAGGAAAGATTTTTGAAAATTATTTCTTTAGGTCCTAGGGAATTTATTTTAATACAAACTTTCTTCCCCGATTTAACCCCTAGGGTATTAATTGTATGAAATATTACACTAGACTTCCTCATTAAACTAAAGTGAGCACTAAGGATGGATTTTTAAAAATTATTTCCCTTGTTCCTAGGGAACTAATGTTGATACAAACTTTCTTCCCCTATTTAACCTCTAGAGGTTAAATAGGAGAAGAAAGTTTGTATGGTCATTTTTGCCTATGGAATGCCGTGTTCTCTATGGGATCGAAGTTTGTCACACATTAAGTCGGTATAAACAGGTAGAATGTAATAAAACGGTACATAACACGCAATCCGCGCGACCACGTCCAATCAATTGCTCGGACGGAGCTCGATGTCTTTATCTTAATGCACTGTATAATTAACGTGGCTACTTAGCGGATTATATTTTATATACTTCATGACAGCTGGCTTTATTACTGGTTTATATTTTATTGAAGTTAATTTTTCATCACCACAATCATATCGATAGCCTTAACTTCTTGAGTTCTAGCTCTATCAATTGATATTATAGCTACGTCTTCTCCACCGTACTTAGAACATAAAAGATTACTACTATAGCTATTCCTAAATTTCCTGATATTTGAATTGACTTCCATGCGTTCTGTGTGAGACTAAAACCTTACCTCCACAGCTCAACTTTTCGAAAATGTTAGTATTCTATGGTTGCTCTAGAGCCTCTAGAGGTCGGAGTTTTATACAAATTCTTAGACAGTGTTATCATCATCTTCTTGTCCTTGTACCATGTTAATCATATCATTCACTCCTTTCTAGGGTTCCGTAGTCAACAAGGAACCCACATAGTATCGTCAAGTCCGTCTGTCTGTCCGCGGCTTAGCTCAGAGACTCTTAGTACAAGAAAGCTCTAATTTGGCATGGGTATACACGTAAAGTGAGGAGGTTTTTTTACCCTCATCAAGCCCATGGTGGGGTGACATTGGAAAGGTCGTTCAAAAATATGAGTATGTGAAAACCATTTTTGGATTCAGGAATCCGCTTGTGAAATAATTAAGCTTTAAAGTGCAAATTTTATTAGAGTGGCTAAATGGTTGGTTTTAGATATGTGAAAACATTCACGGCAGTAGTACATATAACGAAATTAAAAGGGAAACTATCTACAGCTAAGTAGGCTCTACAAGTTAACGAGTAATAATCGGTCATCCCAACGACGGAACCCGATTTCTCGTGGTCCGATACGCACCTGGCCGGTTTTTTTCATTATATCGTCCGTAACACAGTCTATCCATTTTTTCTTTGACCTCCCTCTCCCTTTGCATCCATCAACATTTATATTCATCACTCTTTTAGTTAAATTTTTTCACAGTGTCTCGATCTCTTTAATCTTAAATCGAGCTAGTTGGGCATAACGTTCTCCCAACTACCTTAATTGTCGGTGCAAACTTACTCTCAACTGCCCATACTGAAGTAATTTCTTCTTGAGTATGCCACTGTGAGCTGATTTTCTTTATATTCTTGAAATTTTCTCAGCCTATTGTTATCTACAATTCTACATTGCTTGATGTCTGATGAATCCACGAGTAATTCACTTACGGTAATCGAAAGCATTGTAAAGAGTGCGTAAAAAACAAAACAAAAAAAAACCATCCTCCAAGAGAAGACCAGCGGTAGGTAATTTACTTCCTTCATACTTGCCCATTCACCACCACAACACTGGAACTACTACACAACCCACCATAGAAACAAAAAAGAAATCCACTCCAACAACACGAACCCATTCAATCGATTCGAACGAAAATCGAATACAATAATCGATCATATTACATTCATTCATCGAAGATCAGTCTAAACATGGCTCGGGTTCGTTCTTGTTATACTTTAGTGCTATAAACAAATCCGTTGATATTTAAATATGGCCGTGAGAAGGCTGTAGCCTCACGCTGATTGGCGCGGTGTTATACAACTTTCAGTCCATGTTTTATTATGCTAAGGATGTGACAGGGTATATATAAATTAACGGCTGATTCAACTGATGGTCAAATGTGTTAATGTTTCCATTTTTTTTTATGGCTACAGTGTGATTTTTTGCATAAAATTTGCCAGAAAACTTCGAACCTCTGAGGCTGCGACCTTTATGCGTTATTTATCACGTACTTTGGCTAAGCGTTATTCCTGTCACTGTCACACAACTATCAAAGCATACAAGTGCTAGATAGAGACGTCTTAGTCAAAGCCTGTCAAAGCGCGTGTTCAGTAACGTTTATAGATCTCGGCCGGAGTATCCCTGAAGATTTAAGAAGGTGGTAATCCAGCCCTGTCTTGTTGGTTAAACTTCCGTTGCTTGACTCAAAGGTACCTCGAAATTCGAAGTTTAAACGACTGACTTGCTCCATAATCATTTCTAATACAAATTCACTAGGCTATATAAATTTAAGCCTGGGCGTCCGAACTCTGCTCTGGTGAAAATAGAGAATGCTCATACCAATTCTATGCTGCCATGATAGTACATACTAGTTCCACGCTGCCATGATAGTAGGTACTTACTAATTCCATGCTGCCATGATAGTAGGTACTTACTAATTCCATGCTGTCATGATAGTAGGTACTTACTAATTCCATGCTGCAGTGTCATTATTCTAAGGTGTCATCTGTCATTATTCTTGTTCTAAACTTTGGGCGACCGAGCTCTGCTCGGGTGAAAATACGGAGAAAACTAATTTTCCCAGATATGAGACCTAGCTAGATAAATTATTCGCGCCCGTAAACCCCTGTATTGCAACTTTTTCGAAATCATTAGAGCCGTTTTCGAGAACGTGATTAACAAATATTGCTCTTTTATAGGTTATGCCATTTGCAAACTATAAGTTGATACAAGCATTTGCGTGCGTCATGTTTATTTACGAAAGTTTTGAGTCTTTTAACGTGGCAACTGCTGGCCGATTAATATGCATAAGTCAAAAGGTTAAAGATTGAAGTACAACGCAAATAAGTAAGTTAACGTTTTCCGTACGCCACCAAAACGTTTTCTATAGGCATGAGCTCCACATAATTTGGAGCATGTTTAAACAAAATTTTAAATGCTGAAAGTCGTTTGACTTACTTCGTCAATATTTTACTACCTCCGAAAACATAAAGAGCGACCGAAGACCCTAAAGCGAGCGAACATTTCCACTGACTCCGGAGCGAATTCTTCAAAAATAAAGAGAATTTCATCGTCAAATCGAGACGAATCGTCGCAGACGCGAGATGCAATACAATAAGTAAAAAGAGCGGAATGAGGCCGACTGGCCGCAAATGACCGGCTGGACTGTGTTAAATTAACGTGCAATATTTTGCTCAAAAACGGCGGCAAGCGTCATGTTTCACGCTGTTTATGACGATCACATACAGGCACGCGTTCGGACCGGCTTGATTCACAAGATTGGCAAGATGACTGATCAAAATGACATATTATATTTTATTTATAACAATACTTAGGAACTTAATAATTTTAGGAAAAGGTTTAAGATTAGGTCACATGCTAGTAGTTGGATTTTCTCACAAACCAAATTAGTTTTAAAGTTTAACCCCTTAAACATACATAGGCAGGGTTATCTTAAGCCCGAAAGTCTGACAGGATATCGTGTTACCCAGTAACTGGGTTATGAAGGTCAGATAGGCAGTCGCTCCATGTAAAATACTGGTATTCAGCTGCATCCTGTTAGACTGGAAGCCGACCCCAACATAGTTGGGAAAAGGCTCGGCAGATTGTTTGACTTAAGCAGGATTATGAGTTTTGTGTAGTTCTTGTCATCTGTATAAAAATATCGAGTTCTGTGGTTTTTTAACGATGCAGGTTTTCAATATTTAATATTCCTCATAAAATACTAAATTATAGCACGAGAATTGGGTTTTACTAATTTGGGATAACCGTTAGGAAAAAATAACTATAACAGGTACGTACAAAGAGTCTGTCTAATAAGCATCATACAAATAATGATCAGTTGTTTTTTTTTAACGATACAACGCATATTTTTCAATATTCTGAATGATAATAGGGAGGAAAAAAAACTATTGTAAACAAGTAAACATCATTATTTTCATTGTGACAAGGAAAAAAAAAAAACGATTTTAGAATACTGCACTTATTAGTAGATTAAATAAAAAATAGTCCATGATATACATCATCGTATTGTAGGATAGTAGGTACTAAACAAACATATTTCCTGCATATTAATACTATATAACAAGCTGCACAACAAAACCTGGTCAAAGCAAAAAAAAAAACAAGCTCAAGAACTCTGCAAGTCGTATAATAAATTTTGGTGGGATTGTCAACGCAAGTAATTAAATTAGTTCACAAGAACACTACATAGCAGTGACAGAAAAGAGTCGAGAAAGCAGTTAACCCCGCCAAAAGATGCAACTGTGAAGCAACGTTAACGATGACGTCGTTAAAAGATACCCATCCATAGATAAATATCACCCGTCTCTCCACTAGTCCATTGCCTACTCAAGGATGCATATCCGGTATGGCTCGCCAATCCTTTCATATTCTCAGGGCACGTCTTCCTTATCATGACCGCGCCACCTGGTCTACTCCTTGATATGCAATGGCCTCTGTAGCCCCATGCAACATGAGGCTCCAGAGGCTAGTGCAAATCTTGGGGTTCATTCTATTTATCGAGTCTGGTTAAACTACGCTGGGATCGGTGCATTTCATTCATTCATTCATTCATTCTCACAAGGAATCCAGAACCTGTTGTCAAACATATCGGCGGGATAGATAGGTACACAAAGTCCAATAAAATTTGCTAGCGAAACTACGCAGACGTCAACAAACACACAAAAAATCAAATCTTTTCTCTTTACAATATTAGTTGGTAGTAATTACAAATGCTCCACAGCTTGCTAGAACGAGTGTTCCCCCGTATGTGGTCAGCGATACAGTGAACGCTCACCTTTCACTGGCGCACGGATTAGGTACGGACCCCTTAACTGAAGAAATTACTTTGAACCCAAGCTCCGGTTTACACTATTCTATACGTTTATGTGAGCTTGATTTCCGTAGTCTTTGGAGAAATTGCCTTTAGCAAAATAATCTAGCAGAGTTTTTGTATGCATAATCAGCCTGTAATATTCCCACTGTTGGGAAACAGGCCTTCCTCTTCGAGAAGGAGTGTGCTGTAATCCACCACGCGGGCCCAGTGTCGGTCACAAGTCTTTGAATTTTTGGTTCTAGGACATGCCGGTTTCCTCACGATGTTTAGTCTTTTCACTGCAGGGACACAGGTCTGTGAGACGGAGTGGGCCGTAATACACACACAGCCATAATTTGTGTTTTACCCACATATCCTTTTCACAGTTTAGTAGGACTCAAAGAAAACTTGTTTACATCACTTCTACGTTCAGAAGCCATAACTTTACCAATTTTGACATAACCACATAAAAAATGCCCGCCTCTTTCACACATTAGACCAACATTAAAAAGATCCATCAATCATTTTAGCAACAATGTCTTAAAGCGAGGATCGAAATGAGTTGCAATTTTCGCTGCGCGTAACCCGTGCGTCTGCGCAGCTCCTAATAAATCACTTGAGGTCCTCACGCAACAGTGTTGTGATCGTAAACTCGGATGAGACACATAAAATCGTCCCGCAGATAATTCGATCGCTTCCCCGAATGTTTTCGACATTGGTTCGCTAGCGATATTTGTTATGTTGTTTGTAGAGAAAAATTTCGTCTTTTCTGTAGACTAAGTAAATAAATATATCGTCCCTTCTGTGGACCATTAGGCTTGTCCACAGAAGGGACGATATATTTATTTATTTTAACGACTATATTTGAACGAGCTATATGAAATTTTTGTATCTGTTAAATTCTTTTAAATAAAGTCTATTTGTAGACCATAAGTCCATTCAAAAAATCAAAGTCAAAAAGAAGTAAAAATATATCTACCAAAAAAGTTCACTCCTGGTCTGTTGGACATAACTCTCCCACCATACATAGCCATTTTGCTTAACATGTTCCAGACGTCAACGTAACTCATACAAAATGTTCCCTCACTTTTTCTCATGTCATAAAACGCACCTTCCCTGAACTACACCTCTATACATCATTTTGATTTTTAAAAAGCATAATCTCCAATTTGTGCGTACAGCTATAACGTTCATGGCTAACTTACGTCCACTCCCTGATCGTAAAAGGGAATTCGATGATTTACTAGAGCTTCAGAATGTTCAAAATTCGAACGTACTTACGTGAATGAGTATGCATGTCACTGTCACTAGCAGAATGACGTGATTATTCTGTTTGATATTTTGTAGCCAGCCAGATTTAAATTTCCAATTTCTTTTTTTAAATGTGAAGCAAGGACTCATTCCGTTTCGTGGTTATAGTCACAAATCAAGGCAAACCTGAAAACAACGTTGCTGGCGAACTCGTAAAATTTATGAATACGTTGCTTTGCATGTTGTTCAATTGTCTAGGCTTTATAGCTACGTTAGATATCACGTAATAAATTTGAAAAAGTAAGCTTTACAAAACAGTAACTTCGGATCGGACTGGATTTTACATGTTGTATAATCGCAACAAAATGCAACAAAATTAAATGATTAACTAACTGTACAAATGAATACAAAAAAAGAACACTGGCGTCGAAGTACTCGTCCGCATCGTTGTCACGTTGAATGAAAATGTTCATTCTTCGGCCAAAGAACGTGCCATGAACGACCAGTTCGCGAGAATCTTTACACAATAAGACCTTTGTTTGATCATCGATGACGTCTCGTTATATGAGCTTACACGAGTAAAATTTTCATCTCTATCAAGAACAGTACTCAGGAATTACATCTCAATGACGTCACGACGGGTATCCCCCGGTTTAATGATACAAATAATACTTTTATTAATAAGCGGCGGCGATAGCTTGCCCGTTATCATACCTACTGGGTATTTTTTTTAAACATAAGTATTCCTCTTTCCTGTAAGTATACACAGGAGAACCAGGGTAACCGACATAGCCCGAAGAATTGCCAAACTTAAGGCGACGATATCCGACTTTTAATTATTTTATACTGAAGATCACGTCTAAACCAGTTGTGTTAATGATTTAGAAAAAATAATATGTTAAATTAGAGCATTTTCTTAATAACTCAGTATAAGAATATTTTAGATTATGTTTATATTACTAGTGAAAATAACGCGACTAAAAAACTGAGAATCACGCAAAATCTATCAAGCGTATCTTTCTGAAACCTTCACCATTTTAAAGATACTTTACTGATTAATCTTTTAGAATACGTGTTTTATTAAAATACCTTTTTGTTTTATGTATAATAAATTAATAATGCGTCTTATTTATGACAGCGCTCCTTGATGGGCGCGTCCTATTACTGGCTGGACGTACGACGCGTTGCGTGAGCTCAGTACAGAACACGCAAGCTGCCCTGCCCTGCCTACACTAGTACATGAATTACAATTTAGGATGCGTTGTAGTGTGAAAGGGGATGGGAGTTTTAAGGATTGAGAAAAGTGTATTGAGTCAATTTGGACACAGAAACGATTGGCTCTCATAAGAAATCTTGGTCGTTATAGTATTGGTATTTGGCTCTATTGAGCTCTTGTTTGCCGACCACTGTGTTCGGCACCTACAGAACACATAACACTGCAGTTAGTTATAACTAGAGGTATAATAAAACCGAGTGACTGACGACTCATCCCGCAAACGTCGGCACGTGTATGCAAAGTCAACCGTTACTTAATAATGCAAAGGAAATAGCGAGCTAGCCAGTAACTAGGTATAAACTAAGTTAGATTACAGACTTGACGCGTAGTAATGAAAATAACCCACTCTGGTTTTAGAAAATGCTAATTATAACGCTGAATATCAATCATTACCATATTTTTATCCCCATTGACATTGAAACACGAAATTTCAAAAGAAATTTCTAGCTTTGCACGCTTTGCAGACGGCGCGGCGGCGTTTTTGGGGTATTTAAGACACGCTGTAGCTTCTTCGGACGTAATTATTTATTTATTTAGGTTAGCCAACAATTGTTGACATAATACATTTAAAATCATTTCCTTAAAAGTACTTTTATAAGTGCAACAATTATTTACAGGCTTTACATGGTTTTTACATAATATTACAAAGCCAACATTTGTTATTGGACAACAACGAATACTAATTAAAATGAAAAGTACTGTATTTCTAGTATGAACACAATTTCTCAAAACACAGTTACTAATTAGTTTTCAGTTTATTTCTCAAGACTCAGCCTTATTTCTCAGTTTATTTCTCAAGACCACCAAAAAGTGTTTGTCCCATATTTTTCCAAGCCCCGCTATGAAGCATACCTTGTGCCACCCATCACTAATGTTTACCTCAAGACCTCCAACACAACTCATGCTGTCATTACCTACCAATTGTCTGTCAGGTGGCAACACCAACTATCTTCTAACTGCCCCGACCGACTAACGGTGCACACACCTCATTTACTAATACTTATTTGTCTACTGCATTAGAGGAAGGATTTTTGGGAAAAATCGGTGAATAACCCATACCATATATAGATATCTATGTAGTTATGCATTATTTATTTCATGGTGATCACGGTTCAACGAATGGGGATTGCCATTCAATTATTTTTAAATGAGTACCTATCGGCAGAAATTTGTGGGTGTGACGGAAAATTTGGGTAACAAGCGATATGGAAACACGTTATGCGGAAAGCCATGCTCCACATTATCTGCAAAACTACACGAACCTTGCCGAATACGTCAATATTCTTGTTGTCTCGTGTATATTCATATTATCTCCGTTCCGTATCGGTACATCAAAGGATTCTCGAGTAGTTTTGTCTTCACATTGTCGATCGCTCTCGCTGTCAGTTGGCTGCCAGTCGCTTAGCGAGCGCATCTCATCATCATCTATTACTGTGTATGGCCGTCATTCACCACCTTCGCTTATTACAACGTCTTTTCGTAACTATTTTTTTAACGAATTAATAAATTATTGTAATAGGCTGCAGCAGCGCATAATGCTACAGCGATATTTTCGATATTTTCAAGACGTCCATCTTGGTACGAGAGGCCAACAATAAGTACTGTGCCAGGCATGAATGTAGAGCATAGAACACCAATTAGTTTTATTTAGGTTCCATATAAAAAAATTATATGACTCCGTTTGGAAGACGTTACCTACTAGCAACCTAGATTAAAAGATGTTCAAGGACCTTGCGTATTTTTTGTGTTTTTTGGAAATCGATCAATTCGATTTTTATAGTACCTCACCCAGCTAGCTCTATTACTCCCGAAAACATTTGCATCTTCATGCGGCTTGCGTCTCGCGTCGTCCGTTGTCGTGTCGATGGCACGAAATACAAACCGTGGGCTTAATTCAATTACTCAAACGAATTGATTAGGTTTTTGTTATAAATTTACTTAAAACCGTACAAAATAGGCCATTTGGTGACTCCTGATGTAGAGCAACGCTCTCGTCTCCCCCTGTCCCGGCAAATGTTCTCGTCGAGACCTCCCGCCGAGAATCTCGAGCAGGTTGAAGGATATAGTTAGCGGAAACAGTTGAAAGTGTGGATGCTCCGAGGGAAACGACTAAGGAAAAGGAATTAATGTATTGTTTAAATGAATAATTTAAACAATACTTTCCATTCCTTACCTTAGTCGAACGCTTGGCTGCTAGGCAGATTAATGATCATTAATATCACCATCTGCCTTGCCTTAAAATGTGAAATACTGGTGTTCAGCTGAGCATACTCAACATACAATACGGCCGATATTACTTGGCAGTTCCGAACTTCGCGTAGAAGGCTACGCAATAACATTTTTTAGGGACCCAATGGTGACATGAGGCGAGTGTGAGTGAGAGAACATGCGCGGAAGTTCTTAGTTGCCTATGTTCAGAACTGCCAAGTATATCGGCCGTATTGTATGTTGAGTATGCTCAGCTGGACACCAGTATTTCACAATGAGCGACTGACGTTTCTGACCTCCAAAATCCAGTGACTGAGTAACACAATAACCCTTGGTAAGGACTAGGTGTCAGATTTTTGACAAAGATGACATCTCAGACCTAATAAAAAACCAAGACAGAGCGCTGTCAACAGTGAAGTGACGCCGGTTGCGTAAACATATATGCACTTTGTGTGGTGTAGTTTGATTGTAAAAGGTTGTAAATGTGTGCGTGTGAGCGTGTATACACAGAGCGGAGGTGTAGTTTTGGCATGCTTCACTGTATTGTTCGCAGCGCTCCGTCTTGGTTTTTTATTTGGTCTGAGTGCTTCCTTACCCAAACCATTCGTTCCACCTGCTGAAGATCTGCTGAAGATCATCCTGGACATGAGTTGCCTTGGGTAACCTGGAAGTCTCTAAACAGACTTCGGACCCAGGTTGTCCGAAGCAAGGAAAATCTGTTCAGGTGGAGATTCATAGACGAGTCCGCCTTAGAGTGTAAATGTGGTGCTGTTCCACAAACGATGGGACACTTAATGTCATGTCCTGCGTGTCCTGTCAGCTGCAGGTTACAGGAACTGATGGACTTTAGTGATGGCGCCAAACACGTGGCCCAATTTTGGGCCGAGTCTATTTAGATTGCTATCGACACGCTAAGAAGAAGATTTGGTCTGAGGATGACATTGATAAAATGAAAGAAAATGCTATGAGTATAGATGAAAGAGACGAAAATATTGTGCTAATCCTAGTATGGGATTTTGCAAGAGGATAATAACGATGAACAGTATTACTCAAATGTAGGCATAAGTACGGTATAGGCTAAGTTCAGATCATAACCGCATGAGTTGACGCATGTTTAATAAACAAACGTTTACGTCTCATAGACGTTGCTACGGTTGCTAGTGCATACCGTTTAGTTAGAAACTGAGCTATCCTTCTATTATACAGTGTGGCAAGGACATCGACGCGAAAACTGTTACCATGGATTCAGTACATGATTCTGAACGCCAAAGAGTTAAAAAATATCTTCGGTTATTAAAAAAAAAATCTGCGTTTTCATAGAAAAGTGCAATACCTACACGGCTGAAGCGAATAGAACAAAAGCTTTTTTTTTTTAAATAACCTACGAACTATGGCTTCGCGTCGAAGTCCCTGACATCCCGTATACTTAAAATATTATGAGGAACTTATCTTGATTACCAGATCTTACGAAATCTCCAATTGGTGATCGTTAAATTGAAATTAAACTTCGACTTTCTAAGTTAACACCGGCCAAATGCGTGTCGGGCCACGCACAATAAGTAAAGGGTTCTGTAGTTGGGATGAATTTATCCCAAAAACAAACTTAACGTTGTAGTTGAAAAATATGTTCTCCCGCACATCGATATACGTCACGGTCATTTCTCCAACTGCAAATGTGTGTAATCGCAAGAAAAAAAATTGTGTGATTAAATTACAAATTAATATTTTCTGACTTTTTCCTTCATGATTCTAGGTCAACGGGAAGTACCCTGTATGTTTTGATTTATTTGCGAGTATCAAAATATGTCGCATAAATGGCCGTATTTTTTTATTGCGTTGACTTAGAAGCTTGATTTGTTTAGAGCTCCAAGTGACCAAGTGAAGTGTGATTTCAACTTGATACCTCCACGCGTTCCTGAGAAAAAGCGTCTTGACATACTGACGGACGGACAACGAAGTAATCCTATAAGGGTTCCGTTTTATCCTTTTGAGGTACGGAACCCTAAAAAATATTTTAATTGTCTCATTCTTACCAAATCTTCCTCTGAACATCTTCTCAATGAATTTGACGACGACGTCACTCAAAACCAGCGAAACAAAACATCAATACACACTAATCGAAAGTTCAACACGAAAATCGCGTCGGAAACTTGTCACCAGATGTAAGAACAATGAAATCTCAAGGACGGGCTAGATGGCAGATAACAAATGGTAAACAAAGTTGCGCACGTGGTCGACATAATTGCTTCGACCGGCGAAAACAAACAATGTACCATTGTCTTTTGTCGCGGTACGGATTCCTACGGGCCGTTCACATTGTGCTCTCATAGGAGAAATGATAATTGGGAGCGCCGTTTTTTCGACGAGTCTGGATCGATCTTGATTTTCTAGTTCTACGGAATTTGCTCGAAGGTCGTTTGAAGGAGTTCATGTGGAGTGCTGTTATTTGTCATTATTTATTCCTTAAAGTTTATGATGGCCTAATATTAGGTAATTATAAAGTATTATACCAAGCTTCTTATATAAACAAATAATTTTCTCAGTTACGTTTTCCAAATTCTTAGTTGCTTTTGCTATTCTATTATGTCGCACATTAATGCAACGAAAGGAATTTCCATCACTACATATCTGCCTGAATATATCTTATAGCCTAATGCTCGATATAGGCCATACACGATTACATAGATATCGTTACAAAATCTACCCATTTGATTTGCCAATTAGCCCAATTTCATCATCCATTGATGAGTTAGTTTGAACTTTGGTGACCCTTTCGAAATTAAAAGTAACGACAGTCTCTTCAAAAGTTACTCAAAAATATCACAAAAAGAAACGATTCCCATCTTCAATCCTGTTTTTTCCGGTAAAGTAGAAGAGCAAAGCTAACATGTACAAAATCTACAGTCACCTTGTATCATTCGAAGTTCAGTTTACTATATACAAGAAGTGTTACGAAAGAGAGAGTTCACACCAGCGCATAGGAGGCTTTAAACGACCAACTGTCGGAACCTATTCTCCTCATATTTTCTCCCGACAATTTACAACCTGTGCGTCTGATAAAACGCATTGTTCTCCGTTCCCATATCATAGTGGAAACACCGTAAGTTAATGTTACCAAGAAAAAAATATAACAAAAAACAAAAGTTCACAATTAGGTGTTGCCACAAAAAGATTATTTTTTTATAGGACGGGAGTGTTGTTCCATTCAAGGCATCAAAGTGGCCGATCGTGGGATCAGCTGATCGCCACATTTGGACCTCTACTGACCTATATTCCGACCTATGACGTAGCCCGACAACAATAGGGCATTGTTCTTTTATATTTGCGCCAACATCAGGAGTTCCTCAAGGCAGTTCATTCACATCTATGTAGCTTTCATTTAAATAGGTTCATTTGGTTTTCGTCATTGTTCCGATCAGCTGTTTTCACGAGATTATATCTCCGTTGATAGGTGAAAGATGGTAACAATGAACTTAGTTGTACGTATTGTTTTATTATTGTTAGCTGTGACGTCGTCTGGTTAAATCTTATTGTTTCTAGTCTGTGATGTAATGGATGTCTTTAGTTCAACTGTCATTCGTTTGACGTTTGTATTTGTAGATTATTTGTTGAACTGTTGTCTTATTGTTGTTGGTTTCAATGTCAAGGTATGGGCTGTCAGACTGATAGGCGAGCGTACTAACAGCTGTTCAACATTATTTTCAAAATCCTTACAACATTATATTCTAAAAAGACGGTCCGTTACAAATGAATGCTGCAACTTAGTTCGAAGATACCACGCATTGATTGCTTCACTTCCTTTCCAAGGAATTAGGTTATGCAAATTACCTAATCAATTACTCCTTGCTTTTGCTTTAAGCTTTGTTTTGTTCACGTTCTTAAGCAATACAATACAAGTAAGATACGCTTTTTCACAAAAATCATCCAAACTCCCGACCTAATAAAACCAAAACGCGCGAATTTCAAACTCCGAACACGAACATAGCCTAAAAAACTCCAAAAATAAAAATGAACCTGTCAGTGGCACTCAGACATACAGCCTACTCGCAATCCGAGGAGGTCGAACCTCATCCATCCTAGAACGGTAGTGAACAAAAAAGTAGAATGAAATGATAAATAGTTGTAGTTAATCCGCTCTTATCGCCTCATGGCTTCGTCCCGTGCGGTCCAAAAATGAGAGATGGAGCGGCTCGTACAGATAACACTTCTCAGTAATGGCTTTCTAGACAGTAGAGTGGTTTAACATTAGGTATTATAAATAATATGACATTGGTAATATTGGGAGTTAAGCGTGCCATATTTTGTTTAATTTGATATTTCTTGTAAAGTGTGGTTGGTCTACTTCTTAGCATATGAATAGTAAAAATAACACGAAAAAATATATATCGATTTTTAAATTAGTTTGGCCCAAAATTCAGCAACGCAAATACCATTTTCTGACGCACCCAGTCCTCAAGTGTGCAGGTGAGAGGGCATGCAGTACAAGATGGTGAGCCATTGTCTGTGGAGAGAAGTGGCATACGAACCGGAGAACTGAGCCGTGTGGTGGTGATAATGAAATTGTTGTGTTACTAAGTCCAACTTCAAGTGTGAATTCGTAGCAAGTTTATTGTGGGTACATGATTTTCCTTTACATTTTTACGGTTTCCTTCCTCAATAATTGTTTTTTTTTTTATGAAAATTAAAAAGAAACATGTGGTCTAGTATTAATTACATGACCAATTTTAATAGATTTTACTTTTTACCGCATCACAATATTGTCCTTGTATAAATAAATGTTATTATTGTGATTTAAAAAATTACTTGTTTATTATATTTTTTTTATATTCAAACTATCTGTGTTTGAACTCTTTAGACCAGTATTGCCATTAAAAAAAATGATTGATACAGGCAGCTCTACGGTTGCGGATAGGCTATGACAAATGTAATAAACGTTGAGTTAGCGCGCCCAGCCACCGATGTTCCGATATCGACTAATTGTGTCGGTATGTGTGTTTGCTCGGACACTAGTGATGTACGGATATCGATATGAAAATATACGTACTTTATGAAATAAAATAGGGTGCAATAAGAGAGCTTCATATTATTGTGATTGAGGCCCGCTACCAACTTGCTCACGAGCTGTCGTCGTGTAGCTAGTGCTGAACTGAAAGAAAAAAGAAAATAATTTATTAAAGGCTTAACCATTACTTAAAAAAACCTGCCCATTGCTCCTGAAACAGTGCCTGTAACATGCATCTTCGATACTTATTTAACCTTTAAAAAAAGGTATCTTCACAATATTGGCATTACTTTAGACCAGATAAAACGATCGATACAAAAACTATCGACTTTTAACTACCCTAATCGTTATTTGTCGACGGTATCGCTCGCCTCCCGCGTATCCATCACTACCCAGCCTCTCTAGAGACGTTTAATAAGATAAACGCGCTACCTTATTAACTGTGCCGTTCGATCATTTGTAATAGAGGAATGTGATTTGTTACTCGACTATATTGTAATCGATTACAGTGTTGCCAGTGCCATTTTTGTGTTGAGAGGTTGGTACTCCTTGTATTGATTTTTGGCTATGGCCATCAATATTTAATGTTGGGTTCTGTAGATTTATTATTGAGTAAAATCATTGTTGATCGTAATTAATGACTATTGTCGTCATTAATCATTTTAATAAGTGTACGACGGATGTAATCACAATAATTAGATTAATTCATTATAGTTATGACTTAGACATAATTTTATTAATATCTATAAAAATTGATTTATTATATGATGCATCAATTCTTATTTATTACACTAGGTGACAAATAAAAGCGCACTGTTGGATTTTCAACTGTTGGTTTAGCGCCAAGAGTTGAAAAACTTCCAGTGCAATAATATTTAGGCATGACATGCAGGTGTTGCCCTTTCACAGTTATTTTACATCTGACAGAAAACCAACAGCAACCTTAGGACAACGAAAAAAAAAATCACTGTATTTTGACAGTTTTAATAACTGAAATGACTCTATGACTGGATTTATTTAAGTTTACCCTTTGGCAGTTCTCAATTACGCATATGTTAAATATTTGCTTGTGGTTTATAAATACAGGCCAGGCTGTCTACACCACTACTATTGAGCGGCCTTAGTAACACATTCTCAGTAAACACACCGTATTTCCCCATAATCTCACTTTTGCATTAAAATAGAAACAAATGCAATATTCCCGCCTTATCTCTGACGTCAATACACACCCTGCGTTCTCATTGCCACTGCCGCATGAGTCAACAGCAGCGGTCACTTATCTGCCAATGACGACACGGCTTGCGCGCCCCTCGGTACGTCACGCGAAAACAGGCCAATCAGCGCGCGCGAAAGCGCGTCAAGCGATGTTTAGAACAGTATTCCTATGAGTGATCGTTGTTTATTTTTTTAATTGAGTACCTTTAATAACTTATTATGTGAAAGGCCTTTTAGTTATTTTGTGTAATTTAGGTATTGAAGATTCCAAATATTGTTCAGTTTCTTCTAATGAAAGGAAAATGTTTGCCTTGCGGTCTTCATTATGAGTTTCACTCCACACAATTTCAGTTAGGTAACATTACTAATAAGTAAATTTCAAAGAATACATTAATAGTATGTAAACCCACGCAATTCTTTGAACTTGTGCATCATCTTCAATAAACTTTACCAAAAAAACTTGTTCATTTTTTCATACACATTTTTTTTTGTCAATATTTTCTCAAAAACATCTACAAAAACCTACCATCTTAACCAGATCAACAAACATATCGATATCAGAACTAAATCGACTTAAATAATCGATATAAATCTGACAGAATCCCGCCAATAAATCCATTAGTTCGAGAACACACCTGAGCATGACTCTCGCTTTCTGTGGACCCCCGGGACGTCTACACAGTGGGCCATGATTACGAAGACCATGGGCCATTTAAATAGTGAATAGATACCTCGATTTGACATAGCGAAAATTTTGCTGTAATTTTGGAAATCCATGTTTAGTAACTAACGTTTCAGTCAATCACTTCTGGTCCTCTCCGAAAGTCGTTGCATCCAGCCGGGTTTAATTCCAACAGCATTTTAGTATCCGCTGCTGTATAAAAGCCATTCAAAAGAGAGCGGTCCATGTTGGTCCAAAAGCTGGTGTTGGCAGTTTGTATGGCCACAAATAAAAAATATTTTTAATCGACTTCCTAAAAGGAGGACGTTCTAAGTTTTTTTTTTTTTTTATGTATGTCCACCAATTTCACCGTCAATTGTGGACCGATTAAGAAAATTCTTTTTTTGTATGAATGGGTATGCTCTGAAGTTAGTCCCATATAAATTGAATTAATTTAGATGGATAGTTTTTGAGTTAGCTTCAATAATACGTATTTTTTCCCAGTTAGTATATAAATACAAATATGCAAAAAAACTAAAATTCCAAACCAAAGACACTGACTTCCGAAATTAAAGTAATTTTTCACTTTATAGTGTTTTTTTTTTGGAGCTCGGTTGTTTTTTTTTGTAAAAAAATAAAGATTTTATGTTTCACATATGAAACGTCAGAAACTAGGTGCACGGTTCCAATTGGTCGTTTTCTATGGAGAAAGGTCGGCAAGAAACTCCACGGTTACTCTTCTAAACACATTTTCACAATTGTACTACTGCTAAACCATATAAATTTTACACCAGATTCGTATGTAGGTAGTTTATCTTTATGATCAGTAAATACGTGATGGTTACCACGTAGCAGAAACTGAGGAAACTGTTGTTCATTACCAATTTTTATGTAGTTTACCCGAATAACGAGGAAATGTCTGCACGAGGAACTCCGAACTACACTACTGGTTATTTTTTGTATCATCTAAAATATATTACAGTGTGATAAACACGATCCTATAAACGAGATCCATCTTAGTACTTAAGTATTCGATCGATAAGCGCTGAACGAAGTTACAACATTGGACCAAACTCGGATGGTCTCTCTCAGTAGGCTTTAAACTATATTCTGACATTGGCCCAACGTTTGCCTGCTTGGCCCAACACGTCAAGCCAGCATTACAAAGCGCTTTTACGCTGACGTATCGATAATATGAATTAACTTTTTTTCTCAAACCTTTTTGTTATGGTAATCTAGTGAAAATGTTAATGAAATAAATATAAAAGAAAGAACGTCCGTCTGTCTTCTTAGAAGATCGGAATATCTAATGTGTTTTATGAATTTAAGTGTTTATGCGTTGTCATGGAAACAGAATCTCTAGCTTAAGGCGACGATAACCGACTTTTAATGATTTAAAACTGAAGATCACGTCTAAATGTTGTTAATAATTTGGGAAAAATATATGTTCAATTAGATTTTTTTTTTATAACTTATTACCTATATGAATATTTTTAATTTATTTGTAAAATTCTGTCTAACGCGGATAAAAAACTGAGAATCACGCAAAATCTATCAAGCCAATTTTTCAGAAATCTTCACCATTTTAAAGACAATTTAACTATTGATCTTTTAGTATACGTGTTTTATTAAAATACCTTTTGTGTTCTGGATAATAAATTCATAATGCGTCTAATTTGGGACAGTTCTTCTTGATGAGCGAGTCCTATTACTGGCTGGACGTACGACGCGTTGCGTGAGCTCAGTACAGAACACGCAACTAACCACTCAAGGTCACTGGCATATATCTGCGTCTTAAGAAACAAAGTACATTTAGCTATACCCGACCGTAAATATTACACATTACAGTTTTAGTTCGGCTTTGTGGAACGTTCAGGAAAAAAAACAAAAGACAAATACCGTATTCGTGTCCACTTCGTTATTTGGATAGAAATCATATCACGCTGCATGTCAGTGTATATTGAATTAAAAAAAAAAAAAAATTGGATTGCATATTGAGAAACAGTTCCAGGTTTTATTTCTTGACGCAGTATAATTTATCTAGCTACAAACTATACCTAATCCATCACATACTTTATTAAATTAGGTACATAAACTCATCCTGCAATTGTCAGCTATTGTATTGAATAAAAGAACAAAGTAAAACAAAGTGCAAATCAATATATTTTTATAAAATAAAATTGAGGAAAACCACTATGACGCATACAGAGGGACAGTTTATTATTAATATGGAGCACAATATCAACTTTACCCTATGTTTTGATTCATTCCTTACATAAAAATAAAAGCTTAATTGCGTAACACACGAAATTTCACAATCCGAAGGATGTTGCAAGAAATTCCTAATCCATTACTTCATATGCTTGAAAAATTCATCTGTTCAACAACGTAAATAACGCAATGAATGTTGTCAAAATGTCGAAATGAAAGACTTTGCAATTGCTAGTGCGTACCTACCGGGAAAATTATCGTATTAAGGCTTGTGCAGACCAGCGCGACTTGTCGCGCGACGCGACACGAACAATACAATTTCTAAGAAAACTTCACAGTATAACAATAACCGGTGTCGCGTCGCGCGACAAGTCGCGCTGGTCTGCACAAGCCTTTAATCCTTATCTTAAATCGATATTTTTGACGTGACAACGTCTCTATCGATTAACGATGAAACGCTGCGTACGAAAAAGTGTCCCGTTATGCTCAATGTCCCGTTACGCTCATTGTAACGTTACGATCGGAGCGAGGGAAGGGAATGTTTTGTTATGACGTTGTCGCGTTAAACTATCGTCCGTAAACCGAATTTATAGACAACCAATTTTTTTTTACATGGTTTTGCCTTACTTATATCACAATAATAACATACAATCACACATACCGATAAAAAGAAAAATCAGAATTATAAATTTGTTATAAGTTGTATAAACACAATATTTTTTGTACTTCCCGCTAAAAATGGCGAGGCGGAAGCTATAATTGAGCATTGTTTTTTTGAGAATTATTTTACGCAAGTTATAATGAATTTATAAATCCATAATAATTTAAATCTTAATTTTAAAATATTACTGTAAAACCAAACCAGAGGGCAGAAACTGGACATGTCCTTTATAATTCTGATTTTCAAACGAAACGGTCGACGAAACGACTTAAAATTTTAAAACATGCAGCTCTCTTTGCATACTTCCAACAAATATTCAAAGGAGGACTTAATACAATACCTACGGTTTTAAAATCAGGTGTAACGTTTTAAGTAGCCAGTATATACCTATATACATGAAACATGTACAAAAAATACAGCATTGGGTATGCATTGAGATCGAACCGAGCTCCAGTTACAGTACTGTTTTACTTGCATTTCACTTGCGGGGTACAACCGACGCCAACTTTGATTTAGTTACATAATAATGATATAGTTTGACCTTTTTGCATGAATTTTGACACGAATTCAAGAATAACACAGTCATGTCTAATAATAGAAAGAAGAGTAAAGAAAAATATTTTAATTAGGCCACGCACAGGAAATACAAATAGTAATAAAAAAATATAAAAATAAAAAACAAAAAAGGAGCATTTTAAAACTAACAGAATATAACGACCTGAGGCCAAAAATGCTCCTGTCTGATCATAATATTTAAAAATAAATAAATACTGCAGCGCTGGTATTCTGATAGGGCCCAATACACATATTACCAATCCACATCTGCTACTCAATCAGTTCGGTAAACGGGTCTAGAACCAAGTTCTTGCTGCGGAGTTAGTTAATAGAAAGGCAAAAAGCTATAGGTACCCATTGAGCCAAAACCTTCATAATTCTTGTCGCTGCTATGTCATCTCGTCTTGAAGTTCAGCAGCAATATCCTGTTGTGTCATTGCATAATTCGATCACGGTATGAAAACTGTTCGTCAAACTCGATGATTTTTGACCTCGTTCTTATTCTACTACAACTATATTTTACAACTATGTGAGCGTCGCTGTGACAGAATGGCGTCCAGGGACTGGAAGACTTCAGGTCGTCCGGCGGCGAGATGGGCGCACGACATTGTTGCCATTTCGGGCAAAACCTTGGTGAGGCTGGTACAGGAGCGTGATTAGCACAAGAAATGAGAGGCCTATACCCAGCAGTGACTGAAGTTGGGCTGTGGATGATGACGCGTCACCTGCGAGTACATAATGGGATGTGACTGAATACCAATATTAAAACCTATGTTTAGGTTTATGCAAGGACTTAGGAGCACTTCAAGTTAAAAGATTGCAAAACAGTGTTGTTATCAAATGATTATATTAGTTATTCAAGTTGTATTGTAGGATAAACGCTACCAATTATCAAAGGCCTTGACAATTATTAGAAAAGATACTTTTCCAGGGTTTAAAGAAAATAATAATATTGCGTTCTGCCTCTGAAGTTAATAGAAGCCTCTATCGCTTGAATAATAGTGGAATATTTGAGAAAGTATTTTAGTTTGTGTTCGTATGTACCTCATAAGGCTGGCCGGGTGCTATGGTGGTGGAAAAATCGTTAGCCTCGCACGTAACCGCAAGCGAGCGCGAGCGCAGGGCGCGATAGCAGAACAATCTTATGTTATTTCTTATTTTAATATTATTTTATTTATATTTGTTATTTATTATCTCTAGTATACGTTATTTTATTGATATTTGTGATTTATTATCTGTAGAATACATTATTTTATTTATATTTGTTATTTATTATCACTACTTTCTTGACACAATGTTCTTGAATCATTTTATTTCGGAGACCCATCGGGAATACGATTAGCGTCAGCTTTGCTGTGGTTTCTCACATATGCATGATTGCTGTCTTTTGTGTAATCAATTAAATTAAATTAAATTGTTTATTCTGTAATGAGGATATCGACTTTACCTACACGTCATATTAAAATGAAAAAAAAAAATTGTTATATGGAGTCGAGTAAAGTAAAACTTACTGAGAATATTTCCTAGAAAGTTTTTAATTTTCCTAAGTGTTCCTTAGTATTTTTTCTAAGTAGTTCGAATAATTCAAGAGACCGTCTCTCAAGCTTACATTTTGTACAATCAAACGTATATTCACATTACAAAAAATATAAACCCGTCAAATCAGCACAAAATACAAAAAGTACAATTCTTCACACAACCTCGTCTGCTGTCGGTACCCAAGCAATAAAGTTGAGTGAAGTCACATAAAACCTTTATGTGATTTACTATGTACTTAATACGACCAAACGCTCTTGCGCACATGTGACTGCAGATCAAATTTTCAAGAAATACACAATTTTGATTTTCGCTTGAGAACTATTAAGTTAACTTGTTATAGGTACATAACTTGCCATCATAATTGGTTGGGAATTCCAAATGTTTGTAGAAATGGACGTTTAAAGGCTTAGGAATTTTTATAAAGTTGAATTGTCCGTGTTGCATGGATTTCTACCTCTCGTCATCACTATAGCGATCTCCTTTATGCCACCAACAACAATACGATCACCAATTCGTCTGCTAATGTAATAATTTAGATAATCATTCGGTATCCGGCCTTTGATTATTGTTGTTGCGATAAATAAGTGGCTTACAGGCTACTGACTCAATAATATATTGCGTCCATAAAAAGATACAAACGGTACAAAATAAAAATTAGAAGATGCGTACTACGAACTCATGTTTTCGACGAAACAAATACAAATAATTTATTTTCTTCCACAAGTTATGTACCTACTACATTTAGTGATTGAAGTGACGTTTTAGACAAAAATTGCTTGTGTTAGGACACTTCGCTCTTCCGAAGCTTAAAGTTGCGTGGTGTACCAACAATTTTGAATCTTATTATCTTAAGAAAACAATTCAAAATAACTTTACAAAGAGAAAAATATATGCCAAATTTTGAATTTACTAAAAATAATAAAAATAACAACTCAGCTTTCCTTTGCCTCATATCTCGAGTATACAGTTTTATTCATCTTACCCTAATTGCGTAATACACGATCAATCAGAATCTGAATCGTTTTGAAACAGATTGCTAATCGACTGCTTCATATTTCGAAAAAAAAATCTGCTAAACAACGTAAATAACGCAATTAATATTGTTGAACTGTCAAATGAAACAGATTAGTAGTAATCGTTTACGAAAATGTGTGTAATTAGATAGCCGTTGTACATAGTTTCCTACTTTATTGCCAGCACAAAAATCAAGCTGTACTATCCTAAACCTAAACATCGCAAGAGACACAGACACATTTAATTTTGTGTCTTTAGCGCGTGCGACGAGCAACGTGACAGTTCGGGGCAGTCGGGCCGGACGCCGCGCCTCTTCGTAAATTGAATATGTTAAAACGTTTTTTGTTACGACTGTACTGTTGACGACGAAGGTTGATGGCTCGGTTATTAAATTAATGTTTTTTGGATGGTCCACGAGTATGTGTCTATACAAAAGGTAATATTAAATACATTTTCAACTTTTCAGGAACATAATGCACTAGACGACAAAGAATAGGAATGTTGACTAAACATTTTTTTTGTCCGTCAAGTAGATTATAAAAAAATATTGGACACGTATTTTTTTCTGTTTTTACGTAATCAAAAGATTACGGCAATACAGGCAATACGTTAAAATGTGGCATGAAGTCACTCCCCGGTAGATTTTATACATTTTATACTGACAAAAGCAAAAAATACGTGTCTTATATTTTTTATTATCTGACTGACGGACTAAATAGTATTTTTTCCCCAGTCAACATCCATTCTTGGCGTAGTTTGAAGTTCCATTATAAAGTTCGTTTAGCCTGTGCTTTTACATAGTAGGTTCTGAATTAGATATTTTCTATAAAAACACATTTATTCCTTGAAGGATTCGGCAGATATGTTGAATAACACCAACATCTTTCATAACTTAACAACTTTAGTGAAACTATAAAAAAACGGCAATTTATTTTTTATCGTAGAAAAGCTATGCATAAATCGATCTACCTTACCATTTAGTCACCAGTCATTAAATTTTATTATTTCGTTTATTTATTTTCTTTTTTACATAATTACATTTTAAATATTTTTCACACTAAAAAGATTTAAAAAAAAAAACATTAAAATTATAAAAAGTAGAGGTCCGCCGTATCGGGAGCAGGGTCCAAGCTACCGGTGGTTAGGGCTGCAGAGACAGGAACCTCCTCACAATGCGAGCCGTATTGATCAGCCTTCTGGATCAGGCCCTTGATCCAGCCGCCTAACGAGAGCCACGACCCAGGCCATTGGCTGTTACGACAATCTTATTTATTATTATTATTATTAATTCTAACTTATATTAACGACAAATAATGTTTAAACTACGCCATAGGTACTTGTAACCGCGACAGTACTCCAGCGTAGGTACGTACCGTAGCCGCCCACAGTCGGAGATGATTCGTGGTTTCTCTCGGCATGATAATCGATAGTCGCAGGAAATTGGGGCTACACTTACGAATGTTACAATTATTGCCTTTACGTAAGTTAATACCACAGAATTATGCAACGCTTTTAGGAAATACTTACATCTTAACGTTAGGTTTCCTAGGACCTAGGAAGGGTTAGTTTAGGAGTCCATTTTTGGTGTCTAAGTAGGTAGGAGTTCTGCCCAAACTTTTTTGCTAAGGACTACAAGAATCTATGTAAGTACACAACAACTAAAAATACCTAATTCTCTTTCGTGTATACCGTGTGCGCTAAGAAAGGATTTTCCAAAAATCCATTCCTGGCCAGTTCAAACGGGGATTCTAGTTTGCGAAAAAGGGGGCAACATTCAGAAGATATACATAATTATGTATGCGTCGGAGATGTTTGACATAACCGCTAGCTATCTTACAAAACAGCTTCGTTTTGTAAAACAGCTAGCGGTTATGTAAAACAGCTGATTGGCCAATCCAACTGCGACATATATACATAGAGCTACTTGAAGAGCTTCATGTGAAAGAGTAAGTCCGTGGAACCACAACTACAAATCAGCGACCAAGCATTTAAATTAATTACATAGGAAGGAACTGCTTTGCGTTAATGGTACGCAAATACTACAAACACTGAGTTGGAGGTTAAATGTATTAGGCCTTGTGCTAATTAACAAGAACAGGACTTGTTCTTATATCTATGAAACATACATTAAGGCCACAGTGCGCAGTTCTACGCATTTGAATTAAAGTGCGCTCACAAGAAACAAACTACGGAGAGCTCTTCTATAGATGATTAACGCAGGTACAATGTTGGAATTACGCTCTAGCTAGGGCATCACTCCTAGGCACTCAGCTCTCGGCTAAGTAATTACAGCCGCACGGGTCGATACATCAGGTTAAGCTATGCTTGCCGGAGTTGGTCCGTGGATAGGTGACCGTCTTTACATACCGAGACTCCTCCGTGCCTCGGAAAGCACGTTATGCCGTTGGTCCCGGCTGTCATGCGTGGATCTTTGACAGTCGTTGCGGGTCGTCAAAAGCCCGAAAGTCTGACAACCAGTCTTACCAAAGGGTATCGTATTACCTAGTTACTGGGTTGTGGAGGTCAGATAGGCAGTCACTTCATGTAAAATACTGGTATTCAGCTTCGCAGCTTTCCTATGTTAAGGTTTCGCGTATATGAAGGTAGGTCATACAACAGCAATGTAGACGAAGAGGATTGTTTTAAACCACAAAGATTAGTCATGGTTCAATCAAGAGATAACCTCAAAATCTTGAAACAGCTGAATGAACCAGATGTTGCGCCATCAATACAGACAGACGTGACCTCTATTGCATAAGTCCTAAAGGTCAGAATGCGGTGCAATCAATCAAATTATCGGCGAGCACATGCGGAGACAGTGTGAATAAAACGAAACGGTACTTTTTAGTACCAACTTAAGTTTGCCGTTGATTAAAGTTTAGTACCTTATCGTTGGTGCCGTTAGAAATCAAGCATAGGAGATATCATCATAACAAGTTCAATTGTCTATACTATGCAAAAGAAAGGAAAGAAACTATAAAAGAATATAAACTATTAGGCGTAATAAAGGAAATCGGAAAAGTAAACGAACCGATCGATACAAAATTTCTTTTTTAAAGATCTTATCACTCTCAGCGCCAACCCTTCCTTAATTTTTTGACAAATTTGTGACGGGCCTGGACTTTCTTTTCCGCATAATATATATGTATAGAGAATGTGTGCCCAAAAGAAACACAGCATTCTTACCAAGCAGAAAGATGTATATACTTTTGGAAACACAATGTTCTAGAAACTGTGTGACAAAAACATACACATGGTGTTAACTTTTATAATCCTGAAAATATTCATAGAAATGTTTCACATTTCTTCAACGAATGAAACTGCAATGAAAGCTTTTAAACATGGGTTTGTTAATTAATACAACTCGAGTTCAAACACAAAGCACGGACCTCTGACTTTACGAATTCATTGTATAATATCACTTGTTTCAAAAACGGTGAAGGAAAACATCGTGAGGAAACCGGCATGCCTGAGAGATATTTCTCATGCATGTGAAGCCAACTCAGAGGCCCATGGGCGGCATAAAAACTCCAACACCCGGTTAATCACTAACCACACGAAAAAGAACAAAGAAACTTCTTTCCTAGCTAAATAAACTAATAATTGTTAGTCCCAACACTAGTGCAAGTGTAAATATAATATTATTTGTGATCGCAAGCCAGTCGATCACACGTCGATATCCATGATAAATGATGTCATGTCACGCGCGGTGTCGGCGACCACGCCAACTAGTTTCAAAAAGTCAAATGATCAGTTCATTCACCATCTTACTACATAGATTGGTATTGAAATATGGTTTCGTATTATTAGATGGTGGTAGGTATTATTATTTTTGTTAATAGTGTTGGTGGTAGCTGGTTTTGGTGTGACAGCTGTTGCTAAGCTAACGTTAGGTAAAGAGCAAACATATTTCAACCGTTTTTTTTTTCAAAGTTGTGCCTGATCTCTGGTTAAATTGCGTAAGTATACGGGGTCAAATTAAAATTTTCAGCGAAACTCTGCAGAAGAAATGTCTGCAGAGTTTCGCTGACTATTTTAATATAATAAAAAAGATTGGATTTAAAATGAGAAAGATTGGATGGATTTTTTGGGAGTCAACGACCGCTTTTATTGTTGTTACTTGAAGTACCTACAGAGTTCATAAAACCTGTTTTTATTTATTTTATCGTGTTTACATATCGATACGCACGACATCTCAGAAGTTTACACAATAAAAAAACTTTTATTTCAAGTGACTACACAAACAGACCCCACAAATTTTTATATGTATTAAAAATTTCATTTTTGTTTATTATGTTTAGATTCTATACCCATAACATCTGCAGAGTTTTGCTAGCTAATTTAATTTGACCCTGTAGTTTTAAGCCCTTCTTCAGTCGGACTCGCACACGAAGGGTTCCGTACCACCGTACCATATTTAACACTACGTTTTTTACTTTAGTAAAAAAAAAATACATTTCTTGTATGGGGACTGGGGACCTCCTTTAATTATAAACTTTATTTTATTTTATTAATTGTTGTTAAAGCGGAAATAGAAATACACAATCTGTGAAAATTTCAACTGTTTACCTATCTTCTTCTTTTCGTGTGGTTAGTGACTAACCTGGTGTCAGAGTTTTAAAGCCGCCCATGGGCCTCTGACTTGGCTTCACATGCCTTCGATATATATCTCAAAGGCATGCCGGTTTCCTCACGATGTTTTCCTTCACCGTTTTTGAAGCAAGTAATAATTATACAATACGCACATGAATCCGAAAAGTCAGAGGTCGAGGCGTGCCTTGGGTGCGAACTCGAGACTATGACTTGGCAGTCCGACGGTCACACCACTAGGCTATCAGTGCTCTTTTTTCAGTTTTCTCAGTTTTCTTGTGTTTACCTATTATAGTTCATGAGATACAGCCCGAGCCAGACGGACGGATGGACAGCGGAGGCTTAAATATAGGATTCCGTTTGGCATCCTTCGGGAACGGAACCCTAAAAAAATGTTAGTAGTAGACTGGTTATAAAACATGTTATTTAGTGGGAAAGAATCGTACTTTTCCTATTAATAATATATTAGAAGCGTGTCCTTCGGTATCGCGGTTGATTGCACATATCGAGGAGTACAGACCATGGCGATATACAGGAAGTTCCCATTACACTGTAATCAGAAGAGGTTTAATTAGGTTTTTTTACTTATAAAATTAGGCTGATTATCCTAGGTATGCTTTGAGTGTATGCCTAGTTCTGTACATGCAATATGTTTATTTATTTATTTATCAGGAACAATTTATATTGTGTTTGATACATTACATACATCATAATTAATAATATTAATATATAAATCCAATAAGTGAACATGCAGCAATAATAAAAAAGCATGCTTAGAAAAGTCAATAATGATGATAATAATAAATAGTCCTACTCAGCGATCATTGTGCCAATGGATTAGTTGCCAAGAGCCTCGATCAACACCTAAGGAAGCTCTCGTTGGGCAGCTGGATCAAGGCTTGATTCAGAAAGCGGTACTTCTGGACACGGCTCGCATTGTCAGGAGGTTCCTCTCTCTGGAGCCCTGACCGGTGGGCTACTATTTTTTATATTTTTAAATGTTTTAATTTTTTATATTCTAATATTTAAAAATATAATTTATAAGTATTTACAATGGAATAAAGGAATAGTCCTACACCAACCGGGGATTGTCCTTGGGTGCACTTTGTAAAAAAAAAATTTTTTTTTTTACAAAGTTGGTTTTAATTACAGTTCGTCCATTGAGTACAAGTTTTTATCTAACAAAAATGCTTTGAGCTTAGCCTTAAAAGAGCTAGTGTGTTATGTGTTAATATGTTTCTGTTAACTTTTGAAATCATCCTGTACAAGCGTGTGTCACAGCTGGGCGCGGTTGCGGTGACCCATGTCGAAGGGTGACCTTCAAATGTGCGTCTGAACGTAATCCATCAATATCGGATGATGGCCCAAAATATTCCACTATCCAACATCAGTAATGGACCCAAACGCAAGTACTTACCCAAATGCTGCTACTTCGTCTGTCATTTGTTTTCTTTTAAACTGAATTAACTTTTTTATGATAGCAAAAAGCTCATGCCAAAGTAATAACAACCGAACGGGTCGAACCATCAGCTATGCTTGCCAGGGTTGGTCTATGGATGGGTGACCATCTTTACATACCGAGACTCCTCCTTGTCTCGGAAAGCACGTTAAGCCGTTTATCCCGGCTGACATTCGTGGATCTTTGACAGTCGTTACGGGTCGTCAGAAGTTTGAAAGTCTGACAACCAGTCTTACCGAGGGGTATCGTATTACCCAGTTACTGGTATGTGGAGGTCAGATAGGCAGTCGCTCCATGTATAATACTAGTACCTATTCAGCTGCATCCGGTTAGAATGGAAGCCGACCCCAACATAGTTGGGATAAGACTAGGCAGATTGAAGATGGCAAAAAAATCCGACGCGGGCGTCCGTCCATTTGATTTATTTATTGACTTCCACGACTTACATACACAAATAAAATCACATACGGTTTTACCTAAATTATTGTGAATTCGTCACTTACAGAAGTGCACAGCACTAGCAGAGAACTTATATGATGACAGGACGAGTAAGAGACAATACGGCCGATATTACTTGGCAGTTCCGAACTTCGCACAGAAGGCTGCGCAATAACATTTTTTTGGAACCAAATGGTGACATGAGGCGAGTGTGAGTGAGAGAACATGCGCGAAAGTTCGTAGTACCTATCTATGTTCATAACTGCCAAGTTATATCGGCCGTAATGTACCGTTAGTTGAATTGGTAACAAGTTACAAAATAAAGCGAATATTAGAAAGAGATCAGATTTTAAGAGGTCATCGCAGCCTCTCGACATCTGCAATATCGTTGCCATCCCAGAAATAAATCTGAAAGACAATTTTTTATTTTTTTTTATTTGTTTATTTGTCACAGAAACACGTGCCTAAATAAATTAAAAAACCTCGAGTAGATGACAAAACAATAACGAGCACAAAACTGAAATAGTCGGCAGCTGCTGGCACGTCATGACTGTGACAAGAAGGCTTCCACTCAGCATGACGCTGTGCTACGGAGACCCACAGCACAGCGCTGATTATCGCAAATAATATCCGCTGCAAATATCGAATAGTTACCCTTCAAGCTGGAACTCAGCAACGCTGCTTGATGGCAAGAATAAGTTTGACGGCAGTACCTACTTCCCCAGCAGAACTCTTCACAAAGAGCTCAACTATAACGGCTTGACCTATCATTTTGTTCAAACAAAAACATAGTTGACACTGCTTAAAATTCTCTAAAATACTCACGAGAAAACTTAAAACACTATAAAAATCTCAAGCACCAAAACCGACGTAACCCGAAGTGGCCCGAGCTGGTCCGAAGTGGCGTCACGGGTGGGCGGCTCCGCTAATTGCCTGCGCCGCGACCCGTGACTTCGTCTACAGTTAGACGCGGGAGCGCCCCGGCGGCCGTGTGATAACCCGCGTATTGGTATCGAAGAGGGTACCGTTTTTCTATATGCAGATTAATATGATTTATTTACGAATGACACGCTAGAAGGAATATTAAAATACTGTTATTTAGCTGCGTCCGGTTATACTGGAAGCCGACCCCAACATAGTAGAGAAAAAGCTTGGCAGATGATTTCACTAGGTGGAATTCACCTGACTAACTGCCCTAGAAGGAATATTAACATAATTCTGCTCGGAATGTTATGGAGCATTCATATGATCAATAATTGCGAATGCTTCTTCAATGTACGAGTATGTTTGTTACGGAAGTCACTTGTAAGACGATTCAGCGCTTAGTTCAAGGGATTGGCTTTTGCGCGC
The DNA here is from genome assembly GCA_916701695.1 of Agrochola macilenta. Classification (NCBI taxonomy): domain Eukaryota; kingdom Metazoa; phylum Arthropoda; class Insecta; order Lepidoptera; family Noctuidae; genus Agrochola; species Agrochola macilenta. The sequence continues at coordinate 8,838,989 of OU753572.1, read as the reverse complement.
CATCTTTCTCCGAGATCTACAGGCATTTTTCTTACTTTTCTTCTTGGTAATCAAAATTCGAGTCTCTTCGTCAATTACGCCCAAAGTGACCTGAACTTCTCATCATGTTCAGGTTGGATCAGACACAAGATGAATTCAATGGACTCGTATGCTGTAGGTATTTGTACCTTCGCACTTTTTTATATACTCGGGACGCTGTATCTCCTACAACACAAGACAGTAGCTCGAAACCTGAATGCAAAAGCTTTCAACGCACTCTACTTTAAGTTTTTTTTCGTGTGTTGCGGAATTGACCATCACAGCTCCTGACCAGACCTTACATACGACCAGGATCGCAAGTCGAACGTTGTACTCTATTTTATTCCCAAAATGTTAATCATTAATGGTCTCTGATAAGTGAGTGGACAAGGATGAGTCCACTGAGCTTCATACAAGTCTACGCTACGCACGGAGGCGCGGTTAATGCACATTTAATTTCCGTCAAGCACGCCTCACTTGTCGCATTAAATGTTCACTGTTGTTACATCGGTTTTAGGCAGTTTTACATATACTTACGCTTTAGGCTTTTTTCTACTCTAAGGATTATAAATACTTTCCCAGATACTGAAAATTGGAAAGCTATTTTGTTTGGCTTAGTTAGAAGATGTATTTGTAACGGCTACGAATTGATAAAGGAAACCAACTTCATTGTGAACTGGATACCCCAAAATAATGATTTAAACTTTATCAAAAACTCGTGCGTATTCATAGTAATTCAGTACATCCTAGGAAATTCAAGCAACAATTACTGGAAGGAAAACGTTTTGCCAAGTATCAATTTCTTACGCAATCAGTTAATTAGACATAATCTGTCGAAACAAAATGGCGTCTTAACGCTTCGTCACCTCCCGCCAAACCGTTCGGATACATGTCCAAATAACAAAGAGGTGTAACGAGGCCGGACGGCGGCAGTTAACCGGCAAAATTCAAATTTCTATCAGAACAGCCGCCGAGAGGAACGAGCAATATCCGTTCTAATTTCGCAACACTACACATCCGAAATGGTAAGCGTTGGTGCGTTTCCGAACGCGATTCGAATAGGATACACGGTTTGAAAATTAATCACCCGATAACTGACCTCTTTGCTGTATTTTTCTTTTTTTTCTACTAGCCAGTAATACATTTTGTATAATGACATGGGAATCGCTTTAAAAACAAACATGCATCAACTTATATTGTGGTTTTAAACTTTAATGTACATAATCAAAGTTTATAACCACGGCAATATAAGTTGTAATGTTTGCAAAATAAGTTATTCGCACTTTGCTGTGATTTAGGTTCTGAAATTATTTGTTGTGTACCTATTTAGTTAAAAACATATGTAGACGAGTTTTCAAATTAGAAATAGTACCCATGTACGTACCAAACTCATTTCAAAAACAATTATTGTTGTAAGTACCAATAATTTATTATTTGTTTGATGCGTTCCTTCAAACGGTAATTTTGTGTTTGGTTGTGCTTCAAATCTAATAGACAGCAAGGAACATTGGAAATAATTTTCAAGTGAATATTTTGTAGTTACTTGTGTTTATTTCTATGTAGCTGTCAGACTAGCCATTAAATTGAAAAGGTTTTCGGAAACCCGGTTTCTGCGAGTATTTTCATTCAAAATGTAATGTCATGTCAACTAATTTGGTTGGTTGAAGTTATTATGAATTTTAGAAAGATCTCGGAAAGTGCGAGGTTGAAATGAATATGCCTTAAACTGTTATTAAGACCATGTTTTAATATATGGTTGTATTGAATCATTTCGTGCTGCTAATACTATTAATTTATGTTTACTTAGAAACTAAAACTTTAATTTTGAATAGTTGGCAGTAGGTATCTAGTTTTATATTGTTGTCAAGGATTTCACCTTCTTATATTAGTTGAATAATTCCATTTCATGATTGTCTTAAAGATATTTTAAATGAAACTTTAATTTGTTTGCATAATTTTTAACATAATCTTATTTATTTTTTCAGGTAAGCTGACGTCTTATATAAGGAACTGCGTTAAATCATCGTCACAGTAAGACAGCTCTAACAATTTATTCATTACTATTTTAAATTAAAATATTTATTTATATTTTAATTGTTGTACCAAACCAATTGGAACACAAGGGTGTATCAACACAAAAATACTGCATACAATGTAATGTTTAAAACTTTAAACTCATTAACTATTTTACTTATAAGTATAACCCAAGAACAATAAAAACAAGTTCAATTTTATCTAGTTACAAAGAATATAACAAAATAAAAATTTACATTAGGATACCTTAGCCACTAAAAGATGTTAATTTCCTATAAAAACTGAGAGAACAAAGGTACTTCGATTACATATACTTTTTCGGGACAAACAACACTCATCTAAACAAAATAGGAAACAAATTATTCTTAATAATAAAAAAGTAAATATATATATTTGTTTTTAACTTAATAAAATGAGACTAATGACATCTAATTTCTTGATTGTGGTTAAAGTATATAAAAGTTGTGGCATTACAAAAGCTTGAGACTGTACATAGTGACCTCGGAGGAAACACGTGAAATGTACAAATTTATGCAAACCAACGAAAATCATCCAGTAAGGCGACGTTCAGACGGAGCGACTTGTTGTATGTGGTGAAAGAACAATCATCGTTTTGCTTGAAGATGGCGATCATATGATGTCAACTAAAATTGCCACGTTACCGTGGTCCGATTACTAAAGACATTAGAAACCGGGTGTTTCCTATGTATTCTGTAAATACAGCCTAATTCAACTTAGTGAAACAACTTTTGTGAAAAACAAAATAAAATACCTAACCGAACCATCTAAAACCTCCTATTAAAAACCATAGAACACATTTCCTTTAAAAATATCAGAATTATCTTCTGAATAGGTACACAATTTCAAAACACCTTCACACAACAAGCAAAAGAACGTAAATTCCGTTTTACGCAAGTATTTCTTTGCAAAAATAATAGAGGAACTTCTAGAAAATCAAAATTAGTTTTTTCTTGAAGCTCCTAAGGTTCTCCAAAAGCATTTTTTACATAAAACCTTCAGCACAAAAAGAAAAAGTCTCCGATCTGTAGCCAACCTAACGCCGCTCACAAGATGGCGCGATAGTCGCTCCAATGGCGTACACAATTAATACAGTACTTATCTCGCTAATTAACGATTGCAGAACGACCTAGAATCTTTAATGAGGCTGAGGCAAGATCCGTCCGGCTCTGTGCTGTGAGCAAACGTTTGTACGCATGGCTACGTGGCCGGTCGAGGGGAAATCTTTTGGCAGATTTTCATCTCATACTGTGCTTATTTTGGATGTGTTAGGATACTCTTTTGTTTGGCTAGTGGGGTTACATAGCAAATGTACCTAAATTTAGCAGTACAGCTTTTATATACTCTAGATGAAGGACTAAAGTATTTTGAAGTCTTCGAATATTCTATGTAGTTAAGCACATTGAGCAGTAATATGCACGAGCAAACGCTCTCTTTTGGACTATATCTATCTAACATTAGGTAAGAGGGTTTATCCTAAAAGTTGGCAACGTCGCAAATAACTGTCAAATATTGAAAACTGTTTTGATTCTTAAAGCAATATTACTGAATAGAAATAAGAAATGTTGCTAACTAGCGAACTAGAATATTAATAATGAATTGCAATTATAACATTGAATTTGATGTTGTACCCATTTTAGGTGTAAAAAACGAATTTGGAAACTTTCAAATAGATTTTTTACATCTAAAACTAAACAATCGGTGTTACGATATTAATGATTGCATTTCATAATCAATATTCTAGTTCGCTAGTTAGCCACATTTTTATTTCCACACAGTAATATTGCCAAATTAATCAAAACACTGAAATATTTGACATCTATTTGCGACGTTGCCCACCTTCAGAATAAACGCTCTTAACATTAAAAGCAGTGGTGGCCCTGTGGTAACGGCCGCGACTTACGATTTGTAGGTGAAGGAAAACATCGTGAAGAAACCGGCATGTCCTAGAACCAAAAATTCGAAAACATGTGACATCTATCAACACGCACTGGGCCCGCGCTAATCCACCAGTTACGGCCCTCTCCCTCTGACCGATAGGCTGATTATACTACTAACATTATTGGGTCTTTCTATTTTTGGCTCGACCACTAATGCTTACCTACAGTTTATCTAAATAAGACAGATAAATGAACACTATGCATCTTGTTTCAGAAGCTAATATAAAACTGAAATCAACTTCAGCCATTCATGAAACAATGATCAACCAACAGTAGTTGGTAGGCGTTCCGTTTCAAAATCTTACCGCTCGTTAAGCGCGGACGTTAGTAATTATTTTCCATATATTCGCCTTGAAAAATCGTATCATCTTCAATTAAACTGAGGGTATGATTAATAGCCGTGGCGTACGTATACATACTCGTAAGTACCGCCCACGAATGGTTTCACAATGATACGCATAGAGTTTAGAGTTTCTTCACGACACGTACACTATGTAACACATATAGAAGCAACAAGAATAATGTACCCAGGATTTCGTAATTTCTATATTTAAAAGAGTGTCCTTTGAGTTTCTTGCCCGTTCTTCTCCATAAAGTTTTACGTTTTGGAATGGGCAACTAGCTTCAACTTTCTGACTAACTGACCGACTATTTGACAATTCAAAAGTGCCTGTAAATGGTTGAATTGAAATAAATGCTTTGAGTTTGTGGGTACGTGTGTTTTAGCGATATTATCTGTAGTGGTACTTACGTGGTTAATCGTCCGTTTTATTTAGTTAAACTTTTTCGAAAATATTTTCAGTACGTACATGATATTGATATTAATACTAAAGATTCATAGCAGCTTCTAGTTGATCTGTGGGGTAATTACGTAACTCACGATTACTACGACTACGACTATATTGACAATTCGCAATTCCTTTAATTTTGACAGCTTAGCCACGTTCATTACGTTGTTGAGCGGACAAATTTTTCAAACTTATGAAGCAATGGATTAGGAAGTTCCTTCGAAGGCCTTGAATCGTGATAAAAAGTGGAGCAATTAGGGAGCTGATTGCCAGGAATTGTAGCTTTAAACAATACACATAACATCACACCGGTATTCCCAAAGGGTCGCGCAAAGGTGTACCTGTGTATATAGTACACCCACATTTTGCCGGTTATGTTTAAGTCCCATGTAATGTAGGAGGCGAGCCTATTGCCATCAACTGGGCACAAATCCAGACTCCGGGCTGCTAGCGAGAAATTCCAGATGGAAAATCCCAATAACACTTTTCCCGACCTAGGAATCGAACCCAGGACCTCATGCCACTAGACCACGAGGCAGTCCGAGCTTTAAATAATCGATGAATTTAACATAGGTATAGCTTCCCCCACTCCTAGACATACAATTACTAAGCTATGAAGAGAATTCCAGGCTATTTTCAACTGAAAATCAATTACTTGCTGAAAATTATGTTTTTATAAATATTTTTATTAATATTATAGGTGCACACACGTCAGTCAAGTCAGTTTCAGGGACGTGTGTGCACAGAGCGGCAATTCCCGTAATCAAAAAGAACGTTCGCGTTCGCATTCGCATCTCATTCGCAATCTGTCGAAAATACTATCTATTTACCAGCATTTTTGACAAGTTTGACAGATTTCGACTAGAATGCGAACGTTTTTTAAGGACGAGAATTGGCCTTCTGACAGTCAGTCCGTCAGTCATAGCATCACCTTTTGTTCGTAGTAATACAAGTTTTGAGTTGCTGGTGACGCAACGTCGACTGAGACGCGTCGGTAATGATGTGACTGATGTATGTAGCCAACATCCTACAACTTCTACGTCACTATATTTCTTGACGTGACTACTCGTACTCATCGGTTTGACGTTGACGTGACTGACGCGTGTGCATGAACCTTTAGTCGGTTATTACACAGTACGAAAATATTTTCAGGCAGCAAAAACCGTAACAAACAATTAATCAGTAGGTACACCCGGACCCTGTCAATCAAAATCAAATTTAATAAAAAAACAATATACTTACACTTGAAATTAACAAGCATACGTAATGAACATCATAATTAGCATAGCAAGAAAATTACTGAATAAAACAACAATTAATTGGTTAAGGAAAACTGGAAAATTACTACGGCTTAGATGTCTCAGGAGGCAGGTTTTTCAAGCCCAGTGCCCTTCGGCGCAGGCGCAATTATATCGCTCAATGTCATGCAAGATTAATTTATGAGATTTTTTTTAATCTGTTAGTCATAAAAAATAAATTGCGACTTAGTCTATAAAGTAATTAGGTGATAAATTGAAAATACACTGTAGAACAAGCTTTGATTGGTTGAAATAATGCAGTGCCAGGTTGAAAACATTTTGTTTCATCTACAGGGTGGCGATTTAGTCACCTGCCTCAAACTCATATGAAATCCGATTCGTAGAATAATTAAAACCTTTTCATACTTGCATCGAAATTGTCTACTGTAATATAGGAATTTGATAATTTTTACACAAATCGTATAATTATGAGTTTCATAGCAAAAATTGTTTAGTGTGACGGGTCGAATCACCCCCTTGACGGATGCAGGTGAAATCACCAGCCAGTATTTCAGTTGGCGGCTAAAAACGCTTCATAATTTACTTATCTTATTTGCATTACCTCCAGCTCTGGTTTTAAGGGATACACGGTCTGATGATGACGTTGTGTCCTGTGTTTTGTAGTTGTTGACAAATCTTCATTACATATTAGAAATTAAAGTCGCTTTTCGTGTTTGTCTGTATGTCCGCGTTGTTCTTCTAAACCACGCAACAGATTTTGATGAGGTTTTCACCATCGTTTAGAGAATTTATTCCGGAAGGTTTATGTGTATAATACGTTACTATTAAAGTTACATATATCTAAGAAATCTCGATGTTTTGTCAAGTCGTAAAAACCGTGCCGCTAGTTCGTTCATATAGACAGACAAGATTCCGATACCATCCAGCCCGGGTTCAAAATTTAAAAAAGGATTCCAAATTTAAACCAAACCTTACTTTTTTACCACCGCCTTCTCAAACCATAGACTAGCCAATAGAAAATGGAATAAAACCTCATTTAAGCTTATTATTTATCACATTTATTCATATGTCAACGCACTATGACCTTACAGCATGCCATTCACTGCGCCATAGAACACGCAACACAGTGTCGCAACTAGTTTCAACACACGTTTTCCTTTTTTCGTGGGAAAATCTTTTCACTATACACAATGAACTTAATGTGTAGAAAACTACCAATTTACATTTTACATTCGGTGTGGACTCTATTTGTGTTAAGTTAAGGGTGGTTTTGCAATGTTTTGGTGTAAAACAGTTATCGTTTATTAACGGTATGTAATTTATGATAATCAAGCGAAAATGTTAGGTTATAACTTCGTTTAAAAGCATTTATGACTAGAAACTGCTTTATATGCTTTTCAAATCATATTACAAGAGTTTTATCAGCGTTTTGACTACCACTGTTAAACATACTGATTCCTTTTCATTCGTGATAGATAATAATGTCGTCCAAACCGAATTCCGGCCATGGCGACCATTCTCAACGGAGACCAGCCTTGCGCGCGGGAGATATTTTAGTGCACAAGTGTGTGCGCAGACACAGGTGCACTCTCTCTTCCCTCACTCTCATAGTCCGATAGGACGGCAATCCGACTCGACCGGAGAGAGATCAGGCGCAGGACCAACGGCTTAACGTGCTTTCCGAAGCACGGGGGTATAACACCGCAAAGGCGCCAACTGCCAAACTCCAGGCTGTTACTAAGAAATCCCTAACGGAAAAACCCAATAACCTTTTGCCCGACCCAGGAATCGACCCCGCAAACCCACGCTCAGTAATCGTGCCCTGTTGGTGTCACGGTCGTGATAGATAATATGATACTGAAAGCCTGATCAAGTCTCTGATAAAAAGAAGCTGTCAAAACTCATTTACGGTTTTTGATTGATTGACCAAACTGAGGAAAACCAAGTTGACAGATGGACAAATGTGAAATTGGTTGTCAGTATCAGGGGTAAGCTTGCCAATTAATAGTGTAATGCACCATGGGATGTTACCCCATCAAACGATGTTCACATAATCCAACGGTAACACTGTCGCGATAAAGCGACTACTTCGCGCGGTCTGTGTTTCTCAGTGAGACGTTGAACGGTGAGAGAGAGTGAGCGAAGTGTAGTTCGTCTTATCGACAATGTGGCCCCAGCATAGAAGGTATTTGGAAAGTAGTGAACACTTAGGCAGGTATCACATGGGTCACTGACTCGACAAAGTTAAAACAAATTTTATTTTCTATCACGTTAGTGATGAAAATTCTACTATTATTAATTCTAGCTAACGTTTTCAGTGGCACCGGTATTTACGCTTAACCTCTAGTGACCTACAGTTGTCAACGTTTGTGATTTGGCACAACATGCGTAAAATAAAATTCTACACTAAAACTTTTCTAAGAAAATGCTAATTTTATACAAGCACGAGAAAAATGCCTCCAAATGACAAACTGAGGGTATTTAATTACCAATTTAAAATTCTAAATTCGGCAAATGCAAAACAAAACTGCTAATTTTTCACAAACCTGTCATTATGTCTTATAACATGCCATTTATTTTGAAGATGTCAGTAACGTAAAACAAATGAAAAATTATTTAAGCAATAAATTCCGAATTCGATTTTCAAAATAAATACACAAGTTCAAAAGTCCCACTCATCAAGCGAACGCCAAAGGAATGCATCAGCTGATAGCCAGCCGAACGGAAGTCGCGTCACGTGTGAGCTCCGCCTTACTTGGTATGCACGGCCAGTATGCGCCTGCCTTTATGGCCGGTACTTCGAATTTGGTCTATGAACAAAGAAGGAAATTAAAAAAAAAAAAATATTCTAGACATCTTTCGTAACGGGACGTTTTAAAACTGCTTGAAATGTTTGTGCAATATAGCTTTGGTAGTGATTCGTGGACAACTTTTAACAATAACTTGCAGTTTTAAATAATTATGTTTTCATTCTGAACCTGGCGGGCGTTTTCGCTATCACCGCCGAGTTAAGACGCAGATATATGCCAGTGACCTTGAGTGGTTAGCTTGCATGTTCTGTACTGAGCTCACGCAACGTGTCGTACGTCCAACCAGTAATAGGACTCGCCCATCAAGGAGCGTTGTCCCAAATTAGACGCATTATTAATTTATTATGCATAAAACAAAAGGTGTTTTAATAAAATATGTATATATTAAAAGATCAATAATAAAATAAAATTATCTTTAAAATGGTGAAGGTTTCAGACAAATTCGCTAGATAGATTTTGCATAATTCTCAGTTTTTCATCCGCGTTAGACATAACTTTACAAATTAATTTCACTATGAACATAATCTGAAATATTCGTGTAGTAAGTTATTAAAAAAATGCTCTAATTTAACATATATTTTTACCAAATCATTAATGCTACTCATTTAGACGTCGTGATATTCAGTATAAAATCATTGCAAATCGGTATTCGTCGCCATAATTCGTAATTTTTTAAATACCTAGTTAAACATAAGCGAAGGCGTCCTAACACATCATCATATTGGATTCCGCTGCAGAGCTGAAAATGAAAATATTTAGCTATTTATAAAAATAGCTCCTACGCAATTTTAGTAAATATTTTCGATACCCTACTCGTCTCTAGTAATCAAACGAAGCCTCGGAAAAATAACTCCGATGCAATTCTGGTAAATATTTTTGATTCGTTAGTCGTAGCAATCAAACGTACCATAGTAACATACGTGGGTGTCGCACTTAACGTCACGTACTTACTTTTTTTATTTTTTATAAAACAATCCATTATGTCATTGGTCTGAATCTGAAATCGCCAACACACAGTGTGGTAATTGAAAACTAGTTCGCCCTGCCGATCGTCTATTCAGTAAAAATCACCGTGAAAACTAAGTTGTCATTCTACCTGATGCTAGGAATGGACTCTAATGACAGCTCACTTCAAGTTCGCTTCACCTAAGTGTTTCAAGGTGATTTGAAAAATCCCACAATAAAAACTTAGAAGAAGTCAGCTGTCATTTCACCTGAAGCTAGGAATGGACTCTAATGACAGCTCACTTCAAGTTCGCTTCACCTAAGTGTTCAAAGTGATTTGAAAAATCACACAATGAAAACTTAGGTGAAGTCAGCTGTCATTTCACCTGAAGCTAGGAATTGACACTATTGACAGCTCACTTCAAGTTAGCTTCACCTAAGTGTTCAAGGTGATTTGAAAAATCTCACAATGAAAACTTAGGTGGAGTGAGCTGTCATTCCATCTAATGCCAGGAATTGACACTATTAACAGCTCACTTCAAGCTCACTTCACCTTAAGCACAGGGTGAGATTTTTACAGAATAAACAATTTGTTCAATAGTTACAGGACTGTAACACATTATGTTAACGAGTGTAAGAGCAGTGTTGGCTCAGTGGTAACCGCCGCGACTTACGAGTTGTAGGTTCCAACCCAGACAGGCGCTTTATTGAGTGTAAATTATTTCATCACCACTGCGAAGGTTTTTTTATATCTCACCAAAAAATTATACAACGAATTACACTTACTTATGGGCTAGTACTTGGGAGTATAATAATATAACATGGGAACATCTGTAGCCTAACTAGGGAGTCCAGTATCTCGGCAATGGCCTGTATTGTAAATGGTCGTGAGGAAACCGGCATGTCCTAGAACCAAAAACTCGAAGACATGTGACATCTACCAACCCGCACTGGGCCCGCGTGGTGGATCATGGCCCACTCCCTCTCACAGTGAGGAGGCCTGTGTTTCAGTTTCTGCTGATTATGTATATGTCATAATAACCAAACTCAAAGCTCTTTCATTTCACAATGAAACGTAATTCAGACAATATAGGTGCAAGGTCGTTCCATTTGGGGCATATTTCGGGAGCCGCCCGCCTGTCAAGAATGGCTGCGCAACAGTGGCGCAACTGTTGTGGCGCAAAACCTATTAATTGCCACACTGAAACGTATACAGGGTGATTAAGTTGTTTGGAAATGGATGTGGCGGACGTTTTTCTCTATTTAAAAGACTTATTTGTAATTCGGTTTTATTTTAAGCAGTGTTTCCTTAATTAACTGACTTTATACTAAGAAATATTAAACATGCAATATCAAATTAAACGTAGATTTTAAGAATTGAATACACGGTGACTTTAATCTTCAAACTAAAAAATAAATTAAAATAAATCTGGGACAAGACGTCTCTCATTGTCATTAGTAAAGTTAAAATAAACCATTACCACCTCGCAGTTAAAACTCACCTCTACACTTGACGCTATTTACTTTAAATAGCAGTTAATTAAGAATAACTAACTGCGTAATTCCAGCGATATTTTCGCCATATTATCCGTAAATTTACCGCGTTAGCCGAGCACACTGTATATATGAACAGTTAAGTGTCGGACCGTGCGAAAATCTGATAAAAACGATTCTATGTACGTATAAAGAATATTTTTTCCCGAGACAATAGCCGTTAGAGCACGACCATATGTACCGACCGTTTTTTTCTTAATTACCGCAGTAATTTACCTTTCTAAAGTTGAGGTCAGCGATGTAATGCGATTAGTTGAGTTTCGTTTTAATTTTTGGATTTCTTGAAATCAAATTGGGCAACAACCTGTACCTGCGAAAAGTTTCATGTAAAGTTTGAAATTTGAAAATACTCTAATATATCACTAATTCCATTGGGAATTTCTCAATAGCAGCCCAGTGTCTGGATTTATGCCCGGTTGATGGCAATAGGCTCGCTCCCTATTATATGGGACTAAAACATAACTGGCGAAATGTGGGTGTACTCTAACTACAAGTCTCCCTAACTCTTCAGTAATTACTGGCGTGATGTTATGTTATGTGTATATCACTAATTCTCCTGAGAGTCATAGCTATCCTGAAAAGTATATCTGCGTGAACTGTAACATTTTGAAGGGCTGTTCAGGTGTATCTTATGTTAGACTGCATTGAAAATCGACTGAAGCCTATTTGGGAAAAGATTGCCATGATGATTTTTAAGGACTGTATTTGATCAAAATCAAAAGTCGATAAAGCGAATCAGCACTTTTGGAACGTAGAAACACACACAGAACATGACACAGTCTCCCAAAACGCCCGCCCTTCACCACTTCCTACTGTTTTAGCTGGGACGAAGTTGCGCAACAAACTCCCCAGCATTATATCACTCATGGCTGATAAAATTACAAAAGTTTTTAAGAATGCTCCTTCACCATGTGTTGCACTGAATGAACGTAACCAGCTGATCATGACAGGACATAAAACGCAACGAGTGCGTTAAAATTAAACACGAAACAATCCTTACAACAAATTCTATTTATAAAACAACAAGGTATGAAATTATTCAATTTGCTGCCACCTGTAGAACAAGCTAACAACCTGAAAATAAATAAAATAATAGCCGTGAGAATTCAACGATGACGTCTGTTAGAAGCCGAGTCATCGACCGATCTAGTGGTCAGACCTTACCGAGTTATCACACAAATTAAGCGTTTTGTTTCGCAACGTATTATCTCCACCCAATCTCAATTTAGGTGAGCTCACACACATTCATAAATAGTTGGTACATGACAATGAAACTGGCGAACAAGAAGCATTTTCGCACGATCATTGCAGCGTACGAATTGCGCAAAAAGTGCATATTGCGCCAGAAGGGCGTTATTGTGCACCTAGCCGTATGTTTTGCGTTGTGTGAAGTGCTTTGTCAAGTGTCATTATGCTAGAATTGGTTTGTTTTTACGTAGTTCATATTCTAGTAACCCTTGGCCGAATTTGGCGAACAATTGGGAGCGAGCGGACAATTCAAATTTTGTATCGGTGCATAAAACACACGGTTTTAAATAAGGAGTAATGTGTATTAGCATAACACACTGCAATTATGGCGGTGGACACACGGTTTTTATACTAAGTTGAAGTTGTAGCATACTATGGACCAACAAGTCTGAGTTTATATTCTGATTTCAGTTTTAAAACTGTTTTCATATATTTTGAACCTTCCTACGAAAACCGTCATGTGTTTTCGTGTAGCCAAAGGCTCAAAACAAGCCACTTTTAAGAGGGTTTATCCTAAAAGATGACAACGTCACAAATAACTGTCAAATATTTACCTGTTTTGATTCATATAGCAATATTACTGAATAGAAATAAGAAATGTGGCTAACTAGCGAACTAGAATATTAATAATGAATTGCAATTATAAAATTTAATTTGATGTTGTACCCGTTTTAGGTGTAAAAAACGCATTTGGAAAGTTTCCAAATAGTTTTTTTACATCTAAAACGAAATATTCGGTGTTACGATATTAATTATTGCATTTCATAATCAATATTCTAGTTCGCTAGTTAGCCACATTTTTTATTTTCACACAGTAATATTGCTAAATTAATCAAAACAGTGAAATATTTGACATCTATTTGCGACGTTGCCAACCTTCAGAATAAACGCTCTTAATCGCTGTACGTTTCTATTTAGGACCAAAATATAGGTACATGTTTGCATTTATAATATTAGTTAAGATTGGATATTTAATATTTCAAGCACTTAATGGGGTACAAACAATTTATAACTAATTAATTAATAAAAGTAGGAAAATTATATACTAACTTAACTAAAACTATTTACAAACTAAAATATAGCATCGAAGAATTCATCCGCATCGCTGTCGACTGGTAATGTACCCAAGAGGCTGGCCGCATTGCCACGTTGTATGGCAATGCTTAGCCTCTGCCCAAGGTAAAAACCAGCCCTTGGGTCACGGGAAGTGTCAAATAGCCGTTTGGAGATTTCTTTAAAGAGGCCGTGAGCACTCGGACCCCACGGCCCGAGGGTTTCAACCCCAAACGGCTCGAAAATATAATTACCAACAAGGTTATTATACTTACGCCGCTTGAGGTTTTCTGCAGCCGCAGCGGCAGCACCAGCACAGCACGCTGAGCCAGGAAGATGGGATGGCGCAAGAGTGTCGACACAGGTTGCATCCCACACTAAAGGCCTACCCACCTTCCATGGAAATAAAGACATGCCGTCCGGTCTCTTGCCATCGTCGCGTGCCAAGCCATTGGGTTCTAATACAGCTGGAACGCCGGCGGTGACAAGAGCTCGTCGGATGATGTCGTTAATGTTCGCGTGCCGCGCTAAGCGACCCGCACTTCGGCTGCAAGACAGGCCGTGATGTCCGAGACTATTGACAACTTCGCCACAGTGACAGCGATGAGGAGAACAGCATGGAGCTCCTAGTCGTAGGGAAGCAGCGAGGCGGAATGTAGTGTCGTCGAACAAGGTACCTATGTTTGACGACGGTAGTGCATGAAGCCACAGACCCGATTCCCACTTACTCACAGCCAGCAGGCGCGCACGCTCCGCAGGGGTAGCAGACGTGTTAAGTAAATTGTTCTGTACTACTCTGCAGAGCGGCTCATCCCACCGTCTTTGGGAAGATGGATAATCGGGTAGAGCTGAGTTTGGGCAAGCGAGTTTCCAGGCATCCATAGCCTCGGTGAAGCACGGAACATCAAAATTAATCAGTGTGGAGGCTAGAATTTTCCTGATTAATTTCTCAGTGCCGTGGACAGAGGATATAAAAGCCGGTAAACTAATACTAGAAATTTTGCGGACGCCGAGGCCTCCCATACGAATGGGAAGAGTAGCTTGCGCCCAAGCTCGGTCGTCCATGGCCACATTTAAAATTAAAGTTAATGTGTGTCGGATAATTTGGTCCATTTTTTCTAAAAGGTGATTGTGTTTCCATAAATGGGAAGCGCGAAGAAAATATGTTAATTTAGGGCCGAAACAGCAGTAACGAATTAGGGTGATGGCCGAATGCATATTAATTTGTAACAATCTTTCCGAAACGTCGTTGAAATTTTGTATTTTTTCCTCAATAAAAACGGGAAAGGAATTCTCGAAGATTGGAGACCCAAGGAGACGAAGAGAGCTTTTATCAATAATTTTGATTTCAGGGGCTATTGCGTTAAATTTGGGAAGTGTCAATTGTCTGTCAGTGCTGTCCGCTAAGTATAGTTCACATTTCGAAAGGTTGAGATCAAGGCCAATGGAATGAAATTCGTTTTTTAAGAATTTTAGGTCATTTAAAACAGTTTCTACATCGCCTCCCAAGGTTCCATCATCAAGGTACCAAACATTAAATTTGGAATTTAGCTGTCGAATGATTGGATGAATGGCTAAACTAAAAATCACTGGCCCGAGGGGGTCACCTTGTTGACAGCCAACAGCAGATTCCAAAAGCTTGTCCCGATACAGTAATTTAGAAGGGTGTCTGTAACATTGCCAAAGGAAACTATAGATTTGGGGTATTTCTTTTTTAGTTTCTGCCAGCAAAGTGTCCCTACTAACTGAATTGAAGGCATTCTTTATGTCAACCTTCAGAATGACCTCTCCTTTACCAGAATTTAGGTAGGTCGACAAAGCGTGTACGGCAGCCTCACAGCCCCCTTTAGAGCCGTAACCTAGCTGCAGGGGCTGAAATTTATCCGAAACCACCTCACCATAAAATTTGCAACAAATCTTGGCTGCCATACGACGGTATGTGGTTCCCACGGCAATAGGACGAATGCCGCCATCCCTCTTGCGCAGGGCGCATAAATTGGCCCCGTACAGAACGTCGATGACGGCCTCGTTCACCTTGCCGGAGAGCATAAGGTTAATCAGAGCCGTAAGTTCCTTCAAGAGCAACTCACCAGCTTCCCCGGCGCCTGAACAGATAAGGTCCTTAAGGTGCTGAGGACTCAGGCCGTCGAGACCACCAGCGGAGCCACTCCGGAAGGAACAAACGGCTGTGACCAACTCACGACCTGTAATTGTGAGGGAGTGATTATCCGGATCAGGGGGGTCGGGAAAAGAAAGGCCATCCGCTGGGGCAGGGTGTTTGCTCTCCAAAGCTGCGAGCGTTTCTGGAGAACACGGTGCCACCACATCACTACTAAAAAGAATCCTGGCTGCTCCGCTAATGTCACCTTCCCCTAACTTAGATTCTACCAAATGGGATATACCTCTTGAAGAGATATATCTCTGCGTCGGTAATTTTGAATCGAAATTATGAGCCGAAATATTACAGTTTTCTTTAATTTGTGCAGTTAATGTCTTTTTGGTTGCCAAATTCTTCTGTACATGTAGAATTCTGTAAGGGAAGGTGAGCAGCTGTTCCCAAGCACTTTGTGAGTTCTCCC
This sequence comes from Agrochola macilenta, assembly GCA_916701695.1. NCBI lineage: Eukaryota > Metazoa > Arthropoda > Insecta > Lepidoptera > Noctuidae > Agrochola > Agrochola macilenta. The sequence goes on along the minus strand of OU753572.1, from coordinate 8,822,743 downwards.
TGGCGGCAAGACGAACGCAGCCTGCTAGGTGTTGAGCCACTAGAGGTCTAGCGCCACGGGGAACTCGCTTTAAAACAGGAGGTACTTTAGGTACATTAGGTTTAAAAAAAACATCGACACCAAAAACTTTAAACCAACTACTAATAGAGCTTAATCATTGTTCTGCCCTTTTCCCAATTTATTTGCCGACAATGCAAAGGGTATTTCTCTTCCACACTTCTCTATAATTCGTCATCTCGGTAGTCCCCCCCTTTCTATCCATATCATCTTCCACACAGTCCATCCATCGTTTCTTTGGTCTTCCCCTACTCTTTCATCAACATTCAGTCATCGACATTCATAATCAAAACTTTCCTCACGACATTTTCCTCATTCCTCCTAAACTACCAATAGAGCCTAGTTTCATAAAACCAGTATCTACCTACACAAACATACACATAGGCAATAAAAGAAGATGTTCATAAATATGAATCAGCATTCAACAGTGTCGGGGGTCGCTTCAATGAATACGATTACTGGACGTTGGGCAACGAGTCGCCACCCGACCTCCTGGACTGATTCCGACGGTTGCTTTACATTTTACTAATACATACCTAACGCTAAGGTGAGTTCATTTCGATTTTCATTTGGTTTTCGTATAGTGAGTGGTGGATTGATGATTTTCGGGAATATCAATGCAAAATCACGTCGTGCAGTCGTTTTGCCAAGAAACATCAATTTAAAGCATACGGTTGTTAATTTCACAATAACAAACAGTATATCTATACTATACTATACTATAACATCATATAATATCATATTATAACAATATTGAGTAAAAGAGCATTACCTTTCCTCTCTACTGTGAGTATTTATATACCTATATGTATGTTTATTTTATTTAAGCTTTATGTATTTATTTAAGTATATGTTAATTTATTACGTTAAAGGTGTAGGTATATTTTATATTTTTTTGTATAAGACTTCGCAAATTCATATTTTTCTCTTTTTGTTCTCACACACTATTGTCTACATTTCTTTCTCATTTCTCCTTTCGCAGGTCTGCTGGAAGAAATTTCTTAAGAAATAAGCAGTACCTTTGTACTCAAATTATAATTATGTCATATCTCTTTGTATTTTACTGTGTGTACATAAATAATAAAATAAATAAATATTATAATATAATATTTTTAATACGATATTATAAATATGTTAAATTTGTTTGTTTGTAAGTTTTTATGTATGGGGTAATCTCCGGAATTACCCGTCGGATTTGAATTTGAATTTTTTAGTTAGTAGAACCTATACTTAATAATAAGTATTGTGCTTGGCTAAGATCTGTCATGAATAATAAGGGATTGACGGAAGCTGTTATCAAAGTGGGAATTCACAGATGATAAGAATGACTTTGATTACGCTGCTGGTGCAGATACCGAAAGCTAAACTCAACTCATTCGGGGAAAGATTGGAATAAGCAAAGTGGAAGTTTCAACATATGTGTTGACAGCTTCATTAATTGGGTAACCCTCACGCATTATAAATCCATAGAACAACCACGACGGTTAAACATTAATACAGGTGTCCATCCATACATCACAATAAAGACATCGTATCATGCAAAATAAAGGAAGCACCTATTGTCCCGACGCGGGAATTAATCCCGCACCGTAGTGGGGAAGTCTCTGGCTCTATGCCAAATAGGCCATCAATGTATGTACTTACTAGTAAACAATACAAGTTAGAAATCGATCATTAACTCCAAGAAAAATGTATTAGTATTCTATACTGAAACTAGGTCTGAAAGCAAGCTGATACACTGCCAAGCGACCTATTTTGTAGCAGGTCCACTGTTGTGAACAGCATAAACATAACATCACGACTGTAATCCCAGAAGGGTTAGGCAGAGGAGTAGCTACAGTACACCCACATTTCGCCAGTTATGTTTAAGTCCCATGTAATAGGGGGCGAGCCTATTGCCATCAACCGGCCACAAATCTAGACTCCGGGCTGCTACTGCAATTTTTTTAATGGATAGCCCAATATATTTATTTTATTTAACAGTTTTTGTACACACATATAAACAGACAAGAAGAAGGAAACAGAAAAATACGTACAAAGGTGATGCTTATTTCTAAACAAATCTCTTCCAGCATACCTGCGATAGGAAAGTAGTTAAAGAGATGTAGACAACGTGTGTAAGAGTAATATAAATTGTATATATATAGTAACTATAAACATTCAATATGAGGATAAACTTACATACATACTTCTAAAATAAATATCGCAAAAATATATATACTTCATTATAATGTAGTATAAAATAATAAGTACAAAATATGCAACTATGACGAAGTGGAAAGATTGTGTTCTTTCACTCTTCTTTAAAAAATATTATTAATATTATTATTTTTTATTGGATAACCCAATATCACAATATCTATTGACGGTGACGGTGATCAACTGACGCACAATTTTCAGCAAATAACTAAAATAATAATAGCTTTAATTCACGTTACTTCTATTAAAATATTAGTTTATGCGCAGACGTCATTTTATGGTAGGTACGAGTACGTCAAACGAAGCGGTGTTGTTATCATTGTCATAGGTTTATCTATAAATAAATAAATGACGTCTAAAGGATTATTTTGAAAAAGTAATTTTAATATTACTTATAAATTGTATTTAAATTTTTCTTTAACCCTGAAAAATTTGTACGTAATTATTCTAAATATGTCCGATGCGTGTTTTTGCAAACACGTTAAAATATACAGGGTGGCGATTTAGACACCTGCATCCGTCAAGGGGGTGATTTTACCCGCCATACTAAACAACTTTCACCATGAAACTCTTAACCGATTCTTGAAAAAATTATCTAATTCCTATACAACATTACAAAGCCTATTTCCCCTCTTGCATGTTTTTTTTCTTCTTCTTGAATCTTACAATATGTGTTTCATAGCGAAAGTTGTATAGTATAACAGGTAGAATCACCCCCTTGACGGATGCAGGACACTAAATCGCCACCCCGTATTACTTATTTAACAGTACTAAATTCAATTAACACCGATAGGTTTCATCGTTGCATGCAATTATATATTTTTTTTAATTATTATTTCACAAATAACAAATTAAATTCAAACATATAAACTCAACAATTTGCTGCAATAAAGGTATAGCTAAAAGGAAATCATACACAAATCATACTCCCACCATTCTGTAACTCCGCCCACGTAAGAAAATCTACGAGTACAACGAGTTCCTAGTTACTAAGCGCCGATTCCTAGCCAGTTTCACTGAGCTTTTGGCATATCGATTCATTTGTTTCTGATTCTGAGTATTCGTTCGCGAATTTGAAATTTCTTTGTGGAGATGGCCCAACAAGTACTGCTCGTTCAGATCACTATCATTTATTTATAAACTAATATTTTCCGATGGGGATGCACCGTATCCAGCAAATGATATTTGTACTTAACTTTGTGATTTTTATCATTAGTGTTCTCTACCCTTTAATTTTTTCAGATATCATCATTTCCTCACTTTTAGGCTACCTTGTTTCCTGTTTCTTTCTAAAACTAAACAATATCTTTATCATTATTTACGTACCCACTAGATACGTATCCTCAACCCTTGATTGTAAAGAATTGAACCTCCAACAGCTTGAAAATCTATCGTCAAAATTGAATACCTATAATGCTAGAAAAGATAATATAATTGGTACGATGTCTGTACGCCCACGTAAAGCTTAGCTCGTTACTTACCTCATGAGCTATTGAATATTTGCTACAGTTGGTTTGTTCTTTAGCTTTGCTAAGAATATTTTCATGCAAGTTCCTTGGTTTCTGAACGGCAATTATTTTCATCTGTCATCAAATTAAACGATATTTTGCATTTTTGTGGCGGCATCTACATCGCCACATGCGAACTACGCATCAAAGACCTGACGTCACACAAAATCCTTACGTCACACACCTGCATCGCGCGATTAGAGTTTACCGCACGAATGACATATACAAGACTATCCGACATAAGTCGTTGGGCCGTTGCCCGCCAGACACGACACCCGTCTGGTCGGAGGATCCTCCCTTTTCTATAGAAGATGTGAACTTTACACCCTGTTACTCATACCTCTAAATATTTTATATTAAAATGCTTTCTCTAATCAGCACTCGAGACATGACCTCTTTTATCCCTAATCTTGTTTATCCCTGCCTACTCTACAAAAATACATATCTCCTTCTATAAAAATAAAAATTCTTTGCTGCATTTTTGACTTTGTGCAGAAATATTTCTTCAATCTATCATTTTTTCTTTCGTTTCGTCTGTTTCGTGCAGAAAATCTCCCATCCAAGGCAATTAACATGATTTCCCAGTTTCAGACTACCTTCTTTCTGGTTTTTTCATCTTTTAGTGCTACTAGTGTCTTTTGGCGCCTGGATGACATTGACAGGGGGGCGTTGTTCGTAAACATTTGTGGAAATGTCACAAAAATTGTATTGATAAATCAAGATGGCGGCGTTAGTTCTCATTTTAGCCACGCGCCAAAAGATCCTTGTACTGTCGTACCGTTGCATATTCTCTGTTAATTTAAAGAAAATCAACCACACAAATCATATATAGTCCCGCCTACATACATACGTTACCTCGAGTTTCACCGTCCGCGCCGTTCAGTTTGTTCTTTCACCTTTGCTCCACTTGTGAACGCAGCCACCCGCGACGGGACGCGCCATCGCGCTGCGCCGGAGTGGATTCAGCAGTGATTGAGATACTATGACTTATTATTATGGCTTCCTTTTGTGTTCTAATGAACGGTTCAGAGGTAAATGAATTGCGCAGATGGTAAAGAAATTGCGTTCCGCTAGTGTTTCTAATTTATTGCGTGATCATTCACTGGTGTATGTGGTATTTTTTCTTGGGCAAGTGTAGGTGGCTAGTTGCTATATTTCTAAACAAGATAATCTCGTACGTAGGTAATGAGATAGAGCTCTTTGATTCATCCTGTCATAAGCACTAGCGCAATAGTATCGATCCCGTGGGAATATCGGGATTAAAAGTATCCTATATCTCCATGTCCTAGTCTACCCATGAGCCAAACATTCAAATCCGTTCAGCCGTTTTAGCGTGAAAGCGTAACAAATAAACAACCATACAAAATATCAAATATTTTCTCTTTTTATCTGCGAAGACCTCAGTAATAAACTGTCGTTTTCTGGCTAGCAAACGACGGTCCGTATATTACAGGAACCCACAACATTTATGCCAAACCGTGCTGTAGCACTAACTGTAACCCTACTTCACACGTTACGGGTCATACGCACGATATTGCGCACACGCAGATTATGATAAACGCCTCGATTTTACGCCGATTTCATTCACATCTCATCGCATAATAATATTTATGTAGATTGTAAGAACCGTTGCTTGTAGCCATTAACCGTTCTTTTTGCTTACCTCGGAAGGGTCGAGCGTGAGAATATGCAAATATGAAATAGCGTTGGGGGCTAGACGTCGAGAACTAGTTTGAATTCTAGGCACTGCTTACCCCCCCCCCCCCCTGATGGCTTTCCTCATCAGAGGGAATGATGAAAATAAAAATATTACCTAAATTATTACATCAACAGATTATTTAAACAAGACAATAGGTCTGCTGTCTTGGCCAAATTTTCCTCGTATCGGTAGGAAAGTTGTTTTTTTCTGTATAGCGTCTCGCAGCTTGTTCTATGAGGATGTCAGCTGCTTAACGGAGTTATCCTGTAGAAGCCTTAATAAATTAGGGCCTTCAGCAAGGAGTAAAATATTTGCTAGTTAGCAGGTAAGTAATATGCTTGAGTGCCCAGGGTGTGTCGGACAAATATTTAGTAGGTACTAAGCTCCATACATTGGTCTATCCGGATGCGTGGCCATACAAGAAATATATAGTCTCATCAATTTAAACGATTCGCTTCAGGGAGTGGTCAGTTCTGCCGTCACGTAGGCGCGTATAGATCTTGAGTCGGAACAGCCGTTTTGATGTCATATAGGTCTGAAAGTAGAACTAGTTAGCTCAGAGCAGTAAAGAAATGGGCTAACATACAGATCTCCCAGGAACAGTATGCGCTTCGGCCATCATCGTCTATCTTCGAACATATATGAACGCGCGATTATGAGATCGAATATAGAACTTTTACAACCAAGGAGGTACTTGCCTATTTTGTATTACCATGGTTTTCAAATTATAGATAATTAACTCTATGCAATTGTAAAAATCTATTCAAAAGGTTCCAGTGACAGATGACGAGGTGCTATCGTAGTAGATCTTATATAGAACTGTTACAACCATGCAAGTACTTGGCTATTTTGTATTACCATGGTTATCAAATTATAGATTAGTAACTCTATGCAATTCTATAAATCTATTCAAAAGGTTCCAATGACATATGACGAGGTGCGATCGTAGTAGGTTACGCGACACAGAGAAAACTTCATATGATGAATATGTACACTACTAAAAAGCGCAGTAGTTCAAAACTAAGAAGCTTTACATCTGTGTGGAGTTACTCTGTGGCACAACGTTCATGCTAATTCGGAAACCCGAAGAATACCGAAGCGCATAACTTTTCTGTTTTAACTGTAGTTATGTAGCCTCTCACAGAGAAACAAAAAAGCATCCAGCAACAACTATCAAAGCTTGCACCAAAAATCTAGTCTGTAGCCATGATCTACATTCTGATTATGTAGGTGACACGGCAAGATGTTCCGTGGGAGCGCTCTGCCATTGTCTCTGACTTTCACGACCATCTTAATTGTGGTGTCGCCAATTTAAATTAAATTAATTGTAATATTACAGTTCAACGATGAAGTTGGTTAATCAGATGCTTTGAGGTTGCGGAAGGCGGAAGATGGAGATAACTAAATTTTTTATTAGCGTCAGAGTTGCGTAGCAATGAAATATCTTTGTAAGGGACTGTTATATTACTATGGTGCCTGCACTGAAACTGAACTAAACTACAACCGGTGACAATAGTTAAGTACGACCAGTGTAAACGCATAGCTCCTCTACTAAATGATGCCTAAGTGCAGATTTCACCAATGAAACTCATTGCGATCAGCACTTCTAAACCGCGTTCAAGAGCTGTCAATGTCATTTTCCCATAACAATTTTGACACTGTTGAACGGGCATTCGATGTGCTAAACGCATTCAGTTTCATTAGTGAATTAAACCCTAAGTAATATTTTCACCAGGGCAAATTACTCCTATAGTTACTCCGGCCAATAAAGAACCAACCAATAAAGAATTAAGAGTAAGCTTGAATTCTCTGTTACGTATCCTGCTCTATAAACAAGAAATGCCGAAACGTTGCTGATTTGTTACGCGGTAGCCATATAAGAGTCATCAGTTAGCCGAAATAAGTAAATATCTTGTCAATATTTCTTCAAAAACCCTAACATATTTTTAAAGAAAGAAAGAAAAATATTTTATTTGGGACTCTCACAGGAAATACAAACAGTAATAATGAAAAATAATAAAGGAGCATTTAAAAACTAACAGAATAATATCGACTAGTGTGAGACCAAAAAGGCTCCTATCTCAGCATAATACGGCGATATTAAAAAAAAATAAGTAACAGCGCTGGTATTCTGATAGGACCCATTAATATTAGGGTACACTATTTAGGGAAGCTGGAAAGTAACAATAATCAAATCATACAGATTTAGCTTAAGTTTTTGAAGAATTATTTCTTATACCCATTTTGCCTTGCGCTGCAGTGAGACAACGCAGGGTGACTGATTTATTTTAACTGTTTCAGTAGTAGATTTAAAATCAGCTGGAAATCTACTCCTATCTGAAATGTTTAATAGGTAACTAGTGACGATACATAAACTGTTGCACCTATCAGTAAGATATTATAAACATGTTTGGCCGAAAGTTTACATATCACAAACAAAATATTATGATAATCTAACATGTCTAAACACAGCTATTTACAAAACAACTAACAAACACCGTGTGATATGATCGCGCTGTATTTTATACCAGTTTTTTTTTTTTGTAATTGCATCTATTAATCTAACTAAGCATAACCACCCATCAGATAATAAAAACAATCTGAAAACAACCCTAATGCTATCTTTTCTAAGTTGCAATTCCTTTGATAACATAGCCATAAATGACCATCCATAAAAATCCATATATCTCCTCAACTTTCAAATGATTGTGGACTTTATTTACAGGCAGTAGCATTGACTTTTCAGTGTAATTTTTGTTGTAAGGGGCGATAGGCGAACAAAATTAGTGTGCTGGCGTTAAACAGTTGATATGTAGCTTATGTTAATTAGACAAGGTTATAATTGTTCGTTGAATCATTACTTTTTATATTCATTTGTTGTCTTAATTGATACAGTTTTTAATTAATTTTCTAAGTGAAAATAGTTGGTAAGTGGAGGTTATTTGCCACACTGTCTTTGCAACAAGCCTTTTTCTATAACCCTTTGACTTTATCTCAGGTTATTGTCAAATTACACTTTTCTGCTGATCTTACTCTACTCCACACCATGTGCTATTATATATACTATTGTGCAAATTTATTTATTTAATGATATCACGATTGATTATTATCTCGAAAAAAACAGTTCTAAACTGCAAATTCTAATTGTCTGCCTATGTTATCAGTTTACATGGATGATATACATAATTCAGGTTATGGCAGTCAAAGACCCTAATTTTTTGGATGAGAAGTCTGGGATATATCCAAATAATGTTATGGCCAGCGTTTTACTAGCACGGAATAAAGCTACTCTTATGTGTGGTGTGACCTAATAGGGCGGAAAAATGATATATCTTTTCCATCTACAATATTTTGCATACCGGTGATAGGCATCGTTTCATCTATTCGAGGGGTCTAGCATGTGGCCACTCAGTGATTTACATTAGGAAATACCTCCAATTTACCAGGACCCTACCTATGTTCAACAGAAGTCTTCTAAAGGAATCAAGAACTATACCTCTCTGTAATCCTCGAAAGGTTGGGCAGAGGTGTACATAAAGTACACCCCACACCACAATTTCGCCAATTATGTTTAAGTTCCATGTAATAGGAGGCGAGCCAACATGCAACCAAATCAACCGGACACAAATCCAGACTACGAGCTGGTACTGAGAAATTCCAGATGGATAAATCCAATAAATTTTTGCCTTACCTGGGAATCGAACCCAGGACCTCATGCTCAGCAGTAGCGCTCGCGACCAATATTTTCCAAAAGCACGTTAAGCCGTTGGTCCCGGCTCTCACTAACCCGAAATTCTGATAACCAGTCTTACCAAGGGGCATCGTGTTACCCAGTAACTAGTTGTGGAGGTCAGATAAGCAGTCGCTCCATGTACAATAAGTATTCAGCTGCACCCGGTTAGACTGGAAGCCAACCCCAACAAAGTCGGGAAAAGGCAGGCAATTGATAATTTCCCAGCCAGCGTCTCAAAAAAAAAGAACATCACGCGATCAGAGATGTTTACCGCACCGCTACCCCCAGCATTGATAATTGTAACCCGCCGTATAATTACTACAGTAAAACATAATTTTTATGGCGAAGTAGTGCAATATGCATGAGACGCGACTTCCCATGACGGACACTAACTGTACTCTCTGATTGAGTTACATATTTATATGGTTATTAGTGATTGCAAGGTCAGTGGACTTTGACCTGAGAGGTTCTTCCGTTTTTGTTGTTGGCACTTGTTTTTGGCGGAGGAACGGCTCTTGAAAAATGGTCCTTCAAAAAAATCTGGTTATTTCGATGCAGTTTTGAAGGGATGCCTATGTGCAGCTGTAGACTATGATAGACCAATTTGATTCATTAAAATAAATACGGATCTTGAGAAATAATTCCTTCAATTTGCAATTGGTGTTGTGTCGATTTTTACAAGCACTCAACTTTATAAGTCGTTGTGTGTTTCCACTGTGTTTGTCCACTGTCCATTTTCGCTATAATGTTTTACTAATCAAATAAATTGTCTTAGAATAAATTGCGCGGACTTTCATAGGTATATGGACAGGTCTAACACTATTCATAGCTTCTCACAAGTCACAACAACGCAACAAAGTGGTACTTTGCACATCCTTTAACCCCAGAACGAATTAAACCCAATTACGCAGATTGTACACTACAAGGAAATCTCCTAATAATTGTCAAAGGGTTTGTAATTAGCGCTGAAGGCGGGTCACAGTCGGAGTAAACACAAGGTAGGCATGTGACCCACGGAGCGTGAACTTCCGTGTGCCCTGAGTTCACACGCGTGTGGACTTCTGCTGATGGTTCAAGGCTGGGAGCGTTTCACTTTTTTGTATTGTGGAGAAAGAGAGAGAATATTTTGGGTATCGGAAAAGATTTGCAGAAATAAATGCAGCTAAATTCTGGGGTCAGACAGAAGATGCAAAAAAAATACGGGCAAAATTGTTCTGGCTTGAAATATATCCTATAAATAACAAGAAATCTCAATGAGATAAAAGCGTTATTTAAGTAGACAATGGCAATCGTCAGGAAATGTGTTTAAGACAGTATATTGGACCCCATGGAACACGAGTCTAAGACTAAGAATAAAAAATGCTGTTTGTTTACCCAAGAAAATTCATTGTAGCTTTCCACATGGCAGAAGACGAAATCCAACTTAATTATTTCAATTAAATCTTATAGGTAGTTAAACACTGGTGTCAACGTCACATTCGCATCTTGCCAACGCGGAATTACACCGTTTTTCAACAAATGATCTCATTCAACGCGCAAGGAACAGAAAACATAAAAAAACAACATCTGTCAACTAAGAACTTATTATTGTTTTGTTTTATCACAATTTTATCAATCAAAATACATCTCTTTCGTCTTCATTAAGCCTGCTATTCATGATTCATGCTATTAAAGACCCCACTTATGTGTCCAGTAAAAACAAAACCCTGCCTTTGCAGTCGCGCAGTCGGGTACAAAGATATGTATGTAATTTTGCTTCAACGTTTGCAGACGGCATAATATCACGTAGTTTGGTAAAAAACAATAAGATTCAGTGTATAAAAACTCCTTAACCGTACAGTTACACGACTGACTGGCTATGTGTTATACCTAGAAGAGTATTATTTTTCGTAAGAGGCGACCGCGCGCGCGCCGACCCGCAACGCCACTTCCTGTTGGGTGCTATGACCCCAAAGAAATGGTCTATACACGGCGAACTTTGCCTTTTTATACATGTTTTTTTTTTCTGAGTTAATGGTCGGCACAGGAAATTGATTGGACGTATTTTTGGGGACAATCGAAGGTTATTTTACGGTTGAGCCGTTTGGGTGTTTTCCTTGAGTTTTGGGGTGAGCTAAGGATTTTTATGGTTAACCTTGGAGATACTGATTAAAATAGAATTTAATTAAGTTAGGCAAGTTCTTTAAATCATCCGAATGTATGAATTATTAAAACTTAGCGTAGCCATCAGAACTAATTAGAATCGACCATTCATTTTATATTCAAATGAATGTAGTTTGAACTACACGCGAATTTTACCGAGTTGACCTCTGGAGTTAGCAAACACCTATTTTCCAACAAGGTCCACAACATAAAACCACGCACACACACAAGAAGTCACGCACACACACAAAAAAACACCTACATTACACATTGTGATTAAGAAAGTTGACCTGTAAGCAATTTTCCCATACCTCCCCTACTTACGTCGAAAGCATGAATCGATTAAACGATCCGTCATAATCGTATCCAATAGATTTTTTGTCTCTCGATAATTGGCCGTAGTGTAGCTTCCGTGTGTCTCGTTTTTTATCGATTATGAAATAATTGATTCTAATAACGATAGTTCGTTGAATCGATTAACTGCGGGTCAGCGGTGATTTAATCGGTTTAATTATGTTTGTTAAGTAAACATGCTCTGGTTTTATGGGTGAAGAGTTTTGCAGAATTTATCTGTAAGACGGAGAGAGAGAAGTCTTGTCGCAAAACTCAGGCTCTCCCATGCGGTGCAGCTGTGGAAATGACTGTGACCAGTATACATGTCGTCCCAGATATCTTCAACTTTTCAAGTCATCCTAATATGCTTGACAATGACAAGATACTCACTTAGAGTTCGTTTTTTAATCTCGTGGGTAGACTAAGACAGGTGATTGAAAAAACAAACAACAATCATTTAAAATGTCAAATTAGTCTAGGGATAGGGATTAAAAATGAAGTTTAGTGATAGCAAAACGCAACATAGTAAGAAAATAAACCTTAAACACACGCACGTAAATAGTATATTTTCTTCAGTGTACTTTTCCACAAACATACTCATTAGTCCTTTTCGCTTTTTTATTCAACTATTAATTTGCAGTAAACACTTAAGACTGCTAAACTCTTTTCCTACTGAAGTCCTATTATTTATCCCCCATGCCAAAGTTCATTAGACGGTACATTTTGACGTCATTTCACACACCTTGGAGCGCTATTTAAGCAAGAATTGAAGCGTGGATGAAATATACATCCGTGTTCCATTTGAACTAATTTACCTTATATGTAGTTAGTCAAATGAAAAGTTAGTTACATAGTCATACTTATTGTTATGCAAAAAAAACTCCAATTTAATTCAATTCTGAATTCAAAATCGACATAAAAAAATTAAAATTAAATACATTATTGTCACCTTTCAAAATGATTCATATTATTTATATGACAAAATAAATGACTCCGCTTTTTAACACTGTGTGTAAACATGCTCATTATAAAGCGATAAATAAAATTATCGCCCTTTCATGACACAGCGTTGAATGCGTGACATCTCCTTACGTTACACTTATTTTAAAACCCATAAATATTCCCCGTTTATCGTTGTAAATTTTATTACAAAAAAACTTCACCTCTTTGGTGATTAAAAAAGTTTATAGTTCCTACGTAGGCACATTAGGCATAATAACAGCAATCAATGTCTCCATTTGTTATTAAAAAAGAAAACATTGTCACACGTTCGCGCCAACTCGTAATTTCATATTTCGAACACCCACATCGAACCAAAAGTCCCTGCCCTCTTCGCCACACGTATAATTAGGAGAAATGATCACGGACTTTATGCACGACAGGCGTCGAAAGGGCAGGACTGCGACCCGCAAATATATGACCGATTTTTCTTATACCACACTAATAAATGTGCACATAAAATCATGGTCCGTATTTAATAATAATGTCCCTTAATAGAATGGTATTTATTATGAAATATCGCCGTGAAATATTTTCGCATTTGAGAGATGAATGAATCAGAATTCATTCACTCCACGGTAATCATCTTAATAGTATAGAATCATAACTTAATATTGATATTCAATTATTCTTAGAAATGTCGACCACACGCAATCGAACACGAAATCGAACGATTTATCGATTTAAAACAAAACGGTTCCAAATTTGAAACCGGCGTGTTCTCCTCTCTAATTCTCTTTCCCCGCCTATAATTGACACCGACGCGCCATTCTCTGTCTCTGTCAAAGATATGGGGGTGGTGTATATTTGTCTCTGTCTGTAGTGGATGTCACGTGCGGCTGTCAGTGCAGTGACTATTTTGACAATTATGTCATTTGGCCGTCACGGGCGTGTCATTTGGGCGACGAACGATTGTGGCCCCTGTAATTTTGTTTGGAATTGTGGAATTTTTAGGGTCGTTGACTTTGCTTTATACCTTGATGTATGGGAACATCTGGGCTGTGAGAAATAAGGTGAAGGGATGATTCAACGGCTTGTCGCTTTAATTGACGGAATTACTTTAGTAATGACAGCTAAACAACTGATTTTGGTAACAGATAATCTTGGCCTTTTCCTCATTCTTAATTTCGTGGTTTTGGAAAAGGCTTTGTAACTAAATTTAAGTTAAGAAATGTTCTATTTAAATGATAGGACTACAATACTTCTGGAGAAAATAAAGGCGAGAACCGAGTGTTTTTTAAAACAATAACAATGCTACCATCTTGCCCAAAACATATCAAAAAGTAAAGCTAACTCACATAATCCTCAAACTTCACAAAAACAAGATCCAACCACATTTCAACGTGAAAAAAATCTAAACAAATCTCTAGTCACATGAATGTTTCAACTACGTGTAACCAATTTCCCGGCTGTAGGAAATTCAGCATCGTTGCAATAGGTCGTGACTGTCGCGCCACCTGTCTCCATGCATTATATATGAGCTGGAGGCGCTGTGTCAAAAACTTATAGACTTTTATAGGGAAACGTGGTGACAGGAGGATTTTGTGTAGATGTGATGTTGGTGTAGAAATCGATGTAATTGGGATTGGGTTTGGGTTAATTTGTTTACACTCGTATCATTTAATTGTGTATCATCAAAGAAGTTCATATCTAACCAGTTTCAATACAAAATCCCGTGAAAAAGATGACCACATCTATTACCGGCCCGGTTCTATAGCCGCCGAGCGCTGCAAGCAAGAATAGTCCTTACGGTGTATAGATATGAACTTCTTCCATGGTACCGATCAATAAGTAGAGATTTACTTCCTCTATTTCGTCTACTAAAGTTTTCTTTAGCATAATCAACCTATTCTGTTCCCACAGCTGGGACTCAGGCCTCCTCTTCTCTCGGTGTGAGGGAGTTAGCCGTAATCCGCTACATGGGCTCAGTGCGGGTTGGTAGATGTCACACGTCTTCAAATTTTTTGGTTCTAGGACATGCCGGTTCCCTCACGATGTTTTCTATTGTAAAGTTTGTCAGTCCGTAGTTTGGCGTTTTGTATTTCTACAACTACTTTCAACAGGATTGACATAAGCTTTTCGGTAGTAAGCTACCAAAAAGTCAATCCCATACATTTTAAACTTTTCCCTCAACGTTATCGCTGATAGAAAGTCACTTTGTCTAGGCCCTCACCTTGTCAGTAGATGCTACAGTCCGTGCGCGACTGCTAGTCACCACTTGAGGTATGTGAGCGGTGAGACGGGGACGGGCGCTATTGACAAAATTGCCGACTAAGATAGCTTGGCCTTTGTCAACCTCCCCCGTCTCATCACTGACATACCTTAGGCGGTGACTAACAGTCGCGCATGAACTATAATTCTATATCGTCGCTCGTAGATCAGACTATTTCATAACCAAAACTACGATATCACTAAAGCTGTGGCATTCAAGCAATTATCATTCAAGCCAAATGGCGGACTTTTCTCGATTTTTCTTTATCGTGGAACAAGGCACTCAATTTCTATCAAAAGCCTTACCTACACCTAATAATAATAATAACAGCCTGTTACTGTCCCACTGCAGGGCAAAGGTCTCTTCTCATACAGAGAAGGCACGAGCATTGATCACCACGCTTGCTCAAGACTGGTTGTTGATTTCAGACTTATAAATATAAGTCCAGGTCCAGTCACGGTGTTTTCCTTCACCGATGTCAGTAATGTCCAAGATAAACTCAGAAAGTACATATGAATTGAAAAAGTCACTTTAGTACTTGCCCGGATTGGAACCAATCTGGTGCTCGTGCATGAGAGGCGAGGCCTTAACCACTGGGCCATCATGACATTGTACGTATGTGTGTCCCTACAGCTATACCTCAATAATTCGCCTATAAAGTAAGCTATTAACGGTTCAATTCGTACAGTTTAAAGTACGGTGGCTACTGTTAGTGGTGCCCCCCGCATGCTAATGCACCGCGTGCTGCAGACGTGTGTCGGCGACGCACCGCGGCTTTGTGGAGCCGACGAGACGGTGCCGCCGGTTCAAGCCCTGCGACGGCTAATATATGAGGGATTGAATATAAAACAGAGCTACGTATTAGCAGGAATAAGTGTCTGTAAGGAGTTGGTGATTCACGCATGGAAGCAATCAGCTGCCCCTACTTATCATGAAATATTTTCGAAACCACGCAAGAAAGTTTCTTGAAGTAAAAAGCAACATTCAAGTGACTTTAATAGCGCATAAAAAACACATTTAAAACTGTTTTAATTTTGTTTTTATACTTCATGTGTGGTTTAGGCGATATTTAGATTTTTTGGTACTTTGCAAGTGGCTTTTTTATATTGCTCGTCAGTGCATATTATATGTCACAGATATTGAGTAGTTTTTCAAATACCTGGCCGTTTGGCTTGCCCCTACTTGGTATATAATAATCGCAAATTTAACACGAGAAAACTTTCAGGGTTAAATACTTCCAGACGTGAATACATACAAAATAAACAAGTTTATTTTTGTGAGATGAAACATGGAAATTATATTTTAAAATTAAATTATTATTTGATTTATACAGTCCGGCCATCGAGAGAATACGTTCTTGATACCTGTCAGTTGGTCAATTTCTAGTAGTAATAAGGATCAAATTCGAAAAACACATATTTGTTAGTATGAAAATGACAGGTGTCAAGAACGTATTCTTTTAATGGCCGGACTGTAGCGTTTATATCTAACCAATACAGTTCATTGTTTACCACTTAAAACCCGTGACATATAGTCCTCTTTTTTAAGGATTGATAGTCTTCAAAGGGTTTCTTGATTCACCCAGTGATCGTCTTTTGTATGTGACGATGAAGGCCGACTCTTCGGCGAAACACATCAGTACTGCATATTGACACTCAACTGCCAAATAAAAGACATCAACGCGCCGACGTTTAAAAAAATACGTATATTTGTTCCAATATGTTTTGTCTGTTTTTCGGTGGTAATTCAAACGTAGTTGTAAGTTCTTTGTTGATGTTTTACAGTGAAAGTTGTCAAGGAAAATAACTGCTCGTTCGGTCTAAGTTCCATTCTTAACAAAGACAAAAAATCTATGAAAAAATTACTCAATTATGCTGTAGTAGTAGTTTTACGTGAACATTACCTAAAACATACTTCAACAATCATAACCGTCACAACGTAAAATATTCATAAACGTAACGAACAATAATAATCCATCTACATTTGTAACCAATCTATCACACTACACATTCCATTCTAAATTCTCGATAGAGGAATCGATTAAAAAAATTACCAAATAGTATTTATGTACTAATAAGTACCCACTCCACGTGACGCGACTTCCTGCCGCGGAGACGCGCGTTTCGGCGAACGAGCCGCGTCGCCCAACCACGTCGTCGCGACGATAATAATAATAACCATAGGAGTTAGCGCAAACCTGTGCAATACCGCTGTGGGGTGGCGGTTTCCATTGTTTTAAGATAAAATACTGTGAATGGAGTAATTCAAATCTATGAGATATTTTTACAAGCTGTCAAAAATAAAGTCATTAAGAAAAATATGTAGATAGTGAATAGTGGTCATAAATCCATTTTTTTATAGGGCCTAATTAGTAAAGCTGCGACATGATATTTATGGATGAATAAATTAATCTAACCGAAACTTAAAACATTTGCAGTCCCGTCAAAATTAAAAACAAAATGTTAAACGACAATAATAACATGGGTGAAAGTCCGCTACACGTTAAACTGAAAACCTAGGCACCTAGCCAATTTAGGACCACACAATAAATACGTAACCACCCAAACTGCCCTACAAACCCATGTACTACAAACTACAACAAACATAGATCAAATCGTGTCGTACAACAATGGACGCACGCGGCGGCGCGTGCTGGCGACGTGACCGCTCATCACACGCGGCGCGAATACCCGCGCGGCTAATGAGCACGTGCAGTGTGGAGCCGCCCTTAGGTAACCTTCAACGTGACGATCGTGGTACTATGAAAGATGTTTAACGTGATGGTTTTTTCTAAGTTCATATCGACAGTGGACTAAAGACTGCGACGCAAGACACGTCACCAAAATTCACGTTCTGGGGTTCAATTTTTTTTCGTATTTGTAGTTTTTATCCCATTTGGTTTTTCTCAAGCCCGTTGATTACCTATTAAATACGAGTACATTGACCAGCAATATAAAATAGCCACTAACTTATCATGAAATATTTCCGAAACCACGTAAGTTAGCTTCTTGAAGTAAAAAGCAACATTCAAGTGTATTTAATAGCGCATGAAAACCACTTATGAAACTGTTTTCAAGGTTTTTTTTATTTCATGTAGCTAACTTGTGTGGTTTAGGAGATATTTAAATTTTATTGGCAGTTTGCAAGTGGCTTTTTCATATTGCTCATCAGTGTATATGTCACCGATATTAAGTAGTTTTTCAAATACCTGGCCGTTTGGCTTGCAACACAACCACCAATTACCAAAAGTCACTACGTTGTAAAATTATCATTAGGTATATTGCAGAAATATCAAATGTCTCGGTCGACAATATCCTTATTGACTCAAATAATCGATCTTTTTTGGCGGTAGAGTCTCAGACCAAATAAAAAATCAAGCCAAAGCGCTGTCAACAGTGACGTGAGGCCGATTTCATAAACATTGGCGCACTTAGTGAGGTGTAGTTTGATTGTAAATGTGTGCATGTAAGCGTATATGCACAGAGAGGAGGTGTAGTTTTGGCATGCTTCACTGTATTGTTTGCAGCGCTATGTCTTGGTTTTTTATTCGGTCTGAGAGTAGAGTATGTCTGTTTTGACATTTGCTTTGATTCTTGCGATCAATAGCGCGCCTGCTACTTTTGTTCTGCACAATATGTTATATTCTATGAGTAACTTGTGTAGATTTCTATAATATAACCATCTTGGACCCTTCTTACTGCTTTTCCACAGCACTCCTACAAGACCTTCAACATTTTGGCCATGATTAAAGATGATTGAAAATGTATCTATTTCAACTACTGTTGGATTAACTGTGACACATTTACCGAGAAAACTGCCTGTTATAATATGTGTCCTTTCTTCATCCTCGCTAACAAAAATGTAAGCCCAACTAAAAGTATAAATGCGAATGCGAGTTTGTTTGTTTGTTACGATTTCACGGCTAAACGGCAAAACCGATTTTGATGAAATGTGGTATGGGGATACTTTGGACTCTGGGGTAGGACATAGGGTACTTTGCAGGCGAAACCGCGGGCAGAAGCTAATCAACTATAAATTTCAATTAAAGTTCTGAAGTGCCATACTTATTAAAAGAAACAATTACTATGATTCAGCTAAATCGCCCCAACTGTCGATCATCCGCACCAGTGCCCCTCACCGAACGGAAACTAACCCAATAGACCAGCCTTTAACAATCACTTCATTTTATGCTTTTTCTTGTAATCGAAAAAAACAACTGTGTCTCGGCACGCGCGAGCTCGCCGTTTGCGTACGCGCATCGCATCTTAACGCGCTAGAGCGAGACAACACTACAACGACGTCACGAGACAAAACGAGACAGCCATATGATTAATGAGTACGACCCGTAACCAAGAAATGCAGTCAAATTAGGAGAAATAAATATTGGAGTTGATGCTTTAAAAATATATGATTTTGTATGAAAACGGTTTTAAGTGGTAATGTGATGGTAAGCTGTATGTTTCTTGGTATACAGTTGTCGTGCGCCGTTTATTATGTCAGTCAGGATTCTGATATAAACAGGAAGCGTGAAAAATATATTCCTTATAGGTTTCATAGATGTGCCTGTACTGTGAATTTTATGCTCGCATACGCTACGTAACAAAAGGACTTGGAGGAATATTTTTTAAATCTTCCTTGGAACACAGCGGCGGTTTTTTTTCGTATCATTAAAAAAAACAACTTATCTGTGACTGGCTGAGAGAAGAATCGCCTTTGGTTACAAAAGTGTTTTTTTATTTTTTATTTTGAACAACAAATTGGCACAATTATAATTGAAACGATGACGTAGCTACTAAAAGTAAATAACTGTATCATAGCAATTAACGCCCGCCTAAACATTGAGAACACATTATTCCAGACTTAATAATGAAATTTATTAGTATTTCATAATTATTTCAATTCTAAATTCAAATTTAAAAGTCATTTATTCAAACTAGGCTGAGAATCAGCACTTTTCGAACGTCAAAATTACATAAGACAGTCCCCCAAAACGCCCACCCTTCACCACTTCCTAGTGCGTTACCTGGGTAGAAGAAGTGGCGCAAGAAACTCCCCAGCAGCACAGCTGTCTGTTCAGTTAGAAAAAATATGATTATATATATATATTAGTATGCAAAATAATTTAAATTACGCAACACAAAACATAATTGAGCGATTGAATAGAGCGAAGAGCTCGATCGCTACGGGTCCAAAAACCTACCTAACTTGGTAAAACTTTTCAGAGATTACGCGAAGACTATTAAATATCCTATTTTTAGAATTCGCGTATCACTGAATAGTTTGCACTTAGCCAACATTGGGGTAAACTTTAATAAAAATCGAAACATGCAAAATCAAAAAAAAAAAAAAAAAAAAGATTTTTTTATTACCTTCAGTTGTACAAATAACACTTATCTAAAACACTATGCAGCGTTACAACTAAGGGAAAGAGTGTTTTCGATGAACTCTGGCACCCAAAGTAAGATTTAACTTGTGTTTAGGGTGCCAGCGTCCTCGCCTATAATTTGAACATTTAACAGTAGTTGTAGGACGAGCACAGTTTATTATTATTAAGTTATCCACTTACTAGTAAACGCATACGATATGATGTAGCCTATTAAAGTGCCAATGTGGGGGTATGTGTATATACGTATATTGAGAGATAAATATGGTAAAAAACTTGTGTTTATGTAAGTCTGTATATAACTATAAATATATAACATTATTAACTACAAACTAAAAGAAGTGTGTTGCAGTGCGGTGTGGTAGTGTGTGTGAGAGAGGAAAAATTAGAGCTAGACCATTATCTGTACCTGTCGACGCACAATACTGGCCAGAAAAAATCTATGGTTCTTTCCTTTTGAATTATTGTGCGTTCATCACTTCCTCACTGAGTTTCCATAGAAACAGCTCTCTACAACATTCCTCCCCAAGAATTCTGTAAACTGTTGGTTTTGCAAGTTTTAGTGACCATCATAGCTTTCTACATAAAATAGATTATAAAGCTGGTCGGAGAGGCGTTGTCGATGCGTTCGGGACTCAACGCACAATGCGTCGCCGTCGGCCAGCGTTTACGGCGAGATACTAAAGTTTATTACACACTGAAACATGAACATATGCGCTGGTTTGAATGGAACGGTGCGAGGTACGGACTGAAAGCGGGTAATGGGATGGTAAATTGAAAATTCTCGGCCAGTGTTTATGGAATGGAAGAAACGGTATTAGACAGGCTCATAAATGAAAATAAAAGACTGAAATTATTAAAATTCGATCCACTAGCAAAACAGTGCTTGCCATAACTAACAAAAAAATATTTTATCAAGGAGTAATAAATTCTAAAGGATAAACTTTTTTTCAACTTGAAGAATACGATTTTTGATTATAATATACAACAACAACCGTGATGCATCAATCCTAACTAATATTATAAATATACGAAAGTGAGTCTGTTTGTTAGGCTTTCACGCTTAAACGGCTGAACGGATTTGATTGAAATTTTACACATATAGGCTACTGTTCATCCTAGACGTAGAAGTCGCGGAAGAGCGAGTTTGGAAGCTACTTCAAATGTTTAGAATTAGCCGACGTTTGCACGGATGTAAAATATCGCGGTGGGATTTTATCGCACACTGGATGTTCAACTCTCGGTGTTAAGCCGAGCGTTCAGAATGCAACGCGCTGGGCCGCACTCTCGTCCTAGCGTGTTGAAAAAACACACTGTTGGATTTTCAACTCTCGGCGCTAAGCAGAGCGTTGAAAATACAGTGCACGAAAAAATATCGCCGCTGGAAGAAATCGCCCGTGCGAACCTGTACTTATACGGAACATAAAAGACAGCTCTCAAACCCCGCTACCTCTTTCACCTCGCACCACTCTTAAGCTTTCGTTTCCGCCAACATAGCTCGACCGAATAAAGCGTCGGTTTATGCATTTCGGCAGCTTTGCTGTTTTATTTTGCGGCGTTTCTCAGAACTGAGGGAAAAAATGCCTTTCGCAGACACGCTGGAGACCCGAGAGCTTGTCTGCCGATTGTGGCAGAACATGGAATAGCTCGATATTAGTAAGCCTTTGAGGTGTGCCGAACTGTTTTGGATTAGGAGGCTTTCATTGTCAAAATCACCAGGGTAAAGGAACTACAGAAAGAAAATGTGTTGATCATCACGCTAGCTGTGTGTGGGCGACTTCAGAACAGTTCTAGTTTACTGTCACGGTCACCGATGTCTTAGAATAACTGAAGATGTAGTTGAACGATTTCTATTCGAATTCAAATTTCGTCGGAACTTCCAAAGCAATCCATGAACACATAACAACACTGCCACTTGAAAATATACAAAATGCGCTACTTTACCCCTCCATAAGTTCTTAAAGACCCCGTTGGAAAACCAAAGACAAATACGGTTTACGCTCAATAAAAGTACAATATCCACAATCAGTAATCGTATCAGACTTACAAACAGAACATACTTTACCCCGAACAGTCGTATGATTTAAATTCAGCCAATAATTTCAACATGACCCTGTATCGCGATCCGAAATAAAAGTCTACATACGCACAACAATAAAACGAAATGGCCACTGTCCGGAGACTATGAGACAAGACTTTAAAAAAAAAACGACAAAATTGACCACGCACTTGGAATCGAAATGCAAAAAAAATATTTTGCTAGAAAGAGATGGCGGTATTAAAGTTGGATGTGATAGAAAGGATGGCGGAATATAAATTTAGAATGCATCGCATGCTCTTCGACATCCGTCGGCGCAAAAAATCGATGCTGCCATCTATCGGTTGTTAGTTACACTGCGGCGGGTTCAACGATTGATTGGGTGCGTTTGTTTTAGGTCGCGCAGGTTTTGGCAGTTCCTGGTTTTGAATATAAAACTTGATCATAACTGGACATTGCGAAAATGAAGAGTATTTGTCGATTCTGAACACACAATGTGGGCAATCGTATGTTAACTTCTTCAGTTGAACACGTAGAAAGCTTGTACTAATAATAACTATATTTTGATAGCAGTTTTTTACCTGTGATTTACTGTTGCTGCTAAGAACAAGGCATTTTGGAAGAAGTCAAGCTCAGTCCACTATGTGTGCTTAGATTTACCGCCTTAAATGTGTCATTTATTAATACAGGATCAGATTAAAGTTGCTAGTGAAACTCAGTGATGGGTAACGATACATAAACATGATATTTTTTTTTTTTGAATTGATGAGTTTTTTTTTGGGGTCATCAGCCGCAGTTATTCACTCAGTCACTTGAAATTTCAGTTTTTTTTTTTCGTGTTAACTTCATACGTGTTGGTATCGATATCTTAACACGGTAAAATAATTTTACTCAACTCATTATTTAAGTACCAACACCACAAGCGGTTGATGACCCAAAAAATTAATCATCGTATCTTTTTTATTTATTTTTTGTCGTCTTTATATTTCGAAACCCAACACGTCGACAGAGTTTTGCTAGCTATTTTGATTTGACCCTGTATTTATTTAATGGCTCATAAAAACCGTCCATAGACCTAAGATATTTTTAGCTCTAAAACAGTAGCAACCACTTCTAACAGTAACCAACCAGGATCCAGAAGCAATGTACCAACTAAAACATAAAAAAGAAATAAATGATAACGCCATAATGAGCCAATCGATCATGCTTGTTATGACGCGGTGGTCCACTCCTGCGCACGTCATTAATTAGATCGCCATCGTATGGGCCTAATGATCTGATGATATTAATGAATGATCTATTTTATTCAATCTTATGGGATGAGTATGGGTTGGGTTAGGAATTCCAACGGTTTGTTTGAATGTTTTATAAGAGTTATTAATTATTATAGATTTAAAAATTTACGTATTTGAATAGTTAAAATGAAAATGGAAGAACGAGGTTGAGCAAATTCTGTAGTATTTTATTTAAATAGTCTATATTTGCTGCTAAGCTATAGCGTCAAGTGTCTGTAAATCTCTGATAAAATTAAATAATCGAAGAAATTAATAAAAAGTTTGATCTTACTATCCCATGATAAAACCACTTTGGGCATTTTTACAACAAAAAAAAAACCTAAATGATAAAATCTTTTTCAAAATTAGAACGTCAATAAGAAAAAAGTTTAAACTAAATTATTATCATATGCACAAAGAGGTTTAACTCAAAAATTACAAAAAATGTCGTTACGTTGATTGATTCCTGTCATTCAATATTACTGGGACAGTTCTATCCCTCAACTTTTGGTTAATGGGCACCCATTTATTACGATTGAGAGATATTCCGCTTTCTTGGGTGGGTTTCTACGAATATTTAGAGAATAAAGTGCTTGAAAATCAAAGAAATACCAAAATATTTTTGGATATTGATTGATAAGCAGTGTGCGTTTTCTTGTTTTTACAGTTGTTAATAAAATGTTTATAGCATACATTTACTTAAGTGATTAATATGCTTTTTAGCAACACTAACTTTTAACTTGATGATAACGAACTTTTGACGGGTTTCTTTTGAAAAAAGCCTGTGTTGATTCAGTCCTGAAACTTCTCTAGCTGCACTTTGAATTAGTCTTGAAACTTATCTACCCGATCTCTTACCTACCTTATTTTTCCAAACTTGATTAGAGCCATTTTAGTTACGTAATAAAATAGTGTAAAGTCAGTTTTTAATCCCGTAGACTAATATGACAGGTGCAAATGTCAAACTCCAAATTGAAAAAACAATCATTTGAAATGTCAAATTAATATACGGGATTAAAAAACGAACTTTAGTTCGATAATAAAATAGGCTTACCTAGATAAAAACCCAGAAAAAAGGTATACCCATTTTTCTCCACGTATCGCTACAAGCACTTGACGCCGTGGCTTCCGTCCGTCGCACGCGCATCGCTTTATCGCCGCCACTCAATTACACTACGATAACGCGCGACTCCGGTTACCGAGACTGGTGGTCTATTGTGTATGATACTAAATAATTATATGGAGACTTGATTAGCTTTAATCGGTTTATGTTTAGTACTTATTGTAATTATATTGATGTGTTGGTAGCGTTCAGTAGCAGTTAAAATACCATAGGTACCCGATAGGTTACGATAATTATCATAAAAATAGATAACACATTGCATTATCAGTGGCTGACGTTCTACGAGTATTTGATCTTTCGCATTAACTTGATTCAGGGACTTTCATGATCAAGTAGCCGTTATACTCAAACTCAAATTTTATTTATTTTTCAAAGTGATCTGTTGACACCAAATGGCAGGTGAAATATAAACTGTAAAGTGTATCTTTATTTCAAAATACCTAATAAAATATTAACTAAGTAAGTTTGCCTATCATGCATCTTTCAAAACTCCATTTCAAAATATTTACGTAATAAAATCTTAGCTCTAGCTTTTTCCCAACTATATTGGGGTCGGCTTCCAGTTTAACCGGATGCAGCTGAGTACCAGTATTTTTCATAGAGCCTTTCTGAGCTACACAACTCAGTAACTGAGTAATCCGATACCCCTTGGTAAGACTGCTTGTCAGACTTTCGGGCTTCTGACGACCGGTAACGACTGTCAAAGATCAACGAATGACAGCTGGGACCAACGGCTTTCCGAGGCACGATGGTCACCCATCCACGGACCAACCCCGGCAAGCGTAGCTTAACCTGATGGTTTGACCCGTGTGGCTGTAATATGGCAAAAATATTTACGTAATAAACCTAACATAAAAACATAAATCTAGCTCGCTAACAATCTAGGTCTGAAACTCCCAAGTGTTTAGCCAGGTGTCGAGCCATTCAGGTCATTACCTCAGTAATAAAGTGCCCACTAAAAGCTTTATTAGATGTTGTTACAAATAAATATTTCTCCACAATGCGTAGTGAGGTGACACCACGGAATCCAGTAGTCGATGCTTATCGCAAATCTCGACAAATGACTAATAGGAAAAATGTCGCGAGCGACAGTAAATGTGTTTTAAATAATGATATAGATTTTGTTTTATGTGTGTAGGATGTGAATTATGTGGTTAATAATAAAAGATGTTGAGAAATTAATGTGTAGCGTGATACTGGGAGCTCAAGAAATGATGTATTGTGTTTTGGGATGTCAGTTTTCGCATGTCGCATATTCATTAGTAGTAGTAGAGAAACCATTTGCTACATAGTAGGTATAATTATTTAAACTTTGCACCCAGAATTCCGAGTATTCGCTGCTGTCGTCGTTTTTTATTGTTTATTGAAAAAACCTACAGTCCGCAGATATACATCTCTATTGGCATATTCATTTTTGTATGTAATAAACCCGGTGAAACTAACTAAAGACTAGGGGTTTATGTATGCCATAGTATTGTCTGTTATTTATTACATACACAAATTAATATGCCATTCAAAAATAATTAAATTCATATTATTCACAAGGGCAACCAAAAACTTCAGTGTCACGCACGTAACGAATGTAATGATACAAATATTTAAATATGTAAAATAAACTTCACATCAAAACAAGTTTGCCAATGAATTAATAAAAAGACACGCCCAGACCGCTGACAAGTGCTCTTAATCTCCACGATACAACTCGTCATTAATTATCTATAGAAAAAACATCGATAAGTATTAGACGACTAATGGAGTAAGACCTGCACTACAGGAAGCCTTTTCCCGTCATTTGTCTTGATGACATTTGACATCAGTCAACCGAGCAGTTGATACCGAGTGACGTTTTTGTAAAATTGTTTTTATGTTGTGTTGTGAAGATACAAATTTTGTGGATTAGTGTAGATTTTTGAAGAGGATAAAAAAATTATAAATAAAAAAATTAAAAATGTAAATTAAAGTAGCAATGTTAAAATGCTTAGCAAAAAAATATTACGGTGGTTTTTGAGAAACTAAAGTCATAGCCCTGAATTAATCATAGAAATCGCACAAAAAGCTTAACCACATAAAAATAAATTATATTCTTCGTTCCATTCCATTAAACGTAAAAAAGCAACCTCCTATTTAAATTCTCGGTTGATAAATTACCATTTTTTATATCGACACGCCGCATCACTAAAAGTGAAGTTGTTTGTTTTGCCGGTAGCAAGTAGTGTCGCCTTGATAAATATCCTTAAAGATTGTTCGGACTCCTCGATAATTTCTCTCGGAACCTCACACTTTAGCCTACAATGTAATTCTTACTTTACATCACAAAAATAAAGCTTAAAACTCTGTAGCAGATTCACATTTCTTGGTCAAAGATATATGAAGTTATTTATGATACCCTCATAGTACGTGTTTTATAGTTATTTGATAAAACACTATCGTGATTATTTAGCTTGACTTTGTGACTGGCTGAATCTATTTTGTTTATTTAACATGCCACTAATATTATTCTTGGATGTTATCTACATATACGTAAAGTAATACTAATAAACAACGAGTATAATGTTACAGCTGTCTTACTATGATTAATAGCTAATAAATTTAATAATGTTATGGAAAAATACATATTTTAACAAAAATACTGTTCATATGTGCCTGGAGCAAACATTTGAGTACGTCATAAAAGATTTGCAAAAACTCGCAACAAACTTGGATACGCAGTTTTGCAGAAAAACAGTGACAACTTTTCACGCTAAACGCATAAACCTCTGTTACACGGCGGATAAAAAGTATCGTAAATAATATCGTAATATCACCACGACGAGTCATGGCACGTCAATTTTCTCCGCTCTGTAAAAACGTGTAGCAACATTGTTAACCAGCAAACACAATCGGCTCATTTTCATTTTTTATTTTCCAGGTAAAAAGTGGCGTTCGCTCACACCGCAAGACAGGCGGCCGTTCGTGGAGGAAGCGGAGCGTCTCCGGGTCATCCATATGACTGAGCACCCCAACTACAAGTACCGGCCTCGGCGACGGAAGCAGAACAAGACGCGGCCCAACCAGCCCTCGACCCCGGCCAGCGCGCCGCCCGCCACCTCCGCGGCGCTCGGCTCTCCCTACGCCGCCGGCACCGACTCGCCCGACCCTCGCTTCAGCCACAACCCCGGAGCCGGCTTCTCCCCCTACCGAACCTCGCCCCTCGCCTCGGACTTCCAAAACAACCAACAATTTAACGGCCACGTTCAGACCCCCGAATCTTCCCCCGCGAGGTCTCCTGAACCTCAAGGAAGAAGGAGCGCCCCCGCCGAAGCTCCCCTGCCTACGCCTGACGCATCTCCAGTCGAAAATGAAAAGGAAAATTTTCAGTATGAAGAGAGGAGGCGCGCGATCAATGCTTCCTCGATGTCTGACTCATACTCACCCTATAAAACTTATAGAACGCCAGGATCCTTCTCGCCAGCGCCCGTAGCCGCCATGGGCATGGCTAACGGAATGTACGTCATGTGCACGCAGAGGACTTTGACTGAGCAGCCACCGTTGGTGACAGGGACGTTTTTCCCACCGGTCGCCACCTCCCAGGACCAGCAGACTCTAGGCACATCTACACCAAGGGTTTCTAACGCCCCCAGTGGCCCAATCCCAACGGAATACACTATCCAGTATCATCCTTTCGATCATTATGAGCAGATGTATAAAACTGAGGACTATCATTATCCTGATCAGCCAAAAACTGAGTACGACACGGGTGGAAGCTACTTCTCCGAGGAGCCGCCATCGAACCAGCAGCAGGATGGAGAACAAAACTATATGAATCCTCGTCCCGAGATAAGGACGGGCTCTCCCGAGTCTGACGTAGATGCTCGGGAGTTTGATAAATACTTGGACTATGGAGCTGAGGGGCCGATGGAGCAGCATCAGCAGCAGCAGCAGTACCGATACGAGCAGCAGCAGAACTTCCGCCCGCCGTACTGCCCGGAGCAGGCGCCCGGCCCCGAGTACTGCTCCGAGAGGATGTACGCATCTCCTTACGCCTCTGTCATCGCCGGAGCCCCTCCTACTAACTACGCTCCCAGCGCTCCCGGCTCTGACGCCAGACCCGAGGATGAGTTCAGCGTCATTCTAGCCGGAGTACGACAGACTTGTTACAGCAATTGACTAGGAAGGACTGATACGGGGTAGTAAATGGACTCTTCCTTATTTGTAGCCCAAAGAGTTGATTTCCTTCCAAATGTATTACGGAATGTACGATGAAAAAGTTTGCACAGCGGATATCGTGATATTGTAAGAATTTGTTCTACTAAAATTAGACACAAAATGTTATATAACCTTACATAATGAAATCACAAAAATTGTATACCGCGTTGACGAAGTGATGTAACTCAGATATAAATATACTTTTTAACTAGAGCGCAACCTTAGCGCTTTTTGTAATTTGTTTAAAACTTTTCAATTATTTATTACACTGTGAATAAATTAAAAAGGAGAGTAATGTATTTTAAGTGAATTTATACGATTTTTAGGACAATAAAAAATAATTATTATAATTATAAAAGCGAAACAGCTTGTACTCACGTTTTAAGTTCCAAAATTGTCTGTGCCTTGTATAAAATATATGAAATGTTAGCGGCAGCAATTTGTGACGGCGACTGTTATAACTATTAAGAGTTGAAGATATATTAAATAACTAATGTTAATGTGAATTGGTGCTATGTGAAGAGGTCCTAAAATATTTTTTGTACGTCCAAATCCGTATACCATAGAGGTAGCGAATAATGCGATTCCTATGTAAAAGATTATTTATTTGTAACTATTTTTGTATATTTCGTAGATAAATAAAAACTAAAATAAAAAGAGCGTCGAATTAAATGAAATATAGTTCTTCCAATAAGCCTGTAGATATATGTTTTAAGTCGTATTTTTATATTGTTTTAGTTAATAAAATTCATAGAACTACTGTTTCTGTATAAACTGTTAGCATATTTTAATAAAGAAATATCTCATAGGTTATAATTATTTGTACTAAAACTATACCTAGTTAAATTGTATTTAGTTTACGCTGCAATTCTTTAGTTTAGTAATGAGACACTCGCACTGCGAAACTAAGTTCTTCCTAATTGTAAGAAAATTTATAAGAAACAATAAAATTTTATTCATATGCATTTTTTATTTATTATTTAACCCACTCTGTATACAGTATGAATTCAGAATGAGCTACATGATGATAAGATCAAATTACGGAATATACTTCAAGAAGGAAGAAAATATCAACTGATAAAGTTCCCTGACACGCAAACACAACTTGACAAATTCATTTCATTCAATATCTGAACCAATCTCCCACCAAAATACCCCTTGCATATTGCATAATACCGCAGTCGGTCATTCCGTGCATTCAAAAGGATCTCATATTTATTTTATACCTCCGATAGCCATCGATTCAAATTAATGACACATTTAATGATACATTACCATCACTACACTTGCCAAACGCTAAACGCAACAAAAACAAAGCGAAAGCGGCATAAGTCCAAATAAAATTAAAATTACTAAATAATTTGCGAAGGCAGGGGTGTGCCCGTGCGGCCCGCGGGCGCTCGCGCCTGTAATTACGAAGCGGGCCGCGGTATCACGCCCCTGCAGAGAGAACCACGGCTATTGATGTATTGACGTTTTGGAGAAAACACAGATATAAGTACAGAAATGAAGATTTGAGTTTGTGCAGTATGATTTCGGGGAATTTTTGGGAGGTATAATTGAGTTATTTTTCATTGCAGGCTATTGATTTTTATGCAAATTTTATTTATGGGATATGGTTCGTATTTGCCACCAGCTTGAGGGCTAAAATGTTTAATCGAATCAAATGAATATTATACGAAATTTCCAACCCCCACAGGGTACACAGATTACTAAAAAATATTTACACATATTTAGAACAACAGGATTATCACTCGGCAATAAAGTTATATGTATTCCATCCAGAAAGAAAATTAATAAGTAGGTAAGTATAAGAAAAAGAAAGTCCCAATCCATCCGTAGTAGGTAGGGCATCAAAATGTAGCTGAAAAATTCAAGCTGGCATGTGAATGAAAAGAATTCTCGATTCACATTATTTGAATTTAAAGTGTAGTTTTTAACGCTTAATAAAATAATTATGCTTTAATTGACATTTATTTCATAGCTCAGTAAAAAAACGAACGACGCAACTCGAGAAAAATCTATTTCCGGAGTTACATACATTTTCACAATGCGCGTGTTTTCGCGCGAGGCTGTTATAATACGTGATAATTAAGTTTTTATTCGCTCTTTTACGTTTTAATCGACGAGGACATCTCGATCCCGTCACGTCTATCTGATAGTATTTTATTTGTTCGATCATTATTTATTTCGAACAATATTTTTATTTTTAAAATTCGAAGAAAACAAATGAAAGGTAATGCAGAGATGCAAGAACTTTTTCAAGTAGCGAGTTCCTAATAGGTACCTTGGTAATTACCCGACTGCCCCAGCGAGAGGGTTATGTTTTTCGAGAGTATGTATGTCCATTTCTTTGGCACGCTCTGTAGCCTAAACTTTTTAAACCGAATTTTAACATAATTATGTGGTGACAGTAGATTCGTCTTAATTATGGAAGAGACATGCGATAAATAATATTTAAATATAGCGTCTGCAAAAAACAAGGGAAGGTTTTTAAAAATAAATTACAACAATATTTATCTAATGTTTTTCGAACCGATTTCAAAACAAGAGTACCTATGTAGGTATTTGACGCATTTTTCCTAAACATTTTAAAGTCAATAAAGTTCTATTGAACATGACAAGCCTACCAATTAATAGTACCTAGCTGATCATTTATATAAAGAACTAATTACCTACACGTAAGAGCGTGCATGCTGAAAGTTGGCAACGTCGCAAATAGATGTCAAATATTTCACAGTTTTGATTAATTTGGCAATATTACTGTATGGAAATATGAAATATGGCAAACTAGTGAACTAAAATATTGATTATGAAAATAAAATATCCATAAAATATTAATATCGTAACACCGGGTATTTAGTTTTAGATGTAAAAAAAGTATTTGGAAACTTTCCAAATGCCTTTTTTACACCAACAACGGTTACAACATCAAATTAAGTAATATTCTAGTTAGCGATATTTCATATTTCCATACAGTAATATTGCCAAATTAATCAAAACAAAAAATATTTGACAGCTATTTGCGACGTTGCCAACTTTTCGAATAAACGCTCTTAAGTATCTCTCAAAGCTCCCACAATATAAAGACATAATTCTAAAACCAATACGTGTAATTAATAAACTAATTAGTAACAATTACGCTCACAAAGCTATACCATTGGATGTCACGTGGCAGCATCTCAAATTGAATGAACATAAAAACAGTTTGCGACGTAATGGCCGATAGAAGACCAATAAAATGTACGTTTGCGCACTGACCACGGTTACGTTCTGGTGCACCAGTGGAAGATATGCGAAGATTTGAATCTTTATTAAGACTGAGCTTATCATAGCCCACTAAAAGTCAAAGAATTGATGTAGTAGGCTGAAGATAAAGCTCAGTGTTTGGTTTTGAAACTTTATTTAAATACTAGCTTAGAAGTCGGAAATTATTCCACGAAAATGCCCACTAAAAGTCAAAGAATTGATGTAGTGGGCTGAAGATAAAGCTCAGTGTTTGGTTTTGAAACTTTATTTAAATACTAGCTTAGAAGTCGGAAATTATTCCACGAAAATGTACTACTGGGATAAAAAGTATCTTAGGTGTTAATTCAGGTTATAAACTATCTGTCTGCATCCAAATCCTATGAGCCTAACATAATGATTGAATACTATCGTTTCATGCAATGCTAGTACTTTTTGATAGGTTGTGCCAAGATTCAAGTTTATTAACTCAACGAATAAGAATTTTCATAAAAACAAAATCCCCCCTTTTCACCCTCTTAAAAGTCGAAATTCCAAAAATCCCTCAGTGCTCCCCTACATAAAAAAAAACTGCAGTGTCATAGAAAAGTGCAATACCTACGCGGTCCAAATTTATGGAACATTTATTACAGGGCTGTTCAGAATCATGTACTGAATCCATGGTATCAGTTTTCGCGTCCATATCCACCCTGTATAAGGAAGCCGTGTGCAAAAGTTCACATTCCTACTCCCAGTAGTTTCGGCTGTGCGTGGATATGTCAGTCAGTCAGTTTCTTCTTGATAGATAGAGCACTAAACAGATGAACTACCAATGTTAAAGTAAATGGAATAGAGCTGGACCCTGTTGAGTCGACAGTTTTTCTTGGAATCACTATTGACGGTAAACTACAATGGGGCCCACACATAGAAAAATTATCGGGAAGGCTAAGTTCGGCCGCCTATGCTGTTATAAAAATTAGACAGATAACTGACGTCGATACAGCCAGATTTGTTTATTTTAGTTACTTTCATAGTCTTATGTCATATGGGATTCTTCTCTGGGGAACCTGTTCGGCCATTAACTCTATCTTTGTTCTACAGAAAAGGGCTGTTCGAGCCATTTACAACCTAGGTCCGAGAGATTCCCTTCGAGAAAAATTCAAAGAAGTAAATATTCTGACTGTAGCCTCACAATATATATTTGAAAACCTTTTGTTTTAAGAAAATGTCCGATATTCATAGTATAAATACCAGAAATAAACACAACCTTGCTGTACATCACACTCGTCTCCACAAAGTAGGCAACTCGTTCATGGGTCAATGTATACGCTTTTACAACAAACTTCCCATTGACATTCGAAACTTACCCATTAAACGATTTAAAAATTGTATTAAAACCAAACTTTGTAAAAAAGGGTACTATAAAATTTCTGATTATTTAGAAGATAAAAAAGCTTGGGATTGAGCTGCTCGCTCTGCTAAACCTTGTGATAAAACCATAAAACTTGACATTAAAATTATTTAGTAAAATCATCAAAATATACCAGTTTTATTTAAATTCAAATTCAAATTAATTTATTGTAGAACATAGGTAAAGTAAGATGTTACAATACAGTTATACATATAAGTCTGCTATGTCTCGCCATTGAGGCATACAAAATTCATAATAGGTACGTTACAGAAGAACAATTAAATAATTTAAAATACAACAATAATAATAATAATCCGGTACATTGACATTTTTAAAATATACAGTTATTTGAAAAATTGTGGTTTGTTCTTATTATTTACAAATTATTCATTAGGTATTATATATGTCAGATTACATGTCGCATTGTATGTTAAATTAAAAGTCAATTATATGTCAGATTCAAAATTATTCTACAAATCACTGCGTGAGTTTATCAGTAGTTTACATTTAATTTTATTACTGGTTTGTCATAGTAAATGTCGACTGGTTCTGTGTTTTATCATTTATAAATTCTTTAATAGAATAATAACATTTAGCTAATAGGAATTGATGTAACTTTTTTTTTTAAAGTATTTATATCACTCATATTTCTGAAAAAAGGTGGAAGGTTATTAAATATATGTGGACCCATACAAAAGATGCTTTGATGCAAAAGTTTTGTTTTGCTAGGTACTATGCGCAACTTGTCTTTGTGTCTGGTCCTAGTATAAAATTCAAATAAATTTGGATTTGATTTTATGAACATTATTGTTTCATATATGTATACACTAGGGAGAGTTAATATTTTTAAATTTATGAAATATGGCTTACATGAATCCATCCGTTGTAGATTGCACATTGATCTAATACAACGTTTTTGTGCTTTAAATGCACGGTCTTTTTCTACAGAGTTACCCCAATAAATGATACCGTAGCGTATGATCGAAGCCACATATCCGTGATAGGCAGTTAGTAATGCGTGTTGATTGACATTTTTCTTTAATCTGTAGAGGGCATAAGAGCTCTGACTAAGTCTCTTGCACACTTGCTCAATATGTGTTTTCCAGTTTACTTTATTGTCTATATGAAGACCCAAAAATTTGGTAACTTCTATTTCCTCAATGTTAGTTTGATCGTAACGTATGTTTAGGTTACAATCTGATTTTACTCGCTGTTTAAAATTCATGATTTTTGTCTTCTCTAAATTAATTTTCAGGTCATTTTCATCAAGCCATTTTATAATTGTTGTCAGAGTATTAAGTAGGTCAAATTTTAAAACAGTCCTGTCATTACCAGTAAGTAGTATCGTACTATCGTCAGCAAATAGGGTCATATGATGCATTGTAACTGTCGACATGTCATTTATATAGATTATAAAGAACAGTGGGCCTAGGATGCTGCCCTGTGGGACTCCAGAGTTTATATTTCTAACCTCAGAGGTAAAGGTCTCTTCAGTTCTGGTAATTTGGGAGATTCTTTTTAATTCTACTACCTGTTTTCTGTCACTAAGATAGGATTCAATTAGTTTATGCACGTTACCTCTTATACCAAACGCATATAATTTGTGCAAGAGTATTTTGTGATTTACGCGGTCAAATGCATTTGACATATTCAATAAGACTGTGTAAGAAATTATACATCGCCAAATTTATTGATCTATTTTTTCGAAACCCATATTGACATGGAATAAATACTTTATTGTTTTCAAAAAATGGGTAGAAACAGTTATATATGTATTTCTCAAATATTTTAGAAAAGATAGTTATTAACGCAATAGGTCTATAGTTACCAATAGAGGTTTTGTCGTCTTTTTTATGTACCGGTTTTACTACTGTCAATTTTAATTTCTCAGGAAACGTACCATGTTCTATGCACAGGTTGATAATATGGCTTACAGGGGCAGCAATGAAAGCTGCTGCGTCCTTAACAATCTGAGTTGTAATTTCGTCATAACCTGTGCTATTTGTATTACGTAAAGAAGTGATAATTTTAAGAATGTCAGGAGAAATTGTTGGGGGCATAAATATAGATTTGGCGTTGAATGTCAAATGGGAATATTTACTACTTGTTGAGCCAGTGGAAATTGTATTATCAGTATTTTTAATAATGTCAGCATAATAATCATTAAAGGTATTTGTAATAGTCTTAGGATCAGTAAGGACCTCGTCGTTGATAATTAATTTTTCAATACCCCGATTTGGGTAGTTATATTTAGCATTATTAATCACTTTCCAAGTTGCTTTAGATTTATTAATAGCAGTATTTATAAAATAATTGTAACATTCATATGTGAACATTCATATTATTGAATATTACATTCAAAATGACATGATTACTTTGTAAAGTATTATATTTTTTTAATTACCTATTGTGAATGTGAGGACTATGTGGATATTTTAATTTTTAATGATTTTTTTTTTTGTTTTCTCTACTCAGTTTTTTTATTTCCTTTCTCAGATAGTTTTAATAATGGTCTGACGGTTTGAGTAGTTTATGCGGCCTACCCAAATGTCCTTTCTTTGGTATGTTCGTCGAGTTGAGCTCCTTATGTTCTGAGTTGAGCTCCACGATTACTGACAAATGCTTGCACTGACTGGACAGGTCCACTCAAATCTGTGTGGTTCTTTTCTCAAAAGACCATTTCAGACATTAATCTACATGGTCCTCATATGGCTTGACCAAGATTATGTCTGGACTTTAAAAGAGACTGTGACCTCTGAGTTTGTTTCGGCCTTTCTTCTCAGAGTAGTCGGATAGGAAACGCCGAACTCATCTAGCAAATTTTAATTATATTTTTTTTTTTAAATGACGTGTAAAAGTGATTCCTATATCCTATTTACAGAATAAACAATTTAATTTCATTTCATTTCAATTTCATTTCATTTCATTTCATTTCAATGATAATCAAATATTATTCTTAAAGCATTAAAATTTATGATTGCGGTAAGTTGGCTGACTGGTTTTTCTCACCAGAGCAGATGACGACGATACGAGAGAACAATCAGGCGCGTAAGTAAATTGATAACTATGGTAAGTTTATTTATTCGTGAAAACCGCATCAAAATTCGTTGCGTAGTTTAAAAGAACCATGCGGCCAGCAAATATCACGAAAAGCGACTTTTATACTAGTGCACGCCACGAAAGAAGGCCGGCGGAAAATTGTGGAACAACATTTTTTTTTTTTTATGCATTGTGATGCAATGACATAGACATTAGCGCCGCGTCAAATGGACTTCAGTGGTGGCGCATAGATTTACTCGTCGATCTTTTGCTAATAATGCATAATGCGCCTGATAGTTAGTATCTAGTTCACAAACAGATGCATGGTCTATTTTCCCTAAATATAACACAATCAATTCAATTAAGCAAATTCAATTCAATTGCAAATTCAATTCAATTGCAAATTCAATTAAATTGCAAATGCAATTCAATTAGGCAGCAATTCGCTTTCTCCGTATTTTCACCCGAGCAGCGCTCGGTCGCCCAAAGTTTAGAACAAGATGGCTACCTTAGAATGATGACATGGCAGCATGGAATTAGTAAGTACCGACTATCATGGCAGCATGGAAATAGTATGTACTTAATGAGCATTCTGTATTTTCACCAGAGCAGAGATCGGTCGCCCAAGTACTGAGTCCTGATTAGGGCAGTCGGGCATCTCTCAGATTTTCAAGAATCGACAGACAGCCTCGATATAATAATATTAATACCAGCCTATTATTGTCCCACTGCGGGAAAAAGGCCTCTTCTCATACAGAAAAGGCAACATTAATTGCATTATTTACGTTCTCGAACAGATGAATTTTTCAAACATATAAGATTATAATAAACGAAATAATAATAAGGTTGTCGATTCAGTCAGTCATTGTGTTGATAGTCGTGACGGCCAATGGCATAATAGCCGAGAGCCTCGACCAACACCTAAGGAGACTCTCGTTAGGCAGCTGGATCAAGGGCTTGATCCAGAAAGCGGTACTTCTGGACACGGCGCAAATCGTTAGGAGATTCCTCTCTCAGGAGCCCTGACCACCGATAGCTTGGACCCTGTTCCTGATACCGGTAGGCTAAAATATATATATACAGGGTGTCATCCCTGCCATCCTGTATAAATTTTGTTTTTTTTTTATTGTAAATATTTAAAAATGTATACAAAAATAATAAAAAATTCGACCAGTTATTGATAAGAAGACACTATGCAATACAATACAGTACTTAACTTTAGTGGAAAAGATCATCTGTCTAACACAAACTGTATCACAGGCAATGTGAAGCAATGGATTAGTCATGTCCTTCAAGATCTTTCGACATATGATTGAATGTTTCACGCAATTAGAGAGCTGGTTTCCTCACAATATTTTTCCTTCATCGATATCAGTGATGTCCAAGATGAAGATAGTACCTACATAAGAATTTAATAAGTCACAAATGCATGAGAGTTGAGTCATCACAAACAGAACACAATACCAAAAACAAAATAAAATCTTCAGCATCGCATATCTCCCACTACTTTGCGCATACGCAGGACGGCAGCGGCGCAAGCGCACCGCTCCAAAGCGATGCGCCTTTGAAGATAGCGCCGATACATTTATTAGCCAGGTTTGCATACCGCCATCAGCCGCCGCCCGCCAGCCTGAATAAGGTTCGGTTCCCCGTTGAGTTATTTTGAATTGTGCTTTTTGACTAGTATAAAACTTTTTCGTCGAATAGCGAATTATTATGTGGAGGTAAGTTTAATTGCTTGTAAAAGATGGGTATTAAGGGTCTTTTAGTTAAGGTAAGACCATAAAAGTAAGGCTGGTATTCGAGAATTACCTATGCTTTTAGAATGTCCGTTCTTCTTTCTCCATATTATGAACTATTACGGTTTTAGTTAAAGCAATGGCATGTGTTTGCAAATGAATGGAGGATGATGCTATCAGAATGTTTGAATTTTTGTGAGAAGAATGCATAACTGTGTTAAATAAATTATATGTTTAAATAGTGTAATTGGCTTCCGCCGTTCTATCTAAATAAAATAAGTAAATAAATGTCAAATTTACGGATGGCGAGTGGTTATCTGGGTCTTGCAGTGATACCGAAACTCCCCGTACCCTCGGAACGGACCCCAAATGGACGGGGGCGGAGATATAGGGGGGAGGCTAAACCATTATGAGCGATTGCCTCATAAGATTTTGTTTTTTTTTGCTAAATTCGCGAGTGCTAAAACGGCCTGCGTGTTTCGGATAGCCTCGTAAAAAAAATCCCCCATATCTCCTATAATTGGTTTAATTGAAATAAATGCTTTGACTGTTCTTTAATAGTTTTCGTATTAATCTCGGCTGACATCTTCAAGTCTAGTGTCTGTTATATGCTGACTCTGCCACGCACGGTTGACGATTCTATCACGAAATATTTGAACACGTGAAAATTCACGCGAAAATAGTCACATATCCAAAACGTTTTTAGCTTTACTTGTGACTTTCATTACGTACGATCACAAATTATGGTAAAAAAGTGCTTCTGAAAATTTTCCGAATGAAAATCCTAAAAGTAATATACTGAGCCTAAGAGCGTTTGCTTATTGCATCTTATCTGAAACTGAGATACGAATTGCAGCTGTACTGAATTCTGACTGATGGTATTCAGATCTAGTGTGCAACCCCTCATACAAATATTAGGTACTTCCGCTACTTCAGTCCGAAATTGATCAATGAGGATTGGATCCAGTGCGGAAACGCTCTAACAAGCCGTTAGTAAAACTTTGGTTTCCTAAGAAAGCGGTCACATAATGACAGCTGTTACTACAGAACTGTTGTTAATACAGAACGTTTTTTGACACTTTAATTTCATATACCGGTGAAAATTACAGATATTCATGACAGCCGTTATATGACGGAACCGCTTTCCTAGGGAACCAACATAAACGGACGCAAATTAAAATTAAAAACAGATTATAAACTAAAAACAACCCGCTATCAGGCCGCCTAGTTAGCCACGTGCATATTATCACTAGATGTCCTTTTTACCCACTTTCGAAGCTAAACCAAAACACTACACTTAATGATCCATTGTACCACACGTAACGCCGCCCAGTTTCCAAACACTGGTAGGAAATAAAAGGAGATCGGCCGATAAACACGATAAGATCATGCTAAGCTTACATAGCTGTACATGTTTCCTTATTCTTCACCTATTTTATGGATCAAATCACTGTTAATTATGTACGGCTCTTTGGTCAATTTTGAGGTAGGTTAGGCTTTGAAAGTCTTGAACGAAATAATGTTATTTAAAGCTAATGAAATAGTGATAGACAATGGTAAGGGTTATGAGGATGTTTAAGGTAAACTGGATATCATTACCATCTTTTTTTTTGTCCCTATTTTAGAACTCCAAGGCATTCGGAACGGCAGACACGGTGCTGAAAATGGCACAAATTTCTCGACAGAATCGTCAATGAAAAGGGGACCATCTCTTGCTCGTGGCAAAAAGGGGACCATCTCTTGCTCGTGGCAAAAAGGGGACCATCTCTTGCTCGTGGCAAAAAGGGGACCATCTCTTGCTCGTGGCAAAAAGGGGACCATCTCTTGCTCGTGGCAAAAAGGGGACCATCTCTTGCTCGTGGCAAAAAGGGGACCATCTCTTGCTCGTGGCAAAAAGGGGACCATCTCTTGCTCGTGGCAAAAAAATGTGCTGTGCTACCGATCATAAAATTCATTAATAAAAATAGCCTTTATTTTCTCTGACCTTTTTTGTAAAAAGTTTTTATTTTGTTTTGTATGTTTAAATATTTGTATGCCAGTCCATGGCGAAACATGTAAAGTATATTAATAAGACATCAATGTACCAAGTTTTAAACCAAATAAATATAGGTATGCATTCTATGCTTTTGTATTCTGAAAATTAACACATTATCGTGTAGGCCTATACCTAAACGATAATAACTATTTATAGGTATAACGATAGGTAGCAAGAACACTAAAATGGAAATGGACAGGCCATACGATGAGAGCGAAGCCCGAAAAATGGACAAAAAAAGTCACAGAATGGTACCCGATAAACGGAAAATGACGTAGAGGAAGACAGGTGGCAAAAAACGAAAATTCAAAGCCAAAGACACCGACTTCCGAAATTAAAGTTATTTTTCACTTTGTAGTGTTTTTTTTCGGAAGTCGGTTGTTTTTTTTTTTTGTAAAAAGTTTTTATTTTATTTAATATGTTTAAATATATGCCAGCCCATGGCGAAACATGTAAAGTATATTAATAAGACATCAATGCAAAGCAAGAACACTAAAATGGAAATGGACAGGCCATACGATGAGAGCGAAGCCCGAAAAATTGACAAAAAAAGTCACAGAATGGTACCCGATGAACGGTCAAAGACGTAGAGGAAGACAGGTAAAAAGGTGGGGGGAGTATGATCTGCCAAAAGGTTGGCGAAGAACAGCTTTGGACAGGAATAAGTGGAGGGAAATAGAGGAGGCCTATGTCGCAAGACAACCTGACCTGGTAGCTGATAATCAATAATGAAAGGTTAACAATCATGAGCTATAATGTTATTAGTATAAAGGATATATTATTACTTCTTATATACAGGGTGTTAAAGAAATTGCGAAAGAAGTCGGTTGTTTTTTTTCTGTAAAAAGTTTTTATTTTTTAGTTTTTAGTTGTGGTACCTACCCCACACAAATTCGAATACCAGTACCTGCTATGTCAATAGCAGTCACAGGAAGTTATCATCATATCATCCACATATACTAGTGGGAAAAATACGTATTATTGAAGCTTACTCAAAAACTATCCCAGCAAAGTTAATAAAATTTATATGGGACCAATCCGGGAGCATACCCTTTCAAACAAAAAAAGAATTTTCAATATCGGTCCACAATTGACGGAGATATCTACGGACATACATAAAAAAAAAC
Organism: Agrochola macilenta; assembly: GCA_916701695.1. Taxonomy (NCBI): domain Eukaryota; kingdom Metazoa; phylum Arthropoda; class Insecta; order Lepidoptera; family Noctuidae; genus Agrochola; species Agrochola macilenta. The sequence goes on along the minus strand of OU753572.1, from coordinate 8,781,282 downwards.
ATACATACACGTCGAACATATAACCTCCTCCTTTTTGGAAGTCGGTAAAAAAAATATCTAAAACACATTTTTTTATTATAATTAAATCATGTCTAATAACATTCGTTATTAGGGTTTCGTATATATTTAATACGTGTTCATGTGTGTACACGCGGGTTGATGCAGTTCAAATACACTAAACTACTACTATGAACTTTGGAGTAATCTCATTCTCATTTATCCTCACCGTCGGCTTCCAAGAATTGTTTACGAGAAGCACCCAGAACCAGAGCCCACACTGCTGTCAAACCTACTACCATGGTCTATGACCTCTGAAATACGGGAAATCAACCAATAAGTAGCTTAGTTAATCCTGATTCTATTGCATACTGCATTATCTTATTCAGATTCAGTCATTTCATATAACACGACTGCCCAAAAAAGGAGTGTAATCTTCTCAAGGTTCTTGTGTATGTGAGTTTCTTTCTTCCACCATCACTTTTGAATGCCTGAACAGATTTGAATGTATGCGGTATCGTTAGAATCGTCCTGAATAACACCGGTATTTTTTTTAAATCAATATGGCCGCAGTATGGCTCCATTTTCAAATTTGAAAAAAAACATGTTTAAAAATGTATCTTGTAAATGTAAATAATAAAAGCAATTACCTAGTTCCTTTTTTGAGAGTCGTATTTTTTTTACCTGACTGCGCTGAAGCCTAAAAAGGAGGGTTATGTTATTTAGTAATGGTGAGACAACTTTGCTGCTTGTTCTGGTATTCTCATTAGCCATCGGTTTTCAGTACCATCTTTCTTGAAAGTCTTTATCATCAAAGATAGATTGTTTATGCAGCTGAAGTCCCAGATTCAGTAGGTACGCCGGATGTTGCCATCTCATACACGATGTTGAATTTCCCCAGTGTTATTACTGTTAACCACTTCTTTTATTAAAAAACCTTATCATGCTGCCGCAGTCGGAGTAACCTACTGAATGATTTTCAGTGTTTTTATTATTTTTAATCAATACATGCAAAATTAGGAGCACATGGTAATTATTTTCTTCTATTGGACATAGTCCTCTCCACTTAATTGCATTGGTCTTCAATATTATGTAATATATTTACGACCTGCATAAAAATGAGGAATCATCTTAGCCGATTTTAATGTATTATGAAATCTGATCCAGTCTGAATCTGTAATTTGATATCGTGTTTCATATCCGCCATTCCCAAATACGAAACCTCCAGCAATGATAGCCTAGTGGACCGACCGTCGGACTGCCAAGTCATAGGTCTCGAGTTCGAACCCAAGGCACGCACCTCTGACTTTTCAGATTCATGTGCGTATTGTATAATTATTACTTGCTTCAAAAACGGTAGGTAAGGGAAAACATCATGAGGAAACTGGAATGCATGATCACGAGAGTCTCAACGGCGTGCGAAGCCAAGTCAGAGGCCCATGGGCGACATTAAAACTGACACAAGGTTAGTCACTAACCACACGAAAAAGAATATTATACTACAACTTCGCTGCTAATAATGTTCTGGCATTCTCATTAGCCATCGGTTTTCAGTTCCATCTTTCTTGAAAGTATCTATCTATCTTTGATGATAAAGACTCTATTTCAAATAATGACAGACCGAAATAATCAATCCCTAGTAAATTCCCTAGCCTGAAAAACACCGAAGTATTTATTCTGGTTCGCCAGTTCGAAGATTCTCATTCTCAGTATACTTTTCTACATTCGAAACTATTTAATAATTTATTTATTATTATTTCTCTATGAAGCAGCTATCAGACCAGCACAGTTTCGCTTCGTCATCGCCACATCCTGCCCCTCAATGTATTCCGTCCGCCAGACGACACATTTACATACTCTCTTAGCTTTTTCTTGCATAGATAGATTATTATTATTAATGATTATCTTAGATACTGGTTGGTGGATAGTGAATTAAATTAACGACGGAAAATTATAATAATATTATGGTTAAAGGACATCGCTCATTTTATCAGCATCGCTCCGACACTGCAAATAACTTGTCATTCAAGATAGGATTTTAAATAAAACCATGACCGGTACCCTAATGGCGTAATACGATCAATCAGAATCTGAATCGTTTTGAAACAGATTGCTAATCCATTGCTTCATAAGTTCGAAAAAAATATCTGCTCAACAACGTAAAAAACGCAATGAATGTTGCTGAACTGTCAAAATGAAACAGATAGGAGGAACGGATTTAGATGAAATTTGGCACATGGGTTGACCATGACCATACTTTTTATCTGTTCAGCCGTTTTAGCGTAACAAACAAACAAACTCACTTTCGCATTTATAATATTAGTTAGGATGGTTAAGTAGGTAAGTACTACGGTGGATTTTCTTGCCCATTCTTCTCCATACGAAGACTACCTTTTGGAAGGGGCGACTAGAATCAATTCAATTTCTTGTAATTTTTGACGTTCAAAAGTGCCTTGCAAGGGCCTACTCGTATTTGAAATAAATTGTTTGACTTTGACTAGTACTACTATTCAAAATACTGGTATTCAGCTGCATCCGGTTAGACTGGAAGCTGACCCCAACATGGTTGGGAAAAGGCAGCTGCAGCTGTGATTGGTAGTGAAACAATAACAGTCAATCAAGGCAGTTGACATGAGATTTAACTAAACAACAGTTTAAATTAAACAGGCTTTCAGAAACTGGGGAGAACCTTTAGCGGTTTTTTTTTTCAGAATCTATTAAAAAAATATAATATTATTTATTTTCTCTTCTATAAAACTAGGTATACGTACTGCTCTTTTTTTCCCACCCCTGGGCAAAGGCCTCTCCTTTTTCCTACCAAATCTCTCTGTCTTGTTGCGATCTCTGGCCATGTTGGACCTGAAAAGATGATCAGATCGTCACTGCTCCATTACCTACAGATAGAAAATATCACAGTAGGTTTTCCTGTTGGCGTTCGTTGGCTTCATGGACAGTGGATGAAGGGAATTGTGTGATAAAAAAAATATTTAACATTATTATTGAAACTTCTTAGGATCATTCTAATTAAATCAAGGATCTTGACTAGTATACGAGGTTGTCAGTCAACATGTGGGACGTGGACTCTGCAATCATTGTACCGACAATCGTTACGGTTAATGGCCTAATAGCGAAGAGCCTCGACCAACACTTCACGAGGCTCTCAGCAGTACCCCGCTGAAAACGGTACGCATTATGAGGAGGTTTAGAGTCCTGACCACTGGCAGTTTGGACCCTGTTCCTGATGCCGATGGGCCACTATTTTTAATGTTTTTTATAAAAATATTTAAAAATTAAATATTAACTATTTTTTAATATGTATTATCAAGATATTTAAAAATATTGTTAATATGTATGTAAATGTAATAAAGGATCCTTCAATTGCTGTGGAACCGTCACACCTATTGTCATCGTTTATGATTTTATGTAAGTAGAATTTTACAAAATATCGAAGAAATGCTGTCTGCTTCTACGACCAGAAAAAAACTCATAAATTAATCATGATTTTACAATACTTCAGAAAAACTATCGTCTGACGCCTGTCAGTCACAGGAACACACATTTAATATTCATAAATCGACATGTCGCGTCATACTCATAAATAAATTAGAAATTCATAAAAAACTGGTCGGACCACCCCTAGCTTTACATGCGGTATTCATACACTCATCACGAATCATTTCTATTTTCGAATACTATTTAAAAACCTCCTTTTCAACGAAACCAAACCTTAATGGAACGACATACAATTCGATATTTGAATCTGTTAACGCAAGCATACCTTTGCAATTATAAAAATAAATTCTCTATGAAATAAAAAAATATTATACTTTTTTTCTGTAGGTCTGTGGGCCACGTGCCATGATATCGTAATTTTACAGCCAGACGACATTTCCTTGATTTGCATTGAGATATGATTCGGAAATGACTGATCATATATTTTGTTTTTATATCGTTGTTAAATTATATTATTGGCTATTGATATTTTTTTAAACTTATATTTATTGGGTGCGAGATTTACGACCATTGTTATGAGAAAAAAGAAAGTCTAAGCAATTCAAAAACAGTAAAGCTACTGTCAACTATAGGTTGATTGAGGAATGAAATATTTGGTTTGGCGAAAATTTATGAAAAAGCACGATTGTGCCGAAAATGATGATGAATGTTATTGAATTTGAAGAACTAGCTTCTAAGCAAACCATTAAGTAACTTTCATCATACTTGAGCCTGTTAATTAGTAAATATCCTGGTAAGCATTTCAAGGGACCGTCGCACTATCCCAGATCATTAAGGGTCAGTTTCTCGAACGAAAGTTATCGCAAAATTAATGTGACAAATTATAAAGTGCGCGTAAACTGCTGTGATTGGTTGAATAAATTGGCAACAACCAATCGCAGCAGTTTACGCGCGCTTGACAATTTGTCACATCAATGTTGCGATAATTTTCGTTTGAGAAACTGGCCGTTAGTAACTAACAGAGTAAGACGACACTGACTTAAGATTCTCGTCATAACACAGTTGCTCCATTCAAAGTCTCTAAGTAGTTGCCCCTCAAACTTCTTCATATACTTAAGTAAGAATGCAAATACCTCCACGATACACATAATTAAAGTGACAGCCATGAATCAAAGACAAGCCATTGATGAACAACCGATCAAATGGCAATTTTAATTAATTTAATTGCCTTGCATCAATGGCCGCCACTTAGTAAATATTGAGACAATTATGTACATTTCATGGGCACATTATCACTCTGGCCATCAAGGATATACCTTATAAAAATAAACCGTAGGGAGGCGTAATATCCACATTCTTTAACGCGCTCTTTTATACGGTCCCCGTGGAATAAGTGACATTGTTAAGTGTACTGAAAATGCTTATTTAATTTTCGTTCGTAAATATTCTCTTGTTGGATTCGTCTGTAGTAACTTGTAGGTCTGTAATTTAAGGGTACCTAAATTAACGTTTTTTTTTTTTAATATACTTCGAGCAGGCGTAAGTACTTACTTTTTCCATAACATACTACGAACATTATAATGTCTAATAACATTGTCATCAATTAAAATACCTCATGATGTTTATCAAGATCTAATTTATTTTACTAAAACAACAACAAATTACAAATGAAAAAAATAACTCAATTTAACACACCATAAACAACACATTACTTAAAGAATACCTCTCCAATTATCTATGGTCTATCAATGTTGGGAGTGCGTTCGGAATCCACTACCGGCGCGGGGCGATGTAGGCTTTTAGCTAAAAATGCGCTGGTTCCGAGGGCATCCCTCTATGTTAATGGTCACTGGTAGATTCCTGTGCGTACAGCAAACGCTAATTTAAACTGGATGCTACGCTGTACAGGGGAAGAACATTGTGGTTTGTTATTTTAAGGTATAATTTGTAATTAGTTTGAATATTATTCATTTTTATTTCTTTTGTTTCATGATCATCAGTTTGCTTTGTATATTTTTGGCCATTTTGAATCATAAAAATATTATTAATCAGTATTCACGTAAAAACTAGAAATTATGAGACCAATACAACAGTACGTGCTTCGTAGTATTGTATTGATCTCATCTTTTCTTAAAAAATATAGAAAAGGGAAATTGTCAAACGTTCATATAAAAAAACAGAACCTGCTGAAAAACCCATAAAAATCTGCAACACTGCAAAATCTTGTCTATTAACGCACCACTATCCCACCTCACCTGTGCGTATACACGTCAATATTTTATTTATCGATGGTCGGTATCTGCGATATCGGCTCTTCGATACCGCGGTACCAGCCAGGTAAATGAGGCCGCGAGACACCTCCACTGCCCCCTGTGCAATGTGATTTACGGACTACTCCCACTAGCCCACGGCTGAATAAAAGTATTCATTATCTAAAGCACTAGACTTAAAAGTGCGATGGGTTTAGATTAGATTAATCGTCGGCTACTTGAAGGATTGTTGGGTTTGGTTGATGACTTTCGTAGTGGAATTATTCTTAGAGAACTCAGATAGTTTTTCGACAGAAATGACCATTCCCACACTGAAGCATTTTAATTAAATAAAGGCTGTGTATAGAATGCCGCTATTTGCGGCATATTAGTGGGGCTGCCTCGGCCCGGCTAAAGTGCCGTAAACAGCATTGTCATTGTCACTGAGTCAATGTCACTTGTTACTTTTTTTTTGTTGAGGTTAGTTCGCTGTAAAACACCACATTCCCAAAACATTACATTCTCTTGTGCCTAAACGAACCCTGGCGTTGTGTGTCACAGTCACAGTTCTAACCTAACCTACCTTTCAGCCATTTTCATTTGCTACAAAATTTTTTGCCAAGGGGTTACGGCTACACTTAAGTTCAGCTGGCTAAAGATGAAAGAAATTAACAATAGCCTCTCCTCAAAAATAAACTCATCTTTTGATATAACTATTAAAAACAAACCCGATCACTCACAAAGGGCCTAACCTAACCTAACCTCAGCAATCAAACAAAATAACAAGTGACAGTGACAGTGACAATGACAATGTAATGCTTACGGCACTTTAGCCGGACCGATTATTCTGTGCAGGAGTTCTTAAATGATAATTTTTTGTAATATCTGTATTTTGTATTACATTTGCATGCTATAAGGCAGAATGTACACGGATTCTATTATATAATTTAACAACTTATTTTTATGTACCTACATTCTAAGCAAATAAAGACCTATCCTATCCTATCCTAGAAAAAAGTGCATGCAATCATAATTCATAATAATGACATAATTACATTTTGTGTTGATTAGCCTTTCAGAAACCGAACGTAACTCCTAAACAGTTACTTGCATAGTCTTTGTTTCTTCAGAAAAACGACGATCGCACAATCAATAAGTTCCTATACAACCATCTCCTCAAGTCCAAAACTCCAAACTCCAAGTCAAATATCCACCAATATATCGATCAGGCCACAATAATCTCGTCACTACAAAGAGGCGATGTTTGTCTTGCACCGAGGTCTATGTAAATGTGCAGAGATCTATGCACGCGCGCCGTTCGTCGCAGATTTATTGCATAATTGACTTCCGGCGGGAAAGCCGCCATCATGACAACCGAGTACCGGCACACTTATGAATTGCCTAACAGTTAAATTGCTTGGTTTTAAGGGTCTATTTGGACTTTATCTAAAGGTTGTGTAGTTCGTTTCTGATTTTCAGTCAGTTGGAAGCCGTTGACTAATATTGCCCAAATAAAGTCTGAGTTTCAGTTTCTTCAGAAGGGGTTACTGATTTGCGTTACTGTCCTAACTTTTAGCTAGTTTTACATAATATAATGTAAAGTGCCGGATAATCTTATATAAATATTTATCTCGGTTTTATTTAAAATCAATCCCAAAATATCTAAAGTTGTGTATTAATACTAAGTAGGTACCTGGGCGACCGAGCTCTGCTCTGGTAGAAATAGAGAATGCTCATTTAATAGTATATTATTTTATTTTATTTATTTCTTTATTTATAACATCTTAAACTATCATTACAGGGTTTACCCTAATGCGACAGCTAAGAACCTAAACTAATATTACTTACAACCAAATTAGAAAATAAATAAAACTAACAACATTATTAAAATTAAATAAAAATATATAAAAATATAGTATAGGATAGTAGTTCATACTAATTCCATGTCTACCTACATACTAATTTCATGCTGCCGTCATAGTAGGTACTTATTAATTCCATGCGGCCATGTCTGTCAATTATTATTTATTATTAATTGTCAAATGTCAATTATTCTAAGCCATCTTGTTCTAAACTTTGAGCGAACGAGCCCTGCTCGGGTGAAAATACGGACAAAAAGATTTTTCCCAGATGTGAGACCTAGCTAGATCGATTTTTCGCCCCCGTAAACCTCTATTGCAACTTTCATCGAAATCGCTAGAGCCTTTTTCGAGAACGTGGTTATAAATATAAAAATATATTCCCACCAATAAATATTCAAATCTTGCTCATTGAATAGTTTAAGACTTTGCTTTGCTGCTCAGATTATCTACGTTCAGAATTCAGCTGGCATTCGGAATCGGAATTATGTAGTACCTGATTTAATTTAGCCTATATATAGTCGGTTATAATTTCAGGCAGCCCTTCTTCTCAAAATATAATTTCCTTTTAGGTATAACAATAAAATTTTCCCTCGTTTCGCCCAGTTTCCCTTGTAACAAACATGCGTATGCGCAAGTGCCGTAAGTTCATAGCAGTTCACGACAGGTTGATAGGTCGTTACTTACTATAAGAGCTACACTATAACGCTTTCTCTCAGATGACGATTGAGTCTCGTTACTTGGAAATGTGCTTGCATTTCCAGTATTAGCATGTGTGCAGTTTAGTTCAAGTTCTAAAGCAAATATTTGCTCTGCACTGTGATGGAAGAAATACAGGTCCGTCTTTGGAGTCCTGGAACTCTGGATCAGCTTATTTTAGTCTTCTAGTAGCCATCGCCAATGTAAAATTTTATGAAATTGTCGTTGTTATTTATTTATCCTCTACGGTGAACCTCTTGGCCTGCATCTCACCTGATTGTAAGTAATGATCAGGCCGAAGGTGGAAGCGAGCTTCATCTGGAATCCTCAACCACAGAGGAACTGGCTATCTTACCTCTAACTGCCGAAACACAACAATGCTGTTAACATTGTTATTATGGCGACAGACTTAGATAAGATGGTGGTAGCTAGCCAGGCGGACTTAGAACAAGCCCTACACCAACCAAACTGAGCAGCAAATTTTGCCCCCACTGGGAATCGGACCCGGGACCTCTAGGTCTGAGACAGGTGGTTACCACAAAGGTGGAAAAAATAATTGGTTCCTTGTTGGTCCATGCCCTATCAGCTGGCTGGTAATAGTTTACCAAATGGCAGATAATTATTCTATGAGACTGACTTTATCAATATGTAAAGTAATTGCACCAGTTACGCTGGCTGAGAATCAAAAGCAGACTTGGCTATTTACTTCAGTCCACATTTATATACAAATTACTGTCTTTACATAAATACGCTCAGTACATAGTGCGTACAATGGCTTGACGTCGGCGTGTACGCAGCGGGTGTTCGCCACAAAGCGCACGCGACGACAGACGACAGGCTACTGGGAGACATACCTCTATATATACTGCAGGCTTTATAGTTCCCTTACCAATGTCACGTAATAAAACCTTTTAAAGTAAAAAAAAACAAAAATGTCCGTAGTCATTTTGACAGTTGCAAATTGGCGGGAATATGAATTATTTTGATAGCAATTTGTCTATGGATTGTGCAATTTATAGTGTGTGTTTATTTTCGCGAATAGGTTAAGTTTTAATCACAATATATGCACGGTGCATGCACAATGGTTCGACTCGTACGCAGCGGGTGTCGCCACAAAGCGTTGTCGCGACGACAGCCGACAGGCTACCGGGAGCCGACACAGACTATGAATACTTAGTATAGGATATTATAGCACTTTGTTTGTGCGCACCGGTACTAGGTTTTTAATAAAGGCTAATATGTATCATCGGTTTAATTTTATTGTTTGACACATTTCAGAACACTCATATCATACTTACAGATTTGTTAAATATTTTAGAGAGAACTTCTCACTGTCACTACGACAGAATGATATTTACATTTAGAGCCACAACATCATAAAAAATACATTTCCATCACCTTTTACAAATTCCCAAACACATTACACACACCCGATCACAAAAAAATACTCGCTTCAAGTCCACTACCTAACTGATTTAAAAAAATCAATACATACAAACACTAAACGAACAAAAAGCCCGGCCCACACCGTGCGCCGTATATTGTTCAACAAACCCATGTTATCTGATCGAACACATTTGATACCTCCTCATTCACCAGCCGACATCAATCTGATCAGCGATCTAAATGAGATTGACGCTCAATCAAACTACAATTAATTAAGGGCCACACAATGCAAACCGGTGGGCTGAACATTGAATGATAAAGAACGGGGTATTGGCGACGATATTAAAAACTGACCGGCGGTTATCTATGGTGATCTATCAAACGAAAATTAATTAGGAAACATAGGTTTTATAAGTACAATGTTAGCTCATTATGGGAACACTGAATGATATGATATGCATTGCCGAAAACATCGAAAAGCGGCCGAAACATAAAGGAATAAAAATAAAAGAAAAAGTCACGCAATTATAGCCCATGATTATGAGCCTTGTGAAGGTATTCTGAATGATAAAGAACTGGACATTGTCCATCAAAATAAAACGTTAAAGAACAGTCGAACTATTCTGTAAAAATCTGACCGTAAAGCGAAATGAGCTGTCAATATTGTGAATCCCTTTAAGCATTAGATCGAATGTCAGTTAACTTCAAGCTCACCTAAGCTTTCACCATGTTTACACGGTGAGATTTTTACAGTATATACCGGCTGATCATGACGCTTGAAATAAGAGAAGTGAAGAACAAGAAGACACGAAGTACACGGATGAGCCACATTGAGAACAACTTCATACCCTGCCCTCACAATTTACATAAAGAGATTGATGATTACAATCAAAGCCCAATTAATTAGAGAAGCTACACAATGTACCAACTACAGACCGGAGACAAACCACCAGTTCAAATAAAGCAGAGATTCTTTAGACTATCACTCGCGATCAGAATGGCGCTCACCAGTGAACCATAAGAATGATGGAGTGAATATAATGTAGTAGTGAGTAAGAAAGAAAACTAGTGTTTTTAGGACACGCACAGGAAATGAAACAATAAAAATAAAAAACATTAAAACTAAGAAAATAGTGGATATAAAAAGTAGACCTACGTGGGGCCAAAAAGGCTCCTTTCTCAGCATGATAATATTTAGCCATTCTTATTAATAGACAGGAAAGTGTCGTTTATATAGAGAGATTAGTCTCTCTATATAAACGACACTTTCCTGTCTGGCAGTTTTTGACAGACCTCTAAAAACCACAGTAGGAAGTCATAGTGAAGTTGAAGCTAGTTGCCCATTCCAAAACGTAGATCTCTACGGAGAAGAAAGGGCAAGAAACTCCAAGGACACTGTTTCAAATCACATTATCATATTGAAATAAATAAAAGTGTATTAAGTTGGCTTGGTCCCAAGTTTGTCGTATTTTTACCCGACTACGGCGAAGCAAAAAGGAGAGTTATGATTTTGACCGTTATGTATGTATGTTCATCTGTTACCTCATAACTTCTAAACTCCTAATCATAATTTGACAAATGAGGTATCGTTGGAAGCGTCTTGATCATCCGCTGGTTAAAGGTTAAGGCGTCTTGATTTCTGTCTGAAATATTTTCTTGTTTCCTGAATTTATGTCTTCTAGAGGGCGCCATATTGAATTTAATGTGACGTCACCTATAACCAGCGGATGATCAAGACGCTTCCAACGATACCTCATTTGTCAAATTATGATTAGGAGTTTAGATGCTAAAGCGTGATTTTTCAGTAGTCGGGTTTTAGTTTGTGTACTTTTTTTGAATTTTCTTCAATATTTTCAATGCTTTTCATGCAAGACCTTTACTTAAATACAATAATCTTAACAAGCTAAGTTAGTTTATTTTCTCAAGCTTTAAGATTAATACTACTAGCTTCATATTTCTGACTGACCGACCACTTGACAATTCAAAAGTGCCTGTAATTGGTTTATTTGAAATAAATGCTTTGAGTTTGAGTTTGAGAATACTGAAATATTCTCATGTTCCTTAAGACATGTACTCTTCAGATACATAAACATGTCAACATTCACACAATCTAAAATCGGTACCATATCGATTTGTTATCGATACTATTTAAAATCGCCAAAACATAACATTATGAATTGTGCGACGTACCTATCGGCTAATCAGTGGCGGTCAGTATCGACTATCGTACTCGCATAAAGATTCAGCGGATAGCCGCCGTATCTCAGATGATAGCTGAGATAAATGGAAGCGCGCGCAGCCGAAATACGGCCGGGAATTGAACAAAAAGGCGTATGCGCAAGATGGCTGTATGCGAGGTGAGTCAGGCAGAAAATGGTTTTAGGATTTTTGCTGGAGTTTCTTCTTAAAAACTCTTGTTTGGTAAGAGATGCCGTTGATGGACAGAAGTCAGTTCTAAGTTCAAGATTTATTTGATTATCGTCGACCAGTGAATAAGCGAGTTTATTAGATACAAGTTGCGCAATCTTGTACTTGTTACTGTTAGTATTCATTGAAACTGATGTTGTTTATACCACGACTTGTACGTGGTCCATTGGCCCAATGAAAAATACATTTTATTAATATTTTCAGCTGTAAATAGCTTTGCGTAGAACGTTTTCAGGCGACTAGATCAAAGGCAGCGGCTTCTTTGATTCGCACTGCGAATGGCCGAGGTTGTCACAAGAGTTTTTAAATATGTTTGTACACCATAAATATTTTGACGACGACATGCGCGAAAATGAGAATGAAACAGAAAAATAATTTATCACCGACATAAAACTGTCACCATGTCGGTCCTTGATTACGTCAATGTGAATTATTGATGGTGAGTTATAGTTTGTAGCTTTGAGTAAAGTAGTAAACTCTTCAATAAACCTGTTCTCTTTTCCTCGGCTTTGATCTATGTTCTCGGCTTTCTGTAGCCAGTCAGTCCCCACCAGCTTAGCAAGTGTATAAATGTAGGTTGGTAACAGTATCTTTGATTAAACATCCTTAAATAGATTTTCTTATCTAGACAATACAACAAAAGCAAGCAAGATAATGTTTGGTTGTAAAGAGTTGCATTGCATGCATGATGCACTCAAGAGCTTTTCATAAATCCCAGAATCGATCGGTAACATATCAAAGTTCAATAAAAAAAAAAGGTATGCATTTGCTTATGATAGACGTGGAAACTAGCGACTGGAGCCGAGTATACGCGATTTAGCGTCACCGACCGACTGGAGCCGAGTATACCCGATTCAGCGTCATGAACGCGAGCTGTTCCGAAAGAGCGCAAAGTACGCAAGAAGTTGTTACTTAAAAAAGTAAATACATAAAGAAACTGTTCATTCTCTCACAGCACCATCCCGGCGGTGTCCTTAAAGGCTAGTGTGACACTGTTATTTAGTATCGGACCGGTAGCACACGCCTGTCGCCCGCGCAGATATAAATACAAGCTAAATCTGACGACAAACTGCGCGTGTGGACCAAGGATAAAAATGTTTCGGACGCGATTATGTTATCGGCTTTATAATATTGTTATGTGTAGGGATTTTGAGGTCTAATGGCATGATTATTTTATGGTTTAGGACTGTTTGATTATAGGTGTGTCTGAGGCTACAAGTATAACGCCGATTCCCCATCGTAGGCGCAGGCTTGCGGACGGTAAGCAATGGGTAGCTCGCCGTCCGATAAGGACCAGGTCCTGGTCGACAATTGTGCTCCACGCGCGCCTCAAAAAGATGTCAGCACAAGTGACGGCGTCCGCTAGGGCCGATGCCTGCCAGGGTCGCGGGAAAGTCAAAAAGGGATACCGTGGCCCCTGGCAACTGAAGAAACACGGGTGCGTTCTAGTCAGTAAGAGTCTGACACTCCCTCCCGCTCCGCCCAGACGGGAGAAGTTATTTGAAAATTTCCCAACCAAAAAAATAAATAAAAAGGCTACATGTACACAATTTCAGTGGTGTGGTCAGTAAAATTAGTGCCTAGATAATTTCCTCCCTGTGTTTTCTATAAAAAAACAGGTTTTTACAACTTTAAACAGGGTTTAACAACACAGAATTATTGCTGTCCAGTCCTATCTCGTCCAATCCAATCGTGCATAAGTTCCGTTCCAATTCCAAACCCCAACACTTTGCTAGCGTTTAGAAAACGAACTCATCGTCACAGGACAGAGACATCTTGAGGGGAGACTGTGAATCAGCTATCCTCAACGAGGAATCCCAGTATTCACTCATCTATTGCAGCGCAATCTATGCAACCGATGATCCTGAATAGATATAATTTTAAGAGCACCGAGGATAAACTACGTTAGAAAGACTGTCGTATATGAAGGAGCTGAACTCTATAACTCTATACCTAAAGTAATTAAGGAATCGAAATCACTTCCAACTTTTAAAAGGCTATTAAAGCACCACCTGAATAATGTATTAATTGTAAGTTTTGACCGTTTTTAGGGTTCCATAGTATACAAGGAACCCTTATAGTTTCGCCATGTCCGTCTGTCTGTCTGTCTGCGGCTTCGTTCAAAGACGGTTAATACAAGAAAGTTGTAATTTGGCATATGTATACATATGCCAAATCTTGCCGACAAAGGTTGAATCCCCAAAGGGCTTGGTTCAATCCCCGCACGGAACAAATATTTGTATGATCTGCAAGTAGTTGTTTCGGGTCTGGGTGTTAGTGTATGTGAGATTCTATGTTTGTAAACGCTGGGTGCGTTTACAAACATAGAATCTCGATCGATACAAGAAGAAATTCGTAGTGTAGGGCAACGTTTTTTAAAAAAAGAATGAAAAGAAGAATGAATAAAGAATAAAGTAGTAAAATAAAATCAAGATTTTTTTTTTTAGGGTACCTCCCCTACACGTACAGTCGGGAAGTTTTTTTTTTCCTTGTCTACCCCATGTTGTGGGGTATCGTTAGAAAGGTCCCTGTGGAAGACGCTCACATCCATTCAACTAGAAAAGAGCTGATAATCTACAAACCGATTTTGATAAAACATGTCTATGAACTATCGCTAGAAAACCTGCTTTCAAATAAAAAAACCGCATTCAAATCGGTTCACCCGTTTAAGAGTTACGATGCCACAGACAAACACACACATAGCGGTCAAACTTATAACACCCCTCTTTTTGCGTCGGGGTAACCCCCGACGCAAAAAGAGTGTTAAAGTGTTTGTTTTTAACAAAACAAACACTTGAAACTGACTTTTTCGGGTATAACGCTTTTTCGTTACGTGACGATTTCTACCAGTCAACTCCTACCGCAAGCCGCGTTGAAGAACTTTGTCCCAATACAAATAAGAATTGATAACATCATTTAAATGTCATGAAGTTGAAGACCAAAGTTACTCTAGTACCATGGTGAAATACACTATAAGAGTTATAAAAGTTCATATTCATTCTACAATTTAATGGATTGAATGGCACCTATAACTTTTGTGACCTATTTTGCTGGGGTCTTCAGATCACACGATTTATAGTACAAATTAAAAGCTCATATGACTTTCTTTTTAAGCAATAATATTCGTTAAGTCCGAGACAGAAAAGAAATATTTCTGGTAAATAATATTGACATTGACAGCTCTTGAACGCGGTTAATAAGCTGATCGCAGTCAGTTTCATCGACGAAAAGTTTTTTCGCCCTCATTATTTCTGCCATTCACGGTCTATTTTTCTCCATCACAGCACATAAACAAATGAACAATGAGCTCAAAAATACCGTTAATTACTTCGAATAAAAAACCAAGAAGTATTGTTGTTAATTTCGACTTCCCCAACAAATTAAAGTTAGGTATGTACTTCAAACCGTTCCAGTCGAGTAATCTGACTACATTTTATTGCTGCTTTTATTTTAGCACAAAACTGAACGAAACTTTAAAGCTCATATTGTACTAAAACAAACTTTAAACAATTTTAGACTATATTAGTAAATGGTAGAGTTCCTTTTCGCTTGTAAAGAGAATCAGAAGGACTTTTAGAGCCCGAACGGTTTACAAATTAAGGACTCTAATGGGGTATTTAAAAAAATGTTTAATTGCATTGCGTAAGAATAGCGTGGACTACAGTTTTGTATAAATATTTCAATACTTTCTTAAAATCTAGTTTTGGGGTGAGAATATTTTCTCTCTATTACTATAATAAAAGTTGAGGTTTTGAGTCTTTATATTGGTGACTTTTTATGTCTAGTGCATAGCAATAAACAGGTAGTATGTCAGCTTATTTTCGATCGCTGATACAAGAAGCAACAGCATGAACAAAAAGGTGCTGATCTGATCTAAACTTATTTGCTTGCGTGAAAGCGTCAACGTAGCTTTACGTCTACGCGACGGTAGTACGGCGTCTACGCAGCGTCGTCGTCGCGTCCACGTGAAGTTCACCAATGATGTAAATACGAAGGTTCATAGAATCTTCTACAGTCAACTGTGTATCTATGCCTTATCTTAAGAGACACAAAACATTTGGTAGCAAATTAATGAGGCACGTTTCCACATCAGTCCGTGATCAATGATCGCTGATTGTACAGGCAGGGAAAGTGAGAACATAAAAAGTGATCCGATCTAAAGGTTTTTGTCGCGAGAAGCCAACTTACTGCACTAACGCGACGTTAAAGCGGCGTCAGTGTAAATTTCTATCACATCTACGCGATTTAATTGCAACGTCTACGCGGCGTCGAAGTAAAAAAGAAATGAAATAACGTTGAGATGATGTTTCTCGTAAATCCAGACACTTTTAAGGTAAAAAAAAATGTGAGCCGTCACGGGACGCCTGGCAGATGTGAAACATCGACATTGTTTTGTAAAAGTAATATGCAGAAAAGAACATATTGTAATAGGAACTAAATATGTCATAAAAAAAATCGTTAATAATAATTAATATAATATAATATATATATATATAATCGTTAATAACGATAATAATTAACTAATCGCACAGTCGATTGCGCATGGCGACGTGTCGCCACACCGTACACACTACTGCATATAGACTGTATATATATAACATCATATAGCGTGGCGACGCGTCGCCACGGCATGCGTCGCCACGCCAGAAATCGGTTTTACGTGCGGCTATAGATGTTTCACATCAAAAATTACTTGTTAAGGTTGGTTGAATTTCTATGAAACCGACGTGTCGCTAGCTACGGAAGGTATTTCATAGAAACCGGATGTGTCGCGGCGACACGTCGCCTGCTGCTGCAGCCTGCGGTCGACTACGGAATGGTACCTTAATATTATAGAACTAGATGGCGCTCGCATTCCCTGACTGATCCCTGTAAAGAAATCCGAAACAACCTCAGATGTCAATGGTCCCTTATAAATTCCAAACAACGTCGTCGCGTCCACGTGAAGTTCACCAATAATGTAGATACAAATCTAGGTGCCTAGGTCCATAGAATCTTCTACAGTCACCTATCTACTATCTACTACTACTACTACTACTATCTATGCCGTGTGTTGAGAGTCACAAAAAAAATTGGCTCTTAGTTAATGAGGCACATCACTGGGTTCGCGTGCGCTCTGCAGTCCATGATCAATGATCCCTGATCGTACAGGAAGGGACAGTGTGAATAAAAAGGTGCCGATTCGATCTAAACTTATTTGTAGAAGGAGGCTAACTTATTTCTACCTATCCGCTAACAAGATGCTAAACCCACGTCGACGTAACTTTAGTTTCGATCAAGTCTATGTGACGTTAGTGCAGCGTCTACGCAACGTTAGCGCAGCGTCTGCGTGAACTTGACTAACGCCGAAAATGCGAAGGCAACATTAGGCCCATACAATCTTCGGCACGTTGTGTTCCACGCGCGCCTCAAAGAGATGTCAGCACCAACTGACGGGGTCCGTTAGGGCCAATGCCTGCCAGGGTTGCGAGTTTGTCCGAAAGGGATATCGCGGCCCCGGCACACAGGCAACGAAAGGAACACAGGTGGGTTTTGGTCAGTAAAAGTCTGACACGCCCTCCCGCTACGCCGCGAGAGCGGGAGAAGTTATTTGATAATTTACCAAACTAAAAAAAAAAAAAAAGTGGCCCGTAGAATCTTATACAATGTGTCTAAGTCTCGTCTTGAGATGTACAGAAAATTAGGTTCTTAGTTAATGAGGCACATCACCTGATCACCGTTCGCCTGCTCCCTGCAGTCCGTGATCAATGATCGCTGATCGTACAGGAAGGGACAGTGGGAACAAAAAGGTGCTGATCCGATCTAAACTTATTTGTAGCGGGAAGCTAACCCGCTCGCTGCCGCCGCTGATTGTTCGTTATCTAGTGCAGGCGACTTTAATTCGAAATAACAAGGGTTACATATGTTTAAGTAGATGTTGATAGGTTTTTGTCTTGTCTTTTAATTTTAAAAGGTTGATTAAGATTTTTAGGGATGAATTTCTTGCTTAAACGGTAGGTATGTCCATCATTCACCTCCTGATTTGAAGTCGTGGCTGCCACTCAATCTGCCTAGCCTTTTCTCAACTATGTTGTGGTCGGCTTCCAGTCTAACCGGATGCAGCTGAATACCAGTACCTATTTTACATGGAGCGACTGCTTATCTGACCTCCACAACTAGTTACTGGGTAACACGATGCCCCTTGGTAAGACTGGTTATCAGAATTTCGGGCTAGTGAGAGCCGGGACCAATGGCTTAACGTGCTTTTGGAAAATATTGGTCGCGAGCGCTACTGCTGAGCATGAGGTCCTGGGTTCGATTCCCAGGTAAGGCAAAAATTTATTGGATTTATCCATCTGGAATTTCTCAGTACCAGCTCGTAGTCTGGATTTGTGTCCGGTTGATTTGGTTGCATGTTGGCTCGCTTCCTATTATATGGAATATAAACATAATTGGCGAAATTGTGGTGTGGGGTGTACTTTATGTACACCTCTGCCCAACCTTTCGAGGATTACAGAGAGGTATAGTTCTTGATTCCTTTAGAAGACTTCTGTTGAACATAGGTAGGGTCCTGGTAAATTGGAGGTATTTCCTAATGTAAATCACTGAGTGGCCACATGCTAGACCCCTCGAATAGATGTAACGATGCCTATCACCGGTATGCAAAATATTGTAGATGGAAAAGATATATAATTTTTCCGCCCTATTAGGTCACACCACACATAAGAGTAGCTTTATTCCGTGCTAGTAAAACGCTGGCCATAACATTATTTGGATATATCCCGACACCCCTTGGTAAGACTGGTTCTCAGATGTTCGGGCTTCTGACGATTCGTAACGACTATCAAAGTCGAAAAGTCGTGGCTGACACTCTAAAAATAAAATAAAATTCATATTCATATTATAGCTAATCCTGTAGGTACGTTGTAGACACCAAGCCCGTGAGCATTCAATGCTCTAGATATGAGTTATAAACCCGGCAGGACATCGACGCGAAAGCTGTTACCATGGATTCAGTACATAATTTTGAATCCCCTGCGATGAAATTTTTCGTCAGTTATTAAAATATCAATTATTTACAAGACAGTTAATTGACTCAGGCGTGAAAATCATTATAAAATACAATAGATAGTATATTTAGTAACCTAATTCGCTTAACTGTTGTCAAGTCTCTTTAAGTTACTCTCAGAAATCGACACGTGTTTCACCTCTCAAAGAGGCATCCTCAGGATGACGATTGACTTGTTGCGAACCCGGACCCGACGTGTGGACACGTCAAGCGTCGAGAGCAGAGTGAACTCTGCACTCTGCTCTCGACGCTTCACGATTTCTTACAGGGTTCTATAAGACTCTTTAAGAACAGTTAAGCGGATTAGGTTACTAAATATGTCGTCTATTGTATTATATTTATAAGACCAATAAACACTCAACAAACTCACAAAGCACATAGCATGACACTTTGTCTCCCAGAAGGGTTAGGCAGAGGAGTACCTATAGTACACCCACATTTCGCCAGTTATGTTTAAGTCCCATATAATAGGGGGCGAGCCTATTGCCAACAACGGGGCACTAATCCAGACTCCGGACTGCTACTGAGAAATTCCAGATGGAAAAAAACCAATAACACTTTGCCCGACTTGGGAATCGAACACAGGACCTCATGCTCAGCAGTAGCGCTTGTGACCACCACAAACGAGGCAGTCGAGATGGATTAGGTATCCGTCAAAGATTTAGGTACATGACCAATAAACACAAAACAATTACCCAATTACTCACAAACCACATAAATTAATCACAACCAATAGGTAAACAACACACGTACTTAATCAACTGCTAAGTATTAATCCCCGTTTAAACCCATTAGCACTGAAATGCTAAATATTTTGTCCAAATAGAGCGCTAAGGGTCAAAGGATAGTGCCTGGCCAATAAATCATGGAATGCTTGGAATAGTCCTCGGCTAGTCGTGCCCTGCTAAGTAATTAGCGATAGAACTAATTAAACTTCGGTTTGGTTGGCTAAGGTAAGGTTGCACTGGTTTAAACTGAGATTAAAAGATTGTTGTGTGCACACTATTGTATTGAGATTAAATGCTGCGCGATCAAATATAGGACTTTTTTTGGTTTTTTAACCGACCGATAAGGCTGACTGTCCACTGTAGCGGAGAGGAGTGGAGTTGTGCCAATATTAACCAATGGAATTGCATAAAACCTCCGCTCCGCTTCAGTGGACAGGGATTTGCGAACTTGTTTAAAAATTCATACAAAACCGGGAAGCGGAGTGAGGAAACGGAGCGGGGAAGCGGAAATACCCGGCCGCGGGGTATTGCAGCCCGCTCAAATTACTCGTCGCGTGACCTCGTCCTAATCTGCGTTCGCAATTCATTTGCTAAACATGTAAACAAACACAAGTTTTAGGAAAAACAACTGTAATACCTATAAGGTTCAGTTTTTGTTACAACTTCATATTTTTTCAATGCAAGTGAGTACCAGTATTTTACATGGAGCGACTTCCTATCTGACCTCCACAAACCAACCGGTCTTACCAATGGGTATTTTATTTGTTTATTTTATTATTTAACCGGTATTACAGATACGACATAATCATAATTATGTGTACAGAGGTCCCGATTGTATAATTAGACTTACTTCTTCTTCAAGGAAAGTCTAAATGCATTAAAAGTAAATTGTACCATTCTAATAGCTTTCCAAAACTCAGATGCAAAATCAATGAACAGGCTCTACATTCAACTTCAAATCTTTCTCCCTTCATTACAGGGTTGAAATTAGAATGTAATCAAGAAATTAACTTAGAGGTTAGATAAAATGCTCCATATAAGGCATACAAATGTTGCAGGAACTGTCATGTCGGTATATAAAGTACAGTATCGGACGGTCGCAGTCGAAATGTTAGCGGAACGGACTTACGAAGAGCATACTTAGCACTTCTTTTATAGCAGTCATTAGTCTACTTCTATATTGGATTTTGTTTGGTAGGAGCTCGTGGCTAAGTAGTAATAGCCGCACGGGTCGATCCATCAGGTTAAGCTACGCTTGCCGCGGTTGGTCAGTGGATGGGTGACCATCTTTAAATACCGAGACTCCTCCGTGTCTCGGAAAGCACGTTAAGCCGTTTATCCCGGCTGTCATTCGTGGATCTTTGACAGTCGTTACGAGTCAACAGAAGCTCGAAAGTCTGACACCTGTCTTACCAAGGGGTATCGTATTACCCAGTTACTGGGTTGTGGAGGTCACATAGGCAGTCGCTCCATGTAAAATACTGGTATTCAGCTGCATACGGTTAGACTGGAAGCCGACCTCAACATAGTTAGGAAAAGGCTAGGCAGATTGATTGATATTGGATTTTGTTGTTTTTTTTTTTGTAGTATTTAATTTACTGCTTCATTGGACTAGTGGTCGCAAGCACTACTGCTGAGCATGAGGTCCTCGGTTCGATTCCAGGGTCGGGCAAAATATTATTGGGTTTTTCTATCTGAAATTTCTCAGTAGCAGCCCGGAGTCATGTCATGTCATGTAGTCTACCTCCGAGAGGTATTTTTATACGTATTTATAACCAGATACCTTTTTATAACCAGATTTTCTACAGTGATTCTGACATAATAAATTCTGGCATAACAAATCAATCAATCTGCCTAGCCTTTCCCCGACCCTTTTGGGGTCGGCTTCCAGTTTAACCGGATGCAGCTGAATACCGTATTTTACATGGAGCGACTACCTATCTGACCTCCACAACCCAGTAACTGGGTAAATACGATACCCCTTGATAAGACTGTTTGTCAGACTTTCGGGCTTCTGACGACTGTCAAAGATCCACGAGTAACAGCCGGGACCTACGGGTTAACGTGCTTTCCGAGGCACGGAGGAGTCATGGTATATAAAGATGGTTACCCATCCACAGACCGACCGCGGCAAGAGTAACTTAACCTAATTGGTCGATACGTGCAGCTGTTATTACTGAGCCACGAGGCCCCCCCAATTCTGACATAATATATGTTAGGTGCATTTATTCGGTCCTTCGGTATTGGTCCTACGAATGGTCCTTTAGTCCGGGGGATTGCAAATTATAAGCTAGTCATCGCAACTATTTTCTGTGTTCTGTATTAAAAAAGCTCAATTCGCTGATTATACCCCTTAAGTCAGGAAATACTATACCGTTACGCCAGTCAATATCTGACGCGCACCTAGAAAGGCAGGCATATTTAACTCGCCACAAAGGCACAAAATTACAATTGGAATTTTCTATCAACCATCTGTGCTCCTCCCATGATCTTCGATTGATTCGAGCGCGCCCTTCTCCCACGCAAATACTACGAACCTTTAAAAAACTAACCTCATTTCCTGTCAAGACCTATGCATCAACTCGCTGCTTACACATAAAAAAAAACTATTTATGTATAAAGAGTTTCATATTCAAATCGTGGCGCGATTAGCGTCCAAGATGGCGACGCGGCCGATTTTTGTCCGGTGATACAAAATTTCAATTTCCTGTTTTAGTTATCGCACCACAGTGATCTAAGTTTGACAAATAAGTTCATTTTGACGAGTCGCCCGGTGACGGAGCGGGTGATTTATCATTTTAAATGATCGCATCCAGTAGCTGCCATACTGGAAATCCGATAAAATGTCGAGTATCACGAATGGACAGTCACTATCTTTTTGTTGTGGTGCTTATTCAGTTAAAAATTGGTCCTTTATATCTACACTACAATGATGTCTTAACAATATTTCTTCCAATGCGCGCTTATCAATCTTCATCAGGTTGTGACATTTTGGAGCAACAATAAAAACTTATGAGTTTCCAAACAAGTCTTAAAAATTTAACGATCACTGAAACCAACTACCACATATCACCTTAGCAAACAAAAGCTACTTCGGCTTCGTCTTAAGATACTTAATTATTATTTACTTTAAAGTCTATTCTTATTTTTTAAAGCGCAATCTTTGTTCTAAAGTACCTATACCATTATGGTAGCAAACACTACGCTTTGCGCCTCAGCGTTATGCCACTGTAACTTTACGTCTCAAAGCCTCCAAATGACATTACGAAAACCGTCAGGAGCGCGCTCTGACGTGCAACAAGTCATTTCCCTTCGGCGAAGCAACAAAAGCGAGCCACCGACTACCCAACCACTATTACCGTCATGGGGTTACTTAAAATTCAAATAAAGCGAAAAAGCCGCCTTTACTTGGTCGGGCCGCGTCGAAATAGCGAAATAATTGCGACGTGGGCTCTTAAATCTGTGAGCGCGTCATTTGTTTATTAAGGGTCCGAGCCGCAGTGCCTTTTAGCATAAATACTGTGGCAGCAGTAGACAGTCGACCGCGCCTACATAAACTGAGAAAACAGACCTAAACTAAGTTTATGCGAGTTACAGCAAGTGGACCGACGACGTAGTCGGAAGCGTTCGCCGAAATGAAGTGGTAGAAGAATGGTGCATCAGAGTGTTCTGCGTAATTTGCAATTGTTTTTGCCAACAGGGTTACTCTTACACCTGTTTTCCAGAATACAGTAGGGTCAGTAATAAAATTATTTAAAAACGGTAACGTTTAAACTTTCACTAACGTTTTTTAAAAAGGATAATAATGACTAAGTATAAGGAATAAGTAGGTACCATTTTAGAATAGATGTAGAATACCTTAGAAATTAAATCAGAAAAGTTAAATCATGAACAGATATTCAGTGAGTCAGCATGAAGATGATTTACAGCACAAAGTAAATGGCATAATTGTTTATCACCATAAAGGAAAATGCTCTGAAACAAAAAGAAATCACTGCCTCAACGCGAGTCGGCGGTACCGGGCGGACATACGCGTAGAGTAGTGGCCGGTGCGGCGCTGTCATCGCGTGCGCGCGCACACATAAATCCGACGACGACATTCTTTGCGGCCACCGCCGCCGCCGATATGCGCTCCTGGTACAAACAGCGACGGAACGAAGTTTGCTTTTGAAATTGTTACATTATGGTAGCTTCATAAAGGCATCTGTAACAAGGAAAACGCACCATATACAGTAGTTTATCAGGTATCTTGATAATACAATATTTACTTATTCATACATGGACTCACATGATTCCGATTCCGAACACCAACGTTCCTTGAGTTATATAATTTGGTCCTTAAAGTCAAAGTTGGTCAAGTCTACTGAGAATATTATGATAAAGTAATTTTTTGATAATGATGACTCAGTTTATGCTGGCCTTATTATTACCAGTTTGATACATAAGTCCGTCTTTAAATTCAAACGCCTTCAAAGAATCCTACTTACCCTTTTACCGTCACGATATTAATATTGAATCGTGTAATAAATTTATATCGTTTAATAATCACCAAATGAGCGGTTCGCGTAATAATATAAATCTGTGCGCCTGCGCAGGTTGCAGTAACAATCAAATTTAATGTGCATCACATAGTGATGCGCGAGGGCACCCACGCTTCGCCCACGGTGCGTACGGTGACCATGCTTATTAAATAGCAATAATGTGAATTTATTAAGATGATGCATACGTGCGAGAGGAGACAGACAAACAGGCATCATAAACAAACACTCTGGTCTGCTATCTAATTGCGTAAATATTTTCGGTAAACGATTAAGACTAACCTGTTTAATTTTGACAGTTCAACAACATTCATTGCGTTATTTTCGTTGTTGAGCAGAAAAAAAAATACGAACTTATGAAGCAATGGATTAGCAATCTCTTTCAAAATGATTGTGATTGATCCCGTATTACGTAATTAGGGTGCGGGTTACTGTGCCAGTGCAAACTGACGAAACATTCACAACAAAACATGTTGGAATCTCTATTTTTTGTCAATGTTCCATACAATTTTTGACAGGAACTAGAGATTTCGACATGTTTTGTTGCGATGTTTCGCCAGTGCAAACGCACAGAAGGGTTATATTTGGTTCTCTCGCGATTTTCCCGAATGCGAAACATTGAGCAAGCCATGCCTTCGATTGAAAAATAATTCCTAGCTAACCTCTTTAGGATAAAGAGGAAACCAACAAACCAATATTATAAAGAAAAAATAGGTAGCTATTTCCTTGTAAAGAAAATATTTGGACATAACATTATGACAGACGTGAGATACTTGCTTGTCTTTATCCTCAGCCAGCACTAATGAGAAAGACATGACATGCTAAAGCCCTTGTGTGTCTTCGATTTTCCTTTCGACCAACCGACATGTCTATTTAAACTGCATCTGAGGACTTATCCCGCCATTCATAGCGCCATATAACCCCTAACATCCCAGGCACGATTTTTCTTACCAATCAATAAAACGATCGGCCAACGAACGAAACAATCGTAGTTATTTAATATCTTGCGGTTTCGCAAGATATGACCTTACTACGTAAATGAATTAGAAATATGGATGACTAATCATTGTGGTTAAGTTTAAATACGTAAGCGGTGCTAAGTGCTTCTTCTCATTGTTTAAGTACTTGTCGACAAATTACTTCACTACCACAACTTCCATTAACTTTTTCTTTTTCTCTTCGTATCGACAAAATTCCTCTCATTTTCGGAGCCCATTTCATGGCTTCGCTTACTGTGGCATCAGTGGCCTTAAATCTGCAGGAGGGTGTGCCAATATGTGGTAAAATACATTAATCTCACTATGCTGGGGATAACCAGCATCACCAGCGCGCATAGCAGAAACGAATAGAAACGGGTTTTGTCTATTCTTCCGAGTGAGCTGACTCTCTGTGGTCACAAAACTTGCAAGAATTTTTCGAAGGAATCAACAGATTTATTTGGATAGAATACACCGACCATGCTCTTCCTGGACTTCCTCGATGGCAGCGGCACCTGGGCACGATTGGAGTTGGCGGAAACTTTGTACCTGTAGAGCTTGGATACTCCATACTTAGTAACAATTACGACAACGATAAGAAAATATATACTATATCCTTAGGAGAAATCATGTATTGTTGAGACTCGTACCACACGAGTCTGGTACCTAGCTAAAATTCATAGAAAATGGTCCAGAGAAACAAAATGGTTTGCTGATTAAATATGAGCAGACCAAATAAAATATAACTATGAGAACCTTTATAAATAGTTATTTATAGCTACCTTAATTACATACGGATAAAAACCACTGCCACAAAGCCCAGAACTGGAGATTGTTTATAGTCTAGTAAAAGTAGAATAAAAATTTGTGCACTCTATTATTTTTTAAAGTTTCAACAATTTTGTCAATGCAATTTTGTTTTGTTTTTGTTTTGTTTTTTGTTTTTGTTTACTAATATTCACTAACTACTTACTACGTCGCGTCGTACGCACACAACCAATCGACCTTACTGTGGATTTCATTCAGTACACTATGCACACTTAGCAAATTCCATATTCTATTTTTTTCTATTTATTGGTTTCTGGTGAAGCTTGATGTTGATGAAACCACTTATCATGCATGCTTGGCAGCATGACACCACTTTAACACACAGGCCGCATAGGATTACACCGTGAACATAGATAGCAGTAACCTAGATATCCTCTACCCAAGGAATGGTACTTATAGTTGAGAAAAAGGACACTGAAATCTACGTTTTGGAATGGGCAACTAATTTCAACTTTCTGACTACCTGACCGACTCTTTGACAATTCAAAAGTGCCTGTAAATGGTTTAATTGGTTTAATTGAAATAAATGCTTGAGACTGCTCACTGTGAATTCGACCGCAGAAAATTGCTATGTTTAGTAAGTATCTACATTTATTTAGATACTTAATTTTACATATTTTTATGTTTCCTTGTTGGTTTTGTTAGTGCTGGAGGCTCTGTAGCAGACGTTTTAGTGAGAGAACTTGCAGATTGGTGTCTTTCTTCCAGGGACATAGTTGAAGTCTCCTCCTTTTGTATCTCTTACACCCATACCACTCAAACGGAACACAGATAGCTGTGTTCCAGTTCTCAGCTCCTTGTCGGAAAAATTCTTGCAGACATTACTACCTACCCGGACAAATTTAAATGTCGAGAGGAACGTTGTGAGTGTGAATGTCGATGGCTATAAGAGTAGGGAAAGACCAAAGAAACGATGGATGTGGAAGATGATATGCCTAGAAAGGAGGTAACTACCGAGATGACGACTGATAGAGAAGTGTGAAAGAAAGGGACATGTTGCGCCGGGCACAAATAAATTTTGATAACGGCAGGAGAATGATGACTACCCGGAAAAATTTCACAAACGTCAATAACAACGCTACGATGAATGTAATAAATGATTATTGGTCGGATTCTTTTATCAAAAATGCCTCTAAACTAGACTTAAAAGTCACCATTTTGTTTATTCCTGTCAAACGACGATTTCCCATTCTGAAATAGACTAAAGTGACACACCTTAACTATATTTTAGTTTGACAGCTCTAAGATGGCACTGAGTTATTAATTTTGTGAAAATGGCAATTTTGCTATTCTGAATTTCACGTTTTTCACCAAATTTTTTTTTGTGTAACTAAATTTGACTATTTTTAATCGCGATTAAAAATGGTGTGGAATACAATTAGTTTTCAAGAACTAAAATTCACACCAACACCTCGACTTCAGGTGCAAAAACAGTATTGTTTATAAAGCACCCCTAAAAGTCAACATGTAGGTAATAATTTTACATATTTTCTATACTTACAAAAAGTGAAAAATTATTTCTTCCTTCCGCCTCCAGCTCTAAAAAAATCACGGGTTAGGGCAAACAAGGATCACGTGGAGTCGCGATTGTCAAATTCGATTTTAATTGTGACCAAATTACTCGTATTTTGAAATGTAGTTTTTTTTTTTTTTGCAGAATAGCTTTATATTTCTCATAGCCAAAATGTAAGGAATTTTAGTGATCGTTTAGTTAGTTTAGTTCTTTGTACAAGAGAATCGACACCATTGTCTAGATTTAAGCTGTGCCCGAACACCTAACTTCAGCATTTGGTACCATGTAAAACTCATGAAAAAAGCATAAAAACCAACAAATGGCATCGTAAGAAAGTTTGAAGCGTTCTGGAAATAAATAGAAATGTTTTATGACAAACCGATGTCGGTACAACACTTTAAACATTTGTACGTTTCCGTTTATTTGTTCATAAAAATATACTGCAAAGGATTTTTACAATATTGGTATTTACGTTTTACACCTTAAACTTCAGAGGGAAAATAAAGAACCCGCCCCTCGAGGTTTTGTTACCAGTACCAGCCGCATCATGTCCTCAGATTCTGGCTTCAGCTGAGGACTAGTGGTTCCACGAACCATTCAACCCATACTAATGAACAAACATGTAGATTAGCCAGTGGTCCTTCGAGCCTTGCCTCCTTTTTTGGCTGAGTGCCACCGAATTACGTCAGGCCGATTCCACTCAGCATGTAACAAACCATTGATATTGTGCTAGAGCTCAGAGCTACGTAAGTGGTTTGGTCATCATATCGCTATATAACATCTTAATCAAAATCTAATCAACATCCCACAAAAATATTTACAAAAACCTTAAAGTTCATCAACCCCCCTACAACGCTCATCAAACCACACACGGTGAAGCGTGAGGGTTGGGATCTACGCTTCGATCGTACAGCGCCATCTCTTGGTGGGGCGGGGCAACTCACGAGAAATGACGTCACCGCCGCAGGCGCGCGCTGATTGAGCGATGAACTTTGCTGAGCCACGTCGATCATTGCATGTATTATTATTAGCTACAGTTTATACGAAGGATTATCCATTCAGATTTTTGTAGACAGGATGTTGATTATTAAATTAGTTAGATTTATCGATGTGGGAAGTTAATCAATGAGTCGAGGCAAGCGATGGGTGTAATGAGAGGTGAAATATTAGTGTTTTTGACTATAATAATAGGTATCGGTATCTTCACGCTAGTCAATTGCCATTATGAGATAGACATTCCTCTCAATAAAAAAAAAACTGTCGTTTTATTTTTTACTGTCTTTTTTTTTACAATAGGTATTACCGAGATAGGTATGTAAGTATAAGCACCTAAATGAAGGTCCCCGGCCCTTGGTAAACCAAGTAGTAAAAAGATGTTCCCAGCCCCCTGAAAGAACACCACAACAGTCCCCACAAAAGAAATCCATTCCTTGGTTTAATTTCTTTGCAAATAATAGCGTAGATATCTTTAATTAGAGCAAACTAAACTACCCGCATATTTCGGGTCACCAGTCGCTCCATGTAAAATACTGGTATTCAGCTACATCTGGTAAGACTGGAAGCCGACCCTAACATAGTTAGAAAAGCAGATGATGATGATCAGCAGCACCCTAATTGCGTAACACACTTTCAATCACAATCCAAGGGTATTGAAGGAAACTCCTAATTAATTGCTTCATAGGTTAGAAAAATTCGTCTGTTCCACAACGTAAATATCTCAATGGACGTGACTGAACTGTCAAAACAAAATGTCATTTTATGTGTGTTACGAAATTACCCCACTGAGCTATTTAATAACCCTTATAAAGAGACCAAAATAATCCCTGATCATCCTGTACATGTAGGCCGTTACAACATCGTTCGCAAGCACTTATTAATAACGAAGAAAGCTGCACCGAATCTCTTGATCGACAAACAATGGGTGTGCTCGGATACCCGCGAAGCCAAAGCAAATATTATTTATAATATTCAGCTTTTACAAAATACATCGAACGTTTAAAAATACGACACGGTAAGAAAGATGGTCGGCTGTGTTTTAATGTAGGTGGTGACAATTTAACGGAAAGTTGGCTTTTGGATGTCGCGCGTGAGTCGGTTAAAGGTACTATTATTAACTACCCATATTATTTTTCTTTAGGTCTTAGGTACCAAGTGGTATCCTGTTACTCAATAACAGGGTTGTAGAGAGATAGGCAGTGGCTCCATGTAAAATACTGGTATTCAGCTGCATCCGGTTAGACTGGAAGCCGACTCCACCAGAGTTGGGAAAAGGCTAACCAGATGATGATCATTTTTCTTCAGGTTTAAGAATGTTTAAGGATGAACCTACTAACAAAATGGAAAAACGAATCATGTGGCAGTTAAGAAGGACGGGATGGTTTGGGGGATAGCCTTTTTGATAAGAACATGGAAACGGTCTAGTGCCTACCTACGCTAAATACCTACTTAGTAATTTCAAACCCGTTTTCATCTTCTGATATGTAAGTAAATCCGATAAAACCGATATCCTTAACCTACCTCTACACATCTGTTGCATGTGATGCAGAGGAATGCGGAAAATGAAGTGAGAACAGTTTTGAGTATCAATGTCGATAGCTATAAGAGTAAGAGTAGGGAAAGACCAAAGAAACGATGGATGGACTGTGTAGAAGATAATATGGATAGAAAGGGGGTGACTACCGAGATGACGATTAATAGAGAAGTATGGAAGAAAAAGACTTTTTGCGCCGACACCAAAGAAATTGTGTTACCTACAAACTAAATACTTTCCCACATGCGGCGATCCGCAAACTCCAATATCGACAGACACGCTGTCTGATTTCAAGTTTTTGCCGTGACAACGTCTAATAAATCGATGAACCCCGGCTGCACGCACGAAAATGTGTCCCGTTACGCTCATTGTCCCGTTACGCTCATTGCCCCGTTACGCTCATTGTCCCGTTACGCTCATTGTAACGTTACGATCGGAGCGAGGGAAGAGAATGTTTTGTTATGACGTTGTCACGTTAAACTATCGTCGGTAAACTGTCTTTACAGACAACCAATTTTTATAACTTTTTGGACAGTTCGCCAATGCACGTTGTGTCTCGATGTGTAAATAACGCTCAATTCAAGGCTGACCTAGCGAAGCACAGACAGGCACGTCTCAAAATCATTAAAAACCCTTGTAAAATAGATACTGACAGCTCCATCTTACTGGATGGAGAACCAAAACAAACATGACTATCTTAATCATAGTAAGAACATCTCACTTGCACTAAGCGCAGGGATTTATTCATAAAAATCCTTCTTCAATGCCTTATTGAATAATCGACGAGCCATAGATGGGAGATACGGCCTCTCCCAACGCAAATTAATATTTCGCATCGGCGAATTAATATAATTAGCCGTAATTATTATTCAGTTTTATGCGTTGCTTTATGCAAGAGGTTTCGTGCATGGGAAAAACATTTTTGTTTGTATTTTTGGGACAGGAAATGTTTCCTCTCGTGCCTATATTTTTTTATGGTAATTAATTACATCATAAATTTGTGGTTGTTTGTATGATTACAATCGTAGAAGCAGGAATACTCACTAAACTACCCTAAGAAATAATAAAGATTTTTATCTATTATTATATTGGTTATCTATTACTACATTGGTTAAACTATTAGGACCTATTTGCAAAACAAGAAAAAAAAAATACTGTTGCGCCATCCATGTCCATGACCTAATATTATGAAAAGTAAAAAAAACACAAGGCATATTGCTGAAAAATTGCAATATAGCGCCATCTGTGAACACAGCTCAAAAATTCAACTGTAAAACAAAAACGTTTCATTTCTCGTACTGAGTAATTATAAAACAATCCAAGATGTAGTGTTGCTTCTAAATTAAGAGAACGATAAATGAGGCAAAGTTATTAGTAACAACAGAATTACAAACCATGAGAAAAATGCTTGAATATTATCCATAAAAAAATCACACGCATCATTGACACGTTCTGTAACGGAACGACATCCTTATGTCAACGCAAACAAAACTATGTCAAAATTAATTCTAAATTTCGTGTAAAAACAACAACAAAATCATACAACAATTTATGTGCAGCAATCCATGTGCTTTCCTTATTTGTGTATATTATAAAGAAACGTCGTTATGGCTGAAAAGTAAGTTATTTCCTGTATTTACGCTATCACAAAATCCATGTCAACATTCTATGGTTATCGAAGAAAGAGCATAATGAAGAAAAAATGCGTTGTTTTGGTGATAAAACGATTACACGGTAACTTTGTTAGCACTAGGAATAACATTTTCGAGATGAGAATCATGTTTTCGAAAGGTCATGGGATCAATTAGGAGAAGTATTCATTGCTTCCTAGTCGCTCATTTTGTCAATGTAAAGGCGAATTAGACAAACCGTGTAACGTCAAGCACATAACAGTAACAACCGAATCAGTTCGGTGTTAACTAGATGCTGACAAATCTGACATAATTCTTTTTCTGAGGAACTGTCTTATTGGATTCATTTGGTTTATGTAAGTTTTTCTTTTATTCTTTGCTCATTTCAATTTCAAAATGGAGAGATCTTAAGGCAGCAATTAAACCTCTTTAATTAATTCCCTTTCTTATATTTTCTCTGTCTTTAGACACATAAAAATAGGCCACAGTTAATTGAATTGTGAATAAAAATATCACGGCCACATTTTCAATCATAATAAGCCATGTTATACCATTCAAGTCAAATGTATAAATAATGGATGAGCTTGTAACTTATTCATGATAGCAGCTATGATTTTATTAATCTATTTATAGCTTAAATGGCATTTAAATATGATAGTTTTGTTACATAAGAGAGATTTGTTTAGAAGTTCCAAAAAAAGAGATCTATTTATGTAACAGAATATGCCTGGAGCCCTGGAGACAGCCAGTATGTAGATCAACAAGCCTAGCACACAATGACAGGACAATTTGAAGCCTTGTCATTTTATTGGTCTAACAAAAGTGTCCCACTGCAGCACCAAAAGTCTTGGTTCCCTTTTTAAAACCTACACTTACCTAATAATGGGCCTATCCTTATCAAAGCTAATCTATGAGTAAACAACATCACTTAGATCAAAATGTGTCATGATGGTAACTGAACTGAATGAGAAAATAACTGCTACATTTTATTTTAATTCTTCATTCATATAGACCAACACTATACCAATTTTTTTATTATTCTTTTTTTTTCTGGTTTATTAATTTAAACTTGTCTGTTTTATTTCCCTTCATCAATAAATAATTTGCCTAGACTTTGAAATTGACCATTGTAATGTAAATTAGATTAAATTCAGGGTGAGAGTGGTGTGATCCATCACACAGTGTATCCTAGTATGGACGCCAGTCTGTCACAAAGGATCATATTTCATGCATTTTAGTCAAAACGCTATAAGTCTTGTATCTATGTTTATAACTATGTAGTGAAGCTGTAAGGGGTGGGAGCTTTGTGAAGAGAGAAATAAAGATTATTACTATATTTTATGATTATGATTAAATATTTATGAATAATACTCTATTCTTCTCCAATCATAGACAAATAAACATGCATTTGTTTTTATTTTCTAACATTCCCGTGATTGTCTGCATAGGTCTAGTGATTCAAGTGCCAGTACGCCGAGGCATGATGACAAGCAGGCCGTCAACTGGTGGGACACTTGGATATCTTCAGCTAAGTCCAAGGTGAGTTATCCATGCTTTTAAATATGCTAGAATAACCCTGGAATTAATGCCAGGGTTATTCATTATTTATTTGAAAAGTACTCCAATGGTTTCTTCACAAAAAAAAACGGAAAAAAAAACATCTTATACAATTTGGGGATATCATTTTTTTTATTAGTATGTCACTATGTCTTAAAGGAGTACACGGCACTAACATTACAAAGCTTCAGTAGTACATCTAGTGACATTCTAAAAACAAAAAAATATAAAAACAAAAAATAAATAAGAACAATAATGAAGCAAATAATATAAAAATGGCGCGGCATGATAGAATATGACATTTATATACTAGAATTATACTGTTACCTTGCATGTATGACAGGACAAAACATGGACCATAAATGTTGTCCAAACTTTTTATTTTCTCGGATTCCATGACATGCTTTAGTCATGACTTGTTGCATGTACCTACTGCAAAAGACAAAAAGTCTTTCTGGCGTACAGTTCTTGAAATTAGGAAAAATTTCTTAACACAAATCTTGTGTTACTCTTCTTTTCGTGTGGTTAGTAACTAACCTGGTGTCAGAGTTTTAAAGCCGCCCATGGGCCTCTGACTTGGCTTCACTTTCCGTCAAGAAATATCTCTCAAGCATGCCATTCCTCACGATGTTTTCCTTCACCGTTTTTGAAGCAAGTGATAATTATACAATACGCACATAAATCCGAAAAGTC
The DNA here is from genome assembly GCA_916701695.1 of Agrochola macilenta. Classification (NCBI taxonomy): domain Eukaryota; kingdom Metazoa; phylum Arthropoda; class Insecta; order Lepidoptera; family Noctuidae; genus Agrochola; species Agrochola macilenta. The sequence goes on along the minus strand of OU753572.1, from coordinate 8,747,169 downwards.
TGAGGTGCGTGCCTTGGGTTCGAACTTGAGACCTATGACTTGGCAGTCCGACGGTCACACCACTAGGCTATCACTGCTATACATATACATATGCATATGCTGTTGTGTTACTAAGAATATAACTTAGTCTTAAAACATGTTACCTGTCGCCAGTCGCTCACCCTCGCACACTCTTTGCGCTCAACGCTCTTTTGGACGCTAAGCCTGACTGTGATGTGTTCGCGGATGAATGGAATATCTTGTCAGTATGTCTGGAGTATTGTGAGATGAGCGTATGACTGTAAATGACCTTGGCTGTTTTGTATTAAATAAGTAAATTAATGTTTAAGTCAATTGATTATCCTTTCGTATGCCGTAATTACAGAAAAATACAAAGGGTTAATGAAATTCTAAAATACTTCTTCATTCCTCTCAGTAAATATGGATAAAGTTTAACTAATTGATGCATAATAACATTATTTCCTGATCAAAGCATGAATTAATTTTAATCTTCATTGTTTTATAAAGTAAAACATTTCCTTCTCCTATACTGTTATAATGAAAGCTGTGCAATAATTAAGTAAACATTACTCATAGGTAGGTGGTAATTTTTTATTCCATTCCTTTGTGTTTTATAGGAAGTTACCATTGCCTTGTGTTAAGTTTATTTACCTCAAAATATGCGTCTTTATAAAATTAATGTAAAGCAACTGTTTGGTGTAGGTATAATTTTTTGTAAATTGCTGTCGGTGCACTACTTGGTGCGGGTGATCTCTCGCTTCCGGCCGTGGTTCAGTCCATGGTCAGAAGCGAAAACACGTAGGATACTGTTGCCTCTTTTTGCGAGGAGTTGATGCATGCAAAGGAGGCTGCGGAGGAGAGAGAGCATACCTCTCACTCCACCCGCACCAGAAGAGCAGCTGAGTCGTCACCGGCAGGCACAAAGAGGGGCACGCAGTATGCCATGCGAGCCCTTATGGGAGGACGTGCAGCCGTTGCAAACAAAACCCGTTTTATCTCTGTCAGCGTCACGTTTAGACGGCAGCGCAGAGAGGTGGGCCGTCGAATTTCTGGTAGATTTAAGTGTTAGTCGCTGTAAAGACGAGGACAAGGGTTAGTATTACGACATACATATTCAAAATTACAATCTTATATAAGCTATGGTGTTATACAGCACAAAAACATACAATACATATTTACATAATTATTACGCAAATAAAATTCTTGGCATCCTAATGATGTGGCCGCATCTGCGTCTATCGTGACGAAGCAAATGCGTGCCGAAACTTCGTATGTTTTGCTCGCTAAAAAGTTGTAGCGGTAATGCGGTGATCACATTGGCTTCATAATTTTTACGAATTATCGTGCAATAATCCAAAAGGGCCGTTCCTTACGGCACTTGACCAGAGGGAAGATAATCCCTGCATTGTTTTGACAATGAACAACAACTTACATTACTTCTACATGTGTGGTAATTATTACTTCATGTACTTATTGGAAACTAAAAAGAATACTCTGTACTCAGTCCGGAAACAACAGTCAAAATTAACAATGCTAGTCCGACCACGCACCACGCTAATTAGTGCGGTAAGACCCTTTGATCTACCGCCATCCGGGCGATAAGTGCTACGCAGACCGAACTATCGCGACAATAGCCGATAATGGTTGTTCACATCTACGTGTATCGTATCACTGTGCGAAGCTTCGTCAAGATAGACGCAGATGTGGCCCCAGCATGAGAGCTGGTAGTGATGATAATCTTAAGTTAATTTGTGGCTGTCAACAAGCCACAAATTAACTTAAGACCATCATAAATCAATCTCTTCATCGAAATGACAATGGTTTGGTTACACAATCAATCTGAAATATAATTAGATTCAAGAAATAGAAATTTGCTTCACTGGCTCAACGTACGAGTAATTAAAATTCGTGAATTAATATGGTATATGGCTTTTATTTGCACAAGTGTGTCTATCTAGAGAATAACCTAAATTTTTATTCAAAATGTGTGTGGAAATTGCAAAAAAATAATTAAGAGGTGCTTAGAATGAGTAGCATTTGTGCAAAAAAAGATAACTGCAAGAAAATTTACAAACAATTATAAAAATATCAATTTAACTTTTGGAACGAAGTTCCTTATCGCGGGTTACGAAAGGGGGCTAGACGGAAAAAATTAAGACCAAAAGTTGTAACGACACTTTTTGCTATAGTTGTAAGCCGTGCGGCGTGCGCGTGTTTCTCTGTCTGTCTCTCTCTCTCTCTCTCTCTCTCTCTCTCTCTCTCTCTCTCTCTCTCTCTCTCTCTCTCTCTCTCTCTCTCTCTCTCTCTCTCTGTCACGTCAGTGGTAACACTTTGACCTTGAGCTGGCCTCACGTATTAATTACGGTTTCAATACAATACGAGTAAAATAAAAACGCCTGCCCTGCCAAAAAACGAACTAATAAAAAGTTGTTCGCTTTTTGGCAGGGCAGTCGTGTTTTTTTTAATTATTTATTTTTATTTTATACCTTTTAGTGACAAGTTTTTTTTTAAAACATGAAAATAAAACAGCCAGTGTCACTCGGGATGATGTAAGGATTCTAACACGATATCCCATACATTCAAGACTGTTAAAAGTTATGGTAAAAAAAGAAACTGACAAACATACGAGTCCTGAAAACATTAAACTCCTTTTTTGGGCAGTCGTGTAAAAATGCCAGCTTATACTGGTTTAGTTAACACTGACATGCGGGCTACTGTACTTAATATTTGTTTGCACTGATATCACAGTCAGTCTTTATCTTCAGCTATCAATAGTAATTACATTGGATAACAGGAGATAATCTTTATCTCGACAATAAAAAGTTAGAGGCGTTGGGCCGTTGGCACATTAGAGGTCATATGGTCAGATTAGACGGGCGAGAGGGTGACAGTTCCCCTTTAATATAACATCACGCCTGTGTTCCCCGAAGGGTTGGGCAGAGGTGTACCTAATAGGACTCTGTCCCACATTTCGCCTGTTATGCTTAAGTCCCATGTCATAGGGGGCGAGCCTAGTTCACGGGGCCCGCCACCACCTCTAAAGCAGTATTATTTTAATCTGTGGGAGAAAGAGATGGAGCTATACGTCCTGAGTTTCATCCCTTTCCCACACTAAAGTGTTTAGTCTTTATCTGGTGTAATTGCTGTTTCTAATTAAAAAGTTGTTGGTTGCCCGCGACCCTCGCGTGCCTCGGAAAGCACGTTAAGCCGTTGGTCCCGGCTGTCATTCGTGGATCTTTGACAGTCGTTACGAGTCGTCAGAAGCCCGAAAGTCTGACACCAGTCTTACCAAGGGGTATCGTATTACCCAGTTACTAGGTTGTGGAGGTCAGATAGGCAGCCACTCCATGTAAAATACTGGTATTCAGCTGTATCCGGTTAGACTGGAAGCCGACTCCAACATAGTTGGGAAAAGGCTTGGCAGGCAGTGTTTGAGGTTCAGTGATTTTGGCGTGAAAAGGTAACAGACAGACAAACAGAGTTACTTTCGCATTTATAAAACGGGGTCAAATTAAATTAGCTAGCGAAACTTTGCAGACGTTATGGGTATCGATATCTAAACAGGATAAAATAAAAACACAAAAGATTTGGTTTTTTTTTTGGGATCAACGACCGTTTGTAGTGTTGTTACTTGAAGTATGAGTTGAGAAAATCTGTTTTTTTTTGTTTTATCTTGTTTAGATATCGATAAGTACCCCTAACGCCTGTGAAGTTTACAAAAAATCTTTTTTTTCAAACTGATATTTCAAGTGACTACACTAAATGCGGTCGATAACCCCACAAAAAAACATCATCATATAAATTTATTTTTGTTTTATCATGTTTAGATATGGATAGCCATCACGCCTGTGAAGCTTACATTAAAAAAAAACTAATATGTCAAGTGACTACACTAAATGCGGTCGATAACCCCAAAAAAAACTCATCATGTTTAGATATCGATACCCATCGCGTCTGCTGAGTTTAGCTAGCTAATTTAATTTGACCCTATTAAGTATGAATCAACAGTCTATTGCCCTCACACTTCATTGCCATTAAAACGACAAGGACAGATACAAACTCATGGAGATATTGTTAAAAACACTAAGTGGTTTTTCGTCATGTAGTATTTATAACATATCTCTTTTGACCGTTTGTATCGATCACTGAAAGGTCCTTGATCAGCAGAGGATGTATGCTGATATGAAAATGATTAAATGAACGCCTAAAAAGGACAATCGATAGTGGCGCCATCTTTAAAAGAATATTAGTTTATTATTAATAGGATTTTTTGTAACCAGCAGGTTACAAAAATTCCTGTTATTGGTAACTTTAACAAGGAGGATAATAAGGTATAAATCAGTTGCTTCGTACATTTCGGTGCCATAGGTATTTTATTTTTGTAAGAAACAGCTTTTTTGATTTTTGTACTATTTATGAGCTTGTCCTGTAGCATATTTGATCATGAGCAAGCAAAAAATTTATCCCTAGGGGGGGGGGGGGGCTTTCGGGAGGTTCCTGTTCCGTATAAGGCGGGAGGAAACGCCCGGAGGACACGGTGGAGGTCTGCCCTGCTTGGGCAGAGCACCGCCGTGTCCTCACGGAGGCGATCGACGGCGGCGATCTCTCGCGGGCTTGCGGACGGTGAGCAATGGGTAGCTATTATGCCCGCGCTATTACTTCGTTTTCGCTTAGCGTTCTTTGACTTTTGTTCTTTTTTCTCGGCCCATAAGGTTCGTATCGTGATGTTAAATGCCTATCCTTCCTCAAAGAGTGGGCTATAGAACGCAAAAAGATTTCTTCAAATCCGACTGGATTTCCAGAGATTAGCGCGCTCAAACAAACTCTTCAGCTTTATTAATAGTTTAGAAAAGGCCAAAAGGGTTCTTTTTTTAATTTTGGTTCTGCGTATCGGTTTTTTCCCATACTTCTCTATTAAGGTACCATTCCGTACCCGACCGCAGGAGGCAACTGCAGGCGACGTGACTGGTTTCTATGAATTTCTATGAAATACCTTCCGTGGCTAGCGACACGTCGTTGGCAGCTACGGGCGAACGACAGGCGACACGTGTAGCCCGACTGCAGACTGCTGCCAACGCTCGAGCGATAACACGTTCTTCTATCTTCTATCTACCGACTGAAATACGGGCTGCTGCCGCCCGCGGTCTGGTTCGGAATCACGACTGCAGCAACATGACGCCGCGACACGTCGCGTGCAGTTGCTGCCTGCGGTCGGGTACCTATAGTCAAATTGTTACTATAAAACATTTTTATTATTAGACGTTATGTGATGCTTCACAGGACTGCATGAAAAAAATAATACATCGATCCTCTTTGGTCCGAATACTCGCCATGACTAACTTTCGCGTATCTAATCAGGGCTCGTTCAGCCGTTTAACGAATAAAGAAACTGTTTTTATGGATGCAATGTCAGACTTGTGCATATTTTACTCACTTAAAGAATGCAAAGCGTCGCGAAAGGAAGTCGCTCTGAAAATCTGCCATACTTACATCGAATTAGAAGCCTCTAACCCAGGGATCACTAATTAGGTTCATAACAGGTTCATAAAAAAAAAGTTGGTTTAAAAAAAAAGTAAGCAGGTATTCAAAAAAAAAAGAAATAAAACGAAAAGAAACCTCAATATTTTTTTATTAAGTAATGTGAAAAATTACTTTTTAAGATTTTACTTTGAACTAGGTGACCGAAGTCTGGAGTAAAATTGGTGCAAGCTAAAGCTGGAAATTTTTCAGGACATCGTAACTTAATCATTAACTGTACCTTTAAAAGTTTTCCAAGGTCAAGTTGTTAATAAGTAAGATTCCTTCATCATTATTATCAGCTGATATGATGATGATGAAGGCGTCCTACTTCTTAGCAAGTTAATTTTTGGAAGCGTTGTGGAGAATTGAGACAGTTTGCACACACAGAAAGGATTGGCTCTCATAAGAAAGCTTAGTCGTCATAGTATTGATATTTGGCTCTATTGACTAATGAGTTTTCCAACCACTGATCTATACCAAAGAAAAGCGAAATAAATAGATTAAATTGCAATATATTTTGACGAGCTGCCACAGTTATATATAGCCCATAGATATACCTACTTATTACGACGGTAAACTTCTCTTTCAGCTGAATTTTACGAGCAGCGCGGTGATTCGGCAACTACCTACAAAAAATTCAATTTTTATGCTCATACCAATATGTAACTGAAATATCGCATGAAACGACGAGCGAGGTCATCGACATCGATGAAACTGTTTAAAACTGACTCACTCTAGATCAAACATGCGTCTGATAATCACCGTTTTGCTAGTTATATTACAAACATCCAAAAATAAACTCTAATGTCAGTTTTTATGGTTTCATTTAGTATGTAAGAAAAAAGTTAATATTATATATATATACGCGGTATATATATATATTATGTATATATATATATATATACCGCGTGGCGTAAACAAAGACGGCATTGATGATCAAAAATAAAAACTTGTAGGTACTCCTTGGAGCGTTAAATGCATTTTAGATTTGAGTACATTCGGTTTTCTGTGGACGATTTCTAATTTCATTTTTCTTAATGAATGAACATTACTTTCCCTAACATAGGCTCTAGTCTTTTTAACCGAGTTCCAAAAAGGAGGAGGTTATATGTTCGACGCGTATGTATGTTTTTTTTTTTTTTTTGTTTTTATGTATGTCCGTCGATTTCTCCGTCAATTGTGGACCGATTTTGAAAATTCTTTTTTAGTTTGAAAGGATATGCTCCCGGATTGGTCCCATATAAATTTTATTAACTTTGCTGGGATAGTTTTTGAGTAAACTTCAATAATTCGTATTTTTCCCACTTATTCTATGTGGATGACATGATGATAACTTCCTGTGACTGTTATTTACATAGCAGGTACTGGTATTCGAATTTGTGTGGGGTAGGTACCACAACAAAAAAGTGAAAAACAAAAACTTTTTACAAAAAAAAATGTTTTTTTAAGTTTTTTTGTTTTGAAATTATTTTACTACCTATAAAAGCCTAACAATACAGCTCTAATACATGCTTATCCTATACTATTTAACGAGCAATATTTGTATAAGTATACAGGGTGACTTGTAATTTCACTTATTCCTTTGAGGACGAGATAGTGTGATCCATTTGCAACAGTTGAGCATCCCATAAAGCCTAGGCGAAAATTCATTGGATTCAAGAAAAATATTTTTTTTTGTAATATCGCTTTTTTCTAAACTATCAAATTGAATGACCTTCATTTTGATTCCGTTGGGTACCTAATACTTTAATAAACCTTTCAATGTAACCAAATTTTCTAAAATTCATGTTTTAGAAGCTTTGGTTACATTTTTTGTCTTTCTAACCTCCCAGAAATCCGTCACACGTTACACCCAGGTCGTTCTGACCAGGTCACAATTTTCCCAGACATGAGATATGGGAAAATTCGTTTTCTCCGTATTTTCACCCGAGCAGAGTTCGGTCGACCGAAGAGGTCGTGGCTAAGTAAAAACTGCCGCACGGGTCGATCCATCAGGTTAAGCTATGCTTGCCGGGGTTGGTCTGTGGATGGGTGACCATCTTTACAAACCGAGACTCCTCCGTGCCTCGGAAAGCACGTTAAGCCGTCGGTCCCGGCTGTCATTCATGGATCTGTGACAGTCGTTACGGGTTGTCAGAAGCGTGAAAGTCTGACAACCAGTCCTACCAAAGGGTATCGTATTACCCAGTTTCTGGGTTGTGGAAGTCAGATAGGCAAATCGTTCCATGTAAAATACTGGTATTCAGGCGCATCTGGTTAGACTGGAAGCCGACCCCAATATAGTTGGGAAAAGGTATATATTATTTATATTATGTATTTTTTTTTACAACAAGTGAAATTATATTAAAATTTAAAATACCCCCGACACAAACCTTTCCTCATTTATCTTTCCTAATCCATCACCAGACCCTGTTCATCATCTATCTATAACCAATTCGTTGAGACCATTCCAATGAGCCCTATCACGATACCTGTGCTGTAAGTTGGTAAGGGAGTGGGGTATCCTACAAATTCCAGATGATGCTGCAGCATCAACTCAAGGATATTATGTTCTTCTTATATCAGTGAAGTAACAGACTACCAAATTTCCTGTGGAAGACCATCACATCCACTCATCAACTAGAAAACAGCTGATAATATTCAAACGGCTGCACCGATTTTGTTAAAACATCGTTAGAAACACTGCTTTCAAATATTAAAAACCGCATTCAAATCGGTTCACCCGTTTAAGAGCTACGGTGCCACAGACAGACACACGCATAGCAGTCAAGCTTATAACACCCCTCTTTTTGCCACGGGGGTTAAAAAAGGACGACCGCAGCTGTAATTTGGATCTAGCAAATAAAAAATCAAAGTTTAACATACTCGTATTTTTATCAAATTCCGAAACATAAAAATATCTATCGTACACGATAAATGATGAAGGTCAGCGTGTTTAAAACATGTGTAAACTGTAATGTTATTCATTCAATGCATCGCCGCCTTGAGAACCCGTTTGAAAGCATTAATTACTAAATACTACGAGTATTTTAAAATCGATGTTTCTGCGAGGCTCGATAAACTTTGGTGTTACATACATGATAAATAAAACTACAGAACTTGCTACGATCCTTATACGAGTACTTACTCATTTTACATCGTTTAAAAAAAAAACATTTATTTCGTGCAACCTTAACTCATAAGCGGAGTACACACAAATACTGAAAACACAATAAAAATAAGAATAAAACAAACCAAAAGATTTAAGATCTACCCGGCCCTGCTGACGGCAACATGTCTATCACAGCTGTGCCGTATGTATGAGCAATCCATCCGGTCCGCGATCATCGCCAGAACGGCATTGGTGCTGCCCCACACCCTACGCACCAGGACGCGCCGCGCTTGCGCATGGTCACGTGGAAGCAATCGGTACGCGCCTCAGCAAATATACCTGAGGCGCTGCAGTAGCGAGGCGCCCTGAAGGCGTTGTTGAACGTGACGCGGAGGGCTCCGTATGATGCACACGTGTACCTCGCCCACAGACTGCACGTGTAGAGAGACGTGGAGTACGCCCTAAAGATCGTTATCTTGACCTCCCTTGAAGCGCAAACCTGCGTGCGAGCATGTTCGCCCGCACCGACAAAACCCTCCGTTCCCGCTTCATGTCAGCATTATCCTTGAGGTCGGTCGGTGTTTATTTTCGTCATCTGGTCATACATGCAGACTGGTTGCAAGTACTACGCAGGCTGGTGATGTTATTTAGCTTGGTCAGGCCAAGCCTTAGAGTATATAACACTGGAGAAGCCTTACGAACACTTCCCCTCTGTAAAAGTACAAGAACAAATGTTCTAGCACGTTCATAAAAACTACTTTCAAATCGATTCTAACGCACTTCGTGAATCGTTTTAAAGGCGCGCGGAGCTCCGTGAAAATGCCTATTTGTACTGTTAAATGGTGTAAAAAGCGTTCAAATACGTCAAATTTACCTAAAGAACTGAATAACTTTCCCTAAGCAGTTTTTTTTTTTCTAAGATTTAGTCATGTTTTTATTGAAATTTAAAATCCTAACCTCATAATACAATTCGATTCAACCATGATTCAATATAAAACGTAGCATGAATCGAGTATTTTCCTCACGTTGCTTCTGTGACGTCACCGAGTCTCGCTACATCTCGTTTTTATGTTCGTAAAGATCAAAATACTTTTCTTTTGCATTACGAAAATATACGTCAAATCAGCAAAACTTACACGCACTTGACATGCGATTATGTCCTCTAGTAAAAATGTTAACGAGACTACCGTAGTGTTGAGGTCATGTTTGAAACCCAAAATTGACATGTCGATAATTTCCTAGTAATAATTACTTAGTAATTATAATTTATTTTATATTGTTTAATGTTTTATAATTTGTTTAAGTCCATTGAAGTGTTTGTATATAAAAAAAAAAAAAAATTGAACTTGATCTAATTTTTTATTGAGATTACTTACTTATTACAAATTTAGTTACTTTTATATAATTGAAGTTATTTTCTCTTCTTATTAAAATTTAACTATTTTATGCAAAAGCTGTTTTATTTCTGGGTTCAAGCAAAATTCCGAATGAATATCGATATCGATAAAAATAAAAAATATGGTACGGACTCCTCTATCCGGGCGAGCAGCTATTGTTATTTTTGACAGTAGCTACCCCGTCCCCCGCAAAAAGTGGCAGACTTTTTTGTTCGGAATATTGCGCTTATGGCTTCTCCAGTGATATATACTCTAAGGGCCAAGCTAAATAACATCACCAATAATTTCACTAGGCATATGTATGTCCTTCACTATTTATCACAATATTTATCTTTATGATGACGTCGTGTGGTGTTTTCTCTGGTTAGAAATATGTGTAGGGATACCTCTAGGACATCGATTTATATCGACTCTAGGACCTATATTTGGATCCTCACAAAATTTTACAAGATAATAGGCTAGGAAGAAAACATCATTGATTTTAAAACCACGTCTGTATGTATTTAAATACCTTAGAAAAGGGGGCTACCAATAAAAAACAATAAGTACTAGTTTATCATATTTTAAACCTGATTCGTTATTTATTTATTGAATACTTCAAACACAGAAATGTAAAGAGGCGGACTTAATGCCATGATCTGATGTATTCCTGTGTTTCAAGGGTACTTACAGGACTGCCAAATTCCCAAGTAGCATAGGCACAGTATCTAATGTGTCAGATATGAGTGTCTACTACCAAAGCATAGGTCATAAAAGCCATTGAACCACAGACCAATATATTTAATACCCGTTTCTGTCAAGGTTACTAAAATTAGAGACTATTTTTTGCTTTTATAATTTATTCAATAAAGATCCACCTTATAAACAAGAATTAATCAAATATATACTATCGCCTTGAGCAAGCGTGGTGATCAATGCTCGTACCTTCTCTGTATGAGAAGAGGCCTTTGCCCTGCAGTGGGACAGTAACAGGCTGGTATTATTATCATTAGATACTACCTATCAGCTCAGAGCAGTGGTGGCCCAGTGGTATCTATCGGCCCCTACTTACGAGCTTTAGGTCGTGAGTTCAAAGTTACAAACCCAAACAGGAACTTTACTTTGTTAATTACATCACACTCTCAGGTCCAGTTGGGCATCTAGCTTCAACTTTCTGACTGACGGACCCCTTGACAATTCAAAAGTGCCTGTAATTGGTTTATTTGAAATAAATGCTTTGAGTTGAGTTGAAAACCAGCGTCAGGCACTTATAGTTGTCTGGCATTTTTGCTGAACTGGGCCTTTTTGGCGCAGCTCTGAGGCACACTCCCCATCAAATTTCTGCAACTTTACAATTTTTTATTTGATTTTAATTTTTTTTTTAAATATTTTTATCTGCTTTGTATTATATTGTGTGCTTTAGTCTGTGCTAAATAAATGTATTTTATTTCTTTCTTTCTTAATTAACTTCATCACCACTGCTCTCAAAACGGTGAAGGAAAACAGCGTGAGGAAACCGGCATATTCTAGAATCAAAAATTCGAAGACGTGACATCCACCAACCCGAACTGGGCCCGCGTGGTGGATTACGGCCCACTCCCTCTCACAGAGAGGAGGCCGGTGTCCCAGCAGTGATAATATTTTAGTCTGATAATGCTTATGCTATCTGTTTAACCCGTGACGTCCCACTGCTGGGCAACGGCCTCCCTTTCCTTTTTCCACACACGTCTGCCCACTGCCATTGCACTGCAGCGCCTCGGGCATGTTCGCGGAGGCGCGCACCGACTGCTTTCACGCGACGATGCTCAAGCGGTGTGCGTCTCTGGGGGCCTACTCCCTAAGCGAAATCTTTACGTTCGGCCGTACTTACGGGCGCTTCGCTCTCTTTCTCACTTACGGTATGTCCATAAGTGAGACGGAGAACAAAGCGCCCGTAACGACAGCCGAAACTACGCATATCGCTTAGGGAGTAGATGATGCGCAGAGTGCGGGGCAGCGCCAACACCGTCCTGACGATGATCGCCAACAGACTGGATTGCCCTTATATCCGGCAATGCTGCAGCAGACATTTATTGTTATTTTGTGAGTGTTCGTTTTTGTCTGTGCTTGTTATCCTGTATGTATCATTTTATGAATGTCTGTATATGAGTTTAGTTACTTGTTATAAACTTATTTTATTTATTGCGGGCCAGTATCTTTCTGTAGGAGTCAAGTTCCTCCCTCCATGTTCGTCTTGGTCTGCCACGATGTCGTCTACCATTTAATGGGACCCATTCAGTGGTTCTTTAAGCGCTTGATTTCTTGATTTGTTTTCGCCGGAACAAACGATTCGCTATACTTACATATTATAATAATCTATGTAGGCCAGAGTTGTAAACAATATGAATTATCTGTGTTGTGTGTGTATATTGCTTTATTTTGTGATAAACTATCTTTTAGATAAAACTTTACTTAACTTTAAGTAATAACTGGTGTAGAATAGATAACAAAAAAAAATGTGGATAGCGAACTTCATATTTTGGCAACGCACTTGAAATTGATGCAAAATTATTTTTTCCAGACGTTATCCGTAAAAAGCCAAAGTTTTAATTGTTTTATCTGATACATAACAATACATATGTTGTAATTAATAAGTATCAATCCATTAATTATTGCTGCACTTTCTAGAGACTCGCATCATCATAATTATTGAATTAACCAATAGGCGTTTTCTACTGAACGGAAATGGGCTTTCTGATCAAGTAAATACAGTCAGGATTTGCCTTTTATAACGCACTCTTTTTTTTTTTTTTTGAGGTTGGGGAATTATCAAATAACTTCTCCCGCTCTGGGAGGAGCGGGAGGGTGTGTCAGATTTTACTGACTAAAACCCATCCGTTGCCTGTGTGCCGGGGCCGCGATATCCTTTTCGGACAAACCCGCAACCCTGGCAGGTATCCCACTAGCCTTAGGGCAAATTTTTCCATCACCGGATATACTTGAATCCTAGTAATAAAATTAAAACAAAAAAATCTGCGCGTTACAAGTGATATTTATTTGCCTAAACCAGCAGCAATGTATGGTGGCCCCTGTGACAGCTTACAAATTATAATAAATAAAAATATAGCTTATCGGTTCTATAATTTATAGTTCCAGCAGCACATCACTATTAAGGCCAATATAATAATGTAGTATGGCATCTGCAAAAACTTGCAACCGATAAGCGAGGATAGCGACCATACGACGCGTCTCCAAGCTATGCGGTCTTCTGCAGTGTGGACCGCTTGGTAAATGCTGCCTCCAACAGCCTTCTAGATCGCGTCTGACCATCTCACCGCTGCTCTGCCCTGAGCGCGTTTTCCTTCCATTCGGCTTAGTAACCTTAATAACCTTTCGAGACCATGCTTAGGTGAACGCATAAAATGTCCGAAAATGCTGAGGGCACGCTCCTGGCATATTGTAGATAGCCGCTTGATGATGTTGAGTTCTTCCAGTATGGATTCATTCGTTCTCATGGCGGTCCATGGTATACGAAGTAACCTATTGCACAAGCCATCATACAGTGCGGTATTGTAACCTTGCTTTGAGCACCAGCTGCGTTACATTTTTACAAAAAAACTTTTTACTATAAGAAACAACCGACTTCCAAAAAAAAACACTACAAAGTGAAAAATAACTTTAATTCCGGAAGTCTTTGGTTTTGATTTTCGTTTTTTGCCACCGACTTCCGAAATTAAATTTATTTTTCACTTTTTTTTTTTTTGGAAGTCGGTTGTTTTTTTTTTGGAAAAAGTTTTTATTTTTCATTTTTTAATTGTGGGACCTACCCCACACAAATTCGAATACCACTACCTAGTGGGAAAAATACGTATTATTGAAGCTTACTCAAAAACTATCCAAGCAAAGTTAATAAAATTTATATGGGACCAATTCGGGAGCATACCTTTTCATACAAAAAAAGAATTTTCAAAATCGGTCCACAATTGACGAAGAAATCGGCGGACATACATTAAAAAAAAAAAAAAACGCGACGAACATTCATAACCTCCTCCTTTTTGGAAGTCGGTTAAAAAAGGACGCTTTAAAGCTGTGAGACGGGTTGTCTCCTTATGATCTTACGTTAAGCACGGTACAGGTTTTTTCTCCTATATTCAAGCGATCTATTTGAAATGTTCACAGTCAGCAGAGGTGTATACAATGGTAAAGAAGGACCTGGACGAGATAGGCACCGCGGTGAAGAGCGAGGCCAGTCATGTGTTCAGTACCACCTCCACGGTCATCGGGAAGACTTTCAAGGTAACTTTGCTAAGAAGGTTCTCTGCTATAGTGATGTTTGAGAAACAGGCTGTAAAGTTCCTCATCCTCCATAGAAAACGGAGGATCCTCCAACCAGACGGGTGTTGTATCTGGTGGGCTTCTGCCAGACGGTTGTTATTGGGATTTTGTTTGTCTGCTAGGGAGTTTGTTGCGCCACTTCTTCTTTTACCTGAAGCACTAGGAAGTGGTGAAGGGCGGGTGTTTTTGGGGGACTGTCTTGTGTAATTTTAACATTCGAAAAGAGCTGATTCTCAGCCCAGTTTGAATAAATGACTTTCTTTTTTTTTGCTTGTCGCGCGGTTAACTTTGCTTTCGCGATGCAGGATTTTAGGTGACGTCAGTGTGATGCGTGGTTCACATGTGGCGTTGTAGAATGTAGATGTCGCCACAAACTTATGACCCTTGCCTGCCCGCGCCTTAATTGTTGAATTATTGCTGGTCATTAAGCAAAACCTGTGATAGCTACTTCCCTATGGGAGTAGCTATCACAGGATAGCAGACACTATGCAAAGCTATGAGGTCATTGCTTCATCATTGGTAAAGATAAAAGAGTCTTTATTTTGACCAATAACGGTCCGTAAATTATAGGAATCGGCCAATAGATATTAAATAGTCTACAGTAATTAATATCTCAGTTCAACGTAAAACAAAATTGGCTTTTGTCGTAAAACGCGATACACGTCCAAGGTCAAACCATTTGAGATGACCTCAAAATTTCTTGGATCCAACAATAAATCATTATTCCAGTCTTAATTCGGAATGAGTCTTCTTTTTATTGTTTCAAATGAATCTTTGTTTTCCACAGTTGGATGTGCCAGAATCGCCAGCAAATGTGATGAAAAAGAGCCTTAGCAGTTTCATTGGTAAGATGCTATGTTCTAAACTTTTTCATTAAAACTATAGATAAACCTTTCTTGTATTATTATATTCTTATACTCGTACATCGTTACATCACACACATTGATTAGGTGATTCACAATACATCGTTATCGCGCTAAGGCTTATTCGGAACGGCCGCTAGCACGCTCAAATCGATTACAGCCTAACTCGGAATGCGGGGTTAAAGAGTCTTATAGAACCCTGTAAGAAATCGACACGTGTTTCACCTCTCAACGAGGCATCCTCAGGATGACGATTGACTTGTTGCGAACCCGGATTGAGTTGTTGCCTTCGAAGCGCCGAAGGCAGTATGAGCCACACCGCCCGACAACCCCATTTATATAGGATTACTACTCGGTCCACTTCGGCTAGGATTGTTATCAAAATCTATCCGTTATCAATCATTTCTTGTAATAATTCCTTCAGGTCAAGTGAGCACAGTTCTGAACCCTGAGCCGGATGACGAAGACGACACAGAAGTCATACTGTCCTCGGGAGACACCACTATGCTGTCTACGTACAAAGTAAGTTAATTATATTTATAAATAACATGTAACATCACAAAAAGTCTGTTTACTTGTTCTTGATGGGTCAACAACTACTGAACCGATTTTAACGCAATTTGGCACAGAACTCAAAATTACCCCAGATAGGTCCCTTACCTAGGGTACCATCCAGTAGTGATGGATTAATTAGCATTCGCGTTCATTGTTAGCATGCGAATGCTCATTTAGCATTTAGCAAATGAAATGTAGTTGCGAAATTCTGTGAAATGCGAAATTAATTTATCGCTTCGTACTTTTTATACTATCATACGTCAGAGCGTCGACGCACGCAGCGGTAGTGTGCGCTCTCCTTCGCACCCACGGGAAGTCGGGAATACTGAATCTATCGGTTTCACTTGACCGTGACCTCGTTGCGAGTGAAATTTATTAGCAGATGCTAATAAATGGGTTAATCAATTGTTATGTTATTATCTTTGATTTGCGCGTACTTAGGGTTGTATATTGAATGAATGCGTGAATTCGCATATTAACAAATATCACATATTTTATTATTATCAATTATCGCCATATTAGCGAATAGCATAGCAATAGCAATTAGCATGCTAAGACTCAAGAATTCACATGCTAATGAAATTTATGCGAAATCGCATTAATTGACATTACTACCATCCAGAGACCGTAGTACGTACGTACGTATCTGCACACACATCAGTCACGTCAACGTCAAGTCGCCGTGAACAGATAGTCAGTCAGTCAGTCAGTCAGTTAGCAACGCCTCGGTTACAAATTTTCCCTGTCACAATGCCGAAGCAATACCAGTTTTGACTTGCCGGTGTCGCGATGTCGATGTGCCGGTTGTGACGTGACGGATGTGTGTAGCCAACGTCCTACAAATTCTACTTAACTATATTTTTTGACGTGACTGATCGACTTGACGTTGACGTGACTGATGTGTGTGCAACCCTGCATAAACCCAGAATTGTTCCAGTGCAAGAGTGCAGGACGTATAGCACCATCTTATCTCTTTCAACGGAACAATGATTAACATTTCATTATACGGACCCAAGCCAAACACAGTCAATACTATTATAATTGAAAAAAAACTACGCTTCACAGAGAAGCTAAAAAGCAAAACATAGTACCAAACCCATTTCTACACCAATTTTTTTTCATCTGTTCTTAGAAATCTTTTATCTGACGCGGTATTGATTGGTTGATTATTCTCTCCACAGAAAGAACTAGAAGCCTTACAGCGCGTAGACGCCACATTCATAGTCCCGGCATACAGCCCAGAGTTCGAGGCATGGCGGGCGAGTCTAGAGACCACAGAGGCTGGTCTCATCAGTCTCAACTCGGCAGGAAGACGTCTTGACGCTAACCCGACGCTAAAGGCTCAGTACGACAAGCTAGTGCCCGATGCCGTGACACACGATGACTTCTGGGAGCGGTGAGTGTTGCATACTGTTGTTTAGAGACCACCGAGGCTGGTCTCATCAGTCTCAACTCGGCAGGAAGACGTCTTGACGCTAACCCGACGCTAAAGGCTCAGTACGACAAGCTAGTGCCCGATGCCGTGACACACGTTGACTTCTGGGAGCGGTGAGTGTTGCATACTGTTGTTTAGAGACCACAGAGGCTGGTCTCATCAGTCTCAACGAAGCCGCGAGCAAAAGCTAGAGCTAAATATACTCAGCCCATTACAGCCAACTTCTGGTCATGGAAGTTGAAGTAGACGACAGTTCACAAAAAAAAAGACGATTTAACCGCCATTTTCTCCTCCATTCAAAAAAGCAATCTCTATAATCCATGTTCTTGTATTCCACAGCTACTTGTTCCGCGTGGCCCTGCTACAAGACAGACTGGCAGCAGCAGCTCGCAAGCAGCCACAAGAGGAGCCCTCCACCGATCCCGTGCTCGCGCACCTGCCCATGCAGACGCCCATCGAACAGTAAGTTGTTATAGCTGACTGCAAACATAACTTTGTATTTCATAATAATGTTGTAAAGGGCGAAGTTATTTTTGCGAGCACGTCCGACCTAAAATGGATTTTCTGCCAAACGAAAAAGAAGCTTCGGCTTTAGTGTTATTTTAGGCCCAAAACTAAACTGATTTAAACATTAAAAAATATTAATATTTCCACTGTACACTGAAATAAAAAAGAAAAGAAAGAAAAATTGTTTATTCTGCACAAACAAAACGCACATATAAACACAAAAAGACATTAAATACACACATACAAAATCAGCCAAAGGCCTCGTATCCAACCAATAAAAAAAAATTGTCAGTGTTGTGAATTCTTATTTTTTTTTTACGCGTACGTAGAGAAAGAGCAAATATAGGCTTTAGAAGAAATAATATAATAAAATAAATAATTCCATTAGAGGATACAAAATTTCGTGTTTTTCTTGTTGTATTGATTCACTTGATTTTGCCGTGGTTTATGAAGTAGGCCGAATGACGCGCGATAATTCACGAACTTCTGATTTCGGCTTGGCCGAACCTTCGGCTGGTTTACGGCCTAAAACTAAAATATGGGCGAATCATGTTTTTTTTTTTGGCCGAAAATGGCCGAAAACGAAGCTTCTATCGGTGACTAGTACCAAGCAAAAAATAAACGACTCATAACCTCCATCTTTAATTTTCAGGAGTCCAAAAAAGGTCCTATCTGGTTTGGAAGAAGAGGAGACACCTTTTGAAAAGCCTTTTGAGAAGCCCTTCGAAGCACCTGACATGGACAATGTCGTCACCTGGGAAGACGGTAAGTCAAAATAGAGATGTAGCGTTGAACTTTATCTATAATCGATTCTTTGAGCGCCATTATCGATACTGTAATCGATTGTCTGTAAGCCAATATCGATTTTAACCGTCCCTATTTCTTCTATTGACCTTTATTATTATATCTCAAATTGTATTTTGCTGAATAAAACCTCTGTACTAAATGTTGTTTTTATATTCCCCTATAATGTTACTTTTTTTTTACATGTAAATATTACTAGAATATTTAAAATCAATTGTTGAACCGATAATATCGATCCTTAAATCCTGATAATATATTTAGATGATAATCAAAGCTCCTTTTATTCATGATTCATATTTTCATATAAATCTAAGATGTTCCATGTACTAATTCTTGTATTCAATGACCAATGTTGGCCACCACCAAGGTTTACCACCAACCAAGAAGATCCATTTAAAAAGTTTGAAGCCCCAACATTGGTCACTTGTATTCGAGATCCATAATTCAAATCACGTTCCAAATAATCGTACCTCTGTACAGAAGACTTCGCCAACGACGTGGAACTGACAGAAGAACAACAAACACTCCTTCTAGAAGAGTACGAAAGAGAGATAGCTGGCAAGAAGACCAAACAAACATGTTCCCGGGACATTACCAACAACAACACAGACAAAACAACTAGCACAGACAAAAAAAAAACAAAAACCGCACAAACCAGAGACAAGATGAACAATAAACAGACTAAAAATAAAAATGGCCGGTCACCTAAAAAGGCGGCAAAATCTGACGTTTGTGGAAACAATTTAGTTGAAGATTATTTTGGAGATAAAGAGGTGAAAGATGATGCTAGCGCTAACTCTGATGAAAGCTGGGAGAAAGAATTTGAAATTGATGACGTTGTTGAGCAGAAAGCATGAAACTATCCGGCCATAGTGTAATGTAAGGATAATATAGTTCGGATACATTGTGCGGCGCGAAATATTGTGACGTTTAAACTTTTTTTGGATCACACAAAAGTAGCCATAACTTGGTTTTTATATTTGTTTGAATTAACATATTTTTATAGAAATTCCTTATGTTTTTTGCTGTCTTTATTCTACGTTTACAACATCATCACACCAGAAAAGCAATAGACGTCATCTCGGCCATTCAAATCTGAGTCTTATGTCTATTACATACAGTTCCTAATTGAAAGGTCAAGAAAACTATCTACTGCCAGGCAATTAAGACCCATATTGTCATACACTGAAAGCTCAATATAGCACTACTGTCACATGTGTCGTGATACGCACAATGTTCCGCGAAGCCAACAGCGCACATTACAAGCTTTTGCGACGTTGTCAGCCTGGGGATATTCGTTATACATACGCTAACTTACGTGTTTTGCGATTGTGAACCTTAATGTCATTTCATATAGCTCCGTTTTAATTGCCACTTGTTTGAAAACCTTTGCCATGCTGAAATCAACTTAATTTTAGCACAAATAATGCTGATATTCGTGTATCTTGTTCAGATTTCGTCTATAGTATTATATATGTAGGTATATAATTAGGAGAGATCAAACAGGGACCTTGGACTAGGAAATAGATAATACATTTATTGATGTCCAGTGTTCATAGTCCGAGGTAAATACGTCAAAGTTATGTGCAGCTCTAAAACATTCTGCGCATTTCGAGTGTGATCAACACTCGAAATATAATTATAATTTAAAAAATTACTTACTTTCAATATTTAGAAGAGCTGTGTACTTTTTTGAATGTACTTTTTTATTATAATAGGGTATTATGATGACAAATTTTTTTTAGTCCGTCTTGGAGATTATTATAAAATATTGGACACGTATTTTTCCTTTTTTTCGTAATATAAAGATTACGGTGACACATTGATTTAAAATGTGCAATGACGTCACGATTATGTAGATTTTATACTTACTTGTGACGTAGCGACCCCCACGCCCCAACTTAAAATGCGTTTTATCTAAGTAATTTTTTATTAATATGATAACGCAAAAAATACATGTCTAATTTTTTTTTTATTATCTCACTGACGGACTAAATAGAATTTCATTTTTTTTACCCAGGCATCATCCCTATTGTATAAATATTTAATTAATCTCATATTAATTATATCAATTTTGAAAACACCTTCGTATCTGTTCACAAGTTGTATGTCTAACGAATATAACCAGACTGTCTATTCCTAGTACCCAATTAAATTAAAGCCATGTTAATAACGATGTATCAGCAACTGTATATTGTTAGATTGAGCCAGAAGGAGGCCTTTTGTGTACGACACGGTTTCTTTGTAAACCGCGCTGTAAAAAAACACGTCTATCAACAAGCTTCCATAGTGATCCATACAACACTGACGACCGTGCCCTCACTAACACGGTAGTTTTTCATGGCATAGACGTGTGCGTACAAAGGGCCTAACTATGCATTAATGACGCAGTCTCGCGTTTGTAATGCGAAATTAGCCTAGCTAACCGTATCGTCAACAAAAATTGTCTGCCTTTGAGCCATTTTCAGTGTGCGAAAGAGAAGAAAAGCTACAGTACCCAGCTGTCAGTATGGCACAGAGTTAGCTCACGTTTGTACGGCCGTAATGATATCGCGGCGGGATTTTATCGCGCACTAGATTTTCAACTCTCGGTGTTGAGCCGTGGATTGAGAATCAAACAGAGCACATCCCAGCGCGTGATAAAAAATCGCCCGTCCTACCTGGGCTTATAGAAGTACGGCTTTGTAGAGCCTGGTCTCTGTCACTCATAACTGTGTGACAGTCTTTTCCTAAAACTCTGTGCCATGTTTACGCCTGGATACAGTATTTTTATCTTACGAAGCGACGCGCGCTTTACTTGTGGTTACCAAGGACACAAACATGCTGTGAATGTGTGTGTAAGCGCAGGAGCTCTAGGTACCGTCCGAGACAATGGCGAAGTCGGCGGCAGGGTGTGTGTGTGTGTGTGTTATGTGCTAACGCCTACTCGTCTTCACGAACACATTCACAGCGTGTTTGTTTACTTGTTTACCACAAGTAAAGCGCGCGGCGCTTCTTGAGATAAAAAAAATGCTACACCAATGTATTGACAATATTAGAAAGCTGCAAAGATCTTTTGGCGCTTCAATGACGCAGATGGGGTGGCGCTGTTGGTAAACATATGTGCTATAGTTTTGCGTTATGTATTGAAAAAACAAGATGGCAGCGTTAGTTCCTATTTTGGCCACGCGCCAAAAGATCCGTGTACAGCTATAAGACCTACTTAAATAGTCAATAAAGGTATTCAACCTTACTGTCAAATTAATTTAATTTAACTGGATTCGGCTGTAAAACTGTAGTTTGAGGAGTGACCATGATGTATAATAGATATATTTTTAGTAATAATACATAGTGTTGTAGATAAAAATATCGATAGACGATTTTAGTTAAAGACTCATTGGAGAAGAACTAAAAAAACACCGCACAATGTTAATTTTGATGACTACAGACATCGTTCATGTTAGAAAGGGCTCGACTACCGATTTACTTTAATTATACGGGGTGTCAGGGACATCGACGCGAAGCCTGTTACTATGGATTGAAAAAAAAACAGCTGCTACATACATTTTGACCGCGTAGGTATTGCACTTTTCTATGAAACAGCAGATTTTTTTTAAATAACCGACGAAAAATTTCGACGCAGCGGGGTTCAAAATCATGTACTGAATCCATGGTAGCCGGCTTCGCGTCGATGTCCCTGCCACCCTGTATACCAACCAATACTTCTAGAACCGACCTGCACTGGTTTGTATAAAGGTCAGACAACTTTTTAGATGTTCTTGAATTCAAATTCGGAACAATGACACCAAAATGATGGCCAAAAAAAAGTTCTTATGAACTTTTTTTTATTCCGAATTATTTGGATGTTTTAGACCTTTACACACATGTAAATATGCACGGTATCTCGATGGGAGCGTATTTTGCCTCAAGATTAATAAACATGTCTATCAATATTTTTTATCTACAAACTGCGTATTAAGTGCACATTTCTCGAGCCTTACCGGCCCCCTATCCTATTGCATTTACTTTTACTTCATATTGTCAAAGATTATCACCGAAAAGGTCTTATTTCTTTGTCTATGTATGCGTGTATCCACCTCCTTAAGTTACTAACATGGGTTTTTAAGAGTTTATTTCTAACGAATTTATTTTGTAGTCATTCCACTATTATGCTGCCTAGACTCGTCTGTGGGAACTGTATAAAACATTAAAATATGTTTTACATCGATATCGATACTGTGAATGTCCGCACTATTAAGAGCGTTTATGCTAAAAGTTGGCAACGTCGCAAATAGCTGTCAAATAAACCCTTTTTTGATTAATTTGGTAATATTACTGTATGGAAATAAGAAATGTGGCTAATTAGCGAACTAAAATATTGATTATGAAATGCAATAATTAATATCATAACATCGAATATTTCGTTTTAGATGTAAAATAAGTTTGGAAACTTTCCAAATGGTATTTTACACCTAAAACGGTTACAACATGAAATTCAGTGTTATCATTGCAATTAATTATTATTATTCTAGTTCGCTAGGTAGTCACATTTCATATTTCCATACAGCAATATTGCCAAATTAATCAAAACAGCGAAATATTCGACATCTATTTGCGCGTTGCCCACTTTTAGAATGAAAGCTCATAAAATGCCTGAGAAAATCTGCATATATGAAGCGTAGGTAGTTAAAGAATTATAATATATTAAAAATTTAAGTCCATTGATAAAAAAGATTGATAAAAAAGTGAGTGACAGGTGTACTATACTTGCATTCAATAAAAAAAATGTTTCTATTTATAATTTTAAATATTCAACTAAATTGTTTCCATAAGTTTTAGCCGGCGAGTTTACTGTCCTACGAATTATTTACAAATTGCTTACAAAACTTGCAAGTGGTACAATAATATTTAAAGTGTGATATCCCACTAAATAGGTCTCTGAATTAGTTGTAAGTAGATAATAGTAATAATTTTGTGCGCTGGTAACATCTAACTAATGAATGGGCTGACCTGGCAAGTGTAACTAGTGTTGCCAGAAATCAGTAAAGAATGTTATTCAAATTGTCGATAAAAATGCTGCCTTATGAGCTTATAAATATTTTTTCATGATAATGAAATAAATAGTATTAAAACCGTCTATATCAATCAATTTTAAATTAAATGGATTTATTCGTAACATTAATTGTATTAATAAGCATATTAAGCCTGCCATCATCTTGTTGTAAAGCCAAGCCTATTGCTATATAAAATTATTCTAGAATATTCGATAGCAAATCTCGATTTTAGGCAACATTAGACGCAATCGAATGTCCTTCGATCCTGATTCAGGACACCAATTCCTCCTATATGTATTGAATTTTGAACTCTATTTCGTACGTTATGTACGTTATGTTAGGTCTTGTTAGTCCTATGTCCATTGAAAAATTATTAGCTACTGTGATTGATGTATTCTTTACTGAATGTGTCAATGGACATCGAAAACAGGTCGAACATAATATGGTTTGTTAGAATCATTTATACAGGAAAAAAAATATGGAATTGGGGTCTTGAAGCATTCATTGTCAGACAAAAGTTAACGTGTTTCTCCAAGTGTACTTTAAAACGTTTGGTTTAATAAATATTAAAATTAAGTGCAATAAAGTTATCTTACATTTAACTCGACATTTATTTTAAATATATTTAGGTTAAAACTCAACTAAATGAGTTGACTCTAGGTATCGTTATGTTTGTGTAAATTATGATTATTATGAATATGAATAAAAGTTATTAAAAATCGTAGTCGAGGGTTTTATTTGCTATATTGTTTCGACCACTAGCACTAAAGTATATCTACACACTCGTTATGCAGCTTTATCGTGCACAAAGTGGCGGCATCTACATCGCCACATGCGAACTACCCACCAAAGACTCGCAATCAGAGTTTACCGCGCGAACAGCATATATATATAACTTCCACGGCATCAATCGTTGGGTAGTTGCCCGCCAGACACGACACCCGTCTGGTTGGAGGGTTCTCTGTTTTCTATAGAGGATGAGTGAACATTACACCCTGTTCCTCATACCTCATAGATTACATAGATGAAAGATTAGGTAAAGCTTGTCTACTCTGTAATGACGCGCCCCACAACCGCATTAACCGTGTGCGTAAATGCGGTAGTGGGGCGCGTCATTTCAGAGTGGACAAGCTTTACGTGTAAGTCCGACGCCTTTCTGAAAAGCTGGTCACGCTTTTCAGAAACGTTTAGATTACTAGAAATCTTACTTTAAGAATCTATAATACCTAAAATTGCTTAGCATGAACATCCGTTATGTTATATCGAAAATAATGCAGCATTAATTTTGAAATAAAAGTACTATATTTGACGAAAACACGATTCCATAAAATTTAAACTCGACAGAAAAAAGAACCAAAGTTACCTCCAAACTAAACAATAAACCGCTGGTATTCAAAAAATACTTCAAATTAGATCATGAAACTTTGCATAAAATCTAACTGCAACAACCAGATCCAGATCTATATCAGATCAGATCAGATATCAGATCTTTGGTTCTCTATTGTGTTCCCTAACTTTTTTATCCATAATCTAAAGTGCCATAACTTTTTTTCTCCTAATCATCATTTGTCCAAATGATAACTTGTCCGAACTTAATGTCACATAATATCACATGCCATAAAATTGAAATCCCTAAACACAATATGCGCTAAATTTGTTTGTCTTAAATATTACAATCAATAATATACAAAAGACATAAAACGGTTTACAATAAAAGTTTAAAGTTCTGAATTCAAATTATTGAATGTTTATATATCCTAATAATATTTTTTAAACAAATTTGTAGTACCTACATTAAACAATATTAACATTAATATTTTTTATTTCCCTGTAAGCATGCACACAAGCATACACCATGCAAGCATGCAGCATGCAACGAGCAAGTAAGCATGCCGCATGCAAGCGAGCATGCAAGCGAGCATCCAAGCAAGCATGCAAGCGAGCATGCAGCAGGCATGGTTTCTGTCACGGCTCCGGCGCTGCAGGGCTCCGGCGGTCCCACGCGAGCTTATCGTCGCAGATGGATTAACGCTCACCACCGCAGCTTCGTCTTGCTGGCCGGCCAGCCTCAGCCGCGACGGCGAGCGTTACAACCATCTGCTCCTCAACTCGCGGGCCGCCTAGCCCCTCCGCGCCCAGCGCCTACGCGATTTTAAATTACACTCTAGGGGTAGGGCAGACAAGACTGCGTAGAGTCGGATTTACAGCGATTCGTTTCTGCCACTAAAACCTATTTTTTTTAGGACTAACAATTGTATTATAAATGAAGATTCGGATACACATTATACACATCACATCACATTATATAATACAATACTTAGGACATATGACTTTATTTCATGCAAAATTAGGAGATTCAATTATTAAAGTACTCGATATTAGGACAGAATAGTTTTAGAAGTAAAGAACAAAATTTCGAATTTTTTAACATTATGGTTACTGAAGTTTATAGCAAACATGTTATGGATAATGATTTTCGGACAAACAATTTTCGGAGAAGAAAGGGAGTACCCAGATTTTTATCTAGCAGATTCTATGTTTTTTTATATTTTTATTACCATTATTTTCACCGTAAAAAGAAATCATCTAAACTATCGGCGCCTTGAAGCCTTCTCCCCGCCGCTTAGTCTCGCTCTCACTCAGTCCGTGAGCAGTAGTGTGCGAGCGAGATATAAGTGAATTTGAACTGAGGTATTATGGACTCTTATTTCTAAATTATGTGTAAATGCCTCGTTGGTCTAGTGGTCGCAAGCCATACTGCTGATCTGAGTTCCTGGGTTCGATTCCCAGGTCGGGCAACGTGTTACTAGGTTTTCTATCTAGAATGTCTCAGTAGCAGCCCGAAGTCTGGATTTGTGGCCGGTTGATGGCAATAGGCTCGCCCCCTATTACATGGGACTTAAACATAACTGGCGAAATGTGGGTGTACTGTAGGTACATCTCTGCCTATGTATGTATGTGTAAATATGAGTTTTATTTTCTATGGCAGTGTTTTTCAACGTGTGAGTCGCGTCCCCCTAGTGGGTCGTCAAACCTCTATAAGGAGGTCGCCGTTACATTATAATTTAAAGGGGGCCGCGTCATGAAAAAGGTTGAAAAACTCTGCCCTAAAGGACATAAAGTCACTAAAAACTTTTTTTTTATATTATGCCATGTTGGGTATCAAATGAAAGGGCTTGACGAGCACATTTCAAAAATATAGTATAAATAAAAATAAGTTATAAAAACTAAAACCCAACTACGACAAAAAAGTCAGCTAAAAAGGACAAGATGTCACAGACATACTATTAAAAAATCCGGAGTCACACGTGTCAGGGCATAAATCGAATAGAGTACGTGAGACGCTGGATTTTTTATTAGTATGTCTGTGACGTCTTGTTTAAACCTTTTTAGCTCTCTCTCGCTCTTTTTTTCTCTTTTACTTAGTGATGTTCTTCAGAAAGGTCACGTGCGTAGTACTCGCAACCGGCGTGCGTGTATGATCATTGATGATGTTATGATCTGAAAAGGAGTATCTAACGATCGACGCCACGGGAAATAGGTGTGAGTATACGTATTTAAGTAACAATAAAACACGGACAATACAAACGAAGCATATATTCAGTGTACTTCTGGCATCATGATGGAGGAGGCAGGGCTCCCCTGCTGGTGTGGGTAGAAGATGGGGTCGACCGGCCGGTTGATCGAGCTGCCCGAGTCGCCTGCAGCTGGGTAGGGGTGGTGCGGGGACGCGCCCATCCATTGAGGGTACCAGTACAGACCCTGGAAGAAACACGCAAGAGATAGAGGAATTGTATAAATACAGTGTAACCTGGATAAGTGGGATCTCAAGGGACCTAGTATTATTTATCACTTAAAGAGGCTTTTAATTTACCCAGTTTCCCAAATAGTCAGGTATTTTGTTTACAGAGGCCCGCGTTAAGGCAGGTCGAACTTCTAAGTCGACTTATAAGTACAGGCTTTATACCGATTTTTCGAAATCGAAATCAAAATCGGCTTTAGATCGAATCGAAAAAATGTAAAGTATTATATTATTTAAATTTTTGTGAATGTGAGGACTATGTGGATTTCTTTTTTCCTTTTCATTTATTTTTTCTTTCTCAGTTTTAATGATGGTCTGGCAGTTTGAATAGTTTATGCGGCCTACCCAAATATCCTTTCCTTGGTATTGTTCGTCGAGTTGAGCTCCTTAAGTTCTGAGTTGAGCTCCACGATTACTGACAAATGCTTGCACTGACTGGACAGGTCCACTCAAATCTGTGTGGTTCTTTCCTCAAAAGACCATTTCAGACACTAATCTACATGGTCCTCACATGACTTGACCAAGATTATGTCTGGACTTTAAAAGAGACTGCGACCTCTGAGTTTGTTTCGGCCTTTCTTCTCAGAGTAGTCAGATAGGAAACACCGACCTCACCAAGCTTATTTTTAATATTTTTTATATGACGTGTAAAAGTGATTCCGATATCCTATTTATAGAATAAACAGTTTCGTTTCATTTCATTTTATTTCGAAAAAAATCTAACAAATGTATTCTCAGTTGATAAAAAGGCTTAGTAAAATTATTCCCAGCAACAGAGGTATTTCAAAGCAAAATTGTCGGGACCTCATTGTAATTATCAGTAGTATAGGTTTCTCACATATCCGTAGCCCACTTAACCAGGTTACTCTCAATTACGCCATAAGTTCTTATGCTTACTTAAATTTTATATCGAATTACACCTTCGGCACCTCGCGAACTACGCTTGCATTACCACGGCCAGTATGCATAAAAACCACGCAACGTCAATTTATAACCTTGTTTCCACTTAAACATCAACTTTATGGAAGTGTAAATAGAGTTGATTTTAGACTGACTAGTACTGTTGAAAAAGTCATAACAAATATGAAGTTGTAGCGCATACTAAACCTTATGTGTAGGCATTACGGTTGTTTTTCTTGAAACTCGTGTTTGTTTATATGTTTGGTAAAGAAATTGCGAACGCAGATTAACAGCCGCAACAACCAACTCGCCGCACGACGTGCCATCCGACTACTTGCGGTCAAACTGTTAAAACTGTTTATACTTTACTATGAACATCCGCATCTTCATTGAAGCTTCTGTGACCAAGATTACGGCCACGACCAACGAACGAGTTCTATTAAGGTTATGTTACGTAAAGCATTGCTTTCTGTTATTTATAGTTATAAGGTGATATTTTTTTTGCTGTATTGTCAATAAACGCAATTTTCTTTCTTTTCTTTACCTTATTCCCGGAACCTTGACAGGTGAATCGATACTCGTTGACCGTGAGCGGGTCCAGGTAGCTGATGCCGGCGATCGAGCCGTAGTTTGGAGGGAACATGTACCAGCAGCCGTCCAGCGAATCTAAAAACATTGCATTTATATATCACTTTCACTAAGAAGAGGTAAGGGGTCATCCATTATTCACGTTATGTTTTTTGGCTACTTTTTAAACTTATTTTTTTTTTACAAACAATATGTAAGGAGCTAATGCATAATTATATCTCCGGAACGGAGAGAATAACGGTTATATCCTTGCACGCAGTGATGTAACTATTTATTTATGATTTTTTGACAAACGTCATATAACGAGATTTAGTGCTGCTTTTTAATAAGTTGCTAATTTGCCTACCAGATTGTATACTATGATATATTTATGCATAATATTGGGTATTAGAAGCCATTTTAAGCAAAAAACCGACACTTTAAAATTTAAACTCCTATTTCTCGGAGAGTCTTTTTTTCGATCCACAGTGCGGCACCGGACCGCATGGAGAACTGTACCTAATCGTTGCTTTACTATTTAACTCCGCATCAATGCCAGTGTACACGCCCCCTGGCTGGAGGCTTTAAGTGTAGAAGCTTAAGGCAGCCACAGGAAAGTCCGGTTAAGCAGCTACGACCTCCTCAGAGGTCAACTGCGAGATGCCATATAGAAAAAAAAAAAAATACTGTTTCACGCGGTTCCAGTGCGGCGCATGTTCGATATTCATTCGTATCAAACCTGCGGCTCCGACGTCAGGCCGGAGCCGCACGCCATGTGTGGCCCACACATCAAGCTATACATTTCCAGTTCATGCTGATCTCGAATCGTATAGAATTTCCGTACAATGCGAGGTCAGTTTATACTGGAAATTTATAGCTTGATGTGTAGTCGTGTGTACACGAAGCCTAAGGACCAGAGGATGATGATCTTCTTTTGGTATGGTTAGTAACTAACCCGGTCTCAGAGTTTTCTAAAGCCACCCATGGGCCTCTGACTTGGCTTCACATGCCGTTGAGAAATACTTCTCAGGCATGCCGGTTTCCGCACGATGTTTTCCTTCACGGTTTTTGAAGCAAGTGATAATTATACAATACGCAAATGATTCCGAAAAGTCAGAGGTGCGTGTTTTGAGTTCGAACTCGAGACCTATGACTTGCAGGTCTGTCAGACGGGCCGTCTGACGTACACACCACTAGTTATCACTGCTTTCAGGACGATGATGACCTAGAGAAGCTACTCATTACTTACAGGTAATGTTGGACTCGTCTCCGCCGGGCCCCTCTGTACTGCCCAACATGAACGCTTCTGTGGTCTGTTCGATGAAAGGAGGAACCGGAGACAACCCCGTGCCAGGGTCACCAGGGATTATGAATGGACCTGGAGCAGAAAATTAACAATTCTAGGGTTTCCAATCTGACTGCTATCATAATAAATCTTAATAAAAAAAAATAGTCAGTCACGGGGAGTGCCGACATTAGTGAAAACTTAAAATTTGTATTAGAGCCATCTATATACTATAGTACAGCACTACGGCGCGAGCATGTCGGTGAGTTTCTACTCCCCTACCAAAAATCGTTCAATCATTTAGAAAGAAGAAAATCTCAAGGGCATCCCCATACAAAAGCAAAACGTAAAATAATGCAATGAATTAGTTAATTACATTTAAATCTTTTGTTTATCTAATTTAACATACAGATTAAAGAACATAACATCACTTACCGCCATAAAAGTTGGTGTAGTTCCACTCACAAACGTGATGGTCGCAGTACATCGGAGAGTACTTCTCTTTAGTGTAGTAGGCCTGACCGTTTGGCATCAACTGGAAAAATTATTTTACAATATTTTTTTTATAAACTTATAAAATTATATTATATTATTATTTTAATTTTTATTTTTTTATAGAGAGAAATGATTTGATTTTTTATATGTTTGTTTGTTTGTTACGCTTTCACGCTAAAACGGCTGAACGAATTTGGATGAAATTTGGCACAAGGGTAGACCATGACCTGGACATATAATACTTTTTATCCCGATACTCCCAAGGGATCGAGACTTAGAGATGAGCACTTTTATAGTCGTCCTGGCATCTTAGAAGGCCCATCATGAATATCCCATGTAATAGGGGGCAAGCCTATTGCCACTTACAGGGCTGGAATCTCGTCTCAGAAAACCCTTTGAGTAACCCGGCCGTTCATACCAGCAATCGACGCGAATGAACAAAAATTATAAGACAAAAAAACGTTGGCTATTGTTACTAGAACATAATTCTTTAACGCGGCTTGCGGTAGGAGTTGACTAGTAGAAATCGTTACGCAAAAAAGCGTTCATACTTGTATTCCCCCTCCATGCGACTTCTTCTTTCGAATTTACACTCTCTTTCTATCGAGAGACTAGATGTGAATTTAGTGAAAACATAAAAAAAAAAATTTTCAATGCAAAAGAAATAAAATTTTCCATCATTGGTTTTCGAGGGTGCTCAAGTCGATGAAATTAGCTGCGAATTTTGTTTTTGTTTTAAATTATACGTGAGAAGGAACTTCACGGATCACACGTTTTTTTATATCCAGTGAGGTAACCTGGATCACTCTAACCCTCCCCCTTATCCTTTCCTTGAAAAAAATGTTAGCTACGCCAATGGTTCTATGCTAGAACACGTACCAGCAAATAATCATAATGCCTGAACCTGACGCCTTGTATATTGAAGTCCAGTATAAAGGACCCTGACGTGATGATGCAGGAGGCGGCAGTCAACGGCGGCAGCTTGTACATCTCTGTGCCACACTTGACGATAGCCTTCGGTAGAGTGGACACGTCGCGGATATGCTGCAGGCTCTTCTTGAATGGGAACCTGGGGATAGTGGAAGAAATGGCTTTAGGGTTGAAATTACTTGGCAAATTGGAATTAATGTCATAAGGTAAATAGTCTGCGTTTAACCTAATCTGAGGTATGTCTCTTTTGAAATAGGCGCAAATTATGCTTTTCATATAAAATAACTTTTACTTCACAACCAAAGCAACGAAAGAATGTGCAGATGCAAGTGGCCTCCGTGGCGTTCTGTATTTTATGTCTAGCGAACAAGATTTCTAATAGTTGAAATAAATCAGTATAAGTCACTTAGCTAATGTTTGTGGAGTACCACAGGGATCAATTTTAGGACCGCTATTATTCATAAATAAGAAAAAGGCGAGTAATTACGGAATGTATAAAATTAGGCGTGAGGTTATGTAAGCTTAATTTAATTACCTGAACACACAAATCCCGATATTACACTCCAGTCCATGAACAAAGTTATCCATAGAGAAGACTACATTGGGGTCTTCTTCCAAAAAGTATCGTGAGTCGTCCATAAAGTGCACGAAACCCAGAAAGTGGAAGGCTCGGCCCTTGCAGAAGGGTGTGGGTCCTCTGCCCATGTCGTAGATGTCGCTGTACAGCTCTGACAAGAAGATGTACACGTTCTTGCCGCAGTAGAACTCTGGAAGAAGTCTTTTGTCGATAAATTAGGTGACTTTGGGTGTGTGAAGAAAATGATAATGCAATAACTGTTACTGCAAGCCTGTATCACCCCACTGCTGGGCAAAGGCTTTGCTTGAGATCCAGTGCTAATGTGGACCAGTAGTCGTTTAATAAAACACTGTTCGTGCAATTAAAGAACAGTTTTCGAACGCAGATTTTGTTGTAATTCTTGGTAGGTAATTTTTATGTAAATACTTTTGCCCACTAGCCCACAGATGTTCAATTTGTACACAATAATTGTAATGGGTAGGCTGGTAGTAATAGGTAGTACCTACCAATACCAGCCTACCTATTTTATTTCAACCTACTAGGTACTGATCTCATTTCTAGTTGAAGAGTCTGGTTAACCCTTTTATAAATTTAGGATATGGGTCTTCAACAGCGACCGATAAATTATTAAAACTACTATGGTGCTTAATATTATTAAGAGTGTTAAGAACACAATCACAATTCGTCCGTTTTCGCAACTTCTTTCGCAGAAGTAATCTGTTTTTGCCAAGAGAGGGTTTATCCTAAAAGTTGGCAACGTCGCAAATAACTGTCAAATATTTACCTGTTTTGATTCGTATAACAATATTACTGAATAGAAATAATAAATGTGGCTAAATAGTGAACTAGAATATTAATTATGAAATGCAATAATAAATATTATTATCGTAACATCGAATATTTAGTTTTAGATGTAAAAAAAGTATTTGGAAACTTTCCAAATGCCTTTTGTACACCTAAAACGGGTACAACATCAAAATAATATGCTAGTTCGCTAGTTAGCCACATTTCTTATTTTCATACAGTAATATTGCCAAATTAATCAAAACAGGTAAATTTTTGACTGCGTCTTGCGACGTTGGCAACTTTTAGGATAAAATTTCTTAATTTAAAAAAAGACTATGAGATAACCTATATTATTAAATATAACAAATGCAAAAGTGAGTTTGTTTATTACGTTTTCTCGCTAAAACGGCTGAACAGATTTGGTTGAAATTTGGCACGTGGGTAGATCATGACCTGTATTTAGGACATTTACTTTTTTATCCCGGGAGTCCGTCGCCGTGGGATAAACCCCGACATCCCCGCGGGCGAAGCCCCGGGCAAAAGCTAGTAACTAATAAATTATCTTATTCTTTTCCACTTATTCCTAATTAAAATCTCACCTTGACTCATATAGAACTCTGAAGGCACGGAGCCCCCTGCCGCATAGTTGAAAGTGGCTATCCTCTCCGTCTTGATAGCGTTATGATTGTCATACATCGTTAGCATGTTATCTATCGTATCATCTAATGCTATCAATAGAACCTGGAAACAATTGAACGTTTTTATGTGATTCCTGGCCTGCCTTTTTGGCGCCATCTCCACGGATGAGCGGATCGCGGCGATAGTCACGCTGTGCCTTAAAATTTTCGCCGCGATGATATCACCGTGTGGAGATTGATTCATAGTTTCTATTGAATTTGATGGCACGGCGAGACTATCTCCACGATTTTCACGCTCGTGTAGGGCGCTTGAATGATTCGATTCCCGTCCAAAGATATTTGTGAACCGGTGTTTTGTTTCGGCCAGTTATACACAGTGGGCTCCAGAGAAACCTCACCCCCTTGCATTGTTTTTTACATTGCTAGGGGGTGAGGTTTCTCTGGAGCCCACTGTACTAGTTAATAATAATAATAAATTTATTCCAAAAAGTAATGTACAAAGTAATTATGCGCACCATTTACAGCGTAGGACTTACAAGTGCATAGAAATTTGATCAATGACCCCCATGCTAGGTGGAACCTGTGTTACAGGGATCATCCATCCGTCCATTATATTAATACATGATTACAGGTATGTAAGTAGTAGGTTATTTTTAGGGGTACAACAATTATGTGTTTAATTCTTGTGTGAAAAAGATGTGGTGAGTGCGTGTTTGTGAGGGTGTGTGTGTGAGGGCTCGTGTGTGTCGCGGTATGTTTATAGAGTGGACATTGCATTGGTCATGTATATTGCCATTTTAATAGGTCTTCCGTTTACCTGTAGTCAAGAGTTAAAAGATATTCTATAATTTTAGATTTAAAATGAAATGTGTTAAGGGAATGTATATTGAAAATCTGGTTCAATTTATTATAAGAGGGCGCTTAGAAATGTGTAGTGTCGTTTAGCAAAAGTCGTGTGCGTGGTTTTTATAGGACATGGGGGTACTGGTCTTCGTCTTTCTGTGGAAGGATTACTCATGTTTAATGGCAAGTTTGAGTGTCTGCGGATTAGTGTGCGGTAGATGAAAAGTTGTCGGACTGTTAAAACCTTGTACTCCATATATAATCGTTGCGTGGGAAATCTAAAAGGCCTACTAAAGTTCATTAAAGTTCGTTTGATGTTTCTTTATTATATCTGTGGTTCGATGCTCCTTGGGTAGTTAGGAACTCACTGCCTTAGGAGCGCGGTACTTACCACGTCCTCGCTGACTGGGTAATATTGGAGAGATATCACCCTACCCATAGGTACCTACATTATTATAAGTACCTAGGTCAGTGCTTGTGTGACGCCGATCAATCACCCTATACTGCTGGACCGTAATCCGCCACGCGGACCCAGTACGGTTTGGTGGATGTCATATGTCCTCGAATTGTTGGTTCTAGGGTATCCTCACGATGCTTTTCTTTTTGAAATTTATTTGATTCCGAAATCGACGTAGTTGTTTAACTTTGTCCGTTCCATTTGGAGTAAAGCCTATTTCATTTTAGATAAGGTTCGCGAAAACCAAGCAAACTGGTCCTAAATACACATTGGTTAACAAAGTATTGTACCCAAGAGTGACCTGGCCATAATACCTACATGGATAAAAAATGTTTGCTCTAGAAACATTTTGGAATTTTGAGAATATTTACGTGTTCACATAGGGTGCCTACTCCTAGGTAGGTACACTAATATAGCCCTCAGTTCTTTACCGAAAGTCAAGTCGAGGAAAGCCAGCATTCGCCAAGCTGGTCTAAATTGATAATCATTCAGATATACGTAACCCGTAAAGGTACAATTCCGTAGCCGACTGCAGGCAGCAGCAGCAAGCGACTTCATAGAAATTAAATTCGATTTCATAAAAATACCTACATAGAAACCAGAATGTCGTGGTGACACGTCGCCTGCTGCTGCTGCCTACAGTCGGCTACGGAATTGTACACTTAATTACACACTTACCTTTAGTTCCTTTATGTGCATGTGAATGAATCTTGCCAGGTGATCCGTAGCTATGTGGACGTGTTCGTTTATTATGTACTGAAATAACATTATTGATAAGATGAAGAAACTACTTTACAGTTATTACTAACTACTTCATAATACTGTGCTATTAAAATATATAGCTGTGGCCAGTACCTGCATAGCTGTCTTTAGGGCGTCTCACAGCATTTAGGGCCTTTTTAATACATCATGAGTACCTTTGAACTTATCCGTATCTGTTTTAAATGTTATTAACAGATTTTAAATCTCGAACTGCAATCTCATTCCTTGCCAGCACCTATATCTAGATTATCGGAAATGGCCAGCCGCCAACATAGTTAAAAAAAAAAAAATTGCCAACGCATAGGTAGCCTGCGATCTTTGCAATACTTATTAAAAATCTTGTAACCTTCCTGAATACCACCTCCTTTTGCGTTTCCAGTATTCCGTTTTCTATAAAAACCTAATAACGGTGACCTTTGCTTATTTATTACAAAAGCATTTTACAAAAAAAACTAATGCCCGGCGTTTTAATTAACAGAAGGAAACGCCTAAATATTATTAGGTACACTGTCGGGTTTACAGCCAACTGTGCTTAGTGTTAGTGAAAACGGGCATAGAGGTACCTACCTATTGTTTGAGCTAAACTTGTACTCACGGGTCTTCACAACTTGCTACTTAGGGAGTGACCACACTTGTCGACGCGGAAACGGCTTGAGCCGATCAGAAAGAGCTTTTGTCCATGCAATAAAACCGAAAAATACTTCATTCGCCTCTTTTCGGATCGGAAGACGCGACTACATACTTATTCGCTATTACTTATTCGCTTTAATTGCATGGACATAAAGTTCTTTCTTAACCTATGGTGCACAGACTTGGTCTTTGACTAACATCCAGAAGTCCAAGCTAAAGGTTTGCCAATGAGCAATGGAGCTCACTATATAATAATACCAGCCTGTTACTGTCCCACTGCAGGGCAAAGGCCTCTTCTCACACAGAGAAGGCACGAGCATTGATCACCACGCTTGCTCAAGACGGGTTGGTGATTTCAGACTTATATTAACTACAAGTCCAGGTTTCCTCACGATGTTTTCCATACTATACTAGGTATAGGTTTGTTTTCTATACTAGGTGGTAAATTGACGGATCTGTTCGAAACACAATACTGCGCTCCAAAACAAAGATAGCTGATGTGGCTCAAAAGGCTGCCAAGCTTAAATGGGTCTGGGCGGGACATGTCTGCCGCATAATGTCGGACAACCTGTGGGCCCAAATAACGCAGAACTGGTTCCCTGAGACAGTGAGTCGGGGTCGTGGCAGACCACGTAGGAGATGGGGGAATTGTCAAAACTGGAAGGAGGACGCTCGGGCTTGCGAAAGATGGAAGGAGTGAAGGGAGGCCTTTGCCCAGGAGCGGGACAGAGTAGCCTATTTAAAAAAAAAGTTCTTTCTGACTGGCTCAAGCCGATTCTGCTTCGATTTGTGTGGTCACTCCCTAACTACGTCATCGAGCTCGTAAAGTCACTTTACCTGATCAGGAGCTCGTTTGATCTTCATCATCTCAATCTGGTAGTGTGCCAGATGATCCAGCTTGTCTGTGGGGTCATGACCATAGATCTCGTACGCGTCTATAACCATCGCTAGGGTTATGTTCTCGCCGGCCGACTGACAGCATGGGTGGTTGGCTAATATGTACGCATGCTGGAACGTGAAGAAAGTCTCAAAGAGTTAAGTACTTCGTGAATAGTAATTGCTGGGGTTAGACAGATCATCATATTCATGTATCTCTGTCCCTTTCACACCAAGGACCAAGGTACTTGTTAGAGGAGATGCGAAGGTGACAGACTGACAGTAGATCACCCACTACTTATGGTAGGTACCTGTTTGGAGAAACATCGGGGTTTAGTAGATGCATGGACTCCGATATCGCACTGTACAGGTGGCAGGGACATCGACGCGAAAACTTTTACCATGGATTTAGTACATAATTCTGAACGCATATAAATTTTTCACTTATTAACAAAAAAAAACTGCTATTTCATTAAAAAAAGTGCGATACCAACGCGGCCAAAATATATGGAACAGCAGACTTTTTTTTTTAATAACCTACGAAAAATTTGAACGCAGGGGGTTTAGAATCATATACTGAATCCATGGTAAGCAGTTCTCGCGTCGATGTCACTGCCACCCTGTAAACCTAGTAGCTAGGTAATAGTTACAATCAACCGCACCTATCGCACGTCGCGTCGGTGGTAACATTTTGACCATGAGCTGGCCTAGCGTAGTACGGAGCTAGCGTTAGCTAAACGACATGCCGCAACAGCCACGCAATACAGGATCGAGTGTGTATAAATGAGATCCTCGCTACTTTCGAAACAAAGATCCTAAGCTGCGAGTCTAAGGCACACACCAGCGCTCTATATTTTTGTGCATGTGGTAGGCGTGGTAATCAGCGTCTTAGTTCGGTCAGAGTGTACCATCGAAGAAGTTCATATATAACCACCGTAAGGACTATTCTTGCTTGCAGCTCCCGTCGGCTATAGCACCGGGCCGGTAACAGATGTGGTCATCGTGTTCACGGGATTTTGTTTTGAAACTGGTTAGATATCTTCTTTGATAGTACCTGTACTCGCGAAACGCATGCTCCAGTGGCTCGGACTACCTTATTGGTCTAGTTGGCAATACTGTCGGTTGGTGGCAATAGGCTCGCCCCCTATTACATAGGACGAAAAACATAACTAGCGAAAAATAGGTACACACCTCTGCCTAACCGTTTCGGGAAAATAAAAGAAGGTGATGTTATGGATAATAACATAAGAGGTAGGCAGATACTTACAGTGAACGTATAAAAACATGTTAGAAGTAAAACAAGTAGGAGTAACACTTTACCAGGGCGGGCCATAACGCCGACTGTAAAACCACAGTACATAACAAACGAAACTCAATTAAACGGCAATTAATTGATTGCCAATCAACAGTTAACTGCCAGATTGTACCTACTACAGTACTGTTAACATTTTTATTACTCTATTTGGTTACTATTTTACTAACAACAAGTTTAAGTAATTGTTTTTGCTAATAGGCCTACCTAAATTTTTACGTAACTTCAGCTACTTAAAAATTTTGATTTTAATGGTTTTAATGTGTAATGTTTTAATGTATATTGAATCCTTGTGTATATAATCTATGTAGTTTGTAGTGCTTAATATGGGAATAATTTCCTGAAATAAATTATTAATTAACTAATAAGGTGCTAAATGCTGCGCGGTAAATGCGTAACACACACAATGGCTTTCAAGTTGATAGTACAACAACATTCATTGCGTTATTTACGTTGTTGAGCAAACACATTTTTCGGACACAAGAAGCAATAGAATAACAATATCTTTCTAAATCATTCAGATAGTGATTTAAAGTGTGTTACACAAATAGGGTGATGGGATAATAACAGTTTACTGGAGGATATAAAAAATGTGACAATAAAACACATACAAGCGCAGAATCGGTGTGGTGCCGGACGCAAAGAATAGTACCATCTCAGTTTTTCCCGTGGGTGTCGTAAAAGGCGACTAAGGGACTCACTAGAGAATGGGCAGCAGCGTTCTTTGCATTTTAACCCCATACTGCGATCGCCAACCCACCTGCCAAGCGTGGCGATTATGGCAAACCCCCCCATTTGGGGGAGGCTTTTGTCCAGCAGTGGACGTCTTTCGGCTAAAATGATGAAGCGCAGAATAAGGCAATACATCACAACATTTGAAATAACATAAAACAGACTATGCTAAATAATGTGTCCAACACCCTAGAGATAAGTCACTAACTAATGGTAATAGTACTAGTATCTCATTAGAAGCGACCTCCTAGTTTTAAATTCATAAAGTTCTTTAAATCCAAAAGCAAGCCCAAGTTTCATCGGACCTGCAATATTAGTAGTCTCGCGAACCGATCACTGTTGGGATACCTACATTTCGCTGGTTTTTCTACATTCCTTTAAGCTGTGTGCCTAAACCTAGATCATCAGGTGCCCATCATTCTATAAAACAGGTGGAAGCAACTGTTGCTCTTTCACCTAGTAATTTGAACCTTGCTTCTGAAAGGTATCGTTCTCTTTGCTGGTACTAAGTAATTTACATAAGCCGCTAGGTATATCGGCTAGGTACACTTAATAAATACAATATATATCAACTATCTATCTCAAACTAAAAGTTCTGCTTAAATACCAGTTTGCATACCTAGCTAAAATTAATATGCAAATAAACACTATTTCGTAATGGTCAGATTTCACATCGTATTCCATCAAGACTCGTGAATCTACCACACGAGTAAAGCTTTAAACTTAATCATAACAATATCTCTATAGACAGGTGTAACGTTGTTAACTAAACGTTTCAGCAGAAATTGACATTCCTTCCGTGAAAAATGCTGGCGTGTAGTCGATGTATCGATCGTCTCACCGCGCACTTCCCCTGCGCCGCGGGGTGAAACCTCCCCACAGTACGAGCCACCGTGCCGAGCAGCCATTGTATCCAAGAATACAGTTTAAAAAATGATAAAACCTAACAAAAATCAACCGTGAAACGTCGAAATAACGGCCCAGTGGACAACATTAGTGAAAACTATACAATAATATAAAGTTTCTCCAGAAACAATGAGTAAAGTAACGTAAATCAAGGAAAAAATGGCTGCTCCAAATACCAAAGGCACGGTAAAACTATAATGTAATATACATAGAGTAGTGTAAAGAAGTCTTCCGATATAGTATTAAGAATAAAAAATAAAATAAAAATTAGTTAAAAAAATATATATTTAATGTTATTATTAAAAATCGATGTCTTCCCGTTGATGTCAATTTTAAAGTTTAATTGAAGAAGAAAAAACAAGTTCGAAAATTCGACAATAATAAAATAAAAGCACAAATAAAATAAGAAGACAGACAGCCTAAATAAAAAGTGCTAGGAGTTTGTAAATCAGCTTCAAAATGCATCATCTCGCCAAGTTCAAGTTGCCTCCCCTGAGGAATGTCCTGGACGTGACCATGCAGACTGTCCGCCAGCAGATCCCGGAGAAGCCCGGCGCGCCCCCGCGTCCTCCGCAAAATGTCAGGTTCGCGAACGTAGGTAAGTCTCTACACAAGGTCAGTAGGTTAATCAATAAACTGAAGACCTTCCATAATTCGTTAGTGTTATAATCTCTATTACTATACGAGTATATCCTTTGCTAATTAAAGGATAAAAAAATTAACACATTGAAATCATTGTCAACAAATTAAAACTGCAAAACTTTCAGTTCACTTTCTGTTCAGTTTATTTTCTTCAGATTCCATCAAGTCACATAACATATAACATCTACTCTCTCTCTCTCTCTCTCTCTTACTCTCTTACATATACATTCCTCTTATTCACCTTTCAGACAATATGGGTGAAAGCTGTGAACTGTCAACCATGAACGAGACGACTTCACCTAGCTACCAGTCGACGAATCCGACTAACCCGTTCCTAAGCGGAGCCCTGCAGGCCGAGGACTCCTTCACTAGCTATCAGAACACGTATCCTCAACAAGATGGGGTAGCTCCTAGGTAAAAAAAAACATCGCTTACATCTTCAAAAAATTCTGCTTTTGTCGCTAATGAATCCGATAGAGCAGGATAAAGAATGGTCGGTTCGCGCGCTAATTTGGGAATTTCCTTCGAATTATTCAAACAAATACACATTTTGCAAATGTAAAATGAAAACGAACATGTAGTTTTGTTACTATTAAAAAACTGATGACCTCTCGTGAATTATTTACGCCGTACTTTAGGGGTATGTTGTTTTTTTGAGATTACTTTGGATTATTTTTCTATCGAGGACAGTACAAGTAATCGTGTTTCTAAAGTGTATCATGTATAGAGTGAATCCATAAACACTTTACATAATAATTGCATAACTAAAGGTTAAGTAATAACGAAGCAGCAAGGGATCAAACGAAAGCAACTATTTCGCAATAAGCTCGGTGCGCCCTTAACATTATACCGGTGGTTTCAGGACTCAGAGCATGCAAAGCGTAGATTTTTACGCTTCATCTGAAGAAGGCGGTGGTTTCGAGGAAGGCGGAGGCCCTCCTGGCGCGAAGATCAATGAGTACCAAGCGGCTTGGAACGTCACTAATGCTATTCAGGTATATAGAATATAAGAAGTTCGTAAATTCATAATTTAAACGTAACTTCGGCTAATAGTAATTGTTCTCCTTCCAGGGTATGTTTGTAGTATCCCTGCCGTTTGCCGTCCTACAAGGCGGTTACTGGGCGATCGCTGCAATGATCGGCATCGCCCACATTTGCTGCTACACCGGTAAGATCCTCGTCGAATGCCTGTACGAAGACGATCCCGTATCAGGGCAACGCGTCCGAGTCCGCGACTCATATGTCAGCATCGCAAAAGAATGCTTCGGCAGAAAATATGGCGCAAGAATTGTCAATCTCGCTCAAATTATTGAACTTCTCATGACATGCATTCTCTATGTCGTCGTGTGTGGGGATCTCATGATTGGAACCTTCCCTGACGGCGCCATTGACACGCGGTCCTGGATGATGTTAATAGGCATCTTTCTATTGCCCCTGGCTTTCCTAAAGTCATTGACAAGCGTCAGTGTGCTGTCCTTCTGGTGCACCATGAGCCACTTGATTATTAATGCTATTGTCCTGGGCTATTGTATTCTTAACATCGGTGATTGGGGCTGGTCCAAGGTGAAATGGACTTTGGATTTTGAGAACTTCCCAATCAGTTTGGGTGTCATTGTATTCTCATACACCTCGCAGATTTTTCTGCCAACGTTAGAAGGTAATATGGAGGATCGATCCAAATTCGAATGGATGTTAGATTGGTCACATATCGCAGCTGCCGCATTTAAATCAATTTTTGGGTACTTGTGCTTCTTGACCTTCCAAAACGATACTCAGCAAGTTATCACCAATAACCTGCGTTCAGCTGGATTCAAAGGTCTTGTAAACTTTTTCCTTGTCATCAAGGCGGTACTAAGTTACCCTCTGCCTTACTATGCGGCGTGCGATTTGCTCGAGCGTGCTCTATTTAGAGGCAAACCAAAGACATTTTTCCCTGTAATTTATGCGCTAGATGGAGAACTGAAAGTGTGGGGACTTGCATGGAGACTGGGTGTGATAATGTTTACTATTTTGATGGCAATATTTATTCCTCACTTCGCTATTTTGATGGGTTTCATCGGCAGTTTCACGGGAACTATGTTGAGCTTCATCTGGCCAGCATACTTCCATCTTAAATTGAAAGGCAATACGCTGGAAACCACTAGGATTGCATACGATTACTTTATAATATGCCTTGGTGTTCTCTTTGGTGTCATTGGCATGTACGATTCAGGCTCGGCCTTGATCAAGGCGTTCAAGATAGGTTTGCCGTTCTAATTTCCTATAGTCTAATATTATGGGAAATTATCATTGTTGAACTATTTTTAGATTTATGCACACGTCGAAAATTATATTTTGTCGCTATAACTAAGCGGCTGAATGTTGAATGCATGATGATTTATGTACCTAGACCGATGTATTGATAAGTTTTGTATCTTAGGTCTGTTTAGTACATGGACAACTAGGTTTTGTTAGCGAATCTTACTTTCTTCGTATAGAGACAATAATATTGTATTTGAGAACGATCGCCTTTTGCCTTCGCTACTTCGTTTTACTCCAGATTTTTATGTAAATAGTTATAATTGTCTAGCTAACTTTACAAATAATATGATATACTGTTAATCAAATGTCTTCCAATGAAAATATTACGTTTTTGAATATGTAACAACGAAGTCTTCCATTGATAATGATGCTATTGAAAGCGTCATTATTTGCTTGTACGTATAAATATCAAATACATATTTGGATAATATTTACATTAATATTAGGTATTTAAACGTAGTAAAATTATTGAGGTTCTAGTAAATCCTTATTTACTCCGATTTTGAAATAAAGTACATATCTGATAGATTGAACAATTTTACGTTTACACAAAAATGTGTTTTTTATCATTTTTATTGTGTTTAGTCATACTGAAAAATCTATTTACAAACTTATACAATTTATTTAATTAATAAGAAGAATGCTGGTAGAGTATACTAAACTATTATCCCGACGAGTATATTCAAATGATGTCTTCCATTTTCTAAATATAATTGTTGTTGATTATATTAATAGAGTATTGTACTAAATTATACATGTTGATTAGACTAGTTAGTTACGTTACATGAACATATTGTGAGAATAATATGTGATTATTGTGATACCAACGTTACGAAACTATATATTAGGTATACAGATTTCGGGAAAAAGAATATAGACAAAATTATAGCTAGAAAATTTAAAACATTTGACAATAATAATTGTAAATCAAGAGATAGAGGGAATGATGAATAAGACAAAGACAAAAAATAAGGATATTTTTACCAGGCTGCAACCTGTCGGCAACCATTGTAGATGAAGGCTGCAGCCTACTATTTTCCGATTCTCCAAGTTATAAAGAACTCGCGAGTTGGCACTACTCTTGTCACGAATACCTATATGATTAATTTTATATGACTCACTGCAAAAGGATTTGAAATAATTACCCTGCATATGAAACTGATTCACCTTATAAAATAAAGTCAAAGTTACTTTTAGACTTCCACCATCTGTATATCTAGCATAAGAAGTTGGGCTTCCAAGATTTCGGCGGTAAAATCCTATATGAATAAAAAAAGATGCTTGTCTTCAATTACGCCTAACCGTTTAGTTTTGATTAAAGTATCCATGCTTATATCCATATGAATATTTAGAA
This sequence comes from Agrochola macilenta, assembly GCA_916701695.1. Taxonomy (NCBI): domain Eukaryota; kingdom Metazoa; phylum Arthropoda; class Insecta; order Lepidoptera; family Noctuidae; genus Agrochola; species Agrochola macilenta. The sequence goes on along the minus strand of OU753572.1, from coordinate 8,702,876 downwards.
ATGTATCCAAGTGCAATAATGTTGTATAAATATACTTAATAATATGTATTGTGATGAAATGAACAATTCTAGGTGTGTATTTTAAATAATATAAAATGTTATTCGATATTTGTTTCATTTATTGTATAATTCTAAATCCTCAGTGAAGCGTATAATAAATGTAAAGTACGTGAAAAGTAGTAAAGGGCTGATTATACTTTCTTGTGGGACCCCCTGACGTAGTTTATCTCCCAACATTCTGAGTGTTGTCAAAACATGCCTACGGTTTGGAGGCGGTTTTGTAAAATAATCTTGAGATCTAAAGACTATTCGTTTTCCTTTAATATTTCAAAATGTATCTCAAAACGTAGAAAAAAGTGTCTCACAAGCTATTGAGATGTTTTCCAAAAACATTATTTATGATTAGAGATGGTAATATTTAGGTAGGTAGATTTTTTATTCAAGCACAACGGGGAAGTTCTTGGCCTACATCTCACCTGATGGTAAGTGGTGATCGGGCCGAAGGTGGAAGCGAGCTTCCACCACTTCGAGAGATAGCCAGTTCCTCTGTGATTGAGGATTCCGGATCCTCAATCACAGAGGAACTGGCTATCTTACCTCTAACTGCCGAAACACAACAATGCTGTTAATATTGTTGTTATGGCGACAAACTTAGATAAGATGGTGGTAGCTAGTCAGGCCGACTTAGAATAAACCCTACCACTAACCAAACAAAACAGAAAATTTTGCCCCCACTGGGAATCGAGCCCTGGAAATGGGTCTGAGACAGGTAGCCTAACTAGTGGTTTCAGAAACTTATTCGAATCTTTAAAATTGCAAAGAGGAAGAGTACTTCTTTATGCACTTACATGTCAAACCTCATGTTGACCCTATTTTAGAGACCTGCGTTAATGAAAAAAGCATACATATTTTAATGCAAATAAAAATATTATATTCTTTTCTATACCCATATCTGGCTTCGTCAAAAGAATGTTTTTAAATGGTATTATTTATTTTTCGTTGAAGCAAGCTCATAAAATGTTCTCGTCTCAATAAAGTAATATTACCAAGGTCAGTATATTGATAAGGTAAGCCATTTAAATTGGCAATTTGTTTAATTGTTCCCGCGCTCGCTAACCGATCAGACGCCATGTTTACAAAATGGACGCGCGCATTCACGCATGCGTGCTGTTTCTATTATGTCTCCTCCTTATACAGATAACTGTAAGTATTGTATTAATTTAATAACATTGTTACTGCTAGAAACCTTAAAAAAAAACGCTTTAAAACCATTCCTCGAAAGCTCTTAGTAGATGGCCCACGGTGGGCGCCAATTTATAATTTTAATTCCAATTTGTTACAAAAAAATATATTTGTTTTAAACGAATATCGGATTTAAATAAAACACTGTTTGTATCAGCATCAAGTTAAAGTCTCTTAAACTTTATGAGAGACAGTATGCAGTAGGGGTTAACTCGTGGACTCTTGGTTTTGCATTTTATAAAATACCTGACTGGATCACACCTACGATCTCACCTACGTTTAAAGCAAAGTTATAAAAAGCAAGAGACAGTATAATATGTCTTTTCCCAATTCTCAATATCAAACCAAGACAAGCCGTTGAACTATAATTTGAACTTACACATCCTGTAACCTAGCGACCGTACAACCTACGGAACCACCCCTGCTGCCGCGAGTCGAACGAGAACCTTACCCTCGCCATGATAATAGATGCGTTCGAGATCTACGGCCACGACCCCACGGACAAACTAGACAATCTGTGGCTCTACCAGAACGAGATGATGAGGATCAAGACTGCTGAGGACCAGGTACCGAAACTAAAACAAAATAACATCAGGGCGGAGGGTATATTCGCAAATACAAGCTCATTCGCAACACTAAAAAACAAAAGAATATCAGCCGATCTATTCTGTACAAATATGACCGTGAAAACTTAGGTGAAGTGAGCTGTCAATACTGTCAATCTCTAGCATCGTTGAATGACAACTCACTTCAAGCTCAATTAACCTAGGTTTTCACGGTTTTTGCGGAATAGACCGATAGGGCTGAGGTTGTATTCCCAACACTTCTTCTCTCTTGTTTTCCACGAGCTTCATGAATCTTGCTTATGCAGTGATGAAAAGATTAACCAGCTAGACTAGTTTACCAGGGAAGGGTTGGACGTACAGGTCATGCCCTTAAAGTTGAGACTTGGCGCACCACGTGGTTTGAATTGCGCAGTAGACGATTTATGGGTCTCTTTAGCGGTATGAGGTCCCCGCCCGCCGGGGCGTCATCGGGGCGGCGGGAGGCGAGGTCAAGTCTCAACTTTAATGGCACCACTTGATCCCTCACTGAGGTCCTTTAAATTCTTCGTTTTCGCTACTTCTTTCGCAGAAGTAATCTCTTACTGCCTATTAACTGTAGCTATAATTTTAAATGTTATTGTAAAAGCCTAAAATTTTGTTTCCCAGTACCTTATCAACGAGAGAGTCCATATAGCATCAGATCATTTAGGCCGATTTGTAAGATTACACATACAAGAACTGAAGGTAAGTCTAAAAATGGTTTAACTACTCCAAAATACATACAATGCAAGATATTATAAATGCGAAAGTCAGTTTGTTTGTTTGTTACTTTTTCACGCTAAAGCGGCTAAACAGATTTGAATGAAATTTGGCACATGGGTAGACCATGACCTGGATCAGGACATAGGATACTTTTATCCCGATATTCCCACGGGATCGAGACTTACGCGGGTGAAACCGTGGGGCGCAGCTAGTTCCAAATCATCTCGGAAATCGATCTGTAAACTCAGAAGTCCCAAACCTACTGGCTACTACCTAAGGCTATGGATTTCATGATTTAACACCGAACAGGTCCTACTGATATCATTAGATGACGTCATAGACAACATGCTGACAATGTATGAGAACCACAACGCGGTGGCTGCTGAACGCAAGGCTACGTACACTGGAGGCCCCGTGCCTATGGAGTTTTATATGAGCCAAGGTAAGATAATCCTTAATGTTTCTTATTGGACGGATTGAGGGGCTAGTAGTTAAATGGCCTCTATACGTATCTTTCCGTAGACAAGAGCATTAAAGCCACTCTGGATAGCATATTTTATTTAACTTGACCGAAATTAATATAGCGAATCAAATCAAAATGCACTGTAATTCGACAAGAAGCTCTCGTCCAGAATACGTCCAGAACTATCAGCAACGTATTATTTTTCAATTGATCTGTTTACCACCTCTAAACTACCGAAAAGTCGACTATTCATAATTGAACCTTTGTCCCCCAGAATTCTACTGTGGCAGAAACGTATACATCTTCATATCGGAGATATACAGCGATATTTACGACATGGGCAGAGGGGTAGCTCCCTACTGCAAAGACAGATCCTTCGTCTTTCTCGGCTTTCTGCACTTCCATGATGAGTCCAAGTACTATTTACTGGATGACCCAAGTATTTCTTTCCCAACTGACAACTATCTGCATGGTTTGGAGTGCCATATCGGTATTTGTGTATTCAGGTTAGTACATTTAATGTTTAGAAATCTCGTAGAATAGTAGATAATGGTTATTTCGATACTATCCCTCAGACCAAATAAAAAACCAAGACAAAGCGAAAAATTTATATGATTCGTCATCAAATGTTAGCAACATCTAATAAAAAACCGGCCAAGTGCGTGTCCGACCACGCACAATTAAGGGTTCCGTAGTTGGGATGAATTTATCCCAAGAACAAACTAAACACTGTAGTTGAAAAACATGTTCTCCCTTACGGAATGTATGGGAGATCATGTTTTTCAAACTGCAAATTTAAGTTGGTTTGTTGATTATTACTCGTTAACCTGTACAGCCTACTTAGCTCTGATAGTTTTCCTTTTAATTTCGTTATATCTACTACTGCTTTGAATTTTTTCACAAATCCAAGTACAACCATTTAGCTGGCAGGGGGGGGGACACTTGACTAACAAAAAAAACTGTTAAAAGCTTAATATTTCGCAAACGGATCCCTGAATCCAAAAATGGTTTTCACAAACTCACAATATTTTTGAACGACCTTTCTAACGGTGCCCCACAACATGGGGTAGATGAGGAAAAAAAAACATCCCCACTTTACGTGTAGGGGAGGTACCCTAAAAAAATATATTTTTCTTGATTTTATTTTACCACTTTGTCGGCATGATTAATATGTACACATATGCCAAATTACAGTTTTCTAGTACTAACCGTCTCTGAGCTAAGCCGCGGCGGACAGACAGACAGACATGGCGAAACTATGTATAAGGGTTCCTTGTTTACTACGGAACCCTAAAAACACTCCTTAAAAACCAGTTGTATATGAAAAAGGTTTAAATGTAATCGATAGGTATCTGTTCTAAAAGGTTCCCTTTCAAGAAGCTCGTTCAAAGAGTCCGCGACGTGTCCACTCTACCGAAGGCTATCGTCAAGTGTGGCACAGAGATGTACAAACTGCCTCCATTGTCTGCTGCGTCCTGCATCATCACGTCGGGAACTTTCATACTGGACTTCAATATACAGGGCGTGCGCTATCGACACTACGATTATTTGCTGGTAAGAAACTGGCTGTCATCCTCCCTAGATGGCTGACATTTTAACTTTTTGCCACTTTAACTTCGATCACTAGCCGATGGCTTCTATTTATAATTTTAATGTATGGAGAGAAACGCTACTGCAGTTTATGTACTGACTTCACTTGAGTCTTTGGGTCGGGATTGGGTCACAATAATTAACAATTTAAGGAGTATTGTTTTTTCTGTGAAAAGTCGAGTTCATATTACATTTTATTCTGAGTTAAGGACGAATTCTCCAGGAAGGGACATTCGTCAGTCGTAAAGCTTTCATTACAACCAGCACCCTAAGGCTTCATGTACATGACGCTGGAGCCGCAACGGCGCCGCGTAGGTTTTACACTCTTTCTGAGAAATTCTATTTTTTTTTCATCTTGCGGTCCGGCGCAGGTGCGGTGCCGGTACGGCGGCGGTGCGGCACATGATACATGGTGATATTCATTCGTATTCACAAACATGCGATCCGGTGCCGAATACGTGATTTAAAGTGTGTTACGCAATTACGACTATTTGCGCGACGCGACATGTTTTCTTAGAAATTGTTTTGTTAGAGTCGTGTCGCGCCGGTCTGCAAGACGACGCTTGAATCACAATCCGAGAGTTTTGAAGGATATTGCTAATCCATTGCTCCATACCTTTGAAAAAATCGTCTAGTTAGCAACGTAAGCAACACAATGGACGTGGGTGGACTCAAGTGAACTGTCAAAATGAATTCCAAAGAAAAGAAAGTAGACCGTACCAATGAGCCCCTTGGCTAATATTTTTTAAAGCTAACTTGGCTCTTTGCAAACTTTAAATGTGTTTTTTTCTTCGCAGACTCTACCCAACGGTAACACGTACTACACCAAAGAGCCTCACTCTCCGTTGATCTGCGACCATCATGTGTGCGAGTGGAACTACACTAACCATTATGGAGGTAAGCTTTGTATTGCCAGTTATAATATCATGTTCTAGAGGCATGAGAAACAGGGTGTAAAGTTCACTCATCCTCATTAGAAAAGGGAGGATCCTCCGACCAGTGGCGTTCCACCCATAAAAGCCGAAAAGCCCGGCTTGCCTTAAAAAGCGAGCCCACAAACAAAAAAACAAAAAAAAACTTGTAAAGCAACCAAGTCAATAATCGCAAGAATTGATAAGAATAATAACTCCGCGCTGCACTGTGTCAGCCGCGCGCTTTTTAAGCTACGATGCCAGGTTTACGTCCTTTTTACATCAGGCACCGTTGCCAACTATCTTGGATGCAGTTGTGATCTCGCTCTAACACTATAGCGATAAGCAGGACGCGAGATCGCATCGTAAATGAAAACGTAATTTTTATTCTTTCTCGCTCGCACTTGTGCTGGCTTTTATGAGGCTTTCGTACCCTCTCTTCTTTCGCATAGAAATAGTTAAGTTTGTTGATACCATTAGTATGTACCTATTTCGCAAATTGTTCTAATTTTTAAGCCCGGCTTCTGATTTTTTAATGAATGGAACGAATCGTGCGTTTGATTATGAATAGTAGGAGTAATGACGTGGCAAATTTGTTCAAATTTGTTTTGAGCGGCGACTGGTGCACCTTTTTTCGCTTTGATATTTTTTAATTTTCTGTTAATTTAAGTGTTGTGATTAGTTTTTGCTGTGATTACCTTTGTTTTGAAGTGATTAAAAAGATTCTTATCATTAAAATGAATTCGGAAACACATGCAATTGTTCCTTGTGAAGGACTAAAGTGTGTGCAATCCTTACTCGGAAAGGTAAATGCTTTGAGTTTTAGAAACAAATATAAGTAATCTCGATAGTTATTGTGGCGATTTCATTCCGCGCTTTTGTTAGTGATTATAGTGTTATTTTATCATCAAAATGGGAATTCGGAAACTGTGTTTGAAAAGGTATGTAACTTGAGTTTTTCGACAATAAGTAACTCTTTACTTTACCGTAACCAACCTCAAATTACTGTAGGTACCTGTTTCTCGGAAATAAAAACAAGTATTTTTGTCAGTCGAAGAATAGATTGAAATAGGCATTCGATTGTCTATTAGTCAACTTTAGGTAGGTAGCTGGTGCCATGAAAATACATAATGTGTGTTGTTTGTATGGCAATTGTAGTTTTGGTAAACCACTGAAAAACAAACCATATGTCCTATTATTATAATAACAATAAGTTCTCATTGAGATCACAAAACACAATAATTTTCGTATCGAAGAGATTCGTCATAGGTGTTTTGAAATAAAGATAAGAGTTGGCTATTGTCATTATGATAAATTATAAAAAGTTATTTTGGTATTATCTCATGTTAACATTTTCAATCAACTTAAACTCATAAAATTATGCGTACGGCAATAGAACAACAAATCGATCATTTGTTGGGAGCCATCTAGTGGCTTTTGATTGAACATTTTTGCATGTGACAAGTGAATATGAAATATGGTGAAAAGATTCGGCTAACCGGTGTGTTTACGCGCATTCATTAATATAGATGGTGCTTATGAAAATTACGTACTAATGCTTGATAATACTTATTTAGAACTCTTCGCATTTTATAAAGGTTTTCTAATAATGTTGTACCATGAACAACATATGAAAAATCTGTTGGCTTGCCCTAATTTTGACACCATGGCACGCCGCTGTCACCGACCAGACGGGTGTCGTTGATTATTGGATAGTCTTATAAATGTGTCGTTCGCGCGGTAAACTCTCATTGCGCGATGCAGGACTTGTCTGACGTCATGTCTTTGATGCGTAGTTCGTATGTGACGATGTAACCGCTACAATGTCTTTTTCTCTTCCTATGAATAACATGTTCTCTTGAAACCTCTCTTCGGACATGGCAAGCCACTGCAAGATTGATCTCGATGCCGTGTAGGTACTTGTAAATAGCAGAAGAAGTTGAAAATGCCAACGAATATGTTTCTTTACAAATCTTCCGGGATTTGGAACAAATTAAAATTATGACTTCGACCAATGAATACAAAAATATCTCAAACATCAACCAAATCTTCTGCTTCTCAGGTCCGTTCCTGATCCCTGGCGACCCGGGGTCTGGTATCGACGCCGTGCCGCCTTACATCGAACCGACGCCAAAGCCAGATGCAGAGGAAGATAACATCACTGTACCTTGTAAGATTCCACCAAACTGTATGAGGGTAAACGCTCAAACCCGCGTTTTTATGGAAAGAGAAATTGCGTTTGTAAATATGAAATGAAATACCCACAATTTTTTGAACTGCTGTGATTTTTACGCTGATGCCTCTGCAATAAGATTCGCTTGTACTAGCAATGCATACCATTTCCACCAAGAACGAATTACTAGACCGGCTTAAGTAGTCTATTTTCTCCTAGAAGCTTTACTCTCTGAGTCATCACCTCCGAATAAGTTCCGATAACATATCCGTTTTTTGTATTTACCTGGAATATACTGGTTATCATCATCGTGAGCCTACAGGCCTCTCTGATAGCGCACCGTTCAACTCAATCCTCGGCTACTCCTATCTAGATGCTTCCAGTCACCTTGCCCTACCCTTAAAGTGCTAAATATTTATTATTTCGCCTATCCTATGTAGTTATGCTGGAAGGGTGCTTGTTCATGTACCCACCGAACTACGGCTCCATCGCGGGCAAGAGTTACTTAGACTTGATCGACCTCCACGACGACAGGTTCACCTGCAACTCCGCTGGTGGCAATAAGGTAAGGATGAACAGACAATATCCGACCGGCTGGAGACCATCTCTTGTAACAGTAACGTTTTTAAGTTACTTCGATGAAAGAAGAATAGTTTCCGAAATTATGGAAACACACTACGACGTTACTGTTACAAGAGATGATGTAATAGTAAAGTTTTAGTGTTACTTCGGTGTGACAAAGCTATTTAAACGATTTCATTATTTTTCAACGACTGACAAATTTGGTTCTGTATTCGACCATTAAGTACAATACGGCCAATATAACTTAACAGTTCTGAACATAAGCACCACGAACTTTCGCGCATGTTCTCTCGCTCACACTCGCCTCATGTCACCATTTGGTTACTAAAAAATGTTACTGCGCAGCCTTCTGCGCAAAGTTCGGAACTGCCAAGTTATATCGGCTGTAATGTATCTATGTACAATATTCATAATGTATGTCTGTCTGCGATTTTCTCAAACACTTATAAACTCGCAACGGAACAGTAACTTTGGCGATTCATCATCAATTTTCAATGCCTGGCCCAGATCACTAAAGAAATCTCTCAAGACATTTTGACTTCATCTTTCCTTCTGTCCAGGGTCTCTACTGGTACCCGCAATGGATGGGCGCGATGCCCCACCACCCCTACCCAGGGGGGCTCGGCGAGCAGCAGAAGGAATTCGAAGCGCCAGGAGACTTCTACCCGCACCAGCAGGGTTATGACATGGACGAACAGGATATCGAATAATAGATTTCTTACAATAAGGTTCTTTTGTTTTATTGTTTAACGTCATATTTTTCGATAGATATCTATCCCTCTATCTATGCCCAGCTTTCAAAGCCGGGCATTTAGCAGTCTATGGACGTACAGTCAGCATCAAAAGTTGATGACCACATTTAGATTTCAAAAACGCTGTACACCGTATTCACTATTAGCACTTCACTATACAGCGATTTTGAAAATCTAAATGTGGTCAACAACTTTTGATGCTGACTGTACCACCACTGCCTAGGTGTTAGTGGCAATTGGCATAATAATATGCATATTAGAATTGGATATATGTTTTCTGAATAAGCTCTTGGAATAGAGGTCTCCTAGTTAGTTTTTTTTTTTTTTTACTAGCCTACTCTGTCCCACTCCTGGGCAAAGGCCTCCCTCCACTCCTTCCATCGTTCGCGAGCCCGCGCGTCCTCCTTTTAGTTAATGCCTTACTTAAATTAATTTCATAAATAAGGCTGTGGCAGATTTAGGAAATTGGGGATAAAGAAAAAATAAAATTTAACAGAATGTAAAACTTAATTTATTTTAAAGATAAACGTAAAATAAACATTTACACTTAAATGTAACTTTCTAAAAACCTGCACTCGATAACGCTACCGCGGGGCAGCACGAAGAACGCGGGCGTCCCAGCTTTCAACTCGAAATACTTCGTCACTAATAAATCTCCCAGATTCTTAGAAGGATCAATCACATGAGGCATTTTATCGTAACCTTCGAAATAGACGTTGATTTTAGAACAATTGTACTTGTTTTCTTCGTCCCACGGCGCTGGGAAGAGCTGTTCTAACTGACTTTGCAAAGGCACGTTTTCAGGGCAATCTCTTATGAAATCCGTCATTTGATATTCCGGATATAGGAGTAATATAGGCCACCTTAAGATACCTTCTTCGACACGTACTATCGCGTCCTGCGATCCTGGTAAACTAGGCTCTAATTTCGACAGATCTATGTCATCTTCATCATCGCATTTCGATATTTTTATTCCTCGTTCAATGATTGCCTTGATCACCAATTCTTTTTGTTCGCCATCCTTTGCATTTTTTCTCTCTTTCTTTCTTTGGTCGCGATCATGTTGTAACTTCTTCTTTTTTGCTGTGTTGAGGAGTTCGATTATTTCTTTGTCTTTTTTTTCGCCTTCTAATAGTTTTTCACAGTGGTCAATGCAGGAGTCGTATTTCGTTACTTCGAGGGCTGCCTTGGCCGCGCGTACCCGAGCCTTGGTGTGGTTTGAGTTGAAAGTTAACGCCTTTTCGCTGTCAAATAAAGCTGATCTGTAGTTCTTCAGATGCCAATGTGATGCTGCTCGGTTATTGTATAGACTTGCATTGATGTCTGCGTCATTACATCTCTGTTTGATGCCCTCGGTGTAACTGCAAAAAATATAAGTTGGTACTATTATATTTGCATGTACTTCATTCTTTTGTAGAATTATCTTAATTATTTATTTATGTATTTTTGCTTAGAAAACATGACTATAATCTAGTATATAAAAAACGCATATTAAAGAAGCTATACAGAATGTATGTATCATATACTTTCAGACAAATTCATGTTTTTGATTCTGAACTTAACACAATGCATAAAAAAGATTTTAGTTATTTGTTTTCAGACAAGTTATTTTGTTTCCTACAGATTATACCAAATGTATCAAATGCCTTAGATACATACACCTCATACACCCTGTATATTTAAACAGAACTGACGAAATAAAATTAACTTAAAAGAACACTTAAAATTACATACCTCTTATTTTTAATTAACAGGCAGATAAGTTATTATAACTTAATAAATAATAAAAAACCGGCCAAGTGCGTGTCGGACCACGCACAATGAAGGGTTCCGTAGTTGGGATGAATTTATCCCAAGAACAAACTTGACATTGTAGTTGAAAAACATGTTCTCCCTTACGGAATGTATGGGAGATCATGTTTTTCAAACTGCAAATTTAAGTTCATAGGTTAATTTAGGTTCATTTGTAGGTTCAGTATAACTAATAACCACAATACTATGCTAAAACAAACCAAGATATGTAATATAATTTTTTGTCACCAGTAGACAAATAATTATATAACTTATCTTGGTTTGTTACTACCTATTTTATTTATAATTTATTAGTTTTTTTTTTTTTTTTCTTTGTTCCTCTCAAACATAGCGCCTGTCGTCTAATCTCTTCCCAATCCTTGATTGACTGGTAGAGAATGCCTAATGCCATTGCCTTTGTACCTTTTAGAGTGAAAAAAGGTTTAAATAAATAAATTCCAATCCCATCTGCCTAGCCTTTTCCCAACTTTATTGGGGGCTTCCAGTCTAACCAGATTCATCTGAATACCACTATTTTACATGGAGTGACTGCCTGTCTGACCTTTATAACCCAGTAACTGGGTAAAATGATACCCCTTGGGAAGACTGCTTGTCAGACTTTTGGGTTTCTGACGACCTGTGACTACTAGCAGAGATCCATGAATGACAGCCGGGACGAACGCGCCTTCTGAAGCACGGAGGAGTCTCGGTATGTAAAAATGGTTATCCATCCACAGACCAACCCAAGCGTAGCTTAACCTGACGGATTGACCCATGCAGCAGTTATTACTTAGACAAGAGTTTAAATAAATAAATTACTCACCCTAAAATGGCCATTCTATAGTTTTTATGTTTGAAGTTGAAGTTGCCATCTTCCTTGTAGTTGCCGGCCAGTTCAACCGGGGTGTTCTCCTCAGGATCATACTTGAGTTTGGCCAGACCTTCAGCCAGCGGGGACAGGGCACCCTCGCCTGGTGTTGACTTCATAAAAAATGGATGCTTGTCCATTTCCTCCTACAAACATTGTGGTTTATCTTGTTAAAGCATTTTAATATCAGTAAAAAAATCTTTTTCATTGTTCTTTGACCTGTCAAATGTTGTATGGACCGGCAAATGTGCATAAGAAAATTGCACTCAAAAAGATAACAAATATAATAATCAAAACTGTTGAACACGTTCAAAGAGACTGCTTTTAGTAGGTGTTCGGTTAACAGGTTAAATAATTTCTGAACTAATAAGCACTTGGTTGCGCTCTTGGTTTAATAACTTAAAAAAAACAAATGGTGTTGCACATGTTTATATTTAGTTCCAGTCTTTTATTTTAAGATGTTTTAACACAGAAAAATCTATTCTTTTTTCCTAGCCACCATTGGGTGTACCTCTACACTGGAAGGCCTGTGTTAAGCAGTTATGTTGTTAATATTACGATCCTAATATTGTTCTTCTTCGTCAATGATGATCCCGAAAATCTATGTAAGTTTACGATAGTAATGAGAAGTCCTCACCTCCCATCTGTCCTCGGGCCATCCTTCAGTGTATCTCTTCTTTTCTAAGCTATCAATAAAGTCGTCCAACTCCTTATCCAGTTTCTGACACAGTGCGACTCTCTCCTCTTCCGTAATCGGCTGTTTAGCATCTTTTGACGACTCTTCAGCCATAGTTATAGTAGCTCTACCTTACTACACTAAAAGCTAGACTGACATTGCCTTCAAAAATTATATTCAAAAATAAATTGGTTTTGTATTACTAATATCACAATTATTGTAATATTTATGATTTTACTATTAGAAAATCCCATAAAAAAATATAGGTAACCTAAAAACTAAAAACATTCAGTATTGTCAAAATGACAATCTTTTTGAATTTGACATTCCGTATTTCGTTTCGTTTCGTCGCCGTCGTACAAATTGGCAAAAAAGAGTTTGAAAAAAAAGAGGGCGCCACTATCGTACTTATGTCATTTCGAATGGGAAATGAGTAAAAGAATATATACAAATTGTTAAAAACGCTGGTTGTGGGTGACTCAAAACCTACTAGCACTTGTCAGCAACGCAGTACCATCATCATAGGTCTGCATTAGGCGTGTGTAACTCTTTACGGAACCGACTCACTGATCCGGATCATTGATCAAGTGTTCCAAAAGATTGGTTCAGTAACAACGTTTCAATCGAATCATTTGAATCTGAATCATTACTTTGCCTCTGTGCTCTTTCCGCGCGACCATCGCTTACGAAGCGACTGAGCAGCAGTGAGTGAAAAAGACTGAGACGCTGAGTTACTTTAGTGAGTACTGACTCGCGAGTGAGCGGGTGACACATGACAATCTATTTAAGTCAGAAAGAGATACCAAATGAGGTGTGTTAAACTCTGCCGCCAGCTGGCGAATACCCTAGCCCCGGTGCGCCCACTACTCAACAACGACGGAGCGCTTAAGTAGTATGTAGCAGAGGACCAGGCGGAGGTCTTCGCCGAGCACCTGGAGCGTCGATTCCGCCCCAACCCGACCGGCGACATCGAGCATGTCGCGGCAGTCGAGAAACACCTAGGAGACTATTTCGCAACGCCGATAGCTTCGGAAGAGAACCCTATCTTCTTCTCGGCTGGCGTAGTTAGACGCGCCATCCTAAGGCCGACGCCTAGAAAGGCCCCCGGTACTGACGGTATCATCAACACAGCGCTGCACCACCTGTCGTTCCGTTCGGTAGTGTGGCGCTGGCGCGCCTGTTCACGGCGATACTGCGCACGAGGATCTTTCCCACCTCGTGGAAGGAGGGGCGCGTCATAATGCTGCCCAAGGCGGGGATGAAAGTAGCGAAGCCGGACAGCTATCGGCCGATCACTCTACTGCCGACAGTCTCCAAGGTGTTTGAAGCACTCCTGCTGCGACACCTACAGCATATTGCCCCACGCCCGGAGGAATTCGGTTTCAGGGCGGAGCATAGCACAACGCTTCAGTTGTCAAGGGTAGGTACTGCACCTACTTACAACTGCACTAAATAAGAAGGAATGCTCGGTGGCAGTATTCCATGGCATGGAGAAGGCTTTCGACCGTGTGTGGCACGAGGGCCTAATATATAAGCTAGCCACGTCAGACGCACCCCGTCGCGTAGTTATGGTAGTCTCCTCTTTTCTGTCCCACAGGACCTTCAAGGAGGTAGTCGACGGGGCGGCGGTCAAAATGCAGCGCGCCCTCGACTTACTTCCCGAATGGCTGTCGAAGTGGCGGCTATCGGTGAACGTGAGTAAGACGCAGGCGCTAGTCACTGGATTCGCGCCTCTCCCACCGAAGCTACTTGGAGCCGCCGTCGATTAGTCGCCCAGGTCAAATACCTAGGTGTGACCATCGACCGCCACCTCACGATGGGGCCCCATGTCCGCAAGGTCGCCGCACAGGGTAGGGTCGCCCGCAACCTCCTCAGGCCCGTGCTCTCATCTCATCCCACATCCCGGCGCGCATCAAGTTGGGCGTGTACAATATGTACATACGCCCAATCTTGACGTACGCCGCCCCAGCGTGGTTCGCCCTCACGAGCGAGTCGAACCGAAAATTGAAAGTCGCGCGCAACAAAACCTTGCGTTGCGGACCATTGTAGACGCTCCTCGTTTCGTGAGGAACGATGTACTCCACCGGGATCTCGGGATAGAGCCTGGACGAGTTCGCGAGGCGACTCGCGAAGGCGATGTTCGCGCGTGCCGACACTTCTACCTGGCCCCATGTCAGGCAGATAGCGCCATGGCATGCGTGCCCACCTGACGCGAGACCCCTGCCACACTGACAATTGACCCCATCGGATTGACGCCTCGAGTAAGCCGCACCCAGGTTACACGCGGCTCACTCAATATAATAAGACTCTACAGATGTACACATACATCTGTTACGCGGCGTGTTCTAGGTTAATATAGGCATGCCGCGTAACTAACACAGACAACCTAACTCAACAGACGCCTCATAACACGTGCGAGCGCGACGCGGGCCGCGAAGCACATTGACACTAAGCGGTGTTACATTAAAATACAAGCCGCTCACACAGATGCTTATCCCTCAATCCGTAAACGGCTAGATCTGTGACCGGGGCGAGGGAAGCTACATATCTACCTGTAGGAGTGTCCAGTCGGCATCTCTGTCGCTGGTCGTCGTCACCTGGCCGGGACAGACCGCCGAGATGTCATAAAGAAGCGGCGCTATAGGATTTAGCGTCGTGGCGCGCCTACAGAATTATTCATAGCAACCATTCACACAGACGCACTTTGCCTACGTCATTTCCACAGGCCGTTCGAGGCAAACAACGGGCCACCGTGGTGCATCCGCAGGCGAGGGGCGCAGCCCTGACCCCGCCCGCCACGCCTTCTTGCGGGGGCATCGCGACATCTCGACAAAAATGAGATGTGTATTACTCATACTCTCACACCACTGGTGTTTACACGGTTTCACGGTTTTGTATTACTAATAACACAATTATTATAACATTTATGATTTTACTATTAGAAAATCCCTTAAAAAATATAGGTAAACTAAAAACATTCAGTATTGTCAAAATGACAATCTTTTTGAATTTGACATTCCGCTTCGTTTTGTCGTCGTAGTCTGGTCGTAGTACAGATTGGCAAAAAAGAGTTTGGAAAAAAAAGAGGGCGCCACTATCGCACTTGTCATTTCGAATGAGTAAAAGATTATAAACGAATTATAACTCGTGTTCTCCCAACCACAGTAAACGACGTTACTCTTTTGGATCCGTAACACATTTATTTTTGTCGAATTCGCACCTCAAAATAACTTGGTGATAGTGCACAATATGAACTCAAGATAGTATTTGGTTAGTATTATTATGAACATGTACTACTTTTTGTTTTAAATTTGACCTATATTTAGGTATAGGTAGGCGGAGTCTGGGTTTGTGTCCTGTTGACACGCTTCCTAATAAAGGGGTGATAGACGCACGAGCAAGTACGCGTACTTATGGCTCGACGACCTTACTCGCCCGTGTGTCATACTAAGTACGCGTACTTTAAAACCGCTGAGTAAGTTCGTCGGCGATCCAACAGGTTTGGAACTTTGCTCGTACCCCGCCTTGGATCGTAGTGTCGAACGTCTGTCATCGCCGCGAGCCGCCATTTTGTTTCGACATTTGTGTAATGTTTGTTTAGTTTGGGTCAGAAAATTCGACAACATCGCGATACAATGTAAGCATGCTTCACGTGTGTCTCTTTTTGTTCGCCATCCTTTGTATTTTTTCTCTCTTTCTTTCTTTGGTCGCGATCATGTTGTAACTTTTTCTTTTTTGCTGTGTTGAGGAGTTTGATTATTTGTTCGTCTTTTTTTTCGCCTTCTAATAGTTTTTCACAGTGTTCAATGCAGGAGTCGTATTTCATTACTGCGAGGGCTGCCTTGGCCGCGCGTACCCGAGCCTTGGTGTGGTTTGAGTTTAAATTTAACGCCTTTTCGCTGTCAAATAAAGCTGATCTGTAGTTCTTCAGATGCCAATGTGATGCTGCTCGGTTATTGTATAGACTTGCATTGATGTCTGCGTCATTACATCTCTGTTTGATGCCCTCGGTGTAACTGCAAAAAATATAAGTTGGTACTATATTTGCATATACTTCATTCTTTTATGTAATTATCTTCTTAATTTAATTATTTATTTATGTTTTTGCTAAGAAAACATGACCATAATAATGTACTATATCAAACGGGTATATTGAAGAAGAGAATGTATGTATCATGAACTTTTAGACAATTTCATGTTTTTGACATACACCTCATACAGCCTGAATAAATCAGAAATGACGAAATAAAATTAACTTAAAAGAACACTTAAAATTACATACCTCTTATCTTTAACAGACAGATAAGTTATTATAAATTATTTTTCAAAAAGAAACAGTTTTCAAAAAATCACAAATTGTAGCTACAATTTGTTTGACATTGTGACTTATAAGTTTTTGTTGATTTGATAAACTTTATTATCAAATCAACATCGAGGTTTCAGATGTTTTTTTCAGTTTAACTAATAACCACAAAAATATGCTAAAACAAACCAAGATATGATATATAATTATTTGTGTACTGGTGTAAGTGCAGCGGGGCAATTTCGACAGCGGGAAATTTCAACTAATCTTAATAACTTCTACATTTTACTTTATTTGAATAAGTGCCATCTATGACCGGATAGCTCAAAAGCAATTTCATAATTTTTACAAAGATGGCACTGCTAGACCCAATACTGTTTGATCGACACGGCCATTTTGTTTTCTTCTCTTTTTCTTGTTTGCACGTGCAAATTAGTGTCTCACATTTTTGCGAAAAAAAGTTGTAA
Source organism: Agrochola macilenta (assembly GCA_916701695.1). Taxonomy (NCBI): domain Eukaryota; kingdom Metazoa; phylum Arthropoda; class Insecta; order Lepidoptera; family Noctuidae; genus Agrochola; species Agrochola macilenta. The sequence goes on along the minus strand of OU753572.1, from coordinate 8,685,751 downwards.
TTAATGTGTTTTTCGAAGATTTTCAAAGGTAAGACATTTAATTAAAGCCTATTTCATGTTTTTGGCAATTTTTTTTTTGTTGTAACTTGCGTTTTAACAGCATTTTGGTGTGAGTTTGAATAACCCCACCTGGATTGTAATGGCGGCTAATTTCGACTTTTTTGCAGTTGTAATTGCACCAGATTTTATATGGAAATGAACAAACACTAGTGATGTGCATGTTTCGATATGTTTTGTCGATGTAAATACTTTACAAATATTTAACTTGTAGCTATATTATTGTAATCTTTCTATTCGCAGGATCGCAACATATAAACATTTATATATTTGTTAGATTTTTAATTGCTGTTTTAAAACTAAAAAAGACAAATGAATATTGGTCCTAAATTATAAAATCGCGTATTTATATTGCCGATTGTATATGACCGACTGTAGATTTAGGACGAGGGATGCTGTGGTTCTATTTTAAATACATATTCCGTTCTTAAAATTAAGTTTTGATTTATGATTAGTGAGTAGATATAGTACCTTTAGTAGATAGCAGACCAAAATTATTTATTGGTGTATCTATCGACTTATTTTTTATTACGTTCCCATCACTATTAACTATGGCGAGCAGTCGAAATTACCCCGCCTAAACCTTTAATGTGTTTTTATTCAAAAATGAGCCTAGCTGCATAAATGACAAGATTAAATTTAGATTATCATCCCTATAAAAAAACTCTGCAACTGACTAACATCAAGCTAAGAGCTCTAGAAGAGAAATTATAATGAATAGTTGAAATTGCCCCACGGAGGGGGAATTACAACTATTTTTGCCTTTTTTGACAAAAACACATTTTTAAGCCTATCTATTGAATATTTTTCAATATGAGTTTGTAAAAATAATACACAGATAATAACTCTGGAGCGTCAATACATTACATTTTTATAAAACTATATCATCTAATATTTTTATACCTTCAAAGTTGTGGTTTAGGTTTTACCAGTCGAGATTGCCCCGCTCCACCTTACCTATTTTATTTATAATAGGTAATAGGTAATACGAGCTGGTATCCGCAACTCCACGTCTAAGCGCGTATTTTGCGTACGGGTGGGAAAATCGGTTATTCGATCCACCCCAGCTCCTCAAAGAAGGCCAGCAACGCCTTGGTGTCACTGACAATCTCACGTAGGGTACCTGGGTTACCGAAGTACTTTGCCCTGTATGCGTCGACCGAGTCGGGCAGTATAACAGCACATGAGCTGCTGTCTCGTCGTCCTCCATGCAGGCTCTGCACAGCGGACTGTCTGTGACTCCTATTACAAAGAGGTGTTTATTAAATGACCCATGGCCAGTTACAGCTGCTGTGACTGTACGCAGCTGTTGTTTCGTTAGTCGGAGAACCTTTTTCGTGAGCCGGCCATCAATTGTAGGGAGTGCCTCCTTAGCCTGTCTGCACTCTCCGTGATCCAACCATAGTTTGTGATGTTGGTCCCTGGTTCGTTTCCTTACCAGAGTGCGTAAGTACCCGAAGGGGAGTGGCGCAATGGGTTCGGGGCCCACTGGTGCCATGCTCGACCCCCTTCTGGCAAGTTCGTCGGCTGCGTCATTGCCCCGCGAACCGCTGTGTCCTTTAATCCATTGAATGGTAATGTTATTGAGGCTACCCACCTGGTTAAGGCGCTGGTGGCACTCGTATATCAGCCCAGAGTCAATAGTGTGGCTGTTTAGCGCTTGCAGAACAGCCATGCTGTCTGAGAGTATACGTATCGAGTGGTCCTTAACTTCCCTGGCCATTATGGCTAACGCGGCAAGAGATATGCCCATGCATTCGGCCTGGAACACTGTGTTATGGACTCCCAATGGTGTGGCTATGTGTATGTTGAAGTCTTCCGAAAAGATTCCAGCACCTGTGCCACTACCTGTTTTGGATCCATCCGTGAAGATTCGTAGCTCTGCGGGGCGCAAACCCTCGCATCGGCAATCCTCGTGAAGTTGGATCCTGTATTTTTTATCGAAGATAAATTGTTTGGGTACCCGGTCATTTATGGCTTTCGTAATAGGGAACTCAGTATTGAGTTCCTCAAGCAGCGCGGTGTGTTGTGTTTCTCTCTTACCCCAGAGATTAATTGCATTAAGACGCACCGCCGCCATTGTCGCTTCCTGCTGTATAAACAGGTGGAGCGGGGTTAGACCCAGCATGGCTTCGATTGCTGCAGTTGGAGTAATCCTCATGCAGCCAGTGGTCGCAACGCAGGCCAGTATCTGCAGGCGTTGTAGTTTGTTGCAAGTTGTAACCAGCATCGTGCGGAGCCACCAGACCACGGCCCCGTAAGCGACCATGGGGCGGATCACGGCTGTGTACAGCCACAGTATGATTTTGGGGGACAGGCCCCACTTCTTACCTATCATTTTCCTGCATTGCCAGAAGGTGATGCAGGCCCTGTTTAGCTTGTTGTCAACATGACTGCTCCAGTTCAACTTAGCGTCTAGAATGACTCCAAGGTACTTGACCTCGTTGGCCAACTGAAGTTCTGTATCGAACAGTTTGGGTAGGCGGAAGGGGCCTAATGCTCGTTTTTGGGTAAACATGACTAGTTCAGTTTTAGTGGGGTTCACTGATAGTTCAAATTCCCTGCACCAACTTTCTACGATACGAAGTGCTTGTTGCGTGAGGTTACAGATCGTTCCCGACACCTTCCCTGATACAAGGATTGCGAGGTCATCTGCATAACCTATCGTGTAATAGCGGTTGGCGTTGAGTTTAGTGATGAGGTCATTAATCACCAGATTCCACAGGAGGGGAGATAGAACTCCTCCCTGAGGGCAGCCTCTAGCTATCATGGCCAGCTGCCGCTCATCCTCAAGGCGAACCACTCGTTTGCTTAACATGTTTGTAATCCAGTCCGTTAGTACCTGTTCTACTCCATGTCTGGAGAGGGCGCTGCTGATGCTGGAGAAGTTGGTTCTGTCGAAGGCTCCTTCGATGTCTATAAAAGTGCCCAGGCAGGTGCCTTTTTGATGAATCGCGTCCTCTATCTGGCTGACTACTAGATGAAGAGCAGATTCGGTCGACTTACCTGAGCTGTATGCGTGCTGATTACCATGTAGCGGTATTGTTTTTAGAGCGCCATCCCTCAGCTCCCTATCACATAGCCTCTCCATAGTTTTTAGGAGAAAGGAGGTCAGGCTAATTGGTCTGTGGGATTTGGCGTTTGTGTAGTCACCCTTACCTGGCTTGGGGATGAATATTACTTTCACTTCCCTCCACCCTTTAGGAACGTAGCGAAAGGCCAGGCACGCTCTCAATAAAGGCACCAATCTTATAGCGACAGAGGCGCCTCCCCTCTGTAGTAAGGCCGGGAAACACTCCATCAAGACCAGCTGCCTTAAAAGGATGGAAGCTCTGGATGGCCCATTGGAGTTTCTCCAACGTGATCACCCTGCGTGCGTAACTCCAATCATTGTCTGATGGTATTTGGGTTTCATCTTGCCAGTCAACTACCTGCGCGAAGACACATCCAGGGAAGTGGGTTTCGATTAGGACGCGTCTTGCTTCTTCAGGGGACGACGTGAGTGTGTTATCAGGTTTGCGGAGGGTAACGGGCCCAGGTGTATTCTGTTGCGCGAGGACCTTCCTTACCCTGTTAGCTTGTTGACAAGATTCAATGCTGCCACAGAATTTACGCCATCCCGAGGTGCTCCTGAATCTGATGCGCTTGTGCTCCAGATCAGCGCCCTACCAGGGTTGTTTACCCGGTGTGTTGCGCGGCATGGTCTCTGGGCATGCAGACTGAGAGTCAAAGTCAAAGTCAAACAATGTATTTCAATTAGGCACATAAAAGGCACTTATGAACGTCAAATTTACAAAAAAATAGAATTGATTCTAGTCGCCCCTTCCAAAAGGTAGTTTTCGTATGGAGAAGAATGGGCAAGAAACTCCACCGTTACTCTTTTAAAATGTTTTTACAATATTTTGTATACATTAATTATATAATTATATGTGAAGACGATGCATCTAGAATAAGATTACTATACCACGATAGGTAAAAAAAAAGGAAAAAAAATAAAGAAAAAAATAAAGCAATTGCAGATAAATTAATTATGATAGATAGATACATGGTGCTCACATATTTACAAACATTGCAAAATTATACGATATTCCTAACATTTTAACAAGTAATACTAATAAGTCAGTGTGAGAGCTGTCTATGATTGAGTTAGTAAGGTGAATTACATCTCTGCAACAGAAATCAGTTAAGAGCTGTGTTTTGAGGTTACCTGTGACATAGATGCACGATCTGGGGTAATCGTGGTCTGAGGTGACTAGGAGCTTACCGCCAAGATTGGAGAGTCCTTGTATGCGGCCGGCCCTAATCCACGGCTCCTGGATTAAGGCTATGGCCGTGTGTTGTACCTCCAGCCACTTGCGGAGCTGAGCCGTCGCGGTCTGACTGTGGTGGAGGTTTGCTTGGAGGACTTTACAGGGTGACGAAAGGGACGCCATCGCTGGTCGAGCCCTCGTCTTCCCCCCCAAGTCTGAGCCCGGCGAACAGGTCGCCCTCGTCGAAGCCGTCCTCTCCCGGGCCCGAAGCCGGGGACAGGATCATGTCATCCAGCTCCTCACCCGATGAAGGGACGGCTCCCACGGTGGCGGCGGCAGGGGCGGCTGACTCTACAGCAGTAGGTTCAGCCGCGGATGCCTCCTTTGTATGTAGGGGGAGTGGACTCCCCTGCTGGTTCCAGCGGCGGCTGAGTCAGCGCCTCGCAGACGGTTCTCGTGACGGGGTCCCATCCCTGAGGAACGTCGGTGAACCTACCATTCCGACCCTGGAATTTCACGTACACCGCCCCTAAACCAATTGAGAGGCGGCGTTCGGCCTCCATCAGCGTCGGAATTTGGTCCACAGGGACTCCGACCACCACGAACCACGCCGAGGCTTGTTTGTCAGCGTGCAGCAGTACCCACCTCTTGATGTCCACCCATGGGTTCTGGTAGCTGAGAGTGCGTCCAATGTTGGTCGACTCTCCGTAAACCCCCTGCTCATCCGGGACCACGATGCCACACCGTGCACGCTTCTGGATTTCCGACTGGCTCACGACGACTAGCGAGGTGCTAGTTGTGGGAGCCAGGCCGGAGACTGTCTTCCTTAGCCAGGCTAAGGTGTGGTCGTTGCCGCACCACAGTTGGAGGATACCCCCGGCGAACATCGGCTTGGCGTTAAAGGTCGGCCCTGGGGTATCCTGTTTGGGGGAGCAGGCCTCGAGGATAATCTGCTTCTGGATAGCAGCGAGTATCTGGTCCGATACTACCTTGCTCAGGATCCCCGTGCAGTCGCAGGTGATCGCGACGTCTAGGGTTGCGCTGGCAGCTTGGGAGTAGCTTCGTTGATCAACCCGATTGGATTGATCAAGACGCGGCCGCTTATGTTCTCCCCGAGGTGTCAAGGTCTCGTTGAGAGCTCGCTTAGCCGCGGCCTGATTCTTCCAATCGGGTCGATGTGTCCTGTTGCCTACAGCTGGACCCTCCGGAGCTCTGGTAGGCGGTTGACTGGGCGCTGGTCGGCTAGTGCCGGCCTCTGCCTGTGACCGCTTCCCGGCGGAGAAGTTCAGCTGGCCGCCCGTCGTTTTTACCGACCTGGCGGCAGTGGCCTGTGTATTGCGGGAGCCTTTACCTGTCTTCCGCAGTGCTTGTCGGCGCTCCTTCCTCGTCAATCTGTCCCTCTTTTTGCTTTGTGCCGGGGCAGCATTTTATTTATAATTAATTAAAAAAAAAATTCTTTGTTCCTCTCAAACATAGCGCCTGCCGTCTAATCTCTTCCCCATCCCTGATTGACTGGTAGAGAATGCCTAATGCCATTGCCTTTGCCTTTGTACCTTTTTAAAGTGCGAAAAAAAAATTAAATAAATTAATTCCAATCCAATCTACCTAGCCTACCTTTTCCCAACTTTATTGGTGTCAGCTTGCAGTCTAACCGGATTCAGCTGAATAGTATTTTACATGGAGCGACTGCCTATCTGACCTCCATAACCCAGTAACTGGGTAATATGATACCCCTTGGTAAGACTGGTTGTCAGACTTTCGGGCTTCTGATGACCCGTAACGACTATCAGCGAATGACAGCCGGGACCAAAGGCCTAACGTGCTTTCCGAGGCACGGAGGACTCTCGGCATGTAAAAATGGTTATCCATCCACAGACCAACCCAAGCGTAGCTTAACCTGACGGATTGAACCACGCAGCAGTTATTACTTAGCCACGAGTTTAAATAAATAAATAAATTACTCACCCTAAAATGGCCATTCTATAATTTTTATGTTTGAAGTTGAAGTTGCCATCTTCCTTGTAGTTGCCGGCCAGTTCAACCGGGGTGTTCCCCTCAGGATCATACTTGAGTTTGGCCAGATCTTCAGCCAGCGGGGACAGGGCACCATCATCCGGTGTTGACTTCATAAAAAATGGATGCTTGTCTATTTCCTCCTGCAAATATTGTGGTCTATCTTGTTAAAGCATTTTAATAACAATGCCATTTTTTTTTAATAAATTGTTCTATGACCCGTCAAATGTTGTATGGTCCGGCAACTGTGCATAAGAAAATTGCGCTCAAAAAGACAACTTAAATAATCAAAACTATTGAACACATTCAAAAAGACTGCTTTTAGTAGGCGTTCATGCTTGACAGGTTAAATAATTTCTGAACTTTTGGTTGAGCTCATGGTTATATAACTTGAAAAAAAATCGCAAAATAATTTATTTTAATTAAACTAACTTCGAGCAGATGTTTCAGAAACAAATGGTGTTGCACATGTTTATGTTTAGTTCCAGTCTTTTATTTTAAGATGTTTTAACACAGCAAAAATCTATTCTTTTTTCCTAGCCACTATCGGGTGTACCTCTACACTGGAAGGCCTATGTTCAGCAGTTATGTTGATAATATTACGATCCTAATATTTTTCTTCTTCATCAATGATGATTCCGGAAATCTGTGTAAGTTTACGATAGTAATGAGAAGTCCTCACCTCCCATCTGTCCTCGGGCCATCCTTCAGTGTATCTCTTCTTTTCTAAGCTATCAATAAAGTCGTCCAACTCCTTATCCAGTTTCTGACACAGTGCGACTCTCTCCTCTTCCGTAATCGGCTGTTTAGCATCTTTTGACGACTCTTCAGCCATAGTTATAGTAGCTCTATCTTACTACACTACTCGTAAAAGCTAGACTGAGACTGACTTCTGTTCAAAAATAAATTGGTTTTGTATTACTAATAACACAATTATTGTATGTAATATTTATGATTTTACCATTAGGAAATCCCTTAAAAAAGTAAAGTAACTAACTTAGATAACTAAACTAAAAACATTCAGTATTGTCAAAATGACAAACTTTTTGAATTTGACATTCTTTTTCGTTTCGTCCGTTTCGTCGCCGTCGTACAGATTGGCAAAAAAGAGTTTGGAAAAAACGAGGGCGCCACTATCGCACCATAAGTGCGATAGTAGCGCCTTTGTATTTCGAATGGGAAATGAATAAAAGAATTTAAAAAAATTGTAAACAGTGGTGGGTGACTCAAAACCTACTAGCACTTGTCGGCAAAGCAGTACCATATCATAGGTCTGTAAGGTCGAGAAGTACAGAGTACAATACTATAATATAGGTGTGCAAGGAATGATGCGAGGGCCCCGCACTACGGTTTCATGCCGCGAGTGGCTAGATAGATAACTGCAAAACAATTTCGCACTAACGGTGAATAATTACAACTTTCCGATTTCTTCATGATACAAAACCATGTGGACCAACCGCGAACGGTGACGACCCTGCACTAAAAGCCTGGCCACACGGCATTTTATTACTCGCCGACTAAAATAGATTTCTAAATAGTGTGCAGGAGATGACCCTACACCCCTACACTATGGCGTATGTTTCAAGACACTCGAGCATAAATATTCACACAAAACTGGACAACAAAGAACATGATTGTATGCTTGATACGAACGTTTTGCTGTTCGGTCTGCTCTCATTCTAACAGTAATAAGTAAACAAAACATAATTAAATTCATGACCAGTGAATAAAATATTTAATAGATAACCACCCAGATAATCACATAAAATTATTATTACGTCTAATACAAGTCACCTTTATGCCAATTTTGAATATATTCACATTTGCGACATTCACGTCTTTTAAAGTATTCCGGAAAATGAGCTTTTTCCAAAGGATGCCAATAATCAAGCACCCAGTCAGGGGGGGTAACGACACGTTCAAACGCAACGCCACCCGCTTCACCAATAGAATGAGAAACTAGAAAAAAGCAGATTGAGAACAAAAATAAAAAATATGTTTGATTTTATTTCATCATGTGAATGCAAGTCAGTCATCAATTCGTCATTGGTCAAGTTATAGGTAGGTACTTTAAACTTACATTTACAAGGAGGCAAAGGAGTCGCCTTTTGAAAAACTTCGTGTTCTCCCAACCACAATAAACGACGTTGTTCTTTTGGATCCATAACACATTTATTTTTGTCGAATTCGCTCCTCAAAATAACTTGGTGATAGCGCACAACTTGTCTAAAAGGAAATCGCCGTTGGTTTTCATTAATATAATCGTTGGTTGGTTTACAATTTTATTTATTACTAGCGACCCGCCCCGACTTCGCACCGATCCAATTTAGATGTGAAGACGGTATCTTGAATACCATCATCATCACACGTTGTGCACAAGTTCTGCGCAGTAACCTACATAACAAGCATGAACTCAAGACAGTATTTCATTAGTATTACTAAGTACTCGTACATGTACTATTTTTTGTTTGAAATTTTACCTATATTTACTTAGAGACGGAGTCTGGGTTTGTGTCCAGTTGACACGCTTCCTATTAAAGGGGTGATAGACGCACGAGCAAGTACGCGTACTTATGGCTCGACGACCTTACTCGCCCGTGTGTCATACTAAGTACGCGTACTTTAAAACCGCTGTGTAAGTTCGTCGGCGACCCAGGTATGAAATTTTGCTCGTAGCCCGCCTTGGATCGTAATGTCGAAAGTCTGTCATTGCGAGTCGCGAGCCGCCATTTTGTTTGGACATTTGTGTAAAGTTTATTTAGTGTGGTTCAGAAAATTCGACAACATTGCGATACAGTGTGAGCAAGCTTCACGTGTGTCACCGACGGCGGCGAGCCGAGTAAGTTGGCGAACTTAAAAGCCGCGTCTTTTAAGTTCGCACGTCTATCGTACTATAGGTACACTTCTGCCCAACTCTTCGGGGAATACAGGCGTTATGGTATATTATATTGCCTAATAAGACCAACTGGAATAATGTAAATAATAATAAAACCATCCCAACTTATGCTTACCTGGCACAATAATAAGCTTCGATATTTCTCATAGCTTTCTTATAAAGAGTGCATACTTTTTGAGCATGAGTTCGTAATTCGGGTGCAAAAGGCATTTTTATTTGAATAGCCTTTGTAATATTTCAATAATGCACTGAAATTGAATGCACATGGAATGTCATGTCACATCCGTTGTCATAAAATTAAAACCGTTATATTGCAACATTTAAAATTACATACTGAAAAAAAAATGGTTTCAACGATATCACGGCACCAGTTTTAAAATGATCACAATTAGAACTTATCACATCACTGCATCACTGCGAGATTAGGTCAGTTTTATTTTCAAAATCAAAATATTTTATTTCACATAAACCTACAAGGGCACTTATGAAACGTCAGAAACTAGGTGCACGGTTCCAATTGGTCGTTTCCTATGGAGAAGAGCCGGCAAGAAACTCCACGGTTACTCTTTTAAAAGTAAATGGTTTTACAGTTTTAAAAGGTATGAGAGGACAGTGTAGGCCTATCAACAAGTACCAGGTACTTAGCAAAATATAAAATGGTCCACAGATCTACAGTCTGTTAAGCCTACAACGTTCTCACATTCACAAAATTTTGAAGAAACTAGGTATATAAAAGATAAATAAAAATAAAACCTATTTATACCAAATGACATGATTGCCACTACAGCTGTAACAAACCAAATTTAATAAAAAAATATATATATATATATATATACTTAGAATATTGTAAGTATATAATGTCAAATCAAGTTTTCTTATTGAATGGTATAATTAGTTATGTTAAATTTAGATGCCTGTACTAGGATATTAGTATTAAAAAAGCTGGAAACCAAAAGACAAAATCTGTCAGTTTTAAATTTTGTCATTGCTGTCAAGTCAAAAGTCAAACTTAAGTGAAGTGAAACGTCAAAAACAATTATTTTCAGAAGCGTGAATTTATGTAGCGTCCCCCACAGCGTCTAAATATTTTAAGAATTTCATAAGTTGACTCTCCGTAATTGCATTATTGGGCTATTGAGAATGACTATGACATAAATGTAGATTATTTCGTCTCATAGAATTCAAATATCCTCACCTCAACTCGTCTAAATTGCCCTTGAAAGTGGCAATCTCGTGGGGCCGGTAACAGTTTCTGATGGTATTCGTAAAAAAATAAAAAACATGTCGGACGCTTGGGAAGAGATCCAAGCTGTTAAAAGCAAAAGGAACAGTCTGCGTGAGAAGCTAGAGAAACGTAAAAAAGAACGGCAGAACATTTTGAGTTCTAATTTGGTTGGCGAGAAGTCTGAGGGATCTCCCGGCGGCGGGAAGGAGCGGTCGGTGGCGAGCCCGTCTACACTGAAGCATGAAGGTATCATTGTAATTAGCAGCTTGTTATCATAAATGGTTATTATAATTGAAGACAAAGTGAAAAGAATAGTAAAGTTACCTACTCATAAAAACTATAAATAACTAGAACAATGAATTTGAAATAAAAATATAATTACTATGTATTAACAAACTACTTGGGCACGCATGTTTATAAACAACAAAATATTCATTTAACTCACTGTATCATTACAGAGAAACCTAAACTGCTGGTACCGTCCGCATCATTAGAGGTCCGTCTCCTACAAGTGCTATCAGACATGCAACTACAGTTGCCTGCAACTGCTAGTGCATTGCTGCCCGGCCTAGGTGATGTTGATGCGGGGATAGTAGCCAGCCTACTGCAGAAGTTTGCCACACAGAAACTTATTACGTAAGTTCTTTTGCATTATTTTATAAGTAATACCCAATTGATCTCATTAGGCTTGCCCTCTATTAACAAGCAAAATATGGGTGTACTCAGTAATGGATCCAGCCTGGGGGGCCCAAAAGCGTACAAGTTCTTCCGTGTCAAATCTTAAAGTGAACTTGACATAATTCTAATTAAACGTTTTGTAAGTACACTACCTAATGTACAATTGTCAAGTTTCTTCTATAAGATGTTTTGTGGAAAAGACGAATTTTGAATCTGCGCGCCACTCATTCTGCCACACACGCTGCCTCGTTTGGCCACCGAGATACCCCACCGATATTCACCGAGATATCTCTGGTAGTACAACCTAACAAAGTAATTGAGGAATTTGCTAAAAGTAATCCGAGAAGACTTATAAAATGTTGTGTGCTTTTTTTGTGTTTTACTGCTAAAATCTACCCTCAGCAGGGTGAGGCCCCTCCCAAACGACAATCCTGGATCTATTACTGGGTGTACAATACGTACACCTCTGCTGAACCATTCGGAGAGAACAGGTGTGATGTTATGTTATGTTAATACATAAATGTAATTTAAAAAATTGAAGAAAATTCACCTCCTGGTCTTGATTCATCATAATGAATCAATAATAAAAGAGAAATTTCTTGTTTTTTTTTTATAGTGATTAAAATATATATCATACTTATAGTAAAATATATAATATGATTTTAGACACATTCGGCCCATCTAATCTAAACAAATATTCTAAAGAGAAAAGATTTGATTTTTTGTATGTTTGTTGGTAATGGATGAACTCAAAAACTACTAAACCGATTTTAAAATTTCTTTCACCTAGTAAACTACATTACCAGCAAGTAACATGGGCTGTATTTGATCGTCTTCTAAGCGAATGAAGTTGCGGGCAGAAGCTAGTTTTTTCATAAACATAATATAGTTTTTCTCTTACAGTCAGATCTAGCAAAGAACTTTATGTACACTGTCATTTTATTGCATCTATTTATTTTAGCATAAAGGAACGAACTGAGAGCACGACTGATGCAAGCATAGAGGTTGTGAGCGCTGAGTCCGTAAGACTAGTTGCCGTGTTGGCAGCTCTTATGGAGGAACAGACTTCTGGTAGCAAGAGGAAAGGTTTGTTAACTGCGTTCCCAATTTAGTTTCCAAACATATAAACAAATATGTGTATTAAAATTAAAATAACTTTATTACTTATTATTATAGTTGATATTTGTTTGTTGAAGTGGAAATAACATCAATGGAAAACAAGAATTTTAATAGGCTCTTCATGCTTTACGGATCCTGAATATCCTCATTCATTCAGAAGGAATATGTAGACGTGTAAATGCTATTGGAAAAGAAAAGAAAGCTATTACACATCAAAAACAGTAAAAAGAAAGTAGGCAATGAAATATTATGAGCAGCCAAATAAAACGGTTCAGATAGAAGATGATGAAAATATAGGATAATATAAGCTAACTGAGAGGTATTAAGTATTAACATTTAAACTTGCACATTGCAGGTGACAACAAAACGGAAGAGGTCGCAAATCCTAAAGTATCTAAAACTGCTACAGATGAGAAGAAAACTGCAAAAAACGACACGGATCTTATGGTGGGTATATTACAAATTATAGCATAATTTTAAGAGGAACAGGGTGTCAAGTTCACTCATCCTCCATAGAAAAGGTAGGATCCTCCTATCAGATGGGTGTATTGTTTGGTGGGCAACTGCCCGACGATTGACATCGGGACATTGTATATATACTCGTCGCGCGGTAAACCCTGCATGCGCGATGCGGGATTTTTCGTGACGTCAGTGTGATGCGTACTTCGCATGTAGCGTTGTAGATGCCGCCACAATAATATAAAAAGAGTTTAGTATAGAGGCCAATCTTTTTCATATTTTCACTTTGCTGGTAACTAATCTTGTTTATGCAAAAGTGTACTTAATTTGAACAGGTCTTGCCCAAATGACTCTTATATTTTATATCGAAAGTAGTATGAAACTATGACATTGAAACTCGCTGGATACAAGAAACACAGGACCGTTCAATGACTCTTGGGGAGGCCTATGTTCAGCAAAGGACGTATTTCGGCTAAAATCGTGATGATTATATGAAACTAGCTATATTTCCGAAAATATTCCTATGTATTCTATTACAGTCATTACTGGCGATGCCTTCAAGTAGAGAGAAGGCAGTGAAGAGAGTTGGTGAAGAGATCATGGATCTACTCAGCAAGCCAACTGCCAAGGAGAAGTCACTGGCTGACAAGTTCAAGAGTCAAGGAGGTTTGTTTATAATACAAGGTGTCAGGGACATCGACGCGAAGCCAGTTACCATGGATTCAGTACATGATTCTGAGCTTTGTGTTTTTTTAAATAAGCGACGAAAAATTTCAACGCATTGGGGTTCACAATCATGTACTGAATCCATGGTAACAGTTTTCGTCCGATGACTCGACACCCTGTATAAGTAGGATAGTAGGATTGCACAGAAAAAATTTAAATATAAATTACCAAACGAAATGTGGGTGTACTGTAGGTAGGTACACCTCTGCCTGACTCCTCGGAAAACACAGGCCTGATGTTATGTTATGAGAAAAATTCAAATGACCATTATTTGATGTTGGCATTCTGTTAGATAATTTTTCCCGCAGCTTCGCCCGCGTGGAGGGCAGGTATTTACCACCGGCTTAAAAGCATCCCATGTCCAGGTCATGATTTACCCGTCTACCAAATTTCATCCAAATCCGTAGGCGTGGAACGGCAACAGACAGAGTTAAGATTTTAAGATCTTTAGGGCCATCTTAAATATTGCACCCAATGTGTGACGTGCTTTGTGTCTGGCTATGTGTACGCGTTGTTTTTCTAAAGTACGCAACGTATTTTATTGCAGTTTTCAACATCATTTACTTAGAGTATTTATTCCGGAAGGTTTATGCATATTTCATCAACTTAGATTTAATAAAGAAAGCTTCATATTTTGTCAAGTCGGAAAAACCGTACATAGCTGATCGCTAGTAATAAATAAATCTTTCTATATCACTGGTCATGTTTTTATTTATTACTCCTTTACTCAGGTGCTCAAGTAATGGAATTCTGTCCGCACGGCACTCGCGCTGAATGCATGCGCGCCTTCACAACAAGCAAGGCAGAGGAAGGCGCGGACCAATCGTACGCCTGCAAGAAACTGCACTTCAAGAAGATCATACAGAGCCACACGGACGAGTCGCTCGGCGACTGCTCCTTCCTCAACACCTGCTTCCACATGGACAGCTGCAAGTAAGTGCTGCACTCACATACTGACATCAGTAACAATCATACGCCTGCAAGTAAGTGCTGCACTTCAAGAAGATCATACGGAGCCACGCGGACGAGTCGCTCGGCGACTGCTCCTTAACACCTGCTTCCACATGGACAGCTGTAAGTAAGTGCTGCACTCACATCAGCGATCATCATACGCCTGCAAGTCAGTGCTGCACTCACATACTCACATCAGGAACAATCGTACGCCTGCAAGTAAGTGCTGCACTCGAAGATTTAAATCGTAGATTCGCCCTACCGCGACAAAAGATAGTCGCGTTTCTGTTTATCCTGACTCACACAATATCGCAGTGACTTAACTTGATTGACTTTTCTCAGTATAGACACTGTTTCTCGCGACTTAGTATGGTGAGGGCAAATCTGACGATTTAACTCTTTGGCTTCACAGACATCAGCCGAACAATCATTCGCCTGCAAAAAGCTGCACGTCAAAAAGTAGTATGGCTTGAGAAAAACACAGTGCATACAACATTGAAACATAAACCTTATTTTCACAATTATAAAGTTCAAATTGAGAAAAAAGAATTGTGATTTCTTAGTGTAGTGGGCAATTTATAAGAAATTTACTGTTTCAGATATGTGCATTACGAAGTGGACAACTCAGACCCGAATGCGAACGCGCCCAAACTTGCTGAGACTGCAATCAAGGGAGCACATAACGGTAAACTATATCCCTCGACTATAAACCTATCCTGATTTATTGATTGCAGAACAACCATTTATTATTCTGTGGGATTTGCAACAGTTTTTATGAATAAATAAAAAATACCAGCTTATAATTGTCCCACTGTAGTGCAAAGGCCTCCACTCACAGAGAAGGCATAAGCATTGATCACCCCGCTCGCTCAAGACGGGTTGACGATTATAAATATTTAGCTTAATTTATTTATTTTTAGGGTTCCGTACTCGAAGGGTGGCAAACGAAATCCTATTACTAAGCCTCTGCTGTCCGACCGTCCGTCTGTCTGGCAGTCAGCTCGCTATATCTCATGAATTGTAATAGGTAGACAGTTGAAATGTTCACAGATTGTGTATTTCAATTGCCGCTGTAACAACAATAAAAAATCCTTTAAAAATTAAGTTTATTTCATTTTAACGAAATTTAAAATAGTTCAAAAACTACAGTCATGGATAAGATATAATGTTATTTTTATCCCATCAGGCACGAGTGTGGCTGCTAAACCGGATGGAGTCCTTACTCTTACGCCGCCGCAGTGGATACAGTGCGACCTCAGATATCTGGACATGACGTTCTTAGGTCAGTATCACAAACATGACAGTGTATCTTATGGCCAATGGTGGACGTAAAGGACCTCGCGTTCTACGCGGCCATGATCGCGGCCAGTGACCGAAGCACGTATCGTAACCAAACAATTAGTATGTAGTACTAGCTTTTTCGAACTTATGATAGGTAACCCTATTAAACATTATTATACATTACATTTTTTATTAGAACTAATAAATTTACTTATTTTAAAAACGTATAAATACTATCAACTTAAATTAATTATATTAAATGGCTAATTAAATCTCATTTCAATAACAAAGACTCACACTAATAATTTGAATATTTTTATAATTTTAGTATAACCATGCAATAAATTAAACCCAAATATTAAGACTCATACAAATAGGATTATAATTACGCAATTAAATATAATTATGATACAAAATATAAATGCCAAAGAAGCTACCTATCATTTTAATGTAATATGTTTTCATTTAATTCTTCTAAACAAAAAGCGCCTTCATCCTCTCTCCTATTATCATTTAATTAACTTTGCTGTGCCCGACAGGGTCCATGATTGATACAATGTCTAACATACCAACTGTTTTATCTCACATTATGGAATGCAATAAAGTATTGAGTATTGTATTAATGATTGGTGTGTGTATCGGACTTTACTCTCCCCAGGCAAGTTCGCAGTTATAATGGCGGATCCTCCATGGGACATTCACATGGAACTCCCGTACGGCACCATGTCAGACGACGAGATGAGATGTCTGGGAGTGCCACAGCTACAAGACAGCGGGCTCATCTTCCTGTGGGTGACTGGCAGGTAAAAAAAAACCCTATGGTCATTCGCTTGGACCTTATATTCCCTTTATTTAGTACTAGATGCTCCAAATACAAAGTACGCCTTGCAATCCACTTGAAAAAACTAGCTGTCCAATTGACCATTCAGCACCCTTACACTTTCAATCATAATCCGAGAAGTTTTAAGGATATTGCTAATAATGAATTGCTTCATAGGTTTGAAAAAATTCAACGTAAATAACGCAATGAACGTGGGTGAACTGTAAAAATGAAACCCATTGCGATCAATTGTCATTTTATGTGTGTTACGCAATTACCCCACCAGCCGTAGAAAACTGAAAAGGTGGCATAGTTTGGAAATGGATAGCTGTACATAACGCACTGTAGAGATTTTCCCAAAGGGAATTTTGCTCCGAAAGCCACATTGACTTCATCTTATCAGCTCATAATCTACCAACTGATTGCAAAATCAACAAATAAAAGTACTACTATGTGCTTTGTAGGTCCCTAAAAGCTGTTTATCTTTTCACCCTTCTAATATAGGTACTTTCACTTTGCTGGGACTTTGTTTTATGATATGTAAGGATACATTAATTATATAGGTATAATAAGCGTCGTCTGTTTGGCGTTTCCATTAAGTTCAAATTATATTATTTGGTAAAGACACACTAGCACCTAATTGCCTAATGCTTGTGTTTCATATAGCTTTGGAGATATTTAATCTGTCCAGTTAGTTTTTGAAGCAGTTCAGTATGGGAACCATCACAAAATTTTCCGGGACCCTATTCTAAGCTGTTACAACTCGGGCTAGGCAAGAATTGCTTCAAAAGCTTTGTCTTTAATTAATTTTCCATAGCTTTAGGGAATGTCCACGCAATGTGCTCCGCCTAATTTGAACCTTGGCCTAATCCCCAGAGCAATGGAGTTAGGTCGCGAGTGCCTCAAGCTGTGGGGCTACGAACGAGTAGACGAACTGATCTGGGTAAAGACTAACCAGCTACAACGTATTATACGCACCGGACGGACGGGGCATTGGCTGAACCACGGGAAGGAACACTGTCTGGTTAGTATAGAACTGGACTGACTGTCCGCCTAGAGGTCCTAGTATATATATATAATCATCATCTCAGCCGAAAGACGTCCACTCTGGACATAGGCGTCCCTCAAGCGAGCAGGGGTTGGGAGTGAGCATAAGACTGGGCTTTTTTTAATATAACTGACAAAGTGAAAATACGACATATTTGTCAAAAAAATACAAAATTGACGTATTTTAAAGACAGGTGCTTTTTAATAAAGTTGTAAATGTATAAAGTTAGGGTGTATCCACCGAAGCTGTACGGAGATGCGTACTGGCTAGACTTGCGCGGAGACGTGTGCTGGCTAGAGCGGAGATGTGTGCTGGCTAAAGCGGAGATGTGTGCTGGTCAGGGCGAAGACGTGTGCTGGCTAGAGCGGAACTGTTACGCCGCCGCTCACTGCACGCCGCTCACATCTCTTCGCATCTCCGCTGCGCGCCGTCGCCAGCTTTTGTGAGGCACCGCTCCCATCTTCGCCTTGTACCGCCGCTCAGCTCAATCTGAGCGAGGCATCACTGATACATCTCCGCTCAGTAGTATCCACTGAAGCTGAGTGGAGACGAGATTTGTAAATAACGAAATTCTATTGATGGTTTCAAAATCAAAAGTCATTTATTCAAACTAGGCTGAGAATCAGCACTTTTCGAACGTTAAAATTACATAAGACAGTCCCCCAAAAACGCCCACCCTTCACCACTTCCTAGTGCTTAAGCTGGGAAAAAGAAGTGGCGCAACAAACTGTCCAGCAGCACAGCTGTCTGTTCAGTGGGAAAAACTTGATTCTATATAATAGTGCTTATGCTAAAATAATTTACATTACCACAAATTGCAATACAACTCATAAAATAAAAACATTTTAATGAGTAGATTATGCCAACAATAAATAAAAACAAAATTAAAATAAATTTACTTACAGTCAAATAAAATAGTCCAAACAAATTATATGAGCTCATATAGATACTATATGAGCTAATTTATTTTTTATTTTTATGTAGTCTATAATACTTGTTTGTAGCTTTGTACATTGGAGTAGCTTAATTAGTCCCAAGCCTTTTTGTCGTCTAAGTAATCTTTAACTTTATAGTAACCTTTTTGACATAGTTTCTGTTTAATAAATGATTTAAATTGATTGAGGCTCAGTTCTTTGACATGGGTCGGGAGTTTGTTGTAAAAACGTATACTTTGGTTTAAAAAACTTCTCCTCTCCTCTCCTCTCGTCTCGTCTCCGCTTTGGTGGAGTACGGGCCTAAAAAAGGCTGGTAAAATTGTCGGATTGTCGCCAGTTTATTAGATTGGCCCCAAGTCATAATGACGCCGGCGACTGGTCCTACGGTCATCATAACATAATTTTTTTGTGAAGATTAGCCCACTCTCTCTCTCTCTCTCTCTCTCTCTCTCTCTTTCTCTCTCTCTCTCTTTCTCTCTCTCTCTGTCTCTCTCTCTCTTTCTCTCTCTCTCTTTCTCTTAGGCCCAATTGCACGTTTGTGGGTTATCCTAAATAACAGCTATTTCAGGGTTTAGGAAGCCGTTATCCCAGCAATGGGAACATTGAATTTATAGTAACTACTTCTACAGGTTGGCATGAAAGGCAGTCCAGATAACCTGAACCGCGGTCTGGACTGTGACGTCATCGTGGCCGAGGTGCGCGCCACCTCGCACAAACCCGACGAGATCTACGGCATTATTGGTAAGAAAGCTTGCTCATAATATTACTTCCTTCTCTGATTTATGAAGGGTCAAATTATATTAGCTAGTAAAACTTGCGGAGTTTTGCTAGCTAATATAATTTGACCCTTTATAACAGCCAATAATATAATTTATCACGTGATGGGTATCGATGTCCAACGACGAAAAAACCAAAAAAATATCTAAAATCCAAAAGTTTCCATTTCACGAAGTATGTAACTACAGCTGACGGTAGGAAATTATGATGTTAGAAGATCTCTTTGTTGTGATGTATCAATACCCATCACCTCAGCGGAGTGTCAAAATTAAAAATATTTTATTTCACATTAACCTAATGGGCACTTATGAAACGTCAGAAGCTAGGTGCACGGTTCCAATGGAGAAGAGCCGGCAAGAAACTTCACGGTTACTGTTTTAAAAATAATATCACCTCAGCGGAGTGTCATAATTAAAAATATTTTATTTCACATAAACCTACATGGGCACTTATGAAACGTCAGAAGGTAGGTGCACGGTTCCAATGGAGAAGAGCCGGCAAGAAACTTCACGGATACTGTTTTAAAAATAATATCACCTCAGCAGAGTGTCAAAATTAAAAATATTTTATTTCACATAAATCTACATGGGCACTTATGAAACGTCAGAAGCTAGGTGCACGGTTCCAATGGAGAAGAGCCGGCAAGAAACTTCACGGTTACTGTTTTAAAAATAATTGGCTTTTACAATATTTTCAAATAACAGTGTTATTAGGTATGGGAGGACAGTGTAGGTCTTTCAACAAGTACCAGGTACTTAACAAGATAGAAGATGGTCAACAAATCTACGGTCCACTAAGCCTACAGCGTTCTCACATTCACAAAATAGAAAAGAATCTATATAAAATATAAATGAATATCTAATCTATATAATATAGAATCATATATATATATATATATATATATATATATATATATATATATATATATAGAATCTATATAAAATATAATAAACCAATTTTAAACGAAAGTGTCGCTGGGTAATTTAATTTGAGCTTTTCAATCAGCCAATCATCAGGATAGGCTTTCACAAACTGGAGGAGTATAATAACTTGAGTCGTGTCGTAGCAGTCTAATTATTCTTCAAAAGCAGTACTGGTATGAAATCCATAAGAGAATTTCAACTAACAATATAATTTCATTAACATTTTCAGAGAGACTGAGTCCTGGTACTAGAAAAATAGAACTGTTTGGACGCCCACACAACGTCCAGCCGAATTGGTAAGCTAGCTTTTGTTGGTATTGCTCCATTACACATCATACACGAACTCACACTGCTCATATAAAAAAAAAAATTAAAAAAATGCAAATAAAGCAAAAAAAGAAAAAAAAATAAAAGAAAAAAAGGCAAATAAAGAATTCATTCATTCATTCATTCATACGAACTCTTTAGTTTTATTTAGATCAGTTTTGTTTTAGTTTTATTTTGTCATCTTCCTCACGGAGGTGGGCGTTACTAGCTGCGACACAGTTTATAACTAACGTGGCTATTATCGTACGCAATGAAATTGTAAATGTAGTTTTTGTTCCAATATAGAAATTTATAATTTTATTTAATGTTGCAATCAGAAATTTAGTCCCTGACGTTCGACTTGTTCGGCTATTCAAATCAATGAATAAAAATACTTTAATTCAGACCTTGATCCATATGATGTTATACACACTACTTATAAGCTACGTTAGTCACAAATGCAATAAAAAAAAAGGCATTTTGCAAAGCAGATGGTTCACTCCGCAAAATCATTTAAATAAAAAGCGAGTCTTGCTACGATACAATAAAGTGCAAGTCAGGTCGCACAGCGCTAATTACCTACAGTTATATTCACCTAGAAGTTGCCTCTCTTTCTATCGCGTAACTTTTATATCTTCTGACTACGTTACGCTCACAGAATTCGACAAGTTAAGACCACCGCGTACCTACTTGTAGCTTCATGCTTCATCTGTGTCAACACGGCTTATCACTACTCGTAATAATGACCTTCGGCATGCCGTTGACATTTCCACGCACTCTGCGCATCATGGACGTAATCCTTTTTCGCAGGATGGTTATTGTTAAGTAAAACGTATTTTACTAATACAAAATATGCTCTATTTAAATTCGAATCAAGTTTTTGTTTATCTGACTCCAAAAATGGAAGAGGTTATGCATTCGGCGGTTTTTTCATGTGTAACATCTAATGAGACGGGTCTAACCGGCTCGTAACTCTGCAACTCTCTTCCCACTCGGGTTGGCGAACCCCCTTCTCTCTCACCCCGCTGAGCTCGCATTCCTCTAGCACAGTATAAATTAGTAACAGTATTATGTCTTCATAAAAACAACCAAAACGACGCACTCCGAAATCTCAGTGTATATCAGTACGCAACCGTATCAAGTACGCGTTACGCATCACGGACACGGAAGGTTTATCTACAGAGCAGCCGTAGGTAATTATTAAAAGGTAACTACCCAGATATAATACTGTTACTTTATTATACTGTGTGTATAGCGTATTTTCTATAGAAAATAAATTCGATGTTTCACATCTGCCAGGCGTCCCGCGATCGCTCAATTTTTTATGTTTGTTCATCGATTTTTGATTTGTGATTTATTAGTTGGTAGAGGAAGCCCGTGTGGTGGTCCCATATAAATTTGACTAACTTTGATTGAATAGTTTTTGACTTCGCTTTATTGACGCTAACTCATACGTATATATATTACTCCTCTTTGAGTATTGATGGTGTTATAACTCCCTGTTGCTCTTATTTACACAGCATGTAATGGTGTACGAATTTGTGTGAGGAAGGTACCACAACTCAAAAGTTAAAAAAAAGTTATAATAAAAAAAAGACGCTACAAAATGAAAAATAATTTTAATTTATTTCGGAAGTCAGTGTCATTCGTTGTGTATTTTGCCACCGTCAGTTATTTTTTCAGTGTTTTTATGTAAAAACTCTTGTAATTACAGGATAACCTTAGGCAACCAAGTGGACGGCGTCCGCTTAGTAGACCCGGACTTGATCGGGGCCTTCAAGAAGCGCTATCCGGACGGAAACTGCATGGCGCCCCCACCCCCGGACCCCGGCCTCTCCTAGCTCCTGCACTATTTACTACTTAATTTAGTCCTAGAGTTTTCAAGACATTGACTAGAAGCCGACCGGAGTTGATTAGACAACTGTCAGTTGAGAACTCGTTACGTTATCCGCAAATATTTGAAGGATTAGGAGCGTTATTCTGAAAGTGGGCAACGTCGCAAATAGATGTCAAATATTTACCTGTTTTGATTCTTAAAGCAATATTACTGAATAGAAATAAGAAATGTGGCTAACTAGAGAACTAGAATATTAATAATTAATTGCAATTATAACATTGAATTTGATATTGTACCCATTTTAGGTGTAAAAAACGCATTTGGAAAGTTTCCAAATAGTTTTTTTACATCTAAAACTAAACATTCGGTGTTACGATAATGCATTTCATAATTAATATTCTAGTTCGCTAGTTAGCCACATTTTTTATTTCCACACAGTAGTATTTCTTCTCTTCAGAATAAACGCTCTTAAGAGTTATTCTGAAAGTGGGCAACGTCGCAAATAGATGTCAAATATTTCGCTGTTTGTATGGAAATATGAAATGTGCCTAACTAGCGAACTAAAATATTGATTATGAAATGCAATAATAAACAGAACCTTAGCACACCTCCGCCGCGAAACCATAGCAACGAAACCGCAGTAGTTCAATTCAACTTCTTTCTTTTTCGTGTGGATAAAAACTCTCGACACACCAGGTTAGTCAATAAGACTAACCTGGTGTGTCGAGAGTTTTTATGCCGCCCATGGGCCTCTGACTTGGCTTTACATGCCATCGACAAATATCTCTCAGGCATGCTGGTTTCCTAACGATGTTTTTTTCGATTAATTCAACTGATTCGGTCCGATTCGTGTAGTGGAACATGATGCGAGTCTATTTGCGATTTCCCTGCTATGGTTTCGCGGCGGAGGTGTGCTACCCGCCACAGTACCCTCAATATTTCAATGTCAAGCAATTTGACCACGTGTGGGGCAACTAGCTCGACCACAACAACGGTGCTTGGCGCTCGAATAACGTTATCTAATCATCTTGGTCGGCTGTTAGAACACGTGCTTTTTAGAGGGTAGGAATGTTGTGATATATTTTTATACTACGTTTTCTTAAAAGGATTGAAACTTGTTATGTGCCTCCAGCACGCGTAGCATGATCACAGTATAAACGGATTTTATCGACGGAAGAATAGACAAAATGATAGATTCACAATCAATCATTTTGTTTTAACTATTCTTCCGTCGACAAAACCCGTTTCTATTGTGGTCTACGCGTGCAGCTCGTTTTGTAACGTTTTGTTTTGAACCCCATTGTTTAAATACTACGTATGCTCTAAGGTCTGTTAATACCCCATATTTCATTTAATATCATAAAATAAACAATTTAAATTTAATTGTTTGCCCTCGTGGAACACAAATAACACAATTATTAATGCACTCACAAAACTTGAACTTGAAAAGTAGTAATCCAACAATTGTACATAATTGTAAATATAATGTAAATAAATAAATAAAACTCTTGAATATAAAAACGTGCTTTTATTACCACATTTTGATTCAGTTACTATACAATTCGATTCACTGGTCAATAAAAACTTTTAGTTTGCGCGTTCCGCCGTCCCTTCGGCGACATCGGGCGCGAGGGGTTGTACAAACTATGAGTTATGGGGGGTTGTTTGTCTCTGTTAACGCTGAAAGAACCAGAAATAAAATATCACAAATCTATAAAAAAATATGTAGGGACCTCTAGTTTCAGTAGTTCGGTTGTTTTGTTCGGGGCCGGACTACTGAGACTAAATTTTGTCTCATTATTAACAAATCAATTCATTATTATATTGTTAGCGTCGGGTCACACCGGAATGGCAGCGACGCAGCAAGCACTTTCAGTGTGAAATAATTTTAAACTTTATCTACATACTTAAAAGACCAGTATCGCTTGAAAAGGTCGCGAGGCCGCCCGCGGTGACTCGAGTGGCCGCGCGCCACGCGCATCTTGTCGGTGGTACTGCCCGCGGCTGCCAGCGGCGACATGAGGCCGCTCGCGGCACCGCGGGCGGCCGCGCGTATTTAATGTAGAAACTAAACTAGTCAAGAGGACACTAGACGCGTGGGATTTGGAGATGCCGCGAGGCCGCCAGCGGCAACGCCGTGGGCCGCTGGCAGCCGCTGCCATTCCGGTGTGACTCGGCCCATATATATACTATTCATACTCGAATCAGTCAATTAATATCAATAATACTCAATCAATTATGGTACATACTCAATCATGTCTTAAATTAGTCTCATTAGTCCGGCCCCAAACAAAACCAACCGAACTTCTGAAGACTACAGCTGTGGGGAGACCTTTCCCAGCAGTGGGACATTATAGGTTCTTCTTTTTAGCGTGTTGATGGCAATCTTTACAGGGTGGCAGGGACATTGACGCGAAAACACCATCTACAAACCAACCGTGGTAAGCGTAGCTTAACTTTCAAGTGCCCTGCGGCTATTATTATTTAGCAACGAGCCCCCCCCCTTCTCTCATTTTTAAGTACATATCTATAAATTGGCTGCCTACTCTGTCTTTTAATTACTCTGTGGACGGTGACACCATGGATTCAGTACATGATTCTGAACCCCCCTCCGTAGAAATTTTTCGGCACGGTTTTTTTTTTGTACTTTCCCGTGAACTCAGAATCTTGAAATTTGGTACGAAGCAACGTCTTATAGCACAGATAAAGGAAAAATTGCAAAAACCATTTTTTTTTCGTTACATCATATAATAAAAATATTTTTACTTATATACCTACAGGTCAGTACGGAACCCTCGGTGCGCGAGTCCGACTCGCACCTGGCCGGTTTTTTTTATATCGGACCCCTTTAATTTGAACTATTTTTTTTTTGTTGTTATATGGGCAGAAGAAATACACAATCTGTGAAAATTTCAACTGTCTACCTATTACGGACCATGAGATACAGCCTGCTGACAGACAGACGGACAGCGGAGGCTTATTAATAGGGTTCCGTTTTGCACCCTCCGGGTACGGAAACCTAAAAGCAAGGTGCATTACAGAAGCCTCCACAAGTGGCGATACTCAAATGTCAATCAAAATATTCATCTCTCCGCTACACTGCCAAAATACAATTTTATTAAATGGGCAAATGGCATAATGAAGAGAGTTATAAAACATACAACCGAATTGATAACCTCCTCCATTTTGGGAAGTCGGTTTAATAGAATTGACTAGTCCGCACACTCACAACATTGTTTAAAAGTGGTTGCAAGTCAGCTGCCTGTATTCCGAATAGGTTTGAGGGTGCCTGGCTGGCGCGCCCAGGACATGTAACAGTAATGCAAACTGGATAATAATAATAATATAAACTCATCAAGTGCATTACCTCTTCCTTTTTTTGATGTCTGTTAAAAAAAACTTTTACACACCCAAAGTCTTGATTATGTTTCGTCATATTATTATTAGTCCTAGTGATCTCGTTCTTGATATTATTAGGTTTCCTGGGCGCCAAACTAAAAAAAAAATTGTTGAAAAATAATAATCAAAAAGTTGCCGAGAATGGATACACAATATTATTGCCATTACTGTGTCCGTTACTCCAGCAAGAAAATCTCTTTTAGAATGAATTCAGTTCAACGAATCATAAATGTGTGCCAAATAAAAAAATTGCCAGAGGCGTTCCCGTTAACCCGCAACAGGTATCAGTACTGCAGACTGGCTAATAATAATATAAACTCATCGAATACATTACCTCTTCCTTTTTTTGATGTCGCTTAGAAAACACATACACACCCAAAGTCTTGATTAAGTTTCATGATATTATTATTAGTCCTAGTGATCTCGTTCTTCATATTAATATTAGTCCTAGTGATCTCGTTCTTCATAATATTATTAGTCCTAGTGATCTCGTCCTTCATAATATTATTAGTCCTAGTGATCTCGTCCTTCATAATATTATTAGTCCTAGTGATCTCGTTCTTCATAATATTATTAGGCTTCCTGGGCGCCAAACTGTTAAAAAAGGCACAAAGTGGATACACACAGAGGCGGATTATCCCTAAAGCAAACTAGGCATGTGCCTAGGGGCGCGACGTTACAAAGTGGCGCGCGCGCGGAAGTTTTTAAACAAAAATAAATTAATAATAATAATTGTGTAAGTAAGTATGCATGCACCTACTTACACAATATATTCTTATTAAGATTCTTTAATTCTATGGAGCTTCCAAGCGTGCTCCGCCTTCTACACGTGTCCTGGCTTACCTAATTATCCCTACTAATAGTATAACTGCGAAAGTGTGTGTGTGTATAGCTATATCTTAGTTCTTCATGCCAAAAACGACTGAACCGATTGTGATGAAACTTGGTATGTAAATAGGTGGGGACCCAGATTTACACATTTTATTCCGAACATGGGCGCCGGGAGCGGGGTGCAAGAGGGTACTTCTACCTCCCTGGCTTTTATTTCCCTGACATTCAGATCTTAAGAAATCTCCAAAAAACTTCTAAGTAACACAATAATAAAGAACATAACCTATTCGAGGCGAGATCCTAAAATTTTCGATTCTGCAACCTCTCAATTCTAAAGCTTCTCTGCAGTAGTCGCCAAAGTACCGAATTCCTACTTCCAAAATGTTATCGGCCCTAGGCGGGGTGCTAACATTATCTAGCTCGCTTCGCTCGCTCTTGCATCCTACTCTACTTATCTTAATTCTTAACGGGGCACCGAGCTTTTTATACACAAAAAAGCGTTTTTATAACGGTTGTTTGAAGTAGTAAACAATTAAATTAAAATCTAAGGAATTAAATTGGTATTATTGGGCATATATACTAGGCAGTATATACGATGTAAACACGATTTGATAAAGTTGGCTCGATAGAATAAATTCACAAAGTTATCTCTAAAAAACACAACAAACGCTTAGTACGGCGTGAATACTTGGCGGAAGGTCATCAGTTTTTTTATAATAACAAAACTACATGTTTTATAGAACGTATACACTTTACATTTTCAAAATGTGTGATTTTTTTAACAATAAGAGGGAAATACCTAAATTCGCGCGAGTTTCGCCCATCTTATCCAGAGCCGCCGCGCAGCCCTCCTGTCCGCTTTAGTCCTGCGTCGGCCATCGGACGGGGAGCTTGTGTCGCTTGCGCTGACGCACGGATTTAATAACGTAACGAAGAAAATTTAGTGAAAATTCATTGTAGCGTATTTGAAAAGGGGAACAAAGTAAAGAAATCAAGACAGAGAAGGGGTTGGCGAAAAACCAATGCTAAACGCTTGCATGAAGTAAGTAAAACTCGTATACTTACCTACTTATTTACTACTTGCCTTACTAGCCAGGTGGAGTTTTTTTTTTTTTTTAATGTGGTGTTTTTTAAAACAATTTAATTTATCTTTTAGACCAAGAAAACTACAGGCTGAGAATGTTGAAGACAAAGAAAATACTCCTGTTGCTTCGTAAGTATACTCAGTACAGAACCTACCTACTTTCTAGTATCTGGTGAAACTAATTCATGTAGCCAAATTCATACTGAAGACTCGGTAAGTGCTCAGTATCAAGGTTCGATGACCGTCTTTGTGAATTTCGTTTTTTTATTTTATTAATTTCTAAATTTGGAAAATATGTTGTCGATCCGTGAAACATATTATACAGTTTAAAATTCGCTAAATTAAATCTACTATGATTTGAATCAATCTGTAAGTATATTTTTTTTCAATTTATAGGGTAAATGTACCAGTTGTTGGCACCTCACTACAAAACAAAGAGTGATCTGATGAACTGGTGAGGTAAGCGTAAAAATAATAGGATGACAGGAAAACATTATAATAAATTAAGTACCACATTATCTTTTTATCTTTCAATTTCCAGGGCAAATTTCATGGATGACACCGATTCCAAAATTTATCAAACTCTGGAATTGTAAGTTCAGAAACTAATTATTCTTATGAATTATGTCTTACTTTCGTCCAAAAACAGTTTTGTTACAGGATGCCAATTACACCGGAACAAAATTCTTGTCTTCCAGTGGAAGGAGAAATAGACAGTGATATGACTTACTCACACAGAGAACATATTGCCATGAAGTAAGTCCAACTGGAATCACTTCATCGTCCGCTGCTCGAAACAAATTTGTACAACTTCTATGCAATGAACTATGGATTGTGGCATATCATTTGAAAGGCAATTTTGTTAGCTTTCAACCTCTTTTAATATCATAAGCAAAGATTATTCACCGTATGTCATGGAACGTAAAACAAAAAATATCGGTCGTGATGTATCGGGGTTTTCTGTGATCTCTCCAAAGCCTTTGATTGCGTGCACCATGACACGCTTTTGCGTAAACTACGTCATTATGGTGTGCTAAACGAAGCTCTCAACGTTATAAATTCGTATTTACATAATAGGTCCCAATGTGTAGATGTTGATGGTGTGAAATCTTCCGGGCTACCAGTTCAGTTAGGTGTACCTCAAGGCTCAATACTGGGTCCATTCTTGTTCTTAGTGTATATCAATGACTTACCATTCTATTTAAAGGGTATCTGTAAAGTTGTACTGTTTGCAGATGATACCTCTCTTATTTTTAAAGTAGACAGGAATAGACAAGATTTTGACGATGTAAACAGTGCACTCTCAATGGTTACAGATTGGTTTACGACAAATAACCTAGTTCTCAATGCTAAGAAAACGAAATGTGTAAAGTTCGCCCTACCTAATGTTAGAAATCTAGGTCCCAACATCGTCTTAGATAAAGAGGTGCTTGAATCCGTAAATTCGGCAGTTTTTCTGGGCATAACAGTAGACGCCAAACTTCAGTGGGGCCCACATATATCGAGCCTAGCGGGAAGGCTCAGTTCCGCCGCCTACGCCGTCAGGAAAGTAAGACAATACACTGACGTCGATACAGCTCGTTTAGTCTATTTTAGTTATTTTCATAGCGTTATGTCCTACGGTCTTCTGCTGTGGGGCAAAGCTGCTGATATTCAAAATAATCTCAAAAAGGTATCGTGAATATTTCCAATAAAAGTAGGTATTTGAAATATATTTTTTTGTTTTATTTTGTAAATATTGGTAGCACCGCGCTAGTCGATCGGCGCACGGCTCGGCGCGCGATTCGCTCTCTTGCCGGTGTGCCTCACGCACACATACACGGAGCGCATAGAATACCTAAAATCGATTAGCGCTAGAAACTAGGTGTGCCCTTAAGCTTCTATGTATAAATCGACACACCTAGTCCTCTTTTTGTATGAATGGACAAAATAAAACCTATCCCATTCTAAGCGACATGCAAAAATTATCGAGCTCGCTTCGCTTGCTCTTGAATCCTACACTCTTATTTGTTGAGTTCTTGATGCACCTCCCTAGAAATAAACCTGCCGGCGCCCATGATCCCGAAATTCCCACGGAATGGGGCATCACGCGTGGCGCAGCATTAGTTACTATTTATGTATATGTACTAGTTAAAATTTATAATATATGGCCACTAGAGGGACGTCGATGAGGTGCTTGCCTAGGGCGCTCTCAACATTTAATCCTCCTCTGGTGTCTGGTTACACAATTTAATGCCATTACTGTGTCGTGTTGACCGGTGTTGAACCCAATTAATTCTAGAAAAGATTTTCTTGTTGAAGTAACGGAGACGCCATTCCACAGTATAAATAAGTAACAGTATTATATATTCATAGAAAACGGCTGAAATGACGCACTTCGAAATCTCAGTGTAAGTATATGTATACAGTACACACAACAGTATCGGGTGCGCGGCAGTTACGCACGGACGCGGAGGGTTTTATCTACCAAGCGGCCGTAGGTAATTACTTCACGGTCACTGCCAAAACATAATAAGTACTGCAGCACGCGTAGCATGAGCAACTTTTTGTCGACGGAAGAGTAGACAAAAATGACGTTCCGTGTAGAAAGTACGACGCGCGACGGCAGCAAAGTGGAAAGAGTCAACTGCACTTTTTACGAAATTCACTCTTTGACATAATTCGACTCAGAATTCTTTGTTTCTTTTTTCTGTTTGATTCTCTATTTTTACTGTTAAGTCACGTATATAAAGACATTTACAACAATTATTCTTAAAATGACGAAATACCGTGTTTTGGAACAAAAAATATTACAGTAATATTGGCCTTAACCATTTCCTTGGTAATGCCCTATTAACTAAATGATGTAAAATAGGAGAGGATAGCTTTGTTCTTCTATTAATTATCACAATTTTGCATTCAAAACGATCTGTAAAATCATGATTTTGTAGATAACCGTATATACTTTGTGACCGTCAAGTAAAAAGTTTTCTACTGTCTTTAGCATGGCGATTACAAAATCAAATTGTCTTCACTACCTTAGACAACAATCAGTTGTCAGTGTGATTTTGACAGTTCGGGATAGAAAACTTTCTTCGGCAATAGTCTACATACAAAAGGACCTAGACAAAGATTGTTAGAAACGTAAGACAAAATGACAGATTGTAGAAAGATTTCTACGGTGCGATGTCAAAAATGGAGAAACGAAATGTCACTTTGTATAGAAAGAGACATGGTATAATAAAACAAGGTATGGCACTCCGAAACACAGTGGTCACGTGGGAGACACAAGACTACGTCATCACCGCTATCGATGGATCTCAAACTTTTTAGTTTGGGGAAATTTTATAAAATTATTGAATTACTTCTAGCTTTTGCCTGTAGCTCTACCCGCGCGTTGTAGGTTTCCCTAGACAAAAAAAAACAAATTAGTTAAATCTACTTTAGCATTCATAATATAAGTGTATATTCATTCTTAATAATAAGTGGATTCTAGGGATTACTAAAATAATACTCACACACATTGTTAAACTCGTCTACTTACGAAGTTTTATTCAAAATCAAAAAACAAAAAATATTTTACTTCACATAAACTTAACTGGGCACATGAAACACCAGAGGCCCTAGTGTGAGTTTCTTTTAACCATCTCGACTTTACACATTGACCGCCAAGCTGTCAACTCTGTGCAGTAATCTTTAGTTAAACAAAGGTTATAAAAACAGTAATAACCTTACCGTGATTTAGCATTAGCGATTTAGAATGCAACCAACCACAACCAATTACAATAATACATTAGTAATTTTACATACTTACCATTTTTTGTGGTTGTTTTAGGTCCACAATAGCGCAGCCATTCATTGGCTACAGATTCTTTTAGAGGAAATGAAAAAAACCTTATTGTTCCACCTTTTACACTTTTATTCTTACAGTTCCGAATTGAACAACGAACCATTTTAAAAGCTTTTATTGATATTGTGGTCAAAGAAAAAAATTAACAAACCAACTTGTTAGACGTCCACAACTAAATGTTTGAGAATCTCTGTGTACAATGGGACTGAGCGAGACCAACATACGGGTTCGACAAGTATAGCGATACATGACAAAATGTCAGAATGCCAATTAGACAGCCCGTTTCTGTGTTACCAGTAGTGTGTAATAATAACTCCCCAACCTCCTTTATTACTTATGCGAATCTGATACAATAATGAGGTTTTAATTAAAAATTACGTTGGTATATGTTTGTTTCGTTTGATAAGACAAACGAAACGACAATTTCAATGCTTTGTATATATTTTTTAACAGAATGGTGATTGAAAATCTTTCCTTAAATTCGAGTTTTGTTGCAATAAAGTGGCAACTGAATAGTGACGTAGGCATGTGTCGCTCCCGGAATGCCATACCTTGTTTTATTATACCATGGAAAGAGACATTATCTATTCTTCATAGAAATAGAAAGCGTCATGCTACGCGTGCAGTTAGTTTATTCTGTGCATTACTTACCTGGCATTATCGTGAAACAGGCCTGTTTTCTCTGAATTGATAGTATCGCGTAATCTTCTTTGTAACTGTAATTTATAATAGCGAATTACGGCCACGTAAAAATAGGCGTCAACTGACTGATAGTCAATCAGAATCTGAATCGTTTTGAAACAGATTGCTAATCCATTGCTTCTAAGTTCGAAAAAAAATCTGCTCAGCAACGTAAATAACGCAATGAATGTTGTTGAACTGTCAAAATGAAACAGATTAGTCGTAATATACTAATGAACTACGCGGCCACGACCCCTTTGTGCGACCAAACTTCTGTGACCAAAATTTCGGAGACGACCAGTCGTGGTCGTTATGTTACTTTAACTTTTTAAAGAATACAGGATTTTGTTTACAAAACAATTACTTGAGACAAATTCTTGTTCGACGGTTGACCTCATTATCTACAGCTCAAGTTGTAGACACAAACCTTAGGTAATCATTAGTCAACTTTTGTCGTCCAATTTTATTTTTCACTAGCTTCTGCCCGCGACTTCATCCGCGAACCTATAACCTTCCTCAAGAATTGGTCTATCCAATGCAAAAAGAATTTTTCAAATCCGACTGCGAGTTCCGGAGATTACCCCCTACATACAAACAAACAAATGTTACCTCTTTATAATATTAAGAAACCTCCAAAATTTTCGGACGTTTTTCAGTTTTATCCTACCGAAATGTCATCTTATACATTTTTTAAGTACATATCTACAATCGAGCGTAACTGTAAGTCCAATAGAACCCGAGAGCACTTCAAACTAAGCCATTTTTCACAAAAGCTCGGACAAAGGATCGTTGAACGTGAAGTGAGGCTGGGGTTGCGGGTTTGTCTGAGAGGGATATCGCGGCCCCAGCACATAGGCAGCGGAAGGAACACGGGTGGGTTTTAGTCAGTAAAAGTCTGACACTCCCTCTCGCTCTGCCCAGAGCGGGAGGAGTCATTTGATGATTTCCCACCCAAAAAAAAAAAAAAAATGGCGGGACCTCAGCCGACTCCTGCGACAGAAATACATCAACGCAATGTAAATTTGTATTTATTATATTAGTATCCTTAAGTCGACCATCTCACTAAACAACGGCGGCTCTAGTGCAGCACGACTAAAATTGTGGCTGCATAAACATCCCCCTCCAGCTGAGTATGTTGAGCCTGTATAAAAGCTCCCAGCAGGCCAACTACCATGGCCCACCTGGAAATCTCTTAACCGACTAAGAATCCAGGCTGGTTGCTGGCTTCTTATCCACCCCCAGTTGGTGGGCTCTTTCTCTACCCCCAACCACTTCTGCATCTGATGGTAAGTTCTATAGGAATTTTGGGCTGCAGCATCTTCGGTTGGGGGTAGACGAGCGAGGTGGACTTTGGCATTGGCAGCAAATCGAACAAATATCCCGTAACGCAGGGCGTGGAGAGAGTCGACTTTTTCCCCACCACAAGACATTTGTTGCCAGCAGAGGCTCTCCGCAGAGATCTCCTCATGAGTGGCGTCACGGTTGAGAAACGTGGTAGCCGCGTCAAGAAGGTCTGGCTGTTTTGAAAGGACGCCTAACATCTTCGTTTTCCCTTGCCAGAAAAGAGCAGCGGTGGTGTAGCAACCACTGCAGGCGTGAAGGCATAACTCTATTCCAGGGTGGAATGAAAGCTTCCCTCGAATTAAAGATGTTGAAGAGAAACTGAAACGACGGATAAAACTACAACACAAACTACTTTTTTGCAAAAATGGCCAATGTTTGAAGTGCTGTAGGTATCTCAGGTTTTATTGGACCTACAGAACTACGGCTGCGCTCAAATTGTTGGAAATTTTGTATAGGTACTTAAACAAAGTGTAAAGGGTGACTTATACGTAGGATGCACCTTTTAAAAGTCTTAACTCAAAAACTGAAATGGTCCGATTTCGAAGTTTTTCGAACACCACGCAGTTAGCACTGGTCTTTCGAAGCTGCAATTTGGGTTTTACACTATTGGTATACGAGTATATCCTAACAACATCCCAAAAAATCAGTACCTACCTACAATGCAATTTTTTGTGACCTAACGCCATTTTTGTCCGGGCAAGTACTAATTTGTCTTTTTAAATTCATGTCACGTATTTTCTGAGTTTATCTTAGGCCCATTACAGAACCTCACTCAAGACTTATTACTTATAACTAGTTTCAACCAATCAAAAGGCTGTAAACGAGTTTTTAATGATTGAGTTTTGAGTGAGATTCTGTAATACGGGCGGATTATATAACATTGCTGACATCTGTAAAGGAAAAACATCGCGAAGAAACCAGGAGGCCTACCACCACCTCTAAAGCAGTATTATTTTAATACTCTAGTGTGGGAAAGAGATGAAGCTCTACAGGACGTATAGCTCCATCTCTTTCCCCCACTGAAGTAAGATTAAATAATACTGCTTTAGAGGTAGTGGTAGGCCCCTGGACTTATTTAAAAGAAGTCTAAAATGCCACACCGTCTTGCTAGAGCAAGCGTGGTGAAAAAAAAAAGCTCGTGCCTTCTCTATATGAGAAGAGGCCTTTGCACTGCCGTGGGACAATAAATAATAGGCTGGTTATTATTATAGACGATGATGATGTACCTTAATGCTGTTGAGCAAGTCCCCCTGCGTGGCCAACGGTCGCTCATCGGAGCGCACAGAGGGCGCGCAGCGCGGCGTGGGCGCCTCCATAGTTGCGCCTAGCGATGCTGCGCCCAGAGATCCATCGCGATCGCGACCCATCGTCACTGTACCAACAAGGCCATTATCAGATGACTACAAAACAATGACGTCGACTAGATATGACTACGAGACTCGTCCAGCCACGGGAACGAAAAACTATCGACGAATCAAAATTAAACGCATGTGATATGATGTTGATAATTCCTTCAACCAATCACAGCAGTTTACGCACACTTGACAATTAATTTTTATGTTCCAAATTCTGGAACATAAAAATTTACATACTTCCACACAAACAGAGCCTTTAAATACTTCCACACGAACGACGTCGTAGGCTGGCAGAAGCTAGTATACCTATATAAAGAAACAGATTGGCATCGTTTACAGAAATAAAAGTATCATAATTAAAAACAAAACAATTTAATTTTTTCTTTCTAACTACTAAATCACATTGGCCTATATTTAAAGAATATAATAAACTAAGAAGTGTAGTACACCTCTGTCGAACCCTTCCGGGAATAGGCGTGTAGTGTGAATATGTTGATGACAATAAATAGTCCAACTGCAGCAACATTTCATAATAACACCATCAGGATGATTGATAATTAATGTTATAGATAGATATTCTTTTAAGACCACAGCATAACTTAGTTCTTTATTTTGTAATTTAAATAACATCTTACTAGCATGGTTTGCCACTGTCCACAAAATCATTGAAGATAATAATTATTACAGTATCAGGTTGCAAAACTAAATAAATATTAATTAAAGCCGTTTTTATGTACATTAAAAAAAACTTCATTACAATATTATATTCTATCCCAGAAACTTATCCATGTAAAACGGAAACATTGAGTATCTATTTAAACTAAAATAAACACATAACAGAATGGTAACTAGGCTGCTTCCTTTACTTTTTTGTCTGTGTTGGCTACTTCATTTACTTTTGAGGCTGTGTTGGCTACTTCATTAACATTTGTGTCTGTGTTGGCTACTTCATTTACTTTTGAGGCTGTGTTGGCTGCTGTAGCACCTTGCTGCTCTATATTAGCTTCTAATTCTTTTGTCTCAAGTTTGTAAAGTTGTTTCCTCATTTGTGCTGGTCCTGCAAATATAGCTGGCGATTTCTTAGTCTCTGGTATGTATACCTCATAAGTCTTGAAATATTTTAGTATACTTTCTACATCCTCCTCTTTTAGTTTGTACTCAAGCGCTATTTTGGAAGCTGTTACTTCAGTAGGATTCGTTTGATGTGCAGAAATAAAGCTTATTGAATCTCGAAGAGTAGTTCGGCCATAAGTCACTCTATCTGGCTCTTTGAATCCAAAGTCATACTCGTCCGGCATTTTACGGTCTTGAGGCAAAGGACGCTTACTCTTGTTAACAGATTTCTTCTCCCGGGTAACGTCAACTTCAGGCCTCCCGAGTGAGGTTACATAAACATCTTTCAATCTTTTATCAAGCCCTTCATCTTTTTTATCTAATTTCTCGTCTATATCAGGATCCGCTTCAAGTGTTCGCTTTAAATCTTCTATATTGTGAGGATACCTCGGTGCCGGAGTTGGCTTTTCTTTGGATATCACGCGATGAGCGCGATTTTCGATGTTGAAAGATTTGATCGGTCTCAAAGTTTTGGTCACTAAAGCACCCATCTCAGGTGGCAAAAGCACAATATCCAATATTTAAATAAGCACAGTTCACTTGGTAAACATTGTTTTAATCATAATTTTTATGAATTGCATCATAATAAAAGAGGTTATTTTTCAATTTGACATTAAGTTAATGTGACAGTTCTCCATTCAAAAAAAGTCTTGCCAAGTTGCCGGCAGTAGCAGTTGCCAGGAATATCAACCGCGTCAAAATATTTTAATAACATCGTGAAACGGAATGTTTACTAAAACTAAAGGGATGCCATTATGCTAGATGCAGCACATTACATTCCGATGGTAAAAATTTAATAATATGAAATATGATTGCTACCGTAGTTAACAACTTCACCGGATAATAGAATTCTATTTGCTGCTGCGGCTACTAACTAAATTCCAGACGAAGAAAATAATTCTAAAGTACTCACGCCTTAGTCTTGACAATACATCTTTCAACGCAGTTTTTGAGGCATCTTTTACTAAGAACTTCTCAGTAGGTGATGGTGTGTTCGTGGCTCGAGACTTTTCGTTGCATATCCGAGCTGGTGGACTCGGACTTCGTCCAAGTCTTCGTCGAGTTTGGGGTTGCACCGGTATTTTAGTTGCTATAAGGAAATAAACTGCTCATTCAAGCTATTTCAATAATAAACCCAAATTATATTTACCACGTTCAAGTTTTGCATATTTAACTACGTTGAAACTGAACGTAAGACTGTTAATCAATCAATCAAATTATTTTATTTCCAGATCATACAATCCAATTTGTTAGTAATTTACATACACATCAACACTAGTGTTACATGTTTACATAATAATATTTGGCAAATTTTGGTCATAATTACTAGCAGTGAGTTTAGAGAAGTTCGTAAATCAAATGAAATGTTAAACTTAGGTACCTGTACTGTAAGTATTTGTACGCTCGAACGAGGGTATGACACGTTCTCTGTTGCCTACAGTTGAACTAAAAAAAGGTGGGCTTTGTTGCCGAAGCCCATGCTGAGGGGTTACCGTAACAGCCGAGTTCAACTGTTTCTCCCGTTCGGAATTATAAATACTGGTTCGCATTAGGTAATTCTGAAAGTAAATATAGTCATAGGTACTTTAATCTACAGTAAATAAATAACGCTAATAATATTAATTGCTTTGCATACCCGAGCATCATTAACGCTTTTTATTACTGGACCTTGGCTTGTACGGTAAGTTGTAATAGGAATGTCTGTGCGGAAAGATTTTGAGTCTTGCTCCTAAAAAATGGCAGATATAATTTGATACACGAGGAAAACCACCAAAATGCAAATAAAAGTAGAAAGATAACGAATCTACCTGAATAATATTAGATTTTGAAATATTTACCGTTCCGTTAGATTTAATACTATTCCGTGGCACCTGTAATACACGCGGTGTTAAGGTTCTAGAAACTGGACGACCAGCTCTGGGATCTCCTGCACCGCTGCTACGACGGGACGCAGTACTGAGTGTGTCATAATGATCCCTACAGTAGTTACAAAAAAGACTAGTTCATATTTACATAGTTTACAATCAAAGAGCACTTTCTAAAAGACGAAAGAAAAATAATTTAGTTGTATAATATGATGACTGCCAGCATATGTAATAGACCTGTGGAACTATGTTTTAATCATTCGAGAATTTTTGGTTTCAAATTCCTCTGTTCATAATGAATTCCATGAAGGGGTAGGCAGAGGTGTAGGTACAACCACATTTCGCTAATTATGTTTCTTCCATTTAAAAGGGGGTGAACCTATAATAAATACTGCTGTCAACTACGCAGCTAGTACAAATCCAGACGCTTGTACATCTTAGAAGATGACGTGTAATTCGAAGACTGCAGAAAACTTAATACTTGATTTTTACTAGGCATTACTGGCAATTAAATGCAGAGGATTGAAAATCAACCGAATATTTACATACCCTCTGTAGCTGTACACTGGCTTTTGCGAACTAATATTCGAACCATATGATTTCACGCGCCAGTCGTACTCCTTCTCCGTCGTCTTGTTAAAAGCTACCGTAGAAACAAAATAAAGTTATAATTAGTATTATTTTTGGTAAGATTTTCAATTATTTATTCATCAAATATAAAAAATACAAACCCCATCTAATAAACTGCACAAGCCTGTACCATTACAAGTTTCGGGAGCAGAGCCTGCGCAACGCACCGCTAACATCCACAAACGATCATTGAGTTTTTTGAAACATGACTGGCCACACAAGTATTTTTTCCAGCCTGTGACTCTCACTGATTGTTGACTTTCGCCTTGTTCTTCGCTAAACAAGTTACTTCTTATTATACAGCCCCTCCTTTGAGGCAGCGTTTTAGAAGGCTTTACAGTCAGATCACATGACGTTATGAACACTTCGTCTTCCTCATAATCAGTTTCGTAGTCTGGACGTAAAACGAAAAATATACATTTTATGACAGTCTTCAAAACTTTGCGCCATAATATTAATATTTGTAGGCCGACTTTTTCGTTGGTGATTTTGCCATGGTTTTTCGCGGGTGAAGGGGAACGCGCGGGTATAAACAAATGACTAGCACCTGACTGCACAAGTTACTACGTTGTCAAAGATGTGTCTACTTTCTTCATGAAATATTTCGTAATTTACTTATGTTGAACGAATTTCAAGTATAAAACGATTTTAAATATTAGTATTAAGTATCAAAAAAGATTGCATACAGGGTGGCAGGGACATCCACAAGAAAACTGACACCATGGATTCGGTACATGATTCTGAACACCCCTGAAAATTTTCGTCGGTTATATAAAAAAAATCTGCTGTTCCATAGAAAAGTGCAATACCTACGCGATCAAAATGTATGGATCAGCAGATTTTTTTCAACACCGAGGGGAATCATGTACCGAATCCATATTATCAGTTTTCGCGTCGATGTCCCTGCCACCCTGTATACAAAACGATCTGTGCCCACGACACAGCCCTTGTAGAAAGCATAAATGTTGAAAAAACCGGCCAAGAGCGTGTCGGACCACGTACAATGAAGGGTTCCGTAGTTGGGATGAATTTATCGTAAGCACAAACTTAACATTGTAGTCGAAAAATATATTCTAATTCTCCCATACATTGCAAACTGCAAATGTAAGTTTAAACCTACGCACAATATTGAGAGATTTACCATTATCTAAATAACTTATCTATAAAAGTAATTATGTTGTTAATTTTTTTTATGAGATCCTCACGACAAGCTCTTTCGTTTGATACGTCATACGGTACAGTTTGAAAAACTTTTATTTTATTTTCAAATTTGCGCCCGCAAGCCGCAAAGTGACCCCCATATTCAAAATTTATTTATTTACGTTACACGTCCGAGTTTGGGTCATAGAAGTTCATATGTGTACCAAATTTCAACTAAATTGGTCCAGTAGATTTGGAGCAAATCGGCTGTGAGTCTGTGACAGACGGACACACAGCCAGCCAGACAGACAGACACACGAGTGATCCTATAAGGGTTCCGTTTTTTTCATTCGGTCAAACGGAACCCTAAAGAACTGTTTTACGCGGGTATCTCGAAGTACGGAATAGCTCGAGGGCATTTTGCATTTACATGAAATAATCCTGCTACTATTCGTCATTTTATAAGTGAAAACTCGTCACCCGCATGAACCGTAGGACTGTCACCAACGAAAATCTCGGCCAACAAAATAACACTGTCTATCATTTAAACAGGATTTGAAACTGACGGTGCGTTGCGTAAAGCTTTGCTGGAAGAAAAGCTAGTACTTAGTACCAGGGTTGGATTTAGGTATGTTGAAAAAGATAGCACAAAAAAATTAAAAGGATAGTATTTATAAAAAAATATAGTACACTTTCATTATTTTTAATTTAAATTATAATAGTCAATAAAATCAACACCCAATAACGCAAAATTTACTCCTCTTCTAAGTTCTTGAATATTATTATTAGTTCTATCTTCATCCTTGGCATTTAATCTCATCAACATAATCCTTAGTAGGAATAAAATCAGTACAATTCCCACTTTTGCTACCGCTTTTGATAGCGTCACTACATAATTTAAATGGCGTCTACGGATTGTGTTGCTACACGCATGGTCGAAATATTCATAATACCTATGACGTAAAACTAAGCATTCGGGAACAAACTTTAAATGATAGTATTTAAGCGTACTATCCTGAGATGTGGATAGTATATAGTACAAAGGGCGAAATTATAGTATAAATACTATAATTATAGTACAAAATCCAACCCTGCTTAGTACCTACGTACAAAGAGTGTTGCTCTATACGAATTACAACAAATAGTGCCGTGAAAAGATAGTAAATTAAAATTAAGATTACCTACAAGAAAATAACACTGTTGGAAAGTTTGACTATGTACTTGCGTACAAACGTACATTTAAAATAGACAAATTAACCTGAGATCAACTTAGCGTTCCACAGACCATCTAGATGCAGAAAAACTTTAAGGTTTGAATTTTAAGGTCCCTAAAACTTGCTAGACACGTATGCATATATGCTTGATAGACCATAACAGGCTAAAATCAAAGTAAATAATTTATTCTTATAACCTGCTTTAATCCTTGAGTTCTGTGGCCTCAATGGGGTGGTCGCTGCATCCGATCGAACTTGTTTTTGGATTGGAGGTGGCGGTGAAGGCGATTTATGAAAGACCACAGGCCGCTGCTTCATAGTCTTTTCAGCAATAGAATAAATACCGAACTCATGCAATGGCATCTTCTCAGTGTCCTGGTACGTACGTTTCCTGTCAAAAACTTTATTAATTTCAACTTTGAGTAGCTAACTCTTACTAGGTTTCAGTTCTGTTAAAATAAACTAAGCCACAATGCTCCGTCACATTGAAGGTCTGTAAGAAGTCCAAATTGCAAACAAGAATCACAATCTTCTATCTATAATAAAAATCAGTTGCTGTTCGTTTGTCTCGCTAAAACTCGAGAACGGCTGGGCCGATTTAGCTGATTTTGGTTTTGAAATGTTTGTCATAGTCCAGGGAAGGTTTAAACGGTGAGAAAATTAGGGTAGGTAGGGTTTAGTGCTACCCGTGCGAAGTCGGGGCGGGTAAAGCTAGTCTTTTATAGTTATCCTTGGACGGCACGGATAGTCAACCGAGTACGGATTTGGGTTGTCTTATTTATTATCTAAAATCTTCACCTGTTTACCTATAAAGATTCCCCTGCTTAATCAGCCATGGTTCAAGCTGCTCCAGCCAACCCTACAACAAAAAATCAAATACTTATCTAGAATTTATTATGGCAAATATAGAAACTACGATGTGCCGATTGATGTCTCTTGATTGGTTCTTACCTGTTGGTGTCCTATAACGGATCCGGGTCTGCAGATCCTCATCCAGCCTATAGCTTCGTGAGAAGTCATTCGATAATGCTTGATTAAATAACAACCAATCAACGAGCCAGTGCGCCCTAGACCTGCCTGAACAAGTTCTTCGTCAGAAACAGAAAAAAGAGAAAAGGCAAAAGATTTATCTCAAACAGACTAAATTCGTAACCTTGCAATGCACCGCGAGTGCGCAGCTAGCTTCTTCACTAATTTGGAGAAATTTGAATAGGATGTGTCGCGGTGGGCAGGAGCCATCAGGAAAGAATAAATCGTAGTGTATAATACCAACATTATTGAATCTAAAAGAAAAAAAATTGCGAAATTTTAACATGAAACAAATGTGCGATTTTGTATACTAATATCTAAAGATTATCTTACACGTTTCCGTCATACAGTCTTTTATTTAATCGGATGACTATTTTAACGTTGTTTTCCAAGAAGTAGTTTATGTACATTTCAGGCGGATGGAATAAAGATACGCTGTAGTCAACTGGGCCAATGAACGCAAGAAATTTACCTGAAAACATTCAAGGAAAAGTTGTAATTGGCGCCATACTAAGTATGTAGGTACAACGACAATATTAGTGATTTTGCGCTTTTATAATTTATAAACTATTTCTAAAATGTATGGAAATAAATAAAGACGCTTTTAAATTTCAATCCACGATAACGTTCTATGGTGCCCGTATTTTCACACATTTTACTTCGTCCTTACTGTCCACGACAATATACATTAGAAAATTATAAAAGCGCACATTATCAAATAAAAAACGGACATCCTACCAGGTAAAATCCAGTTCA
The DNA here is from genome assembly GCA_916701695.1 of Agrochola macilenta. Taxonomy (NCBI): domain Eukaryota; kingdom Metazoa; phylum Arthropoda; class Insecta; order Lepidoptera; family Noctuidae; genus Agrochola; species Agrochola macilenta. Next base: position 8,643,180 of record OU753572.1, on the reverse strand, counting down.
AATCACCACCCTGAATTTTGTCGAGTCTGTCATATTCTTCATAATTAAAATCTTGGAAGTTAAAGAAACCTAGTTCTCGAGCTTTCTTTATAGCTTGGAGGCACTCCATCAGTGATATTGTGTACGCCGATTCACCTTGCGTTGCGTCTTGGAAAGGTCTACGAAATAGTTAATGGTAAGTATCAGTATTTTTATCTCAGGAAGCGACGCGCGCTTTAATTGTGGTTACCAAGCAAGTATACAAAAACACGCTGAGAATGTATGTGGCGCAGGACCTCTGGGTACTGTCCGAGACAATGGCTAAGTCGGAAGTGATGTGTGATTATGTGTGTTATGTGCTGACGCTACTCGTCTTCACGCACACTTTCACAGCGTGTTTGTACACTTGGTGACCACAAGTAAAGCGCGCGTCGCTTCGTGAGATAAAAATACTATACTTTAATGAATGTTACTTCATTATGGTACAAAAGTATAAAATTACTTTATTAAAAGTTTATTAGACCTGTAGCTCTGTCCGTGAACCATCAAGGGCTTCAAAGCATCTCTCGGTGACAAACTCAAATACAGTACTCCATAACATCCTAGTAGAAATGCAGAATTCGCTTTCTTTTTGGGGTCAATTGAAGTATAATGTACAATAGTTTGTTTGTTTAGATACTGTTTCAGTTTCTCATTTAGTATTCTACAGTATTTATACACACAACCAAGATTTAAAGGTCCGAAATCTGAATAATAATTTTCGTACACAAGTTCGTTGTCTATACAAAAATATTGCGTATCAACCGTATTTTTAAGTGTTTTTCCTTGCCTTACAGTTGCAAAATATAAAACGTTTTTTATATATTCTGCAGTAAACAATATATCAGGACTTCGATTCATTATTGCATTATCAAATACACGTAACTTAATTGATAGTACATCTTCAATATAGTAATATACTCATTTAAAACTAGAATACACAGTTTTGTAAATAAGACACTAAAACACTACGATTTCACAAACACAAACATATTTCTAAACAAATTAAACTAAAAAATAAAATTCTGCTATAAAATTCAAATGACAGTGTCTTTGGCACTCTTTTGTTTTAAACTTGCCACACTTGCCACCGGTCAACGCACTTCGTGCTACTTTATAAGTTGCCAGTATCAATTATACCAGTTTATACAATTTTTAGGTCTTTGTGATGCAGATGATGAATTTATTTCAAGTGTTTCAACCAGCTACCATGTGAGCTAATTAATTGTGTAACACATTTTCGGTAAAAGATTAATTTGACTAATCTGTTCCATTTGATAGTTCAACAACATTCATTGCGTTATTGAGCAGATTTTTTTTCGAACTTATAAAGCAATGGAATTGCAATCTGTATTCTGTTTCAAAACGATTCAGATTGTGATTGATCGCGTATTACGTAATTAGGGTGCTGTTTCAACAGTTTTATTGACGCTGACGGGTGGTCTTGTTTTATCGTGGTTAGATTAAGATTTTAAATTTTTCATTGAATAGACTTTTGAGTTTGAATTTTCCAAGGATTATTGCAAGCTTAAAAAATGTTACGGTAATAACACATTCAAAAATGATTTTGACAGCTCTAGTCTTTTTCTGGTACGCAAGGTAAATTGTCAAACGTACTGTGCTCGCTTGCTCTGAATCTTGATATATTTTCGCAATCTTTAATCCTGCAATGGCTGAGTTTATTTTAAGATCATGTCGGAGTGTCTCTCAATCTGTTCTATTTTGTATTTCAGGTCGTCTATTCACAAAAAACCATGGCTGAAGTCGAAGTGTAAGTACTTTTTGTTTTCGTCATTGTTTAACTCTTAGCCAAAAGCGTGTCTTTGTAATTGATAAGATACGCATTGTCTCATTTAACTATACCCCAAAATGTAATTTATTGCGCAAAGATGATATGTAAACATGTTGTCAACATAACCTTCAAAACATGATCCAAGCTTACTTAGGCCTTAACTTTCATCATATTCTTCATCCAAACCATTCCATATACTCGTGAACAACCCCAATACTGCTATACTATGAAATTATATGACAAAGAAAGCTATAACGTACGTTTGGTTACAGTGAAGTACCCGTGAACCCCGTCCTGAGCGGCGGAGCAATGGATGTGAACACAGCCCTCCAGGAGGTGCTGAAGACTGCCCTCATCCACGGCGGACTCGTCCATGGACTCCATGAGGCTGCCAAGGCTCTTGACAAGTTAGTAAACTGCATAATTTTGCTAAAATGTAACTCTTTCAGTTCTACGACCCATGGGTGATGAAGATGGGTTTCAGTTATAAACTAGTGTGGCTAAGAGAGTAGGTAAATAATTAAGCATCAAATTTTGCAATCGTGAGAATGTAATTCAATGAGATATCTTAATGACAAAGGCTTTTAAATAAATTGTTTGTGAAGTTACAATCACTGGATCTGAGGAGAAATATGTATGGCAAGTAATACAAATGCCTCTGGCTGAGATACGACGAGACCACAATTATTATGTTCATTAAATTTCTCTATATACCAACTTGCAATTTCCATTATTTACCATGTGGTAATTTTGTAAGGAAACTGTAGACTATAAATGCCATTTAGTAGACTTAACAGTTTATGGCTCACTAGTGACCTCCATGGAGTTCAATAAGTTATAGGTTCATTAAGATTCGCCCTAAACAGCCTTCTGACCTTGCATTGGAACTACAACCAATATTCACTCAGTGTGGGGCTGTTCTAGTCCCATGCTTTGTGGAAATATCTCGCACTTCGCGAGTTGTGAGGGATACACCTCAATGCAGATAGAGACGCACATTCATAGTACCACACTGTTTTAATTATCAACATTGTGGCCTCCCATATGTGCCACATTTTTCACATGCCAAAAGATAAAAATAAAAAAAAATAGCTGATTATTAATTTGTTTAATACTACATTCAAATTATTGGTTAACTTAAAATTATAGTAAAAGTAGTACAATCGTACTATAGGTTATATACTTTTTGTTAAATTGTGAATATTGTCCATAACAGGAGGCAGGCAGTCCTGTGCGTACTGGCTGAGAACTGTGATGAGGCTGCATACAAGAAGCTTGTCCAGGCTCTCTGTAATGAGCACCAGATCCCACTTGTCAAGGTAAATATGAATAAAATAATAAATATTATGTAATGGTTGTAATTATGGGGATATTACCATACTGTAGCTTGCTTGACTAGTCGCAAGTAATAAAATTTCTTATAATGTTTTAAGCAACTGTTGTTGTCATTACTGTATTGACAGTGCAGCACCTCAACTTCCTTATAATTTTAAAATCTACACTTGCTGCGTCTGCTCCCCTCAAAATGTTAATTTACAGCTGCAGCTTAGATTACTACCTTAACTTTTAAAACTTTATTCACTACCAACCTAATGATTGCGCTCCGCACGAGCGGGCCCGGTTTATTGCCGGTCCCGCCTAAGGAGCGCAGAACAAACCGGGTGCCCCTATGGTGACTCTCAACCTGACGAGTCAACTTTCCTAGCACCCGAACATTTAAATTTACATCTAAATTTTATTATTTAAACCTAATTAACCGAATTTGACATATTATTCACAACAATTATGCCAATCCTATGCCGGAAAAATTAATAATTACTTACTGGATTTATTCAAAAGTATGTATTATGTACTGGAAGACGTAGCGTTGGAAGGCCGATGAACTTTCTTCTAACTGAACAGTCAGCTGTGCTGCTGGGGAGTTTGTTGCGCCACTTCTTCTTCCCAGCTAACGCACTAGGAAGTGTGAAGGGTGGTGGGCGTTTTGAAAAGTGCTGATTCTCAGCCTAGTTTGAATAAATTACTTGAATTTTTGTGAAAGCCGCAAAAATCTGCTGGATGGGGAGAACACAGAAACAGTCGGAAGTGGCGGTGCTTGTGGGAGGTCTATGTCTAGCAGTGGACCTGTGGACGTCTTTCAGATGATGATGTATTAAAGATCTAAAAGATCACTTGTAACAGAGTATGACTGCATTTGTTACTTCCGTGACTACGAAATTTCAATAACTGCAACAATCTTTAGGCCATTTAAAAAACCACGTTTTTGTTAACAGGTGGACAACAACAAGAAGCTCGGTGAATGGGCCGGTCTCTGCAAAATCGACAAGGACGGCAAGGCCAGGAAGATTGTTGGCTGCTCATGCGTAGTTATCAAGGTACAGTCAAACCGACACTGAAACATGTATGGTTCACAAGAGTTTTTAAATAATGGAACATATTTGTTCCCCACATTGACATTGCGCTCAGCACGAACACTATCAGCATACATCGTTGCTAGTGACGAAATAACGGCGCAACATCAAATCGAGTGACCCTATGGTGCCGCGCTACTTGCACAGGCAACTTTCCTATCACTCGTACAAACATACTTAGGAGCTTTGCACAAAGGCACAGATGAATACAGATGGGACACTCTGCAGTTTAGGTATGAATCTACAAGTATGTGGCAGGCCCGTCTTGCTAGGCCAATACAGTGAGTGTAACGTAGTCAGAAGATCTATAGAAAGAGAGGCAACTTCTAGGCGACTATATTCTGTCGCAGCAAGAGTCGATTTTTTATAAATGATTTTGCAGAATGTTCCAGCTGAATTAAATTTGTGGTAATACATACGATCACATAATGAATATGATGTGTATAATAAAGAGTATTATATCTATATGTATAGGGTCAAATTAAATTAGCTAGCCAAACTCGTGATAGGTATCGTATCTAAACACGACAAAATTTAAAAGTTTTTTTTTTTGGTGTCTACGACTTCTGGTAGTTTTGTTACTGGAAGTATGAGTTAACAAATAGTTTATTTTTGTCGACAGAAAGAACTGATGTTTTAAAACTAATATTTCAACTACACTGCAGTTGAAGACACCATAACAAAAACATCAAATTTATTTATTTTTTGCATTATCATGTCTATATATCGTCACGCATCATGTCTGCGGAGTTTTCCTAGCAATTTTTTTTTGACCCTGTATATTACTGCTGCCCAGAGCCTGAAAGGCCCTTTCCTTGATGTGGATAGTCTTACAGACTTCCAACACATGTCATTCCATCTATGTATGTAACCGTTTCGTAAGTTATTCACAAAGCTTTCGTGTCTTGTCAACAGGACTTCGGTGAGGAGACGCCCGCGCTGGACGTGCTCAAAGACTACCTGAAGTCTTCAAGCTAATCATTCACCTAGTGTTTAAGTTAAACAATAAAAAAAATACAAAACCACTTGCTTTTTTTTTTTTTTTCGTCGGACGTTTCTTGAGCTTTTTCTTAACTGTTCTCATCCATACTAATATTATAAATTCCAAAGTAACTCTCGTCCGTCTGTATGTTACCTTTTCACGCCTAAACCACTCAAAGCATTTATTTAACCATTTACAGGGACTTTGTGACTGTCAAGAAGTTGGTCAATCAGAAATACGAAGCTAGTTGCCCATTCCAAAGCTTAGTTGGTACATAACTATGGAGAAGAACGGGCAAGAAACTCCATGGACACTCTTTTAAATAAAAAAATTGTTACAAAATATGGGTTACATTATTCATGTGAGAACAATGTAGACAGACGTGCACGTTAAAAGCGTCCGTAATAAAAGGATTCAAACATAAAACAATTCAAAGATAAAATAAATTAAAAATAAGCCATGGCAGTAAAGGTGGGCAAAGTGTATAATTTTTGCGATTGGATCATTTGCATCTGGATCACTGAAATGGTCCCGAATCGTGTCATTGACTCTGGCAGGGCCACCATCAGGGATTTTAATTTTGATTACACAAACAATTTGTCGTTAATTAGTCGAAATTTGTCGCCAAATATCAGAATTTGTTGGTCACTGGTTCAAAAGATATAAGGGTTTATAGGTGGCCGATCTGAAGAGAGTCTCCCCAGCAGGGCCACATGACATCTCAAAAACTAAGGCACCTAGCGAAGATCTATTTTCTACCATATTTTGTCATTAATTAGTCGAAATTTGTCGCCAAATATCAGAATTTGTCGGTCACTAGTTCAAAAGATTTAAGGGTTTATTTTTTCTTGGCAATTTTTCGTGAACTCTTCGACTATAGCTCTTGGAGTATACCTTACTAATTGAACTCATTATATCTCCTAAACTAAGACCCGATTAAATCTGTGACTTGGCGACAAAATATGGGAGAAAACACATCTTCGCTAGGTGTCCTAGTTTTTGAGATATAAATGTGGCCCTGCTGGGGAGACTCTCCGGATCGGCTACCTATAAACCCTTATATCTTTTATCTTACCAGTGAACGACAAATTCTGATATTTGGCGACAAATTTCGACTAATTTTTTGTGTAATCAAAATTAAAATCCCTGATGCATGGCCCTACCAGAGTCAATGACACAGAGATGGGCGGTGGGAAAAAACCCGATGGGAAAATACCCAGGTTTTTACCCATTTGGGTAAATACCGGGTATTTATGTGGGAAAAAACCCAATAGACACCCGTCTATTGGGTTTTTTCCCATTTTAATTATCTACACTAATACAATAAAGCTGATGCGATTTTTTTGTTTGTTCAAACGCGGTAATCTGTGGAACTACCAGTAGGATTGTAAAACATGTTTCTGCATATAAAAAATAAAGTATATCACGTATTTAATCACTAGAATATCAAAGTCCACAAAACAAAATCCAGGTCGTCAATAAATCAAAGAAACTAATACAAGTGCGCTCAGGGATCAAGCGGGAGGAAACGCCCGGGCGTCACCATTGTGTGGATCGCCCGGAGGACACGGTGGAGCATACGGTGGAGGTCTGCCCGGCTTGGGCGGAGCACCGCCGTGTCCTCACGGAGGCGATCGGCGGCGGCGATCTCTCGCGTCCGGCCCTGGTTCAGGCCATGGTCCGGAGCGAGAGTGCATGGGAGGCCGTCACCTCCTTCTGCGAAGCAGTTATGCTCGCGAAGGAGGACGCGGAGCGCGCGAGGGAGATTGAAGCTGCACGCCCTCGCGCCCCTAGTCGCCGCAGGAGACGCCCCGGGCGTCGGGAGCCACAAGCTGACTTCCGGCCACCGTAGGCGCGGGCCTGCGGACGGTGAGCGATGGGCAGCTCGCCGTCCGATAAGGACCAGGCCCGGGTCGACGGCGCGTTGTGTTCCACGCGCGCCTCAAAGGGATGTCAGCACCAACTGACGGGGTCCGGAAGGACCAATGCTTGCTGGGGTTGCGGGTTTATCTGAAAGGGATATCGCGGCCCCGGCACACAGGCAACGGAAGGAACACGGGTGGGTTTTAGTCAGTAAAAGTCTGACACTCCCTCTCGCTCCGCCCAGAGCGCGAATAGTCATTTGATGATTTCCCAACCAAAAAAAAAAAAAAAGGGGGGTAAAATAGGGGAGGATTTCAATTAAACATATTTTTGTGTACTTCATTAAAAGAGATTTAAGGGATGGGAGACTGACTATATTCCCCATCCCATAGAGAATATCCCCTAACATAATAATAAAGAATATCCCTTACAGACATGCATTGGACCCATTTGACCGATTTTAATTAAAATGGATCCAATGTTGGAAATGATCATTAATAACTTCTCCCGCTCTGGGCGGAGCGGGAAACTGAAGTCAGGCAACTGAAGAAACACAGGTGGGTTTTATTTAGTCAGTAAAGAGTCTGACACGCCCTCCCGCACCGCCCAGAGCGGGAGAGGTTATATAATAATTTCCCACACTAAAAAAAAAGTGGTCTTGTCGCTATACGTAGTTTAGTAGGTTCCAACCTTTTAAATTTTTTAGTGCATACTTTTGTAACAGTGAACAATAAAAAAATAAAAAAACTTGTATTTTAAAAACAACGCATTAATAAATCTTGTTAAAATATACATCAGATTTTATTTTCACGGTTTATAATGCTGTATTCGCCAAGAAAAACCTACATTTAAAATGAGCCTTACGCAAGGGCATCCCTTATGCGACTAGGTGAAAATAACTGGCACAGCACAGCTTATATCTGGTGAACCCTCCAGGAGAGCTCCCGGCACTGAACGTGTACGCGTACTTAGTATGTCACACGGGCGAGTAAGGTTGCGTACTAGCTCGCACGTCTATCACCCCTTTTATAACTGTAAATTTAATTTTAAGTTGTTCCTAAAATATTAAACTCTTGGTATGGCCGTCCAACTAGTTGGCTGAAACACACTGAAAAATCAAAACGGTTTTTCACAGCTCATAATACAGCAGCATCGGGCCGCAGCGCACCCTAATCCAATCAATCCTAAACTCATGAATAAAAACAATGAAAATAATAAAATTATAGTTTATTTAATTGTAAAGAAATAAATAGGAACATAATAACTATATGAATGCTAAACACTAAAATTGAATATTCACGAAAATATTTGATATGAAGTTGTCACACACATATTCTTGCGAACTGATCGCATATTTCTTTATGCATCGGCCACCGTTGAACTTGACATTCCCTGTAAATAAAAGTTGATCGATTTGAGTATTTGGAATTACCATAGAACTCAAAATATTTCGACTAAGGGTTGCTATATTCTATAAGCTGTTATATTGGCAAGCAGCTATCTAATTACGCAACAAATTTTCGTAAATGATTAGGTACGACTAATCTATTTCATTTTGACAGTTCAACAACATTCATTGCGTTATTTACGTTGATAAGCTGATAATTTTTTCGAACTTATGAAGCAATGGATTAGCAATCTGTTTCAAAACGATTCAGAGTCTGATTGATCGTGTATTACGCAATTAGGGTTCTGGATTTGTTTTGGTGAAAATTTTTCTCATCTCGCTAAGGGCGAGCTCACAAACTACAACAACTTTCATTTTCAGTTGCAGCCGGCGAAAATCAAATTTTCTTACTTTTTTTTGCAATTTAGTTTTTTTTACATTATTGATGGAAGCATAAGAACAAATTTCTTGTGGAAAAGTTGATCAAGATACAACCTGACACTGACCAGTATTAATAATTGCAAATACGTAAGAAAATTTGAAAAAAAAAAAAATATATATTTAAAAATAATATTGGGTATGTCGGAAGCGTTAGGCATCAACGTTGCTGACATGAAGCAATCGTTGAAGGAGCGCTTCTTTGGTCGCCTGAAGAAGGTTTTCATTAGCCTTCTTTCGGGCGGAAACAAGGTGCGCGCCTACAACGGTTGGGTCATGCCGGTTTTGATGTACTCTTTCGGCATACTCAAATGGACTCAGACCGAACTCGACGCCCTGGACAGAAGGGTCCGTACACTCCTGACCGCAAACCGGATGCATCACCCACGTTCATCGGTGATGAGACTGTACATCCCGCGGAAGTGCGGGGGTCGAGGCTTTTTAAACGCTAAGACCCTCCACAACCGCGAGGTGTGCAACCTCAGGGATTATTTTTTAAAGCCGAAGTGGGTATGCACCGGGATTTGGTCGCAGTGGACAAGGGACTCACCCCGCTCTCCATGGCTAAAGAGAACTGGCGCAAACCTGTAATACTTACTACAGATGACCGCAAGGACCTCCTTGCGGTCATCCTAGCGCCCGTGAAGCTCCTTGCTCTGCCATACCTATGGCAGAGCAAGGAGCTTCACGGGCGCTACTATCGGGCTCTTCATGAGCCTGGTGTAGATTTCTTAGCGTCCGTATCCTGGCTACGTTTCGGTGACGTTTTCGGGGAAACTGAAGGTTTTGTCTGTGCAATTACGGACGAAGTTATCTTGACGAATAACTAACGGAGACATATTATGAAGGACGGGACGGTTGACGTGTGTCGGGCATGCCATCGTCCGGGTGAGTCCATCAGACATATTATCTCTGGTTGTTCGCGTCTGGCTAACGGCGAGTACTTACACAGGTATAACCAAGTGGCCAGGATTATTCACCAGCAACTTGCTTTGAAATATAAACTTGTTGACTCTGAGGTACCGTATTACAAGTATGTGCCCGACTCAGTTCTCGAAAATGACTATGTCACGTTGTACTGGGATCGGTCTATCATTACTGACAGGACTATTGTAGCCAATAAGCCTGATATAGTGGTGATAGACCGATTAGCGCGCCGCGCAATGATAGTCGATGTTACCATCCCACGTGACGGGAACCTCGTGAAAGCTGAGAAAGAGAAACAAATTAAATATCTCGACTTAGCACACGAGGTTGTCGACATGTGGAATGTGAGCTCGGCTATCTTTGTGCCGATTGTCGTAACGGCCAATGGCCTGATTGCCGAAAGCCTCGTCCAACATCTCTCGAGGCTGTCGTTAGGCGGTTGGATCAAGGGCCTGATTCAGAAGGCAGTACTCCTCGATACGGCTCGCATTGTGAGGAGGTTCCTGTCTCTGCAGCCCTAACCACCGGTAGCTTGGACCCTGCTCCCGACACCGGCGGACCACTATTTTTTTATATTTTTAAATGTTTTTTTAATATCTTTTGTAAAAAATATTTAAAAATGTAATTTTATATGAAAAAATATGAATAAACGAAATAAAAATAATAATAATATATAATATTTTTTGATAAATAAATAAATAAAATTTGAATTTCACGGGCTGCAACTGCGGAGAGAAGAATTTGCAAGACAATACAAACCTGCCACAATACCACTCAGTCTTACACCTCGAGCATTTCTTAGTGGCCTTGTCGCCACACTTAGCACATTTAGCGCCACCACTGTCCAGCGCTAGTGCTGTGTCACTCGTGTACGACTCCAATAGACGCTTGGCCATGTCTCGCGACTCTTCGGAGCCATCCATGTGGAACAGCTCAAGTTGGGCTTTGGCGAGTGATTTCGATCGCTTGTGTACTTGTTTGAGGTAGGCGTCTTTAATCTGGGGTTAAGAAAAAAAAGAGGGTAAAGACCGTCACAGATGTAGCTACTTTGGTTTTGCTGTTTTTTTTTTGCATATTTTTTGGTGACGTAATAGAAATATAATATACTAGCGTCTGCCCGCGACTTTCGCGAATCTTCCTCAAGAATTGGGCTAGAATATAGCTCCGTCTGAGGTCGTTCGAAGATTACTATGAAAAGTATATCGTAGGTATTATACAGGGTGTTATTAAAAAAAAACCCGTGTGGCCTGGATCTTGTTATTGGGCCTAAACACGTAGCAGGCGGCCCCACTGATCCGCCATTTTCGTATGTTCAACCGACTGCCGTACATCCTGTATATTAAAGTCACGTCAGTGATGGACTCTTAACGCCTGCCTGCCAGTATAAAGCTGATTTCTCTCTAAGAGATATAATATATAGTAGGTATATCCCGAGATAACAGTGTTAACATTTCCATTTAATAAAAGTACTGTGAGTGACATCAATTTATATCTCATAGTGAGAAGTCAGCTTTATGTATATACACGTCTGTAAAAGTAAAGCCTGATTTACACGGTGCGATTTAATTGCCACCATAAGTTAACCAACAATGTTACAGGCAAGACACTTTAATCGTGTAAATGGGGCTTAAATCTGGCACAGCGAGTAAAAGTGCTTCTTTGTAGAGCGTCGTGTCTGCCACAATAGCTGTCTTCTAAAGCACATTATATTTATTTATTTATTGTTGCATAATGTACACTCAGTTACAGGCTAGGCTAAAACTTATGAGTACATAACCCTGTTAAGGCGCAGCAAGTATTATTACATTTAACTTATATCTAAGTTAAATATTTGGAAGTTAACATTATTTACTCCCTAATAGACCGTAACATTACATTACGACCGTATTCCCCGAGGGAGTAGACAGAGATATAGAGTACGCCCTAATAAAATTATGAAATCACCTGTGGCACAATCTCAATGAGCGTACATCCGGGGTTCTTGACGCCGTTGGTGCGGCTATGAAGGCCGGAGTAGTCCCCTACACACAGCCGGCAAATGAACATCTTCAGGTCGCCCAGAGGTGGGATCTGGTCCAGCATCTTCTCCGTCATCTTGGCTTGTAACTAAGTCATGCAAAAATAGACAATAATTTAAAAAATTCTGAGTAATAATCATTGTAGGTTGGTAATTATGGCAACAGTAAATCTAGGGTTCCAATGATGCATTACTCAAGTTATCAAAGGATTCTCTGCTAGGATAAGGCCTAGCCCGCACTGCGAAATCTCACCGCGCGATTTTTATTAAGTTTACGGAATTGCAACGAGTGCGAATTTTAAATTGCCCATGCGTAAATAGTGTTTTTTTTTTTTTTTGATGGTGGGAAATTATCAAATAACTTCTTCCACTCTGGGCGGAGCGGGAGGGTGTGTCAGACTTTTACTGACTAAAACCCACCCGTGTTCCTTCCGTTGCCTGTGTGCCGGGGCCGCGATATCCCTTTCGGACAAACCCGCAACCCCGGCAGGGTGCGTATACAGGGTGGCAGGGAAAAATCTGCTGTTTCATAGAGAAGTACAATACCTACGCGGTGGTTTTTTGTAAAACCGACGAAAAATTTAAACGCAGGGTTTAAAACCATGTATTGAATCCATGGTATCAGTTTTCGCGTCGATGTCTCTGCATACATAAGATACCATGTAAAAATTCGCACGATTTTTTTCTCAGTCCGGGCCATAGTTAAAAGAAAGAATTTATTCTTTATTTCTTTCTGTTATTTATATTTCTATGGTCCGGGCTATGCCTCAGAGTCTGAATCTGGGTTTACCATTCTACCAAAACATAGTAATGCAGAACCATTTTAACTTCAAAAACTTTTAGGCTAATGTGCATGGGTAAAACAGCAGTATCACTACATCCCTAATAGGACTCTCCTTTAGGCATAGAATACAGCAATAAGACATAAAGGCATAGCTCGTCAGAACTTCAGACTTACCCTACAGAAGGCGTTGCGGCGACACTCATCGACCGTGTAGTAGTGTGCGAGGCGCGGCTCCAACAACAGTTGTCGCACACACAACCACAGTTGTACCTCAGTGCGATGCATTTGAGACAGATCTTCAGCAGACGGCTTGCTCCAGCGACCAACTGTATGTTAAAATCGAACTCTTTGATATTAAGACAAAAAGAGTTGGACATACTTTAAATCATAGATAATATAATACTACGTCTAGGTATAACCGTCAAATGTGTAATCTCCGTCAAATAGGTAGTGTTCCGGTGATATCGCATTGAATGCACGAAAAATCCCAACAAGTTCGGATTGTTTTCGGACGTCGGAACTATACGTACGACGTAGTCGCACCCAGTCTGCGCGCTCCCTTTGTACTTGGAAGGTCGGGATCGTTCGTGCGTGTTCGTACGTGTACGCACGAAAACGCATCCAAAGTGTGCGCGGCCAGTCGGCAATTGAAGTTATTGTTTACATTAATTTTGAAGTAGACGCTCACAGACGGCGGCTGACTATACGTTGTGGTGTGAAGACCTTACTTTACAAACTCAAAACAGTATGTACTTATATTTTTTTAAATTAATTATCTTTTATCTGTAACGCGGCCTTACAGTTAAATATCTGCAGTTCATCCTTCTCATTTCTCTTCATCCACGGTTCGTGTACAAGCAGATGCGTGAGTAGAGAGGGTACATCGTGCGTCTTGTAAAGGTTTGTGGAGATCGATGCCCCTGCGCCGCCTACCTCCATGTGTTCTGCTATGTAACTGAAACGAAAGAAAAACGTAAAAAGGATGATAGACGCACGAGCAAGTACGCGTACTTGTGGCTCAACGACCTTCCTCGCCCGTGTCTCATACTAAGTACGCGTACTTTTAAACCGTTGATCAAGTTTGTCGGCGATCCAACAGGTTTGAAATTTTGCTCGTAGTTCGCCTTGGATCGTAGTTTCGTACGTCTGTCATCGCTGCGAGTCCCGAGCACCCATTTTGTTTCGACATTAATTTGTGTATTGTTTATTTAGTTTGGTTCATGATAAAGTGTGAGCAAGCTTCACGTGTATCACCGACTGCGAGCCGAGTAAGTTGACGAACTTACAAACCGCGTACTTTAAGTTCGCACGTCTATCACCTACTTAAGACGAGCTGCGAATATAACAAAATTTTTTTTGTTATCATGCTGCGGGCCAAAGGCCTTCCCTTTTTCCTTCCATAGGTACCTCTATTTTTTGTGCGATCTCTGTCTATGTTGGCCCCGCAAACATGATTACATCGTCACACCACCTTCGCTGAAGTCTACCTCGACGGCAATGTCGTCCCTCAGGCGTCCAGTGAGTGACGATCTTTGCCCATCTCTCAGGGTGCATCGTGTCCAGCCCGCTTCCACTTTAGCCTGGTTGTTTTTGCTCCAACATGCGCTACTTGTGTTATTGTGCTCAGGGTGGTGTCTCTAACGCGATCTGTTCGCTTGACAACTATTACCACTATAGTGCATTTACAAATATTACAAAAATTACTTGACAGTTGTCCTGCAGATAAAAAAAAATTACGTTGTTTTTAGAATTCCAAAATAAAAGTAGTGATATCTCACCGCACGATGGAAATACATCTCATGCTGATGTCAAATTGAAGATCGCGCTTCTGCCTGTTTAACTCTTCGATGGCTGTCTCACTTTCAAGCTCTTTCACGGTCATTGGCTTCAGGTAGTCGTTACTGTGACAAAAAATTGTTATGTTTTAGTTTTGTTATATTAGAGCCCACAAGACAGAAGTCAAGTTTAACTAAGAGCCTTTGAAGAACAAAACGTTAGAGATTTATGGGCGCTGTAAATCTGGTGAAAGGAAGAGTAAAGCCCCATTTACACGGTGCAAGTTTCTGGAACGTGCAAGAGCAATAATCGCATGCCATAATGCATTCAAGTAGTGTTTCTGTTTGTTTTAGCTGTAAGTCTCCCATGTTATTTAAATAAATAAATAAAATGGAATATAATAATTGTATGTAAGTTTTGCCATTCAATAATTGCATGCGACTTCTGTCAAAACCAAGGCAATTAGGTATTGCAAGGCGATTATTACATGCAAATTTTGCCTCGTCTTACCACGAGAGTTGCAAGTCCTTGTATACTTGATACAAGTATTGAATGCGATTTTATTGAACGTGCGATTTTATAACCCGGAAACAAGCTTGCTTGTATCGTGCGACAATTGTACGTGTTTTTTAGACGGTGCCAGTCAATTGTTGCATTGTTGAATTTTATAGTATGCTACAGGCAATAAACTTGCAAGGTGTAAATGAGACTTTATGCAGTTTTCACTGCCAATAATAACATTGTAACAATAACATTGTAGAATATCAATAGTAATGTAGAATATTCCCCATTTTGAAATATCGTGTAATTCGTAACTTTACGATTTTGAACTAACTTGATAAGAGTCAACAGCGCAGTAAGTTGATCGACGGCATAGTTCAACAAGTCCACCACCACATCGCTGATGCACTGCGCACCGTCCTCATGGAACAGCACAGTCTCGAGCAAACCCACGGCCGCTGCCTCGTGATATAACTGGAAATAGTCGTAGTTCAGAAAAACCCTTGTTACACCCAAATTAGGCAGAGGTGTGTCTGTAATAGGTACCGCTACATGTCGCCTGTTATGTTTAGTTCAAATCCCAATGTAATAGGGGGGGGGGGGAGCCTATTGCCAACACAAATCTAGCCTTCGAGTTGCTACTGAAAAAATCCTGATAGAGAAAACCCTTTAACACTATGGCCGACCTAGGATTCGAACCCGTCACGGAACCTTATATGCTCATCAGTAGCGTTTGCGACCACTGGACCAACGAATCAGTAGGTTATCTAAGAAAGGAATAATCTGAAATAAATAAAAATAAAACAAATACACATATAAACCTACATGGGCACTTATGAAACGTCGGAAGCTAGTGATATGAGTGTGTGTGAATGGCTACAATAGAAAAATTTTAACACAGAAAATCGCTTACCACCATGTAAACGCCAAAAGTGTTCTCAGGCGCAGGTTCTAATTTAATTATTTGAGGATATATTTTTATGCGCCATACTTGGATGCATATGGCTTCGTAAACCAACACTGGAAGCTGAAAATTAAATAAAGTCCCAATAATAAATAAGGCGATTTATTCGCGTAATATTGAAAGTTACAAGGGCTGTATCTGGATTTACGCGTATTTAGTTGTTACGCCCGCTGGTTACGCGAGCCGGCCGCTCCTGTCAACTTTTTCCAGAAACTTATAAGTAAAGGATAGATTTACCTTTCCAGAGGCAATAAGAGTTTCCTTCGTGAATTCCTCTTGCATCGAAGAAGCTTCCAACACTGCTTGTTGATTAATTTTTTGTAATCTTAGATGCCAATCCACCCATCTATAAAGATTATGATTTTAATTCCTTATCTGCCGAGTGAGACGAATTTCTAATAAAGTACTTATTCATTCAACATTTCTTGAACCTAATGGACTTACCCCTGATGACCAATGGATTCAATACGGGATGGGACCATGCTGTCGACAAATAAATCTAGCTCTCCTACCTCTAGGGCGCTAAGTTGAGGATCTTTTTCAACCATATTGACTAATAACTATTCTTTTTTCAATATTAATAAAATGTATTTTGTCAAACAACTAAAGGTTTCCCCTTTTGTTTGTAACTATGGAAACGTTAGTTCAATAGAATTTCAAAAATATGCGCTACCGGAAGTCACCAAAAAAGACGTAGTCCAAAGAAAAAAAACCGCAAACATAAAAAAAACACTAAAAATTTTATACTACTTCTTGGTCAATAGCAAAAAACGTTACAAAATTAATAGCGTTGAGAACGATATTGTAGAAGAATAAATATTGAGAACCAGCGCTATGCCATTATTTTGTTGACTAATGAAATAATAAAAATGAATATAATAAATACGAAATCCAGTTTTTGTTGCAGGTTGTCATGGATATTTGGTAATTTTGTGATAGCTTTGACATTGAAAAGAACAAGCTTCAGTGTTACTATACGAAAAAACGAAATAAAATGGCGACTGGCGGAAGTCTGTATTCTGTCTTTCTTTTGATAATTTGACACACGTGCCGCGTGGAGTTTTGCCCCGCAGGTTGTTAAAAAATAATATATTTATTAGTATTTAAGTGTTAAAATAGTTCGTAATTATAAAAGGAATACAATTACAGTGTCAGTAAAATAAAATGTTATGTGAATTTTGTGAAAAGTGTTGATAAACTTCATGGGTAGGGTGGTGACATGCCGCCACACCAACGATCCTTGTTTTTTGCCTGATTACAAGCATTTCTGGGATGAAAATGAATAAATAACACTAGCATAATTCATTTGTTCAATTAGCACGTGTTTTCTATTTTATTGACACAAAAATTGAAGTTCGTGCGACACGACCTAACCTCTTCGACAAACAAGTGTGGCATCGAAACTATCCAAAAATTATCGCTATTTGGTTTCCTATTGGGATTATTGGCTTCTTCATCGTCATTTAGGCGTTCCTACTTTATAATGTAAATAAAAGAACATTGATTCTCATTTTTGGTGCTATTTCTTTGTAGCATGTTGTTAGCATGTAAATATTCTTCAGGTTCTTTAGGATTACAATTATATACTTACTAAAACTTTTTCAACATACCTGTTTATTACCTAGGCATTCTGCTTACCCATCTGTTTTATCAACACTAGTTTATAAGACCAATTCATATTTACGTGACCCTGATAAACCCTCTGTCCGTTCTCTAATAAGTGGTTATAAAATTTCAGCACGATGGTTGCAACTACAGATAAGAAGGCTGCGGCCGAGAAGAAGCCAGTGAAGGGCAAGGAGGACAGCAAGAAGCTGCCCGCCGTCCCAGAGTCAGTGCTCAAGCACCGCAAGAGGAGGGATGCACTCCGCACCCGCCGTCTTCAGGTATACAAACATAACCTATAAATATTAATATTATTTCAGCTGATGGACATGAGATTATTGGGCAGATCAAAGCAATTTTGCAGTAATCATGATTAATGACATTTTGAGAACACATCCTTTTCCAAGCTGTCATAGAGTTACTGTTGTTGTGATTGTGATAAAACAAAAATTCAATAATAAACTTTTACAACTCATTATTACAAATACTATCATCAATTTAATTCCTCAATGTTCACAATATTATTCTAGGTTTGATACCGAAACAAAACACATTATTAATTTCTTGATTTATTTTTAGTTACATCATTGTTTCCCTGATTTCATGATGATCCCAACACTAAAGGCATAGTTCATCTGACTAAGATGCTGTAAACTTTCATAACTGATGAAACACATCCACACAAATCACCATTTATTACAAAACACAAACTAAAACATAAGTACACTTTGTAACAGGTCACCCTCAAGAGGCGTTCAGTGGCCGTCAAGAAGCGTAAGGAAATCTTCAAGAGGGCCGAACAGTACGTTAAGGAATACCGCATCAGGGAGCGAGATGAGATCAGGCTAGCCAGACAGGTGAGTCACTATCATTATGTCCTAGCTGCGCTGTTTGACCCGCATAAATCTCGATCCCATGGGAATATTGGGATAAAACAGTATCCTATGTCCTCATACAGGTAATTTTCTACCCATGTGCCAAATTTCGTCCAAATCCGTTCAGCCATTTTAGGGTGAAAGTGTAACAAACAAATAAAAAAACAAACACATTTACTATTAATAATATATACGTATTTATACTATTAATTTGTCCAGACATGTCCGGTTTCTTGGCTCTCCATCCAGACTTGTTATTTCTCTGGATCTTTTAAGAGAATAGAATAATCTAAATTAGTACTAAAAACGAGAGATTAAAAAGTAAAATGTCTGCCTTTTTTTGCAATTGTCTGAATTTTTGGCAGGACTTTAGTTTCGAAATGGTGACTTCGTGGTTCAATTGTTAATATTCGGCTTAGCGGAAAGTAGCAACTATTGAACACCATTGCGTTGCTTTGTGTATAATGTATTACATATTGTGTCATGATCACCCTGGTATCTTAGATTGATTTACTCCTTTGTATTATACTTTTTAACCCCCAATGGAAAAAGGCCCTGTTATAAGTTTATTTAATTACAACTTATTGATTTCTTGCTCAGTGAATCTCAACTGATTGAGAGACTCATTAATGCATTCAAGAAAATTAAACAGATTTAACAATGCCTATGGGCGTTTAGTGTCCCTCAAAGTGTTAATTAGCAGCTTCACTGATCAGCGACTTGGTCAGGGTCACAGAAAATGTGGTTCACTACAAAGGTCCCCATTTTGAAGATATGGGACATACGCTGTTCTTTTATTTACCATGTGTTTGAATTGCAGGCTCGCAACCGCGGCAACTACTACGTTCCCGGAGAAGCGAAACTCGCGTTCGTCATCCGTATCCGTGGTATCAACCAGGTTTCACCCAAGGTAATATATAAAAAATATCAATTATAAAATTTTATTATTTGGCAGAATGTAGCCTATGTTGTTTGACGTTAAGGCCATTAGGTTGCGACATGGAGACTGCACGATATCTTCATGAGGAGCAACGCCTGTGTTTACACCACATGCAACTTCATATAAAATAGACTATAGGCTCGCTGTCTATTACATGGTACTTAAACATAAGTGGCGAAATGTAGATGTACCCTACCATAGCTAAATCTCTGCCTAACCGTTCGGGCATTACATGCGTGATGTTATGTTATGTTAGGCTGCCGCACTGAAAACAAGAAGTTACAGGAAAAGACTTAAAAGGAAAGACATTGTGTAGTCCACCCACACCTGTGTGGACCTAAGCACGAATACGGAGTAGATGGCTCCCTGGAGTCACGCTCTTCCCGCCAATATTTACATCCAACTCATCCGCTGAAAGTAATAACTGATTGCGAATTGCCGAAGAAAAAAAAAAAAAATTTTTATAGAATATAGCGAAGTTTAACCGTCGAATATCTGTATAGATTTTACTTTATAGTATTTCTAATAAAAGCTAAACATAACATAATCAACCTATAACATTCCCACTACTGGGGCACAGGCCTTTCTGTGAGAGGGAGTAGGCCGTAATCCACCTCGCTGGCCCAGTGTGGATGTCATGTCTTCTAGAACATGCCGGTTTCATAACGATGTTTTCCTTCACTGTTTTGAGAGCAGTATTGTTGAAATAAATTATACAAAGTAAAGCGCCTGGGTTTGAACCCACAATCTACAACTCGTCAGTCGGGGCTGGGGGCTACCACGGGGCTACATTCTCTCAAAATGGTTTACTGCATTGCAATGCTTGATTTACCCACCTAAATATTAATTGAGCAAGGATAGCTTCTCACCACGTATCTCTCTTCCACAAAAAATTCAACACTGACATATTGATACTCTTGTCCCACAGGTACGCAAAGTGCTGCAGTTGTTCAGACTGCGCCAGATCAACAACGGTGTGTTCATCCGTCTTAACAAAGCCACCGTCAACATGCTGCGTATCGCCGAGCCTTACATCGCGTGGGGATACCCCAACCTTAAGAGCGTTAGGGAGGTTAGTATTTAAGATTACTTTCAATTTAATATTTACAGCATATTCGTTTTAGAGCCGCCGCAGAGCATTGCGCCATTGGTGCAAAACAAACATGAACATTGTGCTTCTTGAAATAAAGTCCAAAAGTAAATTGACTGCCACTCATCTGAACCATTCACTGCTTTTTCTCTAAGGAAATAATTATATCGTATTTTTTTTAACTTATTATTCTTCAAATAACTAACCAATTCACTCTTCCCCAGCTGGTATACAAGCGCGGTTTCGCCAAGGTCAACGGACAGCGCGTGCCAATCGCATCCAACACAATCGTCGAGCAGAAGCTCGGCAAACAAAACATCATCTGTGTTGAGGACCTCATCCACGAGATCTTCAGCGTCGGAGAGAAGTTCAAGGTCAGAATCGTAGTTCTGTATACGTACTACCCGGGTGTTAATATTGCACATCAGGTTTTAAAAAGAGCATGTCACAATGTATCAATGACTGTAAAACTAAAATTGTAGAAAACCTTTTTTTGAAACTTGATGTGCCATATTTAGGCCGCGAAATGGAGGCTGCTTTTGCATCATAATATTTTTCGTGACTCACAAAATTAAAGGTTTTCGTCCGTCCAGTTGAATATTGTTGGATGTGGTATTACAGATTTTGAACCATTTCTGCCCAAAAAAAAATCAAATGTACCTTGTATCTGTTCTGCCAGTGAGAATCGGAAATGGAATGCGTCAAAAGTATTTTTTTTTTTTGTAAATTATTCTAAATACTAATCGCTAAATGCGTGCTTATGAGCAAACTATCAGTTTATTTGTAATTTTTTTGGAAAGCGTTCCCTATATAAAATATTTTTTTTGTTTTCCACAGTACGCCAGCAACTTCGTCTGGCCATTCAAGCTGAACAACCCCACCGGAGGTTGGCGCAAGAAGACCATCCACTACGTCGACGGAGGTGACTTCGGAAACCGCGAGGACAAGATCAACGAACTCCTGAGGAGAATGGTCTAATAATAAACATAGATTATAATTATTGCAAGCGTTTTTGTTTTCCATTCCTCTATAAAACCCTGTTCCTGAAACATCCACCTGTGATACTAACTGTGTATCCGTTGCGCACCATAATTTCGTACGTTATCTTCTTCAGATTAAAAATACATATATCTGAAACTGTTCAAAATTATAGTTTTGGCGTTGTCTCATAACGCCGCACCAATATTGTCAAGTTTTCGTCTGGAATATGCTGGCTGAAAAACATTGGCCAGTGGCCTTGAGATATATATATTGCGAAAAATTCAAAAAGGGGAGATTCCAAGATATCCATTATAGGACGCCATCTAAGGACGTAACTTATGAGTACACTTGTCTGAATTCATAGACGACCACAGTTCCGCCCAAGTGGGACAAGTACTTTGGAGATTCTGTGACCTTTTTGTGTGCGTCTATCTAGCAGGCCCCAACGAGATTTATCAACAGGTGATAGGTTTACATAAGGACATTATTTTATATATATAAAAAATAAATAAGATATATTTTGTACCTCGACAGTTTTTGATTAAATGACGTTTCTATGAAGTGTCTTGCTAGCGGGCCCCTTATGATTATTTTTATTGTTATTATACTTTCAGATCGCCCAGTAGTGCTCGGAGTTAGAAACTATTATGTACCTTACAAATCCAAAATTTCGACTTTCTGTGAGCTATACTTTAGACAATATTCGTTACTTAGACAACCGTCCAGCCAGCGGGCCCCTTTTTTAAATACTAGTCTTTTATATCATACAATAGCATTAGGAGCTTTATACTATTATGTACCTTACAAATCCAAAATTTTTACTTCCTGTGAGCTATACTTTAGAAGATATTCGTTATCTAAATAAGTATTCAACCAACGGACCTAGTTAAATTTGCGTTTGCCAAATACATGCCTTTACTCGATATGCCCATTGCATTACTAAATATTTTTTATCTTTAAACAGATTAAACCTTTTCACCGCCACGGACTTCAATAGAAGTTCCGGATTTTCGTGCCACCAGCGCCACGACTTCATTAGAAGCTCTTCATTTTAACTATGTTATAAAATGAAAATTTACTGCATTTAACAGGTTTTTTTCATTTTATTATTTACTATAGCAGTCTAATACCCTGCTTTTTTATTTTTCCACACAAAATAATCCGTTATTTGTCTTAAAATTGGCAAAAACAAAAACTCCGAACATTTTTAATGTCCCCAGAACGCCAAGGACTTTATATAGTCGGCCAGTGATGTGACGCGAAAGTTATCACTGTTTGATTTCACCCGTTGTAATATTTATAAATATTAATATCGAAAACAATTTGAGGGCAGTAAAATATGAACTTAGTTAACTACTTTATAACAAAGGGAAAATAGACTAATTTCGACCTTCAGATGGGTGCCGACTCGGAATTAAATAGTTGTTTGCGATCCTTGTCGATAATTGTATTCTCATCTCTACAAAACCATTATAAGTTTATGGTTGCCAGTGCCCTGGGCGTCACGGACTACTATAGAAGTCGTTCTGTGACGTCATAAACGTACGGCTGTCAAGGTCACTTTGGCATAGTGCAGGCTGCAGGTACTAATCGGATTCTTTATCGGAGTAAACAAATAGGTGAGAAGATGAATGAAGAACTGGATTCAGATCAGCTATTAAACATTTTAGGTGTGGAATCGGACTTCTTCGAATTCTGGAGACAAAGCTTAAAAACAGTGCTGTGATAGGTACATTGCTACGAGTGTGTAACTTAAATCCATACTTATTTTCCATTTCGAATAACACTATATATGTATACACTGAAAAGTTCTGGCGCTTAGCTAGGGTAAAAAACGTTGACTGAAGTAGTTAAAAAAAACATGGGAGTAGACAGAAATAGAAAAAAGACCATAGACCACATCCCTAATCAAAATTTAATTTAACGTGCTCTGAGCGCCAAGGACTTGAAATGAAGTCAAAGAATGACTTCATGAAACAAATAGAGATGTACCTCATTTCCTAAAACTCTAGTTGAGTTATGTATTTGTTTCTTTGATACTTATAATTTATACTGTTTTTTCTTACTAGGGATACTGTGAAATGAAATAAATATGGAAATATTTAATCAGTTATTATTTATATTCGTAAAATTATAATTAAAACTTAACTTAACGCGTATGAATCTCATTCATCGATATGACGATACCCTCATCACTACTGTTTACTATATATTTCGTTATACATTTATAGCTTGGCGCATGGCGAGGCATCGCGTTCTGTGTACGTGGGCGGTGAAAAGGTTAAAGATTCATCATCTTCCTGTCCCACGTTATTTAAAGACTGCGCTACACTTTTTTTTCCATTCTTCCATGTCAATGTTCACGCTATCATTTACGCATTTAAAGATTATAATTACTATTACATAATAATAATAATAATAATAATCATTTATTTGCTTTGAAAGTAGGTACATAAATAAAGGTGTTTACAAAATGTTGAGATCCCTGTACAATCTACCAATTAGGCATGCAAACATTGAACGTAAATTTTATTAACAAAATCGAATAAAAATCAAAAGACAAATTAATTAGATAATAATAAAGAAATACAATGTCAATAATTAAATCTAAAGAGTAGGGTCATTTAAAAAATCATTGATTGAATAATAACACTTATCAAGTAATAGGGCTGTCAGTTTCTTTTTAAATATTTGGATTGGGTGATTTTTTATAATATTCGGTATTTTGTTATAAATGGTAGGACCCATGCCGAAAACACTTTTCGCAAGTAAAGCTGTATTGTAATTACCATTTTGTAATAGGTTCCTATATTGGCTTCTAACAGGCCTTAATCTTGTTTCTGATACTGTTAGAAAGTAATTCTTATGTTTTCTCACAAAAATGGCCATTTCCAAAATATATAATGCGGGAAATGTTAATAATTTTAGGGACTTAAACATAGGTACACAACTGTCTGTCATTTTCAGGCCACACATTGCCCTTATACATCGTTTTTGGGACTTAAATACTTGTTCTCTCAAACTACAATTACCCCAGAATACAATTCCAAATCGCAGAATTGATGCCACTAAACCATGGTAAGCTACCAATGTCGTAGTTGTACTCACTTTTTTGCTTAAATTGAATAGCACATAAGCAGAAGTGCTTAGTTTTTTACACACTTCTTCGGCTTGGGGTTTCCATGTTAACTGACTGTCTATTAATATACCTAAAAATTTCGCCACTGTTACTTGGTCAATTTTTTGTCCGTCGTATCCTATAGTCATTTGTTGTACCCGTGAGCGTTGATAGAAATGCATTATGTTAGTTTTCGATAAATTTATGATTAAATTGTTAATGTCAAGCCAATTTACTATGTCCTTAAGTGTATTATTTATGTCAAATTCATATTTTTTTGCGTCAGTGCATTTTATTAATGCGGTGCTATCATCAGCAAACAAGATCATTGGATGCTGAATGTAACGTGGCAAGTCATTTATATAGAGCAAAAATAGAAGTGGGCCAAGCACACTACATTTTCTCTTTTAATAATTTACATAGCCTCCTACTTAAAAAAACTAATCTTTTTCTTTTGTTTTGTTTGCGGGTCCCGCTGCACCCGCCACCGCGGCTGAATACCGCTCCGCGAGTTTTTAGTCTAAAGGGGAAATACGCCCACCCCACACGGGCTCACCCGTGAAGACTGTCTATTATGGTGCACGGTATCCCCTACAACCTTGGGATATGAATAGGAGATAGGACACAAGATGAGTTAGTTGATTAGCATTGAACATGTGAATTAAAACAATCTATTATATCACAGTTTTGATTATATTTTACAAAATATAAGTCATAATTGTTTTACAATTACAAACGGGATAGAGGGTCCAAAATAGGTTTTCTAAATAGGTAAAACTCCAATAACATGTCTCTCAAATTGTTCAACAAGTAGTTCTATATCTTCTGAGGAGCCAGTTACACATTTTCTTACTGCTTTCTGTAGATTCTGTAACAAACATATTTTCACAATATTTATTTTTCAGTTTATCAATGTCCCATTGATATGTAGTCAGTAAAAAAAATTGGTGGTCCATTGTCTGTCTATTTTATTTAGAAAAGGGATTTATTAATAAATCAATTATTATTATCACTTGTAACAAAAGAAAGAACAGAATACTTTGAAGAGAAAGTCAAAATTCACAAATTAGAAACAACTTTTGTTGCCAACTGTACCCATTAATTATTTTAATTTAATTAAAAAATATGCAAACTTACTTCAACTGTAGTATAGGACGAGAAATTGATGAATTCCTTTCCTGGAGCAAAATTGGCAAAAACACAATAAATCAAATCAGACAAAAAATTCCTGATATTTAGTACAATCTTAATATTTGTACTTGATAACTTTAGTAAAGGATTTGAAAAACTATCATTGTATACTTCAATTTTAACTTTTTCATTGCCTATTGAAAATACTAAGTTGCTCTTTGACTTCAAAAATTCCTCTGATGTGAACTGTTGAAGAAAATAGTTTACTTTTTTCGAAGTCAGGTGTTTGGTAACATCCTTATTTCTGAATACTTCTTGGTACTTGTCTGGTAGTTTCACATACATCTGCCATTCTCTAGATGCTGACTTGTGCCTCAAAACATCATCAAATTCAAATAAATTCCCATATTGGTTTACTGCAGTTTGCAATATTAGTTTTTCTAAAGGTTCTTCCGGATTTTTCAAGCACTGTTGCCTATTTAAATCCAAGTTGAATTTTATAAAATGTTCAGAATGTAATGTTACATGCTTTCTGTATAGAATGGTCCACATTTTCTGTTTACTATCTAAAGCTCCTGGTATAATAGACATGATTTTAATATTCACATTCATTTCAGTGAAGTCCATTTCTTTAGTTTCCAATGGCATTAAGAAACTTATTTTTTTCAGTTCTGTAACTTTTATACTAGTTGTTCTTATGATTTTGGTTGCAGTTGATAATGTTAAGTGGACTCTCAAATCTCCTAAAGAATTAGAGAGTATATCACCAAGCTTATGCTCCATTGAAGTGGTGATTTTTATCAAAATAAAGAACGATTCTTTATCAAAGTATTTGCTAAAATTGTCTGTTAGAATAGCTTTGCTATTCTTCATGATAGCATCTTCATAATTCTCATA
The DNA here is from genome assembly GCA_916701695.1 of Agrochola macilenta. NCBI lineage: Eukaryota > Metazoa > Arthropoda > Insecta > Lepidoptera > Noctuidae > Agrochola > Agrochola macilenta. Next base: position 8,616,683 of record OU753572.1, on the reverse strand, counting down.
AACAATTACTTTTTGACTAATAATACTGTCCATTATATCCTGCCTATTTGAAAGTGATAGAGCAGTGATATAATCCTTTTCTTTACTTAATGTTTTGATTAGTGTATCATTCTTTTTAACTTCGTCCATAATCTTTTGTAGGTATTCATAGTTATTTAAAAGTTTATCTGCTTGACAGTATTCATCAGTGGATTCTTGTTTCAAATATGATCCGTCATCATCAATGGAGAATTTGTATATTAGATCCAAAAATGTAGTACAGATAATTTGATCTCCAATCTTTAAAAAGTCCTTCACAAGTTTAACAAAAAATTTACTGAATTTTATGTCTTTGGAAATTATGTTTTCTGCTTTCCACATAGATTTACCATCTGTGTATATTATAGCATCTTTAAAGGCAAAAAAATTGTGAATAGCAATGTTTAAATGGATAATCTGAGGGGTATTTATATCTTGTAAGGACAGTCTAATTATGGTCCCTATAGTGAGACCGATTAAAATGTTGAGCTCTCCTGATTCAATAACTTGTATGTTGTTTATCTCTGATGGGCATGAGTAAAGTTTGACAAGCGATGCTTGTTCTTCAGTCATTTTAGAACTAAACAAACACCCATAAACATGTAGTTTATCAAAAGTTACAACTATTAAATTGTATTTGTTTTTGATGTTCAAATCCTCTACTTTCAAAACTTTGTTCAGGTTGTCCAAATGATTTTCTGAGAGTGGATGGACTTTCAAAATGTATTTGTCTTGTGTTTGTATTATTGGTAAATATTCTTCATAAATCAGTATTACATTTTTTACTAATGTAAACTCAGTATTAACTTTATGAAGATATAAGAAGTAGGAATTGGCTTCGTATTTTAAACATAGGGCGTGGTCTTCTTCATAGAGCGAACTGGCCACAATACCCAATTCTCTAGGCTGGAAACTGTATTTTAAACTCTTTGGACCTGTGGTTTTTAATTTTACAGAAGTAGTGTGTATGTTCCCATTGCAATCTAGGCACACCAAATAGTTACCAGATAATAACATGTTGTGTATTTGGAATTTAGGTGATATTGTTATCACAGCAGTTTCGAATTCTAGATTTTCAAACAAAAATATTTGAAACTGATTCCAAAGTATTATTGTCTTGTTCGATGCATTGTAAACTATGTTTAAGTTGTTTATCACTGCTTGGTCACATTTGAAACATCGTTTTGCTACTTCATTATCATAGCTGATATCCATGTTAAAGCACAAATTGTTTTAATAAAATTAATAAAACCATGGCACAAGCACAAGTAAGTAAACTACGCAAAGTCGCGGGTAAAACTAAGCTAAGACTTTGACATTTCAGTTCGGAAATAATGTCTGTATGTACGCCATTTTGAAATCATAATTTCTGGACATTTAAAAGTTTTATTTTGTAAAGTATTTTATTTACTTTAACTGCATACAAATTGTGTATACAGTTTATAGTATTAACCTTCCATGAATAAATCAATCATGATATATTATCGGGTAGTTTTGCTACTCCATAACAGATGGCGCTGGATTTATGTGTTTCATCAATATTAGAATATGCTATGAATCATATTTTTCTCGTTTATTTTTTTTATTTAATCATTTATTTATTTATTTATTTATTAAAACTTCATGCACAAGTAAAAATATACCGTACAATGGCGGACTTAATGCCTGAGGCATTTTCTACCAGTCAACCCAAGTCAACTCAAGTTATGTCCCTACTTAAAGGTTTTCGGTTTAATATTAAATAAAATAAAATGTTTTTAACATCATTCTTTACTCCACGAAACAAAATTTAAGTACACAGTGGTAATAGGAAGAATTACAATTTATTATGAAAATGATAACAAATTAAGAAAATCATAAAACTTACAGAACAGTGCTCGATATATTACTTTAATTTTAAAATTGATAAACGGTTTGAAAGTGCCAAATAGGTAAGTAAGTACATATAAGCCTTCCAGTTATTTAAATAAAGAGGTGAATATTAGGTACATAGTTGTATTGATTGATTTTTACCTAAACTATTTCGTGAGCATTAAAAAATATCGTGATTTATTTCTTCAGTACGATCGGTAGGTAGGATATACAAAAATATTTATCTCTCTAAGGCCGCCTCCTAACCAAAAGCGATCGCCGCGCAAATACGCTATCAAGGCTCGGATACCGGTTAAATTTTCAAACCGTTATCATGTACTTGACGCAAAAACCTTTACATTCAGTTTCGTTCGCATAAACCGGTATTTGGAAGAGTATTTACATAAAGGTTTTTTTGGATTAAACGGTTTAGAGCAACAAAAACCGGTTAATACGGGTACGATAAACAAACGTCGCGCGCTATTCGTACGTCTACATACCGCGCCGCTATGTACGGCGTCAATTCAAGTAGTCACAAGTTGCAACGCGTTTACCGACATGCTGTTCGTCAAATAAACCGGTAAATTTAGGTTAAAATAAAGTTCTTAAAAGTTCACGTTCTTAAGAAAAGTTCGGAGGAAAACCGAAATAAACTGGTATTAACCGGTATTTCTTAAACCGGTTCCGAGCCTTGTACGCTATCATAATTATGTTCGGTGAACCGGAACGCGTGGTCGCGCCTTCCATTTTTACCGAACATAAAGTGACGTATGATCGCGATGATCGTGTATTCGCGCAACGATCGCTTTTGGTTAGGATGCGGGGTAATACGGGAATTTTCATTGCATTTTTTGTCAGATATGTTTATCCGCCACTTTTTGCAAAATTGCAAAGACGAAGAGAGAGAGAAACAAAAATAAGCCAGAGGACAATTATTCTGAGAGGAAAAATGCAGGAACATGCTAGTCTTTGGCATTGCCTCTATTAGGTACTGGAATTGTCCAGAAATACGTGCGCAAATTTCCGCCACGTTTTTCCGCTCAAAGTCCCTCGCATTAGTTCACTCTCTTTTCTTCTCTGTTCTTCCCTACCCCATTACACTAAACGTAAACGTCCATTAGAAAGTAACCAGTTTCTTTGTTCGGAATTACTTTTATTATCTTGACGAGTTACTAGTTTTGTGAATAACAACCCATTGTGCACTTTTGTCATTTTTAACGTGACGATAATATCGTGAACGTCCACGTCCACTTCACGGCATCACGATAACAAAGGGAAGTAAAATGTATGGAAATATTTGAAGACGCATTTTTTCCGTCCACGATAACGTTGTAACATGTCGTATTTCCTTACAATTTATGGACGTGGACGTCCACGATGATATTGTCACTTTAGAAAATAGAAAAGCGCACATGGAAGTAAACTGGCGGGCTGCGGATCAAAAATATGACATAAAATCGTATGATTTTGAAATAAAACGAGGAACGAGGTAAAAATAGGACGTTCCAATTAGATTATTTACAAAGAAAGGTTTTATTAAAATTTTAAAACGCCTTACATGTGGTTTATTTGTTTGCGTCCAAATTGTAGTCTACCATTAGGTACATTTTTGTAATTTTTATACCACTAAAGATTTTTACAACTTTATAAGACAATTTTGATCATAAGATTAAGCTTCGTACAATTTTGTCACGTATGAAGTTTTTATTAACACGGATTAGTAGATAAATGGAGTGTTATTAGTTGACAGCAACTGCGCCACTACAGTGCGTTCATTATAACTTGACCCGTGACGCGAAGGGTAGCACTGAGTTTTGCAGTCTTAGTTTCAATACTAATAGAGTTCAAAATGGCGACTGACAGAACAGTATTACCAATCACATGACTGCAAAATTCAGTGCTCAATCGCGTCACGGGTCAAATTATAATGAACGCACTGTACATGAAACGCTTTCGCAGATGTTGATTGTCTCGCCTCTTGACACTCCATTTTTTACTTCTCTGTGATAATTTACAAAACTTGGGACTTCAAGGATCACCCTTACAATATCACGAATAAAAAATTAAACTTAAAGTACTTAATATAAAAGTCTGGAGTAAGAGATAGATGTCGAATACTAGAATAACTTTAGAAAAAAACTAAACATTAGGCAAGTGAATAGTAATTTTATAAGTATTATGTACAAGCCACAATAAATATTAATTAAATACTTAAATTTCGGGAACCCGATAAGGTGTTTCCACATTTAAAACTAATTGGCACACTTTCACATTGAGTCACTAGCAAAACTATAGCTAATTAAAAACTAAAGAGGTTTTATTCTTTTAACCTAAAAACAGTATGAAACCTTTTTGTGTGAAACGATTTATCTTCGTTCTAAAATTATTACTATTTACATTATTGATATGTGTCTTTATTGCGGTGGATGTGAAATATTTTACTTTTTATTAAAAAATATTCATTTTGAAATTACAAAAATCACTGGTTGAGCTGAAAATTATTCGCTATAAATGCTTAAATTAACACTAGTGTTTATTCTAAACTATATGTACAGATTCTCACAATCATGAGTATTATAATTGCACTTTATTTGTATGCGGGTCGCCTCTAACGAAGATCATCATAAAAATAAATACGCAATCTCCTTACATTCTCTCTTACGCACATTTTATTATGCCAGTTTTATTTAGATGATAATATCATTAGTAACCGTGGTTATATGATTGGCACCTTTGCCTTGTTTTTACAGTGGGCACAGTGTGTCTTGGCAATGCATGGCAGCGCTACTGTCAAATGCGAAGGCAAATGTCAAAATCAGTACTTTTAAATGTAGTTCCTTAATCTCCTGCTAAGATATACAGGGCAAACTGAATGGAACAGTGTTCGCAAGAGGTTTGTTCTCATTGCGCGTGTTTTCGTGCTGCAGAGACCGACGTCATCGTCGTCACGCATGTGTTACTTCTTGATGTCTGGGTCCATTTTTGTTTTGTCCATTGAGGATGACACCATACCACTTTGAGGATATAATTTGTCTAAATGCTTGAGCGACTCGTTAAGGAAATTCTAGAACAAACATAAAAATAAGATACAGTTAGAATCATTAAAAAAGATACAGCTAAAATAATATTGTACATATTTGGTAGTAGACCGATTGGCCGATATTCATAATTTCTCGAAAATTATGTATATTTGTCTTAAAGTGACGTGTTTGACGGTGTGCAAACAGGAACCGATAGATAGTTTATCTATCAATCTATCGGTTCATGTTTGCAAACGATTTTTGTCTATTGAGCGAGCCGTTAAATGTCACCGAAATGACACCGTGACAAACTTCACAGATAACTACATTACATTTTGCCAGCACCCACTTAGTACTCCATTTACTAATCACTCCGTGGTTCAATCAACATAAAGCCGTATACACACCTGTATAGCAGTCAACGCGGCTACAATGGCGGGTCCTCCGAACCCGTGTGAGATGAGCGAGAAGTGCGTCAGGTGGCGCTGTATCGCCGGCTCCAACAGGTGCGGGGGTCGCGTGTTGCACAGCGGCGAGCGGTCCTGGTTCAGTAGGTCCATCAGCTCCTTTATTACCTGTGGGAATTGATGGGATTAGTAATCGGATTAGTGATCATATTAAGACAACCGGAATATCTTTTCGCTTCTACTTTATTATTCAAGATTATTTATTTGTGGAAACATGAGTACACATACAGAGCATGAAAGTTATAATGATTAAGTGGGATTTGAGTTAGGTTTAACACAAGGACTGTTGTCGTAGTTTACCTGTTTAGTGGCTTGCAGCAAGTCCCTCCTGCGCCGCGAGTCGTGCTCGGCGTACTGTCGCGCGAGGTACTCGGCGAGCGCCCGCGCGGGGAACTCTGTCTCGCACACGTAGCCAAAGTCGCGAGCTAAGTGTACCGCTTCCGCTGTTAAGAAAAATGTTCCAGTTGTAGTTCCAGACTATTGGAGATGCAGGCAATTTATCCTATGTATGTGAAACTAAAAGGAAGAGAGATCTGTGAAATGTTCGAGACAATTTACAGAACAAGAAGACGACGCCAGTGAAAAGCGTGACAAATAATCTTCATCTAAAAGAACGAATCAATTGGATCCGGATACCTTAATTAACTACAGGATAGCAAAGTTCCTGCCTAGAGTGTCCAGAAGAAAGGAAGCTACCTACTACTAATTGGATTTTATGTAACTGAAACTTACGGGTCATAGAATAACGCTAAAGAGAAAAAAAGTTCAATTTGTAATTGGATATCCTGGTGTTCCGGGTAAGGTTATGCTAAACCTAACTACTTACCTAACTTTGGTTAGGTACGTAAATAATGATAAATAATCAGTTCTAATCCAATTTATAAATCTAATAGGTGATCAGAACATAAATAGCTGAACGCAAATTGGCAGCTATGCTTATGAGCCTACAAATCACTGTTTGCTCTAATTAATACAATTTGTCCAAGTGTCTATAATAAATCTTTAGGTATTTTATTAGTGCCCTATAATTAAATCACTGCAGTTCCTATTAAAATTATGCAGAACGAAATTGAATATAAACGTTTATTACAGCCCGATGCAAACTTTATGGGGCGGCTCGGAACATGAGGCAAGTCGCTGCGCAGTAACAAATTCACGTGTCAGCGGGGGTTAGGGGTGGGGTACTACGCAACGAGTAGCGCACTTCAGAGCCGCCATAAAGTTTGACGCTTATAATACAGTCACAGAAATACCTAGTTATTTTATAACCGAGGCGAGGCGAGGCTAAAAAAGAGGGTAATTTATAATATCACGTCTGTAGTAACAAAACCGGTATAAGCTGGCCTTTTATTCTATTGAAACATGGTACTACGATAGGCCAGCTCAAGTTAAGTGTTAACACTGACATGCGGTTGACTGTATCTAAGCATAAGGTACCTAAGGATGTTAATTACCTTCTACTAAAGATGTGAGGAGCGTGACATTGGCAGCTTTCCGTCTCCCAGCCGGCAAGTTGAGCCCAATCTTCTCCAATTTCTCACGGAGTAATCTCCCGCCATTTTTGCTCTTCGCTCTGAAAAAATAAATCGTTTTAAATTTCTTGCTGTAAGCTTTAATTGGCTTAAAACCTAACTTGTAGGTAGAACTTACAGATTTGAAATGAGTACAACTTGGGAGGGACAAATGTTGTCGAAAAAAATAATTAAAATAATGTTTTAACGACAATAGTGTGCCAAAAAGTCCAATGCCACACAGTTTTTCTAACGGTGATGCTGTTTTTCATAAGAACCTTTAGGGACAAGTGAAGGGAAGTTTATACAGTTTCAAAATACATAATACATTTTTTTTTTATATATTTTTTTTTTTACGAGTAATCAAATATAATTAAGCGTACAAAAACAACAGGACCTGTCTCAGCAAAAACTCGCTAGTAAAGTTGTAGTAGTTCGCCGCTCAGATTGTCCCGTAAAAATTTAAGAGTGTAGAAAGAAAATCCGGTGTTTGATTTACACGTTGGCCCTACATCAAATTGCAAGTCAGTGCGTAAAAAAAATAAGTAGCTACCTCTTTTGTTGTACAGTCACATGTCAGTCAATAGTATTGCTACTGACCGCTAGATGGAGCTACCGATAACCTATCAATTACCGTCAAAATTGTTATTCATGATTGACGCTTAGAAAGTTGATGAAATAATTTAGTTGGACCAATATTTTTTCTCTCATAGTGCTACGGAATAGGGCTGATAATCGAATGATTGGTATCTTTTTGGCGGTAAAAATACTTTGGTTGTTACGTTCGGCATTTAAAAATGGCTACCAGTATTAACCGCTGTGAAATAAAAGCTCGTTATCGAAATTGTTTTCGATAAACGTTGATGAAGTTTATGAATAAACTTCAAGAATGCGAGTTCGCTCGTTATGTTATGATTAATCGAATAAAATGTCGGCTGATTGGCGTTTCCACCTTTTGACAGGCAGTTGACAATTTGAATGAGCTGAAATAGTTGCATTACCATAAATATAAAAATACGTATTTTAATTTAAAAGGTACGTGATGTAATACACGGTGTAAAAAGACCCATCACATAGCTGTTATATAGGTACGCATTCTGTACTTCAAACTAAGTAACATTGAGCGAAAATTATTGCTGGGAAATTACTTTTATTTTTGGGGTGAAAAATCGTTGTTTACGGGTAGCGCGCAATTAATGAAATATTGTGCTTAGGGCGCATGTAACAGTACAGCAGTTTACAGCACCCTAATGTCATAATTGCAATCCTAATGTGAATGATTTTGAAGAATACTAATCCATTGCTTCATAAATGATCAAAATAAAATCTACATACTCGTGACGTCATGGCACATTTTACCTCAATATATCGCCGTAATCTTTAGATTACGTAATAAAAGAAAAAATACGTGTCCAATATTTTTTTTAAATCTCGAACACGGACAATAAAAAATGTTTAGTCATCATCCCTATTTTATTGCGCCTTCGTTGTCTTGTGCCTAATTTTAATTTTTGATAACATTACTAGAGGGTTTCTTCAAATCATGGGTGTACAAATGACCGAAATCCGTGGTCTTGTTGGATTGAGACAGGCCCAATTTTGTGTAACGACGTCTTCGGGCCCCCTCGGTATCGGGCCGGTATGCGAACGAATTCCTAAGAAATTGTTATTAGTTTGTGAATTTTCATAATATGGACTTGTAACTAAACATTTAGGCAATTAAGATGTTTTCCTTAGCATGCATTAATAACAGTAGCAGATCCTAACTGAATAATAATGATTGTTGTGATATCTATATATATATCTATAATAGGTATTGTCTGTGTGTCCGCGATTTTCTTCTAAACTACTTAACGGATTTTGATGTGGTTTTCACAATTATTTTGAGAATTTATACCGGAAGGTTTATGTGTATTAAACATCCATATTTAAATAATATATCATAAGGATATCTTGATGTTTTGTCCACCGTGCATAACAGGCGTGGTCACTATTTTTTTTATAATTATTTCTGTTCAATCAGCTATCTAATTAACACATTTTCGTGAACGATTACGACTAATCTGTTTCATTTTGACAGTTCAACAACATTCATTGCGTTATTTACCTTGTTGAGCAGATATTTTTTTCGAACTTATGAAGCAATGGATTAGCAATCTGTTTCAAAACGATTCAGATTCTGATTGATTGTGTATTACGTAATTAGGGTACTGGTTCAATATAGTCTAATCATAAAATGTAAATTAGCCCAACTGTAGAATGTAGAAATAATGGAGAGATTAATCTACAAATTAAAAATTACTTATTAAATCGAGCTTCAGTCGGTATTAGATACATTTCTGAATCGTTTGATGTTGTCCGAAGCAAACTAACCGAATAAAATAAACATTTCAAGAAAATATCAATTTGATTGGCCTTTAAGAAGCCGCAAAGCTTTTGTAGCACCAATGATTTTACTATTTCTCATTTACAAAGGTTGAGGTGAAAATAATCACAATAGTAATTAGACAGCACCGTTAGTCGATTTTATATTTTCACACGTTCGTTTAGACAACTACAAAGAAAGCGAGAATCATGCGCAGAGCTAACGAGCCAAACAATGAATTTGAATTTATGAATTTAGAATCAATGGAAAACTAAATCGAATGAATCGACAGATTGGAAAGAGAACTAATGGGCATCGAATATCGAGTATGTATCGGATACTCAAGTGTCCGATTAAAGAGATTATCAATCAGGTACACGTCTTTGATTCAAGTACGATAATTATGACGAAAAGATACCGTTGGCCGATTTCCCACATGTGTTATTTGCTGCGGCTCTTTAGGCGTCATATCAAATTGACATACGAATTTAACTTTTGAGTAATCGATATTTTAGCTTTTATCGGCTGAATGTGACCGCGTAACGATGAATGCAAGATCATTTCATCTCCAATTACCGAATCGAACATAACGATATGAAAAATAATAAAAATAACTCTCGTATCGTAAAGCGGCGGAGCCATTAATAATACGCGATTGATTAAATCAAAATGGCGTTTCTACTTACGACACAATGAGTTTTTTGAATTTCGAAAGAATGGCGTCTTCAGCATAGGTTTGTTTTGACAGCATTTCTTTTGTGGAAAGACGCTCGGATATGAAGATTTTACGAGTGATTAATTTAATTTAGATTTTGTTTTGAAATGGACACTCTTAATTTTTTTTAAAATGCACCTAAGAAAGGTAGAGCTTAGCTTTTATGAACGCTTAAATCGAATATAAATATAATATATCGTCTTAACGAGTGCGTATCTAGTCAATGAATTAATCTGCCTAGCCTTTTCCCAACTAGACAGGTATTGGGTAACACGATACCCCTTAGTAAGTCTGGTTGTTAGACTTCTGGGCTTCTGACTACCCATAACGACGCGTGCTTTCCGAGGCATCACGAAGGGGCTTCGAATAGTCTCGATATGTAATGGATGTTCACCCATCCACCAAACGACCGCGGCAACGATCGACCCGTGCGGCTGATATCATTTAGCCACGAGCGAATGCGTAGTGTAGTGATGTACGCTAAAAGTATTCTACTGCTGGCGCTATTTATAGTTACGATATATTTTTTCTGTGGACAGTACAAATACAGACACTTTATCTGAATGAAGCTCTGAAAGTGACAAATTTTTCTACTTGAACGCCGGTATTTATCGCTACAAGATAAATGAAACATTATAGGTAATTTAAATTACTTTATATGCGTAAAAATTACACGCTTTTAGACATGTAAACTAGTCCTCCACTCCTGTCTGTCAACTCCGCTCTTAGTTTCGCTTAAATTTATTTATTATTAATGTAATTACCATGTAAGGAGACACCGAGTTGAGAATGTGAAATATTCGAGTCGATGTATAGGTACAGCCAGCTGCCGGCTTCCCGCCATTATTCGGTGTTGCCATCGTATAAATTATTTTCTAAAGCCGCAATGCTGGCTGTATTACTCTAAGGCTGGCTGCATGCGTTTGACAACGCAACCATCGGCACGTAATGACGGCAATTAGGGCGACGATGATGCGCTGTTTATCGTGTTCTAAATTTAATAAAACAAGTAAAGTGGTCTGTTTGACTGACAAGTATTTATTGCGCAAATGGAACGTTTTGTGAAGTTCAAAGTAAAAGACTATTTTATTCTCTCATCGAACCATTTAATTGCAGTTTTTCAACAAAGCCCTAATTTAAATCCTAGCATTACGGCGATCACGTACAAACTAGGATGTGCTTAAATGACCTCATAAGTTGGATGGTAGTCATTACGGCTTCCTTTTGTGGAATAATTGGATTTTTTATTAAATCATGACCGGACAGTTTTTTGCTGAAACTTACGAGCTTTTGGCGGACACTTCAAACTGAGTGCTTGAATCCAACTAAAATATAACTTATGCGTAAGGCAGCGAGGGGTAAAAAAGTTCATTATTTTGTCAAGTGTCAAAAGAGCGTCCCAATGAACAGGTTGACGCGTAAGATACCTACTTATTTATAAAAAATCTCTAATAAAAAGCAAGAACAGGTAGCAAAAACGTAACAACTTTTAACCTAACGGTGTGTGTATACCAAGATATAATCACAATGAGATATCTATAAGTAATAACCGATAATTATATTCAATAAACATATAAAGGAAACGGCGTCTCGATGCCAGCCCACAGTCAACCGCACTACAAAAAGTGCTGAGCGTAATTTGAGCAGTACTTACGGGTTCCGTAATTTAAATAAACTAGTTACTTGAATATTCAATTACATGGTTTTTTACACTTTTGGCCGATTATGTAGGCAGTTTAAAATTGTCCTGTTTCTTAATTTTATTGGGTAATGCTAATTTTACGAGGGTAACGAGCTGTGGAACTAAAACAATTTGTTAAGGTGAGCTTTAGCCGAGCAGGAAAAAATAAATTAAACTTTATTAACTTTTATTTTATTTCGAAATGCCTATCTTTACAGAATTATAAATATAATTTATTAAGTAGTAGGTATTTATTACAAAATTATTGAAGAAATTAAGATTTAGTAATATTTTAATTAAATAATAAATTTTGTGCCAGCCGCCTGTCTATATAAAATCAGAGATTCTTCTAATACCTAAGTGCTAAAGAATTTGATAAACGTTTATGGGATAATTCTAAGGTAAAGGTACCCTAAATATCTTAATAATCGCTAACCAAAACGGTCCGATATTAAAAGTCAAACATGTCTTTATCCCTCGCCGCCGCAAACTGTACAGTGTTGCCAGAGCAAAACATATAATAAATAACCAACCGCACTAGCGGAACAAGAGCATGCCACGTTTAAATTCAATATTACGCTCGGTGGCGGGTGATGTGAATTTGTCTTGTAATTGCCTAATATTTATTATGCATACAGTAATTATCGTTTTAATTAACTTGTAGTGGATCATCAAACATACGCAGCTGGAGGTGGTACCTACTACTATTAATTTTTGCTTTTTTTTGGGTAAGTAACGACTCGCAACATGTAGGTATGTTGTAAAATGTCAATTTGATAGCGGGTGCATGACATTTGTTATAAAACGTTTTTGTTGATGATGATGGCTACGTGTTGATAGATAACTTGTGATGTATTAGCTACAACTGCTACAAGTCCTTTAGTGTCATGGCACTTGAGCTTTCACAGCAAAGAAACTCGCTTTCTTCCCGTGTAACGCTGGTTATTAGTTTCTAGAAGTCTATGTTTACCCTAGTCCTTTCTCAAAAAGGATCCAGACCATTCATCCTACACTAAACTTGCGGAATTATTTCGACATATACCTCTTCTCAGGCTTATGAGGTCTTCCCAAAAAAGGGAAAGAATAGCCTCATTCTTAGCCCATTACGTAATAGGCTACACTCGACCTAAAATCTACAGATAATTTTTCATCTCCTTACCTTCTCAGTACACCCCCAAGTAGAGACGCGTTGAGGCACTCAGGGGGTGACAGTCTCCTCTGCACCTCTGCCACGGTCACCTTGTACTTGCTGGTTGAAGACAGGAGTGACAGCCGACCAGGGACGGAGCAGAACACGTCGTTGGGTGCACACGAGCCTGTGCCGCCGAGGCCATCGCGGCCTTTCATTGCTGTAAGGACGGAAACGTTTAGAATTTAAACTATAAAAGGACAACATAGCTGTGCTCCAAGGCTGTTTATGAAAAACTAGATTGAATTTGTGATAACTATAAAATCTGCTAATGATCAGTGAGCATCGTACCACATACGGGCCCAGGATTCCCAATAAGAACAACCTAATAATCAAACCTAAGCGTATTTCAAGATTACTGGAACACTGTAGGTGAATATTTTCGCGTTATATTTCATGTTACCTATTTACCAGTCTATTTGATGTTGATAAAAGTTTATTTAATTGCTCAATGTTCATGTAGATAGAATTTGTGTTTCTTCTTGTGAATCAATCCTTCTAAATCTTTTAAAAAGCTTTTGAAAAAGCCTTGACAGTCCTCACAAACATGTAGCACTTAATAAATCATACCGCTAAAAGATATATATTGATGACTTTGTAACATATCGATTACGTTTGCTATCATATCGATTACATCCTGTATTAAGATTTCCAACAGGAAATTGTATTTGGTTAGGTATTTGTACGTCTTTCATTAACAAAGATAGCGGGTCAACTTTTACTTTACTGTTTGATGAATAGATATTACGAATAGTATCATAATGGGCCATCATTATTAGTTATTGAATTTGTTGAATGTATCTCTTTATCGTGTCAGTCGTAGATATATGAGGTTTTGGAACAAAATGGTTACCAATACCAATTAAACCTGACAAAGGAACATAATACCTTCTTTGAGATTGGTACCGAAAATATTGTTTGAACATTACAAGTCAACAGAACTTCCCAATTTTATTTACTCATAATATTTTCTTCGGCATGTACGCAAAAAACACCGAGTCGAAAAAAAATACAATTGCTACAAATACATTAAACATACAGCCATACAAAAATTGGAGTGATTACAAAATCCTCGGCTTCAAATATCAACAATAGGGCCACTAACAATCATTGCCACGCCCCAAACATGAGCGCAGCGTGATCTCTATTCTCATTGTAATATTTCTATATGGCAACCCTAATACAATAAACATTAGTATGTCATTATGTTGGCACCATACTGGCTATTTAACACCCCGCGTTTTTGTACAAAAAGTTAAAGGTGCACACGCTTATTATCGGGCAATTATGTTTTTGAAAAAAGCGACGAAGTGTGGGACTTGTGACTCGTAAACTGTCGTTTCTTAGTAGCTACTTTTAAGTATGTATTTTCTGTAAACTTATATTGAAGAAATAAAATTATGCTAAATTAAAAAGTGTGCGCATTTAAATAATGTTCAGCATGAAGAGTGATAGCGGTTGCAGAAGAAAAAACTAGTTTTCAATTTCTAACCGAAATTAGCAGAAATTATCAATTGAACTAGTATGTACGTTTTATTTATCCTGTAAAATAAAACTTTTAGACTCATCATACGTAAAACATCATACAAATAGAAAAGGCTTATTTTATTTCAGTATTTTCAATATCAAAAGAAAGTTAGAGATAACGGTGTAGTAGGTACCTAAATTTACAAATTAAAAGCACACTATCCATAAACATCACATTCTGCAAAGACTTTTAAATCAAAATTCAAAAAGTCATTTCCAAAATCGAATGCTACCTATTCAAATATCGATTGATTGATCGATACTTTTATTTATTTGATATTGATTCATTCGTCCGATGAATGAGATGGATTTTTTTTTCAATCTACTTTGAAAAATCGATACACCTACTTGATAAGTGCGGTATGAAGTCTAATTACAGTTTTATCTTTACCGGGTCATCTTAGAACCGTATAACAATAAAATATGTGATATGTTAATAATGTGTAATTTTTTTATCTGATGTTCGCCATTTAAATTACATATGGAGGCTCGGCTGGAGAATTAAGTGAATAATTTTACGCGTTTAATCTATGGCCGGCCATAAATTGAGGAAGTTACAGAGCAGATGGTTCTTATCGAGGAAACTTATTGACTTGTTTGTATTACCGAAATTATATTTGTGTTACATTTACATAAATGCAATCAAGTTAATTTATTTGCAGAAAAATTTACTGTTTTTGTGAAATATTAAATTAATTCTAAGTATGTTATTGTGTTGGTTTTTTTTTGTGGTCATTTCCAATGGTCTCTAGATCCGGGGACACACGGATCTAATCTTTCAGTTACCTCATTGACGATACCGCATGCTGCGAAAGTTATTAAAAATACCGTGACGACACTAATAACTGAAAAAAACTTTTTTTGACTAAAGAAAATGACTTACTTTTTAATAGTGGAAGGTCAGTCATGAACCCCGTGGTGTCATCCATGCCAGCGTTCTAAAAAAAAACAAAGATTTTCAAATATTGTTAAGCGCGCAATTATTTAGTGAGGGGAACAATGTTATAATTTTTATATAAAAATTCAAAGATGTTCAATGAAGAAGTAGGAATTTAACAGGATGCAGAGAGACAGGAAAAAAATACCACTCAAATTCTTAATAAGTTTATAGATGGCTACTTAATTTTGATTATGCAGCCAATGGATTATATTTTTCCTTTTTATAATATTAATATTTTACGGAAATCTATTGAATACTTGTTTTAGATAGCAATTTGAAGTGAAATTACTACATAAATAAAACAGATATTAAATAGATTTCCGTAAAGTCTTGATATTATAAAAAGGAAAAATATGAACTTTCCGACATTCCACGCTAGAGAACAAGAAGCATTTTAATTTAGTAAGCTTATTATTAAATTCCTTATAGGACTCGGCGCACATATTTCTTAGATATTGGATGTCTATCAAAATATCGACGATGCGAGGGTGAAATTTTAAATAAATAATTGGCATTTCTAATATTCCTCGGACACATAAATAGCTCGTCCCATAATAATATTGCATGACTGGTTCCTGCAGAGGAAAATGTATATGGGAATTAATGGGTTTTAAGGAGCATGTTTAGAAAATACTAGGACAAATTTATGGCTGTAGCCAGTACATAGCATAAGCCTTTAAACAGAGGAATTTGATCCTTATAGGAAACAAGCAACTCAGGTTAGCGTAGACCCCTTCTTACGCAACGTCGCCTCGGCGTTACTGCGTACTGGCCATTGTGAAAACGCAGCTGGATTTTGGAAGGGACTGCGAAGCTATTTCCGCAGAATAGGAAAGCTGATCGAAGCGCTTTTCGTTGATTGAACAGATGACTAATGTTTCTATGGATATTCTTACCGGCGTTTCTTCAGCGGAGTGCAGCGCATGGTGTAGGGCCAACTCATGTTGCTCTCGGGCGCCGTAGTCTGCCCGTCGCTCGCCACCGCCGTAACTGAAGCCGCCGTGTGATAACTGTGCGGAAAAGTTCAGGGTTAGATGATAATGATCCTAGCCTCCTAGTAATGAGGTTATTTTACCAGGGAGGACTCAGTTTAGTCAGGTTAATAATATTAGTCAGTGTGATCGGGATTAGCTTTAATTTAGACTGACGGTTCAGTCATTTTGGAGGAAAATGGTAACAGACAAACACACAACCTCTTACTTCAAACGAATTAAATATCACCGTGCCCTCGTGGATAAATTACAATATGTAGTACCAAAGAAGACATTTGCTCTCATGTTATAAAGCTTTCTCAAATAATTTCAAAAGTATTTGGGAAAAAGTTTTTCATAAATTGCCATTCAATCGCGTTTAATGTCTTCGAGTCTTCCTGCCAGCGATCGGCCACTATTGTATTGAATAGCCCGCTCTAGCAAACCGGACCATTACAGCGGCTAATCTACTAAAGTGATCCCATCCCTAACGTTTGCGAAAGCCTATTGTTGGCTGAAAAATATTGTTGACTTTGCTTAAAAAAAGAACTCATATTTCGAATGAATCTTTTAGAACATAAATTGAAGAAATGTAATTTAAAGCGGCAATAAAGTCAGTTGAATTGTTTTTATTTTATAACTTTTTATGTTAGGTTACGAATTAAATGATCAAACAATTAAAAAATAAACTTGTTGCCTAGATAAACAAGTTTATTTTCATATAACGGAAGTTACGTCTGTTAATTAGCTGTAAAAAAAATCTAAGAAACATTTTTGATCAATTGACTGTTTGGGGACAAATCAAGATAAAGTGGCATCTATGACAATAAAATAACTTGAATAATGTCAGATGTTAAAATGTCTATATTTATTTATTATTTTAGTGACTAATATTTGACCCCGTTAAAATATTTTATAAGTAGGTAGGTACATGTCAATTTCTGGGGAATATGCTATGAAAAGAATTTCATCAAAAAAAAATATATTTTCACAGCTGATAACTGGTTATATTTCGAAATGTTCCATTTTGAAGTCCTAAGTAGTTAGGTAGTTCGATTTTTGTTTATTCCCAGGGCAGACTGGTACAGTCAGGTGAATGTTCAAATTTCAAAGTTTATAAAAAAGAACTATAACTATTTCTTAGAAGAATAAACACGAAATCGATTTTTTTTAACATTGCTAATTATAAGGCAATTTTAATATTATTACACAGTTGCCAGAAGGATCGTATCGACGGAAAATTATTATAATATTAATACGAGTAACATAATCATTCTAAACCCGCGGAGGGTGAACTATGCAGAGATTCTTTCGCGAGGGGTGACTGGGGGTTAAGGAGGAAGCGCATAGTTTCATACTACACCGTGGTGCATATCGATCTATTTAGTAGGGTATTTTCTGAGGATGAGTAAATTGACTGTGTGATTACTGATTAGCCTGTGTGGGAAAATTGTCTTATGGAATTTCAGTGGAAAATTAATTTTAAAATTGTATTATCTAGGGTTCCGATTGAGTTTGAAATTGCGTTGCAATGCCTTATAATCTATCAATTCGACAACATTCATCGTGTTATTTACGTTCGTTGTCTAGAACATATGAAGCAAAGAATTGAAAATTTTCTTCAAATTCTTCAGATTGTGAAAGAAAATGTGTTACGCGATTGGGGTGAAGGTCTGGCAATCCCGATATAGTGTTTGAACGGACCAAACACTGCATCGGGATTGCCTTGAAACCATATTATAATATTATAATGAAGCTTGAAGTACGGGCCCATTTCTTTGAAGACTTAATACTAACATAGGGATGGGTGGAGTTTTGTGCCCTCTTCTTACGTTCGAAAACGCGTTTTTAACAATTTAGGTCATAAAGCACTCTTGGCAGATTTGTTGGTACTTACGTGGTGCGCATGTATGTCGTGGTGGTCCCTGTGGTGCCGCAGATGCGCGTGCGGCTCGTGGTGCGTGTGGTGGCGCGGGAGCAGCTGCTGAGGCGCGTAGTGCTGAGCGTACTCCGCCCCGCCCCCGCCTCCTCCGCCGTAGTCCATGCCATGACTCTGCCGCAGATGGAAATTAATTGGTAGTTTTGAAGACAAGGAGGTTTTATGATGAAGGCGTTGGTCTAGACTTATCGCAGACTTCGTAGGCCACAGGTAGCGCCTGTGACTGACTTGCCTTAGATATAGCTGCAGAGGTTTAGTGAATACAATATAGACAATTTAAATATCCTGCTGCTGGGAGATTCACTGAACAATGCATTGTAAGTGTATTATTAATAAAATCCATTTGCTTTATCTTTGGGACTCATTAAATCACTAGATACTCAACGCTAGCCAGGAGGCGGAGATCTTGAGTTTTGTTGCGCTAAGTTCTGTTAAAATAGTGCTTAGCGTCCTGTTCCTTTGATGGCAGATCTTTATTCATCTAGCACACTCACCTGTTGTTGATGATGGGGGCTGGCGGGGTGCGGCGCGGGGGCGAAGGGTGGCGGGAAGTACGGCGGCTGGAAGTCTGCCAGCGAGGGCTGCGCGCCACCGCGGAACCCGCCACCGCCGAGACCCAGCCCGCCGCTGCCCAGCCGCTCCTGAGCCAAAAAACAAATTAATGTTTACAAACGAAGACAATAACAGAAAACTGATCTTAACGTACTAGGAATAATGGTGAAGGTTGATTGGCAGTAACTTGATGATGATTCTCAGTTTTAGTAATAAAGATGACAAGATACATAGTTATAGGTTGTTCACTCTGAAATGACGCGCCCCACTACCGCACTACCGCTTTATCGTCTGTGTAAAATGCGGTAGTGGGGCGCGTCATTTCTGAGTGCACACGCCTTAGTTCTAGAGCGGTTTAGAGGAGAACGTTGACGAGCTAAATACAGAAGATAGAAGGCAGTCGTTATTGAAGACCACAAGAGAACTTGAGTATCATCAACGAATGGTAAAATAGAAAGGTCTTTTTTAAGGACACATCAGCGCTAATCAAGTCTGATGGATAATAGTGCCTAATGTAAGGTATATGTAATTGTATTCCTACAGTAACAGTTTTAAATCCATCTGATGCAATTCTTCCACACAGGAAGACTTAAACGCATTATAACACATATTATATGAGACTTCTTAAATACCCACCAAAAATATGTTAAATTAATACCTCGTTCGAAGACCCTGTCACTAAAAGAAACTTACTACAGCAAAATACGTAAGACAGGTAATGATAAAATGAAACGGATAATTTTAAACGTGGTGTTGGAATAGAAATAAATTATCTCTTTAATTCGACACGTGCAACATTGTAACAACTAAATAACTTCACCTTACACCTGACACTCGTAATAGCGTTGAAAGCCATCATTCACGATGACGCGCTCCAATCAGAATACAGTAATTAAAGCAACTAATTATCGAATCACTCGATATAACACTGGCAATTTACAACAACTAAATGATGCTATTGTATAGAATAAATTGGAGGGTAAGGATGCTCATCCGACTAACGCTAAGCGAAAAGATGATGATATATTTGAGAAAGTTTTCGTAATACGCCTTCAGTGAAACGCAAATGACGGATGAAATTGCTACTGATCAATGTCTAATCAATCATATTTTGTGAGGTGGCGATAGGTACCTATTTTATGATGCTAAAAGTTAACTGATTGCTCTTTAATTAAAAACGGTCGAAGTACAAGATGGCTTTCGACAGCTTTTTTGGGATACGAGACATAAAAACTCGGTTCATGCTGCGCATATTAAATAAGAAGATCATCGGTGTACTAGGGCACCGATGATCTGACTTTTGTTTCTTATTATTTTCATATACTAGCTTTGCTAAAAAAATCTAGACACAATCACAAATAATAAAGATGCTATCGATGCTGAACAACGCACTAATACAGTAGCCTGATGGTAAAGCAGCACCCATTCAGGAAAACCAGTAAATCTGATAATATCTATCAGTCAAGACTTTAATTTAGAATTTAGATAGTCTAACTGTGTCTTATGGTTAAAATGTTATTAGTATCTACATAGGTAACAAAAAATTATACTTGTGTAACGAGCAGATGTTTAAATGCCTGTTTACCAAACTCCTTTGATGACTGTACATATCCAATGCCATAAGCTATCCTCTACATCGCACGGTTCTCTATGGTAGAGTTCCCCAACATCAGTACTGTCAATGTTCGGCTTGATTACAATATGCGAATAGACATAGACAATGATGACCTTATATGATTACATGATACACGCAATATATGAATTAGCACTTTTGTCTTTGATATATGCGGCGTATAATCATTTTAAAGTACTGGATGTGGTAATCAATTTGTCCTAATGCAATGAATTGAGCTAAATGTGATTCTAATGATGTCTTGATTCATGTGTCTACAATGCGGAAATCAAATGATCAGTGTGTGATCTTGACGAAGGCATGTTCATTATGTTTTTTTTCCTGATTGGATTTTACCAGACACACTATTTTACCAAGTTTAACTTATTTATTTTTCTTAAGACGAATTTCACCAATGAAACTGAACACGTTCAAGAGCTTTCAGATTTCAGTTTAAAAGCTGTTATGGAATACTGACACTGACAGCTCTTGAACGCGGTTTAGAAGTGCTGATCACGTTCAGTTTTATTAGTAAAATCTGCACTTAATCTGAATGCAAATCTCATGTCAACTTAGAAGAGATGTGATTGGCTTTCCTTATTCAAGTCAACCAATAGCAACAGACAAAAATGAGACTAGACATCATGGTACCAATCACTAATCAGTCAGAGACTTGATTATGCCTTTAGAAAACTTGATTTGTGAAGGCTTATCGAATCGCTGCTATTCTATTTCATACTTCCCTCATGTACTCAAATGTAATTGGCTGTAAGGATATTAAAACTTTTAAAACTCTCTAATATTATTACTATCGTAATCTAATCCATTATTAATTTTTAATGTAAATATTATTAGAGGTAGGCCAAATTCTTAATGACTTTCAAGATATTCAATCTCGGTGCTGCGTATTCACTACTTAATTACGCTAACGACCATCTAAAACGGTCAATGGCTGCCATCTTTATTTTGCTGTCATTAAAGTACACAGCCCATGCATACTCCACTAGAGATGTAGCCATTAAACTGCATTATAAAGTTTGTCAAAGTATTCCAATTTCAAATCTCTATAGTGTGTAACCCATTCGGTTGAAATTATACTCAATATAATGTAGATCAATTACAAAACTTACGGTATCTGTATCGAGTTACGGCATTGGACACCTAATCGATTACTTTCGATCTAGTTTTTATTTATTATCTGTTTTAATTTATGCACCATGTTACCGGATGTGGTGAAAACTTGTCGTGATGTGATGACATAGGTGCTATGATACTTAATTGTTGATATTGAGTAGTAGTAGAGCAAAAAATATGTTGAAATATTTTTTTATTGGTGATAAAAATTAGATGAATTGGTGTACATTCATCATAGTTTAAGGTGGGCCAAAGCATTGGTGTATAAAAACTCATCAATGGGCAGCAGTGATCATTCAAGTCATAGCTCCAGGGAATAATTTAATTGACTAATAAGTTGGTAACATACAAACGATCTGTCATCAGCATCACTCTTTTTATTTTATCGAAATTCTTTTAATAATATAATTAGTCTCAAAAAGACAGCACAAATAATTTGTCTCTAAAACGTGTTGTTTTGTTTTTCAAGACCGTCGAAGTAACAGTCTAGCTAGAGGCTACTCTAGTGTCAATTGTGCTACTACTTATACAGTCCAGCCGTCGTGAGGTTGGGTTCCTGACACTGTCAGTTGGACAATTTCTAGTGGAAATAATGATCAAATTCCCAAAAAATATATTTGTTAGTATGAAATTGACACACCTGTCAATTTCAAGAACGCATTCTTTCGACGGCCTTACTGTAGTAAATAGCCTCAACCTGAAAAGCGTATTCGTTTTCATGTCTGGTCTTTGTCTGACGCTTGGCAGTGTCAAACTTCTTTCCTTTACCATCAATAGGTCCATTGAACCGTCTTTTTCTACTATAAGTCTGACATCATGCAAAACTAAGCTTATGTTGCTGACGCTACATGCGCGGGCGCTCGGGTGAGTCGTGTCGCAAGATTGTTCTGAATTTGTTAACTTGATTTATGCGCGTAACTACGCAATGCTCCTTGTGAATTTAATTTTATTAGAGTATTATACTTGTCGACTAGATTAGGTAGGTTTTGTAGGTGAGTCGACATCGGTACGATTTCGCTCAGCTAGTGTTCTGTTTCGTCTCCTTTGATTACTTAGATGTTTCAAATTATGTTATCCACTTTAAGAGTTTTTTTGCTGTAAAATTCTTAAATTATCATTACTTTAGAAAAGGTTTGAAACCTGACCGCAAAAAAGCACCGAGAGCCTTTTTAGTTCTGCTAGTGCTTATTTCTATGAGAAATTCAAAGTTTCACTGTTTCTTAGGTAACAACCTAAACCCATGACTAAAAGTTCCCAAACGATACTCATCTAAAAAAACGATTGGGAAATCCAAAGACAATCTTGATATAACAAAAATAAATACGTTCTTAATATTGTCTATGCGTGGAGGTGAAAGGCGGTATTGTTTACCCAGGTCGTGGGGTCAACGCGTGTTGGGTGACTGGTAGATGGAGACACTGCCCATTATTTAGGAAGCCGTGATAGACATACCTATAAAATGGCGGCATGATAAATTGACAGATACACGCGCGGGTAACTGTACTTTCAACTGTCAAAATAAGAAGTTTTTGATGATGTATGTTGTTAATATTTCGAGATAAAATGCGAATTGATGTTGTTTGAATTTCTATTGTTTGGTGGTGTTAAATAAAAAATATATTGCTTTTTCATACTGGCCAGCAACTTATTTTTTTTTTACAATAACCACACCGTTTTGTGTCCAATTTCTTATTCTTTACAGATTACCTTAAAAAGTTAAAACCAAAAATATTGCTCATACAATACCTGCTAGCTTCATAGATTAGCGTATCTACAGGAAGGAATACGAACCTTACATCTAAGTACCTAGGTATACAATAGGAAATACGCATGTAGGTATTTTTCTTTCCATTGCCACTCGAAAAAGGGCATTTTATTCATCGATAAAAATGAATAAAACTCTCGCTTACTCACTTAGTGAATAAAAACATTTGGAACAAGCACGAATTATACGAATTACTAGCTTTACCCGCCCTGACTTCGCACATCCAGCTTTAAACCCTACCTACCTTGCCTTACCTACCCTACCCTACCCTACCTACCCTACCCTAATTTTCTCACCGTTCAAACCTTCCCTGGACTATGAAAAATATTTCAAAACTAAAATCAGCTAAATCGGCCCAGCCGTTCTTGAGTTATAAAATTACAACGAAAAGTGGCATTGATTTTTATAGATATAGATTTACAAAAAATAAATGAAACTTGCTGGAAGTACCTGGCTGATTAAATGGAGCTATTCCATAGAGCTATACAATTTAATTAAAAAAAAATATCCCGCCAATTTGTAGGTTCTTTTCTATCTGTTAACGTGGTTGTTTTAATGTCATTGGAACATCTAATAACATAATAATAAAATGAGTTCTTCCAGTGACGAAAATGCGACACTGACTTCGGAATCATTTCGTTCTAAAGCAGCAAGTATAGTAGATAATTTGTTGCCGCAAAAAATGTGATAAATATAAATAACATAACATCACGCCTTGTTTCTCCGAAGGGTTGGGCTGAGATGTACCTGTAGTACACCCACATTTCGCCAGTAATGTTTTGAAGTCCCATTTAATAGGGAGCGAGCTTATTGCCATCAACCGGGCACAACTCCAAGACCCCGGGCTGCTACTATTGGAAATCCCAATAATACTTTGCCCGACCTGGGAATCGAAGCCAGGACCTCATGCTCAGCAGTAGCGCTTGCGACCACTATACCAACGAGGCAGTCATATAAATATTACAACAACTACAGATAAATATAAATACTATACCAATATTAATTTTCTCAAAGTCAATGGTAAAAAGTAGAGTACACAATATGTGAAAAAAAAATGGTCTCGGTCCTTGTACTTACGAGTATCCCTCGCTCCGCTCAGAATTCAAATCTAGAATCCTTCGCTGCTCTCGGGATCCAACTTAGTCTCTCGAATTAAATTCCCTTTTTTTTCACTTGTTGTATAATCTACTATTTTTCACTACCTTAGTGAATAAAAGACTAATATAAACCCAAGACATGTACCTATTAAAAGTTAAATTCAACGACTGCGTGTTGGTCAAAAACATTATGAAACTATAATTTTCTACTACATGAACTGTAATTTTTTTGTAACCGTCCGTTTCTGGGGTCTACTCCCTAAGCGAAATCCGGTAATGACGGCCGAAGTTACCGGCGGTTCATGCCGGTCTCACTTACGGCCCTACCGTAAGTGAGACGGTGTACTATCAAAGAAGTTCATATCTAAACAGTTTGAAAACAAAATCCCGTGAAAACGAGACCACATCTGTCACCGGCCCGGGTCTATAACCGCCAAGCGCTGCAAGCAAGAATAGTCCTTACGGTGGTTAGTTATGAACTTCTTTGATAGTACGTAGCTCCCGAAACTTCGGCCGAAACTACGGATTTCGGTAAGGGAGCAGACACCTTGCCGCGGTCATGATGCGACGTCATTTACTTTGATACTGCTTTGTATACTCGTACATCTGTTTCTTTATGGTTTTTTAGCCCTAAATCATATAAATTACATTAGTTTTTGTGTTTTATTCAAGCAGGAATCGCACTTACATAAACATAGTGAGATTTCAAGCACTTTGCAAAGAATAAGTTTTTATTGATCTACATAGTTTTTAGGGTTCCGTACCGAAATGGTAAAAAGGAACCTTTATGGTGCGACTCAGTCTGTCTGTTCGTCTGTCTGTCACAGCTGGATATCTCAAGAACTACTAATGCTATCAAATTGAAATTTTGAATAGTTTTAGATGACGTTTGCCACTATTTTGCACATGACTTATTTTTTTGGAACAGGTACTGAACGGGGTTCTTAAAAATACTTAGTGGGGCTGCTAAGGCATGTGGGGTATCATACTCGTATGATAGAGCGCTATTTGCACATTTTCAAACTTTTTATTTTTATCCGCTTGTTTTTCGATTTTTGGCAAAAAAAAAAAAAAAATTGCGTCCCCCCCGGCCCTTATCTCCGAAGTTTGCATAGAGAAAAACCTGAAATTATTCTATGTGACAGAAGTTATGTAAAAATTACAGGAAAAATAAATCGATGTCTCTTTTTCAGAAAACAACAATTACATTACATTACCAGCCATTACCCTTCCACTATCGGTCAAGAGATGGCGCTGACCTAAAACTGCAATATTCTACACCACGGTGTTAAAATTCTCTGACGAATATGAAAATAATATAGTAATATAATATACTCGTATAATACGATAGCCTTCGCTAATGAAAATTTAAAAATATTTCACGGTTCACAACCAAAATGTCCTCCGTCCTTCTTACTGGCGGCAGGTTGCTTTGTGTGAAGCCCAGTTGTAGTTTTTTCTGGGCACAGAACTTTATTATTGGGATAAATTTATCCCAACTACGGTACGCTTCGGTGTGCGTGGTCCGACACGCTCTTGGCCGGTTTTTCATTTACGTCGCTTCCGGCATTGTCGAACGAATTTGCGTTTTCCATGGACTTATGCGTTTTCAGTTTGCGTTCCGTTCCACCAAAAAAAAAAGGCAACATAAAATACTGAATTGTAAAATAAACAATACATTAAAAAAGTCTTGTCTCCTATAAAATGTATATTTAAATAATGAATACCTACGTTTTGAATTACGTGCATATTCCCAATTCGCAGTTGTCCTAATTTAGGAGGAACCATTATTTAGCAGTAAGGCGAAACGTTTCTTTCATTTTACGTGGAAACAACACTTAAAACAGTGACAAGTTTTTCTTTGCATAATATTAATGACAGCACGACTCAGCACGAGTTAAGGATATATGTATACGCAAACAAGCGCAAGAAACCTCCCATTCATCCTAATTTCGATTCGAATATCGATACCCAATCTAATCGAATAGATTTACTGTTATATATCGGATACTCGCCATCAATCAATGGCGGAATGTGTATTAGATGTACGTCTCTATTCGAATGCAATAATAAATCGATTCGAATGTATGTCTCATTAACATACCGAGTCGACTCGTGCAATTATACATTGTTTAGAAGTATTCAGTTATTAATCATTGGCTTGTTATGGTAGAAACAATATGGTGAAAGTTTGAGGGCATTTGCTTTGATGTTTCGGCAAAATAGAGTGGACATTATTGATGATATCAGCCGATGTATTCCGAAAAAATTCTCATGGTGAAAACCTAGGTGCAGTGAACTTGAAGTGAGCGTGTCAATCCCAAGCTTCGGTTGAATAACAGCTCAGTTCACCTTATCATATCTATTTCATGTATAATATCGATAATAATCCAAATCATTTTGAAGGATATTGCAAATCCATTGTCTGCTCAAAATTTGTCTGCTCAACAACGTACGCAATGAATGTTGTTGAACTGCCAAAATGAAACAGATTGTGATTGATCCTGTGTTACGGAATTAGGGTACAGAGGACCTAGTCTCTAAGTCCGTCAACGAAGATACAGGTCCGTTCGAAAGTACTTCGGAGGGAACCCTACACCCTATGAATTAACTTTTTAGAACGGGCAATAACACACGGTACGGAGCGAGAGAGCGCGGGAAGCCGTCACCTCCTTCTGCGAAGCAGTAATGCTCGCAAAGGAGGAGGCGGAACGCGTGAGGGAGAGGCAAATTTTGCACCCTCACGCTCCTAGCCGCCGCAGGAGACGCCCTGGGCGTCGAGAACCGCAGGCCGATTCCCGGCCACCGTAGGCGCGGGCTTGCGGACGGTGAGTAATGGGTAGCTCGCCGTCCGATAAGGACCAGGCCCAGGTCGACGGCGCGTTGTGTTCCACACGCGCCTCAAGAGAAGTCAGCATAACAGAAGGGGTCTGCTAGGACCAATGCCTGCCGGGTCGCGGGAAAGTCCGAAAGGGATACCGTGGCCCCTGGCAACGAAAATGCAACTGAAGGAACTCGGATGGGATTTAGTCTGACA
Organism: Agrochola macilenta; assembly: GCA_916701695.1. NCBI lineage: Eukaryota > Metazoa > Arthropoda > Insecta > Lepidoptera > Noctuidae > Agrochola > Agrochola macilenta. The sequence continues at coordinate 8,589,292 of OU753572.1, read as the reverse complement.
CTTCCTCCTGCTCCGACCAGAAAGGAGAAGTTATTTGATAATTTCCCACCCAAAAAAAAATCCTGTAGGATGCGAGTGAAACCGCAGATATTAGTAGTTTTCGATGAATTACAAAAAAAATACCGAAAAATCTTTATTTAATGATGACAGTTTATTTGATCAATGACTATGAAATGAATATATTTCCTGTTCATTAAAAAGTTATTTTTAAGTTTACCGTTGACTGTCTACATCTTCATGTATGTTTAATACTGATTCATCGTCTTTAATTTTATTTTTAGATAAGTAACTAAGTGCAATGTTTTAAACTAAATTAATAAATCTACAGACGTGTATGTAGGTAAAGAAGTTCATAACTAACCACCGTAAGGACTATTCTTGGTTGCAGCGCTCGGCGGCTATAGAACCGGGCCAGTAACAGAAGTGGTCATCGTGTTCACGGGATTTTGTTTTCAAACTGGTTACATAAGAACTTCTTTTACCTGTACTCCATTTGAAATAAGATTAGGCATTCAAACAAACCTTTTTTACAGTCCGTTCAACCGATTTCGACTTCTATAACGTAGGCATAAGGTTGGCATTAAAAGCAAAAAACTGGTTACAATACCAACTGTTTACTGCAGCTGCCATTTGTCATGCCACCAACGCAATAGACATAGGAACTTTATCCAGTGCAAATGTTTTTGATAAGAAAAATAAGATACAAAAAAATATTGAAATAATCTCGCGAAAATACTGATAAATTAATTGATAAAATACCAAACGATTGTACGTAGCTATTTCGCCACATCTCAGCAAGTCTTCGGTAGTATAGTGGTAAGTATCCCCGCCTGTCACGCGGGAGACCGGGGTTCGATTCCCCGCCGGAGAGAATCTTTTTGCATTTTCAAATGACTTTTTTTGCATTATAAAATTAAGCTTTTTAACCGACTTCAAAAAAGGGGGTGGTTTTTTGATATTTTCCTCAATTGTGGACCGAATTCTAAAATTCATTTGGTAGAGGAAGCTTGCGCGGTGGTCCCATAATTACTAAGTGAAAAATAACTTTAATTTCGAAAGTCGGTGGCAAGAACTATAATAGCGAGCCAAAGACACCGACTTCCAAATTTTTCACTTTCCGTGTTTGTTTTGGAAGTCGTTTTTTTTTTTTTTTGCAAAAACCTTTTTTTTTGTATTACCTGCACCTCGATCACACTGGATAAGTCCACGTACGCCAGCGCCAAAGCTTATGATACACTTCACCAAAAAAACTGATTCTGTACGAATCGAACTTTTAAGCACTTTTATATTCCTGTTTACATAATGTTTTTCATGACAGTCATTCTTTGGATACATAGAGGTATGTTAGTATGTAGGATAACATTCGGGTAACTGAGTAACTTAGAATTGGTTCTGGAGATTTCTTTTGATGTTTTATGCTTTGGAACTAGTCAGTTTATTTTGTTGTTTACTGTGAAACATGAAATTAACAATGTAATAGGACGTACCAACATAAGCAGATAGTTAGGTATGTAACTATTCCATTTTGTAATGTTGGTAAACAAGTTATCCAGCGCGCGAATGATTTATAACTTGTGATTATGCAATATTTTTTATACAAGGAACGCAATAAAGAAAATTAATAATTTATTAATTTAAATCATTCAACAACTTAATTTAAACGAAGATTAGCGTCGGATTATCACGATAATTATGAATTAGTCGATACGCGGCTAAAATCAATTTATTGCCTTAGTAGTGAGGTGAAAGCGAATGTCAAAAAACCGATATGTAAATGTTCGAGTATCGATAATTACCGGTCCCTTAAAAGGCGGGCGATTCCGGCTACAATCGGTTAGTGATTGCTTTTTAAATTACTGCCTTGCGCGCCGGCTCGATGACCGAATGCCGACTACTGGATGGATTTTTTTATTTATTACCGAGTGGCGGATTTATGTCGATAGTTCACGTGCTAGCCTATTAAGTTGAAAACGAGATGCAATCTTCACTTAATAGTACATCACAGAAGCATACATAAACGCTGACGTCGGTAGTCTATGAGAGAGCATAGACAATGTTTTAATAGCGGCTTTAAAGTTGCAATTTGTTTAGTTAGGAACCTACATAGTTGGGGCGGGAACAAATACTCTTAGAATCGCCATATAATAGTACAGTGTACCGGTAAAAAACTAGGCCCCAGCTATAAAACTTATTTGAACACCTGGTGGTATTAGCGATACAAAAGTCAGTATCATTAAATTGTATCTTAATAAAAAGTGTGACTAATGATATTTTAATGAAACATATTAATCAATCGGGCGTCCGTCAATTGCGAAAGTAAAAACAGAAGATAAACAATGCCGCGCTGCCTGTACAGTAACTACTGCTAAATGATCAAAAGTTATTACGGTTAATCTACTCCATCGACGCACTATTAATGAAATATTTAATAACGAGCAATATTTTTTCTTTTAATCCAAGTAATTAATTTCAGCCAATTAAGTTTATCGGCTAATTACGTCGATACGCGCTCGTGCCCATCACTAAATTTTAATATCTTTTGCTAATAAAATCGATTAACCAATTCAGCACGCTGTATAAAATAATTATTGTTAAATAGAAAAACTACTAGTTGATGAACATTTTTACTACATAACGGGAAGTTAGTTATAAACCGACATTACGATTATTTTAACTAAAAACGGTTCCGATTTTTTATAAAAAAACCGATGTTGTAATGAGAGTTAATTAAATAATAACAATATGATTTGAGATGCTGACTTTGATTGTATTTAAAGTTTATATCACAATTATCGATTGGGAATCGGATTTATAATCGATGTATCGGTAAAATCGTAAAGCTCGGTTTACGATCGCGCGCGTCGCGTGCTCGGCACAGACTGCCAGAGGGCGGTCGTTCCGCCCTCGGGGTAACCATGTGCTCTCGACCTTACGATTGATATTCGATTTATGTGACCCTTTTTTAATGTGTAACGGTTACTATTTGCACTACACTATTGATATTTCAGTGAGTTTTGTGTGAGAATTTCTAGCGTCCAATCTCGTAATTTCAGGGATATGGAGAATAAAAAGGAATAGGTACCACATTTGTTTGTATTCTAGCTAGGTAGGTAGGTAGCTACTGTCGCTACTGAAAGGTTTACTTACATATGTCGTTCAAAACTGGGGGTATTTCACATTGCGTTGCTGGGGGTATAATGCAATGTGAAAGTCCCCCAGTTCTGCCTTTCACGTGAAAAATCTTTAAAACTTAGGTAGGTACTAATGTAAAAATAAACCGAATAAAAAAAAAATAACTTAGACCTAATTTAATAATCAACTGAGGCGCTAAAAACGGTCTACATTATTGAACTTAAGTCAATACCTAGCAAAACACTTCAAAATCAAATCATTAATCTATAAACTCGATCAGATCTCGAACAAACTTGACAACTGTGCAAAAACCGATAGTATCACCTCGCCCCACCAGAGGCCGCTAATTAGTAGGCACTGTTGCCAGCAATGCGAGCGCGCGATTGGTGATCACTGGAGTGTGGAGCGAGCTTTACTTATGTACTTGTGTTACTTAAATGGGTTTATTAATGCTAATGCTGTATTTGTTCGGGTTCATGTCAGAGCAATGAGGTTTTTTTTTTTTTTGGTTTTTAGAGTTGTGAAAGGGTTTCATTTCAAGTTTTGCATTATGAACCAATTTGGTTTATTGAATACTGAATAGAAAGAAAGAAAATACGTTTATTTGCGGTGAACATGACGCAAAGAAAGAACACAAAACAAAAAAAAAAAAATGTGAGCTGTCACGGGACGCCTGGCAGAAGTGAAACATCGACATTATTTTGTAAAAGTAATATGCAGAAAAGAACATATTGTGATAGGAACTAAATATGTCATAAAAAAAATCGTTAATAATAATTAATATAATATAATATTAATATATATATATATAATCGTTAATAACGATAATAATTAACTAATCGCACAGTCGATTGCGCATGGCGACGCGTCGCCACACCGTACACACTACTGCATGTAGACTGTATATATATACCATCATATAGCGTGGCGACGCGTCGCCACGGCATGCGTCGCCACGCCAGAAATCAGTTTTACGTGCGGCTATAGATGTTTCACATCAACAATAACAAGTTGCGCGAAAATATCCACGCAAAACGGCCATCGCTCAGCATAATGCTGCGACCCTATGCGAGACAGAGCCCCAACGCTGATTTTCAGTGACAGCCGGAGTTGACGTTATGACGTCGACTGGTGCAGCATATAATGAGGTAGTAGGTATCAATAAGATAAAAAAAAAAAAAAATACAATAATTAATCAACATGAGTGGTGTGACCGTCGGACTGCCAAGTTATAGGTCTCGAGTTCGAACCCAAGCCACGCACCTCTGACTTTTCGGATTCATGTGCGTATTCTATAATTATCACTTGCTTCAAAAACGGTGAAGGAAAACATCGTGAGGAAACCGGCATGCCTGAAGGATATTTCTCGACGGCATGTGAAGCCAAGTCAGAGGCCCATGGGCGGCTTTAAAACTGTGACACCAGGTTAGTCACTAACCACACGAAAAGAAGAAGGTCTGGAGGAGTTTATCTCTTTTGAACCCATGTTCAGTTAAATCAATTCACTCCATTACGAATTTGAACTGAAGCAGGTACCTGCCTAGTAATCTACAAAAGACAAAGGTAAAACTTATTCCAAAACATTTTGAATTATCCTCATTTCAGCAATCTGAAGAAATAAGTAAGTTGCGATCATCATTGATTTAATATTAGGTATTTATAATTCATACTGTGACTGTTGACATTGTGTTTTCACACTCCCCAGAATTTCTAATCAATCATCGATTGCACGATTTTCAAATTGAATCATTTTCAGATTTTTCAATTGGCAACACCTCCGATATTTCCCCTGTCGAGCGGAATGGAAGTCACTTTCGTTAATATCCGCCGAGGACCGCCCTGTCTCCTCATGCCTTCAGGCTATTTACTACATGCGTAACTTAATAGCTTGGATATTGTACTGACTTTGTACTTGCTCTGGTCGGGTGTGACTAGATTTAAAAACACTTACAAAGTTTTTTTTACAGTAGTGAGTGGAAATGCCGGGATGTTATGATTAGGTTGTGGCGGCATCTACATCGCCATATGCGAAATACGCATCAAAGACTTGACGTCATACAAAATCCTGACGTCATATGAATCCTGCATCGCGCAATTAGAGTTTACAGCACGAACAGCATATATATAACTTCCCCGACATCAATCGTTGGGCAGTTGCCCGCCAGACACGACTCCCGTCTGGTCGCCGCAACAGTAGAATGAGTCTGGACAGTGGCTGTAGAACAACAACTAAATATTAGTGGTTGATTGGGAAAAGTTGAAGTGAGTTTATCAATAGGTTTTCAAGTCAACACTAACATAATATACATTACGATACATTAATCTGTATTGTGCCAAGCGTTCTTTATTCTTGGAAAATGTTAACAACTTATTACATCTCAGTTTTATGACATGTCTTGGGAATTCTAATAAATGTTTCTTCATTTATAGAAAGTTCCACAGTTTTTTAAATCAAGCTATCAAGCTATCAAGGACGCATGGCCGGACAATAAAAGTACCTAATTTTATTAAATAAAATGTGAATCATGTACTCGACTTTAACGAATACCCAATTACTTCTAAACACAATGAAAATGTCGAACGAATTGAAAAATAATAAAAGTGCATTGTGCTAAAAGTAGTTTTTTGAATAAAGAGCGTACGCCGATTGGCTGTATCGCCTCAGGCAAGATGGCGGGGTGCCGAATGTTGCCAGCCTCTCGGCCGGAAATATGGATTCTGTTTGTCTAATGACCTTCCTAATTCGAATTTGTTCTTTCGATTTTAGAATAAAGCGTGTCAAAAGGTTGTAAGTAAAAAATAAAAAAAAATATGAGCATTGTAAAAATAAATTGTAATGACAAAAGTAATGGCTGCTTTCGTTTTGTTAATTGCTTTTTTTATGTCTTGTTGAGATTTTTTCGCTTTAGTAAGTTTTATGCCTTTATAGTTGCAGTAGGTAGGTTACGCAAAAAGCTCAAGTAATTTGTGACAAAGCTCGGCAAAGAGTAATCAAACGCAAGGCTTTCTCCAGGAAAATGTTTGTAATTTACATAAAGTGACCAGGACGGAAAACTATCTCTTGAAATGGAAATATCTACATGTTGAAGATGAGTTTTCAAAATCTGAAACAGGGTCACAGTCTAACAGAACTTCTGAATCATGATAGATAGTCAAAGAGTAGATAGGTATTTTTTTACTAGGTACTTAAGTACCTATTGTAATTTTTACAAATAAAAAAGAAACTGGGTTGTGGAGGTCAGATAGGCAGTCGCTCCATGTAAAATATTGGTATTTAGCTGCATCCGGTTAGACAGGAGGCTTTCCTGTCTAACCAGATGCAGCTGTATACCCCAAAATAGGTAGGAAAAGGCTAGGAAGATAAAAAAAGAAACTGTAACATCAAAGATTATAACAAAACAGGATATAACCCAAGAACCGCAACCTATTTCGCAAATTATGTAATTAAAATACTCATAAGTACACAGCAAAAGGGCACGATGAAAATAACGCGGTAAATCAACCCGCGAGGAAATAAAGCGCGTTCTTAACAAAATATTTTTCGGTTCACAAAAAAGGTCTTAATTACGAAATTTCGAAAAAGGAACGCAGTAAAGAAAGTAAAAAGGCGCGCGGCAAGCACTGGCGACCGTTATGTTCGTGGAAGTGCGTGATTGATTCCGCGCGCCCGCCCATTGTGGTCAGCTGATTCTGATAGCTATGCGTGGGCAAGCCTGCGCAACGGAATGTGGCTTAGGCATTAGGAACAGTGTTAAATTAACACCTTCGTGAAGATACACGATGGGAGAAACATTTTTGGACGTGCCAAATGCATTCATGATGTCTTCCGTCCTCTTGTGGACTAACAACAGGCTGTGCAGTGTACCTTGCACCTTTGAACAAGACTGACACATCTTCAGCTCGATAAAGTTTGTCTTGCAAGACTTTTACCTATTTGGGTAGGTATAATAAGTAGAGAGTATCTTCATCATCAATTTAACTTTGATTATTCTAAAAGAGGAGCTCGTTGCTAAGTAAGAACAGCCCCACGGGTCGATACATCAGGTTAAGCTACGCTTGCCGGGGTTTGTCCGTGGATGGGTGACCAACTTTACATACTGAGAGCGTTCGTCCCAGCTGTCATTCGTGAATCTTTGACAGTCGTTACGGGTCGTCAGAATCCCGAAAGTCTGATGACTAGTCTTACCAAGGGGTTTCGTATTACCCAGTTACTGGGTTGTGGAGGTCATAATGTCAAACAGATTCCATGTAAAATACTGGTATTCAGCCGCATCCGGTTAGACTCGAAGCCAACCCCAACGGAGTTGGGAAAAGGCTTGGCAGATTGACTAAATAATCTGAATTGTACAATGATCTTTGAGTAAAAATCATTTTACAATTCAGATACCAGTTCATGACATGGTGATTTTACTATTGCCTAGGTAGGTCCACCCACGGGCACTGATGAATGATGCCAAAAAATATTAGGCAAAAAAATTATAAAATACTAAACTCTAATCGTCGCCTTCGATCTTATTGTGCACTATATTATATTCAAATCAAATCCTAAAAAACTGCGGGTGACCCAATCAAAGGTTATACGACAAATTTATTCTACAGACGATAAAATCTCTTATGACCCTTACACCAATGGAAATAACGATGAAATTGCATGTGACATCCAGTTTCCTGATTGTAATCTATCTCGGTTTGTGTATTGAGTAATGTTGACAAGCAGGCTGATTTGGGAGCAACTTTCTATAAGTATAAACAAGTATGGCTTGTATGTATGTATGTGTATGAGGAATACGTAACGACTGTCGAAATTTGTACGAGGTGCTACCGAGCTACCACGGAAAGTTGAGACGTAGGACAATAATTATAACGATTGACAAACTTTCTTTAAAATAAATCGAAATTTACTTAAGTCAAAATCTGATAGCTCTAAATCGACTACTCGGGGTTAGCACAATATTACTAAAAGTTTTTTTTATCTCTACGTAAATTGAGATACTTACCTACTTCGCATTTAGATCAGTGCTATTAGAAAAAACGGAAAAAATATCCTTTTCCAAGAAAAACTACCAAAAATATTGGCAACATCACAATATTGTCAATATTTTTGGTAGAATTTCTGTATTGATGAAATATTTGTATCACAGATACAGGCTACTATAAAAAGTCTTATCCTGTCATAACTATAATCCAAGACATATTTCCGTTTACTTTTACAAAATGTTCTCAAGCCCGAACTCTTCGTAAACAGTCGTAGCAATTACGCCACGGCATGGCTGGTGCCAATTAAATGATAAAACTGGTGTGACAAACGGACCGACAAACAATGCGGTGTGATTAGATTTACAGTTCTTGATTTATATACGAGACGATAAATATGGTACTTATGTAATTGATCAGCTGTGGAAGAAGCTAGATTGATATTACTAGAGTTGGATCAGTGTTCAACCAGCCTATTCTCTAATAATCTCACATATGTGAACTGAGCTGTCATTAGTGTCAACTAGGAATTGACACTAATGACAGCTCAGTTTACCTAAGTTTTCACGGTGAGATTTATTGAATAGATCGGCTGTATGTAAGTGACTACTGACAGTCGATCAGAGGCAACGAAGGTAGCAGACGAAACTCCTAACTCTAACTCCGTGTCACCTAATGGATACAATCAATACCCACTTAATAAACCTCACGTAACAATGAGTCATCAAGGAAAAAGTTCGCGAATAAACTTTTTAAAACGCTTTCTACAACGTACTAGGCCGTTTAAAATGTAATGATATTCGGTTCATATTTTCTATACTAATAATAAAGCTGAAGAGTTATTTTGTATGTTTGAACTTGTTAATCTCTGGAACTACCAGTCAGATTTGAAAAATTCAAAACCTTTTTGAACACCCATCTAAGGTAGGACGCTCACAGGTTAGGAAGTGACGATCTTCGCAGGGTGGCTGGTATAGCAGCTGAATGAGAGTTGCCGAGAATCGTAATGAATGGCGGGCCATTGGAGAGGCCTATGACCAGCAGTGGCTGTGGGCTGATGATAATGACGATGAAGCGGCAAAACACTTGAAAACATACTTTCTAGGTGTTAGAAGTCTAGCCTAGTCACTGTAGGTGACGTTGGATTAACTGAAGAAGACAGCAGATAAATGAATGCAAATAGCCAAAGGTCAGGTTCTATATTGTGAGTTGAAGACTGAGGTTGAGGTGAGACTTATATTCCTTTGGCACTTTGCAATAGCGTAGCTTCCTATCAGTGAAATAATTTTTGCAATCGGATGAGTAGTTTCGGAGATAAAGATATTATTAGTATAATGACTGCGCAGCAAGTGAAGCCGCCCCGTTTTTGTTACGGAGTTAGGTACTGGAATCACCGAAAAGGTCGAATAAGAGTGACACTGGCTGGTGACAGTCACTCTAGCAGAGCGTCGTATCGATGGTTGCGTGGCGGCTGTCTTCTGGGCCGATGCAACTGAAGAAACACGGGTGGGTTTTAGTCAGTAAGAGTCTGACACGCCTCCCGCTTCGCCCAGAGCGGGAGAAGTTATTTAAAAATTTCCCACCCAAAAAAAAAGAAAAGGGGAGCCTTTGTCGTACCACGTCCACGAAGAAATGCTATATTCCGGCACAATGCTTGAATATAAATATTGAAACTGCTGAATCACTAATAGGTACGATGGAAACTTCTAGCAAAGGCTGTCCGGCGCCGTTATATAGATATGTAGGTGGCTACGGTTATTTACAGCTTCTGTATATGGGTCCAAATTGGACGATAGTATTGTAAATGTTTATTGATGTGCAAAGCACTTCCGGTATTTCAATTAACTGTGATCTTAAACTAGAGCTTGCGAACGGATTATTCGTAAGCTTTAACACGTATAGCCACGTTGACACCTATTTACCGAACCCAAATGACCAAACAATTTTTTTTTTGTCAAGGATTATACCAATGAGCCAGTTTTTTTAATAACTACGATCATAACAGAAATCGACATGCAGTTCTTTTTACAAATTAGTCCGATACTAAGTTGTCAGTTTTGAATTAAGAACTTACAGTTGAAATTAGAAATTCAAAAATGGGTTCCAGGTTTAAACCGTCTAAAGATCAACCTTGTTTTGTAATAAGACGGAATCTGTTATCAGAATTGAAGTCTATGGAAACTTTGTCTTAGTTGTGCAGCTGATGACCAAAGAGATTTTATTATAGCTGTACCTGTATTTTAACTGTAAAATATTTAGCATTATTTAGCTGTGACTCACTGAACACCTGTCGCCTTCTTTATGGCGGACGTAGAAAGCGTTAAAAAGTTTATTCGCGACTTTTTCCTTTATGACTAATTGTTACGTGAGGTTTAATATGTGGGCTTTAAAATGTAATAGGTAACACCTTAGACCAAATCAAAAACCAAGACATAGCGCTGCGAACAAAACAGTGAAGCATGCCAAAACTACACCTTCGCTCTGTGCGTACACGGTCACACGCACACGTTTACAACCATTTACAATCAAACTACATCTCACTAAGTGCACACATGTTTGCGGAACCGGCTTCACGTCTTGACAGCGCTGTCTTGGTTTTTTATTTAGTCCGAGGGTAACACTTTTTTACATACATTACCATACCTAACCTAAAAATATGTCTTCTAAAAGTCATGTGCCCTAACTAAACAGCATGAAGCAAAAACTACTCCAATCGGTCTACACTTACTGTAAAAATGTCATCGTAAAAACTAAGGTAAGCTTTTGAAGTCAACTGTCATTCCACCTGATGGTAGGGATTGACATTATTGACAGTAATACAGCATATACCGCCAGTTAATAACGCGGATTTAAGCCAACTAGCACTTTTTATACATCTACAGTAAAGAAAGACTAACGGCCCAACTCAATAACCAATTTTCAGTAAAAGACAGATCACTATTGATGGTAGAGACAGTATAATTCTATCTGTCATTGAATGTCGTCCCATAATTCCGTAAGCTCCTTATTCTCTGACAGATTATTGGGGCGTTAAAACCACAGAACAGAAAAAACAGGTTAAAACCATAGATCGATAGGTTTTTCTATCTCCAGTATGCTAAAACTGGTGATAGATAGGTTATTATTGGTTCGGCCGTAAGAGATTCTATAGATAGAAAAAACTTTTAATAAAAAAAAAAACAACCGACTTCCGAAAAAAACACTACAAAGTGAAAAATAACTTTAATTTCGGAAGTCGGTGTCTTGGGTTTTGAATTTTCCTTTTTTGCCACCGACTTCCGAAATTAAAGTTATTTTTCACTTTGTAGTGTTTTTTTCGGAAGTCGGTTGTTTTTTTTTAATAAAAAGTTTTTATTTTTCACTTTTTAGTTGTGGTACCTACCCCACACAAATTCGAATACCGCTACCTGCTATGTAAATAACAGTCATAGGAAGTTATCATCATATCATCCACATAAACTAAGCGGGAAAAATACGTATTATTGAAGCTTACTCAAAATCTGTCCAAGCAAAGTTAATAAAATTAATATGGGACCAATCCGGGAGCATACCCTTTCAAACAAAAAAAGAATTTTCAAAATCGGTTCATAACTGACGGAGAAATCGACGGACATACATAAAAAAAAAAAAAAAAAAAAACGCGTCGAACATAAAACCTCCTCCTTTTTGGAAGTTGGTTAAAAATAGTTAATGACTCAGGCATAACATAATTATTTTAGGTACAACTTCATCTGAAATCCTACGAAAAACCTAACTGAAATTGTTTAACAGTTTTATACTCAAAATACTAATGACTCAGATAAAATTAGCATCTAAAATGAAAATTTAATTACCTAATAAATATAAAACACCACAATTACGAAATAACAGTATCTTTTCACCGATCGCTCAATTCATCTAGTTATTGCCTAAATTCTGCAACATCGCGACTTCTTTAGCAAACAGGATACATTAGTGTGTACCTAATTAACAAATTAGTGTCTTTTTAGAAAATTGACAAACTTGATCAACTAGTTGATGTGAAATCGTTCATTCAGACAGTTTTGATGGACAGTTATTTACCTAGATTGAATTAATTAGATGTTTTTAGCAATTAGACTATTTTTTGCATGTATGTCGCAAAATGATGCAATAAAATCATTAATTGTGTATGGACTAGTTTTTTGCTAACGTTACTATTTGCCATTTTTCATTATGTAGAAAATAATATCTCGAAAGCACGTTAATGCTCGGTTCCTATAAATAACCATAAACGAATCGTTTAACTTACCAATCGTAGCTTTGTTTATTGCCCTAATGGGGCATATAAATAGATTCGTTAGCAAATTTTACCTGTGATAGCAACTTGAAGTAGCGTCACAGGTAAAATTAGCTGTAAAATTAGGGAAGTAGCCTACTTCCCTATGGGAGGGCCTACTATGCAAAAGTATGAGGACTTTGCTTAATTATTGGTAGAGATACAAGTCTTAATATTAACCAATAACGGTCCGTAAATTATAGGAATCGGTCAAAAGCCGTTGGTCTCGGCTGTCATTCGTAGATCTTTGATAGTCGTTACGGGTAGTCAGAACCTGGAAAGTCTGGCAAGGGGTATTGTGTTACCCAGTTGTTGTTGTGGAGGTCAGATAGGTAGTCGGTCTATGTAAAACACTGGTATTCAGCTGCATTCGGTTAGGCTGGAAGCTGACTTCAACATAGTTGAGAAAAGGCTAGGCAGATCATTAGAAAATAAAGTCTCCTCCTCACTAAAGCACAAATGAAGATAGGTACTTTTATGGCTCAATCATGGCATGGGGTATTAATTGCCTGAATGCCGGAAAATCATGAAATTATTAATCCTGTACCGATTTATATGTGTTGTAAGTTCGGATAATGTTTTAGGGTAAGTATTTAGGAAAAGTCAAACTAATTCCATAACTTAATGAGGGTTTCATGAAAATTCACGCCACCATTTCGACAATGAAAATATTATACGATGACATTCATCATTCGTTTCATTCATTCGTTCATCATGCAGTCACAACTAAAGGAAATCTATGGCGCTTTGACACTTTTGACAGTTACCCGGAACTGACATTTCAGTACTGCCACCGCGGCGATAGTGTCTATGCATAAAAAAAAAATAGTTTCACAATTTTCCGTAGGCCTTCTTTCGTGACGCGCTCTCTAGAAAGATAAATAAGGTATTCACCATAGAGTTTTTTGCGCAAGCATAGACATAATTCTAAAGGTACTCTTTACCATGAAAAACAAACAGTCAATATTACCTACTGAATAGCTGATTATTGAATGCAGATGAGACTAAATGATCCTAAGGTCACTAGTTCAAACAATTGCATTAAATAGAACATGCGATTTTTCCAATCGATTTGATTAATCGATATCACAGAATATCGAGTTCGTAATGAAATAAACCTATTGCATCGCAGACAGCGCGTGGGTGGAACATAAATTATAAATCAGGCAACAGTTGCGCGATTCGCGCCCAACAATCGCTGGGTGTCTATTCTATATTGAATACAAATTATAATTTAAAATCGCTTTTCGTGTCTGTCTGTGTGACCGCGTTGTTCTTCTAAACTACGTAACCGAATTTGATGCGGTTTTCACCATCAATTAGAGAATTTATTCCAGAAGGTTTATGTGTACAATATATTAATATTAAACTTACATATACTACATTATTACCTACTTACTTTTATTTACCTAAATTTGATTTAGTTTATAATTTTTACTGATTGTTATTACATTAAGTATTTATGCACTTCCTAGTCTGAAGCACAGGTTCAACCTCAGGCAAATAAGCAACTGTGCTCTATTTTATTAATTGTTAAGTTACTTATTGTAAATGTGCCCCTTTTTTATTAACAAAAGATTTTTTTTTATTTTTTTTATGAAACTTTTAAACATATAAAATACATTTATATATTTTTTTTTAAATATACAACAAAACATTAAAAAACTGTATTATTGTAAAAAAATATTTAAAAATGTTAATATTTATTGAAAATAAGTAAACGAAATAATAATACAATTTTTTAATGTTTTTTTATATCGTTTTAAAAAAAAAATGTGCGATGTTGGGCCGGGACGCTAGACTTTACTAGACAATGTCAAGAATGTAACGTACAAATGATGTTTAAAGTGGTAGAGACTTGTATTGGAAAAGTTGGGAGTGCTAGTATGACATAGTATGAGATGAGAAGAGTAAGTTAGGTCCGTGTGATAGTAAAGCAGCGACGGCTAGGTCATTTGGTTAAGGTGAAAGCTGAAAAACAGGCTAGTACACAAAATACAAATTTTCTTACGTTTTTATCAATACTACTCTCTAAGTTCAGATTGAATGACTATTTCATGAAATCGTGACATTTTAGATCAATTCTTACTTAGTAGAGTTGTATCGATGATTTTTATGAAATTAATTCTAAAAATACACATTTGTTACGGTCGCGAATAGAATTTTAATCAACATAAAACCAGAACTAACCTGCAAGTTGCATAAAAAGTAAGAACATTTTGAATTTCGCGGGCTTTCTCAGTGCTTTTGTTGAATTTTCTTCTCTTTACTAAAAGAAAGCTGTAGGTACTAAGCACGATCGTGAATAGTGTAGCAAATGTTTACTTTACCGAGATGAAAGTACCTATTAAAAAAGTGCAGTGCCAGTGCGTTTGTTTTTTTTTTCATTCAGGCTACTGAATCGTCAGTAGCGGTTGAACCACTTTTTTCTGTAGCGTATCACCTGCCAGTTCCAAAAAAAGTACCCATTACGGCCTCCAAGTAGGTTCTAATATCTTAATGTATTTGTTATCGGTTATCACCTATTTATCTAAAAACAATAAATAAAACGCGGCCGTTGCTAACGATGGCGCGCGAAGATCCTAATCGTATGACAGATTGACGTTTGAGTGACAGCTGTCATTCTATTTAGTAGCAGACTTTGTATTTAGCCTTTTTGGTTATGCATTACTTTGGAAAACTTGAATTTGTAGTTCGATTTGAAATTTTGAACAAGTGGTTGCTCCGTTTTCTGAATAGATCTGCCCTGAAAAGATATAGAGAGCTTTTAGGGCCGATTTAAAGACTAAATAGAAAGAGAGATTGAAATTGTTGGTTCCGCACTTAGTCCTTCTAGTGGACCATGGGCGGTCATGGCAACAGTCGCTGGGTATTCCAACCAGTAGAAGAGTAGATTTGACGTAAAAATTAATTCTTATGGACGAATTTTATGATTTTTAAGAAGCACTTTTTCATTAGATTCAGCGGTAGGTACTGGCCTGTTTTTGGGTACATATCTTCATCAATACTTCTGAGACTTATCTGTATACTGCAAATCTATCAAGTCGATAGAAAAACACAATAGGTGTGTTCGAAAGGTATGTTATTGTTGACCGCTCGGACGGCATGTGGTAACCACTACTAAACTCTACGTAACTCATTATTCACTCACTTAGAAAAAGATGGAGTTCACTGTCCTAAGAATGATGACGTCTGTCATTTGTTAGAGAAATTTCGATGATGTCATTAATATCTTATCGAAGTGCAGAATCTGTCACATATAACATAACATAACATCACGCCTGTGTTCCCCGAAGGGTTGGGCAGAGGTGCACCTATAGTACACCTGCTCATTTAGCGAGTTATGTTTAAGTCCCATGTAATAGGGGGCGAGCCTATTGCCTTCAACCGGCCACAAATCCAGACTCCGGGCTGCTACTGAGAAATTCCAAATGGAAAATCCAAATAAAACTTTGCCCGACCCGGGAATTAAACCCAGGACCTCATGCTCAGCATGGCAGTAGCCCTTCCGACCACTAGAGCAACGAGGTATGGTATGGTATGTTCCATTTAATAAAATTAAAAAATCTTGTGGCACATCCCTAGTGTGTGGATACCCTCCGTCTTAGGAAAACAAAGGAATATCTGCTGTGTTCTTGTTGCTACTATGTGTCGAATTCCAGACTAAAGCTATGGTGGCCGCCACATACCGGCCGCAGTGACAGCTGTCATGAAAATTATGACAGCGGAGTTTGACTTATCGGTGTCAAAAAACCCTTTATACTATACTTTAAGAGCAATATTTCTATATAAATTTATATATATTATTGACACCTGATGACACCTTAGAATAATGACATGGCAGCATGGAATTAGTATGAACTATCCTATACTAATAAATGACCATTCTCTATTTTCACCAGAACAGAGCTCGGTCGCCCAGGTACTTTTGTTTTATTTCATTAGGGAAAACAAACAGTAGTATATTAAAAATAAACGGAAGTAACTTAATATTCAACTTAACAAATATAAGTACTTGATAGATTGGAAATGATAATGCATAATGTGCACATCACATATTCGGATTACTGTAACAACGTGGCAACGCGTAAAAACCTAAGTTCTAAAACCCACCAAGTCACATCCTACCCGTTTCTTCATGAAAACGATTCGATCTCCAATTAGCCTTATTTTCCCACTTCGTAAATTACAGAAATAAAAGGTTTAAGTTTACAGACACAAAAACCTCAACTACCCAATTAAGTTTACAGTAAACATAATTTAAATCGCATAAACAAGATTTGCGGTGTTTTTCTCGTTTTCTTTTTTGGCAACACTGGACGTTACTGGCTGGAACCTAATGGAACTTTCGACCAAAATTAAGTATCTGTTTCTAGGAACGCTGACTTGCCTAATCATCGTAATTACTAAAACGTGTTACGTGTTGCCAATGTGTTGGGGCTAATGCTGGTCACACGTTGGTTTGATTGCTTTATTCGTTGCAATTTTTTACAAGGCTCTATAACACTACACCTTTGATTCAACATAAGTAACTGCTCAGTTACTATTTTTTTATCAGCCTAATTATTGTCCCACTGCAGATCATAGGCCTCTTATCATACAGAGAAGGCACGAACATTGATCACCACGTTTGCTCAAGACGGGTTGGTGATTTCAGGCTTTTATTGTATAAGTCCAGGTTTCCCCACGATGTTTTCCTTCACCGATGACAGTAATGTCTAAGATAAACTCAGAAAGTACATATGATATGAACTGATAAAGTCACATTGGTATTTGCCCAAATTCGAACCCTCATTCACGAGGTTGTGATGATAGCCTCGCCTCTCATGCACGTGTGAGGCGACGCCATCACGACATTCTGCTCTGACTGGTTATTATTATTTTATTTGGAAAAATATATATTCGAGCCAGAGGTGCAAACTAAGTAAAGCTTTTCAATATGAAAACCCCCTTAATGAAAATTATATATCACAAATTTCATAAACTCAGAATGGTGCTGACTCATCATAATTCTCATATTTTACCGGGACGTTGGTTTGTCACTGGAAATAAGCCTTCCGCCAAAAACTGCAGTCTCCGATCCAGATAGACAAATTAACCTCATAAAGGCTTAGAAAAATTGTCAACGCGTCAAAATTAAACTCAAGTCAAATGATGTGATTGGCAGTTCATATTCTTTGAACCAATCACAGCAGGTCATGCGCGTTTGACAATTTGTTAGTAAATTTTTGTGTTGAATTTCGATCTCGAAACCAGGTCTATCTAAGTCTTTATAAGAGTAGGTACTTTCTACTACTAAGAGGTCCCAACATGATCAAAATGTCTATCGAAAACAGCTAGTAGTGTACCTGTTGTGAAACTACGTAACTGAGCCAGAGGTGCGGGCGTGGGCGTCATACAAGTGATACTACTCACGACCACCGTAGCGAGCTCTGTGCTAAAACTTACTAAGTATTGTTATGTTGGCAACTCTGGTGAGGTGTCAACGAGGCATCATTTGTAATGGATGGAACGGAATAGTTTTAGGTAAAGGGAACAAGGCTCCAAATTCAAATTGGCCTACGACGAATATCAAAGTTCACTAACTGAGCCAACAACAAACAAAAATTCAATTAATTCAGTCCATAATATATTGGACTGGATTTCATAATAATACAGTGTGTTCGGCAGACGATTGAACATACGAAAATGAAGGATAAGTGGGGGGGCCGTCTGCTACGTCTTAAAGCCCAATAACGAGACCCAGGCCACACGTTTTTTTAATTTTTTATTTAAACGAAATTCGTCGTTGCTCAAACTTCAAATGTCAATAATTTCATTTAAAAATAACAAAACCGGCCACATTATTTTTTTCTAGAATAATTGTAGAATCGTAACGAAAGGATAAGGAAAGGAGGTAAGGATCTACGTACTAATAAAATAATGTTAATGTTACACCTAGATGTCCTTCTTTTCTTGGTAGTCAATGGCAAAGGCACCCAAACATGCACCCACATCGATATACCAATAGACACACATCGCAAACACTAATATTCCTAAGTGCATTGGTCTATCAAATACATTCATCATTATAAGGCCGACATGAAAAAAAAAAAAAACAAATGTCATTGTCAGTCCAGCTAGACTAAACAAAAAGATCCAGACGCACAGTCTGTCATAAAGTCTAGACCGTAATGATGTCATAATCCTAATATATAGATCTGATATGAATTCATTATAATTCGATGTTACATCTGTTTTTGTTGGCACTCGGCATTGGCATCTAGATATATAATTAGGCCGTTGGGAGGAATAGTGATTTAGAGTTAATTGTTGGTGGTATTAGCATAATTATTTAAGTACTTATTGACTGTAAGTACCCTTTTGAAGAACTGGCTGTGTCTGCAGTTCAGATAGCGTAAAAAGTTCTCCAGTTTGTAAGCTATCCAAGGTTCGCCAAATATAGCCGTGAAAGAGCACTGAATAACCAGACAACCAAAGCAACGAGGAAGTCTGAGGAGTTGGATTAAACTTATTTGTCAACGAAAAAGCGACTACAAAGCGATCGAAAAGCTGATACATATATGGCTCAGGGAAAACAATTGAATATCACCGTGTATAATTGCAATACTGGTGAATAGAAAGATTCTGCAAGAATATAACGTGAATCGTGATATTGAAGAAACGCAGACTAGTATATCCATAACACATTTAGAGATCCGCTCTCTGTATGTAAATCCCACTTCCCAGAACCTACAACACCATGAAACCCAACAATAATTCAACAATTTCAACACGACATATCAATCGCTCGCACTTGAACAAGGCTCATTGTATTCTGGTTTCTTAAAGCAAAAAGTCTACCGTCAACTGGCCAGCCTGACACATTTACGTGTGCTAAAGGTTAAAGAACTCCGAAAGCTACTATAAACAATATATCAAATGAAACGCGTGGTCGAAATGGATGGGTTTTTAATGTAGTAGTCTCTGAAGGTGCTAGAGTTCGCACTTTTGCGACTGATTAGGGTTGAGATAGTGGTGAAGGTGCTAATTTGGAACTTTTAGATTTGGTAAGTGTAAAGAATGTAGATACTGTGAAAAATAAATTAAGTAGAAAGGCTTTTGATAAACTATAGCTTGCTGACGTGCAGTATAAACTGCATAGTTTTTTACTACACTTTATATGTAATATAAATAAAAGATTTACGTTGTGGTTCCGGCTGTCATTCGTGGATCTTTGACCGTCGTTACGGGTCGTCGGAAGCCCGAAATTCATACAACCAATCTTACCAAAGAGAATCGTATTACCTAGTTACTGGGTTGTGGAAGTCAGATAGCAGCCGATCTATGTAAAATACTGGTATTCAGCAGCATCCAGTTAGACTGGAAACCGACCCCAAATTAGTTAGGAAAAGGCTTAGGCAGGCGTTAAGAGAAAAGATTTATATTTTTGTTTGTAATTAATAAACTCAAAACCTACTGGACCATTTAAAAAAAAATCTTTCACCAATAGAATGCTATATTATCACTCAGTAATATAGACTATGTATAATTTATAAAGATATCTCGTGGTCGAAGCCGCTAGCGGAAGCTAGTATAAAATAATTAGGAATAGTGACTAGGTCTAAAAGTGGAACACTAAAAAAAAAAACATTTTTATATTTATTATGTTAACAATTTCCATAGTAATATTACTATGGAAATTCTTTATAAACAATTTGGTAGCTCGAGGTAGGAACTAATAAAAGTGAAACAGGATATTATATGTCTGAACATCTTGTTAAACTGAATTCCAATTGGTAATTGGAATGTCTTATTACCGGCAACGTCTTAGATATCAATAAAGGAGCAGTTAGTTTTATATCCTGGTTGCTGGAAATGAAATCGGTCTATGTTTTCAGTAGCAATTTGCAGATAAGGTAAAAAGTAATTGCAGTCTATTCGAAATGGCGCTCTGTATTCTATTTTTCTATTAGCAATTTCTCTAGGCTTTTGATGGCAATAGACACACCTTCCTTTCCTGGGACTTAAACATAACTGGCAAAATGAAAGGTGTACTACATTTCAGGAAAAATATGCGTGAATTTATTTTCAAGAACTTATGCTATTTTAAACCTTATTTTAACTACATAAGAAAACCAGTCAAACCATAGATAATATATATTACATCTATGAGT
The DNA here is from genome assembly GCA_916701695.1 of Agrochola macilenta. NCBI lineage: Eukaryota > Metazoa > Arthropoda > Insecta > Lepidoptera > Noctuidae > Agrochola > Agrochola macilenta. The sequence continues at coordinate 8,568,733 of OU753572.1, read as the reverse complement.
CAAACACGACTCAACTTCCACAGTTCCTATCTATTTCTCCTAACATCTAATTCTTACCTTAATAACGTAACAAATAATAGCACATAAAGCTGACATTACCCCTTTGAACGTTACTTACTGCTCATAAAAGCTGCACGTAATAATTGGAAGCTCTAAGAGCCCATTATGTTCAATTTGCTAATACTTCATCTAGCCTATAACCTAGGATCTATAACCTCTTTGGCCTAGTTGTGGCACCTCTGACTTGGTCAGTTAACTCTTGAGTTTTTGATTCCTCTATAAGCTTCGTTGGTTGAAGTGTGTATTTGGCATACATTGCTGACTATTGTGGGTGGTTATGAAAATAAGCTTGGATGTGTATTGTGCCTTCTTCAGTTAGGCTTTATTTGAATGAACAATTAAATCTCATTGGATGAAATCAAGGTTTGCATCATGGAAAGTGCACAATAGGCCTTGACTAGCCAATTAAAAAGCACAATGGTAAAAGATATTTATTTGAAACTAGGGCCACTTTTTAAAATTAATCAAACGTTACTTTGGTCCCATAACCACACTACTTTTAGTAATGAAGAGGACATGACGTGACAGCTGTCATTTTAGATCGCTTCATTCACAGCAGAGAATTTGTTGCAGATTTCAATTACATACTGAAAAAGCTGAAGCAAATCAAGTTCTGTTACATTCCTGTATCTATATTTTATTGAATAAACCTCACAACACGTGCTAAGGTCGGCCGTGCCAGCACGTGTCATGTTATCGGCGGCAAGTGCATCAGAGTACGGTTATAATATGTTTTGTGTTGTTTGCCGCGGGCCAGTAACAAATACAAAAAAAGACGGGAGTGTCTATGCTTCCTCTATATTATAGTCAATACTTGTGGCTTTATGACGTGAAATTGATTAACAGTTGCATGTTTTGTTTATGGCAATTCTCAAGATTTTTTATAAGCTTTTCCTATTATTGGATGATTTGTGTCGTGTTCTTACTAAGAGTCATCATCGACATTAAAAGGTGAAGACTTGGCGAGGTTAATGGGGAAATATTTCTTAATCTTCTATACATAATGTATAATAAAAATTCAATTATGTTTGTTGGTAAGCTCATAACTTGAGAACGGCTGGACCGATTTGGCAATTTTTTTTTATATGTTCGGAATATTCCGAATCAGGTTCATACGGAAAGAAAAAATTGAATAGTTGCCGGGAATATTGGTGCATTTTCTATGAGAATTTTGTATAAATTATTGAGGACAGGACAACGTCGGTCGGGTCAGCTAGTATAACAATATATATATGGCATGCGTTGGACAGACAACCTATCTTGTTAACGCCGAGTAAGATGGTAGAGTAGCTACTTCCATATGTCTACAAATATAAGCATCTGTAGTACCCAGTATGGTGTCAAATAGTTTTATAGGAAGAAATGAGAATACAAGATTATAGTTAATTCATGGCGATAAAAAAGGATACCTATATGAATATCATCCACGATTTTTACCGCATCAACTGCATAGAGATTGCGATTATTTCCACTCACTAACTCCATTGTCGTCCACTAACGGCATTTAGTTGACTATTGTCGAAATTAGTGGACTATTGTCGGAATTAGCCGAGTATTGTCGGAATTTCGGCGTCTTATCGCGTTCAGTATCGAATCATGACGAATTTTATACGCTTAAATATAAACGAGACGGCGTTTGTGAATTATTTCTGCTTCGTTTGAGATGTAGGTTGTCTTGTGCAGTCTAGCTTAGAATAATGCGTTTTTACTAAAGAGGTTGTGGTCTTGAAAGGTTTAGCGTCAGAGATTATTCAGGTTGATATCCAGTGACCTCTCTAATGAAGTTAAGAGTTTCGTCTACGGTGAAGTTTCTGAAGTCACAGATTCATCTGACGCAGATTCAGATTTTTGGGTGTGATACTCTAGCTAGGTCGAAAGATGTAGATTCTTCTAAAGGACCCAACATTATTGAATAAAATCTACCAAGGACGAGGCACCGTTTACACGGCATTCAGCACTGCGCCCATGATTGTTCCAACATTTTTAACAAACGCAACCACCAGCACTGAATAGGCGACCGCGACTGGTGGAAGTAAGTACACCTACTTATGTTTCGTGATCCACGTATTAGGTACTTACGGCTGAAGACTTAAAAGCGATTGTAACAGATGGTGAGACAACTCTCATATAACAACCAGAACCAACATAATTGAACAAGGAATTCATCAAGCATCAACTAATGAATACATAAGCAGCTTTTTTGAAGCTCGCTAACTTTGACAATAGACATCCGCTAACCTTTAATTGAGAGACTGTTGACATAATTGGCTTCTAAATGTTAATGGAGAAACAGGTGTCCATATTTTTGAATAATAATTAGTTGCATAATATTTCAGAAGATAAATAAAATAGGTCCTTCTTCATGTGCTAGTAAGGGCTATAATCGTCCAAATTGTCGATCAATCTGTTGAAAATGTTACAAAATCTACATTACTTACATCATTCCCATGTTCATCATTCCCGTTCAAGCTGTAATCACCTTCATTGTTGTTCATAATCTTATCGTCAGCACCATCCATTCTTATATCATTACCATCCTTCATGGTATAAACATTCCCGTCTGTAGGACCAGCACCTACTTCGTTCAAGTCATTACCAACGTGACCGTTTGTTTTGTATTCCAAATCATTACCACACTGCCTCATCTCCAATCTTACTTTACTCGATTCTTTATTGATTATCATGTTCGATTGCACGATCTTATCGATATCGTAGTTGTCTGCGAAAGTTTTCGTTTTCCTCTTCAAGTCTTGAGGACATTCTATTTTATCAATTACAATTACATTGTTGTTGTTTCCGAATTTTAGAGTATCCGAATCGTCGATTGTTTTAGGTTTCTTGTTGTCTTCGTAATCGATTTGTATTTTTTTTCTTTTTAAGTTGAAATTCTCGTTGAATATGTCGTCGACAGAGAGATCTCGGTCGGTCATGTCTGGCAGGTTGATGCCGTTCATTTTAGTCATCGTGGCGAATGTTGCGCGTTTCTAATTGGTCACATTGTGCACAGCGGCTGGGGGTTATCTCGTGCCATTGTCGGTTTAACGCGGCGTAAATCATCGACAGATCATTATCTATCAGCCGAGATGACCGCTATAACTGGCTAGTTTACAAGGACCCCTAATTTCAGTACACCAAGTATACACAAATCGATTTGTTCAAGATCTATATACGCTGGCGTTATTGTATTGTTACCGCCTCACGTTGGGCAACTATCGTGAACTTTTACACGATTATTGTACCGCCATTACATTTCGTATGAGAATTCTATTTTCTTAGATCGATGATTTTCTTTTGTCCCACTCTTCTGTGTATGTTGGTCCCTGTCTTACATCAAATAATGTTATTGTTTACTTGCCCCGTTATTATTGATGGTATAGGAAATTGCCTGACCAATATGTGATTACCTCCGGGCGGATTGGTACACTCGATTCTCCTGCAGTTAATAACTTTATCAATTGGTAACAAATAATCTATCCACTAATTTAACGTCGCACTGTCGTCACTTAATCATAAAAAGTTAATTACCAAAAAGTTCGCACACTCAAATATAAAAACAAACTCCAGACACCCAATAAAAAAACAAAACACAATCACTGTCAAAAAAATTTAAAGTTTCCGAATTCGAAATTCCAAAAGTTTAATTTTGTATGTTGGCGCGTGTTCGGGCCCACGTGAGCAGTCGGTCGCGGCCCGCGGCTATCACATGGAGTGCCCGCGCGCCTGACGTACCGCGATAAAGACGGGGAGTGCCACAGACCACCGTAAGTATGCAGATCAAGAAATACATTAATATTTAATAACTGATGATGAATTGGTTGGCGACGAGCGGGCGTAGATTAATCGTGTCCATAATTGAATTGCGTCAATGGTTTAGCAGATTATTTTTAGTTGACTTATTTAAATAATTTTGCATAACCATTATCTTCGCCTAGGCAGTGGTAATTGTCATATCCGACGATGATATAAACTCCTATCTAAGATGCTTAGATTATGTTATTATTTATAGACACATGTATATTGCCACCTGCGAGCTTAATCTAGTTGACACTCGATCAAATTTACGACAGAACGTATAAAACACCTACCATATGAATTGCATCCTAATCAAATAAATTCTGATTACAGATGAGATAGAATAGCTAAAGAACCATTTAAAAAAAAAGTCAAGATATGCTTATTATCACCCAGTCACCTTATAGTAAAGGTTAGGGGGTGCCACGCAATGCCGAAGCGAAATCAAATAATGTTACTGTCATCATCATCATCATTTAAGCCGAAAGACGTCCACTGCTGGACATAGGCCTCCCCCAAGCACCGCCACTTCGACCGGTTCTATGCTGTGTCATCACTTGCGAATTTTTGAATTCAAAATTCAACATTCGTAACCCATCTATTCAAACTATCTTGAGAATCAGCACTTTTCGAACGTCAAAATTACATAAGACAATACCCAAAAACGTCCGCCCTTCACCACTTCCTAACATGCAGCTGAATGACTTGCAACTTACAAATCATGACGAATCATCGCAGTTTTTCATCTGATTTCCTTACATATACTGCACCAAAAGCTCCTTCTCGCTCTTCGCGGCGAATGTGTATCATTGTTCCTCTCATATCAGGTTTGATTGTGAGGTGATCACGTGTTTGTGTGTGTGCATCGTGTATCTGTATGTTTATGTGCGTGCGTGAAATGATTTGCGTTTGCGCGTAGAACTAATACGCATTTTTGATGACATGTCACGCGGAGCTTAGAAAGCTTTTATGAAAGCATCTGATTGTTTTACAGATGTTACTTTTATGAGTGTTTCAGTCAGTTGTTTAGTTTTATTGGTTAAAAAGTTAACAAGTAAAAGTATAGCGAACACTTTTCTATTGAAAACATATTATATTGAAAACTACGACTTCAGATTTCAATGAACATATTTTCGCAAAAGTGAGTTGCAACCGTCGCGGTGGTAATGAAATAAATTTCAACTTAGCAATCCGTACAAATAATTAATAATTTGAACTTACTTTTAGCATAATTTCGTTTAAACCTTTCCTGTTTTAGCTTTTACGAGAAAAGTAGAGCTTACAAAACCGTTGGTAAAGATAACTCCTCGTTACTAGATATAGGAACCGTGTATATTACGAATTTCTTACTCCTACAAGTACACATAGTACCTAATATGTTGTAGATTGTATTATCAACAAAGTATTTTCTCGACGGGCGGCATTCAAGCATTGTTTTATTATCATCGTTAGTGGTTAGTAACAGAGATATAATCACTACAACAGTTGCTATCGGTTCGCTTTACTAACGGATTGATTTAGTTCTTGTCAGTACTTGAGCTTTCTCCTTGGAGGAAGCTTCATTGCATTTTATTTTTTCAATTAATTGTTGTTGCTATACCTACAGTGTCAAATGAAATTAGCTATCGAAGCTCAGTAGACGTGCATAGGTGGCCTTAGATCTGACCTCCACAACGACCATAACCGACGATGTCGAAGTAATACGATACCCCTTGGTGAGACTAGTTGTCAGACTTTTGGGTTTCTGACGACCCGGATCAACTGTCAAAGATCCAAGAATGACAGCCGGGATCAACGGCTTAACGTGCTTTTCGAGGCACGAAGTGTTCTCGGTCAGGGGGGTCGGTCTTCTCAAGTTTGTACCGGTATGATAGAAGAAGAATACAACTACGTAAAAGATGAAAATTATCTATCAACTAATAGGAAAAGATCAGAGCCGCTCTACGAATATGTGAATGGTACGGATGGACGCTTCAGGGGGCCTACTCCCTAAGCGAAATCTGTACGTTCGGCCGTAGTTACGGGCGCTTCGCTCTCTTTCTCACTTATGGAATGTACGTAAGTGAGACGGAGAACAAAGGGCCCCCAGGACCTAAACATTGGGGCTGGGGGAGCTGATAAACCTACCCACCTACGACAAAATGTATTTAGATCTTTCTTCACCTGGTTTCAGCGCGCGTAGCATGACACGGTTTGTCGACGGAAGAATAGACAAAATGACAGATTGTGATTGTTTATCTGTCATTCCGTCGACAAAAACCCGTTTCTATTGTGGCCATTCTAACCGTGCGGGTCGATACGAGTAGAAAACGCCCAGAATTATGTACAGTTCGGTCGTCGACACAATGCGTTCCAGACACCTGTCAGCTGAACAATTTCTAGTAGGAATAAGGATCAAATTCGCAAAACACAGATTCGTTAGTATGAAACTGACAGTGTCAAGAACGCATTCTTTCGACGGCCGGACTTTAGTTTTGTTTAGGATAGAACAACTGGTCGTTGAATCATGTTTAAAGCTTAGCGAAATATTAATGGTATTCTAGGGGGAATTTACTAACCCCCTATCGAGGTAGCACGTTTCTAAACATTAACCGAAATTACCTAGGTAAGGTACTCATTACAATGAGCACGTAGGTCTACACATAGACTAACCAATCAATGGTTCGTTGTCGATCGTTTAAAACTGTACTACTAGCACGATGGCGATGACAAGCGTTTGATGAACACTAAAGTTGTAATTATCGAACTAATTATCTTTTACTAATAGTTCGACGAACAGTGCAATTTGACTGAACATACATCGATAATTACTTTTCTTTTATATTCTCTATGGTCTACTCATTGTTGGATCTGCGTACAAAGGAAGTGAAGGTACCTAGATAAAGGAGGGAATGTGTATAAAATGTTTGGGAATGAAAGGGAGCTCGTTTGTGATAGTGTAAACTAATATTTCCTTTTAAAATCTCAAGGATTAAAAATAAAAAATACAATAAAACATTACGCCTGTATTCACCAAAGGAGTAGACAGGAGTAAGGGCTGCTGGGTTCTGAAAAAATCCTGATGGAAAACCTAATTCCAAAAGTTTTTCGGTTTATCTTGGTACGTTTGTAGGTACGAGATAATAACCTGCCTGCTTCGCTAACTATGTCTAAAATAAATATCTATGTAAAAAAAAAAATAGGTAATTATCACAAAATTTATCACACGATTAAAACCCACACTCTAAAATGACTTATCGCTCATTCTTATGAGACATCACATTATAAAAGTAACAACATAATATTTAAACGAAATAAATCATAAACTCCTAAATAACGGGACATTTATAACACCTTCTACTGCCCACGTATCGTCAATTGTAGCCCATCCTTAACTTTATTTTTATTCCCAGGAAAATAACAGGGTCACTTTCATGTACGCAAGAAGCCATGTCTCTTCACGAAAGAAAACCAATGTAACACGACATACGGCGAAAAATGGAACGATTTTTTTTTGTACTGTCTTTGACATGTCATTGATGTTTTGACATAGCAAGCAGCGCCATCGAGAACTGTCAAGATAAACTTGTAAATTCTGGGTTAAGCATTGAGTGGGCGACCGCAGAGGTCACAGCACTAGTTCGTCGACATGTCAACGAGACAGCACTTCATGTGTCAATGGTCCGAGTACCTTCGAGCACGGACAATGAAGCGTTGATTAAAAACTTGTTAATTGCTTTTTATGATTACTGTGAGATGAATAAGCAAAAAATGGGTTAATAAAAAAATAACTACAGTGTGAAATATCATACGTAAGTAATTAAATATTATTTAATTAAGTAAAAGATTTCAATAATACTACTTAATAATGAGATGACTAGAAAAAATAACTGTAATTATTAACCTTTAACGTCCTAGAGGCACAATTTAAGTTTGAAATAATGAAATAAGATCAGACATCTAGTGGCGAGTAGCGTAACTAAGTAACCAGCTACGTACTTGAATAGTTCTGTGGTTTTATAATAGATGGCGCTGCAATTTTGATTTTCATTACGTAGTCCAACATTTTATAGTTTAAGACAAGATAACTATCAATTATAAATTTTAAAAGAATGATTACGATTATTAGACAGTTTACGTATTCAATTGATGGATAATAGATAAAACAAAATATAATTAACACTGTACGATAATCTCAAAAGATGTCGGTGAGCGCCATCTAGTATAGCATAGCACAAATTAAAGTTTTAGTAATAAAACACTTACCCAGGTGGCGTTGCTATCGTTGGAAACAGTTTGAAAAGTAGGAACACACCGAAAAGTCATTTTTCGCTAATATCACAAAATTGGTCAGTTTTTTTTACAAACAAACTTCTTCTCACAGCTTACCTAGAACAAAACAAAACACTTACTTAGTGATACAGTAACAGATAACAATGTTCATTCAGCGCCAGTTTTAGCTAAAACCATAAAATTTCAGATGTTCCCTCAGGTTTATAATAATAAATGATATAAATGCGAAATAAACTACGATTTTCAATAAAATCAATACAAAAACAAAACAAAGTCTGCAATATCTAGACAAGCAAACCCAAACCTTTCCGAATAACGTAAACGTTTTTAAAAGGCTCTATTGATTTATAGATAACTGACTTATGACGGGATAATAGTAGCCAATCAGCATCGCGCGTCGATCAACGTTACTGGAGCAATCATAATTTAGATTGGTATATGATTGGTGGGTATAATTTTATAGCGATTTAGGCGTAGGGGTACAAAAGATGTTACGTGTTCTAGCGGGTTAGAGACATTATGAAAACTGGTCCGGTGTTTGAATTCCAAAGGATTTTTTGTGGTAGAGGGAAGAGAATTTTTAGGATATTATTTTTTTTTTATTTTGTAGCTTGCACCATGTCTCACTTATTTAGAATAGAGTAGTGGACTTAAATCGGTCCTCGAATCGATCAATCGCAATTGTCAATTTTTACGTAATTGATTCACAATGATGCGCAAATTAATTGTTTAATAAATGCAATTGAAGCGATTGCCAATATTACTACAATACAAATTAATGGCAAGCTCATATGAAGATCGTTTCATATGGGGTCCCCCATAGAAAGTTATGACGAAATAAATGATAGTAATGTTTTCAGGATAATCCAGTGCAGTGTTTTTGTCAGGCAATTTCAAGCGTTAAAGTCGGGTCATTTAAAATTATCCTTTAGAAACATTAAAACACATCCGGCCCATAATCAACTAAACAAAAATTATTTTTTAACTTTACACCTAAAATTAAATAGTCGACATCATAAAAATAATAGCCCACAGTTAATATTGACAGGTAATTTTAAGTTGTACGCAATCATTAAGCACAGATTTGAAGTGAAGATTTCTAGGCAGAGTGCGGCCGGCCCGTGCCATGCCCGAGGCGGTGCGGTCAGCTCCAGCATTTTTTAAACCGCCAAAAAAACAAAATGAAATCTTGCCAGAAACAAAACTCTACTCTATATTAAAGTGGTTAGGTCGACTATTCGATAACAGAGCTCGCTTTTTTCAAGTAACCTTTTTTGTGAGTACCAGACATCAAGAATTTTATGCCTCATTGTAGCGCGCACTAAGTTATCATTATGTTGGTATTTTTTGCGTGTTTCGGAAAGATTAATTAGTGTATTTGCGGAATGTAGCTCAACGTTTTGTTGAATAGATTTATTTGTGCTATGTAATGCATTATTAAATACAATAATTGTGTATATGCAGGTTGCTAACTATTGTTCAGTTTCTCCTGCGTAGTTACGCAGGAGAAACTTTGTGCCCTGAATTTCTTGTTGGGCTGAAACAATTAGATATTAACAAAGGCTGTGTTTGTAAGTAACGAAGCATCATGTACGCTATTGTTACCTTCTGAAGTAGTTCAAAGTTCTGTTTAGAGGTCTAGAGAGTTACTTTTGAAGTTACTATATTATGTGATGTGAGCAGTTAGTCTGGTTCTGGTACCTACCTATTTGTTTACTCCTGGTTAGAAAAATGTGGGTGAATAGGACATTAAGAATATGGAATGATGCTCCGATTCAATCTTCATTTTAATAAGACAGAAAGCAGGGTTACAAGCACAGTGATACGCGGAGTAACGAGTCGTAAGATACGATTTACGACTCGAAGGTAATTTTCCCTACGAGTCCGCTTGTGGGTTGAAATTAGAATCCAGGCACAGGTATACCCTTTATTGATATCGCGGCCCCAGCACACAGGCAACGAAAGGAACACGGGTGGGTTTTAGTCAGTAAACGTCTGACACTCCCTCTCGCTCCGCCCAGAGCGGGAGGAGTCATTTGATGATTTACCACCCAAAAAAATAAAAAAAAAGGTATGCCCTTAACTAGGCTAGGCACATCATTTATCGCTAGTGTTCTAAAAAACAATGAATGAAAACATGACCAAGAATAAAAACAATACGGACATGGACAAAGGTACATGTGAAGTCCACGAACCTGCATCGGGCCCGCATGTCGGTCTATCACCCAATCATATCAGATAGGCCTCACACCAGTGGGGACATTATAAAATAATAGGCTGAGGCAGTCGCTCCATCTAAAATACTGGTATTCAGCTGCATCAGTTATACTGTAAGCCGTCTCCAACATCTATTCTCGCAGTAAGATGGTTGAAGCCGTGATATAGTTATATGCAAGCGGTTTATAACTGTCAGAGTGCCCTGATTTAGTTATGTGACCAATTCCGACGCAGCCTCATAAGTAGTTGGTTACAGTTCTCACCTAACCTAACCTATTATATATATTTATAGATCTATCATGGTAATGTTCCTAGTAAGACAGTTAAGAACCGCTTTCATATAACTATACTACGGTATATATTTATATCCCTAGATATCTCTAGGGATATAACTATATCACGACAACAACCATCTACTGCGACATAAACATATATTTTCGTGTCTGTCTTTGACCGCGTTGTTCTTCTTAACCAAGCAACGGATTTTCATGCAGATTTAACCATCATTTAGAGAATTTATTCGGGTTAATGTGTACTATCAAAACTAATCCCGTCAACACGATGACCACATCTGTTACCGGCCCGGTGCTATATTCGCCGAGCGCTGCAAGCAAGAATAGTCCTTACGGTGGGTGGTTAGATATGAACTTCTTCGATGTTACCTACAAATACATTAATTTCAAACTTACAAACTGTAAAGAAATCTCGATGTTTAGTCATGTTGTAAAAACCGTGTCAAGCAGAAGCGGGTCGCTGGTACGGTACCAGCGGCGATCCTACTGATATTTATGATCCTACTGATATTTATGATCCTACTGATATTTAAGACCCTACTGATATTTTAAATATAATATAACACATACCTAATATCCCACCAGTATTCCCGAAGGGTTCGGCAGAGGTGCTCCTATAGTACCACCCACATTTCGCCAGTTATGTTTAAGTCCCCTATAGGCCCAAGCAGCAAAATATGGTCTTGTAATTGTCCTGGAACCACCATTTCATTAGGACTATAACGAAATAGTAAGCAATTATAACCACGGAAAAGGGCCCAATTTATAGGCGTATTTTACCTAATTAAATATCTATAGTAGACTTGGTGAACACCACTTTGACCAATAACGACCTTATAGTTGTACTACGTAAAACTTCTTGCGCCCGCGAAGCTAACTATCAGCGCTTAATGGAACCAAATACGACAATAACGTACACAGTGAATCTCTTACGAGCTCATACAAAGTGTTGTGAATTGTTGAATGTTGCTGCGCACATTTGTAAAGATTAATATTGATAAAAGTAAGTTATTCATCCATTTCTTATAAATATTATCTAGAATATCAATTATGAGTAGTGTTAGTTAACAATAAGTCAAGATGTATAATGTGTTTGAATGTGCATGGCGCACGTATTTTTTCGGTGAAGTATAATAAGTTTTTTATCAAAAAATTTACGCGACCCTTGAAATTTGCGTTTTCATTAAGTTGAATTTTAAAATAATGTTGGTGTCAGTAAGACATATAACGAAAAGTCGCCATTTTGACAAAGTTGGTTTTCCCAAATACATTAACAAACCGTTATAGGCGTACTTTGTTTAATAATGGTAAATATCAGAACCATTGCTTGGCCATATTGTTTGGAATTAGAGTTCCGCAAATATTTCTATAACCTATGTTTTATTTTAATGTTTTTGTTTAGGTGTCAGCATTGAAAATGGTAATGTTTCTGGACGTCGATCGCTTTTTGACTAAAAGGGATTTCCGAGCTTTAAAAACATTAAAGTGGCCTTGGAACGAAACACTTCTAAAGTATCAAAAAATCTTGCAAGACGGCCACGACACTTCGTTCTGAATAAAGAACACGATCATTGTTAAAGAAGATAATTTCTGGTGTGAAAAATGCTGCTTCTACTCAGTTTATGACCACTTCACCAGTTACGAATATGAACTTGGTAACTTACTCAATAGTACCTCATTTTTGTCAGTTTAGGTTTAATTTATCTGATTTCACTTTACCTATAGTCATTGATTTATACGGTATATAAAAATGATATACTTATAGCATTCAAAATATCTATTATGTAAAGAAAGAAAGGAAAGAAAAACTGTTTATTCTGCACAAACAAAACGCACATGTAAAATACAAGTATAGATATTTGTATATAAATACACTATGTCATATATATCATAAAGTTTGCATTATAACATTTATAATGAATGCACCAGTTTATGAATAAAGAATTTAATGCTGGATGTCGTGTATTGTATTCTACAGCCCATTTTCTAATATCACTATGTAGATGAAAATTGGAATAGTCTTCAATATCGTTTTCATCTTCTTGGCCTATCCAAGAAGATGAAAGCGATATTGAAGACTCCTCTATTCCTCACTAATACAATCTTCTAAGTCCAAATGTAAATAGCTTTTTATCGATAATACATCGTTTTGAGCAAAATTATTCTTGTAAACATTTTCACAGAACCTAACTATTTTGTACGGAACCTTTTCCTATTTTTACGATTCGTTCTTCGCCAGATACAAAGCTAGAACCCGACGCCAGATTTTTTTTAAAATAGGTTTTCTGAACTTTTCGTTTGTAATAACCACTTCTTTTTAGCCGTTTCCATTTATATACACACATCAACACGGTCTAGGGATATTTCATACTCAATTAAATAACTCGAAAAGTACTAGCCGCATTGGAATCTTTTATACACCGATTTGTTTGTAATTTATCTCAGACTAATTCCAAATTCAAATTTTTGAAAATTCGTTTGTTTCGGTGCCATTAAAATGTCTTGATGTGTAGGAGAGGGTATTTTCATTTGTGCGAAATTTAGAAAACAATACGAATTACATTTAGTTACAGTTTTTTTTCATTTTTAAACGAAATATAAAGTTAAAATTGAGGTATTGTAGCCATACAACGCCAACATTTGACGAGGGCGGAGATGTTACGAGCTGTGGGAATGCTGGAAGCTGGGTCTGTTCAGCGTAATGTTGCTGAGGCCATAGGGACCCACCACAATGTAATTTCAAGATTGTGGACACGCTATCGTGCCACAGGTGAAGTAGCGGAGAGGCACCGGGGCCCAAGTCGCATCACTACCCCCAGACAAGACCGATTTTTGCAAATTACTGCGCGAGCTCAACCAAATGCAACGGCGACTCAATTGGTCCAAAGGCTGCGAGTGGAACACCAAGTGCTTGTGAGTGACCAAACTGTAAGAAGGCGACTGCATGAAAGCAATCTACGCTCTCGTAGACCACTCCGGGTCCCACCTTTGCGGAGAGGCAATCGTGGACGACGATTAGAATGGGTTCGGAACCACGTGGACTGGGGCCGTGAGCAATGGTCCAATGTGCTGTTCACGGATTAATCCAGGTTCGGCTTCCATCCAGATTCACGAAGGACGTGTGTTTGGCGAGTTCCTGGACGATGGAGCCGTCTTCAGAACCCTCAGGAAGTTCACCCATACCAAGGAGGAACAATTATGGTTTGGGCAGGAATTCGTCTTGGAGGACGGACGGATCTCGTTTGGGTGCGGGGCAATATGACGGCAGAACGATACGTCCAACAGGTGCTGGGGCCCGTAATCTTGCCCCACAGAACACAAATGGGGCAAGATTTCCTGCTCATGCACGACAATGCCCGGACACACACGGCGAGAATGGTAGCAGCTTGGTTACATACACACAATGTTAGGGCCTTAGACTGGCCTGCTCAATCGCCAGATCTAAATCCCATTGAGCATGCGTGGGATATGCTGCAAAGAAGAGCTCTGAAGGAAGTTCCTGAAAATCTGGCTACAGAAGATCAACTTTTTGCGCACCTCAGAAGGACATGGGACAATATTCCGCAGCAAGACATTGACAACCTTGTTCTGAGCATGCCGAATCGTTGCCGATGTGTTATGAACATCATGGGCGCTTTCTCAGACTACTAACTTCAAGTTTATAAACACAAATTAAATGATTTTTCTATTTTTTTCAGTTTTTACTCATAAATTAAAAGTTAATTCATATACGGTTTCCGTCTATGCTTCATTTTTTTTCCATAAAATCCTGAAATTTTAATCGAAGTACCTTAACCATTATTAAAAAATGATAGAATATTAAATAACGTATCTTTTAAATATATACATGTCATATAAATAATTAACACATTGATAGTAATTCGCTTTTTTAAAAATATCCCTAGACCGTGTTGATGTGTGTAGATCCATTTTTGAAAGAAAAGTAAATAGAACAGCACGTCGGCAACGAATACGACACAACAAAATCAAAATGTCCGTACTGAGACTATAACAGCATTTGCAAGACCATTATAAACCAATGTATTCTTGTACAGGACACCACGGATGTAGTTTTGGATACTAAGTATATTATATTAAACCTTTATAATCGTGTTAAGATTATAACAATATTGGTTTATACCACTATAAAACCGCTCCATTTTACTTATAATTGTTCTGTTAAGTGAAATTATAAACCCTTATAAAACCAAGTAATAAATGCAAATAGTTTCTAGTATGTTTAGTTCTGTTTATCACTCTTATTGGCGTACTTTACTTATAGTAGTTCTATAATGCTTCTTGTTAGCAGTTATAAGTATAGCTTACCAGTTTATCTACTCTTGAGTGCATTTACACCCTCGCGATTCTTTTATAGGTCACCCAAGCTTATATTGCACCCTTAATTTCTACCTATAAGTAATTATAAGTTAATGTATAAGATCAGATATACTATAAGGCCCAACTAACTCCATGCTTGCTATTATAAGCGTGGCAGCAAATACAAGAACCGTTAAGAGAATATTATAAGTGCTGGAGGCCTATATCATCTGCACTATAGGATAATTTTGCTGCTTGGGGGGGGCGATCCTATTGCCTTATCAATAAAAATAAAATATGAAAAAGATTATATTGTTATTGTATTTAAAAGTTTACAATACTTCAAATTGCCTAGCATGATCCTCCGTTATATCGAAA
This sequence comes from Agrochola macilenta, assembly GCA_916701695.1. Classification (NCBI taxonomy): domain Eukaryota; kingdom Metazoa; phylum Arthropoda; class Insecta; order Lepidoptera; family Noctuidae; genus Agrochola; species Agrochola macilenta. The sequence goes on along the minus strand of OU753572.1, from coordinate 8,553,404 downwards.
ATACTGCGGCATTTTTGAAATAAATATATGGTAAAGCTGAGGATTAAAGTTTGACGAAAACACGATTCCATAAAATTTTCTCGACAGAATAAAAAACCAAAGTTACCTCCAAACCGAACGATAAATCACTGGTATTTAAAAATACTTTAAATTAAATTATGAAACTGCATAACTGAACTAACTATAAAGCAGATACAATTTTTTTTAATGCCATGTTTTTCGCCGTAAAAAAAATCACTTATTTGCGCCTTGGAGCCTTCTCCACGCCGCTCAGTCTCGCTCTCACTCGTGCGAGCGAGATAAGGAGTGAATCTGAGCCGAGCTATCATGAACTCTAAAGATTAAAAATATTTAAATAATTGTCTAATCTATAAAACTGAGCAGTAAACTTCGTAAGTTTGTAAACAAAGAACAATAGAACGTAAAAGTATTAAAACTTTTATTTGTGTTTCTCGAAAGTTTCAGTTCCCAATGGAGGATCATTTATTTAATAATTCTGCTCTTCTTTGTAATTAACGTTCATTTTAGAATGTTTCTTGAAAGTTAGTCTGCGTTAGGTATATTATATTCAATGAGGCATTACCTACTTAGATAGGTAGATTAGTTTTTTAGCAAAAGCGACAATGAGATTAGGTTGCATTTTAAGATTCCATGATTGTCATTGAATTTTAATAACTTTGAGTAGCTTGCGTGTTCTCTAGCAATGCGTCGTACGTCCAGCCAGTAATAGGACTCGCCCATCAAAGAGCGCTGTCCCAAATTAGACGCATTATTAATTTTTTATACATATAACAAACGTATTTTAATAAAACTCGTTTACTGAAAGATCAATAATTAAATTATCTTTAAAATGGTGAAGGTTTCAGAAAAATACGCTTGACACATTTTGCGTGATTCTCAGTTTTTTATCCGCGTTAGACATAACTTTACAAATTAATTTCACTATGTAATATAAACATAATTTAAAATATTCATATAAAAATGATTTAATTTAACATATATTTTTCCCAAATCATTCTTTTAGTACAGTTCCTTTTACAAATAACCAACTTCTGCCCGCGACTTCGCAAGCGAGTTTTTTTTTTTAACATACTTACCTAAAATATAGCATTGCATCGCGCGCCCTTGCTAATATTTCGTTTTCGCTTAGCGTTGTTTTTGACTTTTTTTTCTTTTTGCTAGGCTCTTAAGAGTCGTAGCGTGATGTTAAATAACTTATAACCTTCTTCAAGAATTGGGTCTAATTCTATCAAATGCAAAAATCTATCAAATCTGGTAGAACAAACAAACTCTTAAACTTTATTGTTTAATAAATAAATAAATAAAATTATTTTTATTGGCATAAAAAATTTGTGCAAACAAAGTACCTAAAGCCCTGACTCCTGCGCTAGGTAAAAACATCTGTGTTACAGGGGCCAGTGTCTTCTGTATTAGTATAGTATAGATCGATTAACATTTAAATAGAAACAAAATATTTCGATACCCTGATTTTAGCATTATGTTAAGTAACAGGTAAAAGTTTATTATTATCTTAATTTTAGACCAGTTCCCATTATATTTCTCTCCTTTCGTTTTACGCCGTTTTCCTATAATGCGACTGCAACAGCGGGCAACAACTAGTATCTACACCGAACACCTAACTGTACATAAAAATGAATAAATTAATGATAATGACTCATGTCCTACAGAACATTATTTTAGGTGCTCATAATAGCTATTAAAATATTAACATTTTTACTTTCGATAGTTTCAATACAGGTAGTCGGTAAAAAAAAACAAAATATTATTTATCAATTTATCCCTTTACAAATGAATTTGGACTTAATTGCTTTCTCTTACAGATTAAATTACATTCCTTCGATGTACTACGTACGTAAAACGGAAGTCCAAATTACAAAATAACTGAAATTAAAATGTCTTAGATTGCTGAAATGATTTGGAGAAAAAGCATTCTATTTTTATTCAGATAGTGTTCAAAATTGTTTATAACTTTCTGAAGCGTATTTGGGAATGGTAGCGCGGTTCATTTCAACATTCCATCTGTTCTCTTTTTAAATTCTGCTGTTTTTAAATTGCTAGCGTTTTGTTTTTGTTTTTCAAGTCGTGTCAGTAGATGAAATGCTTTGGTTCGAAAAATTAAAATCTTTGGAATAAAATAATATTTTATGAGGGCGGATTTTGTTATCCTGCATGAGAAAATTATGAAAGGAAACTGATTTGTACTTTTAACTGTAAAATAATTACGTATAATTGAGTAGATTATTGTATAATAATCATAGCGTACTAGTAAAGTACTAGTAGTTTTTTCTTCTGTCTATACCAGCAGTTAGATAAGAGTCTAAAGGACAAAATCTGCTTATTTCAAGGTCGTACTGAAAACTATCTAAGGTCATCGCGTAAATCTTTGGAATGTCGATTTTTTGTATGAGTAACTAATAATTTTGTACCAAAGGAAAAGGCACACAAGAATTCCTTTTAAATCATTAATTGAATTCAGCCCAAATACACAGCCAGTCATAACCACAGATAAGTAATCCCAAAACAGATTAACAAATTCCACGTTCGAAAATCGAAAGAGGTTGATTCAAAAAGTTTATATACCGGCCGGTTGTCGCGCGGCGGCTTCGGGGCGTGGCTCTATGATCGATGCTCCGCACTCACACTGTCCTGCCAGTACGCGAGATTGATTTGAAAATAGAACTGGCTGACAGGTTGTTGGGTTAGGAGGAAACTGATTTCTTGATATTTTACTGTTAAAAGGATGGAGGAAGAAAGAAAGAAAAAGTTGTGCGTCAACTTAAAAATCATTTCCTTTGTTTAGGCTAACGACTTGGGTGGTTTGTTAGCGGCTGGTAAATAAATAGGCCTAATACCTTTTTACAAAATAAATTAATAAGCTAATAAAATAACTTGACTAATCTACTAAATTCGAAATAAACCTTTTTTTTTCGAATTTTATTTCACAACTGTATCAATAATTCAATTAGACTCCGCGCCACGTCTGTTGTCAATTTGACGCGGCGCTAGTTTCTATGTCATTGCATCACATTGTATAAAAAAAATGGAAATCCATAATTTTCTGCCGGCCTTTCGTGGCGAGCACTCTCGGTACTGAAAAGATTTTTTGTTTCTTTTCTTTCTTTCTTTCAGATGTTCAGGGTGCCATATCTACTTCTTACTTTTTTTCTGTACAGCCAGTTATTTTGTAACGAGGTTCGGTGTAACAAGTTGCTAATGAAGGAAGCTGTGGTCTTGCATTTGTTTTAGTTTTGTCTGACGTTGAGTTATGAGCTCCGAAACAATTATGTTTCGTGTCAGTGTCCTTTGTTAACAACAAAAGGTGAGTATGGTTTATCTGCTACAGGAAAATAGGAGACAGGATATGATGAAGGATTTTTTCTTGGCGTATACTAATTTATTTAGTGAGAGGAATATTAATTTTATTTTGTCTTCAAAACTCATTGGATACGTAATTAGATTTATTTAAATTGATATGTACTGAGTATTCTCTAGTGCGATTTTCCGAAATTTTTCTTAATTTTTTAAGTATACTGTGCATTTTTGGTAGGCAACTGGAGCAAATTAGGTTTTTCAACAGAAAATAGCATTCAAGCATAGGCCAAGATACCACCAAGCCCAAAACCCATCGCGAAAAGAAACAAACCAAAAATTCCAAATCCGAATCCGAAAATTCAAACCGCGAACATTGCAAGTGTTCGAAACTTCGTTCGTAATTCAAAACTTGTTCGTTAACCTTCAATTACGAGTTACGCGCGGTTCGTGTAAAGTAATAAAATCGGATCGTCCGGGTCGTGACTCGGGCACGCGCGTAGCGGGTTGAGCCGCGTAACACGGTAATGACTTTTTTGTACTGGCAATGATTTTATGGGTAGGCGTTTCCTATATCGTGGAATATTGGAGCTGTTAATTGGTGTTTTTAGGCAGTTTAGATTGAGGTAGTTTTGTTGATTAATGTTTTTCTTGAAGGGTAGAAATAGGTTTGTCTTGGTAGATGGTAAGGATGGAATCAATCACGTCAATGGTACGAGTACCTACTGTAGAGGTTTTAATCTGAATGGCTATCTCATCCAACCTCCACGAATATTTGATAAGTTAATGGCATATTTTAAAGATAATAACTATTGCGTATTTAGAAAAAGAAAAAGATTCGGCAGTCAGTTCGGATAGCTCACAGCCCCCGTCTCGATAAGTAAGAAGATAAGTAGTTTTAAATATAAATACTAATCCAAAATGTATGTTTAATATACGCCTTTTATTGACACGGTATCGCAAAAGCGCTGATTTCTTGCAGTGTACCGGCCCACCTACGACCGTGCACTAGTAGTTTCTTCGATCTAATGAAAATAAAATTTAAGGACGACTTTTGCAGTGGCATACCTAACCACAGTGTGAGGACTGCAGTAATTCACCAGTAAGTTATTACTTACCCATCTCATGAAAAACTTATTTTAACTTATCATAGCTATTTAACTTCGCTAAAAAGGGATGTCTACAACACTGGGTTACGACTTACGAGCAAGCACCAACTCAGTTATGGCTTGTAAATTGGTTAATGATTTTAAAACGTTAAGTGGGTTTTATACTTCAGTAATTCGAAATTCAATTACCTACTCTATGGCATTCTGTGAATGTTTATTTTTATTACACTTTTACTGCCCACTTTTAGTGGCGCCATATCACGGGGGCTGACTTGGGCCTTCACCTTTCACATCCAGTATATCCTATATAAAATGTGTGACTCGAGCCATGTCACAGTAGGCCGTGTTCGCTAGTCTGCAAGTCTAATGTGCGAGTAAATTTTGTCGTCGCTGTATCTCGTGTGTAAACGAGACATGGAGGACTAAGTTTACGCGTAGTCGGCGCGAAATACATAATTTTGTCTCGTTGCTCAATGCTCAGCCTGTGAGACGATCAGTCTGCCTATGTCGTCGGTATGCAGAAAGTTACAAAAAACCTTATAATTTTAGTGAAGTAGGTATAAACCAACTATCCTGTTAGACCAATATTTTTTATTCAGGTTTTAAAGTGTCTGCTAGGCCGTAGCTGTAATAAAGTAATACAATTAATAGCTTGACCTGAGGTCGTGACCATTAACTGGTTGCAGCGTCCCGCGTAACACCGGGAATGATTATTTTTTTAACTAGCAACACCGCTCACGATGCGGTAATGATTTTATAGAGAAGGCGTTTTAGACGTAAAATAGTTAAAATGTTGGCTATAAGAAGATTTAATTAGCTTAGAACTCGCTTGTAAAAACTTAATCAACCAACATATTTTGTTGAACTTGTAAACAAATTTTAAAAAAACACAGTTATGCGGGCGTTTCCGGAGCAACCTGTCATTGTTTGCATTTGCAGTGAACTGTGACATTTGAATATTTTAATGTTGCCGTTTTAATGACTCCTGAAAATTGTTGCAATAATCTTCAAAACTAACTGAAACGATCTTCGTGCATTATTGATCGAAGGAAATGATAGATGGGTACATTATTATATACGTTAGACTCATGTGGTGGTATATAATCTATTTTTTTGATTGATGGTTGTGAATCTGTAGGTGTCATGTCTTCCGTTGTTCGAATCTTAAAACGCTAATGTCGATCGCTTGAACTTGAGTGATTTGTGTAAAATGGGATTGTGGCTACTATAGCTACCATTGTTAAGCTTCGAATACTTTTTGGGAATTAGTTTATTTCGGATTATAATTTTTATAAATAATACTAAATAGAAAAAGAGGGAAAAGAATCATAGAACATTAAAAAAATATTATTATTATCTAGATGACCAACATGAATAGGTAGTTATGCAAGTCTAGAACTATTTTTAAACTAAATAAGTAAGTAGAGAATTAATATTTTTACCTTTCCTTTCTATTACTAATCAATAGTTTGTTAAAACGAACACGAAACTAAACAAAAAATCAAACAAATATTAATTTAAATTTCCATAAGCTATGATGCTATAAAAATATGATATTTACAACCCATCATGTAATAGCGTTTAGCCCTAAGCTTCAAACTGATTGCATCAAGGCTTACTCATTATTTATTTTAATTACTATACTTACCTCGATGACAGCCGATTTTAACTATTAAAGTGTATACGTGTCTGTTAGGCAGGCAAATGTCAAGTGTAAAAATTCGACAGCTGTGGCATAATGAGGACCTGTCAATCTGACAGATCGATATGAACAAAATAGACTCTGAATAGCATATTCAGAGGTCTTCCAAAAATAAAATTATGGATACAACTGCATTTGGTTGTATCCAGATATACATTCCTCCCACTAATGAGGCAAGTTTATACAGTTAACAGGACTTTAATTTTTGCACTAGTGATTTCCATAATTTAATTTCAATCAAATGGGCCAAATGGTTTTTTTTTGGATTCCCATTCCACCCTCTTCAGTTGAGGATTTGAGGTTGAGCTTCTCAACGACAGCCTTCTTTACATTGTACTTTTAAGAACTCCAGCCAATTTTAGAAATATATATTTTGTTTCTACAATAGTTGCCAGTAACAAAAAAGAACAAAAAAAAAGCAATAAAACGAGGTTTTACTTAACCTGCGAGGTACATCGGCTATTTCGAAGAAAGTATTTTTTATTCAAAACAATAAAGGTATTATTTGTTACTACGTGATGACCAGCACAGTGGTCCGGACTTTAGAGGACTGCAATCATGTTCACTTTTAATAATCAGTTACAAATGCATTGTTTCATGTTTTATGGTCGAAAGTAGTTCTAATGTCTTTTTTTATTACATAATAGCAGAATTACTGTTTTTATGAATCACTAGCTTCTGCCCGCGACTTCGTTCGCGTGAATTTTCTTGTCTCAAAATAAAATATGACACTCGGAATCGGATTAATAATCACACCTCACTACCTCTTTATAATATTATTACTACATAACTAATTAATAATATCGAAGCTTTATTTCCTAGCTCACACTGTTGAGAAATATTCTATTAAATTAATTCCAAAATCTAGCCAGAGGTCCATTCAGACATTTTAAAATATTATAAAATCTGCATTATTTTCTGTTGAGTTGTTTGGGCTTCTTAGTGTTTATAATTGTATTTATTTGATCTCCATCGCTTCGTACACACGTTTCATCTTTAGCTTTGATAATAATATAAATTATTCATAAATATAAATTGATTTAATCTTAATAGTATAATTGACTAGATTTTCAACCTCTATCCGCCATTACCTCGTTAGTATGCAAAATGTTGGTTATTTTATCATGACATAACTTTTTGGACAACGCCCGCTATTATACGCCCGCAGAATATTTAGAAACCTCATTATAAATTTATTTGTATATATGCAAATTGTTATTTTTTATTTTAGTACCAAAAACAATTTTGTGCGCAAGAGTTTATAGCTGCATACATTGCACTGCAATGAAATGTATGCAGCTACTTGTCCTTTTAAATATCCTTTCGTAATTTTTTTATACATAGTTACCGACTCAATTAATTAGGCATTGAACCGTTTAATTAATAAAATGCTCAGAAAAAATATTTGGAGATTTCCAATATATCGTCTTTAATCTAAGAAAGCGTTCATTGAAGCTCTTGACATAAACATTAATTTATGACTTCTTTCAAAATACACATTTAAACACCAAAATAAAGGTTATTTCCAGCCAGCAATAACCAAATATTTCTCCTGCGTGCTCACACGCAACGGATTCGCATTCAAAAAAAGAATCGGTTTGAAATTTGAAACATTTAAATTGCACGTTATTGCTACTGTGCACGCGGCCGCCATCGCCCAAATATCCCAACGTTGTAATTATGAACACCGATTTGCTCATCCCGATTCGATGTTCCCGCAAATAAAAATCCTTAGCAGACTAATTCGTGGGAGTCAACCCTTGCTTAGCGTGAGAAAGAAACGAAGGGATTACTGGAAAGTAGGAACGTAATAATGCCACGAAATTGTACCAAAACCATCTACATAATTGATTCCGATTTTAAATGAATTATTAGCTCAATAACGCTATTAAAAAGTGCCGATTCCTAAATTAAAATGAGATAATTCGAGCGCGCAACGGATGCGCTTGCTCCCCGCTGTGCGAGGTCGCGCTTCAAAAAAGAACGCCGTCAACCGAACTGTCAGTACGCCAGACGAAGAATGAGAAATGTTGCCAGTTTTAAAAAAAGCTATAGAATATTCATTCATAAAACGCAACCCATTCAAGTTTAGAAATTAGTTTATTTTAATTACCCGGTGAGTGTATTGTTGTATTAATTATTCTTGCGTCGGTCGTATCCTCGGCCGGTCTGGACAATATATTTTATTGTCTTTATGTACGGTTGTGATTTATACGTCTAGTTAGTAAGTTATTCGAATTTTAATTTAGACGAGTTTTAATGGGGTCCGCTTGAATGGATTCTAATTAGAGGAAAACAACCGAACGGCATCGCATGAGTAATGTCGGGTATAAATTCCGGTTATGGCTTAGAAAAGCGATTGCCGTACGCGGCCTGACCTCTGTATTAACCACACAATAGGTTTGTATTTGCTGTTATAAATGTGCTATTATAAAAATGGACGGTGAAAAATTACTAGTGTCTGTACTTCTTCTGTACTTCTATAGAATGGTTTGATGATATACCATAGAGAGTTTGAATGTTTATAGTTTGGATATCAAAAGGAAAAAAAGACAACTTAGAATCAAATGTGAAAGTTCTGCAATTCACAACTGACTCTACACGATTTGAATTATAAAGGAGCTCAAACAATGAGAGTTATGTTCATCGAAGCCCATTAAAAACTAAAATAAAAGGATCCTTCCTCAAGCGACACTACTCAATACTTCATTAATTGCTGTTCACAATTCATTGGTAGTAAATCAAAAAATGTAAAAAACAACGACATGCTCATTTAGTCCTTTGCTGTACACTATTTCAAAAAAAGAATCAAAGCTTTTATCCTTGCTCTTATTGCCTATTAAAATATAATATCGGCAATGATTATTGAAAAACGAATTTCGAAATAGCCAATTAGTCGAGTATCGAATGTGTCCGATGTAGATTATGGCCGGTCGGTGGGCGGGACCGAAGTGACATGTCGTTAAATCTTTTTGACAATATCTATTACCGAGTGTGACGTAAGCTGTACAACATGATACATTGTTTAATTTTTACCGAGCTTTTTTTATGGTAGTTTTTTTGGTGGTGGAGATGAAAATAGATTAGATAATGAAAGAAGAACTATTACACCTGTCTGGGTAGATACTTACGATAACGTAAAAGGCGGTAATAAAAACGTGAGGTAAGTATAAGTTGTTTCGATTAGTCCTATTTCTTTTTTAGTATTTAACATAGTTGTTGAAACATTTAAATAATCCAAGAAGCCCAATCGTCTATAAGTTTATTTAGTGGCTTAGCTATTCAATCAAATACTTGATGACCAACATAATAAGAACTGCTCACAAAGCAAAAAGAACTCATTTATTGCAGACATTTCAGCGGCAACAACGATAAAAAAATATGGTTGTGCATTCAGATTTTATAAAAAGTCGCACGAATTCGTGTGTGGCGTTTCATCAAAATCGCCATTATTTTATATTTGACATGAAGACAATTGAAGTCCAAATAGTGTTATTCAAAAGCGGACAGGCGGAGCAAAATTAATTAGTTTAAAATTACGTTCAGAGACCTTTTCTGCCGCGACGCGACACACGGACGAAGTGGCACGGTGTAAGGAATATCATGAATATCACGTGCTGGCAACATTGTTTTGACGGTCTTTTGAAAATAATAGATACTTAGGTACTCGTTTAAACGTCCTACGAGTATGGTAGATATAGTTCCTACTTTGTAGTCTAGTAGTCGTAATCGTGATAGGCAATAAATTTTCGCTAGGTGGCCCAATGAACCAGCTTCATTGAAGGATCGATAAATACCTACTGCTGTATCGATAATCGAAATTGTAATGTGCAATTAAGTACAACAATCTTGTGTATTATTGTCAAAATACGTATCTTTACGTTACAAATTTTATTAGTCTACGTGAATTAATAAAAGCTTGATTCAAAATCATTTATAACTCCTTGCTCATTTTATTTGAACCAGAGAGACCATTTTACCAGCCAGTGTGGTGTGATCAAACACCGCTTCTGTTCCAAATTCAAAATTCGAAATTAATGGCGGATTTGACAGGAGCTTTATTGTGCGGCTAATTTAAATCTTATCAACGAGCGATGACAGCGACTTAATGGGATCGCGAACACCGCCATAAAAAATATAATGCCTTTCATTTCGTTTGGGGATTATTTCCTTTTTGATTTTAATTCCCTTTTGTTTATGTGGAAATTAATTAAGTTATTACTTCAATCTGAATAAGATAATGAGTTTATTAGTTTTTTTTAGCAGGTACCTACCTTGATACTTTAGGGTTCTTGGAACGATTAAAAATTATTAGCTCCTAGAAGAAATTTTAATTTCAGTATTCTGTTTAGTATTAGGTCCCCCACCTATAAAATCAGCGTTTTGTATTTTAAAGAAGTTGCATTTTTCATACTAACATGTTCTTAATTATTTATATAACAACCATGAACAGGAATGTTTTAAAAAACTTTTATGCACTAATGTTTAAAAACTAAGTTAACGTATTATGCCACTTAGATTAAGCGACAAAAAAAGTTTTGGCTAAGTTAAAACAAATAGTGGTAATTTCTGCTAACAAAATGAGGAGTAATTTTTAAGGTATTTTTTATGTTTATAAAACTATAAGTAATAAGGTTTTTTTTACTATAGTTGTATATGATGGTCATTATTCGATATACGAGTAATACCAAGCAATTGATAAATATTTTAAATCATAGAAGTGACGAGGTTCTCTATTTGTGAGAAAAAAAAAAGCCAATTTCATAGGAAACTCAATATTAATTATAGCTGATAGCGAACAGTTAACACGAAGGGGAATATAACTCAGAAAACAGAATTAATACGTGTACGGAAATGAATACTTTCCACAATACTCCTTACGTAAAAAATCATCTACATAAACCATTGTCGGTTCTAATGCTAGTCAGGAATGCAAGAAGAACGAATAAGCATAATATAATAAGGATGGGCCAAAAGTACCAGACCGTGTTAGTCATCTTAGGTACCCAGGGTTGTCTGGAAAACCGACGGCCGCAGATAGACAATAACCATCCTGACTCACGGTGTGTTGGATTGGTTGACTGTTGCTACATGAATGTTGAATGCGTGAATTGTGTAACAATAAATTTTTGTTGTGATTTAAAGCACTGTGGAAAAAGAGCATAACAATAAAAAAAATAAAATGGTGACAAAGTGCAAAAAAAAGTTGAATAGTGCGCGATAATCGTACCAATATTAGGAAAATTTAAAAACAAAAACATGACAGGTTACCGTCGCGGAAATAAAAATCAAAGTGGTGTTGTTCAAAGTGGTGTTAAGTCTTAGTTAGAAATGTTTGCAAAATCACATAATGCTAGTACAGTGATATTGTATGAAAATCTTAAGTTCACTTTTGAAAATCTATAAATTCCTTTAAAGTGGATTCAACAGTCGGGTTTTATCAGATGAACATAAAAATATTTACGAAGGTTATTATGATTTTATCCTTTTCTTAAGCTCGGTCTTGGTAGAAAATAAGAAGAAATTAAACATATAGTTACACAGTTAGCAATTTATATAGTGGGAAATATTACTGGGAGTATAGTATTCAATTTTAAAATTAGTTGGTCTATGTAGATGAAGTGATTATAGGTTCGCTTTAAAGCAGTTAAACTTAAAAAGCCTTTTATTTACTCGTATGAAAATAATCCACTAAGTATTACTAATAATGAATAAAAAACTTGCTTTATCCTATCTTTTTTTGGGCTTTAATCTAATCAAAATATTGGACCACATAACTAAGCCCGTTTATTGACGATAACTGGAACCGGCGACCGGTCAGCTCCGTCGGTTCGGGTACTGATTCGATATGTAAGGGAGAGACAGTTTCATCTCATAACTTGGTCGGTTCGCCCATTTTGACACGAGCATAATTTTTTGCTTGATTTGGCAAGTTCGATCGTTGTAACAGGAACTTTGTTGTACGTTAATTATTATGATTGATTTTAGAATATCAATACTTTGTTGCGCAGCGTGGTATAGTTAGGTACTACGAGACTACAAGCAGAATTACTGCTTGTGGAAACCATCCAGAGGAAATTGGTTATTACTTAGAAAATTGCTGTGATTTGTCACTGCAGATTTTATTTACACTGTAACTTTAACGAAACCTGTTTTACCCTGGGATTGAAGTTGAATAGTAAAATTATACTTAATTTGTTAAGTTCTCAGTGTTATTTTATTATTAGAGAAAATAAAGCTGCCAAAAATAACAACATTTATATAAATAACGGCATTTCAAAAAGATATCTGTTTAAATGAACTATTTAGCAACCTACAACGAAAGTGGGATAACTCCAAAAACTATTTTTTATAATTGACTAGCAGCACCCCGCGGTTTCTCTCACATAAGTCTCGATCCCGTAGAAATTTCTGGATAAAAAGTATCCTATGTCCTAATCCAGATTATGTGCCAAATTTCATCTAAAACTGTTTAGCCGTTTTAGCGAGAAAGCGTAACAAACAAACAAACTCAGTTACGCATTTATAATATTAGTTAGGATTACCAACACAGATTAATCAATTTATTATTGTCTCCTAAACATATTTATTTATTAGTTTTTCAACCAAAAGATTTCTATCCTTGGTTTTTGTAAAATTTTCTAAATGTTCCTTTACAGTTTTTTTTGTAAAATTTATAAAAAACAAACCAGTTTGTATAGACGAGCTACAAAAGGATGTCTCACGTGTAATTTTTGTCGAGGACCGCCAATTATAAGTTTAAAGTATAACTTAGAGAAGAATACGGGCTATTTAATTATATGCTTTGATGGAATGCTTTAAATGTAGCAACGGCCGCCTCGCTCTCACAAAGTTCGGTTTTATTTTTAAAATAACTTTAATTGTGGTTTGTCGTTGAATACAAATTATAATTTTACTCCATTTAAGATGTTGCTCGTTTATAACTACGTTTTCATTGCAACTTACCATGTTTAGTTGGAATGTTTATTTAAATGGTTTATGCAAATTAAAATGTTAATGCATAGGAGTTAATAGCGATTTATAAATAGATTACTATTCAATAATTGAATTTTATGACTATAATGTGTAATAATCAAGGTTTGTGTTAATTCTCATTGGTTTAATGATTTTAACCCTCGCACTGCTACGCCACTATGCTATTTATTCCGTTTGATAATATCGGATGCAAAAAATTATATTTATTCACTTTATAAAAAAAAAATCGGAAGCTAACAAATGGAATGGTATACATAATTATAATAAAATTATTAAACACAAAACACAAAAGTATCTAAAAACATTTTGGAGATTTACCGACGGATCATAAAATGATACAAATAATTGTATTTATTTAAATCCAACCAGCATTATTGGGAAACTAAACCACTTACATAAAACTAAGCAGTAGTTTAACTTTTAGCTATTTGAACTTAGAATCTAAATGCACCAACGTATTAGACCAATCAACAAACATTGGCGCAATCCATCACAAGCCTTAACAAGATGCAGGCTTCATCTCGCTGCAGATACACAAGCATATAAGATAGATACATCCATACCTCACGATGGCACTGCATATATAGGTTCATACCGCACGCTATATCTATACTAAGGCAAACATATCACAGAACGCACAATATGTCTCTACCATATCACAACAACGCAAGTTCTATCATAATATCTCCGAAACTAATTCTAGTATCGCACTTCGCTTTGTACATCGCTATCGATTCGGTAAGCGCCCGAGGCGACGCGCGTAGATCACAGAATCACGCGTATGAAATGTAATAATAATCGACCATCCCGCGGGCTTATCTGTAAACGACTGCAGGCGAAAAGGTTTTAGCTGGGGGCGAAACACCGTGCGTAGCTCGAGGCTCCGCCCCAGGGAACGCCATTGGCTAAAAAGCGGTAGCGGGCCTCGACCGCGCCTCCCTATTGGCTACCCGGTAGCCGCCGGTGGGGGTACCGTGTCGCATCTACCGACAATATTTTGACGTTTTTTTACCGGCGCGGTGGCATTTCTCGTCGCGGCGATTAATTGTAATTCTTTATGGCTATTGTAGGGTTAAGTGAGCAGTTATACGTGACGTTTGTGTTCCATGTTTGAATAGCTCGTTTGTAGTGGATACGTCCGTTGTGTCAGATTTGCGCGGGCGCATCGTTTTGTTCGCTTTTTGCTGCTATTTGTGTAGGCTCGGTGTCAGCGTGTTTGGATACGTTGCGTTAAGTTTTTTTTTCATTTTTGTTGGTATTGTTAATAGTTAATACCACCTGTTTACTTTATGTTTTCATTGAAAAGGTCTTTTTAGTGTAAAGTTTACTTACTACAATGTACAAACTATTCTACAGAATCCTTTCTTTTGTAAAGTTCGCAAGCTTGGCATTTAAAAACATTTTCAATTGTAACTTTCAATGGGTTCAGTTCAAGATGAAGCAACAAAACAAAACTCGTATAAAACAAAGCTTTTTTTAAACCAATCAACCAACAAAACAAAAAATCTCAAAATGAGAAACACAACACAAAATATTGATATATGTAAGTATACAATACCTATAGCAAAGCAACAAGGACTCAGTAGAACAGAACAATGAAAACAGATAGGAAGGAGGCTGTTGTTAATATATTCCGAGCACCTCCCTTCATACATTGGACGCATCTTACTATGTTTATCTTGGAAAAGTGTGGGGAACGGATTTCGGGTTTTCCTGTTGAGGGACGAACCCCAAAGGGGAGAAGAACCTCTTCTTACGGATACATTTTTACCTAACAATGTGATGAAGAATAAAATTAGTAAGGGTTGTTGGTTGTTGTTATAAGGATAATGTATTTGATATCATGTTGTAATGTGGAAATGATAGCTATACAGGTTAACATACAGAAGCTTTAGCTAAAATGTACCTACAGGCTTACATGGCTGTGTTCGAAATTTGAAAATAGTTTCCTCCATTCCCGTATTTTATCAAACAAAACTTTGCTCAACCATTGGAGTTTGCTCTGTATTACCTATAAGTTGTAATTCTTTACACATTTTACTTTTTTTTGTGACCCGGCGGCGGAAACATTTAACTTAGCGTTTTTTGGTCATTTATTATATATACGTATAGGTTAAATATGGTTTTCTATAAGTAACATTTGCTAACTTATAGAAAACTATATTTAAGTTTGTACTTATATTGCTGTTTCTATCACCACGAAATAACAAGCTTTGCAGGACCTACAGGCAGATTGCACCTCATTCTGAAATAAGGAAGTAACAAGTTCCAAAAACGATAATAAACAAAAAAATGCTAACTCCCTTGAGCGATGTTCTAATTAAAGTAAATAAAAAAAATTCAATGGCAGCTGTCAAACCATTGTGTGGTCCAACCTCTTGCGTTGCGGTGGCGACAATGTCAATTTTTCGGGTTTGCCATCGCAAATAATTTCTGATAATTAATTTCTTGTGGAAACGCACGCCTACCGTGTGTGTTTAATAACCACCCCGAGGTGTTGGACATTTGGTCGGCGCGGAAATGTTTTCGGAAACTCTCATTATATTGAAAGTTCTCAAAATAAGCCCCTTTTTATGTTACAAAGGATAATGACGCATTTATTTGAAGTGAATAGCTAATTTATTTAATTAGGTATGTTGTTATAATAATATGGAGTTGTTATGAAAATAAATTATAATTTTAGCTGCTAAGATATACTTATTTTCAAAAAGGTTTAAATGTGTTGTATTGTAGAGTTCGTAATTTCCTATAGCAGAAGCAAAAGGCAGAAAAATGTTATTATCATTATATTCTTGAAGTAGATTGTCTAAAGTAATTCTTAATTAATTGTAGGTACTGTATGAACAAACGTGTGTCAGTAATTTCAAATTATGGTATGTACTTAGTAGATAGGTACTTATGTGCAATTGCAATAGGTACCTAAATATGTTCCTCCAAACTCGCCAACCTACCAACGTTAAAAGTATTTGTTGAGCAGCATCTAGCATTAATATTATAAGCAGCACACATAAAAAAATAACTAAATTAGTCCAAGAAAAAGGCAACAAACGTTTACACAATAGTAGTCATCATAACACACCTTTAGGCATTACAGAAGTCTACAAACAAACACTGTACCACACAAAAGATTTAAAAAAAAAAACTAAAAACTTCTGACAAAAAATTGCCTCACACATTATCAGCTCATTAATGTCTAATTCACCGCGGCGACCCGACCCATGGGTCATCAATTAAAAATTACAAAACTGTCAGTTGCATTTGATAAATTCACATTTTCTTACTTATGTCGTTTTGTTTTAGCCGACCTATTAGTCACGCGCCATCCCGTTAGAAATTTTCGAATTTAAAATAATTCTGTAACAGTATTTTTTTGTTATTCGAATTCGGATAGTTGGAAATTAAATTAGGAATTAGATTGCCATTTGTAATTTTTTTATAGGTCGCCATTTTTTATCATTAGCGTTTCGTAACGCATTTCTAGATTAATGGTGTGTTAAAAATATTTTATCTTTTCGATGGATTCATCCTACGTAGATTTAGTTGAGATTAATCTGATGCAGCTTCTCAAATAATATTGAAGGTCACCTAATTGCCTTGTTTTTAAACATTTAATAAACTATGCACAAAATACCAAATAAATCTTAAATCGTTAACAATAAATCACATTTTTTACAAACTAAAGTTCAAAACTTCAAATCCTTTTCTGATTAATCATCGGACATCGATTCAATTTCGATTGGAATGTAGACGAACTTAATACTAGCGACTATCTAAAAAGAAACAAAATCAACACTAGATCACCTCTCAGTAATGATTTTGGAGAATTCCTTCAAACTAGTGTGTAATTTGGTAAAAATTCGAAATATTCTGAGACTCGTGTCCACTACAATTACTCGGGTATTCGGGAATCGGGGACGAGGCGAGGCACGCGAGGTGCGCCTCTATTACTCGACTATAATGTGATACTCACTATTAGGCCTTGATACTAATGCTAATGTCATGTAATTGTGATACATACCTACCTACTTAGATGTCTTGGTCCTAATGTCAAAAGTGTCTGTCTTTCTCGTCCCTCCAAATATTTGTTCTTTTATCTGTCTTCAAAAAAGGAGGTTTTATGTTCGTCTGTATGTTTTTTTTTAAATGTTACGTTCGTCGATATGGATTCATTTCATTTTTGGATTCAGTCAATATCATTCAAGATTTTTCAAAATGAATATGAATAACTATCTAGATACTTGTGTCAGGTCCTTTTCTGAACTGAACCTAACGCAGGCAGTCAACGCTCGCGTGTCTTTGTTTGCTGGTCCCTGGAATAATTTTACCTTTTTGTAGTTGATATCTATTTCTATACATATATTTTTCCAACTCGCATTGGTCAAAATAAGTTATGCTTTTGTTTTGGGTTATTTTGCTCCCTGTCAATAGCGGAGTGTTGATGTATTTGTGTAGGTAGTGTGTCTTTTCTTCAATTTTGAAATCATCTTAAAGACTGTTCATCGCAGTCATCACACTGTTTGTTCCATATCTTAAATCAAATAGGTACAGACATCTGGATGGGATGAGACTGGACCCCGCGGCACAGGGAATCCTAGTGTGGGGTCCAGGGAATTTGTAAAAATCTGGCACTTAAGGGCCGTCGACGCGCGTTTGTAGCGATACAGACGCGATACGCGCGCAAGTCAGGACCTTTGCACACCTGTCTGTAGGATAAAAGCGCGACGTCGACGCGCGTTTCTAAATCGCGCGTCGACGGCGCGTTTAAAAAACGTGGTGTGCACAGGCCCTAAGGCTCCTATGTAATCTATTACTAGTTTTATAATGTTTTACCGTGTTTTTTTATGAACTGAATCAAGTTTTATATATATACTAGCTGCGCCCCGCAGTTTCACCCGCATAAGTCTCGCTCCCGTGGGAATATCGAGATAAAAAGTATCCTATGTCCTAATCCAGGTCATGTTCTACCCAAGTGCTAAATTTCATCCAAATCCGTTCAGCAGTTTTAGCGTGTAAGCGTAATAAACTAACAAACTCACTTTCATATTTACGTATAATAATAATAGTTAGGATATTATCTTAGATTTTCCTCCGTTTTATGTCAAATAAGAAAACCCATTGTTATAATTGTATCACGATATTTATGATTAAACTTGCAATCTATCCATCACATGAAGATGAAGGTTATTAGCATCGTTTATCGAATACCTAGTCAACGTGATTTGTGACATTAGCTTGTCTCCTTATGTGAATGACGCTGGCAGTTCAGGGCCAAGTTGACGCATCAAATCATCGTCATTCTCAGAAAATTACGCACGTCTATCATTAATAATGAGTGATTTTCCTGTTTGAACTTTTCATACATAGAGTCATAGGACTCTATGTATGAAAAGTTCAAACAGGTAAATCATAAACTTTTCATACATAGAGTCCTATGACTCTATGTATGAAAAGTTCAAACAGGTTCAAACAGTTCAAACAGAAGAGACAAGTGACGATCAGATTATTTATCGCTATCGACTTGAGGATTAATCTATATTAATCCTTAAGTCGATAGCGATAAATAATCTGATCGTCACTTGTCTCTTCTTGTCTTCTTGATTTGCTTACCTATTGCTGTTTTGCTGTCCAAATTTTTCATCTTTATCGTGACTCATTTCTCGCCGCTAGGCCATTAATGACAGTTCCTGGTCTATTACTTAAGTTCTTTGTTGCCTGATAAGGTCCCTAGCACTGAGTCCATTAACTGTCAGATGTTCAGAGAAAGATATCCGTAATCATTATTGATACGTGAAGATTTTCACTAAATCGTTGCCCTTTGCCTTCTGTTACCAACTCCAACAACCTGAAGGCGAATTCTCGTACTTAAGAGGGTTTATCCTAAAAGTTGGCAACGTCGCAAATAACTGTCAAATATTTACCTGTTTCGTTTCTTATAGCAATATTACTGAATAGAAATAAGAAATGTGGCTAATTAACGAACTAGAATATTAATAATGAATTGCAATTATTTTATAACATTGAATTTGATGTTGGGTGTAATTTTAGGTGTAAAAACGCATTTGGAAAGTTTCCAAATAGTTTTTTTACACCTAAAACTAAACATTCGGTGTTACGATATTAATTATTGTATTTCATAATCAATAATCTAGTTCGCTAGTTAGCCACATTTTTTATTACCACACAGTAATATTGCCAAATTAATCAAAACAGTGAAATATTTGACATCTATTTGCGACGTTGCCAGAATAAACGCTCATAAAAAACGTTCGCATTCAAGTCGCAATCTGCCAAACTTGTAAAAAATGTTGATAAATTGATTATATTTTTGACAGATTGCGAATGAGATGCGAATCAGCGAATGTAAAAGTTCTTAAAAAATACGGGAATAGGGATGATGCCTGGGTAAAAAAAAATGAAATTCTAATTAGTCCGTCAGTCAGATAATAAAAAAATATTAGACACGTATTTTTTGCTTTATCATATAATTCAAAAATTACTTTGATAAAACGCATTTTAAGTTGGGGAGTTGGGGTCGCTACGTCACTAGTAGGTATGTATAAAATCTACATACTCGTGACGTCATGGCACATTTTACCTCAATGTATCTCCGTAATCTTTAGATTACGTAAAAAAATAAAAAATACGTGTCCAATATTTCTAAATAATCTCAAACACGGACTAAAAAAAAATTTATATTGCCCCTCTGGTGATCGAAATAATTGTGAATATACGTTTTTACTAAATTATCATTTTTAAGTTTTCGTTTAAACTTAACTCATAGGATACTTAATTAAAGCCTTCTAAAAACCAAAAATAGTTATTAAATCTATCCTACAACCTCTCAAAAGGACCTCAAAGGTCAGAAAATCAATAAAAATCCACAAAAACAATAGGAACCTCTCATAATTGAGGTCGGGTAAGTCACAAAACGTTTTATAATTGCACCCTGTTGGCCCACACCTGTAATTGAGCTAAACATAGACATTGGCCGTATTTTATGGACAAAACAATAAATATATTGTTTGTGGAAACTTGAGTTTTTGTGCTTGTGAACGGTATTGCACGTTCGCCTTTCAAATTATAGAAATATTGTTTTGATTTCGAAATGTTGAACACGTTGAACAAACTTTGAAACAAGTTCGCCTACTTGTTGTGTTATATTTCAGTACCTGGGCGACCGAGCTCTGCTCTGCTGAAAATAGAGAATGCTCATTTAATAGTATAGGAAAATTCATACTAACTCCATGCAGCCATGATAGTAGATATTTACTAATTCCATGCTGCCATGTCCTTATTCTAGGTAGTCATCTTGTTAACTTTGGGCGACCGAGCTCTGCTCTTGTGAAAATACGGAGAAAACGAATTTTCCCAGATATGAGACCTAGCTAGATCGATTTTTCGCCCCCGTAAACCCCTCTATTGCAACTTTCATCGAAATCGTTAGATCCGTTTTCGAGAACGTGATTACAAATATATACATACACAAATATTGCTCATTTAATAGGATGTTGCATTGTATCGTATATTTTGACGGCATGTTTGTCTCAGCGTAAGTTACATTTCATGTTACGTTTCACATACCTTTGTGCTACCTACCCACCATTAGGTTCTGATATATGTAGTTATATGTCTAAGTCTAACATTCTGCATTTATGTAACAAACAAACAACTTTGGTTACTAAAAGGTTCTACTGTGTTGTCTATGGCTAGAGCTTGCTCGACGAGTCAACATTACAGTTAGTTCTAAATCTGCTAACTGTAATGTAGGTAAATCGTTGTAATTTCCATTAACAGAAATGCAATGAGTTTTTAATGTTTAGTTTGGTTTAGCTCAAATTGTGCTTAATGGGATGTCGTGCCAGCAAAACTAGAACTAAGAATCCTCCGTCTATTTTATCATTGGTATCATTGCAACGGGAACCTTTCTCTCCGGGACTTTAACAACTTGGGCGGGAATCCAAACAGCTGATACGTCAAGTTTTTTTCTTTTACCACGGATAAAGCAGGCAATTTCTAAGAAGGTTTTAATACGAACATCAATACAAACTGCCAGATATGAGCCTGATAAGATAAGAATCATCATAACACTGAACTGAAACTTTATTTGCATATAAATCCACTAACATTTTGTTGAAACGGTCCATAATTATGTCGGAAAATTATAATTTTTATGTTATTAAAATTTTATGTTTCAAATTAAAGGTTGCGTTGAACTATGTCGGGTCATCGTGGTTATGGAAATTAGTGCGGGACCACGTGGTCTCGCGACATCAGTAAGAGAGCACCCTATACTTAGAGGAACATTAAAATACCAACGTTTTTTGTGAAGATAATGAGGTTATGTTGTGATTTTGGGTGTTAGTTGTGTTTCGGCATTATTATGATGTATTATCGCGTTTGTTTTATAATTTGGGGGATTTTGTTACAAAAATGTTCAAGTGCGGCGAAAAAAACTTAAGTAAGTATGAGTCTAAATAAGACTTTAGCATCACTAGTGACAAATCGGCTGTCAAAATCTGTGTGGTCGTGAGATTTTGAAATCAATGAAGCGGAGACGAGCGGAACTGTGCGGAGACCTGCAGGAATCGACTAATCACAATGTTTGATATCCTCATCGCGTCTCTCGTCTCGTCTGTGATGATTGGACGATTCCTGCACGTCTCCTCTTTAGTGGAAACGCACCCTAAAGTCACTACGTATCGCAGCGTAATAAATAAATGAAGAACAAATGAGCTTTCCTATCAGCTCACGATATTCTGTTACCTATGCCAAGCCACTAATGCCCGTTTTCACCTTCACTAAGTGACACTTAAATGAATCCCTAAATAAAAGTGCGGTTTGGTTTTCAACGCTAGGCTCAGCGCTGAGAGTTGAAAATCCAACAGTGCACTTTTATTTGAGGATTCATTTAAGTGTCACTTAGTGAAGGTGAAAACGGCCATAAGTATGGATCAGGCAACTTTTATGATTAATATTTTACCCCGATCTAGAGCTTTATAATACTACTTACTACTTCTGGTACAAGAATAATTAAGTCAACATCTGCCCAGAATTTTTTCAACTATGGTGGGGTTGGCTTCCAGTCTAACCGAATGCAGCTGAATACCAGTATTTTACATGGAGCGACTGCCTGTCTGACCTTCACAACCCAGCTACTGGGTAATACGATACCGCTTGGTAAGGCTGGTTTGATCAGACTTTCGGCTTCTGACGACCGGTAACGACAGTCACTGTCAAAGATCCACAAATGATAGCTGGGATCAACGGCTTATCGTTTACTTATATTTGACGTTTGTTTATTTATATTTAGGTATATTATATACATAGTTTTAATAGGTATATGTATATCGTTTCCATAATTTTCGATAATGCACTGTTTGTCTCTGCATCATCAAAAGGTGGTAAAAAATGTCTTCCGCCTCTGTACATTTGTGTGCTTAAAGTATTAAATAAATAAATAAATAATGGTCACCAATCCACGGACCAACCGCGGCAAGTATAGCTTAACCTGATCAATCACCCCTGTGCGGCTGTTATTACTTAGCCACGAGCTCCTCTACAAGAATAAATATTAAGTACCACTTCAAAACCAAATCTCTCTTAACAACATAACACACGAAACATCACGATCACCATATTGTATTTACAAATTACAAAAATTACATCTATCAATCAAAATTTACTTTTTAAAACGATCCGAGCAGTATTTTAGTCGAGTGCAACAAAACAATCGACTAACACGAACCTAAATTATTATAATTCGACTAAAGGATCATCTGACTAATCTGATAATAAGCTGATTGACCAACCTTTCATATTCTGATAGTACAAAAAATTTGATGCACGACTGCAGTTGGTATTAGTTTTTTACCGATTTTGGTTGATTTATTTGGTGATAAGATTATAATGCAGTAAATTATCCTGTAGACTGTCTCGTTGATCCAGTGGTCGCAAGCGCTACTGCCGAGCATGAGGTCCTGGGATCGTTTCCCAGGTCGCGCAGTGTTATTAGGTTTTTCCATCTGGAATTTCTTAGTAGCGCCAGCAGCCTGGATTTGTGGACAAACATTTTTTTGTTTGTCCGCCAGTTAGATTATTAAAAAAATATTGGACACGAATTTTTTATTTTTTTACGTATTCTAATGATTACGGCAATACATTGAGTTAGTATGTGGCATGACGTTACTCGCCAACTTTAATGCGTTTTTATCTAAACCATTTTTAGGGTTCCGTAGCCAAATGGCAAAAAACGGAACCCATAAGGATTCGTCATGTCTGTCTGTCCGTCCGTATGTCACAGCCACTTTTTTCCGAAACTATAAGAACTATACTGTTGAAACTTGGTAAGTAGATGTATTATGTGAACCGCATTAAGATTTTCACACAAAAATAGAAAAAAAAAACCAATAAATTTTGGGGTTTCCCCATACTTAGAACTGAAACTCAATTATTTTTTTCATCAAACCCATACGTGTCGGGTATCTATGGATAGGTCTTCAAAAATGATATTGAGGTTTTTAATATATTAAAATATATAATATATTATTATTATTATTTTATTATTATAATAATAAAATAATATATATAATAATATATTTTTGTTACTTTTGTAGATAATTAGATTTTAGATATATTGGACGTAGGTTATCTAACTATTCGACATTATAAACTTACGTTATTTTAATTTTCGGTTATATGGTCATTCGATATTTAAATTTTCGATGTTTTGAACAGTGACATTTTACCTGTAGATATTTTAATTTTCGACGTTCTAATATGTACCCCCACCTACAGATGCTGACAGAAATATGATAGTTTGTAATGATATCAGTGACTATGACGTGATTGGTAAGCCAAGATATACCTACTAACACTTATCCACTATACATCTGATACACATGGACGACATTATACGAGTATCTTCACCATAAGTCACGACCGCCACTTGAACCTAAAAAAAACAACGCAATTTGAGCTCAATCTATAAAATACTATAATATATTTACAATTACGTACCATTTAGAACAATTTAATCCGTCGTGGTAAAGTTTCGGGCCCGGATCGGGACGATTTGGCTCGATCTCTAAGACAATATAATTTGACTGATTGATTGCTCCGCCATCTTGGATGCTTGGATGCCGCACGCAAGTCCCCAGAATTTAGAATTTCGAAAATTTCAGAGTAATTGTTGTTTAATGTGCGAGTAAAGTGGGTTTAAATGGTTACAGAAGAGCAATACTAAAAGTTATTTTGTATTTTCTATACCCTAAACTTTTCGATTTTATTTCACAAGATATCTACTTACATTTATTCCAGGTCATCTACTCTACATCTTAAGGTAATCTTTTCTAAGTAAAAAGAAGTCATCGACAAGACTAGAGAAAATGTATGTATGATTTTTTTATTAGGTAGCAATGGTGCCACCATTGCTACCATGGTATTTTAGTTGGGTCTACAAAATACGCTTTGTTGCCGTAAAATTGGGTATTCTAAAATGAGTAGGCCAGTTGTTCCCAAACTGTGGTGGGTCGCGAGCGATTATTGGGTGGACCTTCAAAAAAAATTTTTGTTTAGCTATGATTAATTTGAAAACGAAATATCGAAATAAATTGGACGTATCACACTCATCAAATACGTCCTTCTCATTAAAATAGAACTCTTTGTATTTAATAAAAAAAATGGTTTTAACTGATTTTTTCTTACTTATTTGCAGTCCTTTATTCATATAGTTATGCATGCCTCTTTTTTTCTTCATGACAGCCAAGAGGAGGTGAGTCCCAAATTTAGAAGTTTTTGTTAGGTAGGTCGCGGTCCAGCCAGTCAACTTTGATAACTACTGCAGTAGGCAGTTATTATTAAACCACAGAGTCGTAATTCTTAAAAAGTTCGAAATTCAAAATCTAATTTTAGAGAATTCTTAATCTTGAAATATGGCTGCAATTTGACCACATTCATCCCCAAAAGTGATTTATTGTTGTTTTACGATCACTCATGTAGCTGCGGTCAATATTATCCCTTGATTTATTAGGCCTACAATACAGCGAATTTACTACCAAATCTATAGATACAATAAAATCGTAGCGAAGTCAAAACTGTACATTGAATATTTTTGAAAAAAAGTAATTGTTACGAGATCTGCGATTCTATTTAGAAGACTGTCCTTAAATTTAGAAAAAAATGGTGCGTCTGTTACCATCTGACAGGCATTTGCCGCATTTGACAGGCATTTTACGGTTAAGACTGGCGTGCGGCCGGCGCTAAGCTGAGACAAGCATTTTTTGATTTCCCTAATATTGCGTATATTAGGGAAATCAAAAAATGCTTGTCTAAAATGCAGTTGAGTGAAGAAAGGAATCGCCTGACACTAGAGTCGGTAAAAGCGTTATTAGTTACCCAACAAAACTTTAAAAACGTTTCGTGTATAGATATTTATATTTATATATTAGAAAAAAAAAAAAAAATGAAAAAAAAAATGCCGTCTAAAAATATCACTCAGTGTAGAAAGTTCATGTTTCCTAATTTAGTTTAGTGGTCGTAAATTGTTCTCAATTTTCATTTTCAATAAATGTCAGTCTTTATAACTGCTGCGTATTATTTATTTTAAGACTTTTACAATAGACAGGCATTTTTCTGATAAATCAGGCATTTTGTATATCCCAGACGGGCACTCTCCCTTACATAGACGGAAACTCTAACCCCGAGTCTCTTTATATTTTAGCTACTGGGATCAAAAACTACAAACGTAATATACAGGGAAGTTTTGTAAAATCGTGCTGTTATTTTGGGATCCCTTTTTTTTCGCATAATGTTCTTTTTCCTAATATACTTTGGCATTATTTGTTTTGCCATAATACTCGTAATCCTTTGCCATATTTTTTTTGGCATACAGTTTATGTTGGCATAATTATCTGGAAGGCTAATTTTTTTTAGCATAATTTTAATTCGCATAATGTTACTAGCCCTAATGACTATTAGCATACCTAATAGTATTAATAGGAATAACGGAAACAAATTTGAGTTACAAAAGTTAGTGACAGAAAAGAATCGCTGCAAAACCGACTCCACGTAGTCTTGTCTGCCCTACCACTAGAGTGTTATTTAAAATCGCGTAGGCGCGGAGGGGCGAGGCGGCCCGCGAGTTGAGGAGCAGGTGGTTTTAACGCTCGCCGCCGTGGCTGAGGCTGCGGTGGTGAGCGTAAAAGCTTGTGCAGACCAGCGCGACTTGTCGCGCGACGCGACACCGGTTATTGTTATACTGTGAAGTTTTCTTAGAAATTGTATTGTTCGTGTCGCGTCGCGCGACAAGTCGCGCTGGTCTGCACAAGCCTTTAAACACATCTGCGACGAGCAGCTCGCATGGGATCGCCGGAGCCCCGCAGCGCCGGAGCCGTGACAGAAACCATGCCTGCTGCATGTTGCATGCTGCATGCTTGCTTGCATGCTTGCTTGCATGCATGGTGTAACTTGTTTACATACAAACTTGTTTACATGTTTGCATGCTGCATGTTTGCTCCATGCATGGTGTATGCTTGTTTACATGTTTGCATGCTGCATGCTTCCTGCATGCATGGTTACATTTTAGGAGCTAATAATTATTATGCGTATTTGTTATGCTTAAATAAAAATGTTTTCATATCATTATGCGTAAACAAATGTTTGCTTTAGAATGTTATGCACATTAATATGATTAGAGAAATTATTCAAAAAAATATGCGAAAATAATGTTATGCGTAAATATAATTAGGATAAACAAAAGTATTCCATGTTATATTATGTCTAAAAATTTTATGCAAATGGATAGGGAACCGTTATTGTAGTAGGCATTTATGGTGTCTTACGACTTCCACGCGACCGAAGTCGCGAGCAGAAGCTAAGTTCTTTTAATAGAAGAATTGGGCTGTGTTCCCAAAACAGAGATTTAAAAAAAAAAACAAAATAATTCTGATTGTGTGGATAAAAATGTATCTAACGTATACAACTTTTTTAGTAACACTGATAGCGTAAGGTAAATTCTTGGTAAATTATTCTGCTATTTTTTGTTGGTAACATTGGACTCGATGATCAATGAAGGTGTACTGCCTTCATCAAATATGCCAAACTGAATGATTGTAATTAGGGTAGCATTCTATTAAACTGTTAGTTCCGTGCGTGTAGCTGTGGAGAGGCATATATCCAGCAGATGTCTAGCCAATATTGATTGTATGTGATGATGATGGTTATCTTGTCTATTGTTTTGTCTTCTCAGTACGTATGAAAATCATATTCTTGAGATTCATACCAAGTCTAATAAGCATAAGTAATATGAATCTGGATGTATTAGGGTCGTCCATACATCACAGGAGGTTCGAAAGAGGGGAGGGGTTCGGAAAAAATTCACGAATTATCACAAGGGGTTCACGTGTATGTATTTTTTCGTTAATCGCGCATTTCTAAACCGAAAACCGAATAAAATATTTTCTGTCTTTCTTTCTATTTAAAGATAAAATATTCTGTATTTTTTTAAGATACTTTGCACTCATAAAATACGTTACTTTGAGTAGGTAGGGGTTAGTCTAAAACCTCACCACGTATCACCAGGGGGGAGGGGTGGGTTAAAAAGTTGCTAAAAAACATAACGTGATTAATGGACGACCCCGTACTGTTAGATTTTGTACCTACTGGATAACTAGAATCTAACTTTAATCGAAACTCATGGAGATTCGTTCTAGCCCTAGAATACGGACGTAAACGTCGAGCACAAGGAAGAGGAGGGTTGTGCATCACCATAGAGCACATCGCGTGGCTTACCCCCAAATCGATTATGGTAATTCGATATTCGAATCGGAACAGGTGCGTCGATGCGCGTCAAGTAACCACGGAGATCGGTTGTTGGAATGGGTTGGTCAATGAATTCATGTTAAAACTTTAATGTGGAGGTAGAAGAAGATTATAGGTAATAATTATAATTATTATCTGTGCTCGAGGATGTAAATGACGAAGCGGAAAACATGTTCTTTCGAAGAATTTTTACTTAACACTAGCTAAGTAGGTAGTGGAATTTATTACACATAGGTACCTATTATATTAAAGATCTCTCTTCTGCATGAATAAGGAATGAACTTAACGAAGGTGAAAGGTTCCAGGAATTCCGAAATCGCGCGAAAAAAAAAAAAAAAAAATGCTTCAAAGCCACTAAAAAGAAGCTTGAAGTATTCATACATTCTTTTAGGCCACAATAAAATTATGTAGTTCTTTGATTCAAAAAGACATCAGATAACACAACTTAAACAACACATCAAAGGATCAAATTGATTTTAAATCACGAATCGAGTGTGATTTTAAGCATCGATTCCCTCCGATTCGCGCCCTCGCATAGCTTGCGTGCTGCAAATCGCATCACGCAGATAAGTTTTGAAAGCATTCGAAATTCAAAATTCAAATTGAACTGGCAGGTGGCGCGTGCTCTATGCATTTATTTTGCATATTGCCGCGAAAAATTTACAATGCGAACGATTTCTGGATGCTCAAATGGCAAATTGTTTTTTATTTCGTTACATGGCCAATTTAAAAATAAAATTCATGAAGAAATATTATTTATCCGCAATTATTTGTTTGTATAATTTCAGTTTGAAAAATATCGGTTCTGAAAACATTTTAACTCTTAAATCTTTATTTGTACTTTTTGCTGTAAAAAAAATGGATTTCAGAAAATAATATATTTGATTGTTTAATGTGAATACAACGTGTGTAATCATTTTTGGTGCGATTTTTGGCTTCTTTGGAAATTCTGCAAACAAAGAGATCAACACAATACATTGATCAGAGGACCGGTAAGTACGTAGTACCTCACCCTCACAAACTCAGTTACTTTTTTATAAGTACAAAAACACACGTGCGGAAAAATTAAAGATGGAACACATCAAGTACTTAGTTACCGTATCATAACGCTATACCACTCGGGGTGGCCGACAATACGCCCTCGTAACGCCACGCGGCGCCCATTACCGGCCACGAATAAAAAACATTGGCCCATTGTCGGCCACGCGTCGACACTCGATACCTCTACTTTATTAATTCTGACAGCTCTTTGCATTAGCTTGTTAGTGCTGTGCGTAATTATCGTGGGTATTGAATTTACTCGTAGTTGTAATAAACAATGTTTTTACGAAAAGTTTTCCTGTTATTTTTCAAATCATCCTGCCACGTAACAAAGTGGAGGTTTATAATAATACTAGCCTATTATTGTCCCATTGTATGAGAAGAGGCCTTTAAATGCATGAGCATTGATCACCAGGCTTGTTCAAGATGGGTTGGTGATTTAAGACTTATATTAACTATAGCTTCTGCTCACGATTTCGTCCGAGCCTTCCTCAAGAATTGGGCTACCCAATGCAAAAATATTTTTTCAGATCCGACTGGTAGTTCCGGAGATTAACCCCTACATACAAACTTACACACAAAAAAACCAATTTTACCTCTTTATATTAGTATATAGTATAGACTAGCTTCCGCCAGCGGCATCGCCCGCGTGTTGTCTATGTTACTCAGTGATAAAATAGCATTCGACTGGTGAAAGAACTTTTAAAATCGGTCCAGTAGTTATTGAGTTTATTAATTACAAATAAAAATACAAATCTTTTCTCTTTATAGTGTAGATTTCCTCACGAAGTTATCCTTCACCGATGTCAGTAATGTCCAAGATAAACTCAGAAAGTAGGTACATAATGAATTGAAAAAGTCACATGGGTACTTGCCTGGAGGATGTTTATGGCCAGCAGTAAAGGACGAGAACCATCAGAAAATGATGATGACTTCGCTTTCCAGAATAACATAAAACGTTTTGAAACCATTGGATTTTTGACTTTTTGGTAATAATCGATTTCTCAGGAAACTGTGGATGTCGATAATTCAACTTTAAAGTAGGTTATTAGGTATAAAACTTTCGCTATTAAAAGCAAGTTGCCATGTTTCCTGGTGGAAACAATAAAAAGGGCCTTTCAAAGTAATTATTCCACGCAGATGTTTTTAAGGTGTTCTAAAAAGTTCTAAGAGAATAATTAAATATAGATCATTTACCAGTAAACATTCTAGATACGAGTGCTGATAAGTAAATTGAAATCGCTTCAGGACATAGACTGTCATCATCGAAATAAAAACGCTATACCTACTCAAACCGGACACATCCATTACCAACATATCGAGACCCCTTCGTGTCTCGGAAAGCACGCTAAGCCGTTGGTCCCGGCTGTCATTCGTAGATCTCTGACAGTCGTTTGTTACTGGTAGTCAGAAGCCAGAAGGACTGACAACCAGTCTTACCAAGGGGTATCGTGTTATCAAGTAACTGGGTTGTGGAGATCAGATAGGCAGTCAATCCATGGAAAATACTGGTGTTTATCTGCATCCGGTAAGACTGGAAGCCAACCCCACTATAGTTTGGAAAAGGCTAGGCATGCCTAGGCATATGATGACTCAAACCGGTCCTAGACATAGTGACAGGGGTAAAAAAATACCAACAATTATTTTACCAATTAAGAAAACATTTATTTATTTATTTTATTATTTATGTACACTTATAGTTTTGAGTACAAAGGCACTGCTTATTTCTTAAGAAAAAAAATCCAGCAGTACTTGTACATATTTCATAAGAACAGGACGTCGCGCGTCGCATAGCTGATTAAATAAAATAAAATAAACATATTATTTCCCTCATCAGCTAACCTGTTTAAAACAAAAAGCATTGTATTTTTAAAACCTCTTACGCGCCCCCGAGACGGTCAAACGGTTTGATTCAAACACGTAGTTTGAATGATATTTATTTGGTAGGTTGGCTGGTGGGTAGGTTGGTTGGTGGGTGGGTAGGTTGGTTTGTTGGTTGGTGGGTAGGTTGTTGGGTAGAATGGTTGGTGGGTAGGTTAGTGGGTAGGTTGGTGGGTAGGTTGGTGGGTACCCATGTGAAGCTGGTGCGGTCGATGATTAAACTACGCTTGCTACGGTCGATTCTTGGATGGGTGACCATAGATTTGGTAGGTAGGTCGTTGGGTAGGTAGGTTGGTTGGTGGGTAGGTTGGTAGGAATGTGAGTAGGTAGGTAGGTAGGTGCGCTAGTTTGAAAGGTTTGTCAAACATTCACGGGTTTGGAGCTTGTTTGATGACATATTTTGTTGTGTTTGACACGTCGTTCGATCGTCTTCCGACGAGTTTGAACAAACACGGCTCAGTTTGCACTGGATTTTAAGCGTTTCTAAGAAAGTTCTTATAATCATCTGGTGCGGTACTTTCTAGCACTCTTTGTAGATGTTCGTGTGTGAAACGATATCTTAATTTGTACCATTCTTTGGTCCTAATTATTATTATTTTCTTTTTACATTTTAAGCAGGAGATTAATGTTATAAACGCAAGGAAATCACGATCCTTGTTCGAGGGTATTTCACAATTTATCTGCGTCACAAGTCTGATTACAGGGGTGGCGTATGGAACCAAAGTGTGCAGTGCCGCCCGTTTGATGAACCTTCAAACTGGCATCCAACGGTTTCATCAAACACGTAAGGTTTGAATCAAACTGTTTGACCATCTCGGGGGCCCTTTAGTTCTAACACGTAATTAGCAAATAAAAAGGATCCACGTCGGGAACCGTCATTAATCAATAAAAAAATACATGTTTTTCTCATTATCCAACCTCAGTAAAACAAAAGCATTCTATTTTCAAAACTTGTACATGTACTCGTATTTTGACAAATAAATAGGCTCCATGTCGCGAATCGTCTCAATTTAAAAAAACATACTTTCCCCATCAGCCAGTCTCCTTAAAACAAAAGCATTCTATTTTCAAAACCCCGTACTAACACGTAGGTGCGCAAAGACAAAGGCTGCATGTCGCGAGGCGCTTGCTCCCCGCGGTGCGCCCGCTGCGCACACGCTCCCGCGCACGACACCCGCCACCCGCGCAGGCACGGGGTCTAATTGATTGACGAATGGATTGATGACGGAAATGTGGTGAGATTTAGATTTGGAATGAGGAATGACGTCATTTGTCGACAGGAAGGGTTGATCAGATTGGACGGGAGCGATGCTGTGATCAAGAAAAGCTGAAAAAGTTAAAAGCTCTTTAGTTAGTAGATCAGTTCTATTTTACACTCGTGTATCTACGCACAAAACAAAAGTTCTGGGAGAATGACAACGTAGGTACTTATAGCAGATTGAGAAGTTAGGAAGATGTTCCATTGAGTGCATTAACAATAGTTTTTAATCCATGCTTCATGTTCGTGAACGGGCGCCCCGTCAGTAGAGACTGGTCATCTCTTAGTTGCCACGGCTTATTTTAATTTCATTTTTTTTATCGTTTTTTTTAATTATATTTCTATTACGGACGCTCTTAACGTTTTGCATCGTTCTCACATGTATAACTTCAACATGAATGATGTGAGTTTCTTGCCCGTTCTTCTCCTTAAGAACCTACTACGCTTTGGAATGGGCAACTAGTTCATCTTTCTGACTGACCGACCCCTTGACAATACAAAAGTACCTGTAAATGGTTTATTTGAAATAAATGTTTAAGATTGAGGTTTTCCGAAAATAAATCCTTTTTATAAGCAGGTGTATACATTTATTTGTAAAATATAAATCCATGAGTGCAACGTGGAACAATTACTTTTTTTATCCTGCAGAGTAATTGCGTAACGCACTAAGAGTAGCAATGGCTTTGATTTTTTTTTTTTCAACAACATTCATTGCGATATGTAGTACCTACGTTGTTGAGCAGATTTTTTTTTAAACATATGAAACAGAGTATGGATATAGGATGCTGGAATGTGCAACATGGTCGAATGGAATGATGTCGTTCCGAATTCCATATTCAAAATAAACGGGCTTAAGTAAGTTAAATAAAATTCCCAAAAAGAAACATTCAATTTGAAAGTACCAAAAACAACAATATTGTACAGACCTACAGACTCTATCATTCGTATGTTTTCTCATAAACCAACTTCTTAACCAAATCTTACATTTTTATCTACATTTAAAACATTATTATTACGTCTCAAATAAATCGTCGGATATGACACAAGGGGCACCAAATAGGCGCTTTATAGTGCCCACTCTCCGATCCTGTCATTACTCATATTAGATTTGTGGGTCCCCGATAAAAAACCCAGATAGGGTGATTATAGTCGGGCATGGTATAATTTTGGGGTCTGTGACGGTGATCCCCTTTTGTTATTTTTTGCTAGTTTATTAAAAGAATAGTTCTTTTTTGTGTTGTTGTTGTTTAGACTTTGTGGCGCAGTGGTGTGTGGTGATTGATTTTGTGACTTACTTTTTTATGGTTTGTACGTAAAGCCACATCACCGCTTTCCCCTGATGAACTATTTAAACACACTGTGAACTTTAATAATGAAGATAAGCCATAAGTCATTAATTTCATAAAAAAAATACATGTGTTGAAAATATTACAGTGATGATAAATAAAATAATAAAAAAGCATAAACATTACTTACATTCATGTTAAAAATTCATTACGCATTTCAAATATATCATTTTCACTAATACTTAAATAATTTTATGTCAATAATTTATTAACAATAAATGAAATAATCACTAACATTCCATTTCCCAGTATTAAAAGAAAGAAAAAAGATATAAACAATAACAATACAGCATACAAAAATACATAATAATAATTCACAAATCAATCATTTAATCGTGGATGTCGTTTGTTATCTATAAACTTATCAAAACTGTAATAGCCCTTCCTCAATAAATATGTCTTTAATTTGTTTTTAAATACGAAATTGATATATTCACGCAAAGATAAAATAAGTAAGCTTGACTGTTAACCAATCCAGGCATTTCGGTATATATAGAGGAGAATTCATCACTACACTATGTTACTACACTACGTTATGTTAAAAGACCTTTTTACCCACAACCAAAGCAATAAGGGTGCAAATATGTTCTCGCAAAAAAAAGAAAAACAATTAAATTCACCACACTACACATCTCACCTACATACAGAACAAAGACAAAACAGACCCATCAAACAATATCCGAGGCTAAAAAAAGGAGCTCATCATTCTTAAAAAAAAGTTTAAAAGAAAAAAAAAGGTCTTTTCATGAGCGCAGTCCGGTGAAATTGTGTATGGGCGGCGTGGCGGGTCATTCATCGTGACAGCCCGCGGCTAGCGTACCTACTGGCCGTACCTACACTATTGCGCGGGTAGAGGGGCCATCAAGTCGAGGAGTAGCGGGACTTTTACTAGATGTGTCACTTGTGAAATGATAAAAATCAATCTTCCTAGACTTTTCTCAACTATGTTCGGGTCGGCTTCCAGTCTAAGCCGACCCCAACATGGTTGGGTTGGGCTCATAGTGCGACTGTCTACCTGACCACTATAACCCAGTTACTGGGCAATACGATACCCCTTGGCTAAACTTGTAAAAAGGTATGAAAATAAAATTGTTTATTTGAAGCGGTCGAGTATGCTCGGATCTTACTGTGTTCGACAATGTTGCGTAGGTAAATACTTTATTCTGGCCGGGCATGGGGATAGTGTACCAATAGGAAAATTGGCAAAAAAAATATTTGTCCGTCATATAGATTATTAAAAAATATTGGACACATTTTTTTTTTTTTTTTTACGTAGTCAAAAGATTACGGCAATACATTGAGTAGGCAATGTGTTAAAATGTTGCATGACGTCACTGGCTGGTAGATTTTATACTGACTTGTGACGTAGTGAGCCCCCACTCCCCAAATTTAATGCGTTTTAATTAAACCATTTTTTATTCTGTGTCTAATATTTTTTTATTATCTGACTGACAACTAAATAGTTTTTTTTTTCCCCAGACAACATCCCTATTACCCTAAACTACACAACTAGGGCTTACTGGTAGAACATATATTGAGTGCGACCAATGTGACTTTTATATGACACTGATACTTGATATCCATTGTTATAACCGGAAAAACCTGGATTTCAGTCTAAAATCCGACCACGCAAAGCATTGAGCCTAAAGTGATGATCAATATCTGTCCCTTCGCAGTCTTTACCTAACACCATTTTTTTTTTGCCCCGTTTCGTTCACCATTAAAACTAGACCAAAAAATATCCGCAAAACACTCAAGCTCTTGTCGCCCCACAGCCGGCTATTACCTTTCTCAGTACAAGCGGAATATAAACTGTATCTGTGCTATTTACTTAAATATATAATCGGTGGACTATTGTGAAATTATCCGCAGTATATTATGTACTCGTAAATAGACCACCGGCATGTCTGAGTAATGACAACGACAGAAGGAGCTATAAAGGGGCTGAATGGTTTGTACAAGTTACTGGCGGCGCTGTAGGATACTAATTCTAAATGTACTAAGGTTGACATAATTTGTCATGCTTCGCTGCAAGTAGTGCCGCTTTGTACAGCTTAGATATAATCGGCAGTTCAGAATAATGACTAAACGATATTTTCTTATTTTTATTAGATACTAGCTGCAATGCCACTTTTTTATATAGATTGTTTGGGC
Source organism: Agrochola macilenta (assembly GCA_916701695.1). Taxonomy (NCBI): domain Eukaryota; kingdom Metazoa; phylum Arthropoda; class Insecta; order Lepidoptera; family Noctuidae; genus Agrochola; species Agrochola macilenta. Next base: position 8,517,770 of record OU753572.1, on the reverse strand, counting down.
CAGAAACCTTCGTGGGCGTCCTCAGAATACCCTACCAAAGTTTTATCAAAATCGATCCAGCCCGTTCGGAGTCCATAGAGGACAAACAAACAAAAAAATATTGTTTTTTTTTTATATACATAGATTTATACTTGACAATTTTTTAATACAATCTAACACTAAAATATATGTATAAGGTTTAAGGTTTTATTTTTTTATTTTTTATTTAATTATATTTTTTTTTTTTAAATGCCCAATGAGTTCATTGGTTATATCTTTATTTTGTTTTCTTTCCTATTAGTTATCCCGAGTTTTGGCTGCAAAACGCATGTGAATTTCGTGTATATAGCTAGGCCTATCGGCCAGCTGGTAACACAAAATCACAATCGAGCTACCTTTTTTTTTCCACCTAGGCGTCTGTCAGCTTCGCTAATAAATGTGATTCAAAACACCAGCTGCAACTGCAGTTTTTGTTTAATAAGCACTTGAAAGTAAGACTTTCCTAAGACGTTCTTAGGTATCCAGACCATTTAAGAAAAACCTTGTGGGACTGGCAATACTTCGTCCTTAAACATCTGAAACACAGAACTTGCTAACAAAGACGTATATTAGCGCGAAGAGGGATTTTTGGCAGCACTGAGACGTCAGGTCCGGGCAACTGTCTAAAATGTCAAAGCCTATATTATCTTTACTCGTGTCTGAATGATGAACGAATGAATTAAAAGAATAATGAACGTCATTATTTATTTTATATTTATTTTCGAAATGAAAGACCTCTTGCCAAAGTGGGGCCAAGAGTAAAAATAGAAAAAAGCGATACCTAGAAGATGGCAAACTCTTTTACGTTTTTTTTTTTTTTTCCTTACTATTCTTTTGCATGATACCGTGTTCTCATACATTACCTTATCCTATCAATATCGACCTATTAGTCAAAAGTAATTGGTAGTACAGTTCAGTTCACTAGTAACATGTTCTAAGCAGACGAACAATGTTCCCCACCTGCTCAAGAGACGGCCTATTGAATAGCTCGTTGCAGTACAATACGTAATTATTGGTCTATTGTGGTCTAGTGATGTGTTTATTATGTAGCTTCGGCTATAAATCAGATGTAGAAGTGTTGTGGCAGAAATACTCAGTCACTAGTGTTGCAATCGGTTTTTTATTTGTCTTGCTTTTATTTGCGTCTTCTCTTCAGTCACGCGGATTTGGGTAAATACGGAATTATCAGATTTTTCTATTTGGAGTTGAACAAACATAGGTCTTAGTTAATTTAAAACAAACGCAGTTCAACACTTCTTTGCACCGAATGTTTGATTTTACAGCAGCTGGTTTTTGTTCGTTATTTGCAAAAGATTGTTGTGTTCAGCATATGATCAGAATTATCAAAATGAAATTAGATCGCCACATAATACCTACAGGTTATACGTCTATACCTGAACGGTCTTTCGGGTTATTTTCAATAATGAATTACTATTTATACTGACTATCGACAGGTTTAATCGGTCTAAAGTATGATCTAATAACATGAGATCATAAACGGAATCAACAATGCCGCAATACCTATTCTATTTTCTTAGAATTACTTATTTGTCTATCTCATAACTTTTTCTCAGAACAATAACAGTGAGTTTAAGAAGTTTTCCTTAGAAATAACACCATGTTGGGCAATACAGGGGTTAGTCGGACGTATGCAAAGCAGTTGCTACGCAGCTGCGTAAACGCAGCGTAGGCGTTAGTCGGACGTATACAAAGTGCAAACCCCGCGTAGCAGTGGCTACGCAGCTGCGTAGAGGTACCGCAAACGTGAGACAGGCGTATGCAAAGCGTAAACTCCGCGTAGCAACTGCTACGCAGTTGCGTAGAGGCAGCGTAGGCCTTAGTTGGACATTTGCAAAGCGTAGACTCCGCATAGCAACTGCTACGCAGCTGCGTAGTGATAGCATAGGCGTTAGTCGAACGTATGCAGAGCGTGGACTCCGTGTAACAGTTGCTATGTACCTGAATAAAGGCAGCGTAGAAGCCATTTTCGTTGCACAGACAGACCGTACGTAGTATCCCTTTCAGCTCTGGAGTTTTACGTAAAGTGAGATAACTTCTCATTGAGATGTAGTACAAACGACAACTCAAGTTCTCGCTAATACGAGTATATGTTCGATAATTTTGGCGCTCGAATGACGTTGACAGGGTGGCGCTGTTGGTAAACATTTGTGCAATATTGTTTTGTGAAATGTATTGAAAAAACAACATGGCAGCGTTAGTTTCTTTTCTAATAAGTACGCTGGACACTTTCGTGAGAAAGTAAATTCAAGTTTTTCACCTCCAAAGTAGATATTTCTGAGGTTAACCTTAAAGATATGATCTCAAGATGTTCCGAGACACAATAACGTTCACCTTGAACAAAAAACTGAGCATATCCCTAATGTTTCAGGCCGGCAAGTATAACGTATGGTGCGTACGGGCGGCGCGGGCGCTCCGTGATGCCTGCGGGCGCACCGCTTGCGTTCTGCCACTTCGGTAACTGTACGCCACGGGCGGGCATAGAGTAAGACCCAGATGTGATATTGGTATAAAGTTCACAGGTACTGTCTTTTAGCCAAACTTTTCTGCCCTCTGTGCAAAGGGCAATTGACCGCGGATCTGAAGACTGAGCAATTTTGTGTGAACTGTTTAGAAATGCTTTTGTTGCACATATTTTTGCTTTGCGTTTTGGAGTTTTGTGTTTTTTCTGGTTTAATGCTTTTGTAATTTTTTTACGTAGGTATATCGTGGTGAATGTGCGACAATGATCCCTGCAAGCCTATCTGTCTTACCGAGTAGAATATGTATGGTGATGATGTTAGTTCGGAATTCATTGCTGAGGAATTGTTCAACATGTTCTTCGGAATTACCGGCATGAGATGACACATAGCTCACAGCACACAGACAGGCCACCAGTAGGTTACTAAAGGTAGAAGAGTAATCGCGAAGACTCGAGGTATTAGTAGTTTGTACCGCTCATGTTTTGCAAGTGAAAACAGACTATAGGGTACTAATTAGATGCCTTGAGTAGGAGTGCCATCTTAACGTTGTTAAGTACTGAAAGTGAGTTACTTTTTATCTCGATATTCCCACGGTATCGAGACTTGTGCACGTAAAACCGCGAGGTGCAGTGCTAGTTTTTTATAAATAATTTCAAAATAAATTCATCTTTAACACCGACAAAAACTGTTTTTCTTAAGTCTAAATCCTTAATCTTTGTCCATAACTCGCTTCACTAAGACAAATACTTTACTAGTACTTAATCTTTCACAACCCTTATCACAACACAATAGAGTTCAAAATTGTTTATATAATCGATAGTATTATTGCTGTTAAGTGCTGTAGGCGTGATTTGAATGGCAGGTGCACGATGAACGTATGTATCCAGTGCGAAATGTCTTTATGTATTACAGTACATAAGTAGGCAAATTATACGTAGTGGAAAGAATATGTTCTAGAATCGTTTGTAGAAAGCGGGTACGCTAGTCGGTAATTTTTTCATACAAACGTAATATGGTGATTACTCGTCTGTTTGACGGTGTACGTTCAAAATTAAAAATTATATCAATTTGTCTTGTCATTATCTAGCCCTGTATGGAAGCAGAATTGGAAAAAATATATTAGTTTGGAAGTTATGAGCGTCGAAACTTCCATATTTCAACACTAATTTGAACTCGTCTTTGGGCGTAAATAAATAACTTACGTAGTAAAAAAATGGCAATACATAAACCGTACAGGGATAGATAATTTATTCAAAAGTTCAAATAAATTTATTTTGAGTTATTTACTAAAAATAAATTTATTTGAACTTTTCGTAGTTTTCCATAATATCTATTCGACCAAAGGCTGTTCATGAAACTTTACGCACTCGTTTTCGTTGTAAATCATCGTCTATACTACACTAAATAAATGAATAAATAAATAAAAACTAAATACATAAATAATTAGACTAATTAGCGTGCTTACGAGTATTAGTCACGCCCACCGAGTTCGAGTCGTCGACTAGTGCACCCTTAAGGGAAAGGGTAGTAATGGTAGGTTTGTTATTGTTCCAACAGAAAATAGTGATTTTTTTTTAGATCAGGCAGATTTTTCAGGTTGAAACTGCCTGCTAGCTCGAGATGAAAAGAGCTTCGCCTGGAAAAATAGAATCTACTAATTAAAAATGCATCAAATAGTAAGGCCCGTTTCTTATGTGGCCCTATTAGCTGATTCGTGTTGGCTCAGGAAAAGGAAACCTGAGAGAATTTGGGGGAGCCCTTTGCACAGCAGTGGGACAGTACCACAAAAAAAAAGAAAGTAAATGGGAAACAAGCAGAGTTCACTTATTCATATTTTTTTTCAAACAAGATTTTTGACAATTTTCTATTGAAACATTCGCCTATCATCTCTCTACAAATTCAAAAAGTAATTTAGTTACAGCTACATGCCAATTTGTCGTACATTTCCCTTTATATTATCGCTTTTATTTTAATTTATTCACCCTTCAGTGTCACCCGAAACAAAACTTTATAAACAGCCGCTTAAAACACGACATGATAAAGAACTCATTTACACGCTGTGTTAACCGCGAAATGGAACGTAAAAAGAACCTATGTTTACAAATTCAAACTTACAGTCCCAAAATTGATTGTCATTGAATTCCAAGCTTTAGTTCCCTAAAAATAAGAGTCCTATTGCATTAGTTGCAAGGTCGAGCTTATGTTGTAATATCCATAAAACATAGGCAATTGGAACAAATGTCGTCCGAGGCTGAATGTAATTGAGCTGTCAGATTTTGGAGGGAAACAATCGTTTTGAATTTCAAATTGTAAATTAGAATCTGTGGTCTACACTGTGGTCACGCTTTTTATTACCAGCAACACGTGCAAATGCTTAACATAATATTTTAATTACGGGCCGCCTGTTCATCTACGATCCAAATGGGCCACACTAATTCGCAGCACGGCACACCAGCACGGTTTCGAAAGGTAGCAACATATGAAACAGTTTCAGAAGTGTAAAGCAGAGTCTTAAAACTATTACATCTTCGTGAATTAATAGTAGTGTGTTGGTAGTTTGCGTTGAAAAGGAATTTTTCACTAAATTTCAAGCTCGACTAAAAAGTCTACAAACTACTCTGAAAATACTTTGAAAAATAATTAACTGATCTAAAAATAATTAAAAATAGTTAGAAGGGATTTTAGTATGAAATATCGAATCTGATGAATCGCTTTTAACCTTGAATTTTGACAAGCAGGTGTCGCAAAAGAGCAAAGGTCACTGTTTTTTACAAAACTACAAAAAGTTCTTCGTTTAAAAAAGTCTGGTAGTAAAAAGAGCGTAGCATTTAATATATTTGAACATGATAAATGTTTAGAATATTAATTCTGCGTTTGTAATGAAGCTATCTTTGACGCACCCCACCCGAGGGTCCAACTCATTTCGCGCCCAATTTGAGGTCGATTAAAAACAAATTTCTATCAGAGTGCATTCAGCTTTTTAAATAGTGCTGTGACTAATGTCGATTGCGGAATATAGTGGTCGTGATTTTTACAGCTATACGACTATAATTTAATTTATTGAGAACGGTAAGTAACTATCGTCTGAGTAATACTTGAATTTAACTGAATTACTCTTCTCTTTCTATTAATTTAATAGCATAGATTTTTTCCTCATTTTATTTTTCACTAAATTGATAGTTTAGAACAATTTCAAATAGAATAGCATTCTCTTTAATATGTAATACACCTTAATAATATATGAATTACAGATAAAAAGCTACATCAGCAATACAACAAGAAACCAAGTTTGACAGAAATTTTAATATCTGCGTGCTTAACCATGATTTTCGTCTTCAAACTTCACTTTTATCGATAACTAGACCCGTCCCAACTCTTCCCCTCGTTCGTTTGTGTCGCTGCACATATTGAGCGCACGCCTTTGATCTCCGCTAGAACTGTCACCGTCCAAACACGCCACAGACAATCAGGCCGGCGTCTAACACGGTGGTGACTTTTTGTGTACTTATTTAGCGGTTTTATGAACGCACTTGATGGTTGAAAGAGGAGCACAGTGTACATAGAATAATATTACTACCTACGTCAGTACTCCTCCGTTTTTATTGACGACTTTTAATGTGAGACTTATTAACATCATGGGTTTTTAATGCATCCGCAAAGGATGCATTAAAAACCTTAAAGTCAACACTCAAATATGTCATGTGCCTGCAATTTCGGGTACATATTTGAACGACGAAATTTAAAATACCTACATGTTAAATGACAATGTTGAAAACATCAAAAAAAAATATCGGAATATCGTAAATTGTTATAGGTACTCGTACCTAAGCTTGAAATCTCTAAGATTGAAAAAATCCGGGTAGCCTATTAAAATATGTTTTTTGTTCTGTTAGCATAGGTCGGTTCTGGCATTTAAATTTTAAATGATTATTTAGTCATTAGAAATTTAAATGCCGGAACCGACTTATGCAAACAGAACAAAAAAAATATTTTAGTAGGCTACCCGGAACCGAACTAGTTAGATTAGGTAACATATTTTTACTCGCGAAAAAAGGTTAGGTTAGGTTAGGTTAAGTTAGAACTGTGACCCCTATGTGCCACAGTAGCGGCCAGCGAGCGCCAAAAAGGACTAGAATATATCTTTAAAAAAATACTTCGAAAAAAAAATAAGTCGACGGTGACGGACGGACGGTGACGGTAGGGTGTCAATTTGCTTAAAATTTGATTTCCATGACTAGGTACCTGACTTTTTCCGTGATGGTATTTACAAGTTTATTCAATCATATTATTAATCAATACCACTGTCAACACACTCTATTATGAGCTACGCCCCTCTTCCACGTCTGCATCGCTGCACATATTGGATTCGCTCCTTTGATCTCCCTCCCACTAGTGCTGTCACCGTCCAAACACGGCAGGGCCGAACACGCCACAGATGAACACGGTGGTGACTTTTTAAAGTTGGCTACGTTATTAATCCTGCAGCTCAGACCAAATAAAAAACTAAGACATAGCGCTGTAAATAGTGACGTGAAGCCGGTTTCGTATACTTAATGGTTGTAAATGTGTGCGTGTGAGCGTGTATGGACAGAGCGGTGGTGTAGTTTTGGCATGCTTCACTATATTGTTCGCAGCGCTCAGTCTGGGTTTTTTATTTGGTCTGAGTCCTGCAGTTTTTGCAAGAAAATCAACACGATGCGATGCACGATGTGACTGGGTGAAAGATTATTTATATTTTGAGGTATTTTATTTCTACCTAAGTATACTTACTTACAGGTATTACAGCTCTCAAAGGCCTTTTTATTCATTCTCAATATTGGGATCATTATTTACGTTAGATACATGATTCCAATTCAATTCAGAGTCTGGTTTACCGTTTAAAGAACAAACCTCTATTTACACAAATATTTACATTTTAGTTAAGCAACTAAAATACCAACGAGTTTCCACGTAACAATCACTTAGCCAAGAATGCAGACTCATCATTAGGCCCTCACAGAAACAATACGATCCCTACAATTGACATCGATCCAGAGCACTGATGAGGAGCCGTATCACGAACTCGTGATCCCAGTTCACACGTCACATCTCGAACACATGCAGCATACATCAACCTCGTCTAATTACAAACCCTAAGGCTAAACTCGGTAAAAAAACTCACGAATATGACGAAAAAATCTCACGATTGAAACAATCCTTACCGTTTACGGCGGGAATTTTACGAAACGTCAAATTAAAATTTCGAATTTGGAATTTTTCGTTGCGTTCGCGAAGTTGGTTGTATTTAGTGAGGGCCTTGGGGTAGTCGTGTGGCTAGATCATGACCGCCGGGGGACAGTGCAATGGGGCACAATTTAGGTTGCTGCAGTTGGCAGCACCCACTCATCTCGGTAATGTTGTATGCCTGCCGCGTGTAATTTCTGAAAGTGTACCGTGCAGGTTGTTTATATTGTTACTCCGTGTAATGTTATTGAGTAGAAATTGGTTTTTGAACCTATTTTTAATCTGGAAATGTATTTTTTTTTTCTCTTGTAGCAATTTTACGCTAAGGTAGCCCGCGAAATTCAAATGTTCTTACGTTTTTTTGCAATTTGTAGGTCAGTGTCAGGTTGTATCTTAATTAAAATATGATTCGCGTCCGAAACAAATATGGCTTTACAGAATTATAATCATTACAATCAGCAATACAACTCCATAATTAGATCAATCCTAAAATGTCATGATTTCATAAAATAGTTTTTCATTAGGATTATTATAAACTTAGAGAGTTGTATTGATGATTTTTATGATTATAATTCTATAAATAAATATTTGATACGGTCGCGAATCATTTATATCAACATACAACCTGAAACTGACATGCAAATTGCAAAACATGCATTAGAATTACGCGGGCAACGGTGACGCTTTCGCCTATGAAATACACACACAAGTGCAATAGCAGTTCACAGATTGCTGCAAGCTGTCACAGGTGACAGTGACAACTCCACAAGTAACTCAATACTATGTCCTTACAGAACTTTGTAGTTATTTTCGCAAAATACGTTCACTCGCACGGTTACTAGCACAACTTCAGACAGTTTGCAGGAAGCGATGCAGAGCTGTTTCGGGGAAGATGCACCTGTTTGGAACTATGATAGTGTCATATAGGTAGGGACATGTCTGGCATTGTACAGAGGTTGTACCAGTAGATACAAGTTAGAGATCCTAGAAATAATATATAGAGTTCTATTTATTGGATAAAGGTACCTTCACAAATTTCTTACATTGTTAAGACAGTTTAAGAGCTTTTATACTACGAGTAAAAGTTGGCAACGTCGTAAATAGCTGTCAAAAATTTACCTGTTTTGATTAATTTGGCATTAATACTATATGGAAATAAGAAATGTGGCTAACTAGCAAACTAGAATATTAATAATGAATTGCAATTATAACATTGAATTTGATGTTGTACCCGTTTTTGGTGTAAAAAAGGCATTTAGAAAGTTCCTAAATACTTTTTTTTACATCTAAAACTAAATAATCGCTGTTATAATATTAATTACTGCATTTCATGATCAATATTCTAGTTCGCTAGTTACCCACATTTTATTGTTTCATATTGCCAAATTAATCAAAACAGCGAAATATTTGACATCAATTTGCGACGTGGCCCACTTTCAGAATAAACGCTCTTAACTACTTTCTTCTAATTGTACATAAATACATGCTATGAAAGCCTAGCTATAATACTGTTCCCACTGCTGGAACACTGGCCTCCTCTCTGTGAGAGGGAGTGGGCCGTAATCCACCACGCGGGCCCAGTGCGGGTTGGTAGATGTCACATGTCTTCGAACTTTTCGTTATAGGACATGTTTTCCTTCACAGTTTTGAAGCAGTGATGATGAAATAATTTACACACCTGCCTGGGTACCTACGACCTACAACTGAGTAACACTGGGCCACCAAAACTATAAAAAAATACATAAACTTCTAAATGTCATCATCATCACCTGCCTAGTCCTTTTCCCAACTATGTTGGGGTCGGCTTCCAGTCTAACCGGATGCAGCTGAATACCAGTATTTTACATGGAGCGACTGCCTATCTGACCTCCACAACCCAGTAACTGGGTAATACGATACCCCTTGGTAAGACTGGTGTCAGACTTTCGGGCTTCTGACGACTCGTAACGACTGTCAAAGATCCACGAATGACAGCCGGGACCAACGGCTTAACGTGCTTTCCGAGGCACGGAGAATTCTCGGTATGTAAAGATGGTCACCCATCCACTGACCAACCCCGGCAAGCGTAGCTTAACCTGATGGATCGACCAGAGCGGCTGTGGTTACTTAGCCACGAGCTCCTCTTAGCCTAATACATAACAACAATAAATTGCGTTGCCTCAATTTGCGTAACATCATAATCAATTCTCAGTAAAATAATAAATTATGCAATCCTCCTGAGCCATCATGTCAAAACTATTAGGTTACTGAAATAATATAATTTTAGTAAGTACCTACAGCTAGCTACAGTACGACACACCTTAGATGTAACATCGGCAAAATTCGTAAAACCGATCACCATCCGAACTGAGTGCGTCTTCAAAATCACCAATCTTTATTACTGCTTTAGGTGAACATGATCTTTACGCAAACGCAATAAGCAGTCAGTGTGCAGTCATATAACGAAATATATTCGTAGAATTGAAATGCAAATTTTCAAATTTATACTACATCTAAGTTGTGACGTAAGTACTGTACGCAGGTCGGTTAAAGTGTTATTGGGTTTTTCCATCTGGAATTTCTCAGTAGCAGCCCGGACTCTGGATTTCTGCCCGGTTGATGGCAATAGGCTTGCCGCCTATTAGATAGGACTTAAACTTATCTGGCTAAAAGTGGGTGTACTACGGGTAGTACACTTCAGCCCAACCCAGTAAATATTAGACAAAAAGTGAAGTGCCGATAAATATTTATGGTATAAATATGAACTGTCACCGTGACTTTCCAAATCTTCGGAAAAAATTAATAAATACGTAATGATTCATTTCAAAATATCGATGTTCTGCCTTACCGTACAAATCATCGTAATCGGGGGTGAGATATCTGGTTATATTTTTCTGGCCTAGTTGACTCGGGCCGAGTGGTCCTGACTTTCCCTGCAAATAATAATGGTATTACCCTGTAGTCTTGTGTGCGCACTGTTTTATACATAAGTCAGTACAATAAGTACATACCTACATAGAAAGGTGTGTGTCTTGCGAGGCGTGGCCGGCTTCCTCGCGGCAAGGAACTATAACCAGTGTTTATGGCAATATAACCACGTTACCATGTAGGTTGCATAGATAACTGATAGCGTGATATTATTGGCCTATGTTCGAAGGAATTCGACATTCGATTTCGTAAAAGTCATCAAATTGCCGATTCTTAAAAATTACGGGCCGTTATTGGTTAAAATTAAGACTCTTGTATCTTTACCAATCATGAAGCAAAGACCTCATAGCTTTGCATAGTAGACCCTCCCATATGGAAATAGCTATCACAGGTTAAATTGGCTTACGAATCTATATATTTATACTAGTGGTCGCCCAGAGGTCGAAATTCGACCATAATTAATTTAAATGTCATGATTCTAAAGTAGCCATCTTGTGTCAAACGCATGGTAGTGTGTGTAATGTTTTTTTTTATTAATTTAATTTATTTCTAATGTATATTTTATAAAAATATTAGCTTTCTGCACTCTTTCTCCATATAAACTTTAACTGTGCCAAATTTCATACTCCTCCGTCCGCGTAATTTTCGTAAAAAGGGGTACAAATTTTTGCTTCACGAATTAATATAATAATCATAATGATGGCCGAAAGCCTCGACCAACATCTCTCGAGGCTCTCGTTAGGCGGTTGGATTAAGGGCCTGATCCAGAAGGCAGTACTTCTCGATACGGCTCGCATTGTGAGGAGGTTCCAGTCTCTGCAGCCCTAACCACCGGTAGCTTGGACCCTGCTCCCGACACCGGAACACTATTTTTTATATTTTTAAATGTTTTTTTTTATACTTATATAGTTTTTTAAGAAATATTCAAAAATGTAAATGAATAAGAATCAAAGCGAATAAACGAAATAATAATGATAATCATAATAATGCCCAGTTGGGCAATAAAAAAAGCTAACATTGGTAAGCAAAACGATTCGTTTTTGTTTAAGGAACCGAGCATGAAATATCATCATCGCTGATTGTCAGACTTTTGGGCTTTTGAATACCCGTAACGACTGTCAAAGATCTATGTACTAATGTCAACTGGGACCAATGGCATAACATGCTTGTGAATACTTACATTTTGTTTCCGCAAAGACAGGGTTAGATTGTGTCATCTTCTTGTCACTTAAAGTAGTCATTCTACTCGTAAATAATTACGTAATCACAATATTTTACCGCAACACTAATCTACCAGTGATTGAGGATAAATAAACCTCAATAATTTCATAATAGCGATAATTTAAATAATAAATAATAGTCAAACAGAACTTCGTGACTATAATATTACGATATGTCATTTAACAAACGATATTATTATTTTATATCGACGATAACCTATTATTACGAGTGACAAAGTTAACCATACGTGCCTATACACCTTTATATAAAGAGTGATAAGGTTAATAATCCTTTGACATGGAGGTAAAATGTTATTAGTGATTATGTACCAAAGAGGCTGTGTTAGTTTATCGAATAAATAATAGGAACTGAATAAGGCATTATTGCAGTGTTCCTTTGCTGTGTAATTTTCCTATTTAAGGGGTTGTTATTAAACTAATATTGTTTTAAACAAATTGGATATCGTTAAGGCAAGGTGCATATGAATTATTTTTGCATGTACTCCTTTAGTAGCGTTTCTCGTTTCCATAGATTTACAAAGCTATACTTATTAAAAATTAAACTCTCAAACTTTTCGTGTCTGTGTGACCGCGTTGTTCTCCTAAACTACGCAACGGATTTTGATGCGATTTTCACCATCATTTAGAGAATTTATTCCGGGAGGTTTGTGTTTCATAATTTCATATTAAATTACATAAGTAAGCAGAGTGAGTAAGTAAGTAGTAAGCAGTGATAGCCTAGTGGTTTACTATCGGACTGTCAAGTCATAGGTCTCGTATTGTATAATTATCACTTGATTAAAAAACGGTGAAGAAAAACATCGTGAGGAAACAGACTTTTTTGAGGGTGGGAAATTATCAAATAACTTCTCCGAGGAGGGCGTGTCAGACTTTTACTGACTAAAAACCCACCCGTGTTGAAGAAAGTGAAGTGAAGTGCCGTGGCCGCGATATCCCTTTCGGACAAACTCGCAACCCTGGAAACCGACATGCCTGAGAGATATTTCTCGACGGCATGTGAAGACAAGTCAGAGGCCCATGGGCGGCTTTAAAACTCTGACACCAGGTTAGTCACAGACCACACGAAAAGATGAAGAAGAACTACATAATAATAAATAAATATTGATGTTTTGTCAAGCAGGAACGAATCTCTAGTTACGAGTAATAATAAAATACTCAGGTTTTAATCTTGAGATTACCGTATAGCTCAAATTATTTATAGTGTGTCAATTCGAAGATCTTTTTATAAAATAATATTTGAAAGAAAGAAAAAGTATTTATTGTGACTCGCACAGGAAATCACATTAAACTAAAAACATAAATAAAAAACAAAGTAACATTAAAATGAAGGAAGTCCTGTACGAGGCCAAAAGGCTCCTATCTCAGCATGATGCCGCGACATTTAAAAATAAATAAAAATGTCGCAGCGCTGGTATTCTGATAGGGCCCGCAGTGATATCACGGATAGATAGATACAATACAGACAAATAAATATAATAAAAATAAAAACAAAAAGGTGTGTGAATATAATAATAAAAAAATATAATGAAGAGTAAAATATTATGTAATCCGCGTGTCTGCATCCGACGTAACATCAGTTACTTGTCTATGCCTTTAGTATCTGTGGTACTCTATGGCATCGTGTTGACAAGTAAAGAGACGCAGACGCCGACACCGGCAAAAAACAATCATTTACTTTACGGCTGTATATTGCTGCAATATTATAGTGAATAGTGGAATGAAAAGTGTGTATTTAAGGAATAAAAGTCTGAAAGTGGCACCGGTGACTGAAAAGTTGTGCGGAAACTGGTTGTCATGGTATGGGCATGTGATGCGGAGGAATGAGGAAAATGTCGTGAGGAAAGTTTTGAGTATGAATGTGGATGGCTATAAGAGTAGGGGAAGACCAAAGAGACGATGGATGGACTGTGTGGAAGATAATATGCCTAGAAAGGGGGGGAATACCGAGATGACGACTAAAAGAGAAGTGTGGACGAAAGGGAGATGTTGTGCTGACCCAATTGGTGTAAGGGCGGGAGATTCATGATTTAAGGAATCTAGTATAGATTCTTAGGTCCTTAACTTTAGTTCTTAATAGGATTAAGTAATTTATAAATCATGTTTCAACAATAAGAAACTTTTGAAAGTCTGAAAGGGCGTGCTTTTAGTAGCAGAGGGAAATTACAAAGTTTTCAGTTTTCCGTCGTAAAGAAGACGGATATAATTAGATAAGTATTACTTAGGACTTAAGTTTTGAAAGTATACCTAAATAGACATTACAGAGAGGTTCTGAATAAAAAGCTTCCATGATCGACTTAACATTTTTTATTTAAACCGTTTTCCGTCAAACACCACTTGGGTATTTAAGTAATTTTATCGCCAACATTGTAGCTATCATAGTTTATCATTGTTTGTATTTGTTTTTTTTTTCCAATAAACGATTCAATTAAATTAAACATTATGAATGAAAAGATTAGGTATTCCACATCAAAACCTTTTCATAGCATGTCTGTACATCGTAAAAATTGCAAAAATGTCCTTTCTTTGGTAAAGTTAGTCAAGTCGTTGAGCTCTTAAGTTCTGAGTTGAGCTACTCGATTACTGACGAATGCGTGTTCTGCCTTTTCAGGTCCACTCAATCTGTGTGGTTCTTATCTCAAAAGACCATTTCAGACGCTAATCCACATACTCCTCACATAATCTGACCAAGATTATGTCTAGACTTTAAAAGAGTCACCATTTCTTCTGAAGGGTGGTCAGTCAGGCCAGAAGGAAGTCAGATAGGAAATGTCGACTCCAACTAGTTTTTTTTTTTTTTAAATATGACGTGTAAAAGTGATTTCGATATCCTATTTACAGAATAAACAATTTCGTTTTATTTCATTGCCAGTATTTATTTGATGACAACTATCATCATATATTAATTGACAAACAACACATTAATGAAATTACAAATTAACATTTAAAATAACAAACAAAAGGTAGGTAACCCTCAAAATGCAAAAGCGGCAACAAATAATTAAAATAACGATATAGCATTGTGCAGCTATTTTAATTCGAATTTCGAATGTAACTGATCTGCAGTGAACGGAGCGAATGAATGGGTGAATGAGTGATTGTTATTAAAGCGGGAGTCGCTATTGATCGGTAACAATGCCCTCGGTACTGAGGGACCTTATAGAGTTGTGTAGTCTTCAGAAGTTGTAGAAAAGGCTTTGTTCCTGTTGCATGTAGGTAAGCTTTTGTAAACTTGAAATCGAAGCTACAGGCCATATTTTTCCAAAAAAATATATCTATACTTATTTCAATTTTTAAATTCTTGGTATCGGTAATTTAAAGAGTAATTTCAACGGGTTAAAAAAAAAAATATACATAATTTCGTCAGGAATACACCAAGGCTACCAAAAAAGTTGGTATAGCAAAAAATAAAACTGAAATATCAAATAAAGTCTTCCCGTAAGTCCCTTCCAAAGTCTATGCAGCAAAGGGTTGAGCAACCCTTTCCCTTTCGGCAGCCATTACAATACACTCCACTCTGGATACGTTCTAACCTCCTTTACTAACTGATCTCCTGGTACTTTTGTCGCAATTTCGTAGCATCTAAATACTGAAGGAATGATCATTCTGTAGCGAAAATCTGCCATACTTAGTAGATGAATAATGGGAAGATGAAAGGATTATCGAAGTTTGTGTGTTTTTGTGTATGACTTTAATCCTAGAATAATAATAAAAGAGAGTGACGTTACTGTGCATTTTGGGCAGTTAGAGGCGGTTTTTCGAACGCAAACTATCGCAAAATTTATTCGACGGCTCCCGCAGACAGAAGCGATGTGACGGCTTGACGCTAGTTGAATAATTTCTATGAAAACTTCATGGAAATTGCTCATCAGAATCGCGTCACGCTGTCGAATCGCGCCTGTCCTTAGCAAATTGTCAAGCGCTTGTAAACTGCTGCGATTGGCTGTTGATCAATCATTCAACCAATCACATCAGCTTACGCGCGCGTTACTTACTTTTCAACGCAGCGTCAACTACTGTCACATTTTCGTCGCATAAGTACCTATCGTATTAAGAGGCTTACAACACCTAAAGCGCGGTCACTGTCGGACTGCATAGAAAAGAAAGAGAAGCGCGGTGACACAACACTAGTAATTTATTGCAAAATATTAAGCAATAAGCTATGTAAAAAAGATCTATTGAATGGACAAAAAAATTAAAACACTATTAAGGTAGTAAGTTGCTTGTAGACTAATCTGACAAACATTCTGAATGATTGCATATTTAATAATATGACTTTTAATCGTTAAAAGAATTTTTTGAGGTATTTTGGTGATTTTTTTTGTTGTATTACGTTTTCAACACACTATCTTACTAGCATATATCCTGAAGAATATCATATATTTTTCTGGTTTTGTTTACTGCAGTGAATCTAATACTTTTAGGCATTATCAAAAATTGCGTTTGCGTTTTAGGTTCTATAGTCCCCTTAACTTAGTAATTATTTAATGACAGAGAAAGCGAGATATATTCTTAACTAAGAACCAGACTGCCATGTAAAATGATCTCGAAAGAAGTGCGAGTATATGGTTTATACTCCAATTTAAAAGCATCAACATATAACTCACCGAAGTTTGTCCCGTTTACAACTGGGGCCACGAACAAGTGCACACTCATTTTACTTTTATTTTTATAAGAAATATGATTGTGTAGCGGGCGCGCGGCGAGCCCGGGGCGCGGATATTTTCAAAATAATAATTAAGCGGATACATTTATTATGCCGCACGAATATGTAATGCGCTCCGAGATCACAAAACACATGGTGTTTGATGGTTACAACTTTGTTTTTATTAGAGTTTTTGCTGTGTGAAATGCTTTTTAAATTTTAAATTATCGTGCTGCAGATGATTTAGCTTACTTTCTAATAAAAAAACTATGTATGTCAAAAGCGAGCCATGTTATTGGTTTCAATATGAATTATTATTAAGTTTTTTCAAGATAATATTTCCATAATCTAAAAACTTACAGACTTAAAATAATAATATATAAAAAAGAAGAGGAAATAATCATAGGGCATCAAAAAATTCGTTCGCTTCGCTGTCAACAGGAAAAGTGCCCAAAACGCTGGCAGCATTGCCACGCGCGTTGGTTTGGTTTCAATATTGGTTTTAGCTCCAAAATAGCTGAAACTAACAAACAATCTCTTACTAATGATTGAATACAGGAAACAACTGAATGTCTACATCAATGTAATTTATAGTTAGATACTAAACGCACTATCTAGAAGTCCAGTCTACAATTATTTCTTTAAGATAACTCGTGAATCCATGTCTCTCTGATATATTATTATGACATCGTTTACAAACGGCTGCATTAATTCCTCTTCCGTCTATTAAATGTCCGAGTTTTATGTCATAAAATTAATTATTACAAATGGCACAGCACACAAGCTCTTGGGGTCTAGCATTTTCTTGACCACTTGAGGACTAGAAAACTAATTTTAATTAAATTGTCATTTTTATGGCATTTCGTAACCATAGCATCTGACATACGTAATTTTGTTCAAGGTTGTATATTTTTATAAATTACCTATCCACCAAACTTTGAGTCATCATCCTTCGAGCCTACCTATCGAAAAGTGCCACCATTTCATTATTTGTGTTTCCATTTTGTATTGCACTAATAAATCTACTAATTCACAAACTATTCCATGTGATAATTAATTTAGACTAAAACTTAAACCGAACTAATGAGCTCACCCCCTGTACAAGATCTAAGCCGTCAGCGTACAGGGTGCGTTCATTACTGTGCCGCGGCAGCTGCGCGCGTCGCCTGCGGCACGGATTCTGCGCCCGCGTCGTTCCACCGTATCGCACCGGACACAGTATGCTACGGGCTTATGGTAATTCTGTGAAAGGATTTTTTGATTCTGTAGAAATACATAGTCATTGAATGTTCAAAATATTGTCTGGAATTATGGTGTGATGATGTTTTATATTGCTTGTATTTATTTATATTTTACCCAAATTGAGATTAAAACGTTTTATTTAATAATATCAAAATAAATTCTTGATAGAATACATGAAATTATTTACTAATATAAACTACTTACTTGCCTACATATTTCTACACCATAGTGTACGGACGTGCATTTAAAAGATAATACAGCAAATAACAGAAAAAAAAATTACTCAGAATTAACATTTAGTTAACATAAATTAACTACCTACATATTTCTGCACCTTAAGTGTAACGAATTTTTGGAATCATATTATTATTATGAGCAGATAACTATAAAATATTATAAAAACAAATAAGAACATAGCCTCCGGCCATTACTGAATTCATCCGTATCAACGATGAATTTTTAATCGGATATAAAACAGGTGTTGAGTTTAAAAAAAAAAACTTGAATTATTTACCTCTTTTTATTCTTTGAGCTCAGAGTTTCTATGTCTGGCTTTCGTCCGGTAGGTACACATAAGGCAAATATTTATGTAATGATTTCTATACAATAAAAATATTAAGTTTTCATAGAAATTGTTTTACTAGAGTCACGTCGCGGTGTCGCGTCGCGCCTGTCTGCTGGCGCCTTAATGTCCTGTTCACTGAAAAATGTCCGCAATCTCTTCGATGTCTTGTGCCCACCTGCCTGCAGACTGTATCTCGTCTCGCCCATTTAATTCCGGCTGCAGTTCCTCTACCCCTGTGTATATCATATTCCTGGTGGGCACTCTTTGGATAGAATGAAACCCAGTTCCTATCTTTTCTTCAATCTTTCGTCTTTTTCTTTCGATCCTCGATTTTTTGTCTCGTCTTTTTTTCACCTCTGCTTTTATTCTTTATGTTTAACACTTTAAACGTCTATCCGTTAACTTTAAAAATAATTTTACCTATGAAGAAGCCTTCATAGTTAAAATTATTTTGTAGTCATGTAACTTTAAATAAGAATAAGAAAGAATAAGCATCCTTAAGATAAGGATTTAAAGTTTTAAACGACACGATAGTGTAACTGTGTTCGTTAACACATTAGGAATTAGTCATCAGAGTCAATACTGGTTTTGAAAGACTCGGTATCTAAGTACACATTTTGATAACTAAGCTACCTAACCTTATCTTAAGAGGGCGTATAAAGCAAGCAAAAAATCAAATTTCACCTGTGCAAGCCTTACCCACCCCTCTCATCAAACACGACGAAAACCAAACACAATCTCTTACCGCCAGCAGAAACTTATCGAAAATATTGTTCTTCCTGCGCTATCATATCTTTCAAACAAATGACAAGCATCTACAGTTACTTATAAAAGCAAAGGTCTCTCAAGCAAATTATGCAACCCCATTCTCTATTACTCATATTCAAAAACCAATCGCTATTCGTAACCATGGCAACGAGCGACGGCGTCGTAAGCGTGAAACATCATTGCCTCGCCTATTACGAACCCTCAGCAGCACATCCCAACCGTGGCATTGCCCAAACGGCCACAAACACACCTTGATGATCTTCCAACAACCAACCATTACACTCACAACCCTTCAAACAAACAAAAACAACCGTAGCAAACCTTAATAAGGTTCATTTTCAAATGAGCGAGGGGTCAACGGAAAGTGGTATACCCCTAAGGCGATTTTGCATGCCTCTTGCACGCAGAAATGAAAACTCGATGCCGAAGTAACTAAGTTGTTGTCAAATTGATTTTAGCTACGTCTTTGTGGAAGTAAGCTGTGAAGTTTGTTAGATAAGACGTTGTTTAGATTTTTTGAAGTTTCGAAATATGTTTGGCTGATTGGGACATACAACAATCATAGATAGAGAAGAGTTTGGAAAACTTTTACTTAAAGCTCCTATATTGAACAGTCGCCGACGCTCAGGTGAGCAAGCATAACATAATAACTCAGTCGTAAACTTGAGCTTCTCGAGGTTTGTATAGCCAGTTGAAATAGTTACCTATAACAGAGGGGCAATTCCCATAATTTTTAAGAACGTTCGCATTCGCATCTCATTCGCAATCTGTCAAAAATACAATGAATTTATCAACGACAACAGCGACATGTCAGATTGCGACTTGAATGTGAACGTTTTTTAAGACGAGAATTGGCCTTCAGATAGAAGTTGCAGCTGACTAGGTACTGGTAGATGATTAGACACATGAAGGGTTAAGAAGAATAGTTTCTGGATATAAAAAGCTGTGCTGCAGAATTATTACTTAGTAAAAGTAATCATTCTTTGGTTCGCTATTGCGACTTATTCTGGGTTCTACTGAACTCACTTTAAATTGGGTGATTTACACACGATTAGGTAGCCCCATTGTTTCAAAACAGAGAAATCTCGTAAGCCGGAAGAAATTTTAACGATTCTTAAAGCTGCGGTCCCACTGCCCGCTTTCTCACAGGCCAGATCGCACCAAGCCAGGCCGACAGGCCATGGTAGTCATCGCATCCAATGAGGCCTCCGGTGGCCTTTCGTCGGCTGTCCGATCCATTGGGTGTGAGTAAGTTCAAAGGCGCGGCGTCACGCTGCGCAAGGGCGCTTGCAGCGGCCTGTATGGGCGCGTTTCTTTTCTGCTTCGTTTATCAAATGTTGAGCACTGAATAAAACCATAGCGTACACACGCAGCCACGCAGCCATGCGCAGCCATGCGCAGCCATGCGCAGTTCGACAGGCCTCGACAGGAACGGTAACGTCTGGCGCGGTCTGTCAGTAAACGAGCCGTAGGCGTGGGCAGCTTTACACATCTCCAGTCTATTTGTCATCAATGAACACAACACCTAAATCGTGACGTGATCGTTCAGTCACGATTAGTTGCGCAGAGGGTGTTTATCCGCTGGCAAATTGCTGAGCATGACCCCTCCTGTTTCTAAGTTCTTTAACGAGCTATTTGCAGTTTAATCTACCTTCTTCCAGATTTACTGAGTCTTAGCATTTAGAAACCAGAAAGATGTGTTTCTCCGGAGAATTTCGAACTCCCCTGCATGTAAGCTCAACAACTCAGTCACAACTCCAGGAAATCTGGTATTTTCTGAGGTTTCCGATAGATTACTAAACAGAAAATACACCAAAACTCAAAAGTATAGCGTAACAAACACACTTTCAATAACAATCCGAACGATTATGAAGTAAATTGCTAATACATACTTTTGATGTTTCAAAAATCGTCGGCTCGATACATTGGGGTTCAATGTAAACTGGAGCAGACACCGCGAACAAAATGTTTGCAGAACACGTTGTGGTCCAGGGACCACAACTCTATGAGAACCTTCTCGCACCGCGCATACACCGCAGTTGTCACACTTGACGTCCAAGGCACACATTTTTTGTTCGCGGTGTCTGCTCTAGTTTACATTGAATCTCAATGGGTCGATAACGTAAATAACGCAATGAATGTCGTTGAACTTTCAAAATGGAAGACATTGTCACTGTTCCTATATACAGGGTGTCAGGGACATCGACGCGAAAACTGATACCATGGATTCGGTACATGAATCTGAACCTCCCTATGTTGAAATTTATTTTTTAATCAGCTGTTCCATACATTTTGACCGCGTAGGTGTTGCACTTTTCTATGGAACAGCAGATTTTTTTTTTAATAACCGACGAAAAATTTCAACATAACAACATAGATTCGGTACATGATTCTGAACACCCTTGTGTTCAGAATCATGTACCGAATCTATGGTATCAGTTTTCACGTCGATGTCCCTGCCATCCTGTATATGTTACGCAATTACTTTTCACCTACGACATTTACAAGCGTATTATTGCTCTACATGCTAGACCTGCTATTCACACCACCCACTACACGTACCTCCTCATCAATCATGGGCACTTGACGCGCACCGTTTAGTCACGGCCAGTTGCGCAACGCAAGCACCGCTAGGGGGCGCTATCTCATCATCAGCTGCAAATTGGTCAGTTTAACGTGCAATTTGATTTTAATACGACCCGATAACATCTGCGATTGTAGGGGAAGATAGTGTTTGTGAATTTGTGGAGTCACTTTAGGGTCACTTTGATGTGTTTATTGATTTTGGGTATTTTGGCGATGGGGGCAATCGGGGTGGATGGCGGTCCAACAGATTGGTAAGAAAATTGTCACCACAGCTTTTGTACTACGAGTACATCTGCATCGTAAATGTGTAGCTAAGTATACATCCCAGAGGTAAAAATGTAATATCTCAAATGCCTGAAACACTGCATTGTTTCGCCCTAGCGATAGATAAGTCCCTAATCCCTAAGCCTTACAAGTATTTTCTGTATTTAACGTTAACCGTCCTAGAAAGTTAAATTTTTCCGAAAGTGGCTCTAATTCGGCTGCAGTTTCGCGCTCAGATCTGACACAAGCCTTTAACGTAAAATATTCCTAAGTGTACGTTCTAATTAAACAATTATGCTATCCTTTCTCATTGACCTACAGTTTGATCGGTGATGAATAATGCAAATAATATCAACACTCGTAACAGAAATGCAAATGATCAACTACTATGTCTTTAAGCAATAATTCGCCACTTGAATACAAATGACAGTTGACTAATTGACATAACACGTCATGCGCTAGACCTCAAAAGGTGATGATCGTTGGCACGATCAACCGTGTTAATGTGTTTTTATGAAAAAAGTTCACGAGTATACTTTTAAATTCATTAGCAAGCAGACTGGTAATGAAAAGTAATGGAGGGATTACTTTCATTACCAGCAGCAGGTTGGTAATGAATTTAAAACTATACTCGTTTTTTTTCTTCTAAAATTAAATATTTAAAAAGTGGTGGCAAATGTAACACCTGTCAAGATTATTATCTAGAGAGATATAGTAACTCTTCTGTTGAACATAGGCCTTCACGAAAGCGAGACTTACCATTCTTGGCTAACCCGTGATCCCATTGTTTTTCTATGGTACCAAAAGGTACAACACTGGTACTGCAATTACTCTTCGTCTTTACTTAATACCGAATACCTATTGGATAAACAAGAGAGGCTTTTTTTTTTTTCTGGCGCAAGTTCTTAAATAGTATTTAATTCGAGAACTTTGACCAAATTGGTGACTTTTTTTTATTGTTGTTCTTTGTTTCTTTTGTTAAGTTTTAGTATTAGGACACAACAACATACAAAAAACTTGCGCGTGCAGCCCAGTTCACGTGATAGCAGTGAAACTTCTTGAAAAATATAGAACTCCCACACAAAACTACGATGCGATACGACGCCGCATCGCAGGTTTTTAGAGTAGCTTTATTTTTTAGGAGCTCGCAGATTTTTGTAATGCGATGCGAATTCGCAGTTTTGTGTGGGAGCCCTAAGAGAGATTTAGTATGAAAGACAGAGAGTTATATATTTCTCCCCTCTCATGTAACGAAATGTGGCTAAACGTGGCGCGTCCTTGAAAATTCATTCTCAATTATTATCGAATCGCCCGCGGAAATTACACTTAAAAATACTCGTAAGGTACTAACTATCACCGAGCGACACATTATTTCAGAATCCGCAGCGATTCATTTCTGCCCCGGTTCCCGTCACGAAATTATCGATTTGTCTGCGGAGAGCTCGTCCCGCACTCGGGTACCTTTCCAATTTGCGGTTGAATAGATTCTTGCATTATTTGTTAGTGTAATGCTGCGGCCGTATCTGCGTCTATCGTGACGAAGCTTCGCACAGTGATACGATACCAACCATTATCGGTTATCGTCGCGATAGTTCGGGCTGCGTAGCACTTATCGCCCGGATGGCGGTATATAATAAACGTGGTGAAGCCGCTAATATGACCACCGCATTAGCGCGACAACTTTTAAGCGAGCGAAAAATACGAAGCTTCGGCACGCATTGCTTTGTCACTATAGACGCAGATGCGGCCCAGCTTAATGGAATTATTATGCGTCAGATAATATCCCATTTTCCTCAAGAAGGATAATACAAGACTTAATTCTTTTCGGTTTCGTGGTTATTGTAGATCATCACTAGATGGCGCGGATCTTAATTTAAAAAAAATCTGAAAGAGGCTAAACCAGAAAGATTGCTGAGCATGACCCCTCCTGTTTCTAAATTCTTTAACGAGCTATTTGCAGTTTACTCAACATTTAGAAACCAGAAAGATGTGTTACTCCGGAGAACTTCGAACTCCCCTGCATGTAAGCTCAACTACTCAGTCACAACTCTAGGAAATCGGGTATTTTCTGAGGTTTCCGATAGATTACTAAACAGAAAATACACCAAAACTCAAAAGTATAGCGTAACAAACACACTTTCAATCACAATCCGAACGATTATGAAGTAAATTGCTAATACATTTTTGCTTTTGATGTTTCAAAAATTCAAAGACGTGCGCTTTTTTTAATAATCTAATGTGACGATATAATCGTGGAAGTTCACGTCCTCGTCCATAAAGTGTATGGAAATACGTGCACGTTATAAAGTTATCGTGGAACTTAAAAGCATCCTCATTTATTATGTTTCCATACATTTTGCTTCCCTGTGTTATTGTGATGCCGTGTCGTGGACGTGGACGCGCATGATAATATTGTGGCGGTATCTACATCGCCTCATGCGAACTACGCATCAAAGACCTGACGTCACACAAATCATGCATCGCGCAATTAGAGTTTACCACGCGAACAGCATATATATAACTTCCCCGACATCAATCGTTGGGTAGTTGCCCGCCAGACACGACACCCGTCTATTCGGATTTTTTTTGTTAAAGCGGCAATAGAAATACACAATCTGTGAAAATGTCAACTGTTTACCTATTACGGTTCATGAGATACAGATGAGATAGAGCCCGCTGACAGACAGACGAACGGATAGTGGAGGCTCAATAAAAGGGTTCGGGTATGGAACCCTAAAAACTAGTAAATATTCGTAGATATACTCATCAATGAGTCCAATAAGTCCCCTCTTTGAGGAGTGCCTAGAGAGGCGCCACGGCGTCCTCACCTTCCGCCTGACGCAGGTCCTCACTGGACACGGTTGTTTCGGGAGGTTCCTGTTCCGCATAAGGCGGGAGGAAACGCCCGGGTGTCACCACTGTGTGGATCGCCCGGAGGACATGGTGGAGCATACGGTGGAGGTCTGCCTGCCTTGGGCGGAGCACCGCCGTGTCCTCACGGAGGCGATTGGCGGCGGCGCGTTCGGCCCTGGTTCAAGCCATGGTTCGGAGCGAGAGTGCATGGGAGGCCGTCGCTTCCTTCTGCGAAGCAGTAATGCTCGCAAAGGAGGAGGCGGAATGCGTGAGGGAGAGGCAAGATTCGCGCCCTCGCGCCCCTAGTCGCCGCAGGAGACGCCGACGGATCGTCGACGGATCGACGGATCGACGTTCGACGGTGCGTTGTGTTCCACGCGCACCTCAAAGAGATGTCAGCACCAGGGCCAATTCCTGCCAGGGTTGCGAGTTTGTCCGAAAGGGATATCGTGGCCCTGGCACACAGGCAACGGAAGGAACACGTGTGGGTTCGTGTGGGTGTGGGCCAGTAAAAGTCTGACACGAAGAGCGGGAGAAGTTATTTGATCATTTCCCACCCTCAAAAAAAAATTTAAAAGATATTCTCATCATTATTTTCTTTTCAGCTAGAACATCATTATACGAGGGTCACACTGAAAGTTCTTAGAAAATCAAAGAACAAACTAGCAAGTTATTAGTTTTATTACATCTTTTCAAAATAGTGTCCATTTACATCAATACATCGCTGCATCCGATGGAACCACTGAGAAAAGCGCTTTGCCCACTGGTCTTTAGGGGTCTCTTCGACGGCATTTTGAAACGCAGTCACTGGTTTCTCGGCATCCATAAAACGTTTTCCTCGAAGTTTTTCTTTTATTTTCGTAAATAAATAAAAATCGCAAGGTGCGCGGTCGGGGCTGTAGGGCGGGTGACCCAGTAATTCCACGTCTGACGTTGCCAAGTAGTCGATTGTTTGCTTGGCGGTGTGCGACGAGGCGTTGTCGTGGTGAAGGAGGATCCTACTGCGAGGTCGTTTCTCCAGAACTTTTTCCAAGATAAGTGGCAAACAATTGTTAGTGTACCACTCTGCAGTAACTGTTTTTCGACCCTCTAAAACAATTGTTGCGTAATGACTTATCCTTCCGAAGAACACGGACACCATCTTTTTTCCCACGCTTCGACCTCTCTTCACTTTAGTTGGCAACAAGGAAACACCCAGACAGCAGACTGTCTCTTAGTTTCAGGATCATAACAATAAATCCAGCTTTCGTCATCCGTACGTAGGTATGTCGAACACAGCATTTGAGTCACCTCCGTTAAATCTTTGAACCATTTCACGAGCACCAATCAACACGACGGAGTTTTTGGGCCTCTGTCAAATTGTGAGGTATCCACCGGGCACAAAGCTTCCTGGCCGCTAAATGTTCATGGAGGATTTTGTACACTTGACTCATACCGATGCCTAAGCTTGTCCGAATCTGCTGATAAGTCATTCTTTTGTCAGTCTCTATCATACGCCGCACAACATTGATGTTATCTTCGGTCGTCGCCGTAATAGGCCGTCCCTCACGTAGATCATCGGTGAGATTAGTGCGACCACGTTTAAACTCATTAAAACAGTTGTAGACAGTGGCACGAGATGAGGCTTCATTGTCAAAGGCCAATCGAAGTCTATCATAACTTTCTTGTTGACATAAATGACATCGAAAGTCATAAAAAATCATTGTACTTATTTGTTGTTGTAATTATTGCAAAATTTTCTCGCGTTAAATTCATGCTGACGAGACACAGACAATTTTCAATATTTGCCGCCAAATCGTAAACAACTGACAAATGAATAAAATACATACACAATAATATTGGCAAAGAGTTCCATTTTAAAAATTTGTACTAATTTTTTTATTATATCGTTTACAAGTGGCCAGTTCTAAAAAGTTTCAGTGTCGCCCTCGTAGTACAGGTAACCTACAACAAAAAGAAACTCTACAAACAGCTTTTCACCAACAATTTTCATTCCACCAACGCAGTATAAATATAAATAAGCGTACTGTAAATAACAGTAACGAACTCAAAATAAAGTGTATTTCCTGCTCAAGTCAACAGCGAGGCGCCCGTGTAAATTGCTATATCCGGTCGGCCGGTCCATTTCCGCCAATAAAGCCAACTTCCGGCGGCGCTGCCCGCCAGGTGGCAGCACTATTTAGTTTGTTCCGTCACTTCCGCTGAAGAAATAAGGTTTTCAGTCGGTAAATGTGATTTCATGGCAGTTTGACCGATGTGTTAAGATGGCCCGTTTGCAGATAGACTTTAATATAGTTCGGTAGTTCTTTGTTTGATATCAATTTA
The DNA here is from genome assembly GCA_916701695.1 of Agrochola macilenta. NCBI lineage: Eukaryota > Metazoa > Arthropoda > Insecta > Lepidoptera > Noctuidae > Agrochola > Agrochola macilenta. The sequence goes on along the minus strand of OU753572.1, from coordinate 8,490,656 downwards.
TCGAACGTAACATCCTATACTATTAAATGAGAAATATTTGCATAAATATATTTTTGTACTCATGTTCTCGAAAACGGCTCTAACGATTTCGATGAAAGTTGCAGTATGTGGGTTTACGGGGGCGAAAAATCGATCTACCTAGGTCTCATATCTGGGAAAACTCGTTTTCTCTATTATCGTCCGAGCAGAGCTCAGTCGCTCAGGTACTAAAGATAAATAGAGCAGGTGACCCAGTGGTAACGGCCGCGACTTACCCAATGTAAATTAATACATCACCACTCCTCTCAAAACGGTAAAGGAAAACATCGTGAGGAAACCGGCATGTCCTAGAACCAACAATTCGAAGACATGTGACATCTACAAACCCGCACTGGGCCCGCGTGGTGGATTACGGCCCACTCCCTCTCGAAGAGAGGCCAGTGTCCCAACAGTAAATAAAGATATGAATATGATCGAATTTACTTGTCAACGACCATTCCTGATACTGATTTCAGATTTTTCTCGTACCCCGATGCTACGAGACAGTTTAGGTTAACTAAGGTGTTGTCATGGTTCGTAGTTCATGTACCGAGGACAATAGGGATGATGCCTGGGTAAAAAAAAAAAAAACTAATTAGTCCGTCAGTCAGATAATAAAAAAATATTAGATACGTATTTTTTGCTTTATCATATTAATAAAAAATGACTTAGATAAAACGCATTTTAGGTTGAGGAGTGGGGGTCGCTACGTCACTAGTATGTATAAAATCTACATACTCGTGACGTCATGGCACATTTTACCTTTAATGTATCGCCGTAATCTTTAGATTACATAAAAAAAGAAAAAATATGTGTCCAATATTTTTTTTATAATCTCAAAGACGGACTAAAAATAAATTTTAGTCATCATCCCTATTTAATGCATCCTAACTAAAATTATAAATGCGAAAGTGAGTTTGTTTGTTTGTTACGATTTCACGCTAAAACGGCTGAATGGATTTGGATGAAATTTGGTACATGAATAGACCAGGACCTGGGTTAGGATCGAGACTTATGCGGGTGAAACCGCGGGGTGCAGCTAGTATAATAAACAAATCCAAGGAGACTTTAGTTGAGATAGGTTCTGTAGAGTACCTATTTATGCTAAAGGAGACAACATTCGACAATTTTTGTGTTCTGCGAAAGAGTTTCTCAAAATAACACAGTTACAATCATAGCTTTTTTAATCATAACAATTAAGTATATCAAGTAAAGCTGTCCACTCACCTGCCATCCGTTAGGCTCCAGGGCCAGATATGTCATCACACGATACACATATGGGCAGAAATATCACCCATAACACTCTTATCATCGAGTTCACCACACATCACCATACAGTCATCACTTTTGTAATGTCACTGTTTGAATGTTTACTAAAGAGTTCTAAGGTTGTATAAACTTCTTGTTTATATGGCACTGGCTGGAAATAAAAAAGGTTTGTATAAATAAATTGGCACCATAGAGCACGGAGACGCCTGGTTCATTATATCTTGTCCCTTGTCGTCATATTGGCATCATTGCTTGTCAAGCTTAGTTTCAATACTAATAGAGTTCAAAATGGCGACTAATAGAACAGTTTTACCAATCGCGTCACGGGACAAGTAATAATGAACGTACTGTAGAGGTGGCATTGTCAACATTTTCCATACAAACCCAATCTGTCCCAGTGTACTCGCATTTGCATCATAGTGATGACTTGCCAGAATCTGTGCGCTCAACGCAACTTCAGCACCACTAATTGTATTAGACCTGCCATCTCTAAACACTGCCGGTATGGCGATTCCTTGCTTCATAGAGTACAAACAATCATCACTGGCCACTGGCACAGCATCACAATACAAAAAGTAGGTAGGATATAAAGATCTGATCAAGTCAATTAGACTATCCCTAACCCTAAATAAGTTCCACATTAAGTGTGGGTTTCACTAATGAAACTGAATGCGATCAGCACTTCTAAACCTCATTCAAGAGCCTGCCAGTGACAATATTCCATAATTTTTTTGCCACTGACAGTTCTTGAACGCGGTTAAATGTGCTGAACTCGTTTAGCTTCGTTTTTTATATTCGCCCTAACTAAGAGTAAACGATTCGGTCACAGAACCTTTTAAAGTTAATACACCTATAATTAAAAATACATACCAATGCTCTGTTCCTAAAGTATCTGATGAAAGGGTAAACCAACCCTGTTCAGGTTAAATTCGTACGCAATCACTCACTAAAGCCATTCCCCATTTTATGTCCAGAAAATCACTGTCCATTCCAAGGTTGCCTGGAAGAGATCGCAGTAAGCGATAAGGCCGCCCATTGTATATTTTGTAGTGTATTACTTTTTCTTGTAATGTACAATCTGGTGTACAATAAAGTATATATAAATAAATAAATAAAGGGAATTATTAATACATTCACCTATATTTAGAAGGTTTCAAGTTTATGTCTCACCACTTTTCTCAATAAATTTGTTTGAATAACATTCATCATCATCATCATTTCAGCCGAAAGTCGTCCACTGCTGGAAATAAGCCTCCCCCAAATGGGGGGTTTACCATAATCGCCACGCTTGGCAGGCGGGTTGGCGATCGCAGTATGGGGTTAAAATACATAGAATGCTGCTGCCCATTCTCTAGTAAGTCCCTCAGTCGCCTTTTACGACACCCACGGGAAGAAATGCGTTGGTAGGTACTATTCTTTACGTCCGGCACCACACGGAACAATAACATTATTAATTTGTAATTGAAAAGTCATCGACGAAAATTGACGTAATAAAATTAACCCCAATAATCAAATAAAAAACATCATCAATCTGATTTAAAATTAGAATTTCGGGTTCAATTAGTGTACAAAAAATCAAATCATAGCTCTTATTTGGTAAGTGTGACTACAAATTGTCATCCAGAGGTAGGTTTTCCGATCCATTTGTTTACGTTTTCATCACATACTGTTGGAACAGACTGTATATTTGATAAGCTTGTCCGTTGCTCTTATTTGAGTAGAGTTTGAGCCAATTTGGGTATAAATTTTAACATATTACTACAGTACACCGTCTCTCGCGTATTTACAAAACTATGACGATATAACTACCTACATGAAAATTTGTTGTACTACTAAGTGCTGGAACTTTTAATATGATGACCTAAATCCTTTCAGATGTAGTTTATTTGAATAAACTTTTGTACATAAATGGCGAAGTTATAATATGTACGTAACCTACCGTATTCATCGTATCCGACAAAATTTTAGTAAAGTTTTCGAAACTAAATTGGCATGATGTGAAAGGACTTATGGAGGAAAAGTTTATGGAATGTTTCATGCCCAGTGTTGGAGAAAACAATGTTTATTTGAAGAAAAAAATCAAATTAAAAAAAAAATGTTTTTATTGTTTCTCAAACATTTGTTCTACAACACAAAATTGAGGCAGCCCCGGTAAGTTATGAGGATACTTGTGATGGGTAATGGTTTGAAGAACTTTCATCATCTGTCTAGCGTTTTCGCAACAATGTTGGGGTCGGCTTCCAGTCTTCCCGGATGCAGCTGAATACCAGTATTTACGTAGAGCGACTGCCTACCCCACCCGATACCCCTTGGTAAGATTATTTGTCAGACTTCTGGGTTTCTGACGACCAGTAACGACTGACAAAGATCTACGAATGACAGCCGGGACCAACGGCTTAACACGCTTTTCGAGACACGGAGGGATCTTGGCATGTAAAGATGGCCACCGCGACAAGTGTAGCTTAACCTGATCGCGCCTAACCTGAAGCCCCTTACATACCTAACGATAAAACTCTTAAAGTAGCAAGGTAATGTTACCTTTTGGGCTCACACTATCTTAAAATAATGTAATTTAATTACTTAAGTAACTAAATAACATTACACTAAGAAAGCAAGTTACATTATCTTGAATTTACAACCGAGCAGCAATACTTTTAACTAACGGACAAACATGTCGGTAGCCTACAAGTCTGTCTACCCCCGAGGCCTACCTACTAACATTAAAATGATACGGACCTTCTACGATGTTTCTGCAGAACTTTTTTAATAAGGGCCATGTAACGTTTGTAACTTGAGGATAATATTCTGATTTAAATTATGATAATTATGGATCGGACATTTTTTTTAAATAGAGCGTCTTAACCGACTTAACCTCTTACTTTCCGTAAGAGGTTCTAGATAAACATGAAAAGCTGTTTCTTTTCTTGAAGAGTGTTATTTTCAGACGTTCTTAAGAAGAGCTATAGAATAACCGTAGATTCTTGTTTACTTCAAAATTAATAGATACCAATATCATCTAATTACGAGTATGACCTAAGCGTTAAGTAATCCACAGATTTCTTTCCTGCTTTAAGATAGTTAATTGATTCAGGCGTGCGGAAATCCATTATAAAATACAATATACGTAGATATATATATTTAGTAAACTATTCCGCTTCGCGCGCGTTTCGTTTCAGGGGAATAGGTAAATAAATATATCTACGTCTATTGTAGATTTCTATCCTTCATAAACGCGTTAAAGAACCTAATGCAGGTCCTGCTCCTAAAGTAACGAAATAGTACCTAAAACATCAATCATAAATTTTTACTAACAAGATCAATGTCTCCATTAATATTTAGGGAATGTGAGCAGGGTGACCCAGTGGTAACGGCCGCGACTTACGACTTGTAGGTCGTTAGGTTCGAAACAAAGCAGACACTTTACTTAGTGTAAATTATTTCATCACCACTGCTCTCAAAACGGAAGAACCAAAAATAAATTGAAGACATGTGACATCTACCAACTCGCACTGGGCCCGCGTGGTGGATTACGGCCCACTCCCTCTCACAGAGAGGAGGCCGGTGTCCCAGCAGTGGGAAACATTATAGACTGATTATGTTAGGGAATGTGATAGTTAAGCAAAATGAAATGGCACAGCAAATTGACAGTGTATCAAGCTCCTCAACAAACAAGTTCCCCGACTGTATACTTACATGAAGCAAAAAAAAACGGAACTTGAAATTACATAAAACCACATCCACAGTCAGCTAACATATTTTTTTATTCTTCAAAGAACAAATTCATACCGGGAAAGTTTTTAAGAAAAATAATTACAATGGCCGCCACCCCCTTTCAGCAGGAGAGGGGGGGCGGCGACCCTTTGAGCGTTGAATTTCTTAAATAATTACGCTTCTTTTATTTTGCCAAACATTTGTGTAACAAGATTATGCCCTGCGATGATTACCTTTTGGCTTTACTTATTATTTTTATTTTTCGTTAATTTGCGTGTTGTTCCGTTTGTTATGTAAGGTTTTCTGGTGGTTATGATATCTATAATTATAAAAACGGTAAGTAAAACACAAATGGCGGACGCTGGCCGCACAAGTACTAAAGTGGAACTGGGCTGGCCACATCTGTCGGATGTCGGAGCAGCAATACGCAAAAATCACCACTCAGTGGATCCCTACGCGGCAGGCCCAGAAAATGATGGCGGAATGAGCTGGACTCCTTCTTAAAAGATTGGCCCGCAGTCGCAGTAGGCCGGGAAAAGTGGGGAGAGCGAAGGGAGGCCTTTGCTCTGCAGTGGGACATTACTGGCTTATAATAATAATAATAACTTGACATAACGGTCCCTCATGACGGGAACCTCGTGAAACCTGAGAAAGATAAACAAATCAAGTATCTTGACTTGGCTCGCGAGGTTGTCGACGTGTGGGATGTGGACTCAGCGATAATTGTGCCGATAGTCGTATCAGCCAATGGCTTCATTGTCAAGAGCCTCGACCAACACCTAAGGAGGCTCTCGTTGAGCAGCTGGATCAAGGGCTTGATTCAGAAAGCGGTACTCCTGGATACGGCTCGCATTGTCAGAGGGTTCCTCTTTCTGGAGCCCTGACCGTAGCTTGGACCCTGTTCCCGATACTGGTGAGCTACAATTTTTAATATTTTTTTATATTCTAATATTTAAAAATGTAATTTATAAGTATTTAAATGAAATAATAAGTATATACCTAATCACCAGGCCGTGATAGTTTCGTGATAAAATATGTACCTACCTCATCTACCTAGCTTTTTCCCAACTATGTTGGGGTCAGCTTCCAGTCTAATCGGATGCAGCTGAATACGAGTACTTAATAAAAAGCGACAATCTATCTGACTTCCATAACCCAATTACTGGGTATCACGCTACCCCTTGGTAGGATTGGTTGTAAGAGTTTCGGGCTTCTGACAACCCGTAACGACTGTCAAAGATCTACAAATGACAGCCAGGACCAACGGCTTAACGTGCTTTCCAAGGCACGGAGGGGTCTAGGTATGGATTGTCCGACCTCGGCAAGCTTATAGCTTTCCATAGCCTTCAATCGACCCGTGCGGCTGTTATCATTTAGCGCCCCACTTAATGGTGTTTTGGTGGTTATGGTGTCTACAATTATATAAACGGTAAATACCTATACCTACCTACCGTTTTTAATGAAGGTCAAAGAAGAGAAGGAACAAGCTTGAAACACGCGCACTTGGTGACTCAGTATGTCAGACCTTCATCTATAGGTTTCAGCACCATGTCTTGGTTCACGGTGTATTTATGCACTTACAAGTTACAATGTGCCCGGTACGTAAAACAGCTGATCATGCAAACACTAAGGTAGATACGTAGGCTACATTCACCCAAATTCACAACACAGCATCATAAAACAATCAGTACCTCTAATATTTTTACAAACCGAAATCATTCACTATTTTTCATTTCGTGATTGAAACTCCAATTTATCACACAGTCAATGTCTCATATTGAAGAATGACGCAACTGCAAAAAACTAAACAAAAAACAATTTTAAATAAAGAATGTTATTTATAAAATAAAAGATGGCGTCGCCCGTCGCGCAATGGCCGTGTTTCAGGGCGGCCCGGCTGAAACTAACGGAGCGGCGCCGCTGAAACAAATGCAATATAACTACATACACCGAATTGTATCGATAATAATGTTGTTATTTGAAATTCTGATATAATTCAATTATACTTCGGGAATTCAATTTATTTTGATGATCAGTTGCGCGGCGTGAGTGGCTTTTACAGTTTTACAGCAAGCCGTGGGTAAAAATACGACTTATAGTCCAAACGTTTATAGTAAAATTATAGGGTGGTTTGAGTTTGTTAATACAATGTTTTAAACAATTCTGCATAACTTTATTTGCAGATAAAAAATTAAAGAAAAAATAACTAAAATAATAGGTACCCCAAAGTCGATCAAGCTAAACAGATAGGTGTAACATGTTTGTTCATAGAACACACAACCAAGGGATTGAAAAATGTAAATTGTTCCTACTCTTACAAAGAATAGAACTCACTTCTTCATGTATTTTATTTTGCTTCAATAGTTAATTAGATCCTATGAGGAGCTGATAAAAGCCGCTCGGTTCGATCCTTCTGGCTAAGCTACGCTTGCCAGGGTTGGTCCGTGGATGGGTGACCACTTTTATATACCGAAACTCCTCCGTGCCTCGGAAAGCACGGTAACTGTTGGTCCCGGCTGTCATTCATGGAACTTTGACAGTTGCGGCGGGTCGTCAGAAGCCCGAAAATCTGACAACGCGCCTTACCAAGCTTTATCGTGTTACCCTGTTACTGGGTTGTGGAGGTCAGATAGGCAGTCGCTCCATGTAAAATACTGGTATACAGCTGCATCCAGTTAGACCGGAAACCGACCCAAACATAGTACATAGTTGGGAAAAGGCTAGGCAGATTGATTAATTAGATCCCATCGAATGTTATGTTTTATACCTTACATAGCTCTCTAACCAGGCTTTTTCAGAAAGAGGTAACATAGAAAGTTTTGCCCTACGAATTTAATAAAAATAAAACTACAGTCCGATTAAAGCCTAGATCGGGTAATTTGGAAATAGTCGGAAAGAGCTTTTTTGAGAGAGATGTGAGAATAGACTGTAAAACATGAATGAAACGTCGAATTACTAAAGTATGAAATATTTTCGCATTGTTTCATCTAAAACTGGATACAAAAAAAAAACTAGTAATATGTGGTTATTCTTGTATTGTTCGCCTTCACGTGTGTATTATAACGAATTCTGCTCACGATCCACTTTTCATACAAATTAAATAAATTCAAACAGAAAATGGAGTTTTAAAATAGAATATTAAAAGGAACATCACAATGTCTTAATTATTTAACTCTACATAACCTCGTTACATAACCAAATTGCTTGTACGAGAAAAATATATAAGTATCTTCATATACCGGCAAATAGGGGTCTTGGCAAAAACTCTGACTTCAAAGTGTGCGTGGAATAATATAAAAAGATTCGTGTGTTTGGGTCCAAAAAGTTTCCATTATAACTGTACCAATTTACACACACATTGATACTTTCGCCGCGTACTTACTTACACATGGGGGTTTTGTGAAGATTCTTTTGCGAATGGAAGTGAGTGAGTGGAAATTGCACACATAGATAAGATTTTCCTTGTATGTACGATGTTTGGAGGGTGTGATTGTGAATGTGTGCGCGCCCCGCCCCGAGCTATGAGCGCCCTCGGTGACGCCGGCGGCGACGGCTTCCGCGAACAAATGGGTTACTGCACATCTTAGATGTTTTTGCAAGATTTGTACGCAAAACCAATACAATGAAAAAAGAGGTATTGTTGTATTAATAAAGATTATTATTGAATTTAACTTATGCATTGAATACCCAAAATATATAATTGCACGTATTTCCAACACAATCTTGAATTGTTCACAAAAGCCAATATGAATACACGTTCCTTATACGCGTAAGTAACTGTTTATGTACACGGAATAGCTCCCAGGCACAGGCAACAGGTGTTCCGTGTTCATTATTTTTTCAAAGTAAAGTACACCTATATGACCTCGTTGAACAATCAAAAACACAAAATATAAATTGTAAAAATTATACCTGGCAACACGATATGGTTATGCATAAGTATATTTCTAAAATAATAATGTTCATAGTAATGTTCGTTCAAGTCTCTCGTTTTGAAAAAGTATAAACAAAAAATGATAGTTACCACTTCAGCTCTAGTTACACCTTTTTGTGGCAGCTGCGTCATCGTTTACAGTAGACATAGGGCGGGCTACTGTTCACAGCCTGCGGCCTTCCTGACCAATCACAGTGCTCCGAGCTATATTCCCCTCCCTTTCACTCCTATCGATACCCGCATCCGGCCATCCTTGTTACTTCCCCCGGCGAAAATCCTAGCAATATGAAATTATTTCTCAATTACCAACTTTAAACAGAGAACAGTAAAGCTCAGAATCGTTCAAACAAAATGCGTCGCTTCAGGCCTTTTGCACCCACAATAATGTTTATTTGATATCGAGCGTCAGGCAGGCGACGATTTTCAAGTTCAGATTTCCCATTCGTACGATTGTGAACCTTATTTCTTAGGCCGCTAAATCTAGACGATCGAAACGATCCCACGAATTGTATTTACGTGTGCAATGCTGGCATTTTCATTGTTACAATACTCAAGAGAGTTTGAGAGAAAATATTTTCGACTTTATGCGAGAAGTTGAAAGTTCAAAACTCTTTGCATGTTTTGGGGAGTTACAAAGTTCTGGAGTTGGGTAACTGTAACGCCCAAGGCAAAAGCTATTTGCGATGACAATTTTGCGAGCGTCGGCGAACGAAATATGCCTTTTATTCGTACTAGAGTCGGGATTAAGGCTCTAAAACGGAATTGCTGTCAGAGGGAGCTTTGTTGAAATTTGCGAACTACACCTACACGTTCCCAGTTACATCTCTTTGCAGGGAGCGCGATGTTTCGGTTGCGTTTAAAAATCCTGCAGATTTATGGATGAATGTTTTTGTAATTCTATGAAAGCTTTATTGTCTATGCTTACGTTCTTGCGTTGAGATTTAATTTCGACTTTCATGGCTAGTCGTAAATCGAATTATCAGGAATATACTCGTATTTCGGAAAAATGGTTTCTTACGTCTCAAACGAATCTTATAGAGAAAATATTTGTATTTTTGATTGTAATTAATTAAATCAAAAACTACTGGGCCGATTTAAGAAATTCTTTCACCAGTAGAATGCTATATTATCACTGAGTAACATAGGCTATAATTTATGAAGATATCACGCGGGCGAAGCCGCTGACGGCAGCTAGTAATGAATACTTACTAAAAAAGAGCCACTGCCTACAGTGACTTTTTTTGTTGTGTCCATATCTAAGTAGATTCAAGACAATTGGTACCAATATCATTTAAAATCGATTAGTTTCTATCGAATTTCGGCAGTATCGAATTGTTTTAGTTTCTGAATTAGCAGAAGCGGTTGTTAAAAGGATAAATAGATAATACATAGTGGGACATGGACATGCAAACAGTCCTGAATCATCAATGAATTCATATTAATTTGCGCGTCCATGACCTTTGCTTGAAAGCTTAGGTATCTAATTGCAAACATTTGCCCTTTTAGAGCAGGCTATGCTTGGAGTTCCTTTGAAGGATAACATCAGAAATGAAATTATCCGGAAAAGAACTGGAGTTACCAACATAGCTTTTAGAGTAAGCAAACTGAGGTGGCAGGCGCTGGCCATGTTTGTCGAAGGTCCAATGGCCGGTGGAGCAGACGAGTCCTGGAGTGGAGACCGCGTATCGGAAAGCGTAGCGTGGGACGTCCCCCAGCTACATGGACCGACGACCTTCAAAAGATGGCTGGGGACAGACTGGATGCGGAAGGCGGAGGACAGGGTGCAGTGACGCAGCCTGGGAGAGGCCTATGACCAGCAGAGGACTGCGATAGGCTGAGTTGATTGATTGACTTTTTCCTTCTTTAGTTAGGTCCTGTAAGTATCTAGAAATGGGATTTAACAGGATAAGTTATGATTTATTTCTCACCACAATATAAAGTAAATTTTCAAATGATCATTAGACAATACATAATAGTTTTATTTACACTGTGGGAGACTGGTGCCTAAGCTAGGCGTAATGCCTGTATTTCAGGACACCAGGTCTCCACCCCTTTGGAAGCAGTTACATTTCTTAAGGATTTATGCATTCGTACACAAATGCGGTAAATTATATAAAACCAAAAAAAAAAAAAGAGATTACTCTGATGATTATTACTTATTCTATATAGATAATTAAACTCTATAAAGAAAATTTATTAGATAATTCTGTTAACAGGTAACTTGTTCCTAGGCTCTGAAATTACCTACCTGTTACTTTTAACAGAGATAGAATAATTCATAGATACTTCGTAATATTTCAAACCGATAATTAGTTACCTATTATCGAAAACAATACACACACGCGTGCATCGGAATAAAGTTCTTACGTCAAAGAGGCTTAAATTGCTAATTCTTTGTCGCATAAACGTCACTATCACTACTAAGCGACCTTCCCAAGTAAATACCGAGGAATTCCCAGTCATCGACAAAATAACTGATTAATGAACGATGAACGAACAAACGTCAGGGCAAGGTAAACGGTGAAATGGTAACAGGGAACTGTGAATTCAGTTCCTAGGTTATCTGTTAAGCTGCAGTTACTAGGTATTTGTTAACAGGTAAGTAATTCCTAGCACATCTCTATGTATCTACTTGGAGGCAACTGGTTTTGAAAGAACAGTAGGATTTCTATAGGAAATGTCGGCTAGCTAGTAAGAAATAATTTGCAAAGTAAAAAATCTTTATTAGTTTACGTAAAATATCTACTCGTAGAAATGGCCCGGACTGCAGAACGACAACGATCAATGCGCGCGCTCTGTAATCCCCTTAAGGGGCCTATTACAAAAATGCGCGTAAATGCATGATTTCCTCGTTGAAATTGAATACTATTCGTTGGTTAGTATAAATAACAATTACTTGGTAAAAATAGTTCGTTTTCTCTTCTACAATAATAATAAAGCGTTTTTTCATTATTTATTTATTTATCTAGCAATTGTCTTTCTCATATAGAGCTCATTTGAGAGCTCTAATTTGCGGATTCTGTTGAATATAATTCATCAAAACATTTTTTCTCATATTAAACATATCCGATACTTTTATAATAATAGAATACATTTTTGTTATATGACTTTTATTTAAAGAAAAAATTACTGGACCTACTTCAATTTTCTACTAAAAACGTTTGGAAACAAGTCTGAATATCCGAAGTTCTACATCATTTTCGTACGTAGTATTTATACTAAAATAATCTCCAAAATTTGCTCAATAACAAACAATTTTTTTATTTATTTTTTATTGCTATTTTTTTATGAATAAAATAAAAGTACCATATATTTCACTGCGCCGGCAATGTGCGCTCAGTATCGCAAGAATGCTTTAGCGCAGCACCAAATGTAAGAGGGCTCTTAAAAAAAAAACTAAGTACTCGTATTAAACCTAGGATTACAGCGTAGGAGACGGATATCTATGGTAGGAGAGTTAAGTTAGAAAACGCCGAAGTATTGGACGTGTCGGATTACCGAGCGCCTACTGTATATCAATTGATCAATATGTAGGTATATATGTAGGTAAGTAGCCGAAATAGAAACAAAAAGGAATATACATAGTAAGTAGATATGTATTCGCGAAATAAACCCGAAAGGTATCTCAATTTTTTTGAAAAATGTTCTAAAAGAGTAGGTAACCTACAACTTACTCGGAAACGCTAACACATCTAATCAGTATGGAAATCAGAAAAGACAGTTAGGTAATTTACATAAAAAAATAAGGAAACTCCGCGAACGAAAACCGAAGAAAAACAAAAATGAAAGAAAAAGGAAAATTAATAAACCTGTCGCTGCCAGACCTGAAGATTTCAAATAACATTATAATGACAAGCCACGTCACTCTTATTTCGGTCACAATAAGGTGCAATTTCCTTTGCATACCCTAAAGTTATACAGATTTCTTTCAGACCGAAATGTTTCGTTTCTATTAAAGATTCGTACAAACATCCTCCCCTTGAGAAAAAAATATAATTTGCAATAACAAGTCCGTTTTGATTCGGCCTCCCTTCTGTATACTCTGAACTAAGGTAAACCGATGTATAATGTAGATATAGGGAGGTATATGATAGGTTTTCTTTTACGATGCAATTTTTAAGAGGGGAAATCAGAAATAGGGTGAATTTGAATCTACAAGGAGTTTGTAACTCAAAAACCACTGCATAGACAATAGGGATGATGCCTGAATAAATTCAACTTAGTCGATCGGTCGATAATAAAAAAATATTTGACATGTATTTTTTTCTTTATCATATAAATTAAAAATGACAGATAATAGTACATTATGATACGAGTGTGCTGTATTGGTCATTACCCAAAAGGCGGCATTGGCGCGCGAGCCATAGGCGAGCGCGATAATTTAGCCGAGTGGGTAATGATCAATGCACACGCGTTTCATGCGACGTTTTTCAACAAACTTACGAGGAAAAAAACAGACTTGTTGTAAGAACTTATGCTGGAATAACGTAACTACAGAGATGATAATTTAGATTTATAAAGTTCAACTGACCTTTGTTGCCAGGTACTGTCAATCGGAGCTTCTTTTAAAAACTGTTGTACGTCGGTTGGTGTCAATAGTTTAGATTTTCGTATTTCATAAAACAACAAAACAAAAACGATAACAAATATTTACGGAAAATGGCGCGCTGGTTTTTTTTTCCATTTGAAAATAAAGACAGGCAAAACCGCTGAACACCCTATATAAAAATATAATAAACACAAAATAATAATTTGAATACCTACGCAAATTAAGATAATATGTAGTGAAAAATATATAATTTGATGAAATATTATGTAAATGTATCATATTTTATTTATTTACACAGTAGGCATAAAAAAAGCAAGAAGTACCCACGCACATTGTCCACCTGAAGGAAAGAACCAAAGAAATCTCTTTGAAGATATTAAACAAAGCACCAATCTCTGCTTGGGTTAAAATAGAGAATGCTCATATAATAGTACCCATAGGTTCATACTAGTTCCATGTATTCAAAGTCAATTTCTTTATACAAATTCTATGCTGCAATGATAGTACTTACTAATTCTGAGTAATGATCTTTTCGTTTTCGTACTTTCGATGTTATCATTTTTTTTGTAGGTAGTGTTTCATCAGTATTTTTTATATTGAATAACTTTCACATAAAAAACACATCCATTGAAATATGATGAACAAGATAGCACGGGTACTTACGTACGTTTGGTATATAAAAGATAAATAAATTCAGTGTTAAAGCAGTATAATATTCTAAAACTTGAGGGGTCTCCATAATACATATAGACCTACGACATTATTTAATAAGGAAATAGGACCGCATCTTTAAACGTGGGCTAGCTCCAACAGCATCTTGAAAATCCTAGCCTAAAACACGATTGTTGTCAGTATAATAATTATAAATACATTAAAATAGTTATTTTTTTCAATAAAGGATTAATAAAATACTCCTTGAACAAATACTCGATATTTATTACGTCAATCACTAACTTTTCAATGACAAGATTTTAGACCAGTTAAAAAGGATGTCGGTTGCCTATGGTCGGTTGTTTGACTTTTGTAAAAATTGAAAATTTAGTCCAGTTTTCGCTTTTACTGTTAATTAAAATAGTTTAATTAAAAGATATGAAACACGCATAGGATGTTAAAGTGGGTGTGATAATACGTGTATCCTAATTAGTGCGTTTTTAATCAGTGACACGTAGATATCGCGATCAATTCCCAGGCAAGTCCAATGTTAATGTTTTTAGCGAGTCGCAATCAAATTCTGATTAGTTATCTGTGGCATTACAGCACTAGTCCGATAATATAAAGTTAAAAGCACGCGTTTTTAATACACTGAATTATGACCCTAAAAACGGTTCAATAAGAGCTACTTTACGAGCAAGTGTGTTGAAAAACGCATTACAGTCGGGCAGTGGGGGCTCGCTACGCCACAAGTATAAAATCTACTATACAAGTGACGTCATGCCACATTTCAACTCAATGTAGCGCCGGCCGTAATCATAAGATTTCGTAAAAAAATAAAAAAACGTGTTCAATATTTTTTAATAAAATACATGAAGGACAAAAAAAGGCGTCATCCCTATTGCTAAATCACAAATTGCTTCATAGATTTCTGCCGAACTATTCTGTAAAAATGTTTCCCTGAAATCTTAGGTGAAGTGAGTTTGAAGTAAGCTGTAATTTTACTTGATGCAAGGGATCAGTAGAGATTGGCAGCTCACTTCACCTAAGTTTTCACGGTTATATTTTTAAAAAATAGTCTGGTGTATGAAATTTAAAAAAGAACAGGTTATCACTGTGACCAAAAGTTTTTGAAACTTACACGAAATTCTGCAACAGATAAAAGACATTGACCAGACCTGGTATCGCTATTTGTTCTGTGGTGACTTAAGTTTATAATGTTGATAAATCTTGTTTTTAAATATAATAATTTTATCTAGTAATGCGAATCCTTAAATTCTCCGCATAAAAAACACCATAAAAGTATTAGTTTTTATATCGATTTCCTATTTTACCTGTACATTGTTTTTTTTACCCAAGTAATGTCACATGTCATTGGCTTCAAAGAGTATGTAAACAATAAAACCTTCTTGACTTACGCAAAATAATTAACAATTATTTTGTTCAACTTTGGCACGACATGGGCACGGTTCGCCAGAGGTCACGTGTTCGAGTCCCGGTTGTATATATTTTGACAATATATACGTATGTATATATATTTAGCTAATAGCACATGTGTACATACTATGTAAGTACCTAGCTATAAAGCTACCATTTACTGGGTACGTCTTTCATTGACTTGAATTTGCCTCGACGGCTGAGAGTTGTAATGCTCACTCAAATGTCTAGCTGGTGGTGGCGTGTGTGGTGGATCATTATTTTATTACGGAAGCTTTTAACGTTCTGCATCGTTCTCACATGTATAATTTCAAAATGAATGATATTATGACCAATATGTTGTAACCTGCATTACGCATTCCTACTTAGTTCATTCGGCCTTTCTCTTGTAAAATATAACGATAACTCAAAAGAAGCCTCCATATTAAAAGTGAGTAGAAACTGGAAAATTTCCATCTACTTAAAAAAAGGGTTTCAGTGGTAACGAGTTTTCAATGAAATGCTTTTGTCGCGTGATATATAGACTATATTTATTTGCTATCGTACCTACGTTTTGTTTTTCTGAATATTCCTTAGTCCAAAAATGTTCAGCACTTTGATCTTATGGTTGTAACCATGGTGTAACGTATAAGTACCATTAAAGTGAACGTGACGAGCATTGAAAATTCTCTAACGTCATTTTGACTAATTCGTATTTTGAATTTACCAGCATACATTGTGACAAAAAATCGAGAGATTCGATTCTAAACCTAGATTTTGAGACCTAATTACCGTGTAATGCCGAGAATTATGGTAAAATGGTAAATTACATTTGAAAGCCCTAAAATTATCCTTTTAATTAAACCATAAATCTTTGAGTCACTGCATGTTCTATACCGATACTAGGTTCCTTAGACACTTGGTCATTGTCCTTTGAATTACACTGTAAGTACACCCTAGTTAAACTGCACAAAAGCCTACACTTACCTAAGCCAAGAAAAAAAACAAAATTGATTTAATTCCTTTTTCAAAATTGGCACTAGCCATTCGATTAGCCACACCTCTTATAATTCGCTACGCACCTATTTTTCAACAAAACACATTAGACTGACATCCTGCAGACTTTACCACGAGGATTGCGATTACATGCTCGTTTTTGTAATCCTTTAGTTACAGAAATGGATCGGATATCTTGAGAAAATTGTCAGGTGATTTATCGAAAAAAGTTTAATTCAATTTTAATTCGATAGGCTTGGCTAGCCTTCGTGTGACCATCGACAATAATTGTCGAAACTGAACATTGTTTTAAAAATATCCACCCGCATTAGATTCACGATACGATTTTCTGGGATATTAAACATCCCAGAAAATCGGACTAACAATATAACCAATGTACACACGCATAGGTACGCACATACATACGAAAAAACATACATTAAAAAAAAAACAGTAGGTGACATTTTTATGAGCAGGCATGGACGAAACATAAGACCAAAATAAAAACAGAATCCTACTTTTTCTTCCACTTAACCAAACAGGTTCTTTAACTCCATGAAAGTCTTTAATAAATGTACGATTACACTTCAAAACGATAATAACATAAACGCTCAGGTAGCTTCTTAAACCTTTCGCACAAATAATTAATTTCATGCTCGATCTATCGATTCGATTCGATTGAGGCTGAATGAGCATAACATCATCGCCAATAAAAAAAACTATTGTTTGTGCGTGGGTGTGTATTTTGTCAAAATCAAGAATGGAGCATGTTTGATGTATATTTTTTGCGAAAAAGAAGGTTATTTTTGCAATGTTGTTCATTGTGGTAGGTTAAGAGGTTCATTGTTAACTTTTGTGAAGCAAAGCGTAACGAATGTGCATACCGCTCCATCATAACACTGGCTTTTTACATTTGAGTATGTTACCTTTTTTTCTTGGGTCTGCAAAAAGTGCTGTTGACATCGCGAAATTGGAAAGAAGAGAGTTCAAAATCTTCTTCTTTTTGTGTGGTTATTAACTAACCTGGTGTCAGAGTTTTTTAAAGCCGCCGATGGGCCTCTGACTTGGCTTCACATGCCGTCAAGAAATATCTGTCAGGCGTTTCCTCACGATGTTTTCCTTCACCGTTTTTGAAGTAAGTGATAATTATACAATACGCACATAAATCCGAAAAGTCAGAGGTGCGTGCCTTCGAACTCGAGACCTATGACTTGGCAGTTCGACGATCACACCACTAGGCTATCACTGCTATCAGTTCAAAATGAAAGGAAAAATAAAATGTGGAATATGCAGCTTCAGTGTTGTAGGTATAGAGCTAATACATAAAAACGAGGAAACTGAAAAAACTTGTAGGTAAAAAAATAGAGAATATTTTCTCACTTTCAACAACACTCAACTTTACGAGATATGAGGAGCCGCCATAGAATACAAGAACAACTCCCTTTTAGAGCTAGAACTTCGAAATTTTCCCTTAGTTTGGGAAAACCTTCGTCAACGCATCAGCTTAGCATCAGTAGCATTACACATCATTTTCTTTTTTTTCTTTATATACTTAAAGCTGCTGCTACCTAGGCTTTTTACATCCGTAATATTGGTAAACTACTAACTTTCCTCCACGGACTACAGACGGCAGCGCAAGTCGCGCCGTCTCACAGTGGATCGTCCCCATACAAGAGGTCGGACATAGAATTAAAAATTGAAAAAGTATTTAATTGAAAAAAATGAAATATACAGTTGCATTATTACTCTATTATGGAACTACAAAAAATTTTACAAAATTTTTTTATTTGACCAGTACTTTATGAGCAATTCGATGAAAACTGTTATTTTTCTATGGAAATGGTCACAAAAATGTCTGTATCTCATGATTCCCTCCTTGTTTCGATTTGCGGTTTTCACTACTGTTATTTACCCATTTTATGCCACATTTTCTTCAAGGACACATGGTGCTCCCAGCGACCCCCTTCCGAGATATTTTGCTTTTAGTAACTATACTTTTTATTGTATAACTGATGAAATGGAGGTACATTAAGTATATTCATAACTGAGAATAAGTCATCCCTAAGTAGTTCCTTAAATAACAGGTGCATTTGCGATTACTTTAATGACTTATGAACGCTTCTGTTGCCATACAACAAAAGCGTTAATGAGTCCTTAAGTAAAGATTACCAGTACTTGCTTAATCTAATTAGTTATTGTAATTACTATGTTAATAGCCCTTAATCTCTGCATTGTGATTGGATAATGTCATCATTAGCTTAGTAATGACTGAGTCGAATTTACAATAACACATCGAAAAGAAATAGAGTTTTATGATCAATAAGAAAATATGTAGGTATAAAAATATTTTTTATTTAAATAATATAACAATGTAAAAATAATTTAAAAATAAAACAACTATGTACCCTAAAACAAACTAAAAAATTAAACAACTACTAAGAACTAAATTAATTAATTAACACGACCATTTAGTTACTAACAACAATAGAAAAGAAAGAAAAAAAAAACATTTATTGGCCGATGGGTGGCGTAACACAAAACAAAAAAAGAACAGAATAAAAAAAAATACACAAAAACAAGAAATTAACAAAGAAACTGCTTGTTAATAATAATATTAGGTACTATAAGACTTAAACTATATTTTCTTCATCTTCATCAATAACGACATCATGATCATTATTATCGTCATCATCTTCTTCAACGTCACTACATGCAGCAAGTGTATCAGTTGAAACGGCAATGAACTCCAATTCACTCTGATCAACTATGAGTAAATCGTCTAGTTCACTAAATGAAGACTTTTTGGCTTTATTTGTCATCTTCGGTCGTAAGCTGGTGAGAAGAGGATCGGAAGATAATAGCAGATTATGAAGAATGTCTTCATTAGTGGCGATGCTACTATGCTTTCGTGTATGATATTCTCTAAATTTACGAAAATCCTTGTTTCTTGCTTCAGATGCTTCTTCAGACAAAAAACCTATAGGTACTACTGATAAGTGGTCCACTATCTGTGATCCATGAATCAGCAATTTGTGTAAACTTGCTGGCATGTTATACCATGGATATAATTCCACGAATAAATTTGCTGTTTCATCACAATATAATTTAAATTTTTGGACTTGAATTTTTTCGCCTGAGGAAATGCATTGCAAAATAACGGCGAGTCTTCTAATTAAATTAACGTCTAATTTAGTAATTTCCGCAGTCGTTTCAGGGTTTGCAAAAAACCTTCTTGCAGCATTTCCAGTGTTTGTATTGCCACTACCCTGCTTAACAACGTCTAGAAGTAAGCCTGTGCTTCTTCGGAAAGCTTCTTGAATGGCTTCTTTCTTATCTTTAACTTTTTTTTATTTTTCGTCACCTTTTGCTTGCCATGATTTTATGTCCATTCTGTAAGCAATGTGTAATAAACACTCCATAGACCGAATCCAAGCATGCAATGAACTAAATCCATGCTTGTATAAATCTGTATTCACGGGTTTAGCTCTCACTTCTTCCAAGTTATTCATTTCGCTTGGGCGAGCTTTGCACAAATCACACACTGCTGCCGATGTACCAGATATGATTGAATGTACCTTACCATCAATCATGGTTAGCCATAGATTGTGAGTAACAGTAGCATTGCCGCAATCAGTCGGGTTCAGTTCACGAATCTCGGTCTCAAATATTTCCATTTCAGCCTTAACATTCGCTTCCGTTTCTTTCATAAATGTAAATGAAATCGGGCGACAATATGTGGTTGACGATGGCCGATCATTCTGCCACACTATACTTCCACTAGAAGTCACTAACTTAAGCGGTACAAGACTTGCCATAAATACACTGGATAAGTC
This sequence comes from Agrochola macilenta, assembly GCA_916701695.1. Taxonomy (NCBI): domain Eukaryota; kingdom Metazoa; phylum Arthropoda; class Insecta; order Lepidoptera; family Noctuidae; genus Agrochola; species Agrochola macilenta. The sequence goes on along the minus strand of OU753572.1, from coordinate 8,470,279 downwards.
TTGTTCACTTGTTGTTGTCGTTTGATGGTAAATGCTTTGACTTGAAGCTCCATCAAAACCCCATTTACTGTGAAGCACAAGTGGTTCACCAGCATCAAAATTTGATTCAAGTGAATCGATCAGCCTCCTAACTGTGAGATCAAGGAGGGCTTGGATCCGTATGTTTGCGGAAGTTTCAGTCACAGTTATGTCTTCTTTTGCCGGGTAGCATTTAAGCTTTTCTTTAACTAACAAGTAGTAGCTTGGGTATTTCGCATGACCTTCTTTTAAACTAAAGTCCCGAAGTGTGATGTAACGCCACTTGGATAACTGCAAGTAAACGTAAAGAGCAAGTGCTTTGTGAGTAGGAACTTCACGAAGCGAAGGATTCTGCTTAGTTTCCAGGACATTTAAAACTGTTGAGACGTGTTCAGGATTTTCCAGCAAATTTTTCATTATTCTGGCCATATCATTTTTTCCGGCAGACTTAAGTATACTTTCAACAGTATGCAAAAGCTCATCCGGACGACTGCAACTAGCAACATTTTCATTAACACGTCTTCTTTTATGTCTAGTCGATAAATCTTCAAAGCGTTTGCGAGGAGATGTATATGTTGAAGTTGATGCATCTGATTTTGATGGACTGACTACCTCTTCTGCCTCATTTTCATTTGCTTCTTCAGTGTCAACAACATTTTCTTTAAAGCAATCTGGCCAAACGATATCGGAATTTAACCACTCTCCGTTCTTGTTAATGAACCTGTCGACTGTCCTTCTTGATTGCACCCATTTGGTGTAAACCCTATAGCAAAATCGTCGACACCAGTTCTTGAGATCCGTCACATCACTTTCACTTAACTGGACGTTAGTACTCGACTTCAATGTGTTAAATAAATTGTCATAGTCACGAAGATCTTTATGATTACGAAGAGCAACGTAAAGATCTAGATAAGTAGAAAACCCACGGAAAGCCATAATGACAACACTTGATAGAAGTTATAATTACAACTGAATTACATTTGCTAAACACACTCAAATATATAGGGCAGCAAGTAGGCAACTAGAAATGAATTTGATAAGCTAATGATGACATTAGACAATCACAATGCAGAGATTAAGGGCTGTTAACATAGTAATTACAATAACTAATTAGATTAAGCAAGTACTGGTAATCTTTACTTAAGGACTCATTAACGCTTTTGTTGTATGGCAACAGAAGCGTTCATAAGTCATTAAAGTAATCGCAAATGCACCTGTTATTTAAGGAACTACTTAGGGATGACTTATTCTCAGTAATGAATATACTTAATGTACCTCCATTTCATCAGTTATACAATAAAAAGTATAGTTACTAAAAGCAAAATATCTCGGAAGGGGGTCGCTGGGGGCACCATGTGTCTTTGAAGAAAATGTGGCATAAAATGGGTTAATAACAGTAGTGAAAACCGCAAATCGAAACAAGGAGGGAATCATGAGATACAGACATTTTTGTGACCATTTCCATAGAAAAATAACAGTTTTCATCGAATTGCTCATAAAGTACTGGTCAAATAAAAAAAATTAGTAACATTTTTTGTAGTTCCATAATAGAGTAATGCAACTGTATATTTCATTTTTTTCAATTAAATACTTTTCAATTTTTAATTCTATGTCCGACCTCTTGTATGGGGACGATCCACTGTGCGTCTCTCCGTTAAATTATTCAGCAGTCATTAGTCGTGCCTTTGCGCGCTGCGTACACAGCATTGTTCCGACCGACGGCCTCCTGTCTTGTATGGCGCCCTGGTACTTCGAGAAAGCAAACAGTATGGTACTGTTAGGATGATGAGTGGAGTCTTAGCCAGATGTTATGTTTTTGGGGATGTAAACAATGTTAATGTTTTTGGAATTGATTAATAGCTCGTCTAGATGAGATAGATATAATGAGAGACTAATCGAGATGTTCAAATTGATACCCATTTTCAAACATGTTTTAGGAACCCGTGTCCGTAGGTACCTACAAGTGTTTACTTATTTGTCATTAAAATTAACACATTCCAGTCAAATATATTGGATCTAAAAGTCCAATCACGAATTGTGTTGAAAAATTCTAAACAAAAATAAATACATATAATAATTAAGTCATCTAATGTCATTACCATATTTAAATACAAAAAGGCAAAGACATGAGTGCAAGGAGCCGCGCATCCGTGTCGCGGCTGCGTTAACATCGCCATAACGGCACAAATTGATTTGTGCGAGCCAGATCGCGCGAGGTTATAATTTTCGCGCCACGCTGCGCGCGAAACCACGCTGTGCTGCCAACATTACAGATATGTAGACTTGTTTGCTGAAGCGATAGATTCTGTACAACGATAAAAATGTGGTAATTTTACTGTTTGTTATTTTGATTCTTTTAAATCTTTAAATGTAAATTGCCTGTGCTGGTTCCTCATTTTTCTTTTCGTAAATTCAGTAATTCCACGTAAATGAATAAGTAGTTTAGTTTTAAGTAGTTTAGTCTTGTGTTCAAATCTGAAAATATCTGTCAAAAGATCAAAGGACCAAATATTTTGGGTGGGTACCCAATTTGATCTTTGATCCTCGTTGGCTTCCTCAGCAATATTGTAATAAAGTATTAATTAACAAAAAAAAAACAATTTCTAAATATAAAAAAGATCACTTAATTTAATTACCAACTCGTTACATTTACAGACATTATAGGATACCCCATTTGCCCTTTGTACGGATCAAAAGCTACAGACGCCAGACCCTACCGTCCTGTTCGTGACGTCACTTTGTGAGCTTATGACCCCTAGTCTCGGGCGTGTTCGCTTCACGACAGCTTTTGTTAAAAGCTTTGGCAAACGTGTGTAGAGGTAAATGTTGGGAAACGGTTGTTTTGAATTTCGAAATGACAATTATTATAATTAATACGGAAAATTATAGAAATAATTTTCCGGTGTTTTTGACAGTTAAACCACATATTATTATGTACCGGAAAGCCTCGACAGAAAGAAGACAGAAGGTTTGACAGCGGCTTACATTGAATACGCTTTCAAATGCCGAAGACTAGTCCCCTATTTCTAAAATGGAAACATTACCAGCCATTTTAGGGCGATCGCCTGACAAATCTAGGTATATTTCCTCGCTGATATGTTAAAGTAGCCACATTATACCACTGGCGGGCCGCCTGCTGGGCCTCGCCACTGATATATACGACCGCGTCACGACAACACTTCCACGCCTTAAGGTCTAAACACAACGATAGATTCAGAAGAAAATTAAAAAAAATGAGGAAGTCATGTCATCCCAAACCATAGTAATTAATCAAGCCTGTCCCTATTCGGAATCCTGATCAAAACGATTGGTGGTGGACCCATACAAAAATTAGATAATCGAAGTTCTTCAATTTAGACTAAAGTGACTACAAATATTTAAGTAGGTAGTCGATCTGATGCCTTAAATGAATCTTACGACCATTGCGCAAAAAATCTATGATTTTGAAGCACTACAAATAGAAGAAACATGTACGGTGAAAAAGAAAAGACGTACCTAAGGTGGATGCAGTGAATAAAACAAACGACAGTAATTGTTAGTGTCTACTCTTTCGCGTGTACGACTATGCGGAGTAATTTTGTCCCAGGAGTCACTGTTTACATCCAAGTCAGGTAACAAGATGCATGATTACCTACTTAAAGAGTGAGTAAACAAAAATTAAGGTCATACATGTGTGATTTTCATGAAGTACACAATTCACAGTTTTTAAACATGAAAATGTAATTGTTTATTTAAACTATGTATTTATGATTGCAAGAGATTAATTTTTTAAAGTTATTCTAGCTACTAGCTAAATCTCTTCTTCCTGTTGCATAATCGGTATAGGATTAGGATTTTTTTGCAATGAGAGGTCAGCTTATACTCGATATGTATTGCTTGAAATTTAGCCGTGTGTACTAGTAGCCTACTATGCCAGTGGCTTCGCCCGCGTGGTCTGAAATTATCCCACGGCAACGTACTACCGGCATCCAGGTTATAAACTATCTGTGTGCCAAATTTAATCCAAATCCGTTCAGCCGTTTTTTCGTGATTGAGTAAAAAACATCCAAACATACAAATTTTCACATTAATAATATTATGTAGGATTTCTTTCCACATTTATTTCAATTAGGTAACTAAACTATTTATTTATTTATTTATTGGAACTCCAACAGAGGCTACACAATTACATGCAAGTTTACAATTTAGGAATAGGGACAAATACAGTGTGCGCTTCCAATTATAGGAGACCACATCATTCTCTTATAATCTAGGTAAAACATTAAGTTTGACAAAGCGAAAATATAACAATGAATAAATCACAACATACAACATAATATCAGAGATCGAATTAAAATGAGATACAAAGCAAATTAATAATAAAAACATTAAGAATAAAAATTAAATAATAATAATAAAATAATAATCATAAAAGACAACAGACAAAATTATTGAATTATGGCTTGGATATTTATGGCTTTTAAACCTTTTTTAAACTTTGACATTTTGCATGTAATGTCCAATTCATCACGCTTCGATGCTTCGTTATACTGCCTACAGAGCCTCGGCAAAACGGCGAAGTGTCCGAGGTTTGTTTTGGAACCCGGCACATAGAAAAGGTTATAATTACATGTACGCGGCAAGCGAGATGGAGCACTTATCTGCAGCTTTCCAAGAAGCTCGATACAGTCAACAACCCCATTGAACAGTTTGTGAAGAAATGTGAGATCTAGAAACTTTCTTCTATCCAACAACGAGGACATTTTATAATGTTGTAGTCTCAAGTCGTAGCTCCTGATTTTTTTTTGCGAGACGGTCTTTATAGCAGAGATGGTATAGAAAGCGTCTTTGTACACTTTCCAGGCGTTTAATGTAAATGTCATAGTGAGGATTCCATATGGTGCTATTGTATTCAAGGAGTGGGCGAACTAATGTATTATATAGAAGAATTCTAGTTGAGGCTTTAGAAAACTCGTTGCTATTACGCAAGACAAATCCTAGCATCTTGAACCCTTTTGAGGTAATATTTAGTATATGCCTATCAAATTTCAGTTTTTTGTCAAACACAATTCCCAGGTCACGAACCTCATCTACTTTTTTTAGTGTTTTTTGGTGCAATGTGTAAGTGTGGGTTTGCACAGTTTTATTGCGGGAGAATTGCATACAATGACACTTAGAAACATTAAGCGACATTTTGTTTACTCTACACCAGTCCGCCATTCTATCGAGATCAGCCTGTAATAGTGCGGCATCCAGGTCTGTCACTATTGGTCTCATTATTTTGACATCATCAGCAAACAGGTAGAAACTTGAGATCATGAAACATAACGTAATGTCGTTAATGAAGATGTTAAAGAAGATAGGGCCTAAGTGCGAGCCCTGCAGAACTCCCGATGTTGCCGGAAAGAAATCAGAGTGATGACCGTTGATTACCACTCTTGAATTCCTACCAACGAGGTAAGAATGGAACCATTTCAGCAAATATCCCCCTATTCCTAAGTGATCTAGTTTTTTGAGAAGTATATTATGGTCAACCTTATCAAATGCCTTACTGAAGTCTGTGTATATAGTACCTATATAGGTACTATAGAGTATCCATGTGTTCTGTTCCTTAGAGTTTATGGAAAAACTGTAATTAACCTTATTATTCGTCTGTTCTGTACAGAGCCTTATACCGCCATCTTGTTATTCAATTACATGGCGGGAACACTCGTAAAGTTGTAGGTTTTTGTGTCTCATCACGAGGTATAACATCAGTCTTGAGCTCCGATCACTTTATACAGTTTATTTAGAGCAGTGAGATTTCGTGAGTTACAACTCTTTGATTACGGATGAAAAGGTTTTAAATGTAAGAATACTAAATGAGGGTACAGTCCGGCCGTCGAGATAATGCGTTCTTGACACCTGTCAGTTGAACAATTTCTAGTAGTAATAAGAATCAAATTCGCAAAACACATATTCGTTAATATGAAACTGACAGGTGTCAAGAACGCATTTTCTCGACGAAAAAAATATGTCCGCACAAAAAAATATGGTCATATTTTTTTAGGGTGTCGGACTGTAGAAGTATTTACGTTCTACAATAAACGGTAGTTGCATGTATTTTTCAAGATATAGCAGATGCTCTTTTAAATATTCAAACGTACTCAAAGAATTATAAACTCCGCCTTTTCTAGGTTCTTTAAAACTTCTTTCCTCTTTTAGTCCTCCCAAGTAACTAAACTACTGCGGTTACCTCCATCTGCTTCAGTCGTCTTAAAAATAAATCAATATTTATGACACAGTTAGAAACCAAATTCTCAGAAATCTAAAGACGCTGAAATGTCTTCAAAGTAAGTTCTGGTTTGCTTGAACTTGTCGTGTCAGAAAAATAACAGCCAGTAGTTTCCAAGACAAGATCTGACTTACGTAATACAGAGTGTTTGGAAGCTGGGTTTGAAGGGACAACATTTTGAGCCAAACATGTTTTATACGTTTTTTTTTAAATGTTTTACTGCAAACTTTAAGGTTTTTTGTTTTAGCCCTATTTTTGTTTTCAAGTTTTTGTAAATAAAATAAAAATTCGCAACCGAAAATGTTGCTTGATTTTTTATTTCAATAATATTAGTGTGCTTGGAACTTGGTTTATTAGATTAGGTACCTACACATCAGTCAAACCACAAAAATGAAAAAAAAAACATACCAACTTTGACTAGGGCATTGTTGGCAATTAACTGTCAGAAATAGGGAAAAAAAATTGCGGTAAAAAATTAAAATAAAGCCGTCTTCGACTAACTCTAAGACATGTATGGCTCAAAATGGTGTCGCCAATCACCCGTTAAGGCTTTGCACCAAGCTTCCAAACATCCTGTATAGGTAATGAAAGCATTCGGACAAAATGTGATGCCTTCTTTGAAAAGACTAGACAAGGTGTTCAAGTGAAAAGGGGAAGGCTTCCTTTCATGTTGTGGAAATGGCTATTCGGCAATTATTGTGGCCCTCAGGAATGTTAAAACAAAGGTTTTGAGTTATGTATGACACAATATTCAAACAAGTTAATAGGTTGATGTAGAATCTGTACCCTAATTGCGTATAACACGATCAATAACAATTAGTTTAATTTTGATAGTTCAACAACATTCATTGCGTTATTTACGTCTCTGAGCAAACAAATTATGATTGATCGTGTGTTACGCAATTAGGGTGCTGGAGTTTTAGCTAAGTGATAAGTAGATTTTGCCTATCAGATGATGGGCTCATAACCTCCACACGGACTCATCCGAAACCAAATGCTTTGCTGATTTTGTATTGGAAGGACCTCTTGCGTATCTTAGGACCATCTAAATACGTCGTTTGTCTCCAGCGTTAAAAAATACGATATTTCTCGAATTTCTTGAATTACCTTATTCAATTTGTCAATACCAACCGTGACATCTTTTTTTGTCCCAGCTATCCATATATCTTAGTACCCCATCAAACAATATATCAATATGTTTTTAACATTTTGTCCATGTCCAGACACATGTACTGCGCACACGCTACCGACCCACGCTGCGCGCATGTTCGGTGCAGCGAATAATTGAATTCCTACCATTATAGTTATAATGTTCGTATTAATTTAGCTGGAGCCATGAAATATACACGTGTTTGGCAAGTAGGCTTTATAAAGAATTAATTTGTGGAGGAGAAGTGGCTTATTAACATGCCTGGGGTAGGATGGAAATGGATTCATTTTGTGTTTAATCAGGAGAGAGCCAAGTATAAATATGACAAGATGGTAAACAAGGTGCAATAACAACAGGCTGCAGAACCTGCAGTTGTTACCCACAACTGGGAATATAAACTATAAATAAACATAAAAGATATGAAACAAAATCTCTTAAATCCACAATGAATATTGAACTATATTTTTCCAGCGCCATCCAAGAAAGCTCCCATTCAAAAGATTCATTCATTTCTATTAATTGCTGTTCCCATGTGGATGTTTTCACACACCATTTGACAGTTAATTTTCAGTAAACACCGCCATCTGTCGACTGTGTACCAACCGTAAGTGATGAGTAAAAAACTACAACATGAATTATTCAATGGTGCAAACTTGGAACAACACTATTGGTTTATCGATAATACTCGTGATTGCTACAGTATCGTATTAAGATGAAAATATTCTCTTGAAAACGGAAACATTTGACTTAATTATAAATATTATTAAAATCTCAAGAAATTAAATCTATTATGTACATTTAATATGTCTAATTATTAAGTATGTTATGTTATAGGTAAGTTAGATCATTCTGAAAATAAAAGTTTGCGGAGGTACTAAAGGACCAAAAAATATCAGGATAGCCTTTTGAAACTTGAACTCTCCACCATAAAAGTCACCAAAAACCACCATCAAGCAAATGTTACTAAAATTAGACACACAAAGCTTCACCACATAAATAAAACATCGACTTCCCAGCACATCCCTGCTCCTAGTAGTTCTCCAAACGTTGACAGATGGCGAGCCGGCGGCGATACGCGGCCGCGCGATCATATCCATATATTTGACACACACTACACTAGCACAGCATACGCTAATTCATAAATCTGTAACGATCATTGTCTGGAAGAGACAGAAGGGTGAATTTTGACTGGAACTTGATTGATTGGTAAAACATATAAAGAAGAAGATAGGGACTCTGTTTTAGAAGATTTTGATATTGGGGCTGCGGTCGCATGATAGTGTGACGCCATCAAAAAGCAGGTGGATAGTACGACCAGTGTACTTTTTTTTATTTTTTTTTATAACGTAAAGTTTATTTATTTGCATACATTGTAGGTACATGACATAAGATATTTAAAAGAAAAAGTGATCCTTGTACAATCTACCTTAGATTAGGCATGCAAACATTAATGTATGAAGAAAACGAGTAGGTATGTGATCCAAAAAAATTATAAAATAATAACAATAGTGTCAAAATACAAAATTACGAATACAGTTCAAAACGAGTACATTTAAATAAGTTGTTATGTCGTTAAAATGCATAAATTATTATAATTACCCATTAATAAGAAATTTACGCTAGGATAAGTCATTGTCATTTAAGAAATCATTAATCGAGTAGTAACATTTTTCAATCAGTATTGCTGTTAACTTCTTTTTAAAATTACGTAATATGTCATCTTTTATTATGTCAGGTATTTTGTTATATATTGTAGGTCCCATACTAATAACATTTTTTTTATGTAATGCAGTATTGCATCTCTCAACTATTAAAAGATTTGTGTACTGGCTTCTGATTAGTCTCTTACTACTTTGTGATACTGTAGTAAAAAGATGCATGTTACGTTTAACAAAAATTGCCATTTCCAAAATATACATTGCCGGAAATGTTAATAGCTTTAGGGATTTAAACACTGGAACACAGCTATCAGTCATTTTCATATTTAACGTCGACCTCAAACAACGTTTTTGGGCTTTGAATACCTGTACTTGATATTATTAACGTTGTAGATGTCACAGGTTCTTTAAAAAAGAAATGGTCTTTATGGACAACCAACTGGGAGGGGGTGAAGGAATTAATAAACCAAGAAGAATTCCAACTTCAAAATATTAATATTTGGAAGAAACCACAGTATTAGAAGTAGATACTTTATGGTTGTAATAAATACGAATGCAGAGGTAGATTGATAAAAAACTCTTGATTGTAATTATTTTAATTTAATCGATGAAAAGCAAATAGGTCGTTAATGAGACTACTTTACACAGTCGACAAGCTACCGGACAGCCATATGAAAGAAAAAAGAATTTAGTCACAATCATCATCAAACAATAATTATTACCAAACAATTAAGTCCAGTCAGATAATGAATTTCCAAATGTAACCACTGGTGATGTTCAAACAGACCGTCACCCCCTGCTATTGAGGTGTACCTCGAGGGTGACAACCCAATAGGAGGGTGATCGCGGTGATTATACACGTACCGATAAAACGCGTTATGCATGACTAAAGCAAGTTTTATGAAGTTTACAATTATAAAAAATATGATACCTACGATATTTAATATACCAATAATCACACCATGGGAGATAGAGAATAGGATCGAGGAATTTTAAACGATTTTTTTTTTTTTTTTAAAACGTTGCCCCACACTAAGAATTTCTTCCTGTATCGTGGGTGCGTTTACAAACATAGAAACTCACATACACTAACACCCAGACCCGGAACAACTACTTGCAGATCATACAAATATTTGTTCCGTGCGGGGATCAAACCCGCGACACGTTGCGCAGCAGTCGATCGCTCAGCCACTGCGCCAACCGTGTCGTCAAATTAAGAGGGTTTAACCTAAAAGTTGGCAACGTCGCAAATAACTGTCAAATATTTACCTGTTTTGATTCTTAAAGCACTATTACTGAATAGAAATAAGAAATGTGGCTAACTAGCGAACTAGAATATTAATAATGAATTGCAAATTTGTCATTGAATTTTAGGTGTCAAAAACGCATTTTAAAGTTTCCAAATAGTTTTTTTTAAATCTAAAACTAAACATTCGGTGATACGATATTAATTATTGCATTTCATAATCAATATTCTAGTTCGCTAGTTAGCCACATTTTTTATTTCCTCACAGTAATATTGCTAAATTAATCAAAACAGTGAAATATTTGACATCTATTTGCAACGTTGCCCACCTTCAGAATAAACGCTCTTAAGAATTTATGGTCTGAACTAACTTCAGTTACATGCATGTCTTGTCACAATAACAAAAAGAGAGAAATACAAACTTTTTTACAAAGAAAACAACCGACTTCTAAAAAACACAATAAAGTGAAATTAAATTAAATTTCGGAAGTCGGTGGCATAGTTGACATCTATTTGCGACGTTGCCCACCTTCAGAATAAACGCTCTTAAATAGAGAGTAGATTAGATGAGAAGGCAGCAGAGAAACGTACGAGTATATTCGGGAAAGGATATTTATGAGAATATATCTACGATATGTTGACAACAATATGGTTATATATATAACAGAGGAGGGTATGTGTCTCTTTCGTTATTAATAGTTATATTTTAACTACTGTGGGCATACTGTGGGTAGTGTTGGTTATTGTGCAATAGTAAAACCGTTTGCAGTTCAGATTAAATTATAATTCACGATCACATTAATCACACTAGCATTTCACACACTGTAAGTACACGAAACAACTATTCGAAACGCGCGACAGTTTTTAAACGTGTTCACTGGTTGACCGCCACCGATGAATCCTGCTTAGCTCCGGCCTGCCCGAGCGTTATCAGGGACGCCAGGGTCCATTAGTCAACTCATTAACGTATTTCTGACATATATATTATGGATTGTATAGATTAGCAAAGCCAAAGCTCTGAACATAACATGTATTTTATTTTATAAAGACGTCACCTCAAAGTAAAAGATTCAACCTGATAATCGATATCAAATCAAATCATTGCAAATATATCAAATTTAATCCCAAATAGTTGTAATCGAAACCATCAACAACATCAACCAAAGAAAAAAAAAAAATGTTTTCTCGCCAACTGGTCGACACTTCACGTGACCTGCTGGCTGGCTGGCTCGTTCTTTGGCCAAAGAATTATTATCATTGCAATTCAACGTGGCAATGCTGCCAGTCTTCTAGGCACGTTTCCGGATGTCGGCGATGCGGCGAGTACTTCGACGCCGAGGAGTCCTTTTGTTTTTGTAGTTATTTGTACAGTTAGTTAGTCATTTAATTTAGTACCTAATGTAAATAGTTAGTTGTGTTGAATATTGTACAAGGAATTATGGTGACGAATTAATAAAACCTAATTTATGCTGTTATATTTAAAACCTGCTGCCTCCATTCTTCATCAGCACATTCCCAATTATTTATTCAAGACATTGCAAATTGTCGATGGTGCGGCACTGCGACCCCATAGGTTATTGTTTTAGAACAACACTACAAAATAGGTCTTAATCACTGCACTACAGCTTTTCAACATGTGTTACGAATTTGACAAGAGTTTGGGTTGTTAAAATTACAAAGGTTTGAAGAAAGACTAGGCAAGTTGTTATTCAATCGGAAAATAAATGGAACACAATATTTCAAAAACTATAATATCCATATCAGACTCTATTGGTTGATTAGACATATCTTTATCGTCTCTAGCGTTAAATGGCAGCTAGTATTGAAGATTCATTCATTTGTTTTCTCATCAAATACCCTCCATTTGCATGAACAAAATTACATTATTATGTAACATAATCGACCTATTTTTAAAACAGAAGCGTTACGACCACATCAATATGTTGGAATAAAATTCGAAATTCAAAATAAGAGCGGTCGGTAGCGGCGGCGGCTCGCGACGGGACGCCAGCTTCCCGCCGCGCGCTTAACAAGCATGTTGCTTGTAGTCGGTATGTTGGCACCACTGCCTTACCACTGTTAAGTTGCCGGATTGAGACGTTTGAATATGCGTGGAATTGTTTAATTAATTAGGGACTTGAAGGCGAAAGATGTATCCCTTTGTCATATAGCCGCTCTGTACGAGTAGGGTATTATAGATGAAATAAGTGATCGCAAGTAGCCTTAATTTGACCCTGGTTTTCCTACCATTTTCAAGCGTATCATGGTAGAACTAGTCATCTAACTAAGACTGTGGCCTTAGATAACTCACGGTATGATTTGATAAGCGAATTATACGCAGTCTTAGCCTAGCTTTCACCTTCATTATAAGGCAAGGAGGATCTAAATAACTTAAGGATTAACGGTACATAATATACTAGCATCAAAGGCAATGCTGCCAAAACTAAATCGTGCGACTTCCCCTCGTATTGTTCCATTAGGTAATGAAGGATCGCTATAATCCCTGCTTCATAGAAATGCAGTCGCGTTCAGTTTGAGTAAATAGCCGCGGGCTAAATCGAACGCACTCGCGAAACTGGGGAGATTTGAATTTCGAATTTAGATTTTTGTTTTTTACTTAGCTAAAGGATTAATGGCTTGTCTGTAACATCGGTTTATTGAAGACAGGATTTCTATAGTTTATATCCGGTTGTTTACAAAATTGGGACCGCGTGATGGATTGCTGATTTACAGCAGTCAACACCTTCTTACAGACACGTCGCCTGTGTCCCAACTCCCAGGCCAGCAATGGAAACTCATTATTTATATTATAGGCTGATTAGACTATGTTTTTGCAAAGTAAATAATCATTTCATTGGGATTGATTCTCAAACCTGCTATAAGAATATTGCAAAAAAAATAATAACTTCAAAAAACCCAAAAACTCTTAAAACGTCACGCGCGCCTGTTTTCGGCAATTGTTCTTACCAATCTCCAGCTGCGCTGCAACCGTTTCCCGCTACCAAATTCGAAAAAATAATAGGTTTTATTTTTAATTGGAACATATTCGGATATCGGTGCGTGAGCCAGCGTTGGGTTCTTTATAGTGTCGAGGGGACCGTGTAGCCTGCAGCTATTTGTTTTAGAATACGTATTGGAATAAGACAATCTGCCCCCTGTAATAACTTAGCTACAATGAGCGGGAGTTCGGCTGCTACTTACCCTTTATGAACTATTGTTGTCAGGAATGAGGATAGTAAACGATTGAGCACCAACGCTTCTACTTACTTATTCTACAACTTACGGTACTTCAGAATAACTTCCTGCGTTCCTGATCACCACTGTACAGTCACATTCCACAGAAATACAATCAAAATTCTGTGTTAAAATTAACTAGCTACCTTTTTAAGATATTCTCTTTCAAGTAAAACAATGGGTGGTGTCTCCGATTTTGTAAAACAATCCTCATTAACGAAGTTACCCATCTCTAGTAAATACTGAACAGAAACAAACCTTTTAAATTCTAATTGCTATTGTTTTACAAAACTTCCTAATTGCTACCCTGGCTTTTGAATTTGTATTAGTATCCACCAGAACTTTAAATGCCAAGCCAACATTTGTTTAGCAATTTATTAATATTATTTTAACTTAAGCATCGTCTTCCGTATCATCGATATTAGTCAAAAACCACATACCAGCCTACCTAATAAATAAAATATTGCTACTTAAAATACTTGTAATTTATGTCTCTTCTGCTGCCATCAGGCTAGTTGGCCTTATTAAAATGCGTTCAAAGATTTATTTTATTTCCTCGTATCCGGCACAGAAAACATAACGATAACATAAACTTATCAGAAATAATAGACTGGTCGTATGATCCAACAGACTTCAGTCTTGAGCGAGTGAGGCAATAAATAGCCCATTACTCGCTAGCCCACAATAGGCGAGGCCAGAAGCAAATCAGCAAGCGGCCGGTACCAGGCGCCCAGATATACAAGGTAGTAGAGGTGAAGCGGGAAGGCGGGGGGCGGGGAGGCGATCCGTCAACGGCTCGCGGCGGTCACGACGACCGACGACCTAAGCCGACGGACACACAGATTGCAGAGCAATAGCTTTTTGGCCAAATATTCTGGACCACGACTTAAGAAAGTTTGGAGATGCTTCTGATATTTTGGAAGATGGAAAGTTTAACATTTTACAGTCATAGAGAAAATGTTTACAAAAACCTGAATTCTTCCAGATTTTTGGGAAATAGAAATGCTTAGAAAGTGTAATGTTTTCCAAAATAGAGGGCCCCTTGTAATGATGCTTTAGGAATCGTAGCCTACGTTTCCTCTATTCATGTGCTGCTTAAAGGCTGAACAAGGAAAATTATTTTGGTCCTAGGACGCAGAAGTAATAATTTTTACATTTTCAACAACAGCTCTCCAAATCCCGTCTACCCGTGGAGACCTCTCGAATCGCACGCCATTTACGCCTTCCTCCAGCTGCTTCCAATGTCTTTATAAAACTATTTCCTTATTTATGCTTATAATTAATACTCAACTCTTATAAGTACGTCCGAACGCTTATGTCGCGGTAAAACAATAAATTGAAAATTTTATTGCTCACATAAACCAGTGTGTACGCACCCGCTTCGGGCGCGCGACTGCCCGCTCGCGTGCCAGTAATTGCCCAGCGTTCCTTTTTTGAATAACTATCACGACTTTTTCGCTCCAAATACTCTTTTCTTTAGCTTTTGGATGTTCAAGGTATGCCACGCATTCAGCCAGGCCGACGCGTTCGGATATTTCAGGCATTTTGCGTGTAATCAGCGTTGTTATGGGTGTTCCTTTGCCTCGTTCATGTTTAAGGGCTTTTTGAGAGTCGAAACGTCCTTAAGTTTTTTTTTACTTTTTTGGGGAAAATACTTTGTATGAGCTTTTGTTTCGTGTGAATTTTGGTACGGATACAGATCTGTTTGTTACACCTAAGGTTTTTAATGAAGAAATTACAGCATCATCTTTTCATACCTTCTTGGTCTTTTGCTACGGAAGGTGCATTATTGATCTACAGGGACAAAAGTGTATTTATCTACAACAACATTTCCTACATTTCCATTTCGGTACATTGGATACCCAAGAGATTTAACCTTTGGATAATAACCACAAAACTATAATTTTTACCAAAAAGGTTACATTGTTAAGTTTTCAAGGACCAAAGAGTTTGTGCTCTGACGTCTAAACTCAAATTGTTGATCCTTTGAGATATTATTATGAATGTAAACATTATAGAATCTTTGTTATTATTTAGTTTCTGTTTATTTTAGCCAGTGAGGTGAAGTTTGAGGGTTCTCTAATAACAACTGTTACTGCTACATAGAATTCAGACTAATTAGTTTTTCTTAGATTAAATCAAGGTATAGCTTTGAAGGCTTAATTTCTTGTTGAATTATTATTGTAGTTTACTGGTAGGTACTTAGTAGTTATATCTAAGCTCTTCTACAAATTTAATGTAAAATAATATCTATATATTTTTGTATTTTATGTATATTTTTGAAAAAAATAATTGATAGTAGGTGTGAGATCTAGTCAGATGCCGATAATGTAGTTTTTAGATTTTTTTCCGTTGATGTTTATCTGGCTGTACTTATGTTCGGGATTGGCGACTAACGTCCGGTTTCTGAAAAGGAAATCAACACAAAAATTACCTCACAAATAATCATGCGCGCGTAAACTGCTGTGATTGTTGAATGAATAAAGTGTCAACAGCGAATGGCATCACAAAGTTATAACCTACGTTTAATTTCATTCCTGAAACTGACTAATGCCCGTATTCCAAACCTCACTCGAGACTCAAGCATTACTTAACACTAGTTTCAACCAATCAAAAGGCTTTAAACGAGTTTTAAGTAATGCTTGAGTTTTGAGTGAGGTTCTGTAATACGGGCCTAAGTCATCGTTAATAAGTTTACGTATTTACATTTTGACGTCACTTAAACAAAATCCATTTCTTCCATTCATTTGAAACAAATATTTTTTCTAAGTAATAATCTAAAAATAAAAGGGAATAATGTTCCTTTTCGGAAAATTTTTGCTAATTAAAATACGAGATGATTTTCTAATTCACTTTGGGCGAATACATCCCCTTTGAAGATCAAAGAAAGATTAAATTATGTCCAAATAATATTACTGTTTAATTCTTGGTCATTAGTGAGGGGATATTATCATATCGATAAAATTTACAAATTATGTTAAATCGGTTTTTTCATGTTCCAAAAAATCGTATTTTTTTGTGTATATTTTGCAATCAATTAGGAACGTAAGCCAGATTCTCATTGATGATATATGAATTTAGAAAAAAAAAACTATTATAACACAACCCATTAACCGTAAAAAATTCAAAATACCATCCTACCAAAATGTTTCTTATTGTATAATTAAAAAATCGCAGTGGGATTACAGTTCTCTAGGTACTGTAAAATATCGATAAAATGACATCACTATCGTGCTTAAAAAACAAAATCAGTACAGAGCGGGGCGCAGTGCCCCTAACTAATCGGACGATAAGCTGTATAAGGGGTCCTTGAGCTAATAACAGATTTTGAGGGCAATTAATATACAGTTTTTTACTCCATTAGTCTTTGGTATGTGTCATTCAGGCTTACATCCATCGGCTTGTGGAGGGCAGAGTTTTTACAACTCTCTTTAACGTCATGCTATCGCTAGCACAAGGAATCCATTACTTGTGCTTCAGAATTACTTGATTTAATAATAGTAATTCTGAAACACAGTAAGCTGAAATGAAATAAAATAAAAAAGCCTTATATTTCTCTTTTTTTTTTACAGTATTCATTACTAATTATTAAATAGTTTTCATTTGAGAACCCCTGAGGTAAGGGCTCCCAGAGAGTGCCAGCTTTCTCCGTCCTTCGCTACGTCCATCCAGCGTGATCCATCTATACGCACGATCTGGTCTTCCTAGCGAGTGTTTGGTCTTTTTCGTTTACAACCAACCGGTCCCTTCCAAAAAGTTATAAATTTGCAAAAAAAAGTTGAAATTAAATACTTAAATTTCATAGAATTCAATTAGATTTTTACAGAGTCAACAGTAAGATTCAACTTTGCTGATTCTACTCCAAAGATAAAGATCGATTTCGTAACCGAGATTGATTTATACCAGCATCAAATCAGGAGCATAACATCTTCTGCTGGCCATAGACTTCCCGCATAGTTCTGTGCTAACTAAAAACAACAATAGGCGGTGCAGTATAATAGGTGGTGTTCCGTAAATATTCGAGCTAACTTGTCTTATATAAGCTGGCATCTGCATCGACTCGAAAACTGTTACCATGGATTCAGTACATGATTCTGAACCCCTCGTTGAAATTTTCCGCAGGTTATTAAAAAAAAACAGTTGTTCCATTCATTTTGACCTCGTAGGTATAGCAGTTTTCTATGAAACAACTTTTTTTATTTAAACGACGTAAAATTTCAACGCAGAGGGTTCAGAATCATGAACTGAATCCATGGTACCAGTTTTCGCGTCGATGCAGATGCCAGCCTGTATACGTATATGCACGAGTTTCTGTGATAATACAACTTTGCATCTTTCTTATTTTCTTTTCTTCTTCTTTAAAAATATTATGATTGAATTCATCCAAAAATACCAAAAAGAACCTAGCTTATGCTAGCCCCAACCACACACACCTCATTCATTCAAAAACAAATCAATATGTAAGTAATCACTGCTCGCAAAGGGTTCATCTTCAATGGTACGCGTTTGGTGACAATAGAAACCTCAACCCCAATACCGCCCTAATACGTTACTATCGAAAATTTTGCTAATTTAAACCGATGCGGTGTTCTCCCTTTACAAAAGCACAATTTTCTTACTCCTCCATTTTTTTTACCATGTCTTTATGTTCATGACGTTTTACTTAGCACTTTTACACCACAAACATATAGTTGGCAAGCGTCTTAAGGTGGATCCGCAGTGGTAGCTTGCAAAATTCTAATTATCTTACGCCTTTTGCAATTTGCAGGTCAGTGTCAGGTTGAATCTTGAACAAAAAATGATTCGCGACCATAACAAATATGTATTTACAGAATTATAATCATAAGAATCATTAATACATCTCTCTAAGTTAGATTTGTTCAAATCTCTTAGAATAATCTCAAATCTAAAAAAAAAGAATTTCACGAACTACCACTGCGGATCCACCCTAACTTTCAGGAGATGAAACTTCACTGATACTAGACAACACCTAAATTTAATGCCTAAATAAAACCGTAGGTACTGTTAGATTTTCACCGCTTGGCTCAGTGCCGAGAGTTGAAAATCTAACGTGCTATAATATTGAGGAGTCTAGGTGTACCCTAATATTAGTGAATACGGGTACTTTGTGGAAACTTTTGAATAAGACTGTCTTTAATAATACATACTTCGGACTAGGCTACCTTTATAACTATAGTCTCGTTTCAATCATAAACAAAAAAAAACAATTGAATATCTAATGACCCTTTCTAAACCTCGCTGGTGACAATAGTACCACATGACCCTACGTCTCCCACCACCCCAGTACGTTGGTACTCATAATTGTGCCAATCTAGCGCCGCAGCGGTCGCCTTAACGTGATTATGTATATATGTGGTTCCATCGATTGTGATGCGCTTAGCTAGGGTGGTAACTTGTAATTTACGGTTTTTTGTAATACTTTTTTGTTTTTATTATAATGATACACTGATCCACATTTATTTAGAACTGATGTGAATTTAGCCAACTTGCAACTGATAACTTGCAAATAATATTGATAAACGTAAATAATGTATCATAGTGACACACGGTGAAAAATACGGTGTTCACTATCAAAATAATCATAAAATAATAAATCACGACTGCCAGAGCTGAGGATAATAAACGTATTCCAATTTTTTATTTATTTGTAACTCCTGTCCTCTCTCTTTCCTGCAAGTGTGCGAGCGATTTCGTGAAAAGGGACGGAAGTGTGTAACAGGCTGGGGAAGCGCACTCTATTTGATTTGACCAATGAGCGCGGGGAGCTAGAGTTGCCAGATGGTACCAACCCATTTTCGGAGAGGTTTTGGTACTGTCAGCTAAGATGTCAGATGTTACACATGCGACTACTCGTACTGTAAGGCTCGCTCGTTGTTTGTTTCTTTGATCAACAGGAATATTGTCCTGTGAAACCACAGAACGATTAGAACAATCCAATCAGTGGGGTAATTGCATTACACACCTAATGTCAATGCCTTTTAATTGCGCTATTTGCGTTGTTGGGAAGACGAATTTTTCAAGCATATGAAGCAATTTCCTTCAATATCTTTCGGATTGTAATTGAAAATGTATTACGCATTTAGAGTGCAGCATTAAATTCCTTCCACATGAAAACTTAATCGTAACGCCAAAGAGAAGCAACTCATCACAGACAGCTATTTATACAGCCAATAGAGACAAAGCATAGAGAAAGCCGGCGTGTAATAACTGCTTATAAATCATCTGTTATCTATGACATATCGACAGTCGACGTATCGACGGCACGCCACTAAAACTTAGCGCGTGGGCTAGTGAGACGTTAGCCCAAGGTTTATGTGGAAGGGAAATAGTGATGGGGCTGTATCTTATCGATTAAGATCTATGTAAATTAATTAGAACAGTTTTTCTGAGAATGAGATTGTATGAGAATTAATGATCGCTTAGAGGCGGAATCAGGTAAATCTTGAAATCAGTAGAAGCAGGAAAATTATAAGAAAAAATTAACTGGTTTTTCTCTCGCCTGATTTTGGTTACGGAAAAGCATACATTTTTTCATTATAATGTGAATACTTGGAACTGTTATAATGAACTCAGAAAAACTAAGCAACGTGATCTATCCAGAGGATTACCATATTGTACTTATTTAGCAAGTTACAAACTTAACCGCGCCGTTTATTGTGCGCACGCGCACACAGACGGCTTTCACACTAAGCTGCGGCGCCGCACCGTTTCGCTGATGTTCCGCACGCGTGGGAGCGGTAACACCATCCTGAGCGTGTTCAGCCACAAGCTGGATAGCCCCGTTCTGGGGCACTGGGTTCAAGCACAAGTGCGTGTGCCCGGGGCCCCAGAGGACGACAAATACTCAAATTAATTATTAAATTAAAATAGTTTGAAAGTTGTTCTACTAACAATATTACGGGCCAAATGTGTCTGACTTTTTATTTTTATTTTTTATTATATGAAAAGAAAAGAGTCATGAGATTTTGTCTCATGAGCACTTTGACTATGTATTAACAGCCACCTTGACTTGTCTAGAGAGCAGTGGTGGCCCAGTGGCATTGGCCCCGACTTACGAGTAGTAGTTCGTGGGTCCAATCCCAGGCAGGCACTTTACTTTGTGAAAATTATTTCATCACCACTGTTCTCAAAAGGTGAAGGAAAACATCGTGAGGAAACCGGCATGTCCTAGAACCAAAAATTCGAATACATGTCATGTCTCGAGGCCTGTTTCCCAGTGTGGAAACATTATTGGCTTATAATGCTAATACTTGACATGCCCTACGAATGATTATTCGTGATTTATTGGACAGACCAATGATTTGCGAAGATACAAGCATCATTCTTTTCATAATTCATAATTTTTCCTCTAAACAGCACATACCTCTTCTAAGCATCATTACGTCACTCCGCCCGCGCCTCCTCGCTGGCCAGCGCACGCGCCGCTCTAATAACTATAACTGAGCGACAATTACGAGCACACGATCGATACACACCGTTACTCGATGCTTATCTTCACGTACGACAATTAGCATAGTTGATGTTGATGTGAGTGCTGGGTACACGGGTTGCTTCGATTTTTTGGAGATTAGATGCATTGTGTTGTATTGTTGGTGGCAATGGGTTGATTTTTTCAGTTCAGGTTAACTTTCAGGTAGAAATTAAATGAAATTATTACTTTGTAAATAGGTAAACGGTAACACTTTTACAAGTCATATAAAAAAAATGCTAGATGGAGTCAATATTTCTTATCTTCACTACCCCTGAGAAGCAATAGCGCTACAAACTCATGGGTCAAAGTCTCTTTTCCCTTTTGTTTTGTGTGCTTTGTGTTGTTTTTTTCTGTTTGTGTTTTCTTTTTGTATATTCCTAATTACTTTGACATTCAATTGACAATTTTTTTATTTTTTAGGATGAGTTGTTAACTATTGACTATTCTGTAGTACATTTTAATTTATAAATTGTAATTTGCAATTGTTAATTATTATTTGAATAATGGATAAATTTATAATTATTTGTTTCAATTTAATAACCTACCTACTTTTACCTATTTGTACGCCGTTAAGGCAAAACATGACTGTAACATAATTTAATTGTAACATCTTGCATACCATGTGTGTGTATACTCATGTTTTGAACAAATAAATGATCTTTATCTTTATCTTTTCTTTGGGGAAAACAGCGTGATTTTATGTTTTGTGTCTGGTAAATTTTCACCTTAATAACTTTTATCGAAAACTTGGTTACACAAGAAATAGAGAGAGAAAGAGAAACAGAGGTAAAAGTGAGAGCAGAGAGACAAAGCATAGTGAGAACTTTCACACTAATGATACAATCTGTTTCACTTTTTCTTCACCATCTTGCATTTGGGGTATTTGACGTTGTAACCTTTGTGACTCGTAACTGTAACTGTGATTAGTGAATTTAATCCATACGAAATTACCTCCAATCGTCTGCGACAGAACTACTAAGTACTAACAGAATCGATTCTCCGAAGCAACTCGTGGAAACAGTCACTAACCTGTGCGTTAAATCTTGAACCTGTGTTATTAGAGCGACGCTTATCTAAATGCCGCCAAGCCGTGGGACGGGAAGACATCATTTAATTTCCGATGTCATTATGCCATACATTGGATGTCTTATTTTTATGCAATCTGAGATCGGGAGATTAGAATATTAAAATAAATTTAAATTTATTAAAATTATTTTTTTATTTAAATTTTGGAGTAGATTGAAAGAAAAATTTAAAATAAAAATAAAAAGGCCTTTTATTTCTTATAGAGCTTTATAAATAAAAATAAGTTTAACTTTATAAGTTAAACTTATTTTTATTTATAAAGCTCTAGTAAGAACCACTCAGTTAATTGAAGGTGAAGGCCTCCTCTAGAGACTTCAATTCTTCCATGTTCAACGAAAATTTTACTTTTTTCAAATTTTATTTCAAAGACACCGTTTTGAAAGGCATTGTGGTCGACGGACCCCATTTTTATGGCCAGCAGGTTAAAATCTAACTAAAAAAAGGGAAATGTGTATTTTTCCACTAAACATTTTTTAAATCGTGTGGAAAGGCGGAAACTAAAAAGTTGCGTGGTGATTGTTTGTGCCTTGTCCTATGTTCTATCATGATGTGACCACAACGCAACAGACCGATTATTATTATGAATCTGAACCTGTTACAATAGCTAGTAGCTGGCTATCGGTATGCTTGGCTAATAAATTCGTCACTGCAGAGGACTTTGTCATGTACCTAGGTAGAGTACTTTTTGACTCATACACAGCAACCACCGACAGCTAACTTGTCCATGACGAAATATGATCCAAAACATTTAAATTGAAACGGTTTCTCCCTGCAAGAAAATACTGCGTAAGTAATAACTTACGCAATCGACAAAATCACTACAATCACAAAACTACTAATTTCGCGCCACAATTACACCTTCAACCATAGACAACTGCATGAAACGTCATATTATTTTGATTTGCACGTCAAAGGCACTGGCCAATTGTCTTTTATTCCTATGCATATTGAATGTATGATTAGATAATTAGATAGCTGGCCTTCCTTTGATTTGCAATAAATTACTGGCTGATTATCAGGCAATATTATGAGCTATTATTGGGAAGACATCATTGACTTACATTACGTTAACTGCGTCGAGTTAGTGCGATTAAGCTTTAGAAATAAATTTCTTATTGGATTCTTGCTTGTTATGGAAAAAAATTGTGCAAATTAATGAAACTTTAAAATATTTTGTAATACAGCGGTGTGAAGACATTTTTTAAGCTTACAAGTTTTAAATGATAGGCTCAATCGATATTTTAGAAGCAGTTTTTCCTTTAGAATTGAGAAAGGGCTTTTTCTCAGTTCTAAAGCAGAAACTGCTTTCGGAAGATTAAGAACCGAGTCACAGGACAGGAGCCGTTTTATAATATTCAAACTAAAACAGGAATCTCTGACGTCATTCTTGTGGCGTCACATAAGCCCATGTCTACCCGGGTCAATGATTACGACCTATTATTAGTTTATTACGTAGGCGGAGCGGGGGGTCAAACGGTGACAAATTACCTTCCCGCGTAATTCACCTGACAGTCTAATAGACACGCACAGATTATACAATTTGCATAGATTATTATGCAACCCGTTTATCGTTGCAAGGTAGTTATTTATAAGGTTTGTCTGTTATTATAAATTAAAATTGTTTTTAATGTGTTTGGAATCTATGAATGTTACATTATTCGGTAGAATGGGAAACTTAATCGGAAATATTGTTTTTTTTTTCATCTCTTTTGCTTGATGCTCTTGCAAGGACCGCAGAAGTACTCCATGACGGGGGGGGGAGCAAGATCACCCTCTTTCAAAAACGAAGTACTCCATGACGGGGTCGAACTTCTTTGGCCACCCCTTTCCAAAAACGATATAATGTACATAATATATTTTATATTCGGTCAAAACAATAAACAATTCTTCTTCTTAGGTACCTACATGCGCTTTTTCACTTAAGAAAAAACAAAGCTCTGTGAAGGATAGCACAGATAAACCTTTACCAACACACGTAGCCTGACCACAATAGAAACGGTTTTATCGACAGAAGAATAGACAAACTGACAGATTGTGATTGTGAATCTGTCATTTTGTCTATTGCATAATTACCCCCCCCCCCCCTCCGAATTATTTTCGGGGGGGAATTTGGCCTCCTGTGCCCCCCACTTCCACAGTCCCTGTGCTCTTGAGTTTTTGTATCAGATTTGAAAAACATGTACTTACATACCTTGTCACATGGAAGAATGGTGAATCCAAGAATTCGGGGAGTAAATGGTCTTACAAAATACGCATCCCAACAAGAGTGTGAAAACTTCACCTACGCAGCTATGCACAAAAAATCTAGAGTAGAGGTCAAATCTATGACTTTAATAACACACTCCTAATGGCTATTACAACGCCCATAAGAGAAAGCAGCCTCATTAAATAATAAAAATATTATTACTCGCTCGTGGCGTCGATTAAATCGATGACTGGCATTATTCGACAAACTTTCGAAGCCAATGTTCGCAACTAAACACATAAAAAAAATCAAAAAAAGAATTTGGCGCCATGACACTCATGAGTCAAAGAGGCCGCGGTGCCACAACCGTTCAGAAACGCACTCAATAAATTACGACGCCTAATCACCCTTAATTGGGATGTGTCGTGACCCAACTTAACCTTAGGTCGACAAATAAGAACAAAATAATGCAAACATAATGATACGTGCTGGCTGAACGTTACAACTTTTAATTTTCGAACGTTAAGCCCGACGTTCGTGGACTGTAATTATCGTCTTTTCCGAACTTTAAGTATAAGGATAGAGATATTAATAGTCTGTGGTGTTTGCTTTTTTCTTTGATTTATATATTTTTATAGATACGGTGAAATTAGTGGTTTGTTACAGTTTTTGTTGTGCCGCTAATGGTTATAAATGTGTGACCGTAATAAAAATAATATTTAAGGACGATGCTCTAATGTCTGAAGGTTCAAATGCGTGTGGTCATGTTTTAAACTTGCCTGTCACGACGCTAGCGCCAGTGATAGGGGAAAAAATCAAAAGCACTTATTCGTAATTTTATTTGTTTGATTCCCACTAATCACCTTGGTTTTTAGGACTAGCTCAAAAGACAAGAAAATTCTAACGGAAGTGAGGTATTAGTTACCTTTTTCTGCTGTACAGTCACGAGCACCAATATGTATCCACTTTGCAAAATTCAAAAGCGATTTTCACATGGAATTACGACTGCAACTTTGAGATAAGACATATTTCATATTAGTGTGGGTTCCAAAATACTATGTTCGTAACAAAATAAAATTACAATCACCACAGTAGGAGAAAAATCACTTTTTAAAGTTGCTATGTGTATACATATTGGTGCTCGTGACTGTACATGAATAATGATTCTCTAGCTAAATCTACAAGACATTTATTTGGTGCAGCTTTAAGACCTATTTTTTTAATACTATTGTATTTAGTATATACACCCTACTAAGTATTCTCATTTTCTGATCCAGTGAAACGAACACAAGCACATAGGTAAGTCTCACCATAAAACAATACGCAGGTGGATGCTGCCATCATAGCCAAAGTAATCCATAACCCGCCTCTTACACGATGACAAGAAAAAAAATGATCCTTAACCACAGACTCATAGACAAAAATAAATCACCAAAAATTATACACCATCCAAAGATAATAAATCATTTAACATATTCCATAGAGTAGATAATGTCGCAATTTGCATCGCTTTCGTATCGCTAATTGAGCAATTCCATAGATAAATAGATAAAACACGGGTACACCCTAAATTATGCGTATTATTTGCATATTATTATTATAACTGTGGGGTGACATATTAATAATGTATAGTTGAATAGCAGAAGAACAAGTTTGTGAAACCATTGCATTCGCCAGGGTCAATACGCGGCCCGCTTTGAAAATGAGTAAAAAAATCATTAGTTTATTTAATTAACCATTTATGTACACACAAATAATCAAACAAGCAGAGAGGAACAGAAAAATACGTACCTACAAAGGTGAAGTCATTTCTTCTAAAGAAATCTCTTGCACCATACCTCATTTCTTCATCTGCTGTTTTTTTTAACTTTTAATGGAATACAGGAATGTGGTCTTTTGAGACAGGATATCAGCCTAAATACACTATGCCCCAGTGGAGTAGAAAGAAGATCCCAAAGACCATTTGTCATGTACTTAGAACCTTAGAACGATGTGTCAGTGAAACTTATCTCTTCCCAATCTCCAGACGGATACCATATTCCTAAGGGTCATCTACAATTAAAAAACAAAAAAACAATTCATGGTTTAGTATCCACGTTCTTTCAGCCTAAGTTGGCCTACTGAACTCCATCTGTCCTATAAACCAAAAGCACAAACAAAACACAACCCCAACTTCATCAAATTAAAGTCCAAATTCCCTCACCACAATTACTCATCATTTCTCTTAACATGGCAACCATACAGTTTCTTCATGTAACCACTCTCCCCAGAGGGCACTACAGTCGCACGGGGACATTTATGCAGATATTGTAATGACGTCACATTGATGACGGGGGATCGCATGCGCAAGATAAACCGATAAATATTAGTTATGCATAAAGTTATGGGTTTATGGGCTTCTTTTTAGGGATTAGAAGGGTGGCGAATCGTGTTTGGGGTTATGGTAATGTGCATACTTTTATAGGCACTGAGGTCTACCGACATCCTACGAAATAACCACAAACGCTACTCATTGCTCATGAATCTTAAAGATTTGAATAAAGAAAACTATTAAATTTGACAGTTTGAAAAGGAGATTCGACGTCTGACCTTTTCTAGAAATCGAAAATTTAAAAAAAGATTAACAAATAATGATAATCAATAATAATAATAACAATGGTGAAGATCATTTCTGTATCTTAAGAGACATTTTTCTACTTATTGCTTAAAACAATTCGTTAAAATAATAATCGTTCTCTCTAATACGTGTGTAATTAGAGGTATGAGGAACAGGATGTAAAGTTCACTCATCTTCTATAGAAAAGGGAGGATCCTCCGACCAGGGTGTCGTGTCTGGCGGGCAACTGCCCAATGGTTGATGTCGGATAGTCTTATATAAATGTCGTTCGCGCGGTAAAGTCTAATTGCGCGATGCAGGATTTGTGTGACGTCAGGTCTTTGATGCGTAGTTCGCATGTGTCGTTGTAGATGCCGTCACAAATCTTTTGTTTCGCAGAATAACAATTTCCTTCAGACGAGGGGGAGACGACGAGCTGAGCTTAGTTTGGGCTAAGCTCAGATGTCATCAGATGGTTGACATTTACATACTTGTACACTACTCTCAACTTAGATGTAGCATTTTTTAAACTTGCATGCATTCATTTAAATTTTACGAATGTATTTAGTTATATGACTGTACAAATTATTGCGTTTACGTAAAGATAATTTTCACCTAAAGCAGTAATAAAGATTGGTGATTTTGAAGGCAAACTCAGTTCGGATAGTGATCGGTTTTACGAATTTTCCCGATGCATCATACATCTAAGAGTTTTTTCGATATGCACGGCTGAGAATTCCACAATTTTAAACAGGTAAAATTAAAATATCTGGCGACGGGCCTCGCTCTTTTTGCATTGGATAGCCCAATTCTTGAGGTTATAGGCTCGCGGACGAAGTCGTAAGCAGAAGCTAGTCTTATATAAAACAAAACAGATTTTCTGAACTCATAGTGGTAATGATGTTGATCGATCACTCTTTGCTGGAACTGCAAAAGATAAGCTAAAACCAATAAGTGCTGAAATGGAAACAGTTTTTGTAGGAAAAATCTAAATGATTATTGTGGCAACAATAAAATGTATAGGTTGTTTTAGGGTCGTAGGTTTGTGATACTGATGAGACTTTTATCAAACCTTGCTTTGGAATAAAAGTATTTTACTTTATACCATGAATATTTATCATGGCTGAGTTATCTATAACAGTTGAGAATGTCGTCCACGAAAAAAATAAGGGTTGGTCCAAATATACTACCCTGCGGGATTCCGAATTTGATTTGTAGTAGCCGACTGGCTAGGATTGTTAACTTTACATTTGTTTAAAACCCCTACTGTAGTGATCGATAAAGCATTATAGTATGCTTTTTCGACCGCTTCAGTAGGGCCCACCAGTTTTGAACAAAAGTGCTAGCGTCCTCAATTACTCGTATATAGATAAAAAAATAAACATGGTACAGAAAAGATGCGTTACAAAAAGGGCTACGATACAGCAAAAAATATATTGTAAAATGTTTTTTACAATGCGTGTGCTCGAAAAGAGCCTTTTCCAAGCAGTAAATTAGTGCGGAAAGTGTCACTTTTTTTCACTAGTGCTTTTTACTTTTCTGTTTTTTTTATTTTTGTGGCCGTCGTCAGCCCGTTGCAGAGTTTTTATTATTTGAGAAAAGTTTTACAAATCAGATGATGATGACAAAGTCAAAGTCAAAGTCAAAGTCAAAGTCAAAGTCAAAGTCAAAGTCAAAGTCGAAGTCAAGTCGAAGTCAAGTCAAAGTCAAGTCGAAGTCAAGTCGAAGTCAAGTCGAAGTCAAGTCGAAGTCAAGTCGAAGTCGAAAGTCAAAGTCATGAATGTTGTTTTTATCATATATTCGTCGTCATTATGTTAGATGTTACACATCATCATAAGGCTCACTCGATTTTCTTTTTTTTTTCTCTCACAATGCATAGTAAAACGTTGTATGATACACGTGCGTAAGATGATTTCCGCACTTATAGCATAAATAACTATTTTATAATTAAACAAAAAAACAATTTTTTACTGTTTCTTTTGGAAAGAAAAGAATTTTAAAAACACTACCAGTGTCGTTGACCCATCAAAAAAGAAATATCAAAGCTTTTTTATTTTATCATGTTTAGATATAGTTATCTACCCACCACATCTGTGGAGTTTCGCTAGCTAATTTAATTTGACCCTGTATTTAGTTACTAAGTAGGGGATAGATGGAGGGGCTTGGGCTAAGTCATAACAGCCGCGCAGGTCGATCGATCAGGTTAAGCTACGCTTGTTGCGGTTGGTCCATGGATAGGTGATCGATCATCTTTACATACCAAGACCCGTCCGTGCCTCGGAAAGCACGGTAAGCCGTTGATTCCGGCTATCATTTCTAGACCTCTGACAGTTGTTACGGGTCGTAAGAAGCCCGAATCTGACAACCAGTCTACCAAGGGGTATCGTGTTACTCAGTAACTGGGTTGTGGAGGTGCTCCTTGTAAAATACTGGTATTGAGCTGCATCTGGGTAGACTGGAAGCCAACCCCAACATAGTTGGGAAAAGGCTTGACAGATGATGATTTACTTACTAAGTAGCGACAAACGTCAAACGCACAGAGGTACAAAATTACTCCCACACCAAAAATAATCACCTATTCTCGTCCACAATAACTTCATACAATTTAGCCACGTAGGGTGCTAACAGGCTTATATCAGCAGAATTTGTCCCGCAGTCCCCTGAGAGGCTAGTCTTGGGAAGCGAACAGAATACGCGAACGCCTGATCGCCCTCGCTGAGAACAAAAATCAACAAGGGTTTTGTGAGCCGTGTTGTTCATTTTTGGGTAGCAGCGATGTGGGTAAAGTTGGATGTGGTATTCACTACGTATACATGCCGCGGTAAGATGGTTGAAGCCGTGATATAGTTATATCCCTCGGTATATAGCTATATACCGTATTATACTGCCCTGCTAAGCTGAAACGCGCTATCTCAGTCGGAGTAAGTTTTGAGAAAATGAATTTTTGGAAATTGTAATTTAAGGAAAAGTCGAGATATAAAAAACTTCTTAGTGATTTTTTTAAATGTTTTAAATTACAGAGCGCTATTTGGCTTATACCATTAGATGCAGAATTGTTATAGCTATTGAATGTTATAAAAAAAACTAAAACGGCGTATCTCAGAAATAGCGCCTTTCGGCTTAGCATTCGAAATTGGTCGCAGCAACAAAATTAGGGCACTCCAACAGTTATGAACCGCTTTCATATAACTATGTTACGGTATATAGCTATATCCCTAGGGATATAACTATATAACGGCTTCAACCATCTTACTGCGGCATACATGACATATTATATACCTATGCAACTCCTAGCTATAGTGGTCGCTAAGAACTGTATCATCTTAATTCGATGGCAATCAACTATTTTAATGGGGTCGAAGTTTTTAATGAACTGTTTTTAAAGTGATGTAGCAGTGATTGCGAATAACTTAAGATCACGAGGCTCACAGTATACAGAGAATACCAAATTTTGGATTACTATTTCTTAGTTTCTCAATGATTCTGTCTATTTCTAATAGATCCATCCATTGTTTTTTTATGAGCTGCCTATCAGTCTCACAGCCAAATACTTCAGATTTGTAGATGTGCAGTTGAGCACACCATAATTATGAAAATCTAGAGAGAAATATTAATGACCAGATTGATGAATTAGTCCTCTTATTAATATTTCTCTCTAGTTTTGTACCATAAGGTGGTACAGAGATTTTCCATAATTTCGTTAAAAATTCAAGCACTGTGCCACCAAACTGTGCTTAACTAAACCGCCACATCCACCCCGCCTGCACTCCGCTAATCCTCTGAGCGGCCGAATGTCAAGCGTCACTCAATAGAGAGCTGTTGACGTACAGGATTACGAGCACAACACTCTTCTATATGAATATCTATATTTGTTCGAGAATATTAACTGTGAACTGAGTTTTCTGTGTTGAAAAGTTGGGAATTGAAAAATTCGCATGACAATATTAATCAAAACAGAAGTACATTGGGTGTGACCAGTACACTTTTAAGCCTTTAAAGTAAAATATCCCCAACTTTGACTTGATACCCAATTACCCAGTCTCCTACCAGCCAGTCTCTATTCTCAGCAGATGCAAAGATGAACACCAGGATTTCCGGCGTCTTGGCCATCGACTACAAGTTCTATCCAGTGCTTCATTATTGAATACGTCATGTCTATGATGGCGCAGCCGTGAGGCACACACTATTGTTGTTAAAAGTTTAAAACATTATTTTCACTTTTTCACTTTTTCATTTTGTCCAAATAAATGTTATCATTTCCTTCTTTCAGTGTATGCTTGTGAATCCACACTGCCGCGCCACCTCAATGTTATAGTATATTAAAATAATCTAGTTGACTAGACCCATTCCACCAAAAGCAATATTCTAATTAACAATGATGAAAATTCCTGAAAGAACTTGCTAGTCAGGAAGAGAAAGGATTGTTACAGTAGACGTGGTTCGTGACTGCAAACGATATCAGCTCAATACCTACTTAACTTCAATACCTCCCCCATACTGTTAAAATTTAATATACAACCGACCTTATTAGGGTTAGTACTTATTAGTTTACCACCCTATCTTGATGAAGTACCCTCAAGTGCGGGTTAATAAAGGGCGCATTACTGTGTAAACATGGTCACGTGGCCTCCCGCCGGCGGTCACGTGACTCCCACAGACTAGATAGAAATCTGTCGCGCCAGATATTATCTGTGACTGGTTTCGCGCGTTTTTCTCTGTCAAATTAGGCAGTTCTGTTTTTGATGAGCTACCTATGCTTTTTTGTTGTGGTTCTTTGAGTGCGTCTTACCGTGAGTAAATTTTTGGTCCCTGGAATCAGAATGAGCACTTTTAGTACTTTCTGAATTGTCCACAAGTAACTGCTACTGTACGGCTATTACGAGAGATGCGACAACGGTGCGTGCTACTGATATTGACGTTATTTCAGGCTTTGATTTCTTCTGGAAAAGGTACAGTGTTTGTCAGTTCCTATGGCTGTAAAAAGTTTAAAAGGATTTTTTTTATCGGCTCCAGTAAAAACGATTTGGTTTATATCCGAGCAATTTATTATTATAATTTGTCCTTCCTTGAAGCTACAACTAACCTGGCCAAGTCAAATAAAAGCTGATTAATAAAGAAATTAAAATGAAAGTGAAGCTTCATAAAATCTGCTAACCACACCAATTAATTGTTCGGAATAATGAGAGTAATTACAAATAAAACATTTAGATGAACTCGTTATCGTGTTACAACCATGATTGGGCTTTTGACCGATTTTAAACCACCATTTAGTAGTGAACTGCTCCGGGCGCCATCTTATCATATATGATAGAACGTAATCCATAATGGTTTAGTTAAATGTTTAATTACAGTTGTTCTAACCGATTAATCACTCAATAGATTGAGTTTTCATCGAAAAGGTCAAGCCATTTGAAAGTAAATAATGGGTAGACATGTCTTGCCAAATATGATTGTATTGTAGGTACCTACTTTATATGTGGAGGTACTAAATCTTATTGAATTAATTGTACGTTTGCTTATACGCATTTCCATTATTTATGCCTTTGTCATAGATTTCGTGAGGGCTGCCTGTAGGCTCACCCGCACAACCTACTGCACAATAGCATACCCAAGACAAGTCTGAACAAGACTTGTGTAATGGTTACGCAAGTCTTGGTTGTCACAAAAAAGTTGAGCTACAAACACCCATACTCCATTTGAAATTAGACATTTAAACAAACCTTTTTAACAGTCCGTACAACTACACACCCCTGAATTTTTTATATTGATCAGGTAGGGGGCATAATCCTTTCATAGTTCTAGGTAACCAGTCCACTTTAGCCATCCAAACAGATAATCCAATATTTTTGTTTCCATATCCTGCAATAGTCCTACATCAACCAGAGGTTTGTCCTTGGGTGCACTTGCATAATACTTATACGGATAATCGTTGAGTAGTGCCTCATTTAATTAAAAGCGTCAAACGGGCCTCTGCGTTAGCTTCGGCCCCTCGTACGCCTTCCAAAGGTCCGGGACCAAAGGATCCCGAGATATACCTATAAAGGTCCCGCATGACGGTAACCTCTTGAAAGCCGAGAAAGATAAGCAAATCAAGTATCTTGAATTGGCTCGCGAGGTTGTCGACATGTGGGATGTGGACTCAGCGATCATTGTGCTGATAGTCGTATCAGCCAATGGCTTAATTGGTAAAAGCCTCGACCAACGCCTGAGGAGGCTCTCGTTGGGCAGCTGGATCAAGGGCTTGATTCAGAAAGCGGTACTTCTGGACACGGCTCGCATTGTTAGGAGGTTCCTCTCTCCGGAGCCCTGACCGCCGGTAGCTTGGACCCTGTTCCCGATACCGGTAGGCTACTATTTTTTATATTTTTAAATATTTTTATTTTAAATATTCTAATATTTAAAAATTTAATTAATAAGTATCTATTTAAATGAAATAAAGGAACATGATAATAGTCGTTGCCATGTGAAACAAATGCAGAAAGTAACCCTTTTCGCGTCGAGTTTCTTTCCTTATGACTGAATGTGGCGCAATCTATGTTCTTATTTGCGCCACACTCATGTCTGCCTTTAACGATTAACGAAAACAGTCTTAGAAATCTTAGGAAATGTACTTGTTAAAATTTTATTAATATCATATGCTTTTACAATGTTTGTAAATATTAATTTATTTATTTATTAATCACCAACTTGCACTAACAGTAGTAACACACCAAACATACAAGTTATAGGCTAATAAGAGACAATCATGAAATTAAAATAAGACAAAACTAAATTAATAAAATTAATATGTGAGCACCATGTATCTATCACATAATTAATTTATCTGTCATTGCTTCATTTTAAATTATTTTTACCTATTGTGTATAGAAATTTCATTCTAGGTGCATCGCCTTCACATAATGTACCTATACAAAATATTGTAAAACATTTTAAAAGTGTAACGGTTGAGTTTCTTGCCCATTCTTCTCCTAAAAAATACCTTTTGGAAGGGGCGACTTGAATCAATTCATTTTTTTTTGTTGTAAATTTTGACGTTCAAAAGTGCCTTTTATGTGCCTAATTGAAATAAATGATTTGACTTTTAAAACAGCTGTGTTGGTCAATGGTGTAATAAAGAGATGCCTATGAAACTATGTAGTAAAACTCCAAATTAAAATCGAGTTGTACTCGTAAATACCTCTCATACATATATATATCTGCCTTTTCCCAACTCTGTTGGGGTCGGCATCTAGTCTAACCGGATACAGCTAAATATCAGTATTTTAAATGGAGCGACTGCCTATCTAACCTACACAACCCAGTAACTGCGTAATTCGATACCCTTGGTAAGACTGGTTGTCAGACTTTCGGGCTTCTGACGACCCGTAACGACTGTCAAAGATCCACGAATGACAGCCGGGACCAACGGCTTCAAGTGCTTTCCGAGGCACGAAGGGGTCTCGGTATTTAAAAGATGGTCACCCATCCACGGACCAACCCTGGCAAGCGTAGCTTAACCTGATGGATCGACCCGTGAGGCTGTTATTACTTACCCACGAGTTCTTATACATGAGAAAGGCATGTAATAAGTAATCACATTTATGCTTTACTAATGAGCACCTTACTGTTCAAGTCAGTTTTATAGAGAGATCTAAATGTCACATCATTTAGTTATGGTAATATCTACTCGTCTATGCGCATTCTATCAGAGAAACCGCTTATTAAGTAGGTATTATCCTTAGTTTACTCTGTGGGCGTTAATTATACATGTTACTTGGACCAACAGCTGCTTCCCAACCACTAACATCCTTATCTGCGTCCATATTCTAGCGATTACGATCTCGAGGCCCATCCAACCTTAATTTATTATCAGGTCAAGAAAACTGTGTGAGAATTTTCTGTAGGAAAATCGTAGGCAAGCCAATTAATAATAGATATTTATATGTTCTGATAAATTCTGCCAGTACCTAACTGACCCACTGCAAGGAAAATAAGACCCCTAGGCCCTAGGTATTCCTTCTCGGATAGAAGTCTTATTTGATTGGATTTAAGCTCATTTCCTGTCCCCTCAAAAGGAGAAACAGAAAAATCATTTTCCCGCCAATCCGCCATGTTGTCCGAACTGTCAGTGTCAAATGCGCGCGCAGTTGACGCGGCACCCGAGCGCCGGCGGGCAAGCATTTGAATAACATGGATAGCTATTACACGATACGAGAGGGTTATAATGTGCATCCGTCAATCTGTGATACTTGCTAGCTAGCGCTAAACTTGACTTTGCTATGTTATCATTTAATCAGCAACTATAAAGTTATAGTTATAGATTTATACTCTGTTCCAAAAGTATGTGATGAAAGTGCAAACAAAATTCATATGCAAACACTCAATTGCGAATTAGTAACACATTCATATCTATTTAGAATGATTAAACTTCATATAACCCGTGGCTAAATGATAACAGCCACACTGGTCGATTAATCAGGTTAAGCTACGCTTGCGGCGGTCGTTCCGTGGATGGGTGATCATCTTTATATACCGAGACCCCTCCGTGCTGCTGTCATTCTTGGATCTTTGACAGTCGTTAGACTGTCGTGGGTCATCAGAAAACCAAAAGTCTGACAGCCAGTCTATTACCAAGGAGTATCGTAGTCAGTAACAGGGTTGTGGAGGCCAGATAGGCGGTCGCTCCAAGTAAAATACTGGTATTCAGCTCCATCAGGTTAGACTGGAAGCCGACTCCAACTTAATTCGAAAAAGGCTAGGCAGATAATGATGAACTTCATATAATACCACTTTTTCCAACAATTATTGTTTATATAACGTTAATAAATCGTAATCGAAAAATCATCGACGACAGTTGAGGTTATAAAATTAACCTCAACTGTCAAATGAAAAACATAAGAAAATAAACTTAGGTTAAGTTTATTTTCACTTAAGGGCTGTTAATTATTCTTTTCCTGTTTACGATAGATTAGGAATGGATAAATCATCTTCTTTTTACCCGTATGTATGTATGTATGTATGCCCGTCCCTATGTTCCCTCGTAACTACTAAACGGCTGAACAGATTTTGATGAATAATATGTCGTATTTTATTTTTTAAATATACTTCTTTACTTCTTGTTGTTTTAGTTGGCTTTTAATCCATTCCTGGCCATCAACAAAAAGAAAAGAAAATCCCTGAAGCGATATATTTAAATTATTGGCTAATTTAAGCACCTAGAGTTGATTATATTTTGGTGCCAAATAAAAATAAATATAATAGATTTCTAAACGAGTTTTAAGTGCAATGACCATAATAACTATTTGATTTCAGACACGAATTCAATATCCTATGGCTTGGATTCCAAGCTAATGTCTACTATATAATATTTCTTGCATATCATAATATCATTACCTACTCTAAACAAAGTAGATATTACTAGTGAACCTCAGGATGACTCGCAAGCAAATTACATCGAATACACCACGTTTATGCTTTATCATTAGCAAGCTATGTGATATAAAACTTAACCGCAATATTTCCCTAATCATGGTTCTTATGCGATAAACCCAATCATATACATAAAACACGAGCATAAAATTATGGGACATATCTCACAAATAACAATAACGACTTAAAGACACGCACGTCCGTCCATCGCGGCGGGCGAGAGCATAATGCGCAATAATAATTCTAAATTCAAAACTGAAGAAGTTACGATGGCCGGTCGCGCACGGGCCGGTGTTGCCAGTTATATAATTAGAAAATGAAAGGGTGGCGCGCACGCAGCCCGGGGCTCGTCCACTACTATCGCTCACCATCGAGCCTGCTCCCGCTAGTGTTGTGACAACGATTTATTGTCGATTTTCTATAATCTCTGATACCGATGAATTTAATGTTTTCCTTATTGTAGGGCGGTAAATGTGACTATTTCGGATAATATATTACGTAACGCAACTTATTTCAGCAATAAATAAAGAGCTAAACAACGAACAATATAATTCATCTTTGTTAAAATTAAAACCAAATAAAAAACATTACCTACACCTCTTCCACATGTGCATGTGTTACGCTGTTATTTACGTAAAATAACAGCGTAACACATGCACTTGCTGACGCTGCATTACTCTGGAGGAGAAAACGAGTGCCACAACACAGAAAATCATTACACTCAACAATGAAAACTGCTCAAACTTGTGGAACTGACTGAACTGGTATACTCGTACATAGGTAAAGATTGCAAGCACGGAATCACTAATTTAGATCATCAAATATTTTACGACCTGAAACCACCCACACAGATAGATCCAGCGTCAGACCAAATTAAAAACCAAAACATAGCTCTGCGAACAATACAGTGAAGCATGCCAAAGCTACACCTCCGCTCTGTGCATATGCATACCCATAAACTCCCTAACTAAACACGAAGTCAAAATCAAACTTACAGATTGGTTGCAGAAGTTAACGTATGACGAAACCTAGAATCGTATTACAATTGTCTCATAAATGAACTAATACTGTATTTAAATTAAGGCATTGTTTGTTTTATTTATGTTGTGTTAATAAAAGTACTTGCACGACACTTAATACCAGTTGTATGTCATACCTCTACCTGGAGGAACCTTGGCTCCTAAAACACAGGCTTTTGGCCTAGTTTAGGAGGCATCAGTTCGCCCTTTAATGTGACTCTATTGTACAATTTATTTTAATCCTGTGTACTTATGTATGTTTCCAAGTGTACAAATAAATTTTATTATTTATTTTATTTATACACGCTCACACGCACACATTTACAATCAAACTACACCTCACTAAGTGACGAAACCGGCCTCACATGTCTGTTGACATCACTGTCTTGGTTTTTACATGGTCTGAGGGTCCAGCATACTGATTGTAATTCTTGTCTTATTATAATCACTGACAAAATAATATCGATACTCCACAAGACAGCACTAGTATAAAAATATACTCCCCATCCCGGAGGGCAAATGGCAACATTCTTTATTTTCGAATATTAATAAGGAGCGTGCAACATTACACCGTATTTCACATTGGGTAACATCATTATCTTCCCTCTCACTCTCTCTACCTCTAAAACTATATCACTAAACTCTTCCAATGTTCGAATTTCATATAATGACGACCTTTTCGGTGCAAGATGGTAGATCAACGGAGATTTATCTAAGTTCTACATCGACGTATGTATGTGCATACATATTTATAGACTGTCTGTAATTACTACCTTTGCCCGATAACTCATTCAGTGGAGGAAAAATGTAATGAGAGTACATTAAGTAGGTGTATCTTTATAGTAATAAAGTTGCTATACGAGTACATACGTTATCATGTACTTTGAGTACTTCACATCAAACTAATGGCCGACATTTTGATTAAAGATACCGAATGCATAAATATAATGTTATTTTTCTGTCACCAGGCTTTTCTTTCTACTAAGCCCCACCCAGGGCGGAAAAATTTAATGGGGCCCCCATGCCCTGGAATGAACGTCGAAATGTATAAGGTTAGATTTTGTTTTGACAATTGATACAGAAATAGGAGATACTTTGTCCACAATAGTGAAGAGAGGATGGTAGAGCGAGCAAAGCGAAAATTTTAGCACCACACATAGTTTAAACTTTCTTTTGAACATTTATACAGAAATAGGAATGTATTTGTCAACTTATACCGAAAAGTTAGAAAATGAAAGATGCAAGAGCGATCGAACAATTTTAGCACCCCACCCCGGATAGGTAAAGTTTTCTTTTGACTATTCATACATAAACAGCAGTTACTTTGTCGACTTACGCAGAGAAGTCTAAGAAAATAAACTGTTAAATCGAAGAGCGAGCGAAGCGAGCTCGAAAATATTAGCACCCTACGTTTATATTTAGTATGCGTAGGGGGCTCCCAACTATGAACTGCCTTTTACTTACTCAACATTTTAGTATTGTATGGGGTTTGATAAAAAGTATTTCTAGAGCTTTGGGGGTCCCCCAGGCCAAGGGGCCCGGAGCGGACGGCACCTGCCGTTCACCCCTTAGTCCGCCAGTTGGCAATTTTATATGCGGGAAAGAAATTATATATTTAATACTTCATAAAAAGTTCTCTGAGGGCCTTTTGTAAATGATAATGATAAATTATTTCTGTAAGTAGGTTTGTACAAACACTTTTACACGTCAATCTTATTTTAAAAACTAGATGAGTTCGTTGTTTCCTATCCGACTACTCTGTGAAGAAATACCTTGTTTCGGTGTTTCTCCAGGCAGACAGACAGAGAAACACAGTATTTTTTAAAGTCACACAAAACACAAACATTTTCAAATTCTTGACAAATTGACAAATTCTTGATCCGATCAAGTGGATTAACCAGATATATTGAGTGGGCCTCTCCAGTTAGTGCACGCATTTGTCAGTAAAGATGTATACAATATGTAAAAACAAAAACAAAACAAAAAAAACTTATTGCTATTTAAAATTCACATTTTTTGTACGAAAATTACCCCAAATCCATAAAAATTTGCTCATTTTCAACAGGGGTCGTAGGTTATGACTTGTAGACACCCGCTAAACAACGGTATATATAGCGCCCTATGTAATAAACCGGTAAAATTCCTCATTGAAAAAAAAAGTGACGATATTTTTTTTTTTTTTTCTGGAAATTTCAACAAAAATAGACTCTCAGTACGATACCTAACAACACCCTCACGGATCGGACAGGGTTTTTTTTAAATGCTTAACTCAGAACTTAAGGAGATCAACGACTCTACGAACAATAACAAAGAGAGGACAGTTGGGTAAGCCGCTTAAAGTGCCTACTCAAACTGACAGGACATCATTAAAACTAACTGAGATAAACTTTGTAAAATGTATCTAAGTATTTAGCTAGATACATAGTCCTCACATTTACTATAATAGGGATGATGACAAAAAAAAATTTTTGTCCGTCTTGGAGCTTATAAAAAAATATTGGACACGTATTTTTTCTTTTTTTACGTAATCTAAAGATTACGGCGATACATTGAGGTAAAATGTGCCAT
Organism: Agrochola macilenta; assembly: GCA_916701695.1. Classification (NCBI taxonomy): domain Eukaryota; kingdom Metazoa; phylum Arthropoda; class Insecta; order Lepidoptera; family Noctuidae; genus Agrochola; species Agrochola macilenta. The sequence continues at coordinate 8,430,366 of OU753572.1, read as the reverse complement.
GACGTCACGAGTATGTAGATTTTATACATACTAGTGACGTAGCAATCCCCTCTCCCCAACTTCAAATGCGTTTTATCTAAGTATTTTTATTAATATGATAAAGCAAAAAATACGTGTCTAATATTTTTTATTATCTGACTGACGGACTAATTAGAATTTCATTTTTTTACCCAGGCATCATCCCTATACATACATGACTTTCGGTATGTTTCACCTGCTCCAGATAAGTCTACTTACCAGCTGGGACTTAGAGACAATTTTATACAAATTCTGTTCATATTCCATTTCTTGATGTATCTGGTTGACGGTAGATAGTGCTTATCCAGACATCGAAGCGGTCCTGTCATTTAAAATGTTGGCAAAAAAATCATTCCCTAACATTAACAAACAGGAATCCGAGTAAGTAATTAGTAAAAGTTAAGTGATTCTAGCGAAATATTAAGTTATAATAAGAGCACTAAAAGATAATCGGGAGCTAACGAGGAACAAAACACACAGCGCGGGCCGCGTTATATGACGCCTAATGTGCGCCTGCAGAGGCAGAAATGTTCGCACAGTCGAAGAAATGACCAAATTGAAATGGAGACTGGATAAAAATGCTACGAAAGTTAGGTAGATCACAGGATAGACTAACGATGTCAATCTCCATGAAGCGAGCTCTCAAGTGTTTTGTCACCTGCGTACGCTAGCTTGGGAAAAGACATCGTGCCTACAAAACCGACTTCTAAAAAGGAGAAGGTTACCAATTCAAATGTTTTTTTTTTTTTCGGGCATATCTACATCTTATACAGGGTGGCAGGGACATCGACGCGAAAACTGATACCATGGATTCAGTGCATGATTCTGAACCCCGGGGCGTTGGTTATTAAAAAAAAACTGCTGTTTCATAGAAAAGTGCAATACCTACGCGGTCAAAATGTATGGAACCACTGATATTTTTTTTAATATCCTTCGAAAAATATCTACGCAAGGGGGTTTAGAATCATGTACCTACTGAATCCATGGCCATGGTATCAGTTTTCGCGTCGATGATGATGATGCCACCCTGCATAGACGGACTTGCAAAATCCTTTTTTTGTTTGAAAGGGTATACTTCCGAGGTAGTCCCATTGTCATCAGGTCAGGATCAGGATCTGATAATGGGGTCCTGAAGAAATCGATGGAACTCTTCAAATATTATAGGCACACCTATAGCGATTTTGGGTATTTTTTATTGTAACTCGTGCAGTTGCTCTCGGAAAGCACCATTTGGTGAAGTGGAACTGATGATGAAGTACTAAGATGGCCACCGGTACTACTCAATAAATTATTTCACGAGTTGCGATTCGATTACTTTAATATGGTTGCAAAGCAATTTATGCTCGTCACAATGCATACAGAGAAGTGGAGTTGATGGTGAAGTACCAGGAGAACTCCTCAACGATTAACGACCCTGCATCGGGAAAAGCAATATTTTGTAAAAGGTGATGAGCAGTTGACATTAGGCTATTGTAACTTAGATAAATTACAAGCTGACCCACAAAAAAGTTAGAAAAAAACGTTTTTTGCAACAAAAAAAAAACGGTAAGTTAGCTTGTAATTTTTTTTATAAAAACGTTTTTAATTATCTCTTTTCTTATTGTCACAAGACATGCATGTAACTGAAGATATTTCAGACCATAAATTCTTAAATCAGTTCACAGGTTAACACGTCTCCTCTGCTCAAAATCGCTACCTAATTAAATTTCACTATTTGAACTAGCTTTTATTTTTATTATCTTTTTGATAAAAAAAGATCGTAGAAGTACTTACGTTCCGTTTCATTCCATTTGAATTTACCTTCATCAAGAACATTACCGCACAAATTCATGAAAAAGGGAAAATTAACTTACAATTTCTCAAACACGTTATTTCTCTCGGCCGCCATTGCACGCTCGCAATACCAATTTAGCAATCAAATCTCCTAGAAATCAGCGTACACTAAACGTCTGCACATTGCCACTGTCTTAGAGTAAGCTGAACAATCAGGCCTACGAGCTCTGCTACTGCCTATAAACCGATCTGCAAGCTTATTACATAATAAAATACAATAGACGACGTATATTTAATATTACAAACAAAAAGAAGGTTTGGCCATGGGTTCTCCACTCAGTCCCCTTATGGCAGATATTTTTATGGACCATTTTGAAAATAAATACATTGTTGGGCAGTCTCAAATTTTATATTATTACCGATATGTTGACGATATAATTGTGTGTTGGACCGGTACATTGCGCCAAATTGATTTTTTTGTTAATAAAATCAATAGTATGCATCCAAAAATTAAGTTTAAATTAGAATTAGAAGTTGACGGATCCCTTAACTTTTTGGATTTAACAATTTCAAGAAAAAACAATAAACACGATTTTCAGATTTATAGAAAACCAACATATACAGATGTTACGATTCCAGCGTCATCTTGTCATCCGATTCAACATAAATTAGCAGCTTATCGTAGTTTTACTCATAGATTAATGACAGTACCTCTTTCTCAAGATAATTATAACAAAGAACTAAATATTATTTATCACATAGCTGAGAGTAACGGATACAATAAGAAAATGGTGGATGATTTGATTCAAACGAAACGTCGTAACATAGTTCGTTCCCTATTGTACCCTCTGCCTCCAGAAAGACCAAATGATTACATAGGTAGTTTGACATATTTAGGGTTAATAAGTGATAGGGTTTCTAAAACATTGTTTCGAAATGGAATTAGGGTAGCTTTTAAAACAAATAATTCACTAAGACAGATTTGTAACGGAAAAGATCGATTAGAAAACCATAAATAATCAGGTATTTACAAGTTACATTGCGATGATTGTAATGGTATGGTATATACATAGGTCAAACTGGTCGTAATTTTCAAACAAGATATAAAGAACACATTGCAGCGTATAGGAATAGTTATCCAGAAACATCGCATTTTGCTCAACACTTAATCGATTCAGGTCATTCGTTACATAATAATAACACTTTCAAAATTTTACACACATGTGATAAAGGTTTCAGAATGTCAGTACTAGAGAGTTTAGAAATTGCTAAAAATAATACAGGGAACGTTACACTGTTGAATGAATTAAATACAACAATTCCAAGGTCACCTTTATTGCGTTTGTTCGCAGCCCCTTATCGCGCTGATAACGATCCTAGCCGAGGTGGGCGGGGCAGTAATCCTATATAAGTGGGGTTGGCGGGCGAATTGACTCACCCCTGGCTGGAGGCTTTAAGTGTAGAAGCTTAAGGCAGCCACAGGAAAGTCCGGTTAAGCAGCTACGACCTCCTCAGAGGTTAACTGCGAGATGCCCTATATAAAAAAAAAAAAAAAAAAAAAAAAAAACGAATTGACTCACACTGCTCTCGACGCTTGACGTGTTCACACGTCGGGTCCGGGTTCGCAACAAGTCAATAGCCATCCTGAGGATGCCTCGTTGAGAGGTGAAACACGTGTCGATTTCTTACAGGGTTCTTTATGACTCCTTAAGAACGGTTAAGCGGATTAGGTTACTAAATATACGTCGTCTATTGTATTTTATAATGGATTTCCGCAAAGTCACGCCTGAATCAATTAACTAGCTTATTACATGTCATTTAGTTGATGGACGGAATCTTCTCAGAAACGAAAGTGAGGGATTTGAATTTGGTATCCTTAGTGGTCCAGACACTAGAGAGCGTTTCAACAAATAGTTCCTATGCCGTATGTTGGCACTACTGTTAAATTTAAAAAACGGACCTAGGCAGTGTAGCGTATTCGTATTGGTCCTACAACAGTGGAGCCAACATTACGGCATAGGAACTATTTGTTGAATCGCACTCTATCAGTAATAATGACATTACATTCAAGGTTTTTTTTTTTTTTTTTTTATTATCATTACTACTGACAGTGTGGTGGTTGAAATGATGATGTGATCTAAATAATGAAGAGCGTTTATTCTGAAGGTGGGCAACGTCGCAAATAGATGTCAAATATTTCACTCTTTTGATTAATTTAGCAATATTACACCTGAAATGGGTACAACATCAAATTCAATGTTATAATTGAAGAAGAAAGAAAGAAAGAAAATAAATTTATTTGACTCAGGTTAAGGCACACAATATTCATACAAAAACAAAAAAAGAAAACAGAAAAAATAAAAATAACTTAAAATAATATTGTGTGCCTCACGGCTGCAATTCATTATTAATATTCTAGTTCGCTAGTTAGCCACATTTCTTATTTATATTCAGTCATATTGCTATAAGAATCAAAACAGGTAATTATTTCACAGTTATTTGCACCGTTGCCAACTTTTAGGATAAACCCTCTAGTTGTACGTCAATATTGGAAGAAATGACAGTAATATTAATGCCATTATTACTGATAGTGTCTGGGGGCCTACCCATAGGTTTTTTTTTATCGTGGATTTTTAATTAATAGGTGTATGAAAAGTAGCTTGCACTTTTAAGGATTCGAAGGTGAGTCGGAAATAGACTGCGATCTTTACGAAGCTTGATTTACACCTGGTTAAAAAAAATGTCTGGCTTTAAATGATAGGTTGCACTACGAAAATGGTCCTTACGACATAAAGTCACCGTCGATGTCAAATTGTAGCTACTGATGTGCGGTTGACTGATCTGCATCACAAAAAATAATTATATCTTTAGTTACTACTGTTACTACTAAAATCTAATGAAAAATCTAATAAAATCTAAATCTAATAAATAATGCATTCAAATTTCATGACACAGTATTAAGACATGCACCCTGTAAGGGCACTGCAAATGTTTCATATCAAATGATTGACGGTACGGCCGCGGTACGACGAACTGTTTTGACGGTATTTTCTCACAGCCTATCAAAACACACACACACATATAAAACTGGATTATTTAACCACCAAATCACCTAACAATCTCTATGACATAATCATTCCTATGAAAAACGATATCATTCCTTAGGCCAATCTATTTTCTAGAATCCTTGTTAACTCCTCAGACCTTTTATTTTCTCACAGTCAAGCCCTATATAAACTAGAACATTAGGCACTAGACACCGAACAACCTGCCAATCTCTATGACATTAGCATTCCAATGAAAACGGTATCATTCCATGTCGGCAGCTACAATTTTATTGTCAAGTTACCGATGCTGATGTCATTAAGATGCCGATCAAATTCGTGGCATTACCGCCAGCCCCGGGGTGGACTCACTAACACTAATATTAGGAACACCATGGGCCGATACGGTTCTGGGATTCTCCTGGAAACGGTCTTTGAAATTTTTCATAATTCATTCATTTTCGTTTTTTCAGTGCTATGTACTGCTTAGCACTGAAAAATGCCCTTCTAATAGAAAAAAAATCAAAATTACTTATAGTTTCTCAAAAGATATCCATAAGCATATGGCAACAATAGGCATATGAAAGACCAGAAAAAGAAACTTGACTGTTTTTATGTATTTGCGTACATAAATCCTACTAATCATAAACATCCAACTATATATTAAATAATAAATTTGATATACACGGTGGCAGGGACATCTACACGAAAACTGATACCATGGATTCAGTACATGATTCTGAATCCCCCTATGCTGGAATTTTAGAAAAGTGCAGTATCTACGCGGTCAAAATGTATGGAACAGTTGTTTTTTTTTAAATACTCGTATACTACGAAAAATTGAACGCCGGGGGTTTCAGAATCACGTGGTAACAGTTCTCGCGTCGATATCCCTGCCACCCTGTATATTTAAATACGAGTATCTTACTTACCTAAATAATATTATAAAAGTGAGTTAGTATGTTTGGATGTAATAAAAAAAAATGGATAAAATCCGAACACCACGCGGGCGAAGCCGTGGGCGAAAGCTAGTTCTTAAATAAATAAATTAATGTTAATAATATATTTGTTGGAATTTCAAAATGTACTTATAAACCCCGGCCTAGTTTTATTTATCCAGTCATAACCAAAAACGTTTCAATCCATAGACAATACAAACCATGGTCACCACAGCGGACTACCGAAAACCGTATCGTGTCGCGTGACAAGTGGCCGAGTCGCGCCAGTTTCCTCTGGGAAGCAGACTACCCCCCTCACCCCGCACACCCTGGCTTTAGGCACACGAGACCTGACGAATTGCAACCATGCACCAAGGGAATGCGTTAATCTGTCCTAAAATAGGGTGCCTGTTACACCGAAGTGCAACATGCCTTGCATTTGGCCAAAATTATAGTCTATTTAATAAAAAAATATCTTTATTTCAGACCTAAACTAGTCTATAAGTAAGCAGTAAACCTACACTAATTATTTTTCTAAAATAAAAGTTACTCCTTATAAAATCAGCTATCTGACAGTGAAAGTCCCGTCAAAATCGTTCTAGCTGTTTCGAAGATTAGCCGGAACAAACAGACAGACAGACAAAAATATTTTGTTTTTTTGTTATAAGTAGGACCGAGTAAGAAGCTGTTATTTTGACATTACAAACAGACACTTGAATTTTATTTATTTGTATAGATTGTAAAGATATAGATTATTATTATGGCGTTTCGTAACGTGGCTGTTCTAATAGGAATGTGTTTTAAAAGCTCTATGTCTCAGCTAAAGCTGTATGTGTAAGTACTTAAAAGAAATGTGTACTTAGTTCTGGAGGCTAAACATCAGACTACGATGTCAAAACAAGGATTTCTTTAGGCGATAATGAGTCGTCCTCGCTAGATTATGATGATTTCTTTGTATGGTTTCTTTCTTTTTTACTTCCTTCCATGATTTTCTTTCTTTGTTTCGACACAAATGTACCTAATCTGCGTGCGCAATTTATTTGCCAAACATGTAAACATACACGAATTTTCCACTTAAACAAACATCAACTTTATACATGTGTAAATAAAGTTGATTTTAGACCGACTAGTTGAAAAAGTCATAAAAAATATGAAGTTAGCGCAAACTGAACCTTATATGTAGGCATTACAGTTGTTTTTTCTTAAACTCGTGTTTGTTTACATGTTTGGCAAATTAATTGTGAATGCAGATTATACTTATTATGAAGTACGGAACTTGAATTTGTTCTTGTCCACTGTTGACCACAGTATAGCTCTATTCAAAACCTCTATCCTATCTGTGGTGATGCGAAAGAACATGCTGAGAAACAAAAATATATCTTTATACGATCTCTGATCCGGACTACATACACTGAAATAGTCAAACTTCAGCAGTGCGGAGAGACGAAGTATGTACCTATTAATACTGAGTATTATTCGAAACTGTTCTTTCCACGATCATTCCTCATCCATTACAGAACGGTGTGATAGTCGTTCCCTAAAACTCGCAATTACGAATTTGGGGCTATCATTTGTGCGCTAGGTGCGTCTCTCGTCTCTGCCTGTTAGTCGTGACTCTCCCGCGATACACTACACGATTTCTGAATTTATTTGACGCAAACCTTTGATGTGGGTGATGGCGCCACAGTTTTGAGAAACTCATAATTTTCGTTAGGATTTAAGATAAATGTATGTTTGTAAGATATGATTTCTTTAGCTGTTACCGCCCTTTCAACTTAGGATGAAGGCAAAGGCTAAACTTTGAAATGTTTAAATTATGGTGCTATAATCAAGACTGTTTAACATGGTGATTGCCTAGTGGTGTGACCGTCGGACTGCCAAGTCATAGTCTCGAGCTCGAACCCAACGCCACCTCTGATTTTTCGGATCCATGTGCGTATTGTTACGTTTATTAAAACCCTGGATTACTCAAGGTATTCTGATATGTATTCGGAATCGCAATGCGTTACAGAAAAAGGCACGAAATGATCCTCACAATGAAATTGCTAAAATTACATATACGCGGTATAGAAACTGTTGCAATAATCTCCTAAGAAAGTTAAAAAGAAAACATAATAGCGTACAAATTACTAACGCTATCAAAAACAATAGAATTCTTTGGAAAAATATAAAAAATACCACGTACACTAGTAAAACACGAACAGAGAACTTGGAATTGCTGCAGGTTAAATCATTTATTTATTTATATATACTTTATTGTACACCAGATTATACATTACATAAAGAAAAAGTAATACACTACAAAATATATACGTACAATGGGCGGCCTTATCGCTTACTGCGATCTCTTCCAGGCAACAACCTTGGAATGGACAGTGATTTTCTGGACATAAAATGGGGTTGTCTTAGGTGCAAATAAAAGGTATATAGGTACAATATACTATAATAGATACACAGATAAATGCTATATAATAGATACATGGATACATACATACTAACTATATAAGCAACGAAAATAAATGACGAATAGTATTACAGCTAACGATAAAAACAGAATCATAACGACAAGTAATGTTCTTTCACGAGTCTTTTAAACACTGGCAACGATTGCGCGCGCTTTATTGGAACTGGTAATGCATTCCACAAACGAGCTGCCTGGACAGTAAAGGATTTGTCAAAGAAAGTTGTGGAATGCATTGGTATTTTAAGCTTCAAGTTATCTGATGACCTTAATAATTTCCCTTTATTTGACCTTATTTTTTTTATTTTTTTTCTATTTTAAATGAATCCACTAACTTTATAAATAAATATTTTGCAAGTATTGGCAGAGATCTGGCCCAAAGCATAGCATCTGGTACTAACTTATTTAACAAACTCCTAAATAATTCGCCATCACAGTTAAGCACAATGGTATTTCTGGAAACTGATCAATCCGAAGTTAGTACTACGCTTATGAATCTACGATCTGACAGTGCCCCCGGATGGGACAATATTCCTACTTGCTTCCTAAAGCTTGCTTAAAAAGAAGTTGTACCAATTATCACGCACCTTGCCAATCTATGTTTTCAGAAAGGTGTTTTTCCAGAACCATTAAAAAAATCCATTATTTCACCTGTGTACAAGTGCGGTGGTAGAGACGATGTCAATAATTATCGACCTATTTCTGTTTTAACTGCAATTTCCAAAATTATAGAAAAATTTATAAATATTCGCCTTTTGCAGTATCTAAATAGGTTTGATATTCTGTCACCTTCTCAATTTGGATTTAGGCAAAAAAAATCTACTGAAGATGCTGTTCTAGCACTAAGTTCACTAGTAACCGAACAGCTCGATAAAGGAAATAATTGTATGGCAGCCTTTCTAGATCTAAGAAAAGCCTTTGACACTGTCTCTGCTCCCGTTCTTTTGCGCAAGCTTGAGGGTATTGGAGTGCGTGGAATATCACTGGCACTGTTTAAAGATTATCTTTCTGGTAGAACACAAAAAGTGAAACTTGGACAAATTGTTAGTGAGGATGCAGATGTATCATACGGCGTTCCTCAAGGAAGTGTACTAGGACCTACGCTGTTTTTAATTTATATTAATGACCTCTGTAACATGAAGATTAATAATGCCGAAGTATTCTCATACGCCGATGATTAAAAGATAATTTGCTCACCCTGAACGCTAGCAAAACCAAATACATCTGCTTTAATATTTACAATCGGGTTCAACCTGATAAAGAATTTGAGTTAAGAATCCACACGTGCGACATTGTTACCGATAGAACTCGCTGCAATTGCCCAACTATCCAACAAGTAACCCAAGCAAAATATCTGGGAGTGATTATTGACCAGCGTCTCTCCTAGTATCCTCAACTGGAACAAGTCATGAGTCGAGTAAGGAAACTTATATGGATATTCAAAGAGCTGAGATAAGTTGTACCAAGGAGAATACATGTAAATAAAAATAAGAACAACCAAAGAAATCTATTAAATGAAATTTATGTATCTTTGGTTCAGCCTGTTATAGTGTATTGCATAACTGCATGGGGTGGAGCAGCGAAGTCTAGTTTTCTAGGAGTAAAACGCGCTCAAAGAGCGATGCTTAAGGTGATGTACTTCAAAAAAAGAAGATTCCCTACTGACAAGCTTTATGAATTATGCAATCTGCTGTCAGTGAGAAAATTTTATATCCTTCATAGCATCCTTAAAACGCACAAAGAGCTACCATATGATGCTAAAATACTAAGGAAAAGAAATAAACACCACATAGTAAACGTTCCCATAGCTAGGATAGAATTTGCCAGCAGACAATATAAAAACCGCTCAACTTTTTTATACAATAAAATTAATAAAATAATATACATTTATGATTTAAAAAAAAATGAATGTAAAAAAAGCTAATATAGGCTTCACAGTTTAAATTATGATGATACAGAGTTACTTTTGCAGCGTGTGACTTAATAATAAATATTATTAGAGTGATGTTATATTTGCTTGTTTAGTCACTCATGTTCACTCAAAATCTTTCTGTCTCTCACACACACACACACTCATACACAAACACACCGTCACACACCCCCACACACAGACACACACACACACACGCTCTCGTATTTAAAATTGATCGTAATTTTAATTTAATTTTGTTTTTATTTTTTTAATGGAGACTCCTCGACATGCAATGTAAGCCAAATGGTTATACGAAATAAATTTATTTTATTTTATTTTATTGTATAATTATCACTTGCTTCAAAAACGGTGAAGGAAAAACATCGAGAGGAATCCGGCATGCGAGATATAAAATTTCTTGACGGCATGTGAAGCCAAGTCAGTGGCCCATGGGTGGCATAAAAATAGCTCTAACACCAGGTTAGTCACAAACCACACGAAAAAGAAATATTGGATTTTCAGAAGTGGACCTGAAACGATCAATTTCAGACAGGAACCTAGCAGTAATTGATCGCAGAATTCACACAATTAACTCCATACAGCGAATTAGATACTTGAAGCGTAGCGCCCGTAGCAACAGCACAACTCAGGTACGGTAAGCCGTATCTCAGTGATAACAAAACCAGTAGGTATGATAGCCTTTTATTCTAGGTATTGAAAATTCGTACTACGCTAGGCCAGGTCGAGGTCAAAGTGTTACCACTGACTTACGACCTACAGTCGTAGAGCGTTTCGATTGAGTAGAATATGCTTCCTTCATAAACATCAACCTGCAGCAGTCTTCTGCTGGATGTTCTCTCGTATTTCACGCCAATAACTTCAAACAGTATAAGTGAATTAAAGATGAGTAGGTACTATCGCGGACACTGGCGCCTGACCACTTTTCGACCTTATTGCTTAGTTAGCCAATAAGGTCGAAAAGTGGTCAAGCGCCAGTGTCGGCGATAGTACCTATTCGTAAACGCTCTTGAACTCGCAATCTCACTCAGAGAAGGCAACTTTTCACAAGACACTATACGTTTGATGTTCAGTGCAATGGCACTGAAGAAACTGAAACATTATTAGCAGGAGCTGAGCTTTTTGGTTGATTAATCAACTTAGGGACGTACCTATGTGCCCGTTTTGACTAACACTAGACGACACCTAAATTAAAAGCGCTTTCTTGGTTTCTCAGCGCCGATAGTTGTAAATCCTACAGCATGCTTTTATTAAGGCATTCATTGTGGTGTCGGGTATTACTGTTAGTTATGGTTTACAGTCAAACGAAACGTAAATAAAAAGAAAGAAACAATCAGAAGTCATTCATAAAACACTCCGATCGATGCACACTCCTTACAAGTACCTACGTAACAATAACATCTTGATAGCGAGCTTTCCAAAATGACCAACAACTAATGACTAATATATAAATTATACAAACGCTATCTATATCTTAGATATAATGACAGACTTTAAACTGAGGAGCTTCGAATAATATCGACAAGCAGATCGTATCGAGACCCTGACTCATAGCGTAATGATAGGTTTGCTAACTTCCCCGCTATTTATTAGGCACAGTTCTTATTCGGTGAATTTTATAATGTTTCCACTGAACGATTCTTTGAATTTATTTACAACTGATAATTTTTTGCGGCCGAACTATTCATTATCGAATTATGCGATAGGTACGATTCCTAATTTGTGTTTCTTGGGTTAATGATCGACGAACTGACGACCAGTGTTGGCTTTCGGATAAATAAAATTTATAGTTTTAAAACATTTGTTCACAATGTTCTTCAGCTGGGTCCGATTCTTGTTCGTAAATTAATATTTAAAGTTTGGCTACTCCGTAATAGATGGCAATGTGTGGCAGTGTGCAGTTTTTAAGTGAGTAACGACATCTCTTGTTGAGTAGCGTCAACTACATTTTCAAATTTTATGATTTTTATAATCTGTATACTAGATGGCGCTATTTTGCTAGTACCATCTATTATGTTAATCAAAAAAAAAAAAGCTATAAATTAACGTAATTTTAGATCCAAAACACTGTTTTAGAATAAAATTAGTAATGGTCTCACTTTATTCCGCTTGTTTGTTACTGTGAAGGTAAAAATAATCTAGTAACTCTGCAATTATGAAGTTGAATTTCGCTTCTTGCAACAACGTAACGGAAATGTCAAACTTGACAAATCGGCGTTTTTGAAGAAATCGCTTGTCATTCATTCAACACAGAAAAGTTTATTTGAAATCACAAAACAAAAATGGCTTTACTCGATTATTGTAATTTAAACGAGAAAATTAACTTGAAACCCGTTGACGCCCTTGCTTCATTTCCAAATGACATTGTCGGTTACAGTGAAAACTTCCTAAATAGTACTCAACTCGCGACGCCGCCTTTTGCTAACGTAAGTAAAGGTTATAGTGGCTTAAATACTTTAATAATTACCTTAAAACTTGTGAATCACTGTGTCATTATTGTTTTTACAGCCTATAGAAACCCTCGCGCAATTCAACCAGCAGGATGAGACTGGCAAAGCCATCAAAATCCAGTTCGACCATGGAACCACCACTCTTGGGTTCCGTTACCAGGTAAGATGGTCCTTTTGCTACCTATTTTGCTAATTAACTAAACTGTTAGCAGTTACAAATCTCTACTTAATGTTTTGGTGCCTCAAAACACCAAGTCATTGTTTCTGGCTGTAGAAATTATAACTGTCTATTAAAATCCCTATAGTATTTTTTCTTACAATGACTAGTATAATGAAGTCATACTATGCATAGTCAACTTGGATATAATTTAGAACTCCAATCAACTTATCAAGAAAATGTTTCAGCAGTTTAGTAACATTAAATAATTATTCTGTGGCAGTTCTTACTTACAGAATAATCTGATTAATTTAATAACTTTGCGTTATTAAATTAAGCTTTTAATTACTCTATTATAAACTTTACTGCACCTGGTCATGGTTTATTATCCGTCCTTACCTTTATTTTGATCTAAAACAAATGGTTTTTACTTATAAACTTTAATGCTACATACAGGGTGGAGTACTATTGGCTGTGGACTCCCGAGCCACTGGTGGCCAGTTCATTGGGTCTCAGACCATGAAGAAGATTGTAGAGATCAATGACTACCTTCTTGGTAAGTATTTATGCTGTTTTGCAATTATTGTATGCGATACAATAAACTAAAACACCATAATAATTAGTCATAAAATGATGAAAGTGGGGATTATATGTATATTGCGGTTGTATCTTTAAACCCTGAATCCATATTTATTTATTTATTACATACATACGCTACCATTACAGTGTCCCAATTCGGTAGTGTAGTTACCTAACAGTTTATCAAATAAAGTTACAACATAATAATATCAAATAGATTTACAAATTAAAAACATTACACTTGCAAATTCGCTCAGTGAATATGAAAAAATATCTATTACAAAAAATAAAAATATATAATTAAATATATCTAAAGAATAATAAACGGAGAACAGCAAACTATTTGTCAATCTTAAATTCAGTTGGTATATTTACTAAACTCGACTGTATCTAATGTAACATATGCAAACACTAAAACCTGTGAGTAATAAATGCATACACAGTGAGGCTATGGATTAGGCTGGAAATACTGCACCTGACTACTATAATGCACAGAAAAATATAATACAGCACCTCTATTCTTGGATATTGTGAATATTCTATGGATCTTATGCTGCAAGGTCAATATCAAACTATTTCTAACCTAGTGATGGTAAATTCTTAGAACTTTGCTGTTATGTTCTTGAAAATATTCTTTTGCCGAGAAATTACGAGAAGAAAAAAAACTATCTATTTTTGTAGTAATACTTTTGAGTGCATCTGAACGCTCTACGAACTTGACGTCAAAATAATCTAATTTAACCCCTTTTTTGGTAGTTGATTGGTATTGGCTGTTACATTTATTGCCTCCATCTCCTCCATCATAATTAACGACTACTTCTAAATTATTTCAATTTTAAAATCTCATCCCCAAAAGAATATTGCAGAATATTCTAGATCGGAGAACATTCGCCGTGAGAGAATATTCTCTCGACCCATCACTATTGCAGCCATACAAATGAAAATGTGCTCACCACAACAATTATTCCCCAGGCACTCTCGCCGGAGGTGCCGCAGACTGTGTGTACTGGGACCGCGTGCTCGCCAAGCAGTGCCGCCTGTACGAGCTGCGCAACAGGGAACGTATCTCAGTGGCCGCCGCCAGCAAGCTGATGGCTAACATGGTGTACAACTACAAGGGCATGGGGCTTAGCATGGGAATGATGTTGGCTGGTGTTGATAAGAGGGTGAGTTAGCATAGATGTAAGAGGTCTTAGATTCGCTTCTATTTAGCTTGTATATAACCTCTTTAGGAAAGGACAAACGGGAAATTTGTGAAGGATAAAAACTTCGCGAGTAGTAAGTTGATGCAAGCAGCTTAGTAAGTACAGAATGTTGCAGAAATTGATGATGCGAGGTTTTTCCAGCAGTGGTATTGAATTGATAATGAAACGGAAATTTTGGATTTCTATCAAATATACCACATTCTACGGTTTGAATTCATTTATTTCTAAAGATTACAAATCACTTGTACAGAAATAAATACAAAAAATTATTTGATTTATAAATTTTTGTTGTCCAGGATTAGTAAGAGCTTTTAGTGTTAACATTACGAATATAAGGAGGTTTTGTTGTTAAAAGGTTTGTATTGTCTACCGCCGCGCCGTGCGCCGCGTTGACGTGGTCGACTCGTTATCTTTGTTTGAAATCTAAAGACTCGTTAAATAATTCTTTGCATATATCCTTATTCTTTTGTTCTTTCTTTCCTGGCATATTGAGTATTATGTTATTTGTTCCTTAAATACAAATAAATAATCATAATACCAGCCTATTATTTTCCCACTGCAGGGAAAAGGCCTCTTCTCATACAGAGAAGGCGTCATTCTTATATAAATAATATCATCCATCTTTAGTATTATAATTTTTCAGTCAAATCTATAAACACCCAGAAATACTACAAAACCACCATGCTAAAAAATCCCGCTTCTAAAATACATTCTTAGAACTGCAACACTGCTTAGCTACAAATTTGACATTCTTGCAGGGAGCTCAACTATATTACGTGGACTCCGAGGGCACGCGCACGCCCGGCAAGGTGTTCTCCGTGGGCTCGGGCTCCGTGTACGCGTTCGGTGTGCTCGACAGCGGCTACAGCTGGGACTTGTCTGACAAGGATGCGCAAGGTAAACTATCCACCAATCTGCCTACCCTTTTCCTAAATGTGTTGAGTTCGGCTTCCAGTCTAACCGGATGCAGCTAACGACTAGGATTTTGACATGGAGCGACTGCCTACCTGACCTCCAGAACCCAGTTACTGTGCAATACGATACAATTTAAGGCGAAATGGTATCGTGGTAGCGTTCCGGGAGCGGCGGTATGAGCGGTCCACGCGCAATTTTATTGCACTATGTATACAAATATTGAATTTAAAAATTTTACTTGTGTTGATATAGAAAAATAAGTCCATAATTCCTTAAAGTATTTAATAGTGAACAGACAAAATTTTAATACAATTGCTTTGATAACAACCGAATGGAATAGGTTTTTCTCTAAGTGGTTGTAGCAAAAAAAGCAGATATTAAGGTAACTGCCGTTTTTTTCTATCGAGGAAAGTTTTGTCAATCGTGTTTCGGGCCTCATACTTCACTAAAGACACTTCAGTTTTCGTAATCATAAAAAAAAAAATGCAAATTCGTTGTTTTTTTAAAAGAAACATTGATTTTACGTGAAGTCGAAACATCTGCTTTGGAACTCATTTCACCTTAAAGCAAGTTAAACTGTATCGTAGAACGAAAGAAAAAAATCTTTTATCATAAATTCTGACTTTTACTTTACTTAGACGTTCATAAAAAAGTCCTATCATCGCCACAATACACCTCGAAATGTCAGAAGCAGCGTGGCAGCAGTCGTGCCGGCGACTTAAAAATTGAGATGTGTTTGAGAATTCCGTCGAAAGGCTCCAAAACAAAGACAGTCAGTCATCCCATCATTTATGAACCTTGTTTTCTTCTTAAAAACTTACTACCGCTTCCATTCAGCCAGTCAGTTTTTGTAATCTGTTACACCCATACGAAAAACATGTTAAGATGCTTGACTTCGCTATTTTTTCTTGAGTCTTGAAATTACCCATCTTTTCGTCTACAATTTGTTGTGTCTCATTTAATAGCTTTTCCGATATTGTAGTAGGTACTATATATACTTCTGATTATCATCCGGTTAGACCGGACGCCGAGCCCAACATAGTTGTGAAAAGGTTGACAGATGATCGTCATCAGCATAGCCTTATAAGTATCAAGTTCCAATCTATATTTCCAGAGCTCGGCCGCCGCGCCATCTACCACGCGACCCACCGCGACGCGTACTCCGGCGGTATCGTGCGCGTGTACCACATCAGCGAGACGGGCTGGGTCAACATCTCCAACGAAGACTGTTACGACCTGCATTACAAGTATGCCGCTGAGAAGGGCAATACTGATGCTTAGGTTTACGGTTTTAATGTAATAAAGTTTTGCTATTTGTATGCAGTTGTTTTATTGTACCACACTGACCATATTAACCTGCGAAGACCTCGCGCCTGCGGAGGGCCTCGCATAAAAGTTACTAAAATTTTAATTATTCGTAATTATCCCCCCCCCCCCCCCCCTTGGCACCCGGTCCTGGGGGGGGCCTAAATCTCAACAAGTACTTTTAAATCCACATACAACATATTTTGGCCTTGTTTGGGATTTTTATTAAATCCCAAACAAGGCCGTAATGTTCTGTGACAAAGAGGCAGTTTGTAGTTACTACGTAACTATGGAAAATATAAACGTAATAATATAATATAAATATAAACGCATGCAAAAAATTTCGAGCTCGCTTCGCCCGGTCTTCCATCACATGTTTTCTTTGATTTTAAGCTTTTCTGCATAGGTCGTAACTCTTAGATCTGTATAAATGTTCAATTTAAACCATCCATGGCGGCGAGCTAAAATCAAGCTCGCTTCGCTCGCTCTTGCATCCTACTTCTCAAACTTTTCTGCATTAGAAAATTAAATAGCGGCTGTTGTTAGCTACGATATAATCTTGAAAAAGCCGAAAACTTCGTCTATTTTAATTTGTTTTTGTCATTATTTGATTAGCAATAAAACTCATATACATTACTGTATAATTCAGCTCATTCAATTTATCGTTTTTCTTTCGTCTAGGAAATGAAAGAGGCTTCGCAAAGCTAATGTCACCGACGTCCGAATTTGGTCTAGCGCCGCCACTGATTGTTTACACTTGGGGGCGTACAAAACCTCTTCCAACAGTAAAATATTTTAATCTTACTTCATTGTTAGAAAGAGATGGAGCTATACAGGGACTACCACCATCCCTTTTTCGCATGGGGCTTTGACAGTCACAGTACAACTGCTCGATCGCAATAGAGGACGATGGCCATCTAAATTACAAAAAAAAAACAACCGACTTCCGGAAGTCGGTGTCTGGTTTAGAATTTTCATTTTTTGCCACCGACTTCCGAAATTAAAGTTATTTTTCTCTTTGTAGTGTTTTTTTTTCGGAAGTCGGTTGTTTTTTTTTTTGTAAAAAGTTTTTATTTTTCACTTTTAGTTGTGGTGCAGCAGTACCTGCTATGTAAATAACAGTCACAGGAAGTTATAATCATATCATCCACATAAACTAAGTGGGAAAAAATACTTATTATTGAAGCTTACTCAAAAACTATCCCAACAAAGTTAATAAAATTGATATGGGACCAATCCGGCTATCTAATTACGCAACACATTTTCGATTTACAATTTAGTCAAATTTGTTTCGTTTTGAATACAATTGCATTCAATTTATAATTTTCGAATTACGTAACTCTAAAATCTGTGTTGTCAACTGCACTCTGTTTCAGACGCTAAAGAGTGAACGATAATCGTCTAAAAAGGCTATTAGTGGAATTACGTAATCATTTTGACAGTTGAAAATTTGTTTCAAATCAACGAGAAATTGCTTTGAGCTATCAATCTAAAGAGAAGGCACCCTACTGGTCGCATTCGATTTTCTTTGCAATATTTTTGGGATTTACTCGTATAATCTCCTTACTTATTACAAAATTATGTAAGTGAACGTCGTCTTCTTAAATTGTGAATGTGTTTTAGTGTAAAACCTCAACGATAGATCAGTATTAGGGTCTGTAAAATACCGAAGCAGCGAGGTCGATTTTTAATAATAATTGTGAAAGTTTTCTTCTGTTACAAGTGCTTACAACCTAAACTAAAGATATATATTATGATATTTCAGAAACGAGGTATTTTGGTGGCATTTTAAAGGAAAGACAAATTCGTACCTCGTACCGTATCAAACTTATCATAAGCCATAAACTTAGCAAACCAGTTGGGCTTGTACTTCATTGGAAAAGCAAATTTATTACAGGAAGAACAAATATTATAATATAGTTTGAAGCATTTTATGTCAATGGATTCTGTAAGGACATCAGTGAACATACTCACCAAACCATAAATAGATCTATTTCCACATCATTGTCTGTATAAGGTACCTACTTAATATCAATATTATTTTCTTTCCTAATGTTGAACATTGATTGTGTGTTTAGCATAGCAACAATTTTACACACAATCTTATTGTTTGTTGGTAAATACGAAATGCACCATCAAACGTAAACTTACCATACATATATATAAAGTCAAATTGTTGTTTATAGCAGAATATTGCTGTTCTATAAAGTAGATAGATTGTGCATGTAATTGTTTAAGGGAGAGACCTATTAGACTTTGTGGATGGATGTAATGGTAAATGGAATATCAATATATTGAGAATTTACTTTTTTTTTTTTTATATTTCAGGTGTCAGGCTTTTTTTTTTTTTTTTTTTTTGGGTGGGAAATCATCAAATGACTCCTCCCGCTCTGGGCGGAGCGAGAGGGAGTGTCAGACTTTTACTGACTAAAACCCACCCGTGTTCCTTCCGTTGCCTGTGTGCCGGGGCCGCGATATCCCTTTCGGACAAACTCGCAACCCTGGCAGGCATTGGCCCTTACGGACCCCGTCAGTTGGTGCTGACATCTCTTTGAGGCGCGCGAGGAACACAACGCGCCGTCGACCCGGGCCTGGTCCTAATCGGACGGCGAGCTACCCATTGCCCACCGTCCGCAAGCCCGCGCCTACGGTGGCCGGAAGTCGGCTCGCGACTCCCGACGCCCGGGGCGTCTCCTGCGGCGGCTAGGGGCGCGAGGGCGCGCATCTTGCATTTCCCTCGCGCGCTCCGCCTCCTCCTTCGCGAGCATTACTGCTTCGCAGAAGGAAGTGACGGCTTCCCATGCACTCTCGCTCCGGACCATGGCCTGAACCAGGGCCGGACGCGAGAGATCGCCGCTGCCGATCGCCTCCGTGAGGACACGGCGGTGCCCCGCCCAAGCCGGGCAGACCTCCACCGTATGCTCCACCGTGTCCTCCGGGCGATCCACACAATGGTAACACCCGGGCGTTTCCTCCCGCTTTATCCTGAACAGGAACCTCCCGAAACAACCGTGTCCGGTGAGGACCTGCGTCAGGCGGAAGGTGAGGACGCCGTGGCGCCTCTCTAGCCACTCCTCAAAGAGGGGCCTTACCGCCGCAATTGTGGCGTGCCCAGCGCTGGGTTGCGACAATCGCACTCTCCATGCCGCCATGAGATCCCGCCGGAGCTCTGTCCGCTGTGCCGTGATTTCTCGCGGCAGCGGAGTTACGCCCCGGCGTTTCGCCTCCTCGCGCAACTCCCACATGTGCGCGAGGACTTTTGCCTCCAGATCCCATGGCGGAAGTCCGGCAAGGAGGCTCGCCGCCTCACGGGAGACCGTGCGGTATCCTCTGACCAGCCTAATGGCCATGACCCTTTGGGACGCGTTCAATCGCTGGGCTGGTCGCAGCCTTAATGAACGCGCCCACACCGGTGCCCCGTAAAGGGCCATGGACCGAACGATCCCCGCGTAGAGCCTCCGGCAGGAGGCGTTTGGACCCCCTAGATTGGGCAGAAGCCGCTTCAAAGCAGCCCCAGCCCTCTGCAGTTTGGGAGCCAAACGTCGGAAGTGCTCGACGAAGTTCCACCGGCTGTCGAGGACGAGTCCCAGGTACTTCATCGTCGACTCGACACCGATGTGAACCCCTCCCGCCGTCATCTGGGAACCCGACAGTGGCGCGTTCCGAGGACCATAGAAACACATGGCCTCGGACTTGTGCAAGGCCACCTCGAGTCCCAGTTGCCGGATCCTATCGACGATTGTCGCAACCCAACGTGTCGCTAGTTCGGCCGCCGCCTCATGCGACCTCCCCTGCACCAGGACCAGCGTGTCGTCAGCGTAGCAGACTACGCTGACGCCGCTAGGGAGGTCGGCGCGCAGCACCCAGTCGTAGCCGATGTCCCACAGATGCGGCCCCAGGACCGATCCCTGCGGGACACCGCACGACATCTCTCGCCGGTTCCACTCTCCGTGGTGACCGGGGTAGATGACGGCCCTGTCCGTCAAATAGGCCTCGACCACTCGACAGAGGTAGGTCGGCATCCGGTGATACCGGAGTGCCTCCCTAATGCAACTCCAGGGCAGGGTATTGAACGCATTGGCGATGTCAAGAGACACCGCCAAGACCACCCCACCCCGGGCAACAGCATCCCCCGTCGTGAGGGCTCGAACGCGCATGATGGCATCCACCGTAGAGCGCCCCTTGCGGAAACCAAACTGGCTGTCCGCCAAATCCGGCCCCACTCGCACCAGCTGCCCGACAAGGCGGTCTGCAATTACTCTTTCAAAGAGATTGCCCACCTCGTCGAGCAGCACGATGGGCCGGTAAGCGGACGGAGAGTCCGCCGGGCGCCCCGGCTTCTTGATGAGGACCAGTTTCCCCGTCTTCCAACGAAGTGGGAACTGGCCCCTCTCCAAGCATGCGCTAAAGAGCCCTCGAAGTCGAGGCCCGAGAGCCTCTAAGGCCAGAACCCAGGCTTTTCCAGGTAAGCCGTCGGGTCCTGGGGCGGTATTTTTGGCATTCAGCCTACGTACCGCCACTCTCAAATCTACCCCGGTCACCTCCGGAGATTCGTCGTCGTCGTCGTCACCTGTGTGGTCCGCATCGGGCACCGCAGGAGGCGGAGCCATGGGCGGGGGAGTATGTTCCCCTCGCGAAGGGAACAGAGCGCTCACCACGTCCTCCACGACCTGGGGCCGGAGACTCTGCGTCAGCGGGGGAGCCCATGGGCGGAGTTGATCTCTCACCCATTTGTATGGGCGCCCCCACGGGTCTCTGTTCAGAGTCTCCAGCGACTCTTTACGGCCCTCTCCTCTGGCCCGCTCGATCTCCGCTCGGAGGGCGGTCTTCGCCGCTCTGTACCCGGCGTACAGCTCCGCCTCAATGGCTTCCGTATCCGGCGGCCGGATACGGAGCCTGCGGTGCCTGGCGTACAAGTGGCGCGCAGCAACGCACGCCGCGCGTAAAGCGGTCAGCTCACGCGACCACCAGTACACCTGGCGCTGAGCACGTCTGGGCTGGACCCGGGGCATTGCCACGTCACATATTTCGGACATGGCCTCCCGGAACCACTCCGCCTCGTCGTTGATGTCGGCAGGCCTGTCCGGTGATGACACCCAGGCCTGCACGATCGAGGCCTCCAGGAGGAGCTCTCGGTCCAGCTGCTTCAGCGCCCACCGCGGACCACTCGGGGTCTGTCTGACCGGCGTGCCCGAGGTCTGGGCGGAGACGTCAAACCGGATGTACCGGTGATCGGAATAGGTCTCCACCCCCTCCATGACGCGCCAGCCGATGACACGTGGTGACAGAGCGGGGCTGGCGAACGAAATGTCCACCACTGACTCGCCCCGCATCCGCACGCACGTGGGGACAGAACCCCGGTTTAGGACGACCAGGCCCGACTCCAGAGCCCAGTCCTCCACCATCCTGCCCCGTGTGTCCGTTAACCGGGAACCCCAAGCCACGTTCTTGGCATTGAAGTCCCCGAGGACGATCACGGGGAGGGGATGGTACCCGACGACGACGACTCTCAACTCCCCAAGGGAGTTGTGGAACTCGGCGAGAGTTCGGTTCGGGGAAAAATACGCTCCTACCACGACAATCTCCCCGAACCGTGCTGCTACGCAACCCCGTCCCTTCTTGACGGTCTCGAGGGACGGGGTACCGGCAGCGGCCGACGAAATAATGGCCACTGAGCCGCTCAGGTCCTCCACCCAGTGATCCCTGGGCGGGACAAAGTACGGCTCAGCGACCACGGCGATGTTAATCGACCACTGCGCCATGCTCTGGAGCAACAGATCCTGAGCTGCGGCGCAGTGGTTGATGTTCGCCTGGAGGAGGCGTAATGGACCTATTGGCAGTCCATTTTAGCCCCCCCCCCGAGCCCCGCGTGAGGGCCCCGCCACGGCGGCAACGGCCGCGGCGGTGACGACGGTGGTGGCGGCAGCGGCGGCGGCAATAGTAGCGGCGGCTGCGGCAGTGACGGCGGTGGCGGAGGACTTGCTCCTGGCTTTGGCGGGTTGGGCGCAGGCCTTGCTCCCAATCCGGTGCTCGGCCGGCTTGCCAGCCGCGGCACATACGGCGCAGTGCGGCGTGGCTTCGCACGAGCCGGCCTTGTGACCGGGCTGACCGCAGCGATAGCAGTGATCGCTGCGGTCCACCTCCGAGGTGCATTTAGCTCCCACGTGGTTGCCCACATGGCAGCGGAAGCACCTCAGAGGTCTGGGTTCGAGCAGTTTGACCTGCGCGGATACCCAGCCCACCAATAACCTTTGGCCCTCCCCGGCGATTTTTCTGGCCGCCGACACGGGGCAGCTCACCGTTACGGCTCGCATCCCCGTGAAGCCAGGACGGATGGTGCCCGCCCTAACCTGCTCGGCAGAGCACCCCCCAGTCCTGACGACAGCGGCCACCACCTGTTCCTCCGCCACTGAGTCGTCCAGGCCCGAGATGCGCATGTCCACGCACTTGGTGGGCCTGGACACTCGGGCCTCGTCCGCATTTAAGGACGCCCTAAGCTTTTCAGCTAGGGCGTCAGCGGCCGGGCCACTGGCCACTCCGGGGAGCTCCAGCATCCGGGCGCCAGTCGCAGTGACCCTAACCCGGATGCCCTGAGTGGCGCCGATCTCTTGCAAGTCCACCGCCGCCCCAACCTTGGAGAGCACGTCGCGGTAGGACACGCCCTTCTTTTCCGCTTCCGGCTGTAGTGTAATCACTACAGCTGCAGACTTCGGGGCGCGGAGCCTAGCCGCGACGCTTTGCTCTTTGCGCCGCTGCCGCCTGGCCTTCTTTTTGGCCGCCCTTTTGGCCTTGCCTGCCTTCTTCTTCTCCCCGGCTATTTGCCACTCGGCGTCAGCCTGGGGAGATTTAGGAAGCGGGGGTGGCCGTTTCGCCGCCGGGGGCGGAGCTCCCGCTGCCAGGGCCGGGGCCGAGGCCGGGGCCCCCACCGCCTTGGCCGGGGCCCTCGCTGCCTGTGTAGCAGCCCCACCCCTGGTCTGCCCTGACGGGCCTGGCTTGGCCGCCGCGGCAGCTGCGGTGGCGGCATACGATGCCGCCTTCCGTTGGCCTGAGGCCAGCTGGCTCGCCGCCAACGGAGGGCGCAAGACCACGGCCTCCAGTACGGAGAACCGGCTGTTGAACGCAGCCAGCTCCTTCCGCACCAGGGCCAAAACCCGGTCCTCCGCCGGCAAGGGCGGGCCCTGCCCTTGCACCGCTCCGCGCTGCAACACAACGCGGGGGCCGGCTCCACTGAGCCTGGCCAGGTCTGCTCGGAGCTCCACGTTCTCCTTTCGGAGAAGCTCCATAGCGGCCGTCAAGCGGCCGACCTCCGCCCGCATCTCGGACAGTACGTCCGACGGTGGCCCGACCTGAAAAGCCCTCGCTGCCGCCATAATGGAGGCCGTAGCCGCGGGTATGGCCTTGTCTTTTGAAGACTGTAACTTCTTCAAGGCCACACTCCTGATGGCGGCTGCTACGACCTCTGCAAACCTGGCCGCTCGCTCCGAATCGGAGCCCCCAGCGGCCACTTTGGCGGCCTCGTCGGTCGCCACTCCTCCCTTGGCACGGTTCGCGGTGGCGCCAGCCTGTGCCGTCGTGCCCTTTTTTTGTACGGTGACGCCTACCGACACCTCGGTTGAAGCCCCGGACGAGACCTCAGGGTCACTCTCCCCGCCGATTCCTGGGGGGGTATCGGGTCGCTTGATGCGACCCCGATTGCCACGCCCAAGCTTCGAGGTCACCGCCGCGCGACCTCGGCCTCTCCTAACAGCCGGCACTTTAGCGATCGGCAGGCTTTCCTCGCTCGAGGATCCCGCCGATCCCGTGCGGTCCGACTTATAGCCGCGCGAGCGTTTCCCCCAAAACCTGCCCATGTCCTGCTCGGACCCAGCCCGGTCCCCGGAGGGACAGGAGTCTCCTCGACCCTGGTTGCCGTCGCCGGCAAGCGGTTCCTCCGCCAATAATATTGGCACGTCATCAGTGTTTGGGTTTGTTTTTATAAAGTTTTCCATAATTAATCCCACGAGTAAAAAATATATCCAACCAACCAACCAAAAAAATAGTGGTTCGCACTAGTGACTAATTAAGCTACCCATTAGTCAAGCTATCAACCTCCCTCACGGTGCGCCGCCGCTTGGAGGTTTGGGGTGATTTTTTATAGAGGTTTTCTACCTCACGGCCCGGGCGGTTAAGCCAAGCACACAATCTTATTGTTTGTTGGTAAATACGAAATGCACCATCAAACGTAAACTTACCATACATATATATAAAGTCAAATTGTTGTTTATAGCAGAATATTGCTGTTCTATAAAGTAGATAGATTGTGCATGTAATTGTTTAAGGGAGAGACCTATTAGACTTTGTGGATGGATGTAATGGTAAATGGAATATCAATATATTGAGGATTTACTTTTTTTTTTTTTTATATTTCAGGTGTCAGGCTCAACTACATTATTCAGGAAAAAAATTAACTCTCATGAGCGCTTACAGCAAGAATTAGCAAGCAGTACATACTTATTCCATGATGACTGCCACAGGACATTAGATCCCAAATTCCACTAATACTTACAGTATATTTGTTCCAATTTCTTTTTGCCCCATGTCCAAATATTTCATAATAATGTGAAGATATAATAAATTTTTGTTTACCATAATTTATTTCTCTCTATTTACTGTTACCTAATAAATGACAGTTAATTTAGGTAAATAGGTACCTTTAAATAGTATCATTATAATAATCAATTAGCTGTGTTTATAAAAGGCACAGTATTCAATTCTTAAATATTTCATTATAAGTTATTTTTATTTGCACCTCTACAGGTACAAATAAAAATTACTAGTACAGGTTCAAAATAAAAACACTTTATTAAGTTTACACTGTATCAATTAATAAAATAGTAACACATATTTATATCGCTGTCGTACAAGACTGAACAGTAAAAAAAAAAGATTATCTTTCATTAACAATCTTCAGTTTTTACTTTAGTTCTTGAGAAGCGTGAAAACTGAAGTAGCAGAGCAACGGGGCAACGCAGCATGGGCGACATCCTTCATGCTGCATTCATGTCTTCATAGGTGAAACGCCCCAGGAACTCTAGTTTTAAAACAAAATCTTATTATTTCTTGCTCAAATAAAGTACTTAAAAATTATGTGGCAAAGTAAAGTAGGCATATCAACTAGGTTTTCATTAGCCCATGGCTGGACAAAACCCATCAGCCTAGTCATTGGTACTGGTTGTATAATTTCATCTTTATTTAGGGCTGATATTTCAGTCTCTAGATATTTTATAATACTGAATTATAATATTAAACATTAGTTAGGTATACACAAAATATATGTTGTGTCTATGTACTAAGTTCAGCCAAGGAAATATATTCAAAGTTTTATAATTATGTGACTTCCTATGCTTTATTCTTAACTATGTGTCAAAAAGCTTACCTTCAATGATTAATACAGAAGATTGGATATTCAATCCATGTTTGAACAACAAGATTGATGTTGGGTAGCGTTCCCTTCTTGTATTTTCAGCTCTAGCACGGTCTGTGAAAATATTATAAATATGTTTTGTAGTTAGTTGTTATTTGGCTAGTTGTAATTGTATATTTCAGCATCTACTTATGTACATAAATATCAATTTCAGTTAGACTTTGAGGTTGACGGACATAGTAACTATATTTAACCACAATAAATAGTTAGATGCTTGTGTCTACTCAACAAAGGAATGATTGTCCATAGGTAGATTGACCAATAATGTACCTACAGCTACAATAATGTAATGAGATATAAAGGTACTCTCTTACACACGTTATTCCTATTTATATTGGCTTACTTACTTGTAGTGATAATATCGACTTAGGTTCTTTTCGCTATTGAGCAAAACAGCCTATGTAAGTCTTAGTGCAGCCAGTAGAAAACGAAAACAGAGCACGCAGTGTCTTGAACGAGAGAATTTTCCAAAGTTTTTCCGACTTCCACAAGCCACAAGAAAAATTTTCCAAAACTGCTGAGCATAGCTCATGTTTCTGTAAGAGAATAGTAAATATAATCTTGTATGTTGAAAAATATAAAACACTAAAGGCAAAACAATGCTTATCAAAAATATTACCGAAAACTAAAATGTAAACAAAGACATCGCCAATTCGCCATGTTAGATAGCGTATTCTCCACAGACTTCAAAGAATGATCATTCCAGCTTCCAGCGCAGATTATTTCCGATGTTTAACATGTGTTATATGCCTTTCCTGTTCTTTTCTCTACAAACTGATAAAGTTAGAGCAGCAAAGACAGGCAATATTTTGCAATAAATTCGACTCTGAACACGTCACAATGAGTCGGCAGATCGTTCAAGAGGTTATTCAACTTTTACTCAGTGCTGCCTGTTTTTTTTCCCTGAGTCCGGTATAGACATGCGTCAGATATATCAAAACGAATTTAAAATCAGATTTCAGTCAGAAATCGAATCGTATCGATTATCCGAACTAGACAAACCAATTTCACAAAACCAACCACGGCAATAGTAGCTTTGCGTAAGTACGTATTGATGCACTTACAACCGAATAATATTACTAAAGACGATTGAAACTGCGAGCCGGAGCCACTCCTGAAATCGACTTCTAAAAACGGATTTTGAAAGCGATTTCAAAATCTGAAATAGGCTTAGAGTGTGTTATACAGAGTTGATATGACAGAAGGGCATTAAATAACACTACGTATACTATACGTGTTTAGTATTAATTCGATACGGTATAAAAATAAAAAGCACCTAAAATGAGTTTTTTTTTTTTTCAAACAAACTAAATAGCTTACAAATCAGAGTAAAACGCAACCACCCTTTGAAAATAAATTTAACTGACCTACAGATACCTAGGTAACAGCGGCAACGTCGCGCGCGTCGGCGTGTGTTATCTCGTCAAAGCGGGCGGCCGCCCGCCGCGCGCCGGCCGGCGCGGCGGCGGTGGCTCGGGCGGCGCCTCCTCGGCTCGCGGCTTTTGTTTTAGGGATGGTTTTGAAGTACAACAATCACAAAAAAATTAAATTCGCGATGTGTCATTCACATGAATGCACAAATTATACCGACAGAGAATAATGTTATTTATTTTTCTAATTAAAAATCATGTCAGTGTATTCTAACGCCGTGTAAGTTACACGAGGCATTGTTGAACACTTTAATTACACACACACAAACCCAAAGTTTAATTACGTGTCGTATCACAATAAAAGCAGTCGATCACAAAAAAAAACACTAACACTAAATAATAATAATCCCAAGTTACGTGTCCTGTCACAATAAAAAAAGAAATACTGTCTTAAACTTATTTAGTGTCCTATCACAATAACAAAACAAAATCCCAATTGTCAGCGCGCGAGTTCGACAAAACGGAAGCGGAGCAGGTGCTACCGTGTTACGTAACATCTTGTACGTTCCGAAAGAATAGCGTCGGCGCACTGAAAAAACCAGTTTTTAGAAGCCCCACTGCCCCACTTACCGATCGCAACCCCTGCCCCGCGATCGCTAGGATGCAATAGCAACACACTGACCTATTTCTATTTCTTTTACGCGTGGTGTTTTGCAGATGGTTGTCCCTCTCGTAATGAAAATGCAAGTGTGTGTGTATTTATTGCTTCCTTGTTTGCATTGTCATCTTTTTAGCGAAAATATTTGGTTGTACTTGTGACTTGCGTCACAGCGGCAACAACGCATAGGTTATACTCAGATTTATCGTTTTAAGGTGCATGACCTATGCGTATAGACATAATCAGCTGTTAGGAAAGATACATCGTGTTCAAACGGGGCAAAAACTTAAAAAATCATTTGCGACTAAACTACTGCTCCTATTTAATTGATTTTTGGTACAGAGCTTGAAAATGGTACCTAGTATAGGCAGTTTAAAGGAAATCCCCTCTGTCTTATCAACTTTGTATACTCTAAGGAAATAGGATATTTAACCGTTTGGTTAAAAACTTTATACTCGATTAATAAAATAAGATTTGACATTTAAATAAACCTTTTTTACAGTCCGTTCAACCGATTTTAACTTCTATTGTTTTGGTGGCATGACAAATGGTAGCCGCAGTATAATTATTGAAATAAATTTAGTGAAGATGTTCGTTTTCAAACAGCTTATCGGCAGATTTTTTTATCCCGTACGTACGTTCCCGTCTCCCGTGAGATATGTTTTTTGAAATGACGTTGTTTTTCGATCTCCACTCGGGCGGAGCCTCTGTGTGACTTCAATATATTCGTCATGCTGTGTCAGTCTTTCCAAATTAGCGTTCGAATCCGCAGTGGTTTCGGCATTTCAAAAAAATAAATCGAAAAGTAACTGACACAGGTTTTAAACAAACAATAAAATATGCCATTATCGTGTTATTTAAATATTTTCTCGAGTCAAAGTTTTAGTTTGATTGTATTGTTTTCTACAAATTGAATTAAACTAACCATTAGACAAAACTACCGGCCACTGAAAGCTAAATTTCTCCGCCAGTAGGGGTGTCCAAATCCCCAGGCTTAGTGGAAATCCCACTAAGTTGACAACACTGCTTTTCTACGATTTTGTCATTGGCCACAGATAACAAAAACGTGAAAAGAAAAACGTTTTGTTACGTATTTCAATTATGGTAGTTTTTGGTAGAAAGTGTTTTAAAATTAGGGTTTTTAATTTTTCGGCAATCATTGTACATTTTCATTTATAAGCACTAGTAGAGCATCAGTTGTAATAAAAAACAAAAAAAAATTAGCACAATAATTTGGAAATTAATAATTCCTACATGGTGTAACAAAACACATCATACAAATAAATTATAGCCAATTGATTAGAACATCCCTATCCAATTTCCGTCGACTGATATAAAATGTGTAGCGTAATTCGAATTAGGGCAGGCGTTTAAAACTGGACTTGCTTTCGATTCAGAATTGTAAACAGAAATAAAATGTGTTGCGTAATTATGTAATGTAATCAAAGACAAGTCTGGATGACAACTGCTTTAATGTCATATGCAATAGACAATCCACAACACCTTCCCCTTAACTAAGATAAAATAATAATAAAAAACAAACTTAAAATCATTAATTCCTAGGTAAAATAATAATAATTAACAAACTTAAAATAATAATTAGTTCTACGTTATAAAATAAAATACGTTTACACATTGCTAAATCTTACTACGCGTATGAGGTGGCGAGTAAGATGACGATACATTTATTTTGGTACTTGGCACATAATCATCATCCCGATCATCCCCCGAAAAATACTCGTCATCAATATCAGACAAAATATTGTCGGTAGGATCCTTTACTGGTCTTATCAAATGTCGACGTTTACGGCGATAAATACCTTTTTTGCTTTTAACAAAATAAGAACGTGGAGTTAACGCTTTTCCCATTATTTTACCACGGCTTCTTTTATTTGCGTTTTCTAACATTATAACCTCGTCGCCCACATTCAACTCAGGTAGCGGTTTACAATGTTGATCATAGTAACTTTTAATTTTTATTTGTTTTTGCAATACTTTTTTATGTTGTAAATTATCACAATTTGTTTGTTTTAATAAATCTGGATGGACAGGTAGTCTACAATTTAAACGCCGGCCCATCATTAACTGTGCAGGAGAATTCAAATTTTCCCGCGGTGTATTCCTGTAACTTAGTAAATTTAAATAAAAATCGGAATTACTGTCTACTGATTTTTTCAATATATTTTTAATAGTTTGAACTGCCCTTTCGCTCTTACCATTAGATTGAGCATAATACGGAGACGTAGTGACGTGCTTAAAACCCCATTCTAAAGCAAATTTAATAAAATTACGACAAGAATATTGTGGACCATTGTCACTGATGACCGTATCCCATAGAAATATAAATAACAGGAGAAGTGGTATGGGGGCGTGTCTGTGTCCGCGCGTCTTGATCACAATGCTCATGCCTCAGGCAAATGGCCGTCTCCGCTAACTAGTGCGCTTTCGAGCGCGATCGTGATAACATTTAAGAATACCGTGTTGTTCAGTGGTTTCTTGTAAAAATCGAAGCTAAACTATAAACTTTATAAATCGTAGAACCACTTTTCATAAATCAGCACAAGTATTTTGCTATATTTGTGTTGAAAATCATGAAAAACAACAAATCGTAAAATATTTCTTGCCTTTACTACGTTATTTTTGTTTTCGTACATCACAGCGACTGTACTTTTAATGTAGTAAATACATTGCTTCTTTACCACTACCAAAGTATGTCGCTAAGTAACTGGACAAGCAATGTAAAAATTACAAAACGATATTTACTTTAAGCGGTTGCATCGTTAGTACGGCCGCAGCGTCTTGTGACGGATTAGTGATGTGGTTGTGCAGATCCACTAACGTAGGCTATCGACAATAATGTCGATTGTCGTATGAATTTATATTACTATTAAAGTTTATTCTTCAATTTGTCAACAGTTATAGCCTGATTGGAAGACCGATGTGAAATCTTGTTTTATACTCATTTAGATTTTCTCATAATGTTGTTATTTTTTTGGTTTACTTAATATTTCTTTTTTTTACTTACTTATTGTTTATTTATATCATCTTATTATATGTATATCGTTTTTTATTTATAATTTTTTCAGCAACTTCCAAAAATTTTAATACAATAATAAATGGGAGAATCGATAAGTATCCGATTTAGTCAATCACTAGCGTATATGTAAAATAAATGGCTTTTGCACAGCACAACGATAGCGAACGATGTTTTCGTGTGGGTGAGTTGTACGGTGCATGGTAAATGCACGCTGTGTTTGATGGGATAAGGTTTATAATTGATTATGTAGTACGTTCTGATTTGTAAATTGCAAGTGTGAGCGGGGCCTCGTATTTATTGGGTTTACTGATCGCATGTGTGATCGCAGGCTAGAGAGTAGGGATAGATAGAAGACATTGGGTTTCGATACATTTTCAACTACCGGGCATATCTCCTTCTTTCTCTTCTTTCTTATATCTATGCCGTATCCGGTATACCATACCGTGCAAAATTTTCTTTCATTATAAATATAACTGAGTTTGACGAAGTGTCTCTCAAATATGCGACCTCAATAAAACCAGAATAATAATCAATTAATATTAAATAACTTTGCTTTCTATACTCAAATATATCTGTTCCAATTTTATTCCATGGTAATTCTGGTATAGCTACCGGAATCATAGGTTCCCTACACGGTTTGTTTGCTGTTTCTTGACATATTTTACATCTTCTCACATAATCCTCAATATCTCTTGTTATACCCGGCCAAAATATTACTTCACGAGCACGTCTCTTACAACGATCAATCCCTAAATGCCCTTCGTGAATAATCTTTAACATGTCCATATGCATAGAATGTGGTATCAAAACCTGTTTGTCTTTAAATATTACACCGTCTACACAGTACAGTTCATCTCTTATAGACCAATAGTATCTTAAATCATTGCGTATGTTAAACTTATTAGGCCACCCTTGGTTAATATATTTTTGTAACAATATTAAACACTCATCCTTACTAGTTTCCCGCTTCACGAGAGTCAACTTATTCTGAGACATGGGTACATTATTGACTACCATTTTAATTTGACATAGTACAGCTCTGCAAATTTTATCGTCATACAAATCCGGCAGAGGTGCCCGTGACAATGTATCTGGTATGTACATATACTTTCCAGGCTTATAAGTGACCACCAACTCATAAGCTTGAACCTTCAACATCATTCGCTGCAAGCGAGCTGGGACTGAGTCTAGAGGTTTTCTAAAAATGCTTTCTAGTGGTTTATGGTCCGATTCGACGACCACACTACTTTTTCCATAAATATACTGATGAAACTTTTCACAAGCGAATACTATTGCCAACATTTCCTTTTCTATTTGTGCGTATCTTTGTTGTGTGTCAGTGAGCGTGCGTGACGCATACTCTACTGGACGCCCCTCCTGCATGAGCACGGCGCCCAGTGCCACACTGCTCGCGTCCACTGACAACACCACCGGACTACTGACATTGTATAAAGAAAGAACTGGTGCATTACTTAACAATTCTTTTAATTTATGGAATGCGTCTTTATGACCTATTTCCCAACTCCAAGTTATATCTTTTTTTAATAATCTGGTCAGAGGAAAAATACGCTCTGAGTAATTAGGTATAAATTTAGAAAGATAATTTACAGCCCCCAAAAACCTTTCCAAACTTTTCCGATCCGTCGGTTCCGGCATATTATATATCGCTCTTACTTTCTCAGAATCCATTTTCATTCCATCTTTGTTAAAAATATGACCCAAATAAGTTACCTCCTCAACACATATACGACATTTATCTTTGTTGAATTTTAAATTAATTTCCCGTGCCCTATTTAACAACTCTTTCAAACGCAGATCATGTTCATCTTTGTTCCTTCCCCAACAAATGATATCGTCGATAAACGAATCTACCCCTTCTAGGCCTTCAAGTAATTGCTTGATTTTTGCATGAAACACTTCAGGTGCACAATTAAGACCAAATGGCAATCGCAAATATTGATATCGCCCAAACGGTGTACTGAATGTACATAAGTCTGCACTTGCATTATCCAGTTTTACCGACCAAAACCCTGAAAATGCGTCTAAAACTGAGAAATACTTAGCACCGTGAAACTTAGTAGCCAATTCATTTATTGTTGGCAGTTGAAAATGTGCACGCTGTATAGCCTTATTAAGCGGTCTCGGGTCTAGACATATACGCAACTGCCCATTTTTTTTAGCAACAATCACTAATGAATTCACCCATGGAGTTGGATGACTCACTTTCCTAATGACACCTAACTCAATCATTCTATTTAACTCATCTTGTAACTTATCGCGAACTCCTAATGGTACCTTACGGGTTGCACAAATCACCGGCATCACAGTTTTGTCTACAACAATATGATATTCACCTGGCAAACAGCCTAACCCATTAAACAAATCTTGATAATCTGTAAGATTTATATTATGAATTCTTTTAACTAATCCTAAAGTTAGACAAGCTTGCAACCCCAGCACACTCTGACATTCACTTACCGTAATTGCAAATTTTAAGTCATACGAAACACCCTTATACCACCATTTTAATTCGCAAATACCTTTAATAGGAATAAAATCACCACTATAAGATTGCAATCTAACACCTTGCTTGCCACTAATTAGCTTATTGTCATAGCCTAACAATAAAAATCGATTATACGATAAAACATTAATGTCTGCTCCCGTATCTAATTTAAATTTTTCGGAACCGCACTTCCCTTGAAGTGTTTCATACCAATCCTCCGACGAAGATTTGATCTCTGAGACATTATACAAAGCTGATATAAAAAAAGACTCACAATCATCTTCTTCATTGCCTTTTGCTTCAGTTAAACCTATATCGTACATTTTCTTAACTCCTTTTTTCAACTTGCACATTCTAGCATAATGTCCGTGATTTTCGCACAGATAACACTGTACAGAAATAGCCGGACATAGACTGGGTTCATTGCATTGGCCTCCACATCTGAGACAATTCCCAGTCTCGCTTGAATGACCAAATCTTCGGGTTGTGTTGGAACCAGCAGTAACACTGGCCACACCACTCCCTTGTCGACGTCCGCCGCCGCGCCAGCCGCCGCGCCCACCACGGCCGCCTACACCGCGCACGCCAACTGCATCGACCTGCACCAATCCAGAAGTACCAGCACCACGCGTCTCCAATAAACGCCGATTATCTATTGAAATTTGGTCAACCTGGACAATTTTAATAGCTTTTTCCAACGTCAGGTCCTCTTGTCTCAATAAACGATCTCTTGCTCCAGTACTCTGTATTCCACAAACAATACGGTCGCGAATCAACTCCTCTTCCAAATTTTTGAAGTTACAATTTTTGCTCAGTAAAAAAAAAAAACGTACATACGCGTCGAACATATAACCTCCTCCTTTTTGAAAGTCGGTTAAAAAACGGTTGGACCGTTCCATTTTAACTTGAGAGCCCTGACACCCATAACACAAGTTTAATCTTAGCTTGGGTGTCAGAGGCAATGAAAATATAAGTAGATAGGTGTATATCTGCATTAACCCATTACAATTTATATGACAAATTTATTATGTTATACCAAGCGGCATATGTAAATTGTAAAACTGAAAATAAAGATATTATTATTTTAGTTTGGGGCCAAAGCATGTTAAAAAGGCTTGATAATCTGTGGTAGACCGTATGCATTCCATTCGTCTTTGGTCACTTTGACTCGGTGTCTATGACTGAGATTCCTACTATCCATGTCCGCTACTGTAAAACTGATGTTATTTTGTGACTTAAATTAATACTATAATCTATGTTAATCAATATCATTGTGACGTATATGTGCTCTTATTTGATGAAGCAAATAAAGACAGAAACATACGAGTTTGGATTCATATTTATTTCTAACCACATGCCTAGTCTCCTAAAACTTGCGGCGGCCTGTTCTTCTGCTGTGGGTTGCTGAAGACGCTATACAACGTTTGCTCATCAAAGCACACACGATGTTTTGATCTCGATGTCGCTACAGCATCTACCCCAGATTCATACCGCAAGTCGCCGAACGCGATACGATCGATAAATCGTCGATGCCCGATGCTATCGTATGTACTTTGGGCCTTGAGTTAAAAAATTAAAAACAAATGAAATTAGCACAACCCTATATTTATTTCGATTGCATAAACAACAAAAAAAAACACCTCGAAAATGACTAGTTTATTACTTATTTTAAAACTTAAATGCCTTACAAACGGAACAACAATTCACTCGGTCTTGGGGTGCGTTTCCACTGAAGTGGAGACCTGCAGGAATCGACCAATCACAATGGTTGAAATCCTCATCGCGACTCTCGTCTCGTCTGTGATTGGACGATTCCTGCACATCTGCGTTTCAGTGGAAATGTACCCTTAGGCCCGGCGCAGATCTGGCGAAGCGCAGTACAGCGCGGTTCCTTGCCAAAGAAATATCAACATTGCGTCTCTTTACTTAAAGTCTAAATTAAATAACCGCGTACTTCTATCGGCGTTAATGCTCTCACGGACTGATGGAAGTTTATTTATTTTCAACTTTATTTCAATTGGTGCAAGGTTGCTATTTGTTTGTCAGGCCTGCGTCGGCCCTTACAAGTCTGTTTCTCTCTAACATCTAACACTAGGTCTGTTTTTTCTCTTTCTCTTTTATTTGGATGTTCACTTCATTTACTGTTTCCTCTAGCTCCCAATCTTCTAGCGGTACTTCTGTGAGTTTGTAGAATTTGCCGTGTTTGCCTATACCTGAGTAGAAAAGAAATAGTTACAAAAGAGGGACATTTTAGATTAACTCGTTACAAAACACGAGACGTATGCCCGTTTTCACCTTCACTAAGTGACACTTAATTGAATCCCCAACAAATCAAAGTGTACGGTTGGATTTTGAACTCACAGCGCCGAGCCTAGCGTTGAAAATCCAACAGTGCACTTTTATTAATTTAAATATCACTTAGTGAAGGTGAAAACGGGCATTTTTTTTTTTTAGGGTGTGAAATTATCGAATAACTTCTCCGTGTGGAGGGTGTGTCAGACTTGTACTGACTAAAACCCACCCGTGTTCCTTCCGTTGCCTGTGTGCCGGGGCCGCGATATCCCTTTCGGACAAACCCGCAACCCCGGCAGGAGGTGAAAACGGGTATTAAGCCCGTATACCGAGAACCTCACTCAAGGCTCAAGCAATACTTAAAACTAGTTTCAACCAATCAAAAGACTTTAAACGAGTTTTAAGTAATGCTTGAGTTTTGAGTGAGGTTCTGTAATAAGGGTCTTAGTCTTCACGTGACTTATGTCATTGACATCTATACAGCGTGTATCGGAAAGGTGTAGACATATCCAAGGGTGTGATACAGATTACAGATCATCAAACTGAATATTTTTTTCCATGGAACCAGCATCGGAATCGAAAAAAATTATGAGCTCCTGAGTAAGTACCTATTGAAGTTTCATATGGGACACTTGATACTTTTTCGTGATTACGATGTTGGTCTTTTACAGTTCGCGACAAATAACATTGCCGCTCTGAAGTAGGCTACAAATAACTGCGCAGTAGTCAATCTTACTTAAAAAACAGTAGCGCGAATACCAGCACGCATGCTCAACCTAACTTCAGAGCGGCAAAGTTATTTGACACGAACTGTACTATGGGATGAACTCTGAATAACGAAAATAAATGTCTGCTGTCCCGAAGAAAAATCAAATACTTATTCAATGTGAATGTGTGAAATAGAAGTTTTATTTTTGATGTGTAATCTTTCCTCTGGCTTTCCTACAATCAAAATCTAAATAATCTAATTCATGGGAGTGATTTCGTGAAAAGGGACGGAAGTGTGTCACAGGAAGCCGGGAAAGCGCGCGCTATTTGATTTGACCTATGAGCGCGCGCAGTGCTAGATTTGGCCGTCAGAAACGACCTTAACGAGGCCCCGCCCCTTTATTGTTGCTTATTACCAAGGTGAGATGTCAGATGTTACACATCATATGCGACTACTGTAAGGGTAGCTCGATGCTAGCTATAATCTAGCCTTTTTTCAATCTATCTTGGCTATGGTCTGGCCATTTTTAATTTTAACCCAACAAAGGAGTATGAATATCACACAAACCTGCTTGGAACTTCTTGACGCCTTCCTTCATATCTTCGATCGCGTTTCCGAGTAGACTGGACATGATGGCCTCGTCCCTCATACTGTCCTCACTGTTGGGGTTCAGCTGGGAGTTGATGGCGGCCATTTTGTCCATTATCATGGCGTTTTCAGGGAACTTCGACAAAGATTTGGCTAGCTTTATTGACTCGCCTAAAGCTGAAAAGTAATTGTAATATTTTTACAGAACGGTGTGGAAGAAACGCCACTGCGCTGGCAGCCCGAGAAATTATTATTTTACGTTTTTTTCGATTTTCAGGTCAGTGTCAGGTTGTATTTTGTTGATCAAAATATAATTTGCGACCGTAACAAGTATGTATTTACATAAATCATAAATCATTTATTACTTTGCAAACATGGGTAATTATTACATTGATGTTTTATTACGAAAGTCCTCCATGTTCTACCGTCACATGGGCATGCAAATCATATTTAATACAAATTTAAAGACATTATAATTTTAAATAACAATTAGGAAATTATAACAATACATTTAATATAAATTAATGTCCAATCTTTCGAATTACACTAAATGTCAAATTTATACAAAAAAATGTCAACAAGGTTGCAGCAATCACAGAATTAGAAACCTCAATCAGTTAGAATTGGCCTCAAATGTCATGATTTCACGATCATAATTATTTTGATCAACGTACAGCTGAACGGTAAATTTAAAAAAAAAAAGCTTGTGGAAAAATATGAAACAAAAACATCGACGGTTAGATTGTATTGTCTATTACCCTACATTTGGCGGCTTCGCCCAAAAAAACCTGTCCGGTCCGAAAGGGGCACATAGGTACTGCAATAACATTACCAAAAAGTAATACAACATTTTATTATGATAAAAAAGTTATTGCTGTTCAAAAATCACATTTTTAGTACCAAAATTACCCCTAATCCATTAAAAAATTTCAGCAGGGTTCATAAATGTACTAGTAGATACCCGCTAAACGACAAAAAAAAGTATTTCCTGAAAATTGCCACATAAATAGACTCTCAGTACGATCCTCAACTAATTCCTTACCAGTGCCCGTGGAAGTAAGTTTACAAGCCAATCCCCACCGATTGGCGTCTACTCCCGAGATCAGCCGGCCGGTGATCAGCAGGTCCAGTGCAGGGGACAACCCAATCAGTGACGTCAGCTTGCGAGCGCCGAAGATAGACTGTGGGACTCCTGCAAATGATATTATTTATTATAACATCACGCCGTTAATCCACGAAGGGCTAGCGACACCCACATTTCGCCAGTTCTGTTTAAGTTCCATGTAATAGGGGGCGAGCCTATTGCCATCAACCGGGCACAAATTCAAATTCCGGGCTGCTACTGACAAATTCCTGATGGCAAAAACCCAATAGATAAAACTGCCGGACCTGGGAATCAAGCCCAGGACCTCATGCTTCGCAGTAGCGCTTGCGCCACTAGACCAAGGAGGCAGTCATTATTTATTATATGTAAAGAAAAGAAAATACATTTATTTAGCACAGACTAGAGGCACGCAACACAACATAATTATTGTACTACAAATAAAAACCAAATTAAAAAAGAAAGAAACCAAATAAAAAGTGTAAAGTGCGTTCTAAGATATTAGCAGGAAAGTGTGCCTTGCGGCTGCGCCAAATAGGCCTAGTTCAGCAAAAATTCCAGACAACTAGTGCCTGACGCTGGTTTTCAACTAGACCTGATATGTAGGTATAACCATGTTGATGTTGTACCTGAATTTCATGGCAAGTGGAGTAGATTCCTGACGGAATCGTGTCGAGTCACAGATGAATACAGATCACTCCGCAAAATCATTTAAATAAAAAGCGACTCTTGCTACGACACAATAAAGTGCAATTCGCACAGCACTAATTACCTACAGTTATATTCACCTAGAAGTCGCCTCTCTTTCTATCGCGTAACTCTTATACAAGGTGAAATTTAATTCGTTTGCATCCTCTTGAGGGGTCATTGTACTCATCGTTTTTTTTGAGGGTGGGAAACTATCAAATAACTTCTCCCGATCTGGACGGAGCGGGAGGGTGTGTCAGACTTTTAATGACTAAAACCCACCCGTGCTCCTTCCGTTGCCTGTGTGCCGGGGCCGCGATATCTCTTTCGGACAAACCCGCAACCCCAGCAGATGGGACCAACCCTGAAATAGCGAAAAAACATCAGCTGTTCCCTACATTTATGTTCGCATAGCTCGTGAAAATGTAGGGAACAACAGATTTTTTTATTTCAGGGTTGCTCCCATAGTGAAAGTTGTTCATAATGATGAGTAAAATCTCCCCTCGAGAGGATGCAAACGAATAAAATTTCACCTTGTATATTCTGACTACGTCACACTCACTGAATTGGCCCAATAAGTTGAGCCCGGCTCGCTCGACCAGCTTACCTACAATGCGAAGTCCGTCTTCTGTACTATTCTGTGGTCGAGTGGATACTTCGATCATGTGATTTTGACCAAATAATTAAGCCTGCAGATAAGATATGAATAATATTGCCAATAATGTGGGTGGGGCTCGACCCCAACGTTGTTTGCGTCACTTAAATTTTTTTCGATAGTAGGAACAAGATATTCTGACGACATACCAAACCTCCTCCCGAGACAGCCCAGGACCGCCGTATCCTCAATAACCCGCAGATCACAAGACAGGGCGAGCTCAAACCCTTCGGCCACAGCGTACCCTGACACCGCAGCTATCGTGATCTTGTCGCAGAGAGGACGACGTTCGAGACGCATCTGCGAAATATAATGTATATTTGTAGTGCATGCTAAAATATTTGCTGTAAATACAGGATGTTTGGAAGCCGGGTGCAAAACAAGGGTTACTAAAACAAAAACTAAAAGTGTGAAAACGGCCAGAAAGTAGCCTAGAGGTAGTGGTATTTTATATACAGACCTGCACCGCCCATTACTGGGGTTGGTGCGTGAAAGATACAGTTTTTTTTTTTTTTTCGTGTGCAGCGCCTTGCCTTCATACAATTTTAGGCTTTCTAGGACTTCAGTACGTGCCCTAGTAGTATTGATGAATGAGTCAATCGCCCCATCACACAGTGGAACGAGCGTATGGGAGAGGTTGTACTTAGGCATTTCCGAGCAAAAAAAAAGGCTAATTTTGAAACACGGATAAATCCATCGTATTTAACTGTCAAATGTCTTCAAAACTTCCTTCTATCTCTCGTCTCGTTAGTTTATTACAAACAGTTTGTTAGTGCTCATTACTGCATTAGTTATTCTGTGTAAACCATTATGTAGTCATTTCCCTAATCACTTTTCTTAATAACCTACTTATATCACATTTAATTGGGTTCTCAGGGAAGTTATATTTTGTATCGACACTCCTAATAGCTATTCCACAATACAGTCCATGTGTGAATCATATTACTATAAGTCTAACGAAATCAGTATACTTTATGGATAAAATATGTTTTTTTGTTAAAAATATATACATCACCTTATATGTACTACTACTATTACTACTATGTTTGAGCCGTTTGGGGTTGAAACACTACGGCCATGGGGTCTGAGTGCCCACTTAGTCTTTCAAGACATCGCAAAGCGGTTGGTCGACTCTTCATGTGACCAGAAGGCTGGCCTATTCTTCGGCCAGAGAATCAGCATTGCCATACAACGTGGCAATGCTGCCAGCCTTTTGGGCACTTTTCCTGTTGACAACGATGCGGACGAATTTTTTGATGCCCTATGATTGTCCCCCCCCCCCCCTTTCTTATATACTTGTACATATTATTATTATTTTAAGTCTGTTAGTTTTTAAATTGTTAGTTGTTAAATCCCTATATGTCAGAAGGTGCACGTTTGGCGCGCCATGTGTCTTAGCACTAAATGCAGCTCTTGGTATGTGTATTATGCTCTAGTAAAGACCGCAACTTGAAATAGGATCAGATTCAGGAGGCAGAGAGCTCGATTTAGTAAAAAATACATCAGCCTGTATGTCAGAAGGTGCACGTAGTAAAAAATACATCAGCCTGTATGTCAGAAGGTGCACGTTTGGCGCACCATGTGGCTTAGTATTAAATGTACCTTTTGCTATGCGAAATACGATAGTAAAGCCCACAACTTGAAACGAGGCCGGGATCAGGCGGCAGAGAGCTTGATACAGTCATTTTCATAGTATAATTTCACATTTTCTCAATTAACTCCTGAAATACGAGAGTTAGAAAGAAATTCGTCAGTGCAAGTTTTGAAGGCATTTGATAACTAAATACGATGGCATTATTAGTTTTTCACAATCAGACTTTTTTTTCTCGGAAATGCCAAGTCCAACCTCTCCCGTATACTCGTTCCCTGCGCGTCAGTGACGAAATTAACGTTTTATCGGTATTAATAAAATCCAAAGTATAAAACCTAGATAATGAAAATTTGTGTGTTTTATAAGTCCTCTAACTACATCTTATCCTGAGAATTTGAGCTCTCTAGCATTATCCAGGCCGAAGATTTGAAAATACGACGAAACGCTTCGAGAAAAGGTAGGCTCTCCCGAGTACCCCAGATACAAATGCTTTTATTAGAAGCTTTTATCTTGAATTATTTTAGTATAAAAATATGTTATCATCAGCCCTATTATGTTATAGGCCCACTAAATGAAGTCGTTATCACATTTCATTAAAGGCCGGCCACAGCAACTGATAAAACAAATGATATCAACAGGAAATACAGTTTCGGCTTTTCGAGGCATGGCAATGCAAATGATAATGTGCGCTAAGTACCTATAAAATTATAAAGTTATTCCCTCAGTTTCTCACAAATCACTGTTGTGTAAACAGCTCTTAGTCATGGCCAATAGGCTGAAAATTGTTTTATATAATCCTTTGCGAAAAGTTATAAAATACTCACTAAACAGTTTTATTGTAACAAATGAAAATCCGGACGTAGACGAGGTTCATGACAATTTACCGCTCAGTGCTCGGATCATACTATATGTGATTCTTCTGTGGAATATTATAATCTACTACTCCCGAGCATCGGTTCAAGCCATCCGTAACACATTTCATAGGTCGTAAGGGTCGGAAACAAGTGAGTACCTCCATTAGATTATTGAAGAACATCTACAGGTAAAGGAAAGATAAAATTCGAGGAAGACAGTGAAGAAATAAAGACAAAAAGAGGTGTCCTCCAGGGCGATCCTTTGTTACCTATACCATTCACAGCGGAGAATGACGTGGTCTAAATATAAACGAGGAAAACCTAACAGACGACATAGTAATCTTTTCTCCAACAAAGGATGGTCTTGAGAAAATGCAAA
Source organism: Agrochola macilenta (assembly GCA_916701695.1). Classification (NCBI taxonomy): domain Eukaryota; kingdom Metazoa; phylum Arthropoda; class Insecta; order Lepidoptera; family Noctuidae; genus Agrochola; species Agrochola macilenta. The sequence continues at coordinate 8,387,700 of OU753572.1, read as the reverse complement.
ATCAAGTGGATAATGGGAGTCGAAAAGTTGGTTTAATTATGAAAACCAAGGAAATAACAAATAGGTCCGAAGAGCCTATCTGCATCGAGGACAAGACGAATGAGTATGTTGATGAGTATATATACCTGGGCCAAATAATATCAATACAAGATCTAACAACGAAAGAAAGTGAAAGACACAGGAAAAGCACGAAAACCATAATCATAAATCATAAATCATTTTTATTGGGAACAAAAAAAACAAATACATACAAGACAAAAATGTTAAACGATGATAGCTGCAATAGTTAAAACTGTGGCGCAGCTACCAACGCCCGACTCCTAGTGAGAGGGTAGGTTGTTCCAAGACGAATACATAACAAAGGTAACATTTTAACAGATATAAGAAAAGAAATAATAAATTTTACATTTTGAGAAAAGTGTGTGTGAGTACCTAATGTTGAGTAAGAGAGGGTGAGGGTGTGGTGAGTTGTGTGTCGTGTGTGTGTGTTTTCCAAGATGTTAAATTTCCACAAGTTTTTCTGTTGCATCATAATTAAGTGATTTTAATAAAATGTCGAGTTTTTTCTTGCATTCATTTCTGGTAACAGAATAGATGGAGATATTTTTATTTATTGTGTTATATATTTTTGAGCTCATGTAGGTAAAATGGCGACGTGCTGCTACAGTTGTACGAGGCTTAACATCACAGACTCTATCAGAACGGCGTCTGCTGCTTAATCTAACTGGTTCATAATTCAGCTGGGTATGCTTACGCTAAAACGCTAAAACGATTCTGGAGCCTCAAATAAATATTGAAAAATAAAGAAGTAGTGCCATCAAACGAAAACTATTCGACACCAGTACCTTACCAGTCCTTACAGGCTAACTAAAGCCCCTAGCAAAACAATTACAATTTGCCAGAATGCTATGGAGAGAAACATTTGGAAAAAACTCTCTGAAAGAATAATGGCTCATTTCTATTAGTCAATAACTCGGTCGATATAATGCTGTATTCGGGACTCCCCGGAGGCGGAGTAGTGACTAATGAAGAAAGCCATCAGTAATAACGCGGTCGGTACACCGTCTGCGGAGAATCCCCGTGGCAGGAGTAGCGACAAATGAAACTCATCGGTTGGTAAAAAATTATAATGAGCCTTCAAAGTAACTGCCAAACATGCTGTGCAGGTTCTCAGTAGACTGCAATTGATCCCTATCAATTAATGAAAACTACCCTCTATGGCATGCGTTACAGAAATCTCCAGCACCGCACATGCGGACCCTATAGACTAATGAAAACGGTCCCTTGCATGCGGGCCCTATGGCATGCATTACAGAAATCTCCCCGCACCCTATGAGCCTTATCAACCAATGAAAATGAGCCATAAGAACAAAAATAATAAAAAATTATACAAAAACAAAAGATATTATCAAGCGCAAATGGAAATGGCCAGGCATACAATCAGGAGATAGCAAAAACAAATCATGTAGGGACTTGTCACACTGGATGCGTTCTGCATCCTACAGTCCGGTTAACTCGAACATTTATGTTGTTATGTTCGATTTGACCGGACCATAGGACGCAGAACGCATCTAGTGTGACAAGTCCCTAATGCACTGGTATACAGGACACATGAAAAGGAAACAACCAGAGTTATAAAAAAATACAGATTTCTTAAATTATATAGTACACACAGTTCAAAATTTTATAAACAAGGCTTTTTTTTTCTTTCTTTGATTTGAGCAATTTATCAAATTTATTATCAACACAAATCAATCAGGCCTAAACAAAAATGTTTGCGAAGATGGGTAGATGAAATTAAAGCTATAGCCGGTGGCACATGGACAAAAACAGCTGGTGACAGAAGGCAGTTGGAGAAAGGCTTTTGCCATTGATAGGCAAACGGACAAGGTTGTTGAGGGGAAAAATAAATGAATCAACATGACTACTAACTAAACTAGAGACTAAACTAAACCAAACAAGTGGAACAGTGACATTTAAAATGTAAAATAAATGTGTTTTAATCTATATTTGTAAGTTACAACAGGGGACCGAAACTGGTATGATCAATATGGGTATTTTTTTGGTAACAATTTTTTTTTTACTGGTCTTTTAAAGGTTACCTTAATTCTTATATTGAATACAACCAGCATTAATACTGGTTACGGAAATAAAAATTACCTCTATCTTACATGTGCCGTCAGGTTGTCGGCATTAGTCAAGGGCGCGCATCGCCTGTGTGCGTCAAAGGGTCGAGTCTACCCGCGCGCCAGTGTACACCAACCAATAATGGCCCTATTCTCTAATGCCAGCAAATTGTCGGCATTGTGATATTCTTTCTTTCTCGTAATCAAGGTCATTTTTAGGTAGCCGGTATTAAAACGGTAACCTTCATAGAGAAAATTATATATTTCTTCTTCTAGGTTACCCAGATAGGGTAATCTTAGTCATAGAAGTAACCAAAATTCTTTGATACCTGTATGGTAATTTATAAAGGTTTTTGGTCCCTGCTTACAACATATACATGGTTACAAATTGTTACCATGACTGAATAAAGGCTTATTATTATTAAGCTTCTTGTACAGTTTTATGCAGTAATAAAATGTTTACAAATTAAGTGTTTTCTTACCGCAGCATCCTTCAGGTTCTGATATCCTTCCTTGCCTATATCATACATGTTAAATCCTGAACAGAATGTTCCACCTTCTCCATTGAACACCAGGACTTTGGCTTCTGTATCTTTATCAAATGCATCGATGGCTGCGGCCATTTCTCTAAGAGTGGGAATATCTAGGCTGTTACGTGTTGCTTGACGGTCTATGTTCAGTGTCATTACTGATCCAAATTTTTCAACAACAATATCTGAAAGTGAGTTTATTAATATATTATGTACTGATGTGTGGATATATACTTTTTTAAATTTTATTATAAAGCGTATACAGTTCACGCATAAACATTATTTATTTTTTCTTGGTCTCCAGACTCGGCCTACAAAATAAGTCTTGTGTTTATACGTAGAACAGTAGGAAAATAGCAAAAACGGATGCTGAAGTATAGGTAAAATGTATATTTTATTATTACATGTTATTATTAAGAATAGTATTGATTTAAATGTATTTCGATGCAAAAGCAAACCTTACTTTTTTTTATTACTTCTATTTTCTCCGGTTCTTTTTGTTCTTGTTCCACTTTTTTTTCTTTTTCAGCGGGTTGATTATCGCTGGAACTAAATCGTACTGCATACCGTCTTAAAGGCAAATAAGTAGCAGTAATTAATCTATTCATAATAACACTCATTTTTTCAAAAATTTAAATCAAAACAACGATTTTCAAACAGGCGTCATAGGTTATATCATGAAATGTCAGTGTCAGACTGTCAGTGCAGTGGTCTCGAATGTCAGAGTGCGAAATCGGTAGAGCTGCTCACAAAATTCGGTACATTAGTACCCAAAAACGGTATATGACAAAAAAAAATACAATGTTCAATCAAATTCGTTTATTTATCAAAAAATAAATTAAGAGTCTAATTTACATCAAACCAAACACACTTAAATATAATCATTTTTTTCGATCTTTAGGATCATACTCTACTCTTTGGCCATAGCCGCGGTCATCTTTGAATTAATTTCCAAGTCATAACAATTAGCGTCATTAAAGAGTCGTTTTGCATGTAATAGAACAGTGATTGACTCAGTAGACAGCCTATTTCGCTGTTTTGTTTTCATAAGATTCATAAGATTTCAGAGGACTCAAGGGTATTCCTCAAAAAATATGGAACTAACTAGGTAGGTACTTACTTTCTATTGAGGAATCCCTCAATAGGCTGTCCGTAACGTAAAACATAAATGAAAAGGATTGCCAACGTAGAAGTGTAAAATCGGTAGAAAAATCGGGATTATTACATGTATTCTCTGAATCGGGGAAAAATCGTTGCAATTCGGTATTTCGGTAGGACAGAGCCCATATCGGTAGAAATACCGAAAAATCGGTAGGTTCGAGACCACTGTGTCAGTGTCAGGTCAGCTATCCAAAGAACATCACAGTTACAGTACGACGCAACTTAGATGTAGCATCAGCAAAATTCGTAAAACCGATCCTGAACTGAGGGCGGTTTCAAAATCACCAATATATATTACTGCTTTAGGTGAAAATAATCTTTACGCAAACGCAATAACTTGTGAAGTCATATAGCCAAATACATTCGTACTACTGAAATGAATGAATGCAAATTTTCAAAATGCTACATCTAAGTTGTGTCGTACTGTACAGTCACGAGCACCAATATGTATACACTTAGCAACTTTAAAAAGTGATTTTGTCCTACTGTCGTAATTGTAATTTTATGTTGTTACGAACATAGTATTTTGGAACCCACACTAATATGAAATAGGTCTTATCTCAAAGTTGCAGTCGTTATTCCATAAGAAAATCGCTTTTGAACTTTGTTAAGTGGATACATATTGGTGCTCGTGACTGTAACTGTCTGTCAATTGTCAAGTAAAATCGAATCATTCAAATCAAGGGCTGCGTTCAGTTAATACGATCGCCGACAAAGGCAATGGAGCATGTAGTTTACATGTTCATGAGCTCCTGTCGTGTCTAAGCGAGTTAAAAATCAATGAACGCATTTTTTTGTTTTTCTTTCCATCAGTTCTGAAATGATTGTATATCCCCAATTTCAAATAAAATTAAATATTTTCATTATAATAAAAGTAATTGGAATAAATAATACTAAAGATATAATACATGAAAAGACAGCAACCTGCTTGAAAAATTCAAAACAACGCTAAAGTAAAATGGCAAGAATGGCAACACTGAAAATAAACTGTCAAAAACAACAAAATCATCCTCTTGTTGGTTGGATTTTCTCGACAAATTCTCTTAGTACACGTGTACCTACAATTCAATGTTAATAATTTCATCATTAGTATCTGTATAAGGTTGAACGATCGCTGTGTGTTGTGGTCTACATATTGTGCAAACTCCTTGTAACCTGTTGTCTTCGTGACCCAGTTGTTTGTGTTTACATTCTAGAAAGGAGCCAAAAAACCTAAAAATGTCCGAATTTCGGGAATGGTACAACAGTGTACCATTTTTCACCCGGTATTGGCTGACTCTGACTATGGTGTTTAGTATATTGGGCCGGTTCGGACTGTTAAACTATTACTACTTAGTGCTCGACTTCTACCCCATAGTAAACCAATTCCAGGTAAGAAATTATGATTAAAATTGTATTTGAATAAGTAGTATGTTCTCTATGTCCCTACAAAATCACTAGATTATTCCAGAATTTGTCCATTGCACCACAAATAACAAAATTTCACTAAACAAAACCAACTTAGAACCCTCTACTGCTACTAAAACATTATCTAAAGTAACTTAATAAAATACACTCTTATCAAAAAGTACATCCTTGCCCTAATCATGTACAAAAGTTCCAACAAAGTTATCATTAATTCATAGAGTTAATTCCTTGACCTTACACAAAACTATATTATTATTTGTAATAAAGTTAGTACAAAACTAGGCTGTCTGCTAGCTAAACCAACAACTTAAGTACATATGTGCTGTGTTATGACAATAACATGCATTTATCATTCCACAGTAGTAAATAATCATTTAAACAATGAATGCCACTGAATGCTATCAAAGCCTTATAAAATGTGGGAGACTGATAAAGAAATAATGCTTTCTCTGTTTTTTAATGGCCTGACAGTGTACATAATCCATTTTGAACATAGTCCCTTTTGAACATAGTCCATTTCATTTCTCTGGCCATAATGAGCCTAAAATGTTCCTACTGCTGGGACACACTCAAGTCATATAGTTATTATCATTTAAATTAATATAAATCATTATAATATTTAATTTTAACAGCATCCAGGTGCAACCCTAGCAATCTAAAAAAATACAGGTTTTTTAGTTTTTTTTTTAGTTTCCCCTATTTTTATGTGACTGGCGTAGTTACTTACAGCAAAAGTCAAGGCTGGTCTGGTCTAATGGTCTGAAGTGCCCTACTCGCTGCACAGTACCCCACTCCTCACCCCCGCTGACACATGAATTCGTTATTGCGCAGCGACTCGCCTCATATTCCGAGCAGCCATTAAGTTTGAATCAGGGTGTACCCATAGAATTAAAATGACAAACTCTTACATTGTACTGAAACAAAAAACAATGAAAAACTCGCCGAATGCATAACATCTTCCTTTTTTGAAGTCGGTAAAAGAGAATCAAGCAACACAATAACCCGCCTATCCATTTCACTCTAATACTTTTTTCCCCTTTTTTTACAGATATGGCGACCGCTGACAGCGTTATTCTTCTACCCAATAAGTCCGAGCACAGGGTTCCACTTCCTAATCAACTGTTACTTCCTGTACAACTACTCTCAAAGACTTGAGACGGGCATGTTTGCTGGCAAGCCTGCGGACTACTTCTATATGTTGTTGTTTAACTGGGCATGCTGTGTTATTATTGGCCTGCTTGTTAGCCTGCCCGTGAGTACTAAATAGAAATAAGATGATATTAATGCAACATCAGGGTTTATTTATAAACATTGCTTAGAGTGAAAATCAAATGTCAAAAATAATAGATCAATAATAATAGAAACCATACGTTTCTATGTTCTATGTTATTGGGTTTGGTTTCCGCACTTAGTCCGTCAGGTGGACCATTGTGCGTTGGTTATAAAGTCGCTAATCATTACTCAACTTTAAGCAATGTTTATAAACCTATAATCAGTCGAAAAACTTTTTGATGAGAATGTAAACAAATCTGTTCAGGTTACATTTTTACGCAATCAGTCCATAAAGGGAGTTAGTAACACATACATCTGTATTTGAAGGTTGCAGCTTTATGTCTTACCACGTTTTCAACAATTATTGTTTGAAAAATCGTCGACGGAAATTCAGGTTATAAAAACAACCGCAACCGCAAGAAAGTGGCAATAGGATGAGATTAAAAAAAAAAAAAAAAAAACAACTCCGTAGTTGGGAACTACGGCAAAAACGCCAACTAAAAATAGTATAACAAGACATCTAAGTCGATTTATTTTTTTCGGTTTTCGTATAGTCGGAATCACCCGTAAACTGTACGATTTTAGCCTTAATTACATGACTTACATGTCACTCAATAATGATTTGTGCCACTTGCGTAGCATTTATGTATATACCTATACACCTCTTTTTACATATAATATCTTTGGGCTGAGATTGGGGTAAGATTACTAGAAGAGATTATCACATACTTCTTTTTCTCGTCTCTTCCAGATCCTCATGGACCCAATGGTACTCTCAGTGCTGTACGTGTGGTGTCAACTCAACAAAGACGTCATCGTATCGTTTTGGTTCGGCACGCGGTTCAAGGCGATGTACCTGCCGTGGGTACTGCTCGCTTTCAACCTCGTTATTAGCGGAGGGTGAGTTATTTTTCAACTTATTTAAAGTAACCTTCGCTGGGGTAGGTTTCACTCTTTCTAGGTTTAGTTCTAAAAGCAATTTGAATGAGTGAATGTAATCCACCGATCACAGCGTGGTTTAACCGGATTCGATAAATCAAATGAACCCCAAGATTTGCACTAGCCCCTGGAGCCTCATGTTGCATGGGGGCTACAGAGGTCATTGCATATCAAGGAGTAGACCGGGTGGCGCGGTAATGGTAAGGAAGAACATACCTTTAGGATATGAAAGGATTGCCGAGCCATACCGGATATGCATCCTTGAGTAGGCAATGGACTAGTGGAGAGACGGGTGATATTTATCTATGGATGGACATTTTTTTACGACGACGCCGCCAGATCGTTTCATGTGTTTGTATTGTGTTTTGGCGAGGTTAACTGCTTTCTCGTCTCTTTTCTATGTCACTGCTGTGTTAGCTTAGCTGCCTTGGCTGATTTCAATTTTTTTATTGTTATTTGTTTTATCTTTTTATTACGGACGCTTCTAACGTGCACGTCTTTCTACATTGTTCTCACATGTTTAATTTCAACATGGAAAGATGTAACCTATATTTTGTAACAATTTATTTAAAAGAGTGTCCGTGGAGTTTCTTGCCCGTTCTTCTCCATAGGTACCTACTACGCTTTGGAATGGGCAACTAGCTTCATATTTCTGACTGACCCGATTCCTTGACAATTCAAAAGTGCCTGTAAATGGTTTAATTGAAATAAATGCTTTGAGTTACATGTTGCTGTTTCTATTGTCTTCGTCTGGCTACTATCTGTTTCAGGTTTCTTGTAAATCTCGCTAGCAGCCTTCTTAATCTTATCTCGGTCTTCAGCCGTCTTCAACTTCACAAATATTTAAATATGTAAACTTAAACACTTATTCACAAAAATAACTTTACCACCCAACTAAACACAAAACTACACTTGGCTCCGAAGTTATAGGGTTCAAAATCTAATATCAGAGTCAAGAGCAATAAAATCTAAAAGGAATGCTTTGTTGGCCAACAACACCCTGCGACTTGACACACTCCAACAAAAGAATGGGCACTCGCAAAAACAAACCATTTTGGAACACTGCACTACACAAATAATCACACACGTATTATAGTTTAAAATTTGTCGAACAAATTGTAAATACAGCATTTATGATGTATGGATTTATAATGAAATCCACTCATGACTTTAGGCGGACCTTTTCAGCAGATGCCTGAAAGATATGGAAAGATCTCACCAGATAAGCTTGCAACTGCGGCAGTTATTCCCTCGTAATTAAGCGTCCGTGCTCTTCAACGTCTAATAATCCTAGTTCTAAAAGCAACTTAAAAAGAATTGTGCTGTATGTGCTATAAATAAGTTGTACATCATAAAGTAACTATGGAATCCTCTGACACCTGCGCTAATGGCCTCCAGAGGGGCAATTCCCGTATTTTTAAATTCGGTTGCAATCTCAATCAAATAAATAACTCTATTTTCCCTAAAGTTTTGAAAATAATTTGACATTGAAGGGTTTATTAAAAAAATAGCAGCGCGAAACTTCACCTCGATGATGGAAGGTTTTTTATTAGGTAGGTACTGGAATATTCTATGTCCATTTCTCAACTCCCCGAGTACTTTTAACTACCAAAACACACGCAAAATGCGGCTGACTGGACAGGCAGTCCAGTCAGCCGCAAAATTGCCATTTTCACTAAACTAAAAACTCAGTACTATCTTAGTGCTGTCAAACTAAAATATAGTTAAATTGTGTCGCTTTAGTCTATTTCAGAATGGGAAATCGTCGTTTTACAGGATTAAACTTAATTTTAGCGATTTTTAGTCTAGTTTAGAGGCATTTGTGACAAGAGAATCGGCACCATTGTCTATCATGTGTTGTAGATTGTATTCTTTACATACAATCATTGCGAGTAAATTTTATGGCTAATAAAAGTGAATTGATTTACTTACAAGCAAAGATTATCTTTGCTTACAAGCGATAAATCTGTCAATCAATATGCTTCATGGTGTATTTACTGAATAGGTTCACAATTCACATAAAATAGTGTGCAATTAATACACAATTGCAATGTTTTATAAACACCTTCACGCTCGGTCATTAGATCATAAAATTGATCATGCCTATTTCTGATTTTGGTCTTATCCCAGGTACAGTGCGCGTCACGTAAAAAGAACGCTAAGTGACAGTGCAGGGGATGTGTCTGCGCACGGATACAGTTGCATCCTAAAGTACTAGGGTATTGGTTTTATAATATAAGTGTAATTGTTTTATTGTAGAATCATAATAGGTACTTTATTAGCTACTTAGTACTATGGAATAGGCTGGAATCGATAAATCGCTCAGTGCGCAGGTAAAAGACCAGCGTTCTTTTTACGTGACGCGCACTGTACCCCACCACTCTGTGAAGTAATGAGTACTACGTACCTACTTACAAAAATATTCTTCCACAGACTATTACAAAAAAAACCGGCCATGTGCGTGTCGGACCACGCACAATGAAGGGTTGGGTGGGCCGTGCTTCGGATGAATTTATCACAAGAACTTAACATTGTAATTGAAAAACATGGTCTCCCATACCATCTGTTGGGGAGTTTGTTGCGCCACTTCTTCTTCCCGGCTAACGCACTAGGAAGTGGTGAAGGGCGGGCGTTTAGGGGACTGTCTTATGTAATTTTGACGTTTGAAAAGTGCTGATTCTCAGCCTAGATTGATTATATGACTTTTTTTCCCATACATCGATATTTACGTCACGGTCAATTCTCCAACTGCAAATGTACGATTTTCAGACCTTTTCCTTTACTTGTACTGTGAGACCTTGGTTCTTGCCAAATTTCTTAATTCTAGGTCAACGGGGAGTACCTACTGAATCCATGGTATCAGTTTTCGCGGCGATGCCCCCTGTCACCCTGTATTGACTTAGAAACTTGTTTTTTTAATGCACCAAAGCACCGTAGACCTGCGTATTGGCTTCGTATTTGATATTAATTTCAACTTGATACCTCCACGCTTTCCTGAGATAATGGGTCTTGACAGATCGACAGACCGACAGACGGACAAGGAAGTGATAAAAAGGGTTCCGTTTTTTCTTTTGAGGTACGGAACTCTAGAGCTTAAATTGTCATTTATTGCAGAGGCGTAATGGAGCTGTACTTACAACAGTATTGTTCCCTGAAACCTATGTACAAAATAAATAAATTGACCTTTGTTGCAGAGGTGTAATGGAGCTGATTGGCATTCTCATCGGCCATTTGGCGTTCTTCCTGCTGTTCAAATACCCTCAAGAATTCGGCGGCCCTGCTCTACTGACGCCGCCTAATTTTATGTAAGTATCTACTTTTATTTGCTTTTCATACAGGGCGGCGATTTAGTAACCTGCATACGTCAAGGGGGTGATTCTACCTGTCATTCAAACAATTTTCGCTATGAAATACGGAAGTACTGAAGTGTCTGTACGAAAACGCCACTATGTCGGTCCGTCTCCTGGACCACCCTCGAAACCTATCTTTCTGCAGCGAGGTGTGAGACAGGGAGACGTTATCTCTCCAAAACTGTTCACCGCTGCCCTGGGGGGTCTTCAAGGTTCTGGACTGGAAACGGAACATAACTTACCTTCGGTTTGCCGACGATATAGTAGCTATGGCTGAGACTATGGAGGACCTCAGTACAATGCTCGATGACCTCAGTAGAGCTTCCGAAAGAGTGGGTCTTAAACTCAACATGGACAAGACAAAGGTCATATCAAATGCCCATGTAACTCCCACTCTCATGAAGATCGGAGACGCTACACTCGAAGTTGTGGACGAGTATGTTTACCTAGACCAAACTGTTCAGTTAGGCAGGTCCAACTTCGAGAAAGAGGTCAATACTCGAATCGAATTCTGGAAAGACGACCGCGTACCGGTAGACGTAGCGTTGAAAGGCCTCCCATTAGATGGATCGATGACCTTGTGAAGGCCGCAGGAATCCGCTGGATGCGGGAGCGAAGCACAGAACCGGTTGAAGTGGCGGTGCTTAGGGGAGACCTATGTCCAGCAGTGGACGTCTTTCGGCTGAAATGATGATCATAATGATCATAAGTCGTTTTAGTTACCATATAGTAAGATAAACACATCCGGCTTCAACCGACATTTCAATATGCGCAGAATGTATCTCAACCCACCATACAATTTACGTAATCATGCAATTCATTATTCTGTCTCCAGAAAACAGATATTCCCCGACACGAGATACGTCGGTGGTTTCGGCACAGCGCCCCAAGCGAGGGTCCCCACGAGACCCGGCGGGGCAGTGTTCGGAGGACACAACTGGGGCCGCGGAGAAGCTCTAGGAGGCAACTGATCCAAACAACCTCTTTAGTGAGAGACTTTGATGTTAGATATAGAGTGCTACAAGGATATTTTGGCGCCTGAATAACATCGACAGGTTGTATTGACAAAACAAGATAGCGACGTTAGTTCCGATTTTGGCCACGCGCCAAAATAACCTCTTAGCGCTGTACACACGGTGTCCCAGTTTTTAAGATGTGATTGTGGTGTTGCTACTGACAGTTTTGTAGGTAATGTGTATACAGCTTTTGCTTTTTCTTTATTGTTTTTGATTTTGTAGAGTGTTGTTCAAGTTTGAAATATGTTTTTTTTAAAGTACACCTCTGATCACAACTTGAAAATTAGTGATGCGAATGAATGTTTACTATAAAGTTAATTGTATTGATGGGTTTTTTCTGATGGGAAAACATTGGTTTTAGTTGTGGTGGCATTTTGTATTAACTTTATAGTGGTTTAATAGGTTTTGTGCTCATTGAATTGCGTTTGAATGAAAACACTCACGTTGAACGCTCCTACCAGTCCATTGACCAATAATAAAGTAAGTGCATCAAATTATAAAAACTTTTAATCTTGTTAAAAGTTTTCATATTTTGATGATTTTTTTTAGTCTTGGATAATTTGGTCCCCAATAATACTAGAGAAATGTCATATTACCTTTAGATAAGTCTCAGACAGACACGTTAGTCACCAGCCCCTAGGCTGATGACCAACGTGTCTATGGTTGAGAGAAGCTTAGTCCGAGGGGCCCTATCATTTAGGTTGAGTTTATCAGCAAACCGGAATTGACACATGGCAACACCAGTATTTCTACTGTTGTACATTTTGTCGCTTTAGTAGTAATTTGAATATAATAATCTGCCGTGTACCTACTCCTTTTAATTTGTCAATGAATAAATATGAACCCAACATTGAAGTGTGAACAGGTTTCGTTTATGCCTTTATCGTAACTGTGAAATGGATTTAACTATTTTTTAGTAAAGACGAATTATTGTAATAGGTCAAATAAAGTCATGCTGAATGCTATATTTACATAAGTTTTTACAACACATGTGACTTTTATTTACACTTGAACAAAGTAATACAATGTTGCGTGATAAATAAATATACCTTTATTAAACAAAATGGTAAGTTTTTGGTAGGAGTTCAACCTAACCGATCGATCTACCGTCTCGTCGCCCGAATACGCGAGCGTGCATGTCACTTTTCGTTCGGAAAACTGGAAAGCGCCCTCTACCGGTGCGACCACGCGATTAGGTTCACCGAACAAAAAGTTCGAACGACCATGTATTCGCGCGAAGATCGCTTTTAAATAGGACAGGGGTATCCAGACGAAGGGCATCCATGACGATATCCACTCGAACGAGGTAGTGAACCTTCTTGCAACTACACTGCTAAAAGGGTCTTTTGGCGCTTGAATGACGTTGACTAGGGGGCGCTGTTAGCAAACATTTGTGCAATATTGTTTTGTGAAATGTATTGAAAAAACAAGATGGCGTCGTTAGTTCCGATTTTGGCCACGCGCCAAATGATCATTGTACAGCTGTATTGTTAACTCGACCCACCTTTAATTAAGAAGCCTTTGAGCAACACATTCTAGACATAAGAAGATGACCTATGTTTAGCATTTCGGGGAATTTGTGGTATTATAGTCCGCGCGCGACTGCTAGTCACCGCCTGAGGTATGTGAGGGGTGAGACGGGGGAGGTATACAAAGGCCAAGCTAACTGACTCTGCCAATTTTATGAATGGCGCCTTCGCCCGTTTCACCGCTGCGGCGGTGACTAGCAGTCGCGCTCGGACTAAAACATATATATGCCCAGATAACTTTTATTAGGTAAGATTTAGTATCGGCTTGCATTGTCAGATTGCGTATCAATATTTTAGGTATGGTGCACAATGTGACAAGCATTTACAATTTATTATATGAAAATTACCTCCAAAATAGTATCGTGAACAGTGTATATTTTACTACAATGCTAACAAGTAATTATTTTTCAATGAAGTAACATTTACACCAAATAAGTGCATTACCTACCATAATTATATTATTTTTATTTATCAACGAATTGGTTGAAAATGGGAAGCTAGCTACCTAAAAATAAGAACTGTTTTTGTACGCAATATCTCGGGAACTACTGAACCGATTATGAAACAAACACATTAAGCATTTGTGAAAAATAAACAGCTTTATGTGTTGTACCTATATGGAAAGTTTTAAACATAATAAAATAATGTTACATTTTACTGTAAGTCATGTTTCCCATTTTGAACTTTTAGATAATGTTAATTTAGTTTTAATTTTTCAAACTCCACTAGAGCTTTGCATTTATTTCGAGGTAAATAAAAGACTATAATTATAATTTATATTTTTAATATAAATATCAGGCGTAAATCGCGAAGGCCTTATAAAGATCCTGAAGTCAAGTCAAGATAACTCTTCGGCCTTCTTACCCTGCGACCTATAGCGTCCTCTGTCGACGCGACCACGCATTCAGGGTCACCAAACAAAAAGTGTCATTTATGAACACGACGATCGCTTTTACGAGCGTTTATTCTGAAATTTGGCAAAGTCGCAAATAGATGTCAAATATTTCGCTGTTTTGATTAATTTGACAATATTACTGTATGGAAATATGAAATGTGGCTAACTAGCGAACTAGAATATTAATAATGATTTTTTCGCATTTAAACAAAGTATTCTGTTTTCAATGTTTTTGTAGTTGGCTTCCAGTTTAACCATAGCTGAATATATCAGAGTTTATAAACGCAATAATTACTAATATATTTATTTAAAATAAATTATAAATACCTAGTCTATGTTATATTGACGAAGACGTGAAGATATCAAGAGACACACTAGATTGTATTTATATAACAAAATTGTTTTAACAATAAAACATGCGGTTGAACATTGTGTATTTTTATTTATCACTATCCAGTACAATAGCTGTAAAATAGCTTTTTTTTTTCTCTATAAGTACACCACTTCTCAGGAATTAGTCTAGTTCATGTATAAATATCTTTTTTGGAACGAAGTTCCTTATCGCGAGTTGCGAAAGGGAGCTAGACGGAAAAAATTAAGACCAAAAGTTGTAACGATACTTTTTGCTATAGTTGTAAGCCGTGCGGCGTGCGCGTGTTTCTCTGTCTGTCTGTCTGTCTGTCTCTCTCTCTCTCTCTCTCTGAACTTCGTTCCATCTGGGTGTCCCTTGACACCTCTCTAGTTTTTTTTTTCATTACTTAATTATTGTTTTCCAAACTCGAGTATCTAGGCACCGCATTTTGTGACGTAGCGAAAAGGACCCGCACTTTTTTTATCTGAATTATACCAAAAACAAAAAAATAGGCAGCAGCATCCTCCTTTTAATATCAACGTTCTGCCATCACAAAACCTGTGCTTTAAAAAAATCACTCTAATAACAGAACCGTTAACATAGCGTGTTTAATAATTTCGGTGTTTGGTGCCGCTAACCCGCGCAGCGTATTTATCGCCACATGTATTCGTTGGCAACGTTGCAAATCGCTGTCAAATATTTCGCTGTTTTGATTTAGTATTTTATTAATATTACTAAATTTAATTATAAAATATCGCTCTATAGTGCACTAAAATATTTATTAACGCCAATAACTAATATAATATATTATGGTGTAAAAAAGGCACTTTGAAACTGTGGCGGCATCTACATCGCCACATGCGAACTAATCAAAGACCTGACTTCACACAAATACTGCATCGCGCAATTAGAGTTCACCGCGCGATCGACATATATACAAGATCCCGACTTCATCCGTTGGGCAGTTGCCCGCCGGACATGATTAGTGAACTTTACACCCTGTTCCTCATACCTTCCAAATTAGTTGCATATAAAACTGTTACAACACCCAATTCAGTGTTATTATTGTAATTCATATTCAATATTTTACTGCACAACAGAGCGATATTTCTTACACGATCGTCGGGTGCACATGTCACTTTTTGTTAAGAAACTCGGAAAGCGCCACCACGCGTTCAGGTACACCGAACAAAAAGAGACGCATGAGCGCGAATTCACGCGACAATGGCTTTTTTAAAGGACGCGACCATAAGGTATTCATTGAAATAGAGGTGGCAATGATAGTTTTACCAGCAAGAATCATAAAAGGATAATAGATAAAACATCAAACTAAATAAACGCAATTCACTATATTACACAACTATACAATTACACTTTAATGCTTCTCTTGCTGTTTGTCAGCGGGGCCATGTTCTTTCTCCCACATGGCAATGAATTCCTTCTTCCGTTGTTCACGACGCTTGAAGTACTCGGGGTAGTGGGCTTTCTCGAGAGGGTGCCAGTAGTCTATGACCCAGTCGGGAGGAGTTACTACACGCTCGTGAGCAACGCCTCCCAAGCTTGTTGCGACTGGGGAGAGAAGATGGGTTGTTAGGATTAGTTCAGGCGATAAGGTCTCATTCCTTAGCCGATCGCAGGCGGCAGCAGCTGGGGAACACGACTGGTTTCATAGAAATATATAGAAACCAGTCGTGTCGTGTCGCGGTGACACATCGCCTGCTGCTGCCACCTGCGGTCTGCAACGGAATTTTATCTTTATGGGAGGAAATCGAAAGAATCTGCTTTTACTCGTAGTTCTGTTGTGGGCATTTTTGATCACTAAGGCACCTGTCCCACAAAATACTTGCAGTCAGTCAGTTAACTGCAGACAGTTCTATATTGCAGCATCTATTTGATTAATGCTTGGATACCTTGTCGGTTTCTAATCATTAGTCTTCTGTGCAGCATTACTTTGAATGGCTATTGATAATTGATGCAAATAGAATTCATATTCAAAAGACGTCTTTTGTGCGTCTAGTTAGTCAATTCCTCTTAGTATGATGTAGCTAGGCTGATCAATACATCTAAAATATGGGTGATCAAATTACTGTTGTTGTCATTTATTTACCAATAGCCATTCAAAGTAACAAATATATACTACCTGCAGTTAACTTTTTACTGCAAGCAATTTGTGATAAATTGCATTTATATAAAAGCATTATTTTACACAATATGCAGTCTGAAAGAAAAATCTAGGAAATATAAATTGTTGCAATTGATCTTGATGCATTTTCATTATTACAAAATATCTAACGGCTTTTCAATGCCGACTGAATGGAATGTTGCCATTTTAAATACTTCTCTAAATCAAGATTATTTCAATATTTTGTATCTTATTTTTCTTATCAAAAACATTTGCACTGGATAATAGTTCCCAGTAGTCTATTGCGTTGGTGGCATGACAAATGGCAGATGTAGTAAACAGTTGGTATTGTAACCACTTTTTTGCTTTTAATGCCATCCTACGGTATAGATGTCAGAATCGGTTGAACAGACTGTAAAAAAGGTTTTTTTTTTGTCTAATCTTATTTCAAATGGAATACATGTGAGTTAATAATAAATATATTTTGTATGTACCTATAGATAAGCCAATCAAAGCCCACGGGACCATCTATCTCTACATGGAATGAAATTAAGTTTTGTTTTTAATTATTTGATCAAAACCATTTCCGTGGCTCGGAAAGCACGTTAAGCTGTTGGCGGTCTCTGCTGTGAGTGGATTTTTTACAGTCGTTACGAGTCATCAGAAGCCCGAAAGTCTGACAACCAGACTTACCAAGGTGTATCGTATTACCCAGTAACTGGGTTGTGGTTGTTGAGGTCAGATAGGCAGTCGCTCCATGTAAAATACTGGTATTCAGCCGCATCTTAGAATGGAAGCCGACCCCAAAATAGTTGGAAAAAAGCTAGGCAGATTGATCAGAACCATTTCCAGAATTTCAAGTTCTGTTTTACAGACAATCGCCTGAGCTTGTCAAAGGCCACGGCAGCATACAACAGAATTCCTTTTTATCGTGTCTCATAACAATATTTATTGCCCGACGTCTCAGTTTTTAACGCAGCGACTATAGCAGTGGTTTACAGTGCACTAAAATATATTAAAATAACCAATGTTAAATAAAAAATTCAACTTACAAACTCTTGGAAGAGGATGCTGAACTAAGAACAATTCCTGCTCTCCTTCCTTAAGCAACTCTCTGGCTTTAATCATATCAACCTCTTTGGCATGTTTATTGAACCTCTCCCGAAGGAGTACTGCCTGATACCGGTATACATTGCTGGAATATACAGAATGGTTTATTTTATTTGTGACTTCATATTTGTCATACTTTCACACATATTGAAAAAACATTGTATACATAATATAATACAGAAAAATAATAATAAAAACATCATAATATAATAATATGAACATTTAATTTCTCCACACAAGGTATGTATAGTACCTAGCTGCCCATCAGTGTCGTACGGATCTGCGCTTGGTCAATGGTAATTTTTGACAGTAGTGCATGAATACAAAGCTAACTTTGTGAGACACTGGTGCCTGAGGTAGGTTTATATATAAACCTGTATTACAGGTTACCAGGCCAGATTCATTTGAACATAATAACAACGCAGGAGACTAACTTAACTTAGGATGAATGAATAAAGTATTAAAAAATACAAATGGGAGAAATAATTATATAGTTCTCAACCCACTGCAAAGTGGTAAGGGGTAAGTTAAAAACAATTAGGGAGTTAGGAACTGCATCACAATTTGTGCCATGTCTAAAGTATCCCACTCTGAATCATCCAGCTGTTTAGAGACAGCAGTTATCTTGGTTAGGATTTAAATACACACTTGGTATTTAGCAGTGGCAGAAATTGCCAGTCTCGGGAACTATTATTGTTGATAAACAAATCAGATACCTACTTAACTAGAAAAAGGTGTAGGTAGAACCTTTTTGTTTCTCTAATAAAGGAATGGAAAATGGGAACGAAGAGGAAATTAAAATTGAAGGATGACAGTAGTAGATTGGATAAATATTTGCACAGATGACAATGAATGACGATGAAAATACATGAAAAGTAATCAAATTCTAATTTATTTTCTCTACATTATACTTTCTTATACTTATTAGTACTCTCTAAATAGAACTCACGAATTATCTAAATATATTATTTTAATCTAAACAAACTCATTTTACAAACCAATACAATTCGAAATGCAATGGTTTTAAAGTTCTTTTAAAACAATAATTTAATAACCTTTTATGTATGAACACTTGGAAAATACTTCTGGTGTAGGATTTTCTCAAGAAAAGGATTTAAAAATCAAAAGGTATCTGAAAAAAAGGCATAAATTGTGGTTATGTTTGTAAGAATTACGTAATGGGGAAAACAAAAGGAAAGAAAGGGAAGTTATTCATTTAAATATACAGTTATCTTTACCGTCTATCGTAATACGCCTCCAAATTGCGTAGAGCCCTTTTGTAAAGGGAGCAAACCTTTTGAGTGTGTGTTTTTACCGCAAGTAATGGAACGTTCGCCATTTTCGTTGTTTGGCTACAATGACAGCTGTGAATGTGAATCACAATACCACAGAACATAAAAACTCCTACGGGCTACGAGATGTGAATTGTCAATGCATGTCATTAATGTCACAAATCCACAAACTAGAAGACAACTTTTTAATCAAGTTCTAGACCAAGGAAACCGCAACATAAGTTATTTTATTTATGGTTTTCTTACAAAAATACAAACGACCTTTTTCAATTAAAATAAAGAAACGAATACCCATTATTAATCTCTGAAATAGATCCTCTCTCTTTGGAAGGTATCTAGGTAAGGTATCACAATGTTAATAATACATAAAATCTGTAGAACAATATCTGAAGAGCCTTGAACCGTGGACGTCAAAGATTCGTTCTTAAAAAGTACTCTGTGATTCGTTTACATCACAGAGCACTTTATAATACTGGGTTCACATCTGTTACAAGGCCGCATGCACGCCTCATCACATGCAACAACTATCTGGTTGTATTAAAACGCATCCGCTGAATAATCTGTCACTTGAAAATTGCAAACGATTTAGCGCTGAAGGATTTTCGTAATTTTATGTTTGTGGTTGCAACATCACTTGTCTGTATTGTTATCGACTTTTCAGACACCTACTTACAATCGTCGTCACGCATGCCATGCACGTAGCCAACGCGCACCTTAAAAAAATAGAATCAGCGTTCTATTCTATTACTGATTCAGTCCCATTGTGTTGATTTTTGATAAATATTATGAGGATGTTCATAGGAAAAAAAAAACTTTTACACCATCCTCAAACCTCCGAAAGAGATATTGGAATAGTTAACTGCGCGCAACGGTAGTTAAGTGATGGGTATTTGCATTTAGGTAATTCTACAAAGCTTGTGTAGAATCTTTGATTTAAAAAACTCAACTGGCTCTTTCAAAGTTTGATGATTTAATAAACTTGTAGTGCTTGTAGACTTCTTCAGGTTCAGCTACAGCAGGAAAGACTACGGCCAATTCAGGCATATGCTTCAGAACTGGCCAGAGCTGCAAACAGTACAGAAAAAAGACCGGAGTAGGTATATTCCAGGCATTCCGTGGAGATTGTTCACACCATATAAATCCTGGATACCGAGTTTTTCCAATTATGTCTGTATCTTCCTGCCTACACTTGATCGATCACTTGATCCAAAGACCTGTCTTACGAAACGCAAGTCTTAATACGCAATAGCCAATAGGTACGTGAATTCAAATGGCTAAGTGTTTATACGGTTGAGCAAACTAATAGGCTAACTAACCCGAAAATACAAAGACTGTTACTATAGGAGTAAAATTAATATTATTTTGTACCTAAGAAAGTTAATTAGTAGCAGAACTAGAAGATCTATCTATCTAGTATTTAGCCAACACCTCCTTCCTAAATAAATGCGAAAGTGAGTTTGTTACGCTTTCACGCTAAAACGGCTGAACGGATTTGGATGAAGGCACATGGGTTGACCATGCCCTGGATTAGGACATGGGATACATTTTATCCCGATATTCCCACGGGATCGGGACTAATGCGGGTGAAACCGCGGGGCGAAGCTAGTAGTTCATAATGTCTATGACACAATAATGACGAAGTTATATAAAAGCCTACTGAAAGCAGAAAGCACTGCCTACAGTAGGCTACAGTACGACAATCGATCCAAAGTAAAATTCTCACCGTGAATAGTGAGGTGACGTGAGCTGTCAATAGTGTCAATCCCTAGGTAAATGCTCAGGGTAAATGCTATGGCAATGACAATGGGGCAATGTCTATAGTTTATTTGAATCTTATTTAAGTGATAGACATCAGGTTGTAGAAATAAATGACATCAGCTCTTCAAATGGCACAGAACAAAAACATCAATCTAAACCTAAAAAAGTACTATACGGTGTACCACAAGGTAGCGTGCTAGGGCCACCCCTATTCTTAATTTACATTAACGATCTGCCAAACGTCACACAACACCCTATGATTCTTTTCGCTGACGACAGCACAGCTATTTTTACTGGTGAAAATTTGGATACTTTAGAAGCAGACGTAAATAATACCCTTAATGTAATAATTAACTGGCTCACAAATAATAACCTGGTCATCAATTTAGAAAAAACTAAATTAGTCAAATTCCCGCGAAAGAACAAAAACAACCTTATAATTCAACATGATGGTACAGTAATTGAACAAGTTAGTTGCGTAAAATTTTTAGGACTATGGATATATAATAATATGTCGTGGCAAACACACATTGACACAGTATGCAGTAAACTGAACCAGTACTCTTATGCTCTACATAAATTATCTAAAATTGTCGATCTATCAGCTCTATTAACTGCCTATCATGCCTACGTATCATCAACCCTAAAATACGCTATTATATTCTGGGGTAACGCCACCAATAAAGAATCAGTGTTTAAAGCGCAAAAAAGATGCGTTCGCGCAATGGCTGGTATCTTTGTTCCTGAATCATGCGAACCATATTTTAAAAAGTTTAAAATTTTGATCTTTCCATCAGTTTATATCTATGAAGTTACAGTATTTGTTAAAATAAATAAAAATCTATTTGGTGAACTAAAATCAAAAAGATATATACTCAAAATATCTAGTATACCACATAAAACTGCTCTTCTGGGTAAAAGTTTTTTTGGAATGGCATCTAAAATTTACAATAGGATACCTGTGGACATTTTAAACACCAAGGATCTCCCACTATTCAAATATAAATTGCGTAACTTTTTAATTGACAAAGCTTACTACACGATCCAAGATTTTCTTAATAATTAGTATCTACTACAATCTGTCACCATACACCTAATTGTTATTCTATGTATATGAAATGTTTTATATGTCATACCTAAGAATTGTTTTATACTGTATGTTGACATAATTAATTATTGTATGCCTATTAGGCAGGACATAATGGAACTGTAATTTATCTAACATCTGTCTGTATTACCTATGCCCACAATAAAAAGATTTGATTTGATTTGATTTGATTTGACAGCTCACATCACGCTCACTTCACCTAAGTTTTCACGGTGAGATGTTTACTGAATAGCACGGCAGGGGGTGATGGTGAGCGGGCACTCACCAGTCCTAGGTAAGTAGGTAATACCACAAACTAAAATATCGAACAAATTTACGACACTGGCACGATCTATGAACGACAAATGCACGATTGGAGACCAACCAGAAAAGTCCGCAAGACAAGACCAACCAGCTCTCTTCCGTCTCTTCGCCCCTGTTTATGATTCTCCCCTGTTTCATTTGGGTTCGGTTCTCCTCGTCATTATTATTGTTTTGTCGAGACATCTGTTTAGGACTATTGATGTAAATCACACAGTGGAAGATTGTCGGTAGGTAGGTAGGTACCGACTTAATTAATTATTTGTGTGATAGCATTTTATTTGAAAAAAAGAAGTCTCGTCTGATAGATACCGTTGAGAGGTACCTGATATCGTGAGAGCGTTCAATAACAAGTAAAAAATACGGGAAAGAAATTGACAGGATCTTGCCAGTCATCTGCATAATAAATATCGACCATTAAATTAACAGTTCTGCTGCTACTGGATGGCCTTTACCGGTACTGTCGCAGTCATACTGGCCTTGAAGAAGAATATATTAAATTTTGATAAATATGCAAGGTGGAAGTTCCAGAGAACATTGTAGAAAATAATGTAGGTAGGTGAGTACCTACTAATTTACGTAACACATTATTAAATTGAGAATTTGAAGAATGAAACGAATATATGCCGTTGATACTTCACAAATAATAAATGTTAATGATATTTCAATCAATCGTCCTAATTAAGCAGGTAGGTCAAACAAAATTTATCTGTTTTTTTTTTTATGAAACTCACTAAGATAAGTTATCAACCAAAGTCAGACATTCCGCCACAGCGCACTAAGAAGGAAAAAAAGACATCAATTTAAAATGGAACATCCAAACAGCCTTTTATTGCGACGTACCCAGCAATCGGAACACTAACGATTGAATTATTGCAATAACATTCTATCAAAATGCAATCACGAAAAAAATGTACCGACACGATTAAATCGGGGTCAAAGAAAGTTAGGGAAACCGCCGCGTCGAGATGACCAATCGATGAGAACCGGTCGCGACGCGCAACCAATCAGAGAAATCGCGCCATCCTTTTGAAAATGGGACACTGATCCCAGTACATGGTTCCAAAAAAGGCTTTTTATGCTTGAAGGCGCTGTAATTTTTTACTAGGTTTTTTAAAAGGTAGCGTTTGCGTTTATTTCGACTAGATCGACTGGTTCGCACAGTAAACACCGCGTACATTGTTGTACCTATCTCAGTGTTGAAGCGACACTCGGTGCGGTGGGTACGGCCATCGTACGATTTTTAAATTTCGAATTATATTTTTTTTGTTTTTCGTAACTTTAGTGTTAACATCAGTGAAGTAATTCAATCGAATTGATTTATCAGTGAAAGATCCTTAGTGGGATATTCGACGTTTTGTTCCTGTTGGAATTTCCTTTGCTCTCCGTATTTCAGGTATGTATTTTTTTTGTTACTCAATGTTTTAAGACACACCTTTGTAATTTAATAAGGATTTTAAATAATTAAAAAAATATTTCAATAAAAGCTGTAGGTACCATTTTTGCCACACAGGGTAAGTGGCTGAAAGCTCTGTTTTGTACCAAATACTAGTTAAACATCCACGTAGGGCAAAATAGGCGATTCTAAAGTGGTCTCTTCCTAGTCTGACAAGTGGTTGTTTGGGCATAATGGGCATGCGAGATCTGTGTACCTACCCCTAAAGTAAACCAACGCCTCCACGACCGAGGGAATTATTTTATGGGACTCGTTTTTTGAACCATTCCATCAGAAATTCAAGGAAGTTCATACCACAATCGGGGATCTATGAGCATACGAAATAAAATCACTGTTTGCTTTGAACCCACTTTAATTAAGTACTAGCCTAGCTCATCTTCTAGCATCTTGTGTCCATCATAAAAATTTGCCCAAAGCGTCAACCATGCAATCCATGCATGGCCCATTATGGCTGATCATGGTCATCACCTATTGTGGTAGAACTTGACCTGAACACCACGGTTCGAGCACATAGGTATTAAGTACATAAAAGGTAGGTCAGCAAGTGGTCCAAAGGCTATTGGGACCATTATTACATGTTTTGTACAGTATAATGAGATTTCATCATGTCGCAACTGATTGCGCGCGCGCAGACCTTCGAAGTTCGAAATAAAAGTAGTAAAGCGTAAAGTAAACTTGATGTAAAAGTGAGCGATCAAGGTTTACCACTTGCGGTAACTACGAAATACGTTCCAAAAGTACTACTGACCCTTGTAGGAAAGTTCAGGCAAAGTTTTTAACTTTTTTTAAGTTAACTTCCTGCTTGATGGTATTCTGTTTTGACCTTTTTGGTGAAAAGGCCTTCATTTATCTGTCTGGTGTCTGCTGCGATGCATTGAATTGAATTGCTCTTCTGAGAGGATTTATGTACGTTTTAAAATGTTGTTCGTACGTATGTTTTTAAGAAAATGTGTCCTTAACTAATAACCCGTAGGTAAGGTTTTATTTTACTACCGCATCATTGGCGCTAACTAAATATCCACACTCTACTTACTTAATTTTAAAAAAGTACATTTTAATTGAAAAGTGCAACGCCAGAAAAAAGTCCAAATCCGTATTCTATTAGCAAATTCCGCCAGTGTGCACCTTACTCTGAGGTGTGCACCAAGCATGTCTATAAAAAATGAAAAAAAAAAACCTGCCATTCTGATTCTTGTAAACTAGGTCCAGATTCATCTTATTGTTAAAACCTGAGACTTGAGAGTGAAACCTCTACAACTAGGTTACTTTCGTTCGTGGGAGCTACTTTTATAACATTTTTATTGTATTTAGCAATGTTTGTGAATGCCACAACTAAAAATAGTTTGGGTTTTTGTAGAAAGCAGACTGTTGCACCGCAACAGTCGAGGTTAGATTTTTTTATGAAATTATCTATCTCCGCAACCCTGCGGCAGTTGATCCTTGGAATAATCGAGAGGAAACCGAAGTCTGGGAATAAATGATCGGTTATTTTCGGCACGAGATGTCGCCTTTGAACTGCATCAATGGAGAGAACTGTACCATGATGACCAGATAAACTCTCAGACACAGTCTCAGATCCATCAGTAACTGTGAAACGAATAGATTTTCTACAAAATCTTTTGAAATTCATGAGTGATGAGTTGGTTCTACTTGGTATTAGTCTGTTTTACATCAAAAAATCATAACTGTTTACATTTTTAGATAAAATAGTTTACGTTAAACATCAAAGAGAATGTAGTTGTTGTAGTAGAATTTTTCGAGATTTTCTTTTGTCATGCTCTAGTGCAGATATTTCGGCAGATATTTTGTTTATGTAAGTAGTTAGGTAGTTTTATTTCTAAATCACACTTACTTACTCACTCAAAATCAAAATTTTAATCACAGCACGAGATTGCACACAACAACATTAAAATTAATTTAGTAAGCAATTAAACTAATATAAACTGTCAATTATGCTTTGCAATTTGTCATTGAATATTGCTCAATTTTATGCTCATGCGCCAATACGGTGAACTCCAAGGCTTCTAATGGAAACCTGCTCTTACCCAATGATATTAGCGTAATGGTGTTGATGGTATGTGTCAACAATGTGTTATACCATGACCAGAAAATCTTGACACGTGGTGGAAATGGGAACTAAACTGAAAATTTACTGAATTCATTTGCCATATTTTTGCCATTCGCCTTTGTAAGTGGCGCCGCCTTGAGCGATCAAGATATACTGGACCAGTGACATGTGAAGGACAATATTATTTGTTCTGTTCTAGGGTTTATAATAAAAGGTCTGTCAGTGTTTTTTAAATGTATCCGGCTATTGTTATTTTGATGCTTGAGAAAAAACGTGTGAAAAGATTCTGAGCCAAGCAAGACATGGAGGCATAAGCGTTTTGTACATGTGGCTCCAGTCCAGCCCTTTTAACAATGATTAGGATTTGCTACAGCGCTTTAGACGTAAATAAATGCCCTTTTATTTAGTTTTCAGCAGCTAATCGATGTTTTTCTTGAAGTTTAGTTGGTGCAATACCGTCAATCTCTCATATGAGAGTCAGCCGTCAGTATTGCATTTTTTAAATCCTGTAACACCAACGAATAATCCTACACCTTCATTTCACTTGCCAAGCTTATTGTTAGGGGATACCCTAACAATAAATAGGTATATGTATGTTAAAAGTGAACATGAGGCAACTGGCCCAACGTTCATGCTACTTTGCTACTTTTTTGTACTTGCATAGTCTAATAAGTATTTTGTCCCTTGTTAGTGTCATAATTAGGGCTCTTCTTTTCACGTCGAGTATCTCCCAAACTATTATGACTTTTTATAACTGGTAAAATCAAATAAGAATGTGTCAATTACTTTTTCAAAATAATAGGGTAAAGTTCTTAACAGCCGTCCGTCTGATTTTCGAAATTATGCAATTAAAAAAAAATTACTTTCGGAGTTTATTCATTTAAAAAAATTGCATAATTTCTTTGTTGTTTCTTTGTTGTTCTACTTCCCAAAACGGAAATGTTTTATGTGGATACTACAACATTCACGCCTACGAAGCTTGCACAAAAGGCGGTCGCGACAATTTCATAAACTTCTAACATTCAATATTTCAAAATGTATTAGATTTAAAAAAAAATTATAAGTACTTACTAAAAAACAATAAAGTAACGTGCATTATGTTAGCAAAACTTTTTATGACAAAAAAGGCGTAGAAAGTCTACAGCAGTTCAGTGGTCGGGAAAAACGATAAAATCGACCTAAGTCGGTTAGTCGGCGAATATTTACGTAACTGAAGTTACTCGGCAAGGGTGTTTCGCAAAACATTTGGTGTTCACTTACTACCTGTTAGGTTCTAGTACCTTCGATTACATTATGTGACATAATAACATATTGCAGAAACATCTAATATGTTAATAAATGAGTCGTAGTTAAGGTCTATAGAGTTCGAGTTGGAATCTTATTTTTTTTTTTTAATAAGCTTCGGTTTTTTTTTTTTGCATAGGTACTTTCCTATAGGTAGTCGTTGTTCTAACGAATCTCCCCTACTGTTTTGTAATCTTGCGATAAAATAAAATATAAGTAGGTATAATGTAGGTAACGAATGGTTCATATATTAATAACTATGGGGACTGTGACCTTGGCGTATTTCTCTTAGCACACATGAGACTTGGCGAAATGTAGGTGTACTATAGGTGCACAACTAACCCTTCGAGGAATACTGGCGAGATGTTATGTTATGTTACATAATAAAATCCCTGAACACTTTGGATAAGCTGACAGAGATGATGATGAGTCCCATTGCAGTGATCCTGATGAGCTGCTGATAAAAATGTCAAAAAAGAATAAGTGTTAAATCAGCAGAATTTATTTCTTACCCAAATTATTATTAATTTATTTATTCAGTAGTAGGCATCAACTTAAATGTATGTGTAACATTTAAGTTGATGCCAACATAAACTCATTAGTGTTTTACCGTGCACGAAAATCATTGCCTACATAGTTAGACAATGGGGTGATGGTGTTGGTGTGTGGTGGTGTGGTGATGGTGGTGGTGATGGTGGTTTGATCTTTGTCTAAGGTACTTTATTGGCGAAAGCCAGTGTTTACCGTGTGAACCAAGGTGTAGCAATTTATTGCTTTAACCCAACGTGTTAGTATCTAGACAACATTGTAGACGCGCTGATGTTAGATACTTGGCGTAAATTACTGACAAAGTAGAGGCAGTGCGGATAAATTCAAGAACTAACAGCCTTCCGGGGCTCGATATAGAGATAATACGTGTTTTAGAAAAGGTGTTATTGTCATGGATTTTATCGTATACCTACGAAAAGTACCAATAAATTATTTTGGTCTGAATTTATTTATCGTTGAAAACGATGAAAATTCGCTCTCATAAAATAAACTAATTTAGATCAATATTGCTGATCTTTTATAGGCTAGACTTATGTACTTATCTCTTTGTTTAGTTAAATGTAAAATAATAAAACGTCGAATTGTAAAATGAAAAAATACTGAAAAGCTCAAAATATTATTTTTTGTAAAAGAAAACTCAATAAATTCAATTTTTTTTTTGTCCTTATATCAACAACCTACGACGTAGATTAGACAGTTTCTCATACTCGATTACTAATTGAATTTCGCTTTTATCATTGTTTTATTTAGTGCGTTAAACCTAGTTATTACTCTAAGGTTATTCCTACTTGTCGAGATTCGGAAATGTTTCACACGTTGTTTTTTTTGGTACAACATACTGGCGGATACAAGCTCCACCATGCGCCCTCCATGCTCATACGTGTGCAGTAGCTCAGTTAAAATGGCTGAGTCACTTGTCCCCATTCTGCTCTACTGGCCAAGACTTTCACTGCGTGCTTGTTTAAGATGTTGCTTTGAGACGAATCTTGGAGTTTTTATTGATTACGTACGTATTCGATCGTGATGTCTTTTAAACGACTTGCGGTTTTAGTGCTAAAAATGAAGCTCATAATCACTTGGTCCATTTTTTCGGCCAGAATTGACAAATAATGTTGAGTGATTTTTGTGTTACGTTATTTTGAATAGAACACAATGAATGGAATAAATGAACAGTGAGTGTGGTTTTTTCATGGCTCAATAATGGAGCCAAGAATGGAGAAATGAGTTTGAGTGCATTGTGTTGCGCCGTTAGAGGCATGTAGTAATAATGAGTGTGCAGTCTAAATAAGTGTTCACAACACAATAAGTCAATAACACGGTGCATTCTATTGACTAATGATTTTCAAACACGTCGGCCCTATAGTCCTACTAATGATGGTACCTCGAAGGCAAGTTTATCGTCATTTGTCGGGCATAGTTCCAATAACTAGTCCTGAACCTGAGAATCTGAAATCTGAGAATTATACTCAAAAATTCTACATCATTAGTAAAATTCATAGTTTAATCACGGAACAGTGAGACAGAATTCAACATCAAAAAATATAACTGCCAAGCAATCAGGAACTCATCATCACCAAATAACAGAAGTTGCAAACAAAACATATTATTTACGAGTTTTCCTGACAGATGCTGATAACTACACATTGTTTTATATAATTGGCTCCCTACATGGCGACTAATGTGTTTAGCAAGGCATGACAAAAGGGCGGACATGTAAATAAATGGATTAGTAGTTGTGACTCTTGTGACTACGCTTGCTACGGTTAATATGTGGATCACGTATCTAAAAAATGTTAAAGCTATTTAATAGTGGGTGAGCGTTCCAAGTGTACGATTCTGAATAGATTTTTGTTAGTGATAGAAAACTTATGTTTGTAACCGTTCAAGAAACCACAGTTCATGAACATCACGTTTCCTCGACTGTTATTGAAAAGAAATGATTATTTATGTGAATAAGATGGAACGAACGCCTTTCGAACTTTTATACGTCTGAAACGAACCAAAAAAAAAAGTTTTATGCGACAAAATTATGTCTTGTTACTTACGTAAAAAAGCTTCCTTATTGGTAGCACGCAGCTTCACCATCTGCCGTACTGGGGGTTTCAATACGGGTGATAATGCTGAGGAATCCAAAACAGGTATAATGTCCCACGGGACGTCGCGATTCGGCACTAACGGGACCCAGCCAAGTGCATCGACCGCGAGCTCCACTTTCCAAACATAGGTTACTTTTTTCACAAAAAGTCTTTTGTAACGAGCTTTTTCTACGACGAGGATACTGCAATAAATAAAAATGTCATTATAAAGTTACCATGCTTCCATATTAAATCGCATGAGTCAATAAATCCGCAGTGTTTTATTCTAGAACAAACGACACTTAATTTTATTTGGTGGCCGTTATTTGGGGAGTGCTCCTTAAAAGTTAGGTCCTTTTACTGTTAACGTAAGCGACCTTATTTGTAAGCAGGATTTTTCACGATACAAATGACGTCAATTATAGGAAAACCAATAATAAAAACAGATTTAGAACGACACGCCTGGCAGATGTCAATTATCGAAACTATTTTTATAGAAAAATGTGCATGAAAGAATGGTTTATAAAAGGAAATAAATATGGCCTAAACAAAAACAAAATATTGTTCAGATTTTTTAAGAAATTAATTATTCTTTATTTAAATTTCGTTTCGATGTTGGCTGTAGGTCGCGTTCACACCAACAGCTGCTAGCCGGTCTGACCCGCCGCATTAGATTTATCACATCAAAATATCGGTTAAGTTAAAACTAGCTTCTGCCCGCGACTTTGTCCGCGTGAAATTTCTTGTTTTAACATAAAATATATCCTTTGACACTGAGCAATACTGTATCTTCCCATTAGTGAAAGAATCTTCCGATTTGGATCAGTAGTTCTGAAGATTGCCACATAAATACAAACTAGCACATCTTTTTAATAATTTATTCGTTTAGATATACAGGATGGCAGGGACATCGACGCGAAGCCTGTTACCATGGATTCAGTACATATTGTTTCTAATCTTCCCCGCGTTGAAATTTTTCGTCGGTTATAAAAAAAATTGCAGCTGTTCCATACATTTTGACCGCGTAGGTATTGCACTTTTCTATTAAACAGCAGTTTTTGTTTTATAAATATGAAATAAGTATTTCTAAGCAGCGTTCAGAATCATGTACTTAATTCATGGTAACCGTTTTCGCGTCGATGTCCCTGCCACCCTGTAGATTACGAATCTAAGGGGTGTGGAAGCACATGTGCATAATGTGAGAGGTAAGAGGTGATAAAAGATTTTGCCATGTGCTTAGAAGCAATCTTGTTGGTACTTAAAGTAAGCTATAGAATCCATTAATACAGGAACCTGTGGTATATGAAGTAATGGATGGGCGTGGTGCAGTCCACTCAGTGGGATAATAGGATTTGTAATGACTGCCCACACACTGTTGCGTAAACGCCAAATATAATATTATGTCCTAGAGCCAAAGGGTACCAGCTATCTAATTACGTAACATATTTTCTTAAACGATTACGACTAATCTGTTTCATTTTGACAGTTTAACAACATTCATTGAACGCAATTTGCGTTGTCGAGCAGTTTTTTTTTTCGAAACTTATGAAGCAATGGATTAGCAATCTGTTTCAAAACGATTCAGATTCTGATTGATCAGTACAGGGTTATAATTTCCAAAGTTATATGCGATGACATTCAATTGAAAGTCCACAAAATTGCAAACTCAATTCGAACGCATTATTAAGATTAGGGTGAAAGACCCAATTATCTACAGATAATCTTCATAACAGAGGGTCTTTCACCCTCGACAATAACGATTGTTTTACTCGCTGCTTTATTTACTTAATGTCTTTTGAATTTTAAGAGGTAGGTGAGGTTTAGACAGGTTTAGAGAGGTAGGTGATTTTCCAATGGCCAACACTAGGCTGTTTATCTAATTATGGCTCATTAATTTTCATATCTATGACGGTGCTATAGGGAAATGGCAAGAAAATGCAGATAAAAAAAACTTATACGCTCTAAGCATCTATACTTGTTTCTGTTTCTCTGCGAATTAATGTTATCGCGTTTTCATGGTATCATCGAGAAGTAAACAATAAGCTTATGATTATGAACAGACATGAATTATTATTTAATAATTCAATAGTACCTATCTGAAAAGCATTATTTCTGTAATTCAACAAAAGGGGGCTAATCCTTTAACACCAATCTATAGAAAAGCCATAAGTTCTTTAGAGAATAGTCGATCGTAAAATAAAAATAAAACGTTGCGTGGGAATTTTAAAAGCTGCTGGTTAGCGTACGATTCTAAATAATGACGCTGATTTATCTTCGCTGACACATTACACAGTGGGTGAATGTTACAAAAACCATAATAATCTACATTACAGAAACACCGACAAGCTCATTTTTCCATAATGTTGTTACGAACACACATTATGCAATATTGCTAAAAACTTAAATATTCAATAATTAATATTCTTCTTTTCATTATTTACTGAATAAAAATTATGTATGACTGAAAAAAAAACAAACAGCAACACACACAACAACACCTGTTACTAACAGCAGTGAATTATGACTGCGGTTATTGTTTTTAGGCTAGATAATAATAAAGTTGTTGCGGAAGTTATGACTTTACGGTTGTCGATTGAGGGAAATGGGTTATTGTTAGAAGATTTTCTAGTCGCTGGTAAACTCTTCAGTGCTCGTCGCGAATATAAACATTTTATATAAATAAATAAGTACTTTTACTCAATAAATCATCGCTTTACTTCCTCTTGAGCAAGACAATTTATAGCACTAAACTCATTCTTTAAAAAGCCAACAGCTACTTTTATCTTTTCCCGGGGTAATCAATAATTGACAGCTCTATCCATTAAATTAATAGCCAGAGTTTTATGTTATTTGAAAGAGATTCATCTATTAGTACGAACAGGTACAACCTTACGCTTTTAAATTAATTTGTGTAGAAAAGATATTGTATTTTTATTACAGTTCAAGTGTCATGGCTCACTGTAATGAAGTTGATTTTATTGCGTCGCTGCTCGTAACTCTACGTTTGTGACCTTTAATTTCTATTGTTAATTGAGTCAAGAAGTTCTATAAAACGTTGTGGCTTTGCGGTGGATTCTAAAAGAGTATAAGGCTTTTTAAATGGCCACTATAATGAAGACAACATTTTGTGTATAAGTTTAAATTACGTCATCAACTATAATTCGTGTTCTGCTACAGTTTTGTCAAAAACACTAACAAAAATGTTTGCAATCAAATAGCTCCAACTAAACTTAACATGAGCAGTCTGACCTCAGTAGATTAAATCTAAATTAATTTCTGTTTACCATGTTTACTATAGGTACCTTCAGGGCAATACCCGACATACAAAAATACCATAATAAAGGTACTTCATTCCGTGAATCACGGAGGGCTTGCCTTATGTCGCAATATTTCGGGAGCTAACGGTGAGGACCGGGTGCATCGACCGAGCACAGCCAGTACGTCTTGGCCTACGTTTATCGTGTGACGTGCCGACAACAGTGGTGTTCACCCTTGAATTATTAAAAATGTGATCGGATGGACGGTAATTGGTGCGTTTACCTATTCGTAGTTTAATGAGCGTTGTTTTCGCGCTGAATTTTAATTTTTTCACGGTTTTGACTTTTGAATTCAACACTAATTAATTATTTTTAATAGCAATTAATCTTGATTGCACGGCATAATTAAAATAAGAAGAAATAAATCTTTAGTGCGAATGTATGTGAGAAAGCATAAACTTTTCTTTGTTTTGTAAAGTATCGAAAAACGAATCGAAGAACATCAAATTATTATTATTTTGAAAAAGTGTACCTATACTTCTAAATAGTAATTAGAATGCCCGCAGACGATAGGTTAGCAACCAGTTAGTAACTGCGGTCTTGTTGTATTGTTGTTCCTACTAATCGCGACTTTGACTGATGCGTTTTGCTTTAGCATGGCGTAAGTGTCTCAAATTGAGACCTTTTAAAAGTAGTTTTGCCTGTATTAAAAGGATGCACGTGAAGAACCTGGGGTGGCAACTATTGTTTTAGAATTTGTAAAAAGAATTGATTACTTTTTGTCATATTCTAGTAGAATAAATATGTACGTAAAATTCATTGCGTGATATCCAGTAACCACTTAGATAATATTTAATTCATGTTGCGTTGACCCAAATACGGACCTATAACGAGCATGCGAATAATTTATCGTGCATAGGTATGTAATGAATACGTTAATTAAGGAACACGTAAAAATAATCATTCAACTATTGGATGTTTAATTAGCAAGAAGAATGTGGTTTGAAGTTTACTTATTATTTAATACCTTTGCTGATGTAAGGCATGCTAACGAGATTGACTGTACGAACTTTATTAATTTCATATTTAAAATATTAACATATTTTAAAAAGTAATTTTGTCTAAAGTGTTTTTCTATGTGAACTAGGTAACCAATTAATGACTTTATCAGGCATCTGAGTAAAATTTTGTGAACCGTTTCTGAAAACAATGGAGAATCTTTGATTGTATCGGTGTGTATCTGTTGCGGTCTATCAAATCATTCTGATGCAAGTAAGATTAAGCAACCCGTCAGTATGTAGCGCGATGTGATGTTGAAACCCAATATAATACTGTTTTAAACGATGTTATGTAAACCAATACTCTAAACAAAACCAAATACTGAGTCACGATAAAAATAAGATTAAAATGCCATATTTAATTAAAAAAAAGGATAGAAACTGAAACGGTTCAGATTATATAAGAAGGTTTAGGTAAATGAACAAGCTCAGATAAAAAAAAAACATTTTAGATCTAAAATAAAATACAATAGGCTTAAAACAAACGGCAGGAAACTCTTATCCTGTGATCACGACTAAGTACATAGCCATGTATTTTATAAGTCTACTTCGGACAGTCTATAAGACGAAAACAAATGAAAATAAACCATAAAGAAAACTGTTTACGGTCTAAAACAACTTGTGAAATGGAAAACAATGACGTTAGACATGAATAGGTAAGCTATACGTTTGTCGACTCCAAATGGGTTTATTGATAATAACGATACAACAGTCAATGGCATATCAAACAGTGCTTTGTATCTCGATAAAGACATGGAAATGTACTCTAACTTATAGGACGACAATTTGGTCTTTTACCCTGCTAGTATTTAAAATTTGACAGATCATAATGTGACCATTGCAAAAAAAAAATATTACCCAATGCCTGTGAACGTCGCGCCAAATTATTTAGAGAACAAAACCACTCGCCGTTTGAAAAAACGTTCGTTTGTTTATTGGATGTTGCAAGTTCTAAATGGCTATCCATAAGTTGGTTAGAGTCTTTTGAAATCAGTGTATTGCAACAATACTGATGCGACATCGCTAAAAACAAGATGAAGCAATAAGCAGCTGGTGCGCTTTGTCCACCGACGACCCTTATAAAGTCCATTGCTGTGTTTAACAGACTTTAACTATTGCATACGCATATTAATGGAGCGATGGATGTTCCTAATGTAGGCCGGGGTCGACTAGCCAAAAGTAGAGGCAATGTCAAATACTTAGTAGGTCTTAGGGATTTGTTAGCTATGATGCAATAATGGTAACTTATGTGAAACACAGCCATTCTTATACTAAGGCGCCCGCCAAAGTTTGCGTCTATTGGCGACTGAGAGGTTGTAGCCTTCAATTTCATAAATAAAATAAAAATGCATTAGTATTTTTTATAATTAAATTTTCTGTCTCGTTTTTTAATACTTTGTCATCATAAACCATAAACTAAGTATGTACATTCACCGACAAAATAAATTGCGAAAAAAAGTGTACGTACATAGGTACGTACACTTTTTTTCGCAATTTATTTTGATAGCATAGTTGCCAAGTTTTGACAGATGCAAAGTACCGCGTTCTCATTTTATAATAAACATTAATAAAATCACGACTTTGTAAAGGGGAAAGTAGCAAGACAGTGAAAGTTTGGTTTTAGCAAACCAGTTTGAAGGTCAGTGATGACGACGACCGCGAACGGAATAGAAAATTTAAAATTAGAATAGTTATTTATTTAATGCTATTGAATTTGGCGTCTGTCATCATAATCTTAACAGGCATTATTGATGCTGATGGTATAGCGCCTGGTATAATAAAAAAATAATTAAAGTTACTCCTTTTTAATGCCGCTGGCAAAATGTGATATCTACAAAGATGATTGATGAATTAATTTATTGGTCCTTTACTTTACCTACTTCAATGATGCGTTCATCTGTGGTTTCAATATGATACCTATTGTTTTGGAGATGTACTATTACTCACCCATATTGTATAAAACTATCACGTCTGCGAGGCATTTATAAAGTTACTAGCATAGTTGTCTTCACCTTGTAAACCATGCTTGGTATGTAAGAGCTGAAAATAAAGTGTTGTTAATGGCTTAGGAACCCTTCATACTGATCGAGGCAAAAGGCTCTCTATCTCTAGTTTGCATACATACATACATACATACACTCACGCCTTCTTCCCATGGGGGATGAGGGTAGGCAGAAACTACAGAACGCCACCTGCTACGAGTACGCATCTTACCTTTCTGAAGAACATCACAAACACAGAGTACTTTATAACATAATGAAAATCACCAATAAGGTCACTATAATGTCCTTCTAGGGCGGCGCCTCTCGGTGTTTCCACTCACATCTGCATTGTAAATACCTTTTATTAGTCGCCTTTTACTTATCCTCTCAACATAACCAAACCATCTAAGCGTAGGCATTGGTTTGGTAGGTAAGTATAAAGTTAAATCGCCATGTCAATTTTATTCTTTTTCAGCTCAGACACTATTCTTCGTTCTTTAGCACTTTGGTAACTAAAAATTATTATGAAAGCTTTATATAAGATGTCTAAGTCTCTAAGAGACAGAAAGCTCGGTCAAATATAACTCGCCCGTTATGAGTAATTCGCCAATAAACGACTGCGAAATAACGTTTACTTTCACCTTTTAAAAGGACTACTTACATAAATTTTAAGAACACAACTTAATTTTTGAACATGTAATAAATGAATAAACTGAACTTAGGTGCAACTTCTACGGTTCAAGATATTATTAAGCACTGCTTTCCTTTCTAGTTAGTCTTATCTTATTATTTACCTATTATTAGCCCAAAAGACGCCGCTAACTAACTTAAAAAATTCCCTGTCACTTTTTGATCTTGAGGCATTACTTTCAGTAGGAAAAAGTCTCAACAAGACTTCACAAGTATGCTGTGTGGAGTCCTCTTTACAAGGACCAAGCATCAATTGCATTATGAAAGCTTCTCACGTATGCTCTTCAACTTTACTATTATTCTATACATTACATATTCAGATAAACTAGGTTTGTAGATCATCTAAAAACTTAGTTGTAACTAAGTCAAGTGCACCACAAAAATCGTAGTTATGTAATGTAAATAAAAGCCTGTTTGGTATGTCAATGTTTGACAATGGCGTGACTAGTTTTCGATGGTCGCGTGTTAAAGTTTTTTTTCTTGCTTTGAAAGCAAACTTTATACTAAAGTATACGTTAATATGTTTTTAATAAATTACTAAAGCAATTATTTATTTAGAATATTGAATGAGGTAAATAAAAGAATGAAGACACGAGAGAATAATCAATGGCTAATATGATCCGGCTCGAAGTACCAAATTTTTTAGTTCGTAAAATTGGTCCTCCGATAGATTTGAATAAACGTATGAACCTGTGGATGTAAAAGGATGGCAATCAGCATCCCCCTAAGATTCTACGTCACTTTTTCTTTCCGATTCTAGGTATACCTATATTTTGTTCATTTGCGTCCAGCGTACAGTACAGCCTGCACAAAGCCTTGACCACCCAATAGTAAATTATTGACAATCACTTACAAAATAATTATGCACGCTGCACGCACTGCATCAACATTAATAACTCTTTGAATCGAAATTAACACGGTTTCCGATTTCTCGGATATAATACAACAATTATAAAATAAACATATACCTAAGTAATGAATAAGTTATATGAATTGATTTTCTATTCAGTCCGAGCATGACCGGCAAGATCAAAGGACCACAAAGGGTAGATCCAAAATCTGTGATGAGGAGCTCGTCCTAAAACAATTTAATACAATATGTGGAAATGGCTTTGTTTGGCTAATATAATGTTATTTATTAAAACACGCGTACCTATACATGATACAATCGCGTGAAGGGACAAGGTAGTCTGCAATATAAGACGTTGACTTCCGACGAAAGGAAGGAAATACAAATGTCAAGCCGGACAAGTGTTATTTTTATTGAACTCTTTTTCCCGCACCTGTCGCGTGTCTGTTTGGAGCTGAAGCTTGTCTTCATTGTAATGAAAACAATAGCTTCCTTCTTATAGGTTCATATTAGTATATAGGTTTAAATAGGCATAAGTACATCGATCCACCAACATAAATTACTGTTGACTCATAACATAAGCCCATCGCTATTTATCAGACTCGCCGTGACTGTGCTGTATATGGCTATCACTAGTCACTACCAGTGTTCCCACAAAATATGAACTGAAAATAATGTTAATCTTTGTCTAGTTCCATGACCAGAAGATTTAAAATTAGCTTGGCCGTAGAGTTACGTTAGTAGGTAAATGCAGTTGGCAGATTTGTAGGTGTGGAGTAATTAAAATCAGGAGCAGGCATTAGAATATGAGATATAAATAATAAATAATGTTAAGGTATAATTAATAGTTAACTACAACCTACTTTTTGAAGTATTTAGCAAATCTTTACATTTGCGTATCTACACATATCACAGCACACTGGGAAACTTCGAAGGTCGTACTGTACTATTTTGAGTAAATACGAATATTAAATTAAGCCGCCTTATCGTCATGTGCCTTATTTGTTCTTCCACCCGGATCCAGCTGTCTCGTAATTTATTTTATTCTTCCTCCGATTCAGATAACCCAACATGGCGACATCAGTGCTGCAACCCGAAGATTGCCGAAGGGAGCACGAGCCAAAGCATGACATCATCGAAGCGCCGAGGTTGACTGATGATGACCGAATGTACATCCTTGAAGCTAAAGAGCGGGAGTCTGGAGAACTACCTCCAGAACTCAGAGAAAGGGCCAGAACAGAGCTGAGAGAAGAACCAGCGTTAAGAGAACAGGCTCTGGCACAAATGAGACACTTCATTGAGAAACACCCTGCAATCAAGAAATGTAGAACTGGTGAGACAGAATTCCTTTTCTACATAAAATAACTCTTGTTAGAAGGTCTTCCTTGGTATGATTGGTCTTTTGACCCAATACCAATTTTTCCGTCGTGAAATCGCACGGATCTATCGTGGAGGTGCCGTACCTATTACAAAATAAGGTTGCACCATGTGCCATTGATTGCACAAAATTTTCTGTCCATCGACAGTGTGTGACAACACCACACTCCAAAACAATAAGGTTCAAAGCTTATACGCTGATTACATACGGACAAAGCGGACTACTTAGTAAGAATGCAGACTGTAATCCTAAATTATTCTCGCCATAAAATATTTATAGGTACTTCCAATTTTCGTTTGTTTTGTTTGAATCGTAACATCCAAGTTCTTGAACCCGATTTCACCGAAAACAATAAAATTTAAGGTAAATTGGTCCTTAGACCAGATGAGTGTAAATCCAGTTGTGATTCAGATCACGGGGTATATAAATATTGTATCCGTTACTTCATGCTGAAGCCCTTTGAGTGCAGCTCTTGAATGCACAATGATTATCTAGTTACCATCATGTTCTAGGACATAGAGCGAGTGTGCCAGATGGCTCAATTTCGGAAAATATGCCTTGGATCCATCATGAATAGCTATTCAGAAATTACACACTTCGAATAGGAAAATAAGCTAGAGCCAGCAATTTTTAGGTGACCATCAATAAACACAAGAATGATTCTAGTTTGATCGTTTGCGTGGATTCATACGATCTGGAGTCTCCTCCAAAGTCTAAGCCCTGCATCGCAACCAGATCGTTAAAAGGCTTTTGGCCACAATCAGTATTCATGTTAGTCAAACAATAACCAACATTATCTTTACAGACGCGCCCTTCCTTCTCCGCTTTCTACGGACGAAGAAGTACTCAATCCCGCAAGCCTGTTCCATGCTGGAGCGGTATCTCACCATCCGAGAGATGTACCCTCAATGGTTCCAGAAGCTAGATCCCTTGGACCCTAAGCTCGCTGCAGTGATTGATGCAGGGTACCTGGTACCCTTACCGAAGAGGGACGCCGAGGGAAGGCGAGTTGTGCTGTCTTGTATGGGTAAGTGGTGGTAAAGTGGTTGAAACTGCTTTATTGTAACTTGTGTTTGGTGCTGTGGTCTAAATATGTAATCAGTTTGTTTCCCGTATAGGTTGTTATTTGTATACGATATGCGATTTTCTAGAAGTCGGATGGTGTTCTGCGGTATTTTACTTGCGCATTGCTGAGTTCATAGTTACAAACGTTGGTACTTACTTAACTACTGACTCATCTGCATGGAGGTCATTTTAGGTAACGTCTCGGGTCATTTAGGTATTTGTATGGAGCTTTAGATACGAAACAAAACTGGCTGATGCCTATAGTGGCTCCCGCGGACTTATGAAGGTTCAAGTCTTTTTTTTGTCAATATACACAGTCATAGTTTTAGACCTTTCAAATCTACTCTAGTTATAGGTACCTACCTAGACCAAACAATTAAGAAACCTTCCCAATGCAGAAGACACTCAACTAAAACTTTTGGAGAAGGATCAGGGGGACCACCACCACCTCTAAAGCAATATTATTTTAATATTACTTTAGTGTGAGAAAGAGATGAAGACCTACAGGGCGTAGAGCTAATACTGCTTTAGAGATGATGGTAGGCCCCCAAGGTCTCGGTCATAAGAATCCTTCTTCACGGAAATATTGTATACTTGCCAAGCACTAAAGTCTTCTTCCCCCACCAGGTCGCTTCGACCCCCACCAATTCGACAACTGCGTGATGGCCCGCGTCCACT
The DNA here is from genome assembly GCA_916701695.1 of Agrochola macilenta. Taxonomy (NCBI): domain Eukaryota; kingdom Metazoa; phylum Arthropoda; class Insecta; order Lepidoptera; family Noctuidae; genus Agrochola; species Agrochola macilenta. Next base: position 8,347,043 of record OU753572.1, on the reverse strand, counting down.
CAATGATCGTGGAACTACTGCTGGACGAGCCAAGGTCACAGCTGCTGGGGTACACCCACGTGAACGACGAGGCTGGCATGCAGATGCCGCACGTCAGCTTGTGGTCACTCACTGATGTCAGGCTTATGCTTAATTGTATACAGGTGAGAAGACAGTTTATTTTTATTTTAGTCGCATACGTGCATACAAAAAAGACAGCTTGAATACCTACCTACTTAGTAAATACAAAAATGACACACATTTTTTAAAAGAAGGGAATAGAACTTATTGTATTCGAACGTGTTTTACTAAAAGGTTGTGGAATCACAAATTGTTTCTCTTCGGGCGTCTCTTGATAACGAATTTTGGAAAACATACCTAAGTAATAAAATCTCTAGCTCATCGACTAGCTAATCAGCCCCGAGCTTAGCCCCGAGCCCGTAATTAAGAAATATCTCATGATAGACCCATCAAATTCAATTCAAGATTATACCCCAGATACCTTAGTTACGCGAATGCGCTAAGGTAGCCCGCGAAATTCAAAATTGGGAATATCTCAACAAAAAATTTATTAATTTTTTTCAGAACTCTACCCCTATGAGGCACAAGTGCACTCACTTCGTGAACATTCCGCACTACGGAGTCAAGTTCTTCGAGTTCGCTGTATCTTTGCTCAGCGATAAACTGAAGGATCGTGTGATGGTAATTTCAACAATATTTTTTATTAAAATCTACCTAGAGCAACCACTCCCACCGATAGTAAGTAGTAGTCCCCGTGTAAGAAAAGGGAGGCAAAATTAAATATCCAGCATTCACTGAAAATGTTTTCAATCTCATATTAACCGCTAGGCTACTGCCCGCGCTCGCGCGTTAACATGGAACTAGTAAGTTTGCGTCGCAATGAACTGCAGACTTGTATGTAAGTTTGCAACATTTCACATACCATAGTGCATAAAATGAACTCTTCCCTGTAGTACAATAAGGTAGAAAAGTGTTAACTTCGGGTCTCGAAATAATCGGATGCATTGTAAAATGCCGAACAATCGTACTACTAAAAAGCAACAATATAAATCCAAAAATTTAAACTCATAAAAACCGGAATTTTCAGAATTTATTCTCGCGGCTTTTTTAAAATTTATTATATGATACATTAGTATCATATAATAAATTTTAAAAAAGCCGAAAAAACTGATAAGTACTTTACCTTACTAAGAGGAGCCAGTGGCTAAGTAATAACTGCCGCACGGGTCGATCCATCAGGTAAAGCTACGCTTGCTGGGGTTGGTCTGTGGATGGGTGACCATCTTTACATACCGAGACTCCTTTGTGCCTCGGAAAGCACGTTAAGCCCGGCTGTACGACCCGTATTGACTGTCAAAGATCCACGAATGACTCGTGGATCTTTGACAGTCAATACGGGTCGCCAGAAACGCGAAAGTCTGACAACCAGTCTTACCAAGGGGTATCGTATTACCTAATTACTGTGTTATGGAGGTCAAATAGGCAATCGCTCCATGTAAAATACTGGTATTCAGCTGCATCCGGTTAGACTGGAAGTCGACCCCAATATAGAAAAGGCTAGGCAGATTGACTGATAAGTACTTTCCACAACAAAACGAGTATCATATTAAAATATTAATTCTCGAAAAATCTTTGTTTCACATGATAAATTATTGTTAAAATAATGTGTTTTTATATTTTTTCTGAACTTACTGAAATTATAATGCTATGCAAATGTGTTTTAAGCTGATTATGATAAAACTATTTTTTGAGAAACCATTATATTTTATTAGAATTATATTTTGGAAAAATGACAGCGACAACAATTTTATTTCGTTCTAGCTGCTGCCCGTGGCTTCGCCCGCGTGTATCCTATTTCTTTTTCTATAATATAATATGTAGTAGCCTAAGTTATTCCTTATAATATCAGCTATCTGCTATTGAAAGCCCCGTCAAAATCGGTCCAGCCTTCCGGAGATTAGTCGGAACAAACAGACAGACAGTTTTTTATTTTTTTATTATTATAAGTACACATGGCTACATATCAAGCTATACATTTCCAGTATAAGCTGACCTCTCATTATAAAGAAATCCTATACAATGCGAGACCAGCTTATACTGGACCTATTTAGCTTGATATGTAGCCGCTTGTGTGTGTGTACTTTCTTATGCATTTAGTAAAAAGCTGTTATTTTGAATCAATTTAAATTTTATTAATTTGTATATATGTAATAGATATAGATTTTCTCGAACCAAATTATTTTTCTTCAGAACCAGAACTGATTTTCACAGTAGCTTATGTGTAATGTAAAGGTGTTCTAACCTCTAGTGCTAAGTTTCTCACTTTTCATGCTTTTTCTAATTTTATTTTTCTCCGTTCACAGTTCCACCGAACAAGCGATGATTTGATGAAACACGTTGATCCAGCAATTTTGCCGAAAGAATACGGAGGAACTGTTCCTCTCAGAGACATGATTGAAGAACTCAAACGCAACCTCTTGAAGCAGAGAGATGACTTGCTGTCATTAGATGGAATGTCGGTGGACTTGCATGCGTTGGAGAAGAACGATTTAACTCAAGATATACATTCGACGGCAGGGTCCTTCAGAAAACTTGAATTAGATTAAGATTTTTTTGGGAGTTAAAGTATAGACTTTATAATAAATAATTATTGTTTTTGACTAAATGAAGTAAAACTTCTCTAATTATTTGGAAGTTTGCTGGGCAATTTTTGGTCTAAATGAATAGCTTAGACATTTTTATAATTAACATGTACGTATTCAAATCTTGCTTTGCTTTCAGGATAAATTAGGTTTTATAATTAATTAGTAGTTAATTAATCATTTTGTGATGGCTATTGTTATATGATCAAATGTTAGTACTCAATAGAATAAATATATAACTGTATGCAAATAGATCTCATTCACTGTTATTAGAATAAGCATTTATAAAAAAAGAGCTATAAACAATATTAAAATATATGCTTGTGAAGTTATATAATCTTGCTGAGACTACATTTATGGCAGATCACACTATAATTAAATCTGTAGGCCTACATTATTTTTTTTATTTAGTACCTAACTATTATAGAGAGCTTGTGGCAGCCGTCGGTGGTGTCACGTTACCATTCTTAACGGAAGGTTCTGAAAAATATTGTCATTGCCATCTGTTGCAATGTGTGTTTATCAATTAGAATTCTCGTAATATTTAAGATAACTGCCAACATGACAAACTGACTGCTGCATTAAATTATGTAATCACCTTTTGTAATGAGAAAGGGCTATTTTGTAACAGCGCTTTTATGTAATAACTGTTGTATGATTTATCATCGGTTTTATAAGTAATCCGAAATATTTTGGGTACAGTATGATAAAAGATGCAAAAATAAAATAAATTTAAAATATTTATGTTGATTCTTTTTATTTTCCTGCCACTTGCTAAGAAACAAGCTAAGAAAGCCAATGAACCTTGTTCAATAATAAAGGTCATCACTCATTGTGTAACAGCACCGCTTCGACGCGACACAGCAAATAACTTGTCATTCAAGTTAGGATTTTAAATAAAATGCAAAGTAAATTTAACTATGACAATAGGTACAGAATAGTGGACAGCGCGAGCCGTCACATGTCGCGCCGACCGCGCGTTTCAAGCGAGCAGCCCGCTCCCCGGCGACCCCGGTGAAGAATCGCCTTCAAGCTGTCTGTATGATGTATGCATGCCAGCAACTTGCCGCCCGCGCGCGGTACGTCAATTTTTTTTCAATATTCTCCTTCTGCTCGTCTTTCTTTCAACATTTTATTCACCCAATATCTCCTTCTTCTTGTTTTTTGCATATATTTTCTTCTTCGTCGAGTCCAATAGCTATGATTACCAGTTCGCGTAAATTAAAAAAAGACATAACGTAGACACGTGTGCTTCTCAAACGAGAACACTCACTAATGTTCGCAAACCGTTCTGAAAGCAGAAAACTAGCCATTGATGTTGGCGCGTCGTCGGCGAGGAGCTACCAACTAGAAAGCGGCGTGTACAAGCTCACCTCACCGGTAGCGGGCCAGCAGCAAGCGGTCGTCTTGCTGACGATGTGTTGGCGATAAGTGGGTGGTTTTGTTCGAGGCGGTGCCAGGCCGTTAAATGCGCTGGAGCGCCACCTTAACTTTTACAAACTGAGGGGATTTACAGAAACAAATTCGACTTAGGTGGTGTGGATCTCGTTTTATAATTAAGTTTTATTTGGTTGTACGGTATTGTTGCCAAAAATACAGAAACTTTATCAGTTTTGAACCCGAATGTACTTGTACAAGACATATTAGCAGTGATGGATTTCGTAGTATAATTATACTATTTGTACCATTATTTCATAATGTGTAGTATGTAGTATCGTAAGGCAACTATATTACGCGAATATACCATAATTTTATCTCCAAGTCGACCGATGTAATACCTATGTTGGTGGTCGGTCCTTTTACTTTTTAATTAATATCCTTAATTTTTTGTACGTATGGCAACACCAAATCAGGCATTGACGCTAGGCAGCCCGGCAGGGAATTCCCACGTAATGTTTTACTATACCGGCCATTATGACAGAGTAGGATGGATGTATTTTATGAATGAGTGTGACAGAGAAGTTTTCATAGGATTGTTTTCGATTACTATATTACACACAAGCCGGGACTCGAGTACTCGACAGTGAATAAGTCATAAATATGTAGCTGCGGTACAGTTTTCCTAATTAGAATAGTTATAATACTTACAATATAGTGTTTGTGCGTGTATTAAGTACAGATAAAATACTATTTTGTGGTCGTAATTATTTTGTAAGGATGAGTGAAAGCGAGGACGAAGAAAAGTCTGGTGTTTCAACGCCGAAGAAGAAACGTATTGAAAGAGGAGATCTAAAAGTGAAGGAAAAACATAGACAGCAAAAATACAGGACCGAATGGGAGAGTGACCCAAAATTTAGTAAGTGGCTTACTGTTGATCCTCAAAATAATTTCAAAGCACGCTGCAAAGTATGTAATGTTTCAATGATGGCCGCAAAGCATGTTTTATCGACTCATTCTGAAGGGCAAAAACATGAGAAAAATGTATCTTCTATTCGTGCGCTAAACCCGGTCACATCTTTTTTTTCATCACCAAGTACATCTAAGGAGAATAACACTGTTAAGATGGCACGAGTTGCTGAAGTCAAGCTGGCTGCTTATTTTGCAGAACATAATATAGCTTTTAATGCTGCTGACCACCTCGGAAAAGTATTGAAAGAATGTTTTCAAGATTCAAACATTTTGAAAGAAACTAACATTACGCGAAAAAAGACTGCGAAAATCATATATAAAAGCATCGGTCCAGAGCACAAAGAAGAATTAGCTAATAAATTAAAAATGTCTAAATTCAGCGTTATGACAGACGAATCGACAGACATTTCTACGACAAAAGCGTCTTGTGTAGTAGTAAGGTTTTTCAACGAGACTTCTGGCCGTATTGAGAGCAAATTCTGGAATCTTCGTGAAATTTTCAGCGCTGATGATCCCAGTGCAGTAAACGAAGGAGCAACTGCAGAAAATATATATATTAAACTGAAAAAATCCTTTACGGAACACGGTATTCCTTTAAAAAATATTGTTGGTTTCGGGTCAGATGGCTGTAATGTTATGATGGGACGCGAAAATTCTGTTGCAAGCAGGTTCAGAGAAGATTGTCCTGGTATTATCATATTAAAGTGCACTTGTCATTCCGCCCATCTCTGCGCCAGTGCAGCATGTCAAAAACTACCAAATAGGTGCGAACAGTTGGCACGAAATATATTCAGTTTTATTCACAATAGCTCAAAACGATCAGCAGCGCTAAAGCAATTTCAGGAGTTTTTTGATCTCAAGCCACAAAAAATGTTGCATCCATCACAAACAAGATGGCTGTCACTTCAGCAAGTAGTAGCACGTGTTTTAAGCAATTGGGATGCTTTGAAGTTGTTTTTCACTGACATGGCACTGTCGGAACGATCTCTGTCAGGGCAAGCAATACTCGATTTGCTTCTGGATCCATATATGAAGCTATATTTTGATTTTCTAGCATGGGTACTACCAAAGTTTACAACTTTCAACAAATACTTTCAGTCCGCGGAAGTTGTGGTAACAGAGCTGGATGCCAGAGTAAAGGACTTATACACGGAACTGCTGCTGTGTTTTATGGAGCGGAGGTATGTTAACCAAACTAACATAGCTGATATCAATCCAGATGACAAAAAAAAACACTTACCTAACGAGCTTCTCTACTTAGGAATCGGCGTAGCAACAAAAATTAACACACCTGAAATAAAGACAGATATGACTAGGCGGAAAGAATTTTTGAATAGGTGCAAAGATTTTCTTGTCGAATCTGCTGTGCAAATGCGAAAAAGGTGGGATTTTAACAACGAGGCGCTTATCAAAATTAATTTACTAAGTCCTAAAAATGCTTTAAGTCAATCTGTCCGAGAACAAAATCCAACCATTCTGTCTATCGCCTCAAACTTTCCAAGAGTAATTGACTTAGAAGACATTATTTTATTGCAAATTCTTGACGACCAATGGCGTACACTGCCACTAATCGAGTTTGATGAAAATATAAAGATGGAAAAAAGACCAGACGTGTTTTGGGCGAAACTAAGCGCTTGGTGTGATATGACTGAAAACTATCCGTTTAAAAAAATCGCTAAATTTGCTCTTGATTGCCTTGTTTTACCTCACGCAAACGCTGATTGTGAAAGAGTATTCAGCAAAGTAAACTTGGCAAAAACAAAACTAAGAAATAAACTTGCAACTCGCTCCATTGATTCCTTGATACTTTCTTGCGATGCTGTAAAAGAAAGTAAATCTAAGAATTGTATCGAATTTATGCCGACTGACGACATGTTGCGTCGTGTCAATGCCAAGGACGAAGTTCCGATTGACGAATTAGCTGAGATCGACGTCCACTTGCCTCAATTTGATTAATTCGTGTAACAAGCAAAGGATTTTACGAATATTTTTATAAATAATAAAACAAATTTTCACTTACGAATGCAATTTTATTTCAATTCAAAACAAAAACGCAGAAAAACGAAACGTAGTATAATTTTGGACAAGTAGTATAATTTTAATTTCCATAGACAATAATTTTCTGAAGGTCTAAATCCAACACTGCATATTAGCCTACACCATAGACAATTTCCACAAACGAAAAAAGCGCAGAGTGCATAGACAATTTCCTTCCCAATATCATAAATTCTAGACGGCCTTGAATTGCGAGCAATACGATGCCAACTTCGCTGTAGTTTTTCCCGCAGTTTGGCGTCCACATAGATTGATAAAAAAATTATAAGCACGAATTTTCTATGTATTTAGATCAATAGGACATTTTTCAACCCCTATGATTTGTTTTCCAGTGACGTTTTCATGAAACTATAATGCTATAACAGTGAACAGTTTGTTTGAGTTGTTATATTGTGGTGGATTTTGTAAACATCGGGACGTGAACGCAGGCCCACGTCTATGAATTCTTGTACGTATTCTAGCCATTATAGTTTTTAGTTGTCTGTTTATGTGTAATCACGATGCAAATTCGATATATTTTGGTATAATTTGGTGCAGTTAAGATGGATTAACCTCTTAGGTTTGTGTTGTTTGCTTGGTCGTAAAAACTGGGTCTGCCATAGTCTAGCATAAGTTGATTGTTGTATATACCACGAGCACAGCAACAGGGTAGGGTAAATATCACATTTGCGATGATATTTCTATGAGTAAACTAAAAGTTATGACTTACTTTGATCGACACGTCATTTTATGTTTCTAAACATCACATTTGGTGTTGTTTTGAGGACGATGCCCTTTATTTTCTCGATCGCTCACAATCAATAAAGATTTGCGTGATAAGGCACCAGAAACATGTTAGGTCAAGAACAGATACTACAATGTGGACATAAGCTGTTTGTATACAGCTAATAAAGTTAGTGGACGCACATTTTGGTCATGACCAACTTCTGCCTCTAATCAATAAGTCACAAGCAGCTTACTGGGTAAACAGTATAGAAAATAATTTTCGGACTAAATCTTTAACAGCTTTTTGACATGATTCTCATAGGGCTGCAATAACCCTGACTTTGTAGATGCTTCTACATGCTTCCACTGTTATTCTGATCATCTGGTTAGAATTATCCCTATTTCAATGCCTTGACCTACATTTAGAGTAAAACTTATGCTTATAACATGTTATTGAATGCATTCGTTTTAATAATGGGGCCCTAAGTGTGACTGTTTTTTGTTTCTGTTCCAATTTTGTACAAGATTTTGTATCACCGGGAAGCAATCATCTCAATTGTTTATACAGCACATGTTTTGCCATCTTTGTGTACTACTCATCAGGTTAAAGACAAATCTTTGGTCATTGGCATCATGGCAAAAATCAATCAATCTGCCTAGCCTTCTAATGTCCTTCCAACGCACGTAGGAGTCTTGGTATGTAAATATGGTCACCAGTAAGCAACATTGGTCATTGGCATCATGGCAAGGAACTGAAACAAGGGTTTGATCTACACAACCATTACTCAGTAGTAGTCTGGTGTAGAATTTGTATCCTGTTGAACTTAAACATGACTGATGAAATGTACAGATGTGTGTGTATGTGTGTGTGAATGTACAGTATTTTAAGCGAAATATTGGATAGCTATGTGGGTAAATATAACAAAAGACAAGTTTATTTATGTGTAAAAAGGAGTATGTTAACTCCTTTTTACACATAAATAAACTTGTCTTTTCCCCGTAGGGGTATGCAGAAACTACCGAACCTGCATTGGGTCTTCATGGTGGATTAGAGCCCATTTCCCTCCCAAAGAGAAGAGGTCTATGTTTCAGCAGCTGTAAATTATAAGCTGATTATGCTAACACCTCTGTGTTACCCTTATCAGAATACAGATGTAATCCTATGCTATGTAATAATAGAAACTGCTATCAAGTGTTCAGAACAAGGAATTTAATCTAATTAAGCTTCACTCAAAACCTTTAAAATGAGGTTCTTCTCAATTTTAGAGCCTTGTTAAACTGTGTCTTATGTCCATATCAAATCCACACATAAAAATGTATTTAAGTCTCAAATAAGGAACAACATAACAACTATAACAACACAACAACACACAACTACACAACACAACACAACACACAACAACACTACACAACCAACACACACAACACAACTTACTACACAACTTTATTAACAACTGTTAAAGATGATTTTATGGTTACCAGTAAAATGCAAGTAAAATATTAATTCCAACTGTATATTGGGTTGAATGATCTTTATTTTATACAATTTCTTAGTTAAATTTTGAATTAGGCAAAGTAAAATAATTTGTGTAGTCCATACACAAAATATTTTATTTATTTTGAAATGTGAAAACTGAAACTGAAATGTTTCAAATTCAAATGTTTATTGCTCAACACAGTACATAATCTTACATTTCTAGATGTCAAGTGAATGTGCAGTCTACTGCGTTGCACCAATTCATGCATGCAAAATTATCATTAAAATTATACCATGTCATAAATTCCATTGAATACTTACCTTATATAATTTCACAAATTCCAATAATCATACATAATAAAGTTTCATCTATACATACCTATTATAAAATAAAGTTTTTATTTGTGTGAGTAAAGGATTTTGATGCGGTTTTCACCATTCAGAGAATTTATTCCAGAAAGTTTGTGTATAATACATTACTAGTAAACTTATTAAAGAAACCTTGTTCTTTTGTCAAGTCCTAAAAACTGTGCGAATCAGGGGCGGATCGCTAGTATAATATGACAAAAATTAGGGATCAAGGGTTTTATTTATAAAAGTTGCTTAAAGTTAAGTGACATTCAAACGTCAAAAATGTATGGTTAAACAGTTGCTAGTCATTACTTAACTTTAAGCAATGTTTATAAATAAACCCCCTTATGATTAAACATACATCTCTTTCAGCCTGGTTTCAGTATTTGCCCCCTTTCTTACAACCTTTTTTTGTTCCATTTCTCTTCTCCCCTGACAGTGTGGCCGGCCCATGGAGATGGGCGGTTTTAATCTCTGTTTCAGTACTACATTTTGTGTTTTTGTTCTTTTAGCTATTCTCTTGTAGCAATAAGCATAATCAGCTTACAACGTTCCCACTGCTCAGACGCATGCATTCACTCTGTGAGAGGGAGTGGGCCATAGTCCACCAAGCAGGCCCGGTTCAGGTTGGTTCGGTTCATTTATAATTCTGCTAAACTTACACACATTCCTTTCTTCATTCCAGATTGGCAGCATGGCGGAAATAGTGTACCCGCAAGGCTGCCGTCCAATCACCGATGACCTCGGTCCAGATGAACTTGTGAGGAGACTTAAGGTATGTCTTGTATATTACAGCATAATCTCCAATAATGTTCCCACTGCTGGGACCCAGGCCTCCTCTCTGTGAGAGGGAGTGGGCCGTAATCCACGACGCGGGCCTAGTGTGGGTTGGTAGATGTCACATGTCTTCGAATTTTTGGTTCTAGCACATGCTGGTTTCCTCACGTTCACCGTTTTGAGAGCAGTGGTGATGTAATCATTTACACTAAGTAAAGCGCCTGTCTGGGTTCGAACCTACGACGTCTTGCATATTATTATAGCTAATATTGTAGATTAGTAATGGGGAGAATGCCCTACTTTCATAAAAGTTTCTTGGTATATAGCCTTTCCCTACATTTACCTGATGACTGCATCACTTGATTCAGGTCACTTGATTCTACCAAACAATAAATTATGCAGTGCTTACACGGGAAGTTATCATTATTAGGCCAGTCAATATCGACACAAAAAAGGTCAACGTCGCAAACGCGCATGTAAGTACAATTTTTTTATATGTAGGTATGTTGTTAGGTCCCCTGAGAGTAGTTTGTAACCCTGAAAACCTTGTGCTAATCCCATGGTGCTCAAAACACTGCCAAGTTCAGGCACTTGTTACAGTTTTTTTGAAAAATATAACCTAAGGTCGCGTTGTTCAATATTTTTGTGTAGCAAACTAATTTTGTTACAATTTGAGTCGAACTGACGCACTTTAGTTCTATTGGTCGCGAAGATACAGTTAGTCAAGGATGGGCAAATTTAAGGCCAAAAAGTGAAAAATTATCGTTGACCCGACATTTGCCAAGACGCGTCATTTGCAAAAACTTTAACAAGTGCTAGAATTTCACAGTTTTTCAAGCACCATGGGATTAGCAAAAGGTTTTCAGGGTTGCAAACTTGAGTGTAAACTACTCTCAGGGGACCTAACAACATAAAAAAATCGTAGTTACATGCACGTTTGTGATTTTTCATATTGTTATTGACTGGGCTATAGCGCGGTATTATCGCCAGCCACCATACTACACAGCTGGCAGTCCATTCTGGAATGACAATGTGCCTAAAGCTTCATTATGATAGAACAAGACAAAATCACATCCTAATTATTAAACGTATTTTAATTACTTGGAATCGTGTCTCTGTCGAAAATAGATAAAACGAAACTTTTCCTATTACAACAAAACTATAGAAATATTTTTCCTTCAGTTCTTTAGCATGCGGGTGATGGACCTCTTGGGGTATGTGTCAGGGCCTGATATAACTCCCAAACAAAACTAAAATGCTGTCATATATAAAACTTGACATTCGCATGATAACATCTTATCAGTCACTGCCTTTTCAGGCAGAATGAGGACAATAGAGTTATTAGGGCTTTAGTCATAACGATTTTATACATATTTTCATCGAATTTATGTAAGCTTTAATATAATTATATTACTGTACGACACAACTTAGATGTAACATCGGCAAAATTTGTAAAAACCGATCACCATCCGAACTGAGTGCGTCTTCAAAATCACCAATCTTTATTACTGCTTTAGGTGAAAATGATCTTTACGCAAACGCAATAACTTCTAAAGTTCTATAGCCAAATACATTCGTAAAATTGAAATGAATGAATGAAAATTTTCAAATTTATGCTACATCTAAGTTGTGTCGTACAGTACTATACTTAGGGCTGATTTTTCAATAGTCAGATAACTTTTATCCGAAGAATTCCCTATCCCTTGGGATAGGCAGAAACTTAACGCCACCTGCCACGATCCTTACTACTGATCCAACGTAAACGAAGCAAAGGGAGTATATCCTCTTGCCTCGTTTACGTTCATACGTCTGGCCATACACGCACGCCGGTTGCGAGTACTACGCGCCTGACCTTTCTGAAGAACATCACCAATATGGTCACTATAAATGTCATATTTTCTGTACAAAAGGTGTCACAACAATTTAATCTGCCCTTATTGAGAATTTAAACCCGGCCGAGTCGGCGAATATTGGCGAGGGAAACACGTTAAAAAAAATCCTATCTGGGCATTTCAGTCATATTCTAGCCGCCCAAAAAAGGACAAACAACAGGAAGGGTCGTACGCATAGATATAAGAAAGAAGGAGATATGCCCGGTAGTTGAAAATGTATCGAAACCCAATGTCTTCGATTTATCCCCACTCTCTAGCCTACAACTACACATGCGATCAGTAAACCCAATAAATACGAGGTCCCGCTCACACTTGCAATTTACAAATCAGAACGTACTACACAATCAATTATAAACCTTATCCCATCAAACACAGCGTGCATTTACCATGCACCGTACAACTCACCCATGCGAAAACATCGTTCGCTATCGTTGTGCTGTGCAAAAGCCATTTATTTTACATATACGCTAGTGATTGACTAAATCGGAAACTTATCGATTCTCCCATTTATTATTGTATTAAAATTTTTGGAAGTTGCTGAAAAAATTATAAATAAAAAACGATATACATATAATAAGATGATACAAATAAACAATAAGTAAGTAAAAAAAGAAATATTAAGTAAACCAAAAAAAAATCAACATTATGAGAAAATCTAAATGAGTATAAAACAAGATTTCACATCGGTCTTCCAATCAGGCTATAACTGTTGACAAATTGAAGAATAAACTTTAATAGTAATATAAATTCATACGACAATCGACATTATTGTCGATAGCCTACGTTAGTGGATCTGCACAACCACATCACTAATCCGTCGCAAGACGATGCGGCCGTACTAACGATGCAACCGCTTAAAGCAAATATCGTTTTGTAATTTTTACATTGTCCAGTTACTTAGCGACATACTTTGGTAGTGGTAAAGAAGCAATGTATTTACTACAATAAAAGTACAGTCGCTGTGATATATGAAAACAAAAATAACGTAGTAAAGGTAAGAAATATTTTACGATTTGTGGTTTTTCATGATTTTCAACACAAATATAGTAAAATACTTGTGCTGATTTATGAAAAGTGGTTCTACGATTTATAAAGTTTATAGTTTAGCTTCGATTTTTACAAGAAACCACTGCTGAACAGCACGGTATTCTTAAATGTTATCACGATCGCGTTCGAAAGCGCACTAGTTAGCGGAAACGGCCATTTGCCTGAGGCATGGCCATTGTGGTCAAGATGCGCGGACACAGACACGCCCCCATGCCACTTCTCCTGTTATTTATATTTCTATGGTCGTACGCTACTCTTCAAATCGTGTCCTACAGAACAGAATATAGAAGCCGGGCTCGTGATTATAAACAGTGATTTATTCACGGTGATGCCTGCAGATATACTTTTTATGCTATTTTATAGTATTTTATATTATAAGTACTGTTTATTTATTTTACTTTATTACCTATTTGTTTAATCTGTACAAATCTTTAAACCTGACTTGGTTTCTGTACTTCATTTTGTGTGACTACAGAAAATCAGTGCTGTCCTGTGAGCACAGCATCATGCTGAGGGAAAGCCTTATTGTCACAGACTATTTCTGTTCTGTGTGATTAGAGATCTATAATAGAAAATTAGTTTTTTTAAATGTCCTTTATAATTCGAGAGCACGTTTATTTCTGACGAATAAACACATTTTTATTTTCTTTCTTTTCTTAATAATTCTGGCAACCCTAGCTGTCGTTGGTAATATCCCGTCATGTCAAAATCAATGACGAGCTTTGCGGCCTATTTGGTCCTTTGAAGCTTATTGTTTTTGTCATCTATTTTGTGGGGTTTATATTATAAACGTTTATTCTAAAAGTTGGCAACGTCTCAAATAGCTGTCAAATATTTACCTGTTTCGATTAATTTGGCAATATTACTGTATGGAATTAACAAATATCGCTAACTAGTGAACTAGAATATTAATAATGAATTGCAATTATAACACTGAATTTGATGTTGTAACTGTTTAAGGCGTTTGGGATGCTTCCAAATACTTTTTTTACATCTAAAACTAAATATTCGGGGTTACGATATTAATTATTGCATTTCATAATCAATATTTTAGTTAAATAGTTATCCATATTTCATATTTCCATACAGTCTTCTTCTTTTCGTGTGATTAGTGACTAACCTGGTCTCAGAGTTTTAAAGCCGCCCATGGGCCTCTGACTTGGCTTCACATGCCGTCAAAAAATATCTCTGGTCTCAGGCATGCCGGTTTCCTCACGATGTTCCATACAGTAATATTGCCAAATTAATCAAAACAGCGAAATATTTGACATCTATTTGCGATGTTGCCCACTTTCAGAATGCATGTTACATGTCTGATTATTTTATACTGAATGTTGAAATTGCTGCTAACCAGTACGTTAATTTCGTAACACACTTGAAATGACATGCCTTTCATTAGGACATAACACCACGCTTGTATTCCCTGAAGGGTTAGGCAGAGGTGTACCTATAGCTCTCCCACATTTCGCCAATTATGTTTAAGTCCCACGTAATATGGGGCGAGCCTGTTGCCATCAACCGGGCACAAATTCAGACTCCAGGCTGCTACCAGCTACTGATAAATTCCAGATAACATCACAACATAACGCATTTCATTGGGAGTCCTTTGAAATCTGTTTAAGCTTAGAATGTTAAGCAGACCTACTGTTTTAAGTTATCTGATCCGGATTAATAGGTCCGTCGTTCATGCATTGCGGATAAGTGTCACTTCATTTTTAATCATGATCCGAATGCCAATTCTCGTACTTAAAAAACGTTCACATTCAAGTCACAATCTGTCAAACTTGCCAAACATTTTGGAAAATTGATTGTATTATTGACAGATTGCGAATGAGACTCGAGCGCGAACGTTTAAAAAAATACGGGAATTGGCCCTCCGTTCTCTCATGTGGGCTTTCCCTCTGTTTATCCCGTACTGTGGCCCGCGATTTCGTCTGTGTATTATTTTGTACAAAAAAATAACGGCCGCATTTTTATAAAACTTTCGCTACGAAACTCATATGTATCCGATTCGTAAAAAAAAACTTTTCATGCATGCATCGAAATAGTCTAACTACTGTTTTAAAGGAATTAGTTTTTTTTTTCACAAATCGGATATGAGTTTCATAGTGAAAGTTGTTTAGTATGTTGGGTAGAATTACCTAAAGTTTATGAGGTCATCCGTTTAGGATCTAAAGTATGCAGGTGACTATCCCGCCGCACAGTGGATCGAAAAAAGGCTCTCGAAGACATAGGAGCGTAAATTTTAAAGTGTCGGTTTTTTGCTAGAAATGGCTTGTCAATATCACCTTGACTTTTCGTATTGATGTGCGTATTGTATAATTATCACTTGCTTCAAAAACGGTGAAGAAAAACATCGTAAGGAAACCGGCATTCCTGAGAGATATTTCTCGACGGAATGTGAAGCCAAGTCAGAGGCCCATGGGCGGCATAAAAACTCTCATACCAGGTTAGTCACGAACCACATGACAAGATATAAAGAATAGCCAATATGCATAAATTATACATATATCATAGGATACAATCTGGTAGGCAAATTGGCAACTTATATTCTTTTTGCAAACAAAATGTATGGAGCTCAAGTCAAAGTCAAATCATTTATTTCAAAAAGCCCATTCATTTTAAGGCAGTTTTGAACGTAAAAATTTACAAAAAAAATTAATTGATTCTAGGCGCCCCTTCCAAAAGGTAGTTTTCGTAGCTAATGCTTATATCTCCGAGAGAATAACCATAATATCCTTGCACACGGTGATGTAACTATATACTTATGATTTTTTGACAAACTTCATATAACATATTCTGAAAATATCAAGTTAAAAAACCGACACTTTAAAATTTTAACTCCGATGTCTTCGAGAGCCTTTTTCAGTCAAAGAGCTTATCCCTACATTCACCGGAAACATTCCAATTACCTGTCTGCTTCTGAGAATTTCCTCTTGTAACTAATACTATAAAGAGGTCAAATTGTTTGTTGGTTTGTAAGAGATAATCTGTGGAAGTACTGATCAGATTACAAAAATGTTTCACTGATTGTAAGCTACATTTTAGCCGAGTGCCATAGGATTAGTTTTACATAACGATGAACATAATATAGCCTCCTTGTTTTTTGAAGTCCGTTAATTACTAAAGCGTCGTGCAGACCGGCGCGAAGCGACTCTAACAAAACAATTTGTAAGAAAACTACACGGTAGCACAGTTTACCGGTGTCGTGTCGCGTGACAAGTCGCGCTTGTCAGCACGAGCCTTAACTTGGGAATGAAACCTGAAACTTCACGCGACCATAAAGCTACACGACGCGACGCGACACCGATAGAACAATTTCCGAGAAGTTTTCATAGAAATTGTTCCGCCTAAGACGCGTCGCGCCTGTCTGCAGGAGCCTTACAGCAATACAATTAATAAGTTCGCTTCTGTAATCAATACTTATTAAAAGCTTGAAGAAGCTTGTAATAACTAAGTCCCACGCCACGCGCTTTCATCATTGATTAATTTTATTTATAGTAAGTAATAAAATGTTTTCAGCTAGTCGATGTCGTTAGGAATGAGATATCCACTTGCTTCAGTGGGTTTCATATTAAATAACGGTAACATGTAGGAGTATTTTATCTTGTAGTGATTTTTAGCTAGGATACCTGAAACTCTAGTCTGGATTTTGTAAAGAACTGCATTAGTTAGAAATTTGCGGAAATCCATTATAAAATACAATAGATGACGTATTTAGTAACCTAATTCGCTTAACTGTTCTTAAAAAGTCATAAAGACCCCTGTAAGGAATCGACACGTGTTTCACCTCTACAGACGACGCTTGACGTGGCAACACGTCGTGTCCGGGTTCGCAACAAGTCAATCGTCATCCTGAGGATGCCTCGTTGAGAGATGAAACACGTGTCGATTTCTTACAGGGGTCTTTATGACTCTTTAAGAACAGTTAAGTGGATTAGGTTACTAAATATACGCCGTCTATTGTATATTTTTTTTAAGAACTTCATTGAATGTTCACGCTTTATTAGAAAAGTTTCCGCAACTAACGATTTGTTTATAGACGCCTCTCGTCTATTCTATCTCCTGTTAACTTAGCTGCTAGGTTGCAGTTAACTTCTATAGCAGTTTCTCGTATTTACGCAAATCCAGTTCCAGTTTTTACCTGGTGGTTGGTGCCAGATATAGTGAAGCAGGCCCCAAATTATATAAGGAATTTATTACCACCAGTTTTGTTACACGGAGCGGCCTATGTAACTTTTAGCCCTTATCAGGGGGCCTACCACCACCTCTAAAGCAGTAAGTTTAGTTCAGTGGGGGAAAGAGATGGGGCTATACCGACTGTAGAGTTTCAACTCTTTCGCACACTAAAGAATAATACTGCTATAGAGGTGGTGGTAGGCTCCCTGGTCTACCCGCTACCCCAATATTGTTAGAAGAAACCGTTTCTTTTGATTGCTGACACCTATCATCATGCTATGCTTTACTTGTTTATCTCTGCGTGCCCAGGACCCAGAAAAAAAAAACCTATTAACCGCCTACTTTTTGCCCAGGTCTTCTTCTTCTTGGCTTCGCTCTTGACAGAGCGGTCATGGTCACAATGAACTGCATCCAATCGCAGGTGTAGTCGTTACCCGCCTCACGATCTCTCTCCATCTGGTTCTGTTACATGACAGTCTGCCGCATTAATTAACCTCTCGGCCACGACATCATTGCTCGCGCGACCTGCGTCTTGCGTTTTACGACCGCGGCGAGAACAATGAATGTTAGAATTTATTTCTTAGAGCGTGTGCCGCGACATCGCGCGGTGCGTCTTGCGGCTTGGGAACATTCGAGCGCCGCCGCCCCCGCCGCAAGACGCACCGCCCGATGTCGTGGCCCTGGCCTAAAGCCTCGTGCAGATTACCGCGACGCGACTCGAACAATACAATTTCTAAGAAAACTTCACGGTATAACAATAACCGGTGTCGCATCGCGCTAGACTGCACGACGCTTCACACGGCCTCCAATCGCGGATTTTATTTGACCAGCGATCGAGCAATTTTATTTGCGGCCGGAAAATCCCTTGACTAAAATAGCCTTCCCTGTTTATGATTTTGTTATTTTATATCAACAAGACTCGAAGGACATTTTTCCGGGTCATGTATCAAAAATATTGGAAGAATACAAGGTCACAGGTGAAAAACATTTTCATTGCCTTATCTTATACGTAGATTGGCACTCTAAGTGCGAAACTCACTCGTAATCGCTTTGATTTTGACCCAAAGAACCGCTGCTGCATTAATTTGAAAAATTGCTAAATTTGACAATCAACGAGATTTTTATCGTTGTACACTGTTGTTATAAAATGAAATAGTGTTATCATACAAAGCTTTGCATCACTTTTATACTAAGTAATGGTGGCGAAAGCTCACTATCATAACATGTGAATGTTTACACTGTAATAATAAGCTCAGTGTGTCTGATATCGAATGGCTTGAGTAATTTGCCGTTGGATGCGGTGAACAGGTGTCCAGTGTAGCAACTACGCAGTATCGCATCGCAATTTATACATGAACGAACGTCGCAATGACGACACTCACTGAGAAATCAATAAAGTTTCTCTATTAATTCGTTCTATAGTTAGGGTTTGATTTCTTAGAAGAACTTCCCTGCTGTATATGCTTCACCTAGGTACTTACTACTTTCCAAATCGTAAAGCTTTGACTGAAGAATATCAAGATCGGCTAGCTATATCATTAACGATTCGTTTTTAGTAAAACAAAACACTACTAATGGATAGAACATTATAAAACCACGTTTCGTTATTGGACGGTCGATAAGGACCAAGCATATGTTGGCCTAACTAATCCAATGCCTAGACAACTTCAACGTTGCGCCATACCACCCGTCACCGTTCCTCCGAGCACACGTTGCTTCATAATCATAAATCGTTTGTAAGCTCTCTTCCGATCCCTCTAGTGTAGTAGAAGATTTGTTATCTAGAATTTATTTCACCATTAGATTGTAAAACAACAACGAAGCAGGAAGATTCTAAACGCAATACAAACTCATTTCGTTTAATGAAACTTCGATGACCGTTTGGGTTTCGTAAGATAATATTCACATTGACACATGACTTTGAAACTGTCGGTTTGCTGATTACCGTAAGTTTGTGAAGATGCTTCCAAACTTTGAGCTCCTAAGTCTTCCGGACTTCCTTCCAAGCTACGATTATGGACAGAAAAGTATAATTATTCAATATTGGTCCTAGTGCTCGGGAGTATCTTCCTAACTTTGCGCTTCTAAAACTTCTAAAACAGCTAAGATCTGCAGAAAAGTGTGACCGAATGTGGTCCTACCTAATGTGCGAGAGATGTTTATGTTTTTAGTATATTTTTATGTGATATTGTTTTTTATGACATGCCGTTTGCAATGGTGGTGCAAATAAACAATAAAGGTACTGCATATTGTTGCCACATGTTCCTTGGGGCTAGTCGGAATTCTGCTTGTAATATATGTAGTGATGCAACGAATACTTCTTTTACGAATACGAATACCGATTGTACTATTCGCCGAATACCTACGAATACCTGATTCTATTATAGCTGCACGCAATTATTAGTCAAAGAAGGTGAAAGGAAATTGAACACGCTAAGCAATGTAATATTAACATGTAATTTAATAATTAAAATTAACTATAGGTACATTTTTATTTTTAAAACATAACAGTTGCAAGTTTTTTGGCAACAAACAATTCCTTTTTTCTGTCTGTATATTTCCTGCTGTTGAAAATAGCCTTTCTGTGGCCACTGTGGAAGGTTTTCTCGAGAAACATTTTAACAATATGTCGCAACGCAATATCTTTATGGGATCTATAGGAAGTCTCTAATTACGAATGTTATGAAAGTATTCGGCGATTACGAATATTCGGCAATTTGATGGTATTCATTGCATCACTAAATATATGTAAAGACTATCTTAACTTTCTTCTCCCGAATCAATGATTGCTGGTGTTTGATCCATTTTTGGTCCTAACTGTATTTAGCTAAATGCCCTAAGGGACCATGTTTGGACGTCCCTATTCGGGTCTCGGCGGCATACGAAAAGTACGAAAACCTCTCTAGATGTTAAGTCGATTCACCGTTTGTTGTTGTTTGTCGTTCAGAAACGTGGACATTTGTATATAATTTGTTTGCCTTTAGCACGCTAACTTCGTCGGCTTGGAATAATTGGAACGGAGCGAGTCTTTTTGCTTTTGTTCGACTTTGTGCATCCTCGACAGTTAGTTTGTCTACTCCTATATCAACTTTCACAACATCCCGTCGGCGTCTGCTTTCCGACTTAGGGACTAGTCACATATGGTAGGATCAAACTGCTTCTAGTCAGTAATGAAACAGCGTAGGTTGGCGCAGAAAAGATGAATCGAAGTGAATTGACACGTGCGATTAACCTCATTGTGTTCTGAACTTAGCTTACTTAACTAGTTAAGTCTAACATATATTACAAGGCTAGTGGGGCACGTGGCTAAATGATAACAGCCGTATATGGGTCGATCGAAGGTTAAGCTACGCTTGCCGCGGTCGGTTTGTGGATGGGTGACCATCCATTACGTATCGAGATCCGTCCGAGCCTCGGAAAGCACGTCAAACCGTTGGGCCGCCGCGGTCATTCGTAGATCTTTGACAGTCGTTACGGGTAGTCAGAAGCAAGGCTTTGATACCGGTTAAATTTTCAAACCGTTATCATGTACTTGACGCAAAAACCTTTACATTCGGTTTCGTTCGCATAAACCGGTTTATTTTAACCGGTATTTGGAAGAGTATTTACATAAAGGTTTTTTAGGATTAAACGGTTTAGAGCAACTAAAACCGGTTAATACGGGCACGATAAACAAACGTCGCGCGCTGTTCGTACGTCTACATACCGCGCCGCTATGAACGGCATCCTTACAAGTAGTCACAAGTTGTAACGCGTTTACCGACATGCTGTTCGTCAAATAAACCGGTTAATTTAGGTTAAAATAAAGTTCTTAAAATGTTCACGTTCTTAAGAAAAGTTCGGAGGAAAACCGAGATAAACCGGTATTAACCGGTATTTCTTAAACCGGTTCCGAGCCTTGGTCAGAAGCCCAAAAGTCTGACAGTCAGTCTTACCAAGGGGTATCGTGTTACCCAGTAACTGGGTTCTGGAGTTCAGATAGGCAGTCGCTCCATGTAAAATACTGGTATTCAGCTGCATCCGGTTAGACTGGAAGCCGACTCCAAAATAGTTGGGAAAAGGCAGGCAGATTGGTATATTACAAGGCGAGGCAAGAAGGAAAGCCTTTAAAGTATCTGAGTCTTAGAGTATATAACACTGGAGAAGCCATAAGCACAATATTCCGAACAAAACAGTCTGTCACTTTTTGCGGGGGACGCGGTAGCGGAAAGAGAAGTCCGTACCATACATTTTAATTTTATCGATATCGATATTCATTCGGAATTTTGCTTGAATCCATGAAATAAAACAGCTGTTGCATAAAATAGTTACATTTTAATAAGAAGATAAAATAACTTCAATTAAATAAAAGTACTTAAGTAACTAAATTTGTAATAAGTAAGTAATCTCAATAAAAAGTTAGGACAAGTTAAAAAAAAAATATTTTTATATTCAACCACTTCAATGGACATAAACAAATTATAAAACATTGAACAATAAAAAAAAATAAAACAAAAATAATTACTAAGTAATTTATACTAGGAAATAATCGACATGTCAATTTTGGTATCAAACATGATCTCAACACTACGGTAGTCTCGTTAACATTTTTACTAGAGGACATAATCGCATGTCAAGTGCGTGTAAGTTTTGCTGATTTGACGTATATTTTCGTAATGCAAAAGAAAAGTATTTTGATCTTTACGAACATAAAAACGAGATGTAGCGAGACTCGGTGACGTCACAGTAGCAACGTGAGGAAAATACTCGATTCATGCTACGTTTTATATTGAATCATGGTTGAATCGAATGAAAAATCGAATTGTATTATGAGGTTAGGATTTTAAATTTCAATAAAAATATGACTAAATCTTAGAAAAAAAAAAATTGCATATGGAAAGTTATTCAGTTCTTTATGTAAATTTGACGTATTTGAACGCTTTTTACACCATTTAACAGCACAAATAGGCATTTTCACGGAGCTCCGCGCGCCTTTAAAACGATTTACGAAGTGCGTTAGAATCGATTTGAAAGTAGTTTTTATGAACGTACTAGAACATTTGTTCTTGTACTTTTACAGAGGGGAAGTGTTCCTAAGGCTTCTCCAGTGTTATATACTCTAAGATTTGAGTATATTAAATCCTCAGATACTTTAAAGGTTTTCTTCTGTGTATGATAGAGTCATCTCCAAGCTAAATAACATCTATTGTCAAGAGCACTGTATCGTCATATTGACCTATTTACTCACAGGTATAAATCCTCGTGCAGACTAGCGCGATGCGACACCGGCAATTGTTCTACCGTATACCGTGAATTTTTCTTAGAAATTGTATTGTTAGAGTCGCGTCGCGCTATTCTGCACGAGGCCTAACTCGATTTTTATAACTGTGCGCTTGGGGCTGTCAAAATTGTAGGTTTATAGTATTGAATTCACACGCCCGGTTCCGCCTCCTCAGTGCCCCGACGCCTGTTTATACGGTCTACACAATTCGTGTCGTCTCCACAGTTCTGTCTTTTGTTATTATTTAAATCAGATACACTGTACAATTTTGACGTTGACAGGTGCACAGTTATAAAAATCGTGTATAACAACTACTCCTGGTACTCCGAAGTTTATTGATTTTACGTTGAAATCTAATATTTGTTCTACGTACACAGTTTATTTACCGCTTCATCCAGTGCAATATTGATCCCAATTCTTGGAATCACGCGAAGACGAGTATTCCCCCGATCAACGTGAAATACAAAAGCTTTCAGGCTGCCTCGTTTCTTGGAAAACGGGAACGTAACACTGAACAGTTTTATTTAATAAAATGTACTTTTCTTAATGTTTTCCTCGCATAAATGATAAAATACGATGGAGAATATTAACTGTTTGATGCATTTTATAACTCTTTGCGTCGTCCTTCATCATCATAATATTCCCACTGCTGGGACACCGGCCTCCTCTCAGTGAGAGAGTGTGGGCCGTAATGCACCACGCGAGCCCAGTGCAGGTTGGTAGATGTCACATGTCTTGGAATTTTTGGTCCTAGGACATGCCGGTTTCCTCACGATGTTTTCCTTCACCGTTTTGAGAGCAGTGGTGATGAAATTATTTACACAAATTAAAGCGCGTCCCTGAGTTCGAACCCACGACCTTCAACTCGTAAGTCGGGGCCGTTACTTCCGGCCACCACTGCTCCTGCTCACTACTACGTCCTGCAAAGCTTAAATTGGATCGTGTCAGCACTTCAGCAGTGGGATTACTCGAAGGTCAATGGAATAGAATTTTTCAGTACTTGGTGTCTCGTGCGCTTAACAGAGGCTTAGCCCAGTACGCACGGGCAATTTTTTTTTTCGCGCAATTGATTTTCAACGCAGTCCTTACGGCCGAGAGTTGAAAATCTGTGTTTTTTTGACGCGCTGCGATACACTCTGTTGGATTCTCAATGCTCGGCTCAACTCCGACAGTTGAAAATTTTGTGCACGATAAAATCCCGCCGCGATATTTTTACGCCCGTGCGCACGTGGGCTTAAAGGCTCGTGCAGACTAGCGCGACACCGGTAATTGTTCTACCGTGAAGTTTTCTTAGAAATTGTTTTGTTAGAGTCACGTCGCGCCGGTATGTACGACGCCTTATGTTTTAACGAATGGTAGATTCTATATGTATGACATCGTGGCATTCCATACACTTTTCTGGAGAAGAGATTGTCTAGGTTGGTATTCAATGAAGCAAGCTCCAATAAGGCAGTCTTGTTTAGCAAGCAATGGTTAATAATACATTTAGTTACTAAATACATACTTGTAGACAGATTGTGTTAAAAGTCTCACCACGTGGATCGGAATAAAAACCAAACATCTGCTCATCCCGCAAGGTGTGAGTCCCTCTCGGAAACGGGTTCCTTTCAAATGCTAGCAGACGGCGGACTACCGAGTTGTCACCTTTAATGTTTTATCGCCATTACATCGGATCTGTGCGTTTAATTGGTCCTAAATGTTATTAGGGTTCTCAATAACTTAATTAGAACTGTTTTTGTTTGTGGTCCTAAATACTCAATACTCAATTCTTTATTGCATTCCACAATGTATGTGCTTAGGTGGTAAACATTTGCTTGAGGAACAATCGTGGACCCTGTCGGGCACAGCTAAAGAAGGATAGTAGAAGTGTAGAGATGAGGACTTATCGTTTAACTTATAATCTAACTTATTCTAAAAACAAAAACTTTTTTTGTGTATTTTATATGAGTTTCAGAGATTGATCATTTAAATATTCGTTTAAACTGTAATAACATTTATTTAATAATATTTTTTTTAATTTATTCGTGAATAGATGGATCTTTTTTACATTTCTAATTGATTCGGGTAATTTATTATATATTTTTATTGACATAACTAGAGGGCTTGTTGAATGTATTTTTAGGCGGGATTTTTCCTAGGGCCCGAGTTGCTTCTCATATAGGTAGTTTTCTGGTTGAGGAACTGTCACACTGGTTTTGATCTCATCTACCAGTGAATCTCACGATTGAACCGTTTTTAATGTATAAAGAACTGGTACTTAAGTAGCACTCCGTAAACCTACTTATTTGCAGTGATCTGATGATCGTGATGTGATTTTTATTAATTTATTCATATTTTATATAGGTACTCAGTTATTTTTTCTTTTCTATTTTGTGAATGTGAGAACGCTGTAGGCTTAGTGGACCGTAGATTTACCATTTACATTTTTGGACCATCTTCTATTTTGTTAAGTACCTGGTACTTGTTGAAAGACCTACACTGTCCTCCCATACCTATTAAATACTGTTATTTGAAAATCTTGTACAATAATTTTTTATAGAGTAACCGTGGAGTTTCTTGCCGGCTCTTCTCCATAGGAAACGACCAATTGGAACCGTGCATCTAGCTTCTGACGTTTCATAAGTGGCCATGTAGGTTTATGTGAAATAGAATAATTTGAATTTGATCATTCAGGTGCCAGCTGGCATAATAGGAAAAGACGGAGACGGAAAACTATAAATGTAATAATATTAAGGAGGTTCCTGTCTCAGGAGCCTTGACCACCGTTAGCTTGGCCCCTGTTCCAGATATCGGTGGGCTATTTTTTAAATATTTTATTTGTTTTTATAAAAATATTTGAAATGTAAACAATGCGTATATTAATGAAATAAATGAAATTTTAATAATTTTATTTTTCCATAAGATTGTTACAATATTTAAATGTGAGGCTGGATTCCGCAGTAGTACCCTATGTTGCATGATCCAGTCCCTTTCGACAGCTAAAGCTAAGCTAAACAGAAATATGAACTAAGTACTTTCTTAATTTTTTTACTTCAAACATTCCTCATATCTACATTTCTCGTGCAATGCAATAATGCAAGCTCTAAACGTCAAAACCTGTTCAGAAACTAATATATCCCATAGTAAAGTAGAAATGAAATACACATTTCTTTCACAAACGCCAATAACATGTAGGATCGTGACAAGCCAGTGATAAATGTAGTGAAAGATCACAGAGAACACTCCACACTAATATGACTTCAATCACTTCGCAGAACGCACTGAAATAGCGTAAACGACAACTGAAATGTAATTTTAGTAACACAGTAAAGTGCCAAAATAAACATGGTTTATTTTTACACAGTGCTGAAAGAATAATTGTAGCATAACATGGACATGCAGAATACATATTAATAACGCTAGTGACCTATTTTTTATTTATTGTGTAATATCGCTTCCTACGGTGTCCTATTACTATTAAAGGCTCTCACAGACAGGCGCGACGCGAGTCAATTGGAACAATTTATATGAAAACTTTTCGGAAATTGTTCTATCGGTGTCACCTCGCACCTGCCTCTTAAACGTCTGCCGACTCATTGAGACATGTTCAGAGTTGAATTTAACATGTATATGCCTTTCCTGTTCTTTTCCCTACAAACTGATAAAGTTAGAGCAGCATAGGTATACTTTAGACAGGCATTATTTTGCATGGGCCCATGCCCCTATACGGTTCCCGCGACGGTTAAGAGGAAATGTGGGTGTACCTGCTACAGGTACGCTTCTACCCAACCCTTCAGGGAAATAAGGCGTGATGTTATGTTTGTTACCGCAGCTTAAAAGGACCGATGGCGTCGGTATGATTGATCGTTCGATCGTGACGTAGTAGCACACTATGTAACGACTTGTTATAACTTAGTGTATTGTGTGAGGCAACAGCCTTGTGCCAGGAGAAAATGAAGGGCACGTGTTTTCAAAAAAAACTCAAGAACGTTTGGAGGATCTTGTTAGGCAGTCTAGTAGTAAGAATTACGGTTTTATTTCTCTGTATGTATTTATTGAGTGAAATAGCTGCTATTTCTATTCTCTATTCTATTTCTACAGCTGTTAAGTGTTAACTATAATTATATTATTCATCCATGTACCTATGTAGGTTATTGTATTACTTACCTGAAAATCAATATACAGGGTGGCGATTTAGACATCTGCATCCGTCAAGGGGGTGATTCTACCTGTCATACTGAACAAGTTTCGCTATGAAACTGACATACGATTCGCAAAAACCTGCGTCGAAATAGTCTGTTTACAGTTGTATAGGAATTTGTTATTTTTTTCAGGTCGGATACTCAGACCGAATAAAAAAACCAAGACAGAGCGCTGTCAACAGTGAAGTGAGGCCGCTTTCGTAAACATGTGTGCACTTAGTGAGGTGTAGTTTGATTGTGTATGCACCATAGATATAATATATTTCTATGGTATGCACAGAGCGGAGGTGTAGTTTTGGCATGCTTCACTGTCTTATTCGCAGCGCTGTCTTGGTTTTTTATTTGGTCTGAGGTCGGTTATGAGTGTCATATCGAAAGTTGTTTAGTATGAAGGGTAGAATCACCCCTTGATAGATGCAGCTGACTAAATCGCCACCCTATATATCTATTTCTATATTATTGAACTACGTCCGTACTATTGAGTAGGAAACTAGGAACGCAATCCAGAGGTTACAAACTAATTTCTTAGTACTTGCCAAGGTCACATTTTTACGTTTTGGTGGACTACATATTTGCCTCCGTGTACTCCGTGCACATAATTTGTAAACAATAACCACTAGCAATGGCGACATTGTCTTTTAAACACTACACGGTTTTCCGCTAGCTATCAATTATGTAAATTTTCTAAAACTCGCTGAAAAACTTGCATATTTTTACCACAGTTCTGTAAACACGAATAAAATCTCTAAACAAACTAGAATAATAAAATCTTGTAAAGTGTTTTGCATTTCCATTTCGTCGTCATTTTAATTTCTTTTACAGAGAAGAGAAACATCATAAAAGTAATAGCAATTTCTTCTGAAAGGTCATGAAGAGTGGCTGTAAATAGAAGGGCCGAGTATCTAGCATTATATTGATCGACTAGCTGGGCTTAGTTAAAACTGGTTACCTGCTTTTTAGGGTTCCGTACCTAAAAGGGACTCCATTAGGCAAAGGGTCCTTCCGTCCGTCTGTCACGGGCTGTATCTTTTGAACTGTAACGAGAAGACACTTGAAATTTTCGTAGTGTGTACTATGGCCGCTAAAACATAAAATACTTAATAAAAATAAAGATAAAAATGAAAGGTAAATTAAAAGTAGTGTTAAATATTGTATGTTGTTTGTTAAAAAACTTTCCAGAATAAATTCTCTAAATTCTGGTGAAAACCGTATCAAAATCCATTGCGTAGTTGAGAACAACGCAGTCACACATATTTATACCTAATAAGTATATAGATATAGATTAGCTATGTCGATAGATAGGCATAACGTCAAGATTTTCACGAATGTTTCCGTTATCTACTCTGCCATGATCAAAAAAAAGTCTGGTGAAACTCTAGCCTGTAAAAAAAAATATTCACAGGAAAATGTAATCCTATCCTGAAACCACTGAACCGCCCCACGCTACACTGCATTTCTAATCCGTGTGGAACTAGCAGTGTTTCCGATGCAAAACATGTTGAGAAAATTGGTCCTTACTTCCGCGAACCTGTAAACAAAACATTTTTGATCGGTCCTTAACTCTTTACGCTCATGAACCTGTAAATAAAACGCTTTGAGCCAATAGGCTCGCCCCTACTACATGGGACTTAAACATAACTGGCGAAATTTGTGAGTACAATAGGGTACACTTCTGCCTTACCCTTCGGAATTTACAGACGTGATGTTATGTTTAATCAATCGTTATACCCGTAAAACTGTATAATTATGTACTATCGAAGAACTTCATATCTAAGCAGTTTGAAAACAAAATCCCGTGGACGCGATGACTACATCTGTTACCGCCCCGGTTCTATGGCGGCCGAGCGTTGCAAGCAGAAATAGTCCTTACGGTGTATAGATATGAACTTCGATGGTACTTACTTAACGTACGAGTAGATAAGACTACTCATGTTGAATCACTCAATCTGCCTGTCCTTTGCCTCTGTTGGGATCGGCTTCCAGTCTGCTGAATACCAGTATTTTACATGGAGCGACTGCCTATCTGACCTCCACAACCCAGTAGGTACCTAACTGGGTAATACGATGCCCCTTGGTAAGACTGACTAGCGAGCACGGCCTACTGTGACATGGCTCGAGTCACACATTTTATCATATTTATATGAATAAACTGTGATAAAATGTGTGATTCGAGCCATGTCACAAGGGCCGTGCTCGGTAGTCTGATTGACAGACTTTCGGGCTTCTGACGACCCATAACGACTGTCAAAGATCAACGAATGCCAGCCGGGCCGGGACCAACGGCCGGAACAGTTTCGGTACGGTTCATCCATCCACGGGCCCACCCCAGCAAGTGGAGCTTAACCTGATAGATCGACCCGTGCGACTGGTATTTCTTAGCCACGAGCTCCTAAAACTAACCATGTTATAAAAGTGAAAACTCTTACGTACGGTTAACCAACATGTCATACATCTATGTAGTTGCATATTGTGTACTACTATTAATAGTCCCAACTTGTAATCAATGCGAACAGTTATACAGCAAGTGTTGTTGTGTTATTTCCACATGCGACATGACCACAGTATAGGCAAGTACAGAAGATCAATAACAAACCGCCTCTCTAGCATGACCAAATGGATCTACGTAATGTTACAGTACCGTGTGGTGCCGGACGTAAATAGCACCATCCTATTTCTTCCCGTGGGTGTCGTAAAAGGCGACTAAGGGACTTACTAGAGAATGGGCAGCAGCGTTCTCTATGCATTTTAACACGATACTGCGATCGCCAACCCGTCGGCCAAGCATGATTATGCCCCCCAAAAAAGAAAACACTAAGATAAAATAGCCCCTAGTGCCCGGCGGCCCGCCTACTCTTGGCTACGGTAGCGGTCAAGGCTATGGTGAGGCAAGGGGTGCTAAGAATGGTATAGTAACGTATTTATCGCTAGCCATTCCCATCAATATACTTGTTTAGTTTCAGAAACCCTCATAAAGTGTACACGATAATGTTCGCGGTCCATTTTGCAGCAACTCCTGACTTTGACACCTGTCCGAGATCTGTCTGTTTATCGCGTAATATGTACTTCGTCAAAATGCCTTGTTCGATCTTGTCCTTCTGAAAGTTATAATTCTGTGGTATTATTGTTTACCCATTTTACGACTATGAAAGGAAGTATTCAGCTACCGTTGTTATGTAATGTCTTTGTTTGTTTAAAACAAATACAATGTCGCCCATGGGCATGTGACTGCCCGTATTTTTCTGAACGTTCATGTTTTTTTTTCGAAAATTTACTTTTAAAGGATTCATGTTAGGATGTCACATTATTAATTTTTTTTATTTTCTGAGTAGCGTTTGCCATAATCATCTCCGATGTTATTGGCTCGATTTGGATTCTGTTTATTATTTCTAAAAGTTTTATAAAAATTTGTCGACTATGAAAAAAAAACGGAGGTGAAGACATAAATAAAAAAAAAATCTGTAAGTATTTATTGAAAAAACACAAGCGTTCATAAAATCATACAGAAAAAAAAAAATAAGAAAAATTATCTAAAATCAACTTTAAAAGGGGGTCTCCCTTTTATAGTTGATTTTAGATAATTTTTCATGAATATTCAGAAAAATACGGTCACATGTCCATGGGCGGTATTGTATGAGAGGAATTGACAGATCCCAAACAAATTTTCAATACCATCATGACATCACACCTGTGTTCCCCGAAGGGTTAGGCAGAGGTGTGCCTATAGTACACCCACATTTCGCCAGTTATGTTTGAGTTATCACGGTTCAAAATACCGCTACAAATCAAATCAAATCAAATCGTTTTATTGTGGGCATAGGTTATACAGACAGATGTTAGATAAATTACAGTTCCATTATGTCCTGCCTAATAGGCATACAATAATAATTATGTCAACATGCAGTACAAAAAAATCTTAGGTATCACATATAAAACATTTGTTATAGAATAACAATTAGGTGTATGGTGACAGATTGTAGTAGGTACTAATTATTAAGAAAATCTTGGAAAATCTACACAAACAGAAACACAAAGACAGAAAGTTCTACAGAAAGGACTATTCCTTACAACTTTTAATATCTGTGATTCTAGGCGAAAAGGTTGCGAGCATCAAGTGTGCTAATAACAACATACTGCCACGACTTATACATATATAACGTACAGTACGTAGTAATATCCTATTTTACTTCCGTTTTGTAACGTTCACTTGGGGATGGGTTCCGTACCCAAAGGGTGCCAACGGGGTCCCTATTATTAAGGCTCCGCTGTCCGCCCATCTGTCACAGGTAATAATAATAAATAAAAAAGGACCAATAAAAAGCAAGCAAGGTCTTGACCTTGCTTGCTTTTTATTGGTCCTCTAGAATGTAGAGAAATAAAGATTTGAACATCATAGCGTAACTAACCGTTTATTCCCGTTGTCCCGTACGCCGTGTCCCCGTTCTACGGAGACAGCGGTACTTCAATTAAATATTTAAAAATACTTCCCGTTGTCCCCGTGGTTTGGTTTTACATTCAAAAATATG
Organism: Agrochola macilenta; assembly: GCA_916701695.1. NCBI lineage: Eukaryota > Metazoa > Arthropoda > Insecta > Lepidoptera > Noctuidae > Agrochola > Agrochola macilenta. The sequence goes on along the minus strand of OU753572.1, from coordinate 8,315,605 downwards.
TTTCTGGCGTTGTGTGGTCACAGTTCTAACCTAACCTAGCTGTTTCGATTTAAAAAAGGTTTACTTCCCGTTGCCCGTTAGCCGAATGTACTATCGAAGAATTTCATATCTAAGCAGTTTGAAAACAAAATCCCGTGAACGCGATGACCACATCTATTACCGCCCCGGTTATATGGTGGCCGAGCGCTGCAAGCAGAAATAGTCCTTACGGTGTATAGATATGAACTTCTTCGATGGTACGTTATGGGGACAACGGGAAATAAATTTAACCACGTCCCGCTGTCCCCGTGACGGGGATATGGCTTCGGGGACAACGGGAATAAACTTAACTAACTTGTAACGTCATGAAAGCTCTAGGATTTTTCTTGACTTGATTTTGCTTGCATGCGTTATTACGTAGTTTTTATCGATTACTCGGGAACGCCCCGGGACTTCGTTATAACTCATAAGCCATCTGTCCCGGGTTTTATGATCCCGCTGGGATTTTGAAACGTCTCGTTATGATATAAAAGGAATGTTCGTATATACTGTAAAGTATCACATTTTTGGGATTAGATCCAGGCTCTGTCATATTTCAAGCCTTAAAATCGTCATGTATACTCGAGGGTATGCCGTTGATCTCTCTTTATAATAATTATGATTCTACTGACATGATCCTAGCTTCTTTCGCCTCGTTGGTTTAGTGGTCGCAAGCGCTACTGCTGAGCATGAGGTCATGGGTTCAATTCCCGGGTCGGGCAAAGTGTGGTGTCGGGTATTGGGTTTTGCCATCTGAAGTTTCTCAGTAGCAGCCCGGAGTCTGGATTTGTGCCCGGTTGAAGGCAATAAGCTCGCCCCCCATTACAGCCACAATTTCTGGGTTTTCAGAATTCGCCGAAAAGCTCCACTTTGGAATAGCTGCCATTTACCAAGTCTGGACACTATTATTATATTGAAACAAAGTCACAGTCGTAAATTAAAACTTCTTTTTAATTGAATTTTGTCTTTAATTTTAAGTTTTTGCGTTGAATTATTCATAAATCTAAGAATTACTAATCAGTTGATAGTTTTACTACTCCCCCGTGTTCTTAAAGTAATTACATTGGGTCCGTAAGATTAAGAAGGAATATTGCCAGTGCTAAAGTATGAAAATGAAGTTCTTATTAACCTTGTTAAAGGTCATAATTGTGAATCAATTGTGATCGGTTGTTAGCCTTTCGTATACGAGGACCAATTAAACCAGTTTCACTTATTATTTTACGCAACTTCGCTTCATTGGTTTGCTCATTATCTTGAACTATGTACTGCAGTTTCGCGGCGGAGGTGTGCTATTGGTGTAAGATACAATTCCGTAGCCGCCTGGGCGCCTGCTAAAGACATCGAATCGAATTTCTATGAAGGCGCTTGCTGCTGCCGCACGCGGTTGGCTACGGAGTTGTACCTTTATACGCGGCTGGCATTTATCATCAGTTGTTTACCTAGCTATTGTGTTTGTGTTTGCTTCGCGGACAGTAAATGTGTTACTTATCCTTGCTGTAGGTACCTATATGGATATTAAGGAAAAGTCAAATCAAATCTTATTTAAAAGTAGACCACTGTCCAAAGTAACAATTTACATGAAAATAGAATTGATAATAGGTGCCGCCCCTTCCAAAATGTAGTTTCGTATGAAGAAGAATGGACAAGAAACTCCATAGTTACTCTCACTTAGGAGCCGAATGTGTCCTTGATGTAAACATTATTCTTCTTCAAACCCTACTGTATCCTTAAGGTAAACTGCGGTACACACGGCTTAAATCTCTATTTTTACTATAAAAATAAGGGCTAATATGGTCTGTGGGAAGTTTCACTCTATGGCTTGACGGATATTCTCGTTAAATAGACCTAAAATAATCAAAAAAACAGGTAACACCAAAAATCTGAAAAATTTCGAAAGTGATGTAAAGCGCACGTCAATGTCAAACCGCGGGGGCTTGAGTAATTTTCTTTTTTGCGGCTACTACCGGTTAAAATGTTCCATCCTCCAACAGCACGCTTAACATTACCACAATAGAAACGGGTTTTGTCGACGGCCGAATAGACAAAATGACAGCTACAATCAAAATCTGTTATTTTGTCTATTCTTCCGTCGACAAAACCCGTAGAAAACCCGTTTCTATAGTTATCATGTGACGCGTGAAGGCAGTTTCTATTCGTCAAATCTAAACAGCCCCATCGTATCGATTACTCTCTTCTTTTGGTCCTAATATTTCGTGTATGTGGACGGAACATCCGGTCAGGCCGAAATGGCGCAGCTTTACCTGTTCACTTTTGCTTCTCCGCCTATCTATCGGCTTTTGAGTAAAACCCAAGGCTATCCTTTGTGTCCCGTGCCGTGCCTTGGGGCAATAGGCTCGCCTCTTCTATCAAGAATTGATGACGTCATCGTTAAGCTATGGGTGTTTCGTGCAGTATGATAAGATATGATAACACGCATCTTTGGGTATACACTGGTTCGTCGTAAGTCTATGTGTCATGTCATGTTTGATATCACTCGAAATTAAAGAGGTTTTCCTGTTTTACATACATACATAAATTCACGCTTTCTTCCTATGGCAGTAGGAAGGAACTACATAAATCACTTGAGGTGAGGCTCGAAAGGCAGGGACCCGTCCGGAAAAAATCACGAAATATCACAACGGGGAGGGGGATTTTTGACCCCCCAAATAAAAGATTTTTCTTTCTTACTTTCTATTTAAAGATAAAATATTCTGTAATTGTTAAAATACACGTGACTTTAGGTAGGGGCTGGGGTTAGTCAAAAACCTCACCACGTATCAGGGGGGAGGGGGGGGGGGATAAAAAGTTGCTAAAACACATCACGTGATTTATGGACGCCTCCACGCCATAATACATACCTACATATTTATTTCGTGGTAATGTTTTCCTAATTTCTCAGTAATAAATGACCACTAAATAATTATGAGTGATAAGTTGCATGTCATTTCAGTGAACATCTAAATATAGCTCCAGATAAATTAGTTCCGTCGAGAATTCAAGATAGATACAAATATTCGTATTTTATGTGCAGTGGTATCAATGTTTTATTTATAAAGAAAAGTCGATACTTTCTGTATCAAAAAATGTTAAATGTTGTGTGTTTAAAGTACCGACTTTTCTAAAAAAAAAAAAAAAAATTTTTTCGAAAAAAAAAAAGGACACATATTTGTGTGCTTTTTTTTTTGGGTGGTTAATTATCAAATAACTTCTCCCGCTCTGCGGGGAGCTGGAGGGTGTGTCAGAGTTTTACTGACTAAAATCCACCCGTGTTCCTTCCGTTGCCTGTGTGCCGGGGCCGCGAGGTCCCTTTCGGACAATGTGAGTGTGCTTGGGAGAGCAATTTGTGTAACTTTCAATTACAATCAATCGATCAAATATGGTCCTTTGTATTAAAGTACTATTGTACGTAAGGGCCCGTAAATTACCGTGTGGACACAGATAAATACAGATGTTTCACTCCGAATTTTAAGTATGAAGCTACAAGTACGCGGCGTGTTTGACTTGTTCGGCCAATAGGGATGATGCCTGGGTAAAAAAAAAAAACTAATTAGTCCGTCAGTCAGATAATAAAAAAATATTAGACACGTATTTTTTGCTTTCTCATATTAATAAAAAATACTTAATAAAATGCATTTTATGTTGGGGAGCGGGGGTCACTACGTCACAAGTAAGTATAAAAACTACATACTTGTGACGTCATGGCACATTTTAACTCAATGTATCGCTGTACTCTTTAGATTACGTAAAAAAAGAAAAAATACGTATCCGATATTTTTTTATAATCTCCACGAACTAAATAAAACAAAATTGTCATCCCTATTTAGTCATTCAGCGAGTGTAACGTAGTCAGAAGATATAGAATTACGCGATAGAAAGAGAGGCAACTCCTAGGTGAATATAACTGTAGTTCATTAGCGCTGTGCGACCTGAATTGCACTGTATTGTGTCGTAGTAAGAGTCGCTTTTGATTTAAATGATTTTGCGGAGTAAACCATCTGTATTAATCTGTGGTGTGGAGCGATCGATCCGTAACGTGACGATTTTTTATGGCGCTCTGGATTTTCAACTCTCGGTGTTGCGCTGAGCATTGAGAATCCATCATAGCCATAGATATAAGAAAGAAGGAGATATGCCCGGTAGTTGAAAATGTATCGAAACCCAATGTCTTCTATCTATCCCTACTCTCTAGCCTGCGATCACACATGCGATCAGTAAACCCAATAAATACGAGGCCCCACTCACACTTGCAATTTACAAATCAGAACGTACTACATAATCAATTATAAACCTTATCCCATCAAACACAGCGTGCATTTACCATGCACCGTACAACTCACCCACACGAAAACATCGTTCGCTATCGTTGTGCTGTGCAAAAGCCATTTATTTTACATATACGCTAGTGATTGACTAAATCGGAAACTTATCGATTCTCCCATTTATTATTGTATAAAAATTTTTGGAAGTTGCTGAAAAAATTATAAATAAAGAACGATATACATATAATAAGATGATATAAATAAACAATAAGTAAGTAAAAAAAAGAAATATTAAGTAAACCAAAAAATAACAACATTATGAGAAAATCTAAATGAGTATAAAACAAGATTTCACATCGGTCTTCCAATCAGGCTATAACTGTTGACAAATTGAAGAATAAACTTTAATAGTAATATAAATTCATACGACAATCGACATTATTGTCGATAGCCTACGTTAGTGGATCTGCACAACCACATCACTAATCCGTCACAAGACGCTGCGGCCGTACTAACGATGCAACCGCTTAAAGTAAATATCGTTTTGTAATTTTTACATTGCTTGTCCAGTTACTTAGCGACATACTTTGGTAGTGGTAAAGAAGCAATGTATTTACTACAATAAAAGTACAGTCGCTGTGATATATGAAAACAAAAATAACGTAGTAAAGGCAAGAAATATTTTACGATTTGTTGTTTTTCATGATTTTCAACACAAATATAGCAAAATACTTGTGCTGATTTATGAAAAGTGGTTCTACGATTTATAAAGTTTATAGTTTAGCTTCGATTTTTACAAGAAACCACTGAACAACACGGTATTCTTAAATGTTATCACGATCGCGCTCGAAAGCGCACTAGTTAGCGGAGACGGCCATTTGCCTGAGGCATGAGCATTGTGATCAAGACGCGCGGACACAGACACGCCCCCATACCACTTCTCCTGTTATTTATATTTCTATGATCATAGCGCATCTCAACGAGTCAAAAAACACTGTTGGATTATCAACTCTAGGCGCTAAGCAGTGTGTTAAAAACCCAGTGTGCAAAAAAGAATCGCCGCGATTTAAGCCTCGTGCAGACTGGCGCGACGCGACTCCAGCAAAACAATTTCTAAGAAAACTTCGCGGTAGAACAATTACCGGTGTCGCGTCGCGCAAGGCCGCACGACGCTTTATAATCGCCCGTGAGTACGACGGCTAAAGGCGTTTGTACACGGTGCAAGTGACTTGAGCATAAAGATGCGATGTCACTGAACGGGTCCAGTGGCATCTTTTTACAGTGATAGGGGCGTAAATGCACACGAGCTGCAGGTGCGTGACTTCAACGACGCTCTACTCAGCAGAACCTTTTCTAAAACTTGATTGGCATTATTTACGACCGGGTACAGTACGCAGGTGCCAGAAGTTGCGCATGTAACATGCATCGTGTAGACAGCATTACGGTTATGTTTCTCTTACTGCAGTCAGACCGGAACTTGGTGACTATTAACACCGAAAAAGGCCCCTCCTTGTTATGAAGAACACGTGAAACTGTCAAATATAAAGTGGCTAGAAAAGCAATACAAAAAGTAAGTATTAAACCGCTACTAGTTAGTCTGGGAGCTGGCCCCAATATAGTCGACACAGGGCGCGGATAATGACAACGTCAGTGGTGCGAGCGAGCTGACTTTGCGGTCACAAATCCACTGAGCGTAGTGACTGATAATACCTCTATTATAGGACAAGCCTTTGTCCAGCACTAGGGTAAGATGAACAATCAATGGCTGGATAATTAGATTGGGGCTGATGGTTGAATCTTGCCGTCTTTTACTTACAGCAGTATTACAAAGAGACAGAAGAAAATAAAAGAGCATGTCAATCTCATGGTCTAATAAAACAAGGTCGGGAATTCCGTGAGTGACATATGCTTACGTCACTATTCAGTTGCCACTTTAATGCAACAAAACACGAATTATGGAAAGATTTTCAGTCACCATTCTGTTAAAAGATATGTACACAAAGCATTTAAATTGTCGTTTCGGTTGTCTAATCAAACGAAACGATTCAATTTAAACATAAACCAACGTAATTGTTTATTAAAACCTCATTGTTTTATAGGATTCGCACAGGTAATAACGGTGGTTGGGGAGTTATTATTACAAACTTCTGGTAACACATGTGATGACGTAGACTTGTGTCACCCACGTGACCACTGTGTCACGGAAGTACCTGGCGAAGTATATTATTATACCATGGTCAATCTTAGTTGACATATTTGTAGGCGGTATATTTTCAGGTGTTATTGAAACATCCGTTTTGGTTAAACTGAATTTGACAATCCTAACTTCTGTTCATCTCTATTTGATGTGTAACATCTTCGCTTTTCTGCAATCTGTGGGAGTGATTTCGTGAAAAGGGACGGAAGTGTGTAACAGGAAGCTGGGGAAGCGCGTGCTATTTGATTTGACCAATGAGCGGGAGCGGTGCTAGAGTTGGCCGTCAGATGGTACCAACCCATTTTCCGAGAGGTTGGTACTGTCAGCCAAGATGTCAGATGTTCCACATCATATGCGACTACTGTAAGGCTCGCTTGTTTTTTTGTTATTCGTAACGTAATAATTTACGCTGTCCAAAACAATTAGAGCAATTATTTATTATGATCGCAGTAGGTATCCCAAAAACCTATTTTGAATTTTGGTTTACCGTGGCTCAACCACATTCATATATTGTGAGGTCACACTAGAGTTGACTGGAATCTAGATGTAATCTCCGAACAAATTGTTCTATTGTCTACATGGCACCTGGCCTAGATTAGGTCGGCGCGATGGGACAGAATGCTGCACTAAATAGAGTTAAGCGTATCTCAATCAAGGTGATTACTATACTTCATTTAGTACTTATTTTTAACCGAATTCCAGAAAGGAGGAGGTTATATGTTCGTCGCGTATGTATGTTTTTATTTTTTTATGTATGTCCACCGATTCTCCGTCAATTGTGGACCGATTTTGAAAATCCTTTTTTTGTTTGAAAGGGTATGCTTTGAAGGTGGTCCTATATAAATTTTATTAATTTTGTTTGGATATTTTTCGAGTTAGCTTCAATAATACGCATTTTTCCCACTTAGTCTATGTGGATGATTTAAAAAGTTCCTGTTACTGTTATTTACATAGCAGGTAGTGGTATTTGATCTGTGTGGGGCAGCTGTACCAAAACTAAAAACGATTTACAAAAAAAAAAAAAAAACTTCCCGACTTTTTTTGGAAGTCGGTTGTTTTGTTTTTAGTGAAAAGTTTTTATTTCATTCTGCAATCGGCATTATGTTTTGTTTTAATTGTTTGTTTGTTATCATTTGCCAGTGTAGCGACACATAGTAATAATTACGCAATGTGAATTGTCTTTGGTCCCAGGTTGGCCCTGACATCAAGCAATGGATAAAATTGACAAACTTTTATTGGTTGAATACGAGGACTTTTTATATTTTACTAGCTGTTGCCCGCGACTTCGTCTGCGATCCAGGATGAAAAGTAGCCTATGTCCTTGGTCATGCTCTACCAATGTGTCAAATTTCATCTAAATCCCATCAGCCGTTTTAGCGTGAAAGCGTAACAAACAAACTCACTTTCGCATTTATAATATTAGTTTGGATATAGTTAGGATGTCTTTTTTTTATTATTTTCCTTTTTTTTCTGCAGAATAAACAATTTTTATTTTTTCCTGTCTTTCTATTTAAAACCTTGTGCAGATTGTCGCGACGCGAAACTAACAAAACATATTAAAATTGTTGGTAGAACAATTACCGGCGTAGGGCATTAATTATGTTTGGGATTGATTCTGATTATGTGCAGTCTTTTTGTATGGATTTCAAGCTATCTTTGTAAAGGAATACGTAACTGGTTTAGGGCAAATACATCCTAGGTTGATATTTCAGTCAAAACGTTTACCTTAATAAATTGCGTCTAATTGGGTCATACTTTAGCTGCCGAAGCACACCTTTGCACTCTTGTCCTTGGGAACTATTTGCGAAGGTTCATAACCTCGGCTATCTTATCTATCAAAGCAGATGGAAATCATTTTACCACATAAAACTTATATCACCTACTTAAAGGTCCTCGTAAAATGGCGAAAGAAAACATCGTGAGAAAACCGGCATGTCCTAGAACCAAAAATTCGAAGACATGTGACATCTACCAACCCGCACTGGGCCCGCGTGGTGGATTACGGCCCAGTCCCTCTCACAGAGAGGAGGCCTGTATCACAGCAGTGGGAACAATATAGACTGATTATGACTCAGGCAGAATACGATAAAAAAATATCTAACACCGGATTTTTCAGAGCTTGTTATAAGGTTTATATTTAGGTCAAACTTGAGGCCATAAACCTTCTATAAATTCGAAATTCCATAAACATCCGCCCGATTTTCCTTATCATTGCGCTAATCTTATCCTCATTTTTCTTCCGCAGGTCCTAGCGCACACATTACAAGGTCTCGGGCAAGATGAGGGCATGTACCAGCAGTACATACCGCTGGCGATCCACCTGGCCGATGAGTTCTTCCTCACACACCCCTCCAGAGATGTTCAGCTGCTCATCGCGTGCTGCATCGCTGATGTGCTCCGGGTGTATGCCCCGGAGGCGCCTTATAAAGATCAGGAACAGGTGAGGTTTAAAGGATGGAGAAGAGAGGTTTTGTTATAAGTAGGATAAATACTCTGTAGAGGTATGCGGAACAGAGTGTAAAGTTTACTCATCCTCTATAGCAAAGGGAGGATCCTCCGACCAGATGGGTGTTGTGTCTGGTGGGCAACTGCCCGACGCTTGATGTCGGGAAGCTAATGCTGATCACGCGGTGCGCGATGCAGGATTTCGCATGACATCAGTGTGATGCGTAGTTCGCATGTGGCGATGTAGATGCCGCCACAACTCCATATTGCTCACCACAAAGATTATAATTGGAGACTTTCATACATTGTGACAATCGGTTCTGTCGCATATAACTTCTATATACGATATATGTATATTCTGATCGCGCGGTAAACCCTACTTGCGCGATGGAGGATTTTGCGTGACATCCGTGTGATGTGTAGTTCGTATGTGGCGATGTAGATCAGCTTTTACGTAACTTTTAACCGGCCATTGTGTTATTTTAAAAGCTTTTGTATAATATCATGTTGTGTTTGTCTTTTAGTAAAACCAAAGCGATACTCAATAACTAACAAGCTTCTCGACCAATATATACCGCTTCGGTAACAGCCATCAATTACTTATGGCAATATTAATGCCATCGGAGCTAAAATCAATACATTTTAAACATGAAGTCTTCTTTTCGTGTGGTTAGTGACTAACCTAGTGTCAGCCGCCCATGGGCCTCTGACTTGGCTTCACATGCCGTCGAGAAATATCTCTCTGGCATGCTGGTTTCCTCACGATGTTTTCCTTCACCGTTTTTGAAGCAAGTGATAATTATACAATACGCACATGAATCCGAAAAGTCAGAGGTGCGTGCTTTGGGTTCGAACTCGAGACCTATGACTTTCTGACGGTTACACCACTAGGCTATCACTGCTGTAACATGAGGTAGCAAGAAGGCACTTCCAAACTATTACATTTTAAAGAAAGAAAAAAGGAAAAATATTTTATTTGGAACACGCACAGGAAATACAAACAGTAAGTAATAATATAAAATTATTAAATTAAAATACAAACAGAATAGTAATAGTAGACCTGTGCGAGGACAAAAAGGCCACTATCTCAGCATAATGCGGCTATATTTAAAAATAAATATTCTGGTGGTGTTATTTTACATATTTTTTCATCGAAAAAGAACACAAGACATGTCGTCTGCTTAGAATTCCTTGATATTTATTCATGTTCATGAATATGGACGGGAAACTCGGGGAAACCTCTTAGCACGACTAAAGGAAAAACTTTACAAGTTTAATTGGATATTGCAAGTTAGTGCTTAAACTTTTGTTTATTTAGCATGTTTTTACTATGAGTTTCTAAATGTATAGGAGCCGTAAGTTCTACAAGAAGTAAATTAAGAGCAGGCTCCCTAATTTGCATTAATATTCTGAAACAGTCACGCAAATAATCAAAATGGAACTTCAGTATATGATGTATTGGATCTTTTTCTTTCCATGTACAAGACAGTTATGTGATTGTATAATTTTCGCTCGATTAATTTATTTTTCAAAAATAATGTCTTTTTTTTAAATATAATTTTTTTTTTAATCTTCGGTTGCTCGGCTTTTACCTATGTCTAAAATAAGTATTCACAGTAAGAAAATATGCTTAGGGTGTAATCTAGCCACAAGATATTTTTTCTCTATATCAATTTTATTATATTACTTTAGTTATAAACGAAATAAGGTCTGAAAGCCAGATGTTCATTTCCATGTAATAGGAGCGAGCCTATTTCCATGAACCGGGCTCCTGAGCAATAGGGATGATGCCTAGGTAAAACAAATGAAATTCTAATTAGTCCGTCAGTCAGATAATAAAAAAATATTAGACACGTATTTTTTGCTTTATCATATTAATAAAAAAATACTTAGGTAAAACGCATTTTAAGTTGGGGAGTGGGGGTCGCTACGTCACTAGTATGTATAAAATCTACATTCTAAAGACGTCATGGCACATTTTACCTCAATGTATCGGCGTAATCTTTAGATTACGTAAAAAAAGAAAAAATCCGTGTCCAATATTTTTTTATAATCTAAAAGAGGGCCAAAAAAATTTTTAGTCATCATCCTTATTCCTACTGGAAAAACCCAATAACTTGCCCGAGACTAGGACCAGCACCCCATTTGCGTAACACACTTTTCTAGGACACGGGTAATCCATTGATCAATTGTATGAAAAATTCGTCTTCTTGACAACTTATATAATCAAATGAATATTGTTGAATGGACAAATGAATAACATTGGGATTGTGTGTTACGCAATTACCCTGCAGGACCCCAAACTCTGCATATGCTATTTTATAAATAAAAGCTGTAAAATTTTAGAAAATCCAATGAGTCCTTACGTATTAAAAAACAAAGTCCCCCGCCGCGTCTGTCTGTCTGTCTGAACGCGATAAACTGAAAAACTTCCGAACGGATTTTCTGACGATTTTCACCAATGGACGGAGTGATTCATGTGGAAGGTTTTGGTGTATAATTCATTATGTTTTTTTTTGTAAATTGGCTGAAAAATTATCATTTTTGTTGACGATGTCGGAAAAAATCATGCCGTCTGGTAGATTTTCTGGCGTGCGCCGCGTAAACCGTGAGAGATAAATAAAAATTATGTTCCACAGGATTTACAAAAATGTCCGCGGTGGTAATACATCTATCTTGTAAGGATGACCCACAATAACCGTTATTTACTTTTAAAATTTGATAAAAATGTAATTGTTATTTCCGAAGCAATTTTGACCGGTTTTATATTTATCCTTATCCAATTAAATATATCATTTAAATTGGGCATTTCATTTAGATTAATATATGCCTTGACATCATATAATTAAAATGAATACTTTAATTAAACGATATCACAGATTCAAAATTACGCGTAACATCATCATCAACGGTAGGAGTCAATAACCTTTTCCTCGGCTATTAAGTATGTAATTCCGGTAGTACGTTCCGGTGGGATATTTTGCGACATCGACGCGGGCGAAACCGCGGGCCAAAGCTAGTTTTCAGTCTAGCAACTAAAAGCTGAAAAGATATTTATCACATATTTTACCTACACTGTCAAAACACTCGTGGTTGAAATTCTGTCATATTTAGATTCGTCATTTGTTGTGAGTGATTCAAAACGTTAAAAGCATTCGCGGAATGCATGCCGCTGCCTTTGTGCGCGCAGCATCGATTTTGTGCAACCACTCAAGTGTCTAATTTGTCGATACGGATTATGACAGTTGGAAGATGATATGGATAGAATATGTGCTGCATTCACTGTTGCGCTATATTGCAGTAATCTTGCTGCTTTGGTAGTTGGATGATAAACTTACATATTATCGCGCCGCTATTCCCCGAAACGGAAGGCGGAGGTGTATTTTGTAGCATACCCACATTAATCCAGTACTAGCTTCTGTCCGCTCAAGAATTAGGCAAACTTATGCAAAAAGAATTGATCAAATCCCACTGGTAGTTCCCGAGATTAAAGCGTTCAAACAAACAAAAAGAAACATTTTTTTATACAAAAAGAATCCCTGTGCGCTCCGAAAGGGGTACATAGGTACTGCAATAACATTACCAAAAAGTAATAAAACATTATAAAAAAGTTATCGCTATTTAAAATTCATATTTTTAGTACCAAAATTACCCCAAATCCATTTAAAAAAATGCAAATTTTCAACAGAAGTCATAAGTTATGACTTGTAGACACCCGCTAAACGACGGCCGCCCGCCTCTCATGTAATAACCCGGTAAAATTCCCCATTAAAAAACAATGCGGCGATTTTTTTTCTTTTTTCCTTAATATTTTCACATAAATAGACTCTCAGTACAACAACACCATCACGGATTGGACAGCGTTTTTTTTACATGTTGTATAGATTTCTGCCATTTCCTTCGATCAATAAGTGCATTATTGATCGAAGGCCATTTCCTGTCCCGTGGGTCTAGTGACAGCGAGTGCGACTGTTGAGCATAGTCTTATTGGGAATTAGAAGATTCTCTTAATCCGCCCGGAGTTTGGATATGCGCTAAGTTGCCAGCAATATGCTCGTCCCTATTACATATAATTATGTCAGTTTATGACAAATATAGCTGGCGATATGTGGGTGTCATCTCAAATTCATCGCTATACTTGGTTGGTTCTCTCCATAAGCCGCTTCTACTTGGTTTGCAACGCGGATGCATGGATTAATATTCGCAGGATGTTGTTAATGTTATCAACTCACAATCGGATTGTCCGCCCGGTCGGCACATAAGTTGATACTGACTTCACCATTTCATATTCTTATATCGTAATTATTTGTTTGTAATTTTCCAAAAGTGATAAATACAAGGTAGGAAGAATGTTCACCGAAATGATCAGCGTAGGTAAATGCCACAGGGTAGACTTACGACGTAAGTGATGGTCGCAGTAATGTCTGATTGCAGGAGGCATAGGACCAGTTGTAGCGATATTTGAGAAGCCAATGTCTAGTAGTAGAGTGGTGACATCTTTAGGCTGAGATCAGGGATGTTGCGGACATTCGCATTTATTTAGACCTCCCCGCACCCGCATTAATCAATGCGGAGATTTTGTGGATGCAGATGTGGGTGGAAAAGAGTCTAAGGTCTAAGTAAAATCATTATTAACAAAATGTAAATTATAATCATTTAAATCATCAATGTCGAAATCAAACTTGAGATCTGAATCCACGGATGTCACCAAAAATCCGTAACCGCGGGTGTAAAAAAATCTGGCTGAGATGATGATGAGGAACATGTTTTTGATAAACGGGACTTCAGGCATGACGATACGTTTACTGACAAATGCGTGCACTAACTGGACAGGTCCATAGGTACACTCAAATCTGTGTGGTTCTTTCCAAAAGACCATCTCAGACACTTATCTACATGGTTCTCATATGGAATGACTAAGATTATGTCTGGACTTTAAAAGAGAGTGTTACCTCTGAGTTTGTTTCGCTCTTTCTTCTCAGAGAAGTCAGATAAGAAACAACGAACTCATCTAGTTTTAAAACATAATTTATTTATGACGTGTAAAAGTGTTTTTTGGACCAATTTAAGAAATAAACATCATTTATGAATAATATCCTTCTTCCTCTTCAACAGGTAAAGACAATATTCCTGTTCCTGATCAACCAGTTGCAAGGTCTCCACGACCCAAAGGACCCAGCATTCAAGCGCTACTTCTATCTGCTGGAGAACCTGGCGTATGTCAAGTCCTTCAATATGTGCTTCGAGTTGGAAGACTGCCAGGAGATCTTCTGCGCACTCTTCTCGCTTATGTTCAAGATTGTCAAGTAAGTACTAAGTTTTATTTTGCTCTAGAACATTCTTAAAGAATTGATGTTATGCCCGTTTTCACTAATAGGTATCGCCTAGCGATAACTAAATTAATGCCCGAATAAAATCGCGCTGTTGGATTTTCAACGCTTAGTTCAGTGCGCGAAAGTTAAAAATCCGCGTGATGTTGTTTGTAATGTTGTCATTTAGGTGTCGCCTAGTGTTGTGAAAATGGGCATTACTGTTTATTATTTAAATTATCTGACTCTGTGGTCTTCTTCATATTGGTATTCCAGTGAGTTCCGTATTTGCGATGTGTTCCTTTTGAGATGAAGGTGGCACAGAATAATTATGTAGCGGTATTATATCTCGGCAGTGACCTTGAAATAATTACCTACGGCCGCTCGGTAGATAAACTTTCCACGTCCGTGCGTAACTGCCGCGCACTCGATACTGTTGCGTACTTTTACGAGTATACACTGAGATTTGGAAGCGCGTTGTTTCGGCCGTTTTCTATGCAGATAGAATACTGTACTTATTTATAATGTGAAGGTGGTATTGGTAGGAATGAAAATTGGTCCTAGTGAAAGTGCACAAACGTTCATCGCGACTCGAAGGACCAATGTAATGTAAACTCGATTATATTCGAAGCTGCGTAGTTTTATTCGATAGGATGTTCTAATGTGAAAGTCGTAAATATGTTAGCATTACCAGGACTGAGATCCAATATTTTTCTTTCCACTTCAAATGCTTATTTATTTATTTAGATAGAACGGCCGAAGCCAATTACACTATTTAAACATGAAATTTATTTAACACATTCATGCATTCTTCTCACAAAAATTCAAACATTCTGATAGCATCATCTTCCATTCATTCGCAAACATCTCAACTTATAACTGCCGAAGTATTCATATTAGGTCATGTTTCTTTACTTTTGACTAGCGACCCGCTCCTGCTTGGCACGGTTTTTACGACTTTACAAAACATCGAGATTTCTTAGTTATATGTTACACTAGCTTTTGCCCGCGGCTTCGCCCGCGTGGATGTCGAAAAATATCCAACGGGAACGTACTACTTGGATTAAAAAATAACCTATAGGTTAATCCAGGTTATAAACTATTTGTGCGCCATATATCATCCAAATCCGTTCATCCGTTTTTGTGCAAACCGGAACATGCATACAAACAAACAGACCAAAATTCTAAAAACTATGTTTTCGGCATCAGACTCGAATATTCAATGTAAGGTTTGACTTCGTTTCTATTTTATTTTACTTCGTCTGCGGAGAGTATACATTCTTTTTTTCTAGATAATTATGAATTATTATAACAATTACAATATAGAGCTTTGTTCATGGCTAATTGTCCTCCACTATGTGAGATATTTGAGAAATACTGTTAAGAAATACCTACTGTAAAGGACCGGTATCTACCTAAATCCTTCACAGTATTTCTCTATATACAATGTTTTTCACTAATTTGGAAGCGGGCACTAAAACAACCAGGCTAGTTGGAGAGCTAACACGCGAGTAAGCCACAGAAAACCGACCGACGGAGAAACTGTCTTGCCGCAAATCAACTCCAGCAAATTTCAGAGTTTGTCCCTGTGACTTATTAATAGTCATCGCGAAACAAACCTTTATTGGGAACTGCAATCTTTTAAATTTAAACGGAAGGTAATTTGGTATCAATGGTATACGCGGCACGAAGACTGTTTTTCCTCTGGCAGATCCAGTTAGTATTTTGGCCTCAATAACATAGCATAGATGTTCCCTATAATATGTGTGGCCAGTCTGTAGGGTACAAATTATCACGCTATTTGCTATGAGGGATGAGCAGTATCGCATTCTGTTCGTATCCTTACTATCCTAATCTATATCTACGAGTACATCGATTCTCCCGGAGAAGGGGACGGGCCCCTCCCCCGGAGAACCCAGGGGGGGTACTCCGGGGGAGGGACCCGTGGCTAAATAATAACAGTCACACAGGTCGATCGATCAGGTTAAGCTACACTTGCCGCAGTTGGTCTGTGGATGAGTGACCATCTTTACATACAAAGACCCGAGTGTCCGTGTCACGGAAAGCACGTTAAGCCGTTGGTTCCGGCTGTCATTCGTGGATCTTTCACAGTTGTTACGGGAGGTCAGAAGCCCAAAAGTCTGACAACCATTCTTACCAAGGGCTATTGTATTACCCAGTAACTGCGTTGTGGAGGTCAGATAGGCAGTCGCTCTATGTAAAATACTGTAAAGTTAGAAATAGTAGAAACAGTACACGTGTACTTATATTATTTTTACTTGAATACAAAATTCAGCGAATGAACAAATTCAATACAAAAATTCATCGCCCTTTTCAGACCGTTTTTTTTTTTAGGGTGGGAAATTATCAAATAACTTCTCCCGCTCTGGACGGAGCGGGAGGGCGTGTCAGACTCTTACTAACTAATACCCACGTTGCCAGGGGCCACGGTATCTCTATCGGACCTACGGTGGCCGGGAATCGGCCTGCGATTCCCGACGCCCAGGGCGTCTCCTGCGGCAGCTAGGGGGCGTGAGGGCGCAACATTTGCCTCTTCGCCACGCGCTCCGTCTCCTCCTTCGCGAGCATTACTGCTTCGCAGAAGGAAGTGACGGCTTGCCACGGCCTCTCGCTCCGTACCATAGCCTGGACCAGGGCCGGACGCGAGAGATCACTGTCACCGATCGCCTCCACAAGGACACCAGGTGGCAAGCCAGGTAGACCTCCACCGTATGCTCCACTGTGTCCTCCGGGCGATCCACAGTGGTGACACCCGGGCGTTCCTCCCGCCTTATGCGGAACAGGAACCTCCCGAAACAACCGTGTCCGGTGAGGACCTGTGTCAGGCGGAAGGTGGGAACGCCGTGTCGCCTTTCTAGCCACTCCGCAAAGAGGGGGCTTATCGCCTCAATTGTGGCGTGCCCAGCAGTGAGTTACTACAATCACACTCTCCATGATGATCTCCAGGGTTGAAATAAAAAAATGACAACGATTATTAACGTTGTATAGTTTCCAACCATAAGCCGAAATATTTGTGATTTTAACTTAAAAAAATAAAGAACTTTAATTAAAAACAATATTTCATCCCCCTTTTCACCCCCTTAAGGGTTGAAATTCTAACAAAACCGTAGCGTTATCTTCCAACCATAAGCCTAGTTAAAAAAAATGAGATTTTTCTTAGAAAATTTTGGAGTTTTCAACTTCATTCCCCTTTTTAACCCTTCGGGTTGGAATTATCAAAAACGCTGAGATACATATAAATTAATTTTCAATCGTCAGCCTAAACATAAAATTTTAAGATCCTAACTCCAAAACTGACGGACTTTCATACAAACTTCCATCCCCTATTTTACCTCTTTAGGGGTGGAATTCTCAAAAATCCTTTCTTAGTGGATACTTACTCTTCACAAAGAACACACCCTTCAAGTTTCATGTCTCTAGGACCAGCGGTTTGAGCTGTGTGTTGATATATCACCCAGTCAGTCAGTCAGTTTACCATTTTATATATATAGATTAATATTAATGTATTATACACATACACCTTCCGGAATAAATTCTCTAAATGATGGTGCAAACCTCATCATAATCTGTTGCGTGGTTTAGAAGAACAACGTGGTCATACAGACTAATACGAAAAGCGACTTTATTTTATAATATGTATAGAAGAGGTAATATGATTTTACGGTTTCTATGACCGACTTTCTAAAGATTTAATTTAATGGTAATAAGACCAGCCTATTATAGTCTCACTGCAGGGCAAAGGTCTCTTCTCATACAGAGAAGGCACGAGCGTTGATCACCACGCTTGCCCAAGGCGGATTGGCGATTTTACACTCATAATCCATAATATAACTACAGGTTTCCTTCACCGATGTCGGAGAGATTTATTTGATAAAATTGTCTTAACGATTTCCGAAATGAAAACCGGCCCAGTAAGAGTCGGACTCGCACGTGAAGTATACATACTGGCTGAAATTGAATTCATGGGCATCCTCTTAAGGGGTCGTTGTACTCATCATTATAAACATCTTTCACTATGGGACCAACCATGAAATCGCGAAAAAAAAAAAAAAAGCTTTTCCATACATTTTGAGGAGCTATACAAACATAAATGTAAGGAACAGCAGATATTTTTTTCGCGGGTTCAGGCTTGGTCCCATAGTGAAAGTTGTTCATAATGATGAGTACAGTGACCCCTTAAGAGGATGCTCATGAATTCAATTTCACCCTGTATATGTACTTCCGTACAATTTTCAGCAAAAAACTTAATTTTTGACTTTATTTTGATTATCTATTGTTATAGCGGCAATAAAAATACGCAATCTGTGAAAATTTCAAATATCTACCTATTATGGTTCATGAGATACAGCCCTCTGTCATACAGACGGACGGACGGACACTGGAGGCTTACTAATAGGGTTCCGTTTGGCACCCTTCGGTTACGGAACCCTAAAAAGAAGGACTTATCACATTATCACTTTACAAACATAATATACAAGTATCAATTAGAGTAGACAATATTAACATTGCGATGCTGTTCAGATAATCTAATTAAGGAGTGATAAGATTTAAAATGAAACGTGTAGCGGCATCTACATCGCTACATGCAAACTACGCATCAAAGACCTGACGTCACACAACATCCTGACGTCACAAAACATCCTGACGTCACAAATCCTGCATCGCGCAATTAGAGTTTACCGCGCGATAAACATATATAGAATCTCCCAACTTCAAACCTCTGGGCAGTTGCCCGCCAGACATCACACCCGTCTGGTCGGAGGATCCTCCCTTTTCTATGGGGGATGAGTGAACTTTACACCCTGTTCCTCATACCCCTAAAAACGTGTTATCGTTGCTTGCTTTGCAGTTAAAATGCATCGTATGCCATTCCATGGCGAAACATGTAAGATCAGAACTATACAAAATTTAAAAAATGCCTTTATTGTCCTACTGCTGGGCAAAGGCCTCTCTACTCTCTTTCCACCTCTCTGTCCAGAGCTACCAAGGACCAATATTTATTAAAGGAGTCCAGCACATCCCGCCATCTTCCTCTGGGCCTGCCGAGACGTCGTCGTTTGCCATTAAGACGCAGACATATTTCACGCAGGCGTGATTAGCTTGCGTGCTCTGTACTAAGCTCACGCAACGCGTCATATGTCCAGCCAGTAATAGGATTAATAGGACTCAGCATCAAGGACCGCTGTCTCAAACTAGACGCATAATTAATTGATCTATAGGTATAGGTACATAGTATAAAACAAAGTCGGTTCGCGCTGTCTGTCCCTATGAATGCTTAGATCTTTAAAACTACGCAACGGATTTTGATGCGGTTTTTTTAAATAGCGAGTGGTTCACGCGGAAGGTTTTTGTGTATAATACATTAAGGTTTTGTGTAAATTGGCTGAAATATGACGATTATTGTCGAAGATGTCGGACAAAATCATGCCGTCTGGGAGCTTTACTGGCGTGCGCCGCGTAAGCCGTAAGAGATACATCAAATTTATGTTTTACAGAATTGTATATCTTAAAAAGTTCAAAAATAAAGTCCGCGATAGCATATGTCTATCTTCTAAGGATGACCTAGAGTAACCATTTTTATCTTTCAGAAAATTTCATTGTTATTTCCGAAGCTATTTTGACCGGTATTTTATTTATCCTTATCCAATTAAATATGTTATTTAAATTGGGCATTTAATTTAGATTAAAATATGCCGGACATCATATCATTAAAATGAATACTTTAAAAGATATTACAGATTCAAAATTAGGCGTGACAATATAATTATGGTTGCCGACAACGCGGGCGCAGCGGTAGGCAGCGGCGTGCCATGGCGTCAAAATTAGGGCAAGCCAACAGATTTTTCATGTGTTGTTCATGGTACAACATTATTAGAAAACCTTTATAAAATGCGAAGAGTTCTAAATAAGTATTATCAAGCATTAGTATGTAATTTTCATAAGCGCCATCTATATGAATGAATGCGCGTAAACACACCGTTTAGCCGAATCTTTTTACCTTATTTCATATGCACTTGTCACATGCTAAAATTTTCAATCAAAATCCACTAGATGGCTCCCAACAAATGATCAATTTGTTGTTCTATTGCCGTACGCATAATTTTATGAGTTTAATTGAAAATGTTAACATGAGATAATACCAAAATAACTTTTTATAATTTATCATAATGACAATAGCCAACTCTTATCTTTATTTCAAAACACCTATGAAGAATCTCTTCGATACGAAAATTATTGTGTTTTGTGATCTCAATGAGAACTTATTGTTATTATAATAATAGGACATAGGGTTTGTTTTTCAGTGGTTTACCAAAACTACAAATGCCATACAAACAACACTAATTATGTGTTTTCATGGCACCAACTACCTACCTAAAGTTGTCTAATAAACAATCGAATGCCTATTTAAATCTATTTTTCGACTGACAAAAATACTTGTTTTTATTTCCGAGAAACAAGTATCTACAGTAATTTGAGGTTGGTTACGGTAAAGTAAAGAGTTACTTATTGTCGAAAAACTCAAGTTACATACCTTTTCGAACACAGTTTCCGAATTCCCATTTTGATGATAAAATAACACTATAATCACTAACAAAAGCGCGGAATGAAATCGCCACAATAACTATCGAGATTATATTTGTCTGTAAAACTCAAAGTATTTACCTTTCCGAGTAAGGATTGCACACTTTAGTCCTTCACAAGGAACAATTGCATGCGTTTCCGAATTCATTTCAATGATAAGAAACTTTTTAATCACTTCAAAACTAATCACAACACTTAAATTCACAGAAAATGAAAAAATATCAAAGCGAAAAAAAGTGCACCAGGTACCTAGCCGCTCAAAACAAATTTGAACAAATTTGCCACGTCATTACTCCTACTATTCATAATCAAACGCACGATTCGTTCCATTCATAAAAAAATCAGAAGCCGGGCTTAATATTTAGAACATTTTGCGAAATAGGTACATACTAATGGTATCAACAAACTTAACTATGCGAAAGAAGAGTGGTAAAAAAGCCTCATAAAAGCCAACACAAGTGCGAGCGAGAAAGAATAAAAATTATGTTTTCATTTACGATGCGATCTCGCGTCCTACTTATCGCTATAGTGTTAGAGCGAGATCGCAACTGCATCCGAGATAGTTGGCAACGGTGCGTGATGCAAAACGGCGCGGAATTTAAATATTATTCTTTGAGTACGTAAACCTGGCATCGTAGCTTATAAAGCGCGCGGCTGACACAGTGCAGCGCGGAGTTTAATATTAGGTATTATTCTTATCAATTCTTGCGAGATGATTATTGACTTGGTTGCTTTTATAATTTTTTTTTTTTTTGTTGGTGGGCTCACTTTTTAAGGCAAGCCGGGCTTTTCGGCTTCTATGGGGGGACCGCCACTGGCGGTAGGAATCAATGACTTTTCCTCGGATATTAGGTATCTAACTAATCCCGGTAGTACGCACCCGTGGGATATTTTCCGACATCCACGCGGGCGAAGCCGCGGGCAAAAGCTAGTTATACATAAAACAAAAGGTATGCTTGCTAAAAGATCAATAATTAAAAATCTTTAAAATGGTGAAGGTTTCAGAAAAATACGCTTAATAGATTTTGCGTGATTCTCAGTTTTGTATCCGCGTTAGACATAACTTTATTAATTTCACTATGTAATATAAACATAATCTAAAATATTAAGTTATTAAGAAAATGCTCTAATTTAACATATATTTTTTCCAAATCATTAACACTACTCGTTTAGACGTGATCTTCAGTATAAAATCATAATTAAAATTATAAAGTAAGTTTGGCCGATGCGACATCAGTATTCTTCCCATCCTCACGTATGTTTCTCCAATGAACCCGGGCATTGAAATTTTTCGTCGGTTATGAAAAAAAAATCAACAGTTCCATACATTTTGACCGCGTAGGTATTGCCCTTTTCTAGGAAACAGCAGATTATATTTTAATAACCGACGAAAAATTTCAACGCACATCAGAATCATGTACTGAATCCATGGTAAATAAGAACTTAATGTATCATGTTTGTTTTAATTCAAATAAATATATTCTGTTTTATTCCATGCTGCACTTTGGTATTTAAAATCGTGATCAATTAAGAACGAGTTGTATTTACACAACTTTGGAATCGATACTTTTTTTAATTTTCCCACTTTTACATTAGTTAATTTTTTTGACCTTCGGCCGAAAACGTAAAATTGATATAATATTAGTTTGATTTATTTATTATGTAGCTGAAAGGCTTTGTTTGATAGCGGCTATACAGGTGAGGTTTATTGATGAAGGAATAAAAACCATTTTCTTAATCCTGCTTCATTTGATTAAAGAACAAGAAGTTGTTAATTAAATATGAACATATGTATAGTCAACCGTATAACCACACGTCCCCACACCACTAGCACTACGAAAATGGCACTTACTGCTAACAACACAAAGGCGCTATAAATGTCAAATTGTTACCAGCACCCTAAGTGAGTAATACACGTTCAATCATAATCTGAATCATTTCGAAAGACATTGCCAATCTGCTCAACAACGTAATTAACGCAATGAATGTTGTTGAATTGTCAAAATGAAACATATAAGTCTTAATCATTTACAAATATGTGTTACGCAATAAGATAGCATTACCACTGATGTGCGGTTTTAACTAGACATCATGTAAGCTAACAAATTGATTAAAACTATACTAAGTTAACAAATTGCTTAAAACTGTAATATGAATATTACAATTTTAATCAATTTGTTAGCTTAACATGAATATTTTTTTCGAAAATCCTTAGTTACTGTTTTAAAACGCTTGATAAATTAGATGGATTTCATTTATTCTTCCTATCAATCCTATCTTTAACGATAAGCTTATCTGCCATATTAATCCTTGTTCGAAAACCCACCCTGTATAATACAGTAAGTTGAATCGATCCAAGTTCTCAGAACAAGACCTTTATCCCAGAGCTAGTTCACTATTCCGAATTCTAAGAACATTCCTTTTCAACTTAATAAGGTTTTCATGTAAAAATGGCGGGTTTAAAGTTGAGAATTTTATACGGAGTAGAAATGTAAAAATGTTGGTAGGTACTGCAAATTTTTATACGCAAAAAAAAAAGTGGCCAGTTTTAAAGGATGAAAATAAAATGTCAATAGAAACAAAAACTTTTAACAAAAAGAAAACAACCGACTTCCAAAAAGTTTGTAAAAAGTTATTTTTTATTACATTTTAGTTGTGGTACCTACGCCACACAAACTCGAATACCAGTACCTGCTATTTAAATAACAATAACAGGAAGTTATCATCCTCATATACTGTTGGAAAAATATGTATTATTGAAGCTTACTCAAAAAATATCCAAGCAAAGTTAATAAAATTTATATGGGACCAACTCGAGAGCATACTCTTTCATACAGAAAAACAATTTTTAAAATCGGTCCACAATTGACGGAGAACTCGGTGGAAAAAAAAAAACATACACTATGAACATAGAACCTCCTCCTTTTTGGAAGTCGGTTTAAAATCATCTCTTCTTCTTTTCGTGTGGTTAGTGACTAACCTGGTGTCAGAGTTTTAAAGTCGCCCATGGGCTTCTGACTTGGCTACACATGCCGTCGAGAAATATCTCTCAGGTTTCCTCACGACGTTTTCCTTCACCGTTTTTTAAACAAGTGATAATTATTAAATACGCACATGAATTCGAAAAGTCAGAGGTGCGGGAAAAAAGGTCCGAAAATCATATTTTTGTTATAATGTATACAGGTAAGATGGATTTTTTCAGATTCCCAATATTTTTTTATTGCTGATTCGGTCTGCTCTTGACCTCGATCTCCGTTTACTCTACCTACGACATGCTATAATATGACGAACATATAACCTCTTCCTTTTTAGAAGTCGGTTAAAAATAAAGAGAGATCTTTATCAATAATGAAATTGCGCAACATAGTATTGTGTAAACTATATTTTTGTTCTACAGAACATGACGCCTGTATTCCCGAAGGGTTTGGCAGAGGTGTACCGTTAGTACGCCCACCTTTGGCCAGTTGTTTGAGTCCCATGTAAGGCTCGCACCCATAGGAGGCCGCTCGCACCCATGTGGGGCGAGCCTATTGCCATCAACCGGGCACAAATTCAGACTCCGGGCTGCTGCAAATCGAAAAACTCAATAAAAAATTTACCCGACCCGGGAATCGAACCCTGGACCGCATTGTCAGCAGTAGCGCTTGCGACCACTAGACCAACGAGGCATTTTTTTCCAAAACAGTCTTAAATATTCTTCTTCAATTGCGTTGTACGTATATACAATAATCATTTTGAAAATCCCATTTACTTGATGTTAACCAAATTATAGTCTCTTTAGTATACTTACCGAATTATTTAGGGTGCCGAGAACTGTCGTCTAATCAATAAAAGTAAGTAAGTAGCTTTTGCCCGCGGCTTACACCGCGTGGAGGTCGGAAATTATCCCACGGGAACATTCCCGTGGGATAATTTCCGACCTCCACGCGGTGTACATACTACCGGGATAAAACGTATCCTATGTCCTAACCCAGGCCATGCTCTACCCATGTGCCAAATTTCATCCAAATCCGTTTAGCCGTTTTAGGGTGAAAGCGTAAGAAACAAAGCCACGTTCGCATTTATTAGTTAAGAAGATTATAACAAAGGTAACATGTTATTTAGATTAACATTCAATTATCCTGAATGAGGCATTTAGAGCTAAAATTATGAAGAATTAACAAACAACCAAGAATACTCAAAATTCAAAGGAATTACATTAATTAAACCATTTACGGTGGAATTGTCAGAGTCGGTCAGTCAGAAAGATGAAGCTAGTAGTTCCAAAGAGTAGGTTTCTATGCATAGTAGGTACCTATGGAGAAGAACGACCAAGAAACTCCATGGACACTCTTATAAACTATATTTTCACACAAAATGTTGGTTCCATCATTCAATTTCCACCTAATCCAACTTTCTAACCACCATTTCTCTCCGCAGCACGGAACACTCAACAAAGGTGAAATCCTTCATGCTGGATGTCCTGTGTCCGCTCATCACGGAGTCTGACGTGGTCTCCAACGAGCTTCTGAACGTGATCCTGATGAACCTAGTGGAGCCCAACAAACGCGACCACAAGTACGCTTACTCGCTCGCTAAGGAGCTGATTATCAAGACTAGTGAGACGCTTGAACCTTATATACAGGCGGTAAGTCATCATCATTCCTAGCCTTTTGATAATTATGTTGGGGTCGGCTTCCAGTCTAACCGGATGCAGCTGAATACCAGTAGGTACTTTATATGGACCGACTAGAACCCAGTTACTGGGTAATACGATACCCCTTGGTAAGATTGG